>OZ022502.1:8695000-11095000 GCA_963989385.1 Ctena decussata | reverse complement strand
AATTTGTCCAAAAAAAAATACTTTACTTTTCCACTTTCATAAAATATAACGTCACCCTCACGGGTCGATTTAAAAATGTAGCGAAAACTCCGTTGCTTTGTTTTATACTGATCTCTATTTCTCTGATTTCAGTTTTAACAACTGAAAGATAATACAACCAATTAAAACTGTTAGTGAATTGTCTTTTCACGCCTGTATTAATAAGTCGCAATACATCGGTCCATTCTCCATCTACGATTGTGCTCTGACATATATCGCAGTTCACGTAAAGCGAAGAGAGCTGAATTTTTTCCATCAAATCTATTTCCGTTAAAGCCACTACCCACTTTCCTGTTAAACTCAATGTCTTTGCCAACTGCGTCTTAAATCTACAAGGCTGATTATCCGGAAAATAATCCAAACTCTCATCGCTGTTTATTATCACGTAAAAACTCATTTTAGGGAAGACGGCACGTCTTTCACATCCGATGCTGGCACCCAACTGGAAAACTTGTCACCATACCCTTCCCATTTGATAAGGTATTCCTTTTTACCTTTCCGTTTACGAGATTTTAAGATAGATTCCACTCGCCAAAATTCGTTCGCCTGGTCAGCTTTCATGAGCTCCCAGCTATAAAAATTCCCAATTACAGGGTCAGACAATAAGTCTACAACCTTATATAACGCAATATTCTCTTTCAGAAATCTTTCAGATACCTTAAATAGTTCGGTCGTCCATTTTTGTTGATAATCTCGCTGAAATAAATATCGAGAATGCGCCAATCTAACGTAATCCCCGACTTTAAATTTAAAAACAGACTTTTGTTTCCATTTCTTGCGCTTGATTACTTCTTTGCCTTTTCTATCATGTCGCTTCTTCTCTTGTTGTTCGTTGTACATACGATCCCACGTCACAGCCTCATTATCCTTCGTAACTTCTACCGGGGCCATTCCAATGCTTCTGTGTTTCGTACTATTATAACCCTTCACAATGTCAGGAAGTACCTCAATATAACGATAAGAACGTTGTTTTTGAAACACTCTGTATAATTTATTACGTAATGTTCTAATAACTCTTTCGGCGACAGAATTTTTGATATCGTCATTTTGCGTTGTAAAGTACTTGATGTGGTATTTCTGTAACTCTTTCTTCAGCAAATTATTATTCAGTTCTCCCCCTTTATCACTAAAAACCACTTCCGGAATACGCCCTTGATCCAGTATTTTTCGAAAAGCGTCTACAACGCTAGTAGATTTTTTATCTTTCAGAGTTTTCACAAACAGATATTTCGAAAATACATCAATAACAACGAGCCAAAATTTGATTCCTTCATTCGACTTAGATAGACTTTGTACGTCAGCCAAATCCGCTCCCCATTGACTATCTAAACCCGATACTATCACTTTTCTTCTCTTACGCTTCCTTTTAATACCTCTCTGCAACGCATATTCTTCCTGATTCTCCAAAAACTGTTTAATTCTTTTCCTGCCTATCTTAAACTTTCCCTCTTTTCTAACAGTTTGGTAAAGTTTTTCTGGTCCACTAAATGATCCGGCATGCGACGGATCAAAATAAATTTTCTTTAAATATTTTAAATCCGCCATCGTCTTTATTCTTGCTCAACCACTGAAACACACAGTAAGACTGACTCTTTTAAATCACAAATTTCTGTCCATAGAGTCTTCGAAATCGATACAGAACGGGTACCTTTCCGAATGTTTATCACAGTTTCCCTATTTTCGTTTTTAAAGACAGAAATATAATGTCTCCTATCTATATTAAATGTAATTTTACGGTTCTTATATGGCTCATTCACTTCAACATCTACTTCCAATTCCGACGTCGACAACTGAGCTTGAGCCATTTTTATTTTTTTTTTATTTTATTTTTTTTTTTTTTTTTGTAGCAATCGATTCTTTTTTATACTGAATATATTTTTATCACGTTGCGCAATATCGATATATATATATATATTTTCTTTTTTTTTTTTTTTTTGGGTTGCACCGTTATCTTATCTATCACCTATACCCTAAAGATAAGTACAGGTAACCTACTTATCACGTACTCAAAAGATAAGTACAGATAACCTACTTTCTTATCTTTTGCTCACCATGTCACTTTTACTCTGGGATTCAAAAGACCCCTATTCCACTACTGCATATGTGACATATTCTTCAAAAATGCAAGATGAGAAAACATGAAATGTACGTAATATCTACCAGTGCCTTCAACAAACCTACGTAAGTCAGACTGGACAAGCTGTCGCTTGCATTACTAGAAAAACGGAATTAATCGACTTGAGAATAGTTCCTTGTTGGAGAAAATCTGCAGTTTCTGTTGAAAAAAAAAAATAGCTTATAATGTCATTAAAAAATTTGCGGAGCATGGCAAACACAGCACAGTAGCTGTGGTACTAACAGCTGCTGTGCATAGTACCTTGACACAATGATGTCTTGGTGACGTTTTTTGACATCAGTATGAACTATCAAGCTGCTGTGATAACAGAAATATGACGTCATTGGTATTGGAGCATGGTAAAGTGTTCGAGAGAGATATAGAGAGACGTAAAGACAGACAGACGGACAGACAAACAGAGCAAAACAGACGGACAGACAGCGAGAGAACCAGAGAGAAACGTTTTCATCACATAGCAACAACTCAGTGGTTCGAAATGACATCGGCTAGTACACACAAGACCTTATCTGATCTTACATACATGCCTACCTGATTTCTCTGGGTCGAGCGAAGCTGAATTGTTGGCTAGGAAAGTCACAGGATATGGCTCTGTAGGAATCGCATGGCTAATTTTCGTGTGGTTAATGTGTGAAGCGATCCTCTTGTCTTTCATTTCTTAAAACAGAGAAACAAAAAGAAATAAAACGATCTTTTAAGAAAGACATTAATATTGTGCTGTACAAAAAAAGTTAACATTCCATTTCAAAAAAGTTTTGGCTCAAAAAGAAAAAGCTCTCAACTTTATTTTGTTATTCTTCTTTTTGTTTTGGGGAAAGGGTGGGGGAGGTGTGCAGCCGGCACACATCATGGAAACACAGGGGCCGTATTCATAAAGCCACTTAAGTCGTTGCTATGCGGTTGCTAAGGCTAAATATCTATGAAGGAGATTCCCTACAACTATGAAATTTGGTCTGGAGGAACAGTCTGTGTAAGACTGTTCCTCCAGAGCAAATTGCATAGTTGTAGGGAATTTCCTTCAAAGAAATTTAGCCTTAGCAACAGCATAGCAAGCACTTAAGTCGTTTTATGAATACGGCCCCAGATTCCTCATTATAACAACTCAACTCAACTAGCACTTTATTAAACTCAGGTCAATACATATTGACATATGAGTACATGCATACAGAATACAGAAAACATAACATATGGCGTATCAATAATAATATACTAAACGAGTTGTGCAGGAGTACAGATGTGTGGCTAAATGAAAGAATATAAGAAGGGAGAGGGGTACACTGTATCATATTGCGGCCTACAGAACCTAAACTACTTCGGTGGGGAAAACAGAGATATAAGAATTGAGTGAGGAGGAGAGATATGTGTAAGATATAAGAGCAAGCTATAATGGTACAGCATGTTATACAAGTACTAATAATGGTGATAACAGAATTAGTAATGAGTTCACTATTTAAAAAAAGGACTAAAGAAAATTTTCATTACACCAACCCTTGTAAATCTACTTAGAACAGTATTGGCTGCCTATAAATTTGCACATGGCTTCACCTGCACGAGACCGCATTCAACGTTCAGTTGTTTGTCGAAGACATATCAGAGCATGCATGACCTGCATCCGGGTTTTTATTGTATTGCGGATAATAAACACAATCTACCATTTGTGAAAAGAAACAGTTTTAAAATGACGTTTTATGAATATAAACTTTATTTTGGCTTCGTTTCCTTTTTAATTTAATCGCCGTTATTTGCGGATAGACGTGTTGTTTTTTTTTCAATAATAACGAATGACGAAAAGTGTATTTGCAAATTTCATGACCCGTTTGAGCAGCCGTAGATCAGGCGCACTCGAGTTTTCCAATCGTGTATTTAAAGGTCTAGTATGAAAGCCATAACCGTACCGCGCTTCCGATCTGCCGCGCCAGATACTCATTCGCTCAATTGCACATACGCTCACACACTCACAAACTCACGAATTCACTCCCTTAGCAATTGGGCCAAACGAAGTCAGGGAAAATCATGAAAATTTGAGGCAGAAAAAGCTAAGAAATAGACTTTTAATAAGTGTTCCCCCGGTTACAGCTAGCTCCTGGTGAGGTGTCGGTATTTTTGCAGTTCAGTCATGCCATTAAATCTTACTGGTGGCAAATAAACTAGGATATCAAAGTTGTATGAAAATGAGTAAGGAAAACATCAGTTTTGGCCATGGTGCCGCATGGTTATATATCTATGCGCCAGTCATTTGTATCCACGACCCCCCACCTACAGAAATGGAATTTTTACATTTCAGAGGCCTGTGATGATTAGCTGATGGTAGCAACCTTGCTCTTATTTCGACCCTATACTACAGAAAATCTCACAGGGTAAAGGACCCCAATCTTAAAACTCCGGCACTATGGAAACAATTAAAATATAATTGCCCTGCACCTTGGTCCGGCTATCCCAGCGCCATTGTATTATTGTAGGCCCGGAACGTCCCGTTACCATAGTCTAGCTGCAGTTGCAGTTAATAGTTGAGGGATTATTGGGTTGCCCTTTATATCAATTCATGTTTTGTCCACCATTTTGAAGGACTTCTTATTAAATCAACAACCCAACAAACTCTATTCGTTTCTTGTGTTTCCGTTCATTCCTGGCGCAGCCCATCTTCGTAGGTTTGGGCGAGGATGCAAATGACAGCAGGCCGAATTGACCCGGACGAGCTGAATAGAGGCCGAGTTGACCCAGGAGCCGTGAAGACCCCAGGCTTACAGAAAGCAGGCCGAGTTGACCCGCTTCTGCCATGACATACTATCGCTAGACAATAGTTGTAATCGAACTCGACCAAGGCTGATCACGATAATGTATTCTTTCGCTTTGCTTTCGTACTACTTTATTTTTATTTTTGGTAACTTCGGGTCTAAAGTTTACGATGGTTGTACATATTTCAAGAGAAATCTTGCATTCTTTTTCTATCAGTTAGTCATGGCGTATAGATTACAATCATTCGCTTAAAGTTGTTGTTTAAAAACGAATTTCATCTTCGACAATTATCTTTTTGAAAGGTGTTTCTTTTTATCAATGAAACCGGTTTAACAAATTACAAAGTGTGCTTGCTCTGTTTGTTTATTGCATATGCCGGCTGAAACATAAATCACTTAAAGATAACATATGCTTGGGTCGGAATATGCAGGAAAACAATATCTGTCTTGAAATGTTACTTAAAGTTTTGAAGTTATGCATGCATTTTATGCCATCCAGCGATAGCCTCCACCACCCACCTCCTGGAAACAAGTGGGCAAACCTTTTCTAGATAATGCTACTGTATTGACTGGAGCAGAAAGCTACAGTACTGACTTGAGTAGACTACTTCAAGATTTTCTCCCTCGTTTATTTCATGTTTTTAGAAACAAATATTTTAACAAAATTTCATAAGACAATATGTAATTGTCTCATAATTAACCGTACACGTTTTGAGAAAATACATGGTTTTTCAATAAATGAGGAATGAAAAATAATCTTCAAATTAAAATGCAAATTACCTATTTCCTCACGGCCAGTAAGAATATCGATTTTGACCACGTGTGTCATGTGCTCATGTACAGGTATTTTTCTTATTCGTGCACGTGATTGTGACGTACGAATAAATTATTTTTGTCCAATAATGCGATTTCGACCGCGGTCCGCGATTGTTTAAAAATTTATCTTATTTTTTGTTTAAAGTCACTTTTATCAAATAGTATTACATAAACTCTATTTCAAATGTATGGTTAGATCATGTCGGAGGCATTGCATAAATATTTCATCAAATTATTTTTTGTTATTATTATCAAGGGTGTAAATTTTTAAGTTAAAACAATTACATAAGTTACTAATCTCACGCATCTTGTAATCTAACCTTAAAGTATCTACAGTTCAATATAATAATTGTTAACGAGAAGGACAGAATGGTAAACACTGGGAAGAGTTTCCGTTTAACTTTCTGGGCAGAATGTTAATTCTGTAGTTAACACTCTGCCCTAACGTTAAAAACTTATTCCTTAGGATAATAATTTATTCATAAATTAGCAATCTATTTCTAAAAGTAACTGTATTGAAAATCGCAACGTTACGAAGTATCATCACGCTCGTGCTAATGTATGTTTTGGACACACAACTATTTGATGTGGTTTATGATTTTTGCATTAAAGAAACATTCAATTAATCTTGAAACACTCGTCAACAAATACCCAAACTAAGGCCTTGCTTTAAAACCCTCGAAATTATCAGATTAAGGGTTCGCCTCTGTTCCCAATTTATAAGACAAGATAAAAACTTTAATACTTGGGGTGCATCATGAAAAAAGAACTCTGTAGCATGTGAGAACACCGAAGACTGAGATCAGCCTGCGCATCCGCGCAGTCAGATCAAAATCTTCGCTGTTCGCTATGTAGATTTCTCAGGATCCATAGGTTGTTAATGCAACGAGACAGACTCTGATCAGACTATGCAAATGTGCAAAATGGCTTGAGTCAAACTCTTTTCGAATGATCGGTTTAAAGGTCCCTCTTCTAATCATAACGATTCATTTTTCATGTTGAAGGTTAAAATGGACACATGTGGTCTTATAAACTTTTAGGTCATCAATAATCCAATACAAGGAAGACTTTTATTTACATTCAAAAGTACAATAATTATTTCGCTGAAAAACAAATGTCCACTACATCAGCTTAAATCTTAGCATTTTTATGCTACTTTTTCTCTCTGCTTGAGAGAAGCAGGGTAGATCCACAGCTATCAGGACAAGTCTGAGAATTGTCTAACAGAAGTACAAGAGAATCTCAGCGGATGGACAGCATATTGCTCGAAGCTATACAACCATGAGAGTTATGATGACAATATAGTTTTCGACGATACTCAGCACCTAGAGGAAGATATACAACCGATCCTTCGGGAGGATGTTAACAATGCAGTAGCTGCAATGAAAAAAGGAGAAGTCTGCCGGAGTTGATAATATACCAACAGAACTTGATCAAGCCGGTAGGGAGACTATGATCTTTTTTTCAACTAAGATCTCTAACGAGATCTGGAGAACAGGAAAATGGTCGACCCCATGGACTCAGTCACTATTATCACACTCCCGAAAGAGGACAACTTACAGCTCTGCCAGAAATACAGAACCATCAGTCTCATCAGTCATCCTAGTGATGCTGAAAGTCATCTTGAACAGGCTCAAACCCAAAGCTGAAGAGATTATCGCCGAAGAACAGGCTGGGTTCAGAGCCTGAAGAAGCACCTCAGAACAGATCTTCAACCTCCGAATCCTATGTGAAAAGTACCTTCAACATCAGCGGAATCTGTACCATGTCTTCATAGACTTCGAAAAGCATTTGGCAGGGTATGACATAAGACGGCCTTATAGGCCACAATCAATGCAAAGTCTAGTTTGCACCTCTAAGCACCTCCATGGCAAGGCTGTAAGCGCAGTTCAGATGAATGGCAGGACAGGAGAATGGTTCAGAACAACAGTTGAAGTAAGACAAGGATGTCTTCTTTCATCTACTCCCTTTAACATTTTTTCTCTAGCATATCATGTCTGGTGCTCTGGAAGAACATGACGGAATGGTTAGCATAGGCGGCAGAACTATTACCCATCTGCGGTTTGCCGGTGACATTGATGCTCTTGCTGAGGAAGAGAAGGAACTAGAAGCCCTAGTAGAAAGTCTCGACAAAACCTGCACAAGGTATAAGATGGAGGTAAGTGCTGAGAGGACCAACTAATGACAAAGAGCGCCAATTGCATCGAGGGGAAGATGAAAGGATAGAAGCTTGGAACAGTTACAAGCTTCAAGTAACTAGGAGCAATTGTCTCAAATGAAGGTTCTCTCAAGGATTGCACAGGCCATTGCAGCTCTGAAGCTAATACGAAGAGATAACAACATACCTCTTATATCAAAGGTGAAATTGAGCGTTCCCTTGTCATATCCATATTTCTGTATGCCTGTGAGTCATGGGTCTTGACAGCAGAGTTAGAGAAAAGAAAGCAGACCTTTGAGAGGAGATGCTATCGCAGGTTACTGAACATCTCGTGCAAGCACCGTGTCACTAACGAGGATGTTCGCAGATAGAACAAAGCAGCCATTTGAGAATATGACGAACTCCTGATCTTGGTCAAGAAACGGAAAATGAGGTGGTTTTGTCACGTCTCAAGGCCTTCAGGCTTAGCAACGACAATTCTCCAGGGCACAGTGAAAGAAAAAAAGAAAAGGCGGACGAAAGAAGAGGTAGGAAGACAATATTAAGGGATTGTAAGTGATGACAGGGATGGATTTTGCCAGCTCATTAAGACAGCTGAAGACATGACTAGGAGGACAGGGATCGTTGGAAAGTTATGTGTGGTACCCCAACGACCTCGCAAGATTATGGGATAGACTATACTTTTCATCAGACTTTAGCAGAGTCTTTTTTTTTTTGTTTTTTTTTTTTTTTGTTAATGTGTGTACAGGTTTCTGATTTGGACTGTCGCCAAAACTTGTACTTACAAATATGCTAGATATGGCTAAAGGAGAGTTAGTACTAGGGGGCTGGGGTGGGAGAGGGGGGGGGAGGAGGAGGCTAAAGAAAATATTGGTTAAGGGAAAGTGGGGGTAATTGGGAGAGAAATGAGTGGTACGGGGAGTATGGGAATGTTCACTCTCCGCCCACAAGGTCAACTATAATGACGAGTCGGGCAACGCGAATACGACAGTTTCCGGTAAAGTACATTTTGGGCCCCATATCATTTGCGTTTTAACAAGGTGAGGCGAGCGAGCGAGCCCCGGTAGCTCTGTGGGCTTGATAAGCGCTGGCCTGCTGATCTAGCGGGCCCAAGTTCGATACCCGGAGGCGGAAATCTTTTCAAATGGGGTTCCATTTCACACTGCCTTTCATTATCGCCCTTCCATCGTCCTGATATAACTGAAATACATGTAACGTTATTGTTAAAAGGGTGTAAAATCGAAAGTCATCCATCCAACAAAGTCGCAGTTTTGTCATGTGATACCGTATTCAGATCATTCTTTTCGTTTACAACGGACCTATAGAAGCCCCACTGTTGGCTGTATGGTTTGGACCAGTTCTATAGATGGCTGATGTGACAAGTAAAGGCTCTTATCAGACTGCACTCAAGTGCAGTCTGATCGCAGCCTTTGCTTGCCACGATTGCCACATTGTTTGAAATGACAAGATGTGGCTCGTTTAGGTCACAATGCCTTTAAAATGACATAAAATCTATTTCAAAGTACTTGTAATGAAAAATCGAAGCATTTAAAACACCCGCTATACCTTTACGTCTCTTTTAATGACCCTACAAGAAATGTGAAAATTGATTAGAACACAGAGAGCTTGTATAATACATCATGGATTGTTTGGCCTATATTACAAGAAAATGAGCCTTATGTCATTGCCAAAAATGGCGACTCACGCCAGCTTAATCTAATTAGTCTTCTCCTTGCGCATCAACCGATCCTGAAAGGTGTTTTGATCCTGATCAGGCTGCGCGTATGCGTAGGCAGAGCTGAGTGTTGGCTTTCGCAGATGTCGCAATTTAGGTGTACAAGTTTTCTCGCTGTATCAAAATGCTTGCAGCAATATATTGCAAAAAAAGTGTTGATCTGGCAACTATTTAAGAAATGCCTATAAACGATGAAAATTCGATGACAACTTATTTACTCAAACTAAGCAAATATGCCCCTGTAAAGCTGACAAAGTGTTACAGGAATGATATCTATTATTATTATTATTATTATTATTATAATTATTATTTTACAGTCTCGCTTTGAAAAACTTGGTCTGTCTGTAATTCCTAAGACTTTTATGTCATTTTTCTCAGGATCTGTTGAAGCTATAATCTTGATACGAGGTATACATATGGACAATGAGTAGTTGTCTTGTGAGATCGGGCTCAATGCTCTTATTCCTCACTTTATTTGTTCATTTTTCCGTCTTTTCAGGGAAATTGTCTGTCCTAGTTTTCTCAGCAACTATGCATGGTAGATTCTTCAAACGTAGAATGAATTGATATCGCGGGATTGAGACTAAGGTTCATTGCTCTTATTCTTCTTCTATTTTCTATCCATTTTTTTTTCTTCCCTGTTTTGCATGTAAAAGCTAGAAACTTGAAACTTAGTATGTATATGGATGATGAGTTGTTTTATCATGGGATTGGAAATCGACCTTCTTATTTCTATCCTTCTCCGTATTTATCATTTTTTATCTCTTTTCAAGGTAATTTTGTGTCACAATTTGCCCAGGAATCGTGCAAACTAGAATCTCCATATTAGGTAAACACGTGGAGTTGTTGTTGTATCGTGGGCCTGTCTTTCCAAGGTAAGTTTTGTATTTTGTTTTTCCAAAGTAGGGGAGAGTCGGGTAACTTCGGACAGCGGTTAATTTCGGACACTGACATTGTTTCCTTTATATGTGAGGTGTTTAGAACTAAAACAAAAATTAACTGGCCAAACAGAGAAACTCCTGATGAAACGGCTCATTATGAGCCGTCTCACCTGGATTTTCACTGTCTGCAATTGTATGTCCGAATTTACCCGCCTGTCCGAAGTTACACGACTCTCCCCTAATTGTTTGTCACAGTTTCTCCCGTATCAGGCCCGGTAAACCGATCGAACAGCTCTTCCCAGACAGATGATCATTGAGCAACCCCAATGACAACATCACTCACACATCAGGGGCCGTATTTATAAAACGACTAAGTGGTTGCTATGCTGTTGCTAAGGCTGAATTTCAATGAAGGAGATTCCCTACAACTGTGAAATTTGCTCTGGAGGAACAGTCTAAAAAAGGCTGTTCCTCCAGAGCAAATTTCATAGTTTTACGGAAGCTCCTTTATAGAAATTTAGCCTTAGCAACAGCATAGCAACCACTTAAGTCGTTTTATAAATATGGCCCCAGGTGAACGAAAGCATAGACAGACAACCGGAACACAAAACAATAACAACTATTTTTACTTTCTCTTTAAGGTTTTGGGCCGAATTTAAAAGACCAAAACAGAAAGCAAAGTTCTAGATGACCGCAGACAAGCGAACGTAAGAATAAGTATAGGCTATTTGCTGTCTATAAAACAGGTCATTTTGCAGATTATCTCATTTATTATTGGTGATAAAATTGATTTTTTTTTTCTCCGCTGGTATTGTCAAACTAATACATAACTGGAAACTGACTTTCAGAATTTTATCATGTCAATTTTTTGCTTTTGTCTATTCAATCATGTACAAAAATTTACAAAATTTTCAGCTTAAGTAAAGGGGAGTGCCACAATTTAATGTAATAGCTATAAGCAATGCCCATATATGCATCACAAACAAGAAATGTTTCTATAGATAAATTAATCCTATTCATCACCAATCAATTCTCTTCGCAACTAATAAATAAGTGGATTTCATTTTTACTCAGATGAAAAGATTAACAGGTATGTAGGTACCATTGAGTAACTCTGTACAATTAACTAACAATTGACATAGGTAAATGTTGGCCATTCTAAGGCTGTTCTATAAATAAACTTACTCCCTTGTGAAATACAGTTAAAATATCTTCTAAAAATGGGCAGTTTTCAAAAGAAACTTTTTAGTTTCAAAATATAATTTTGTGGAAAATTATAGTTTAGTTATGTATAAGATAGATATTAAAGATTCGCTTTACTTCACAGTGATAGCTGTGGTAGTTTTAGAGATATTTAGCAAAATGACCTGTTTTATAGACAGCAAATGGCTTATAACAGGCAGGTATATAGGCAACGATATTCTAGATGACAGCAGATAAGCGAACGTAAGAACAAGTAACATAGTGGAACCACAACAGTTGTACCGAATTTTTGCTTTGAGATTATGTCGTCTGCTAGAGGAACGTTCGACCAGAATCATAGTGTGCCTGGGTGAAACCCCGCACCGTGGCACATCGCGTAAACTGGAAACACCGCACCTCAGTTAGACTGCGGCAAAGACGTGAAACTAATTTTGGTTGATTGCGGAAAGCTAGACCTAAAATGGCATGTCCGTTTCTAGGCTGTGTCTGAATGCATATTAAAGAAATCTAGTAATTAATAAAGAGAATAAGATTATTACCTCTCATGTTATGCATGATATCATTTTTCGCCTTTTCTATTTGCATCTGCTTTAGCTGTTCTCGTAATTGTTTTTCCTCCCTCGACAAATTAGCATTCGCCATCTTTCTTTCAGTTTCGATGCCAAGTGTCCGTTTCTGTAGGGAGTTTCTGCGGGCATTGTTCTTGATTTCACACTCTTTATAGCTTCTGCAGCTTTCTTGAAGATACCTATCCACTTCACTGTCGCTTGTTTTCTGCTTACGTATTTGTGATGTCATATCCGGTCGAAATCACCTACGTTTGTTTCGTATCTTAGTTTCTACAGGCTTTGCTCCGAGAAATAAGCTTGGGATTTTATACAGAGGGATGCTCTTAAACACGATAAGATTCTTATTCTTGTAGCTAAAAACCTGCTTAAATGATAATACACATTCACAATGAAATGCTAGAATTTACACCACATTAGACCCAATCTTTTAAATTGGACAAAACCTCTTGACTTGTTTCGGCTAGGCCTATAACATTTTGTTTTCTTCTGACTGTCGGACAGTTTCAAGCGTATAGTATTGCTTTAAAACAATGCATTGTTGTTAAATGTTCCGACCTTTTTATCCAGTTCACCGAATCTAATTCTTCAATTTCACACTATGGCTTGAACTTTTGTACTATTAGAATATTATTGTTTCTAATTGTCACTTTTGGTTATGGACCCTGCTAATAAGTACAAATATGGTGCTTGCCAGTGCCCTGCAAATATGAAATAGAAACTTAATAAGGCTACTATGTATATGACATGTTTTCATTGTTGAACTGTACGATACACACTAGGTTACATTTTACACACTTTTGGAGTTGTACAATGAGTTAAACGGAAAGCATCCCTATATACTTTTCTGTTTCATCATGTGGGCCTAAACTGTCAAAGATATTTTAAAATCAGAATGATACACGATGTATTTTTTAAATGACAGACAACTTCAACTGACTCTAAATACGAGAGAAAGTAACTTCTTAATATTGATTTTGCACTGTATTTCTATTTTCAAAACAGAACAAACAAAAAAAAAATGAGCAAAAAAGAACAAAAAAGAAGTTTTGTCTATCACTAATTGGCATTATTCAAATGAATAAATCAACATCTTTTTTTTTCCTTGTTTAAAAAAAAAATACAAAATACAAATAAACAAACAAATAGTAAAATTTTTCAAACTCACCAATAACGACGTAGTTCTTATAAATGTTTCAACCTTTTAATGTCCAGCTATGAACTAGTGACAAAACTACTCACTGTCTAACTCTAATTAAGTTTATACCAATATTTGAAGTTATTGACTTAAGATAGGTAAAAGCACGTAAACCAATAATTCAAGATAAAACTTTTCCTGTTTAAACAAATATAATATTTCCTTCTGAACAAACACAGTTTGAAATTTTGTCAGCTATTTCATTATACGTTAATATAAATCGAACTACATGTTTCATTAATAAAGAAACGCACAGTTATGCATAAATTTACCTAAGTCAGTTGGAAGATAAAGCATGACTTTATACTGAAATTGCTTTGATTGCTGCATTTAACATAAAGATTAAAACAAAAAAAATGACTTCTTTGCAATTTAAGCACGCATTTTCGTGAATACTCGAAAACGTACTGATTACATTCCATATTTTGATGGGTGCTCTGCGTGTGTATGTGTGCCCGTCTATTTTGTGAAGGTTGGTACGAAGGTGTAGAGTGGCGAGAAGTCAGGGGATGGCGCGGTGTGACGTAGCGTGGAGCCGTCTCAGTGATGCACGGGGCTGGCTGAAAACTCGATGGCTTTGCATTTCTTTATTTTCTTTTTTTTTTATTTCTTTTTTTTAAGTCCTTTGAAATCAGGGGGGGGGGGGGTATATTCTGAGAAATCAGAAATTTTGATTGGTTTAGACTCTTATTCTATACCAGTTTTTGTTCATTTGGTTCCCTGTTTGATACTCATCAGTCTGATTTTCTCTGGACCTCGTCGCCAGATATTGTAAGGGTCACTGATGAGGCTTGAGTAGCCGAAGCTTCGAAGTATGACCCATGACCCTTCTTTTGAATATGTTTTCTGCTCTTAAAGATTGTCTCCCTCGTTTATTTCATGTTTTCAGAAACAAATATTTTAACAAAATTTCGTTTGACAATATGTAGAAGTCTCATAAATAGCCGTAAAAGTTTTGAGAAAATGCATGTTTTATTCGATAAATGTGGAATGAAAAATAATCTTCAAATTAAAATGCAAATTACCTATTTCCTAACGGCCTGTAAGAATATCGATTTTGACCACGTGTGTCATGTGATCATGTAGAGGTATTTTTCTTATTCGTGCACGTGATTGTGACGTATGAATAAATTATTTTTGTCCAATAATGCGATTTCAACCGCGGTCCGCGATTGTATAAAAATTTATCTTATTTTTTTTGTTTAAAGTCACTGTTATAAAATATAATTATCTAAACTCTAATTCAAATGTATAGTTAGACCATGTCGGAGGTATTGCATTGAATATTTCATCAAATCATTTTTGTTATTATTATAAAGGGAATAAATCTTTAAAGGAACTCTTTAAGATTTGTATTTTGCTAACTGACGTCAGGAAAGAAAACAAAGTGATGCATCGTTTAGCTACCCAAAGCCAAGATAAAATCCCAAACACTCCCAGTGTTGATAATCCCTTCGCCACTGAATGGGTGCCAAAGCGTCGGAAGCTTACTCCACTGAGGCCTAGCGTCCCCCCCCCCCAAAAAAAAAAAAGAAAAAAAAAAGACAAATACAGAAGTCCCAGATCAAGCGCCGTAGAATACGGCATCTGATCAGGATATGCATATTTGCACAAAATTTCCAGCATTTTTTTGCTAAAGAATGAAAATAGTAAATAACTAAAACATAAAAATGAAAATAAATAAAACTAACACTCCTAAAAATAGACTCATCCGAATGATAAGGATAGAAGGGTCAGCTATGTATAAATAGGTTAAGATAAAATCAGTGCCAACTGCATGGCTGACATATTACAAAATTATCAGAAGCCCCAGTAGCTCAGTGGGTTAAGCGCTGGCCTACTGATCTAGCGGACCGTCATACTGAACATTCTTTACCGGTCCCTTGGCTTATTGATTTTGTTATCTCCCCTGTTTTCCCGTCTTACCTGTCCAATATCGGGTATTAAGTTTATATAGAAATGTATAGGGAATATTTATATTTATATGAATTTTTTATCTTTTTCAAAATATTTGAATCTTTTATAACCTATATTCTGAAAGTATAATGCAATACCTACACGATGGTGTTTTTATTTTTCGAAAAAGTTAATGTTTACTTGCTTCCTTTGGCGTTTAAATGGCAGACCTATACTGACCATTATACTTAATGGCGCATACAGTAGAATTACGAATTTTTCCATTTTCAGAGCATATTTCTGATAATTTGGAGCTTTTCTGATATTTTTTATAACCTAAATTCTGAAAGTCTATAGTCTAACGATTAATATGATACTTTTATTTTCAAATTAACTTCACCCAGTCTGATCAGAGTCTTCGCTGTCCGCATGGAGCCAGCTTATAACCGCAATGAAATGTGACTGATTCTTCGCTACAACCCCTAAGGCAGGTCAGTTTATGACGCTGTGTCGCATTAATTCCCCACGTGTCGTCTATTCTTATGATAACCTGTTGGTGCTTCAGATTATCGCCGAAGATTCTTTGATCAGATAAAAATGAGAAAATATTGTTTCATTCAACAACAGACTAAACAGTCTGATCAGTGTAAGTGCCTCAGATAAGAAGGGGTAGCAGGGATGATTTGGAAATAATTAACAAAGCATATGTCGTGACCCCTTATTAGAACCGTCTCACCGAGATGGTTCTAATGAGGGGTCACAATATATATTTTCATAGAAAAAAATAAAAAGAGTATCCCTGAATTATCCTTGAAGGACAAATTAGTTGAATTACTGCAGAAACAATTGCTGAGTGAATGCCTCAGATTAAATCCATTTGTGGCGAGTTAACACTTTTGTGGACAGGCCATATTGAAATCTGCAATTTAAATTTCCAAATATCGTAGACTGTGCAAGTCAAGTCAAGTCAAGTCAATGATTTGACTTGATTTGACTTGACTTGACTTGACTAGACTGTTCATGCAAACAAGGATGGCTCTGATTAGACTGTGCAAGCTTATCTGAGTCTTCTGTGTGCGAAAATGTAATATACAAGAACCCATTTACATGGCCCTGTTATCCTCATCGCATTGTATAAAAAAACAGAGATTTTGAGCAAAATAATGGTAACATTTTCAGTTAAACACAGTCTGGTCCAATTACATCCTGTTTATAACCTTATTCCCTTTGTTATTGACATTGACAGTTGATTTCCCTCTATCTGGCCCCTACCTGGATTTCAGTCACAAGTCTTCTAGGCTCTTATCTCTGAGCAGCATGTTTCATAAAGGGGCATTAGGGTATTATGCAATCAGAAATGTGTCTTTGATGCAAACCATGCAGACCATTATCAGACGCCGCATTTGCGTCTGGTATGGTTCTTCACTGCTCGCCAGAGACCCCTTAAGGAGATGCCAGGCATAAATGGGTTAAGCAAGCTACATGGTGTATATGGTGTCAACTATCAAAACATTTCAGCCGCGACACGAGAGAATAAAAAAATCGGCTTGTGCGCCCTGGGAAGACTCAGATTAGCCTGGACAATCGCCATGAACGGGTTTAACTCATAGAGCGTCCAGCGAGGATGGATGCTCACTGATCTGAGTCTTCCCTGTGATTGAATATCGTCTTGTAACTTTTACTATGCTCGGCCTTATTTCAAATGACTTGGCGATTTTACGTCCCTTTTCAACAGTGTTTCAATCATATCTGGACGATCAGTAACATCCAAATCACGAGCTGCCGCTGCTAGCCTCAGCAGCAGCTGCTGATAGCCTCGCAGCAGCTGCTGATAGCCTCGCAGCAGCTGATGACGTTTTACCCCAGTAAGTTTGGTTTTAGCCCACTTTCTAGGAACGATCGGCTCGATATAGGTAAGTGTTCTTGTAAGGGCTGTAAAGCCCAAAATAATAATAATAATAATAATGTCTGTGTTTAAAATGAATAACTGTAGTTGCAGTTATACAATAATAGGATTTATCTTTCGCAGGCTTCTCCCTTGTGCCTATATATAGTTTACAGACATGTTAACTTATTTCCTTTGCGAGAATAATATATACTAGAATGGAATAGCTACAAAAATAAATTTGAAAAAAAATACAAAAAAAAAAATAATCTATTTCCTTGGCAAAGATTAAAACATGGTACATATAAGAGACTGAATGGGAATAGTTTGCTTCTCTTACATACCAACAAAATATAATAAGCTTCTAAATTATAAATAAAAAAAATAAAGGTGTACCGTATTCGACCCGTTTAGCGCACATTAAATACTTTCAGTAGACATTCTTCCTAATAAACGCACATTTCAAAGAATTATTATATATAGAAATAAACTGAATCATTAGAGAAAAGCTGCATATAGTCATGCAGGATGGAGATGCTTTGTAAGTGAAAACTGTAAGATTTTATAGTGTTTTCAGCACTTGTAACAAGCAATCAAAGAGATAAACCAGTAAAAATATGTGCGCTAAAAATCATATGCCTCAGAACTTCCCATGATCTGCGCTTACTTGTTGGGTCACGTGCGCTAATAGGGTCGATTACAAAATATAAATTTGGACGGCTGTGTGCAACTATAGTCATAGTTACGTATCGCTGACCACATGGGGAACGTCGTTAGGATAAGAGAAGAGAACAAAACAAAATACATAGGACTTGGACGAACACTCGGCGCCAGGGGTGTGCAACTATAGTTACGTACGCACTTGGCGAACGTCTGTGGTTAGGAGAACTGAAACAGAACAGTACATAAAATCCAATGTCGTTACGAGAATTGAAATACACATACAATAAAATCCAACTGATGGAAACCGCTGAGCCACTTCGGGAACATCGTTACGAGAGGTGAAAAAAAATCAGCAGTGCGAATGCAGGTTGGGGTGGGGAAGGAGACATTTTCAGCACTCCTTTATTTGGTTGATACATGTAAAAATGCTGAAAAATAAAGTTTATCATATATCTCAGCCCTGTCTCGTAGATCACACTTGTAATCTCTTTCATCGGAAATTTGTGTTACAACAATAATTCTGGAGAAGCAAGAAATTTTGCTGGTCAAATAAAAGTATTTGCTTTCCCAGTGCGCAGTGAGCAAGTAGAAAATTGTTACATTTGTCAGGTCTTGGTCAGCCCATTTATTGATATCACTTATTCAAAGAATGGATATCACAACTTCGAATTATGGATGCCAAATATCCGATTTTATGGATATCACCAATTCGAATTATGATATCACTAATTCGATTTATGGATAGCCATAATTAGAGTTATTGATAGCTATGGGCAGTATTATGGAAATACATAAGAGCCACGACACGAGAAAACCAACAATTTGGTTGTGCACCCAGTGCAGATTCAGATCAGCCTGGGCATTCGCTAAGTTTGATCAGACTCTTCGTTTAGTGCCCAAAGGGTAGCTAAGGGTCGTAGCTACCTCCATGCGGACAGCGAAGACTCTGATCAGACTGGGCGGATGCCCAGGCTGATCTGAGTCTGCGCTGGGTGCACAACCAGATTGTTGGTTTTCCCGTGTCGCGGCTCATATATGTAATTCGAAGAAGGGATATCGATATTTTAAATAAGTTATATCAAGAAATCGGGCTGAATAATTGATATCCATAATTTGAATAGTAAATATCCATAAATAATCGCAGAGCAGTCGTTATTTAAACTTATTATTTGTAACGAAGAATATATGATATCCATAATTCTAATTAGTGTTATACATAAACGGGCCCAAATATTGATATCCGTAACCCGAATTATGGATTTTACTTAATATTTGAATTATGGATATCTAATAATCTTAATGATTAATGGATATCACTAATTCGACATTGGTATCACCTATTTGATTTATTGATATCCATTAGTAATAAGTGATATCCGATATCCATAATTCGATTTATGACCATCCATAAATCAAATTATGAATATCCAAAAATCGGATTTGTGATATCCATGATACAAATTATATCTATTAATAATTATGATTTTCGGATATATGGATATCGATAATTCGAATTATGGATATCTATAAAAATATTGATGTATCACTAGGATACGTGTACAGTGTTTGAGAGTCCGCGTATTATTTAATGTTATTATTATAAATGAAATAAACTCAGAGTTAAATATGACCATTAACATCTTAAACAGCGTTGAATTTCGGAGTTAAAGGTAGGTTCCTGGACTAGCGATAACAATTAATATCCACAAAATAATTTCGTCTTTTTCTGAGCAGTATTGAATTCTCTTATTTTTCTGAATTTGTTGCTACTGAGAAACTCGTCAGATGTTGAAGAAAATAGTCGTTTCCCTTTTGGTTTATTTTCTTTCGTTGGAATTCCAGTTCTAAAAATAACTATGTTTATTATGTCTATATGTGGACGATTTCTGGTGCCAGTCTCCAAAAGTCAATTTTCCCTTGCCGTGAGCTCTCCTAGAGGTCCTGGCATGGCAGATGGGTTAAAACTATCCCAAAATGCAATGCAGCATGACGTCAGCCACGTTATCTATTTTTGGCGCGAACTAAAAATAGCACTAACTGGTGTGCGAAGCAGAGTTAGGAAATCCCTTGCAAAACAACTTTTCTAATATATTTTGATTTACACTTTTTAGTGAAACTTATTCATTCCCTTTTATAAGCGCTTTCCAACAACTTGGATGAACGATCATCAAAATTATGATGCATTCCAAAGTACAGGAACCTACCTTTAAAGTACTTATTACAGAAAACGTATCTTAAAAAAAAACATGATAAAGTTGTCTCACAATACCGTAATACCGATATATCGCAAATCCGTTTTCGCTCAGCTTGCAAGTTAAAGATATACCCCCTTTATAATAATAACAAAAATGATTTGATGAAATATTTCATGCAATACCTCCGACATGGTCTAACTATACATTTGAATTAGAGTTTAGATGATAATATTTGATAAAAGTGACTTTAAACAAAAAAATAAGATGAATTTTTATACAATTGCGGACCGCGGTTGAAATCGCATTATTGGACAAAAATAATTTATTCATACGTCACAATCACGTGCACGAATAAGAAAAACACCTCTACATGATCACATGACACACGTGGTCAAAATCGAAATTCTTACAGGCCGTGAGGAAATAGGTAATTTGCATTTTAATTTGAAGATTATTTTTCATTCCACATTTATCGAATAAATACGCATTTCTCAAAACTTTTACGGTGAATTATGAGACTATTACATATTGTCTAACGAAATTTTGTTAAAATATTCGTTTCTGAAAACATGAAATCAACGAGGGAGACAATCTTTAATTTAAGGTAGGTCAATAGTACCTCTGGCATCAACTATCAACATGATCACATGACACACGTGGTCAAAATCGAAATTCTTACAGGCCGTGAGGAAATAGGTAATTTGCATTTTAATTTGAAGATTATTTTTCATTCCACATTTATCGAATAAATACGCATTTCTCAAAACTTTTACGGTGAATTATGAGACTATTACATATTGTCTAACGAAATTTTGTTAAAATATTCGTTTCTGAAAACATGAAATAAACGAGGGAGACAATCTTTAATTTAAGGTAGGTCAATAGTACCTCTGGCATCAACTATCAACTGCAGCTGTACAGAAAGAAACAACTGCTGCTGCCTCTGAGACAACACCAGGTCCGCAACTTCAGCTGAGACTCCCGCAGAAGATACTACAATTAGCTATTCAACATGACATTTATTTTTTCTCATCGTTTTTAAATTTTCCTACAGATCTTGGCCACTCTTTTCTCTTTTTCCCTCTCTTCTTATTTGCCTTTTTATTGCTCATTTATCCCCTGTTTTTAGTTTGGCTCTACTTGTTGGGTAAGATCAGCAAGATGTTTGAAAAAAAGACAAGGCCAAAGTTAATTTTCAGAAGTTATTTTTTTTCAAGTTTATTTATTTAATTACAATTATTTTTTCCTGCATTTAGAGCTTCTAGTGTCATCTCAATGTATGTGTTTGAGGACTAATACTAAGAGCATGCAAGACCATGGTACTGGTATAAACAGAGAAATAAAAACAACAGAATCCTTGAATATGCAAGGTCGTTAGGGTTGTTCAGAAAGCCATTGTCAGCATCAACGAAAAAAAATATAGCAGCTGATGTCCCTCTGCTGCCATATATTTACGTAAGGTTTATTTTCTCTTTTTTCCTTCAAATATGTGTTTTCAGTGTAGACACAAAACTGTTTTGTTTGTTTAGGTACTCAAACTGGTGTTTGCTTTTTCACATAGCCACTTTGGGTGTTTTGCATGATAGATATGCGTTATATGTAGTTTAGGGCTCGCAACGAATTAAGTTACCTTTCAAATATCCCTTCGGGCACATGGGGCTTGATCAGCTTTGAGCCAACGTCGATTCGACGTCATGATATCGAATCGACGTTGGTCAAATGCTGGCTAAACATAGTGCCAAAGGGCTATTACAAGAAGAGTCACACAGTTCTCTCCAATTCGCATGACAGATGTGCCATATATGTAGTTTAGGGCTCGCAACGAATTAAGTTACCTTACAAATAACCCGTCGGGCACATGGGGTTTGATCAGCTTTGAGCCAACGTCGATTCGACGTCATGATATCGAATCGGCGTTGGTTCAATGCTGGCTAATCATAGTGCCCGAAGGGATATTACAAGAAGAAGCGTCACACAGTTCTCTTCAATTTGCATAACAGATGTGCCTTATATGTAGTTTAGGGCTCGCAACGAGTTAAGTTACCTAACAAATATCCCGTCGGGCACGTGGGGGTTTGATCAGCTTTGAACCAGCGTCGGTTCGACGTCATGATATCGAATCGACGTTGGTTCAATGCTGGCTAAACATAGTGCCCGAAGGGATATTACAAGAAGAGTCACACAGTTCTCTCCATTTTGCATAAGAGATGTGCGTTATATGTAGTTTAGGGCTCGCAACGAATTAAGTTACCTTACAAATATCCCTTCGGGCACATGGGGGTTTGATCAAGTTTGGACCAGCGTCGGTTCGACGTCATGATATCGAATCAACGTTGGTCAAATGCTGGCTAAGCATAGTGCCGAAGGGCTATTACAAGAAGAGTCACACAGTTCTCTCCAATTCGCATGACAGATGTGCCTTATATGTAGTTTAGGGGTCGCAACGAATTAAGTTACCTTACAAATAACCCGTCGGGCACATGGGGCTTGATCAGCTTTGGACCAACGTCGGTTCGACGTCATGATATCGAATCGACGTTGGTTCGATGCTGGCTTAGCATAGTGCTCGAAGGGATATTACAAGAAGAGTCACACAGGTCTCTCCAATTCGAATGACAGATGTGCCTTATATGTAGTTTAGGGGTCGCAACGAATTAAGTTACCTTACAAATAACCCGTCGGGCACATGGGGTTTGATCAGCTTTGGACCAACGTCGGTTCGACGTCATGATATCGAATCGACGTTGGTTCAATGCAGGTTAGGCATAGTGCCCGAAGGGATATTACAAGAAGAGTCACACAGTTTTCACCAAGCAAAGATAAGGTCTAAGTGGGATAGGTTAGGATATAGCTCAGAGGAAAGAAATTAATAGCTTCAAGTATTAATGATTCTTGACTCACATATTATTCTGTATTTATTAAGGTGATATTATGCACTTATTGTACTACCTGTCACATCGTTTATATTTGTATTGCATGTATGTACATGTATATGCTCAAGGGCTACATAACCTATATAGCACTTGAATAAACATTCTTCTTCATATACATATATATAAATGCTACGGGTGTGAAAAGAATTTGTGATACAACATTTGGTGGTGAGAGAGACACTTCCTGACACTCTTTTTATTGCAAGACTGACATCTTTTGATATTTTGTGCTGGGGCCTAATATTTGTTGTTTCTAGTTGTTGATAGAGAGTGTTGCAACTTTTTCTACTTTGTTGCTGTTACACTGCTGCTTCTGTTCGTGGTATGATAGTGACAACTGATGCTGATGTTTTCAATATTCTTTTCTTTTTTTAAGATTGATATATGCTGCCTGTGATAATGGTGTTATTAAAAGTGTCAGCCACTGTTTATAGTAAGGATTTAGGCTTATATTACTGTTTTTGCCGTGTGTAGTATTTGCAGACACTAATGTTGGTGGTTTGACAGGAGTAACATCTGCTGCTCCGCCAGTTTTCATAAGCAAATGCTGATGTTTGTACCAGAGACCACATCATCTGTCGATATTGAAGATCAGAGGGACATCAGGTGCTGCCATTAGTACTGAGAATAACCTTTGCTGCTGCTGTAAGTAAAAGCAATAGCTGCTGATGGAGAAGTCAGTTCCTGATGCTGGTGTCATAAGCAGCTGCTAGTGTTTTTTTTTATAGTTACACCACCATCTGCCGATATCGGAGAACAGAAGGACATCAGCTGCTGCCATAATGTATTCAGCATAACTTTTGCTGCTGTTGTTGATGAAATCTTCAGCTGCTGATAATGTAGTCAGTTGCTGATGGTGGTGTCATAAGCAGCTCCTGATGTTGTTTATTAGTGATAGTGACACCACCATCTTTTGATATTGGAGAACAGCGGGACATTAGATGCTGCCATAAGTATTTAGAATAACTACTGCTGTTGATGAAAGCATCAGCTGCTGATGGTGATGTCAGTTGCAAATGGTGGAGTCAGAATGAGCTGCTGATGTTATTATTAGTGACGGTGACCCTACCATCTGCCGATATCGGAGAACAGAGGGATATCAGCTACTGTCATTAGTATTGAGAATAACCATTACGGATGCTGTTGATTAAGTATTAGCTGCTAATGGTGATGTCAGTTGCTGATGGTGGTGTCATAAGCAGCCGCTGCTTTTAGTAAATGACACTATCATCTGCCTATATCGGAGATCAGAGGGATATCAGCTGTTGCCACTAGTGTTTAGAGTATATTTTGCTGCTGCTGTAAGTAAAAGCATAGGCTGCTGATGGTGGTGTCAGTTACTGATGGTGGTATCATAAGCAGCTGCTGGTGTTGTTTTTAGTGGCACCACCATCTGTCGAAAGCATATGGTGGTTTTTAATTGGTACAATTGCTAATGCCGCAGTTGCAGTTAGTACGGCTTATCGCTTTTGTCTTATTCTTTTCTGATGATAGAAGTAGCAGATTTTATGGGTTTTTTTAATTCACACGCTGCTGCAGCTGGTTGTAAAAGAGCCGCATCCTGCAACCTAGGTGGAGAGTAAGATTTGCTGTTGTTGTCGAAGGGGACGAATGAAATAACTTCTACTGCTGTTAATTTGAAGATACAACAGCTGCTGCTGTTGTCACAGCAAATATCACAGAAACCATCAGCATCAGTTTTCACTCGTTGATAAACAACAGCACAATATATCACTCTAGTCACGTACACCACAAGAAGTAGTAACTCTCACTAAAACTTACTGCAGATATCACTCCGTCCATTGTCAGGAGCAGTTATCACCCTCGTAACAGAAGGCAGCAGCAAAGGTTAGTTTCGTCTCCAGAAGCAGCTCCTGGTATCATGAGTATAACCACCAACAGATGGTAGAAAAAAGATATAATTCAAGCAGCAGCAACTGAAGTCACTCTCACTACTTTCCTTCAACAGCAGACAGTCCACTAACAGATGACATATACAGATATTTAATCCAGCAGAAGCAACACCTGCCATTCTCACTACCCATCTTCAACAGCCGGCAGTTCATCAACAGATGGCAGATACAGATATTTAATCCAGCAGCAGCAACAGCTGTCACTCTCACTACCTATCTTCAACAGCCGGCAGTTCATCAACAGATGGCAGATACAGATATTTAATCCAGCAGCAGCAACAGCTGTCACTCTCACTACCCTTCTTCAAAAGCAGGTAGTCCACAAACAGATGGCAGATATAGATAATTTGTCCAGCAGCAGCTACAGCTGTAACTCAATACCTATCTTCAAAACGGGCAGTGCACAAACAGATGGTAGATACAGATATTTAATCCAGCAGCAGCAACAGCTGTCACTCTCATTACATATCTTCAATAGCAGGCAGTCCACCAACAGAAGGTAGATACTGATATTTAGTCCAGCAGCAGCAACAACTGTCACTTTCACTACCTATCTTCAACAGCAGGCAGTCCACCTACAGATGGTAGATACAGATATTTAATCCAGCAGCAGCAACAGCTGTCACTCTCACTACCTATCTTCAACAGCAGGCAGTCCACCTACAGATTGTAGATACAGATATTTAATCCAGCAGCAGCAACAGCTGTCGCTTTCACTACCTTTCTTGAACAGCAGGCAGTGCACAAACAGATGGCAGATACAGATATTTAATCCAGCAGCAGCAACAGCTGTCACTCTCATTACATATCTTCAACAGCAGGCAGTCCACCAACAGAAGGTAGATACTGATATTTAGTCCAGCAGCAGCAACAGCTGTCACTTTCACTACCTATCTTCAACAGCAGGCAGTCCACCTACAGATGGTAGATACAGATATTTAATCCAGCAGCAGCAACAGCTGTCACTCTCACTACCTATCTTCAACAGCAGGCAGTCCACCTACAGATGGTAGATACAGATATTTAATCCAGCAGCAGCAACAGCTGTCGCTCTCACTACCTTTCTTGAACAGAAGGCAGTCCACCAACAGATGGCAGATACAGACATTTAATACAGCAGAAGCAACAGCTGTAACTCTGACCACCTGTTTTCAACAGCAGGCAGTCCATAAACAGAAGGCAGATACAGATATCTAGTACAGCAGCAGCAACAGCTGTCACCCTCACTACCTATCGTCAACAGCAAGCAGATGGCAGATATAGAAATTTAATCCAGCAGCAGCAACAGCTGTCACTCTCACTATCTATCTTCAACAGCAGATCGTCCACCAACAGTATTTAATCCAGCAGCAGCAACAGCTGTCACTCTCACTATCTATCTTCAACAGCAGGCAGTCCACCAACTGCTTGCAGATACAGATATTCAATCCAGCAGCAGCAACAGCTGTCACCCTCACTACCCTACTTCAACAGCAGGCAGTCCACAAACAGATGGCAGATATAGATATTTAATGCAGCAGCGGCAACAGCTGTCACTGTCACCACCTATCTTCAACAGCAGGCAATCCACAAGCTGCTTGCTGATACAGATATTCAATCAAGCAGCAGCAACAGCTGACACTCTCACTACCTATCTTCAACAGCAGGCAGTCCACCAACAGATGGTAGATACAGATATTTAATCCAACAGCAGCAACAGCTGACACTCAGCTGCTGCTATTATTAGTAAGAATAGCTTCTGCAGCTGCGTTTGATAAAAGCATCAGCTGCTAATGGTGGTTTAGCAGTTGCTGATGGTGGTATCATAAGCAACAGCTCATCTCAGTATTAATGACTAATTTGCTGATCATTTGCTGATATCGGAACAGAGGGACATCAGCTGATGCCATCATGAATAAGAATAGCTTTTGCTGCTGATCTTGATAAAAGCATCAGCAGCTACTGATGGTGTTTTTTTGCAGCTGCTGGTGCTGGTGTCATAAGCAACTGCTGATTTTAATATCAGTTGTAAGGGTAGTATATACTTGGCAAGCAGAATTCTCGGTTGGAAGAGAATTATCACATAAATGGTTTATTAGGTGTGAATCTATAGTCTACCTTGAAGCGAAATACTCAGAAAATTATGTCCGGAAAATGCTATTTATTGTGCAGTCTACAGGTTCAAAAGCCGTTCTTCAATTAGCAATATAATCTGCCTGAATTATGTATTATCTGATGTGCTTTCATTTTGTGTTGTTAGTATAAATTAGTTAAAACGGCCGAGAATTGGAAATTATGCTAATGAAGTTGGTATTTGTCTATAATATCTGGTTTATACTTATAATAATTTATATGCTACGGTAAAGTGTGATTGTATATTCTGATACAATTAGTTTTCCAATAGATACTAAGTTTTACCTAAGACACGCCTGGTAAACTATCACAGGTACCTCCGGCGGAGGTACCGATAAAAAGTTGTGACAGGCATCTGGAGCTGCCTGTGACTGTCAAAAAAATGACAACAAACGGTAGGTATTCCTCTTTTTTGACAAAATATAAAATAACCAGGGAGTTTATTAAAAATCAAAAAGTGCTATTCGACCCTTATATACATAAAGTTTTGTCACACATCATATCCCCCAGAACTTTCCATATTAACCAAAGATACGACTTTTGAAGTGGCTTTGATGTCAGCCCACAGTACTCAAAACATAAAGAATTCGGCCGTTTTTGGTCTTAAATGCAGTGATTTTGCATACGAATCTGTTTATCTCGGCACACTGATGTTAAGGTAACCTCCTTGCCCAAGTATAAATATCGATTGACTACAAATAAGGCTTGATTTTTCAAAACAACAGCTGGAGGGGCCTGCAATGGTGTGGAGGTGCCTGTGATGTAAGCAAATATAGTGAAATCTGAATAGTTATTGCAGCTGGAAATATTGACATCTTCTCTAAACCACTGCCTGGAAAGAATCATTCATTCAACGTCCCATTAAGCTATCATAATGCGTATATCATGAAATTCCATGTTAAAATTCCTAAAACACCATCTCAAAGAGTTATTGCCCATTTTGTTTCCGCCTCTGTTAGTCAAACGTAGACGAATTTCACATAGTTGCTGAAAATTAACTGCCTAATTCAGTGTTAGAATTGTTATGAAATGTGCGCTTAAATAAGAGTCAACATTTTTGTGAATGGTGATGACTGTGATCGGGAGGTGCTGCCTGTGAGTCATTCCAACTCGTTAGAAATTGTCGAGGTCACACGTCATGCCAGCTACACGTATGGTGTGTCAAATGGGTCAAAATTGCCGATACCCGTCAACAGGCATACACGTACAGGTATCTATAGTGTTGATCCTTTTGGTACCTCATATGCGTGTCGCTCGCATGTGTCGTATGACGCTCGCTGTATGGTTGGTTGGTTGATTTGATGCTTAACGTCCACGGTAAACAACTAAGGTCATGTCGGGACGGTCAGTTAACCTAACCACACTATTCCTGGGCAGGCTTAGACCTCCTAAGCGGTTAACCAGTACTAAGTGCACATACTTTCGCCAGTAACTGACAACTGCCCTTCTTGAATCAGCGGAAGGAGAAACGAAAGTATGTGGCCAGACCGGGATTCGAACCCAGGACCTCTGACTTACGAGTCAGGTGCCCTACCGATTGCGCCACCCGGCCCGGCCGCTCGCTGTATGTGTTAACTTTGTGGTAACTGGAGTAATAGGTGCTACAAGTGATTCAGTCTGGCTAGCTTTGAATTGTTGGCGCTAAAATCCAAATACATCATCGGCAGGTGACAATTCTCAACATTACACTTTTTAGTATGTCGAGGTGATCGGAATCTTGCTGTAAATTATGTGTATTTCAAAGTCTCCGAATAGCCACTGCATCAAATTTGGTAACAAAAGAGTACTTTTACTACATAAAAGTCATCTTCCGAAACATTGTTATCATTGCAAACGTTTGGAGTAGCTAGCATGGCGTGTGACCGCAACAATTTCTAGCGATTAGGAATGACTAACAGGCAGTCATCACCATTCACAAAAACGTTGCCTCTTATTTAAGCACATTTCATAACTATTCTAACACTGAATTAGGCAGTAAATTTTCAATAGCTACGTACAACTCGTTAATGTTTGACCAACAGATATGGAAACAAAACGGGCAATAACTCTTTGAGATGTTATGCTTTGGATTTCTGTTGTGAAGCATCAATGTTGCGCGTTCTTATGTCCGCTTGTCTGTAGTCTTCTGGCAATAAGGTCTCCTGTACAGCTTCCCACTTTGCTTTCTGGTTTGTTTTATAATTCAATATATAAAATAGGTAAAACAGAAGTTAGCGTTGTTTTCATTTGGGGTAGGTGAATGACCACCTGTCTGGGAAAGAGCATTCGGTTTACCATGCGTGTCTTTTATGAAATAGTGTCAATGTATACTTACTTCCATCTTGGTTTTGAGAGCAGGATGTAGAATCTGATTGTATAAGTTCATGATCATTGTCTGTCGTTTTAACAAAAATATACTTGATATTCGCAATGAGATAGATTATTGCGACGTTAAATGAACGATTCTTTCAAGGCAGTGGTCTAGAGATGAAGAATATCAATATTTGCAGCCGCAATAAACCTTCAGATTTTCGCTATATTTTCTTACATCACAGGCACCTCCATTCCGTCACAGGCACCTCCAGTTGTGTTTTTACAGATCCAGCCTTATTTAGAGTTTATCGGCATTTATATTTGGGCAAGGAGGTTTACTTTACGTCAGTGTGTCCAGATCAATAGATTCTTATGCAAGAAAGGTGCATTTAGGGCCTAAAACAACCGATTTGTTCTTGTTTTGAGTCACTGTCGACTGACCTTAAAGCCACTTCAAAAGTCATATCTTCCGTATATATGAAAAGTTCCGGGGGATATATAGTGTGACAAAACTTAATGTATATAAGGGTCGAATAGCATTCTTTGATTTTTAATAAACTCCCTGGTTAAAATGTATTTTATCTAAAAAGAGGAATATCTACCCTTTTTTGTTTATTTTTTGACCGTCACAGGTAGCTCAGGATGCCTGTCACAACTTTTTATCGGTACCTCCGCGGAGGTACCTGTGATAGTTTACCAGGCGTGTAAGAAGTCGTTCTCAGGAACACAATTAGGCCTACCATGTTTTACTTGATCTCAAATTTCTGAAATCTGATCTTTGCTAAATTTCCTCACCCCCTAACTCTGGGGTTTGGCTGCAAAATACGTTCACTTAAACTAAAATAAGCTTGCTAGTTAGTGTTAGGCTATAGAGGAAACATTATCTGAAATCATGCCATTTTTCATTAATGTAAATAAAATCATTGAATACAAATTACTTTTTTTTCATATTCTCAGACAAGCTCAAAAGAAGAACCCGTGGGGAGAAGGTTTGCTATTTGTTCGTCTGTCTGACTGTCCTCGACTGGGACTGGTCGTCCGTCTGTCAGTCCTTATCTGGGTCTGTTCGTCTGTCTGTCTGTCTGTCTGTAGGACAGTATTTGTTCGTTAGTCCGGACAACACTATTGTTCGTCTTTAGTGTTAGACAGGGCTATTGACCTGCCCGGGGGTGCTGATTGGGGCTAAACGGACAAATACTTATGTGTATAAACTTGTACAAAGCATAAGAGAGCCAATATGATAGAAGAAATAGTGCGATATACTATTTCAGGACAGCTTAATACTTAAGTTGAGAGCTAATTAACCTATTGCGTTTTTTTCCCTTTGAATTATTAAAGGGCTCGTCCCGTTACATTTTTGGGGCTCGTCCAGTTACATTTTTAGGGCTCGTCCCGTTACACAGTGACCAAATTATCTGCCGATATGGAAAAACAGAAGAACACTTGCTGCTGCCATAAGAAGAAAGAATAGCTTTTGCTGCATCTTTTGATGAAAGAAACAGCTGCTGATGGTTCTTCGGCAGCTGCTGATGGCGGTATCATAAGCAGCTGCTGATGTTACTGTTAATGACACCATCATCTGCCGATATCGGAGAACAAAGGGACATAAGCTGCTGCCATCAGTAGTAAGAAAAATCTTTTGATGCTGCTTATGATGAAAGCATCAGCTGCTGAGGGCGGTTTGGCAGCTGCTGGTGGTTGTGTCATAAGCAGCTGCTGATGTTAATATAAGTGACCACATCGTCTGCCGATGTCGAAGAACAGAGGGACAGCAGCTGCTGCCATTAGAAGTTAAAATATCTTTTGCCGCTTCTGCTGATGGAAACATCAGCTGCTGCTGATGGTTTGGCAGCTGCTGATATTGGTGTACAAAGCAACTGCTGATGATAGTTTTATTGACAACCTCATCTGCCGTAATCAGAGAACAGAGGGGCATCACCTGCTGCCATCATGAGTAAGAATCGTTTTTTCTGCTGCTTTTGATGAAATCATCAGCTGCTGATGGTGGTTTGGCAGCTGCTGATGTTGGTGGCATAAGCAGCTGCTGCTGTTATCATCAGTGACCACATCATCTGCCGATATGAAAGAACAGAGGGGCATCAACTTATGCTATTAGTAGTTAGAATAGCTTCTGCAGCTGCGTTTGATAAAAACATCAGCTGCTGATGGTGGTTTGGCAGCTGCTGATGGTGGTGGCATAAGCAGCCGCTGTTGTTATCATCAGTAACCACATCATCTGCCGATAAGGAAGAACAGAGGGGCATCAGCAGCTACTATAAATATAAAGAATAGTTTTTGCTGCACCTTTTGATGAACGCAACAGCTGCTAATGGTTCTTTGGCAGCTACTGATGGTAGTATAATAAGCAGCTGCTGATGTTACTGTTAATGACACCATATATCGGAGAACAAAAGGAACATAAGCTGCTGTCATCGGAAGTAGGAAAAACTTTTGATGCTGCTTTTGATGAAGGCATCAGCTTCTGCAGCTGCGTCTGATAAAAGCATCAGCTGCTGATGGTGGTTAAGTAGTTGCTGATGGTTGTTGGCAGCTGCTGATGGTGGTGGCATAAGCTGCTGCTGCTGTTATCATCAGCGACCACATCATCTGCTGATATGGAAGAATAGAGGGGCATCAACTGCTTCTATAAGTAGTAAGACTTTCTTTTGCTGCACCTTTTTATGAAAACAACAGCTGCTAATGTTTTTTTTTTGGCAGCTGCTGATGGTGGTAACGTAAGCTTTGAGGAAAGCATCACCTGCTGATGGCGGTATGGCAGCTGCTGCTGCAGCCGCATCTGATAAAAGCATCAGCTGCTGATGGTGGTTTAGCAGCTGCTGTATGGTGGTTTGGCAGCTGCTGATGGTGGTTGCATAAGCAACTGCTGCTGTTATCATCAGTGACTACAACATCTGTCGATATGGAAGAACAGAGGGGCATCATCGGCTACTATAAGTAGTAAAAATAGTTTTTGCTGCATCGTTTGATGAAAGCAACAGCTGCTTATGGTTCTTTGGCAGCTGCTGATAGTGGTAACGTAAGCAGCTGCTGACTTTGCTGTAAATGTCACCATCATCTGCCGATATCTGAGAACAAAAGGGACATAAGCTGCTGCCATCAGTAGTAGGAAACACTTTTCATGCTGCTTTGAGATAAGCATCACCTGCTGATGGCGGTATTGCAGCTGCTGTTGCAGCTGCTTTTGAAAAATGCATCAGCTGCTGATGGTGGTTGAGCAGCTGCAGATGGTAGTTTGGCAGCTGCTGATGCTGGTGGCATAAGCAGGTGCTGCTGTTATTATCAGTATTACAATAAGCAGCTGCTGATGTTACTGAAAATCAGCATCAGCTGCTGATGGCGGTATGGCAGCTGCTGCTGCAGCTGCGTCTGATAAAAGCATCAGCTGCTGATGTTGGTTAAGCAGCTGCTGATGGTAGTTTGGCAGGAGCTGATGGAGGTGGCTCTTTGGCAGCTGCTGCTGTTACTTTTAACGACACCATCATCTGCTGATATCGGAGAACAAAAAGGTCATAAGCTGCTGCCATCAGTAGTAGGAAAAACTTTTGATGCTGCTTTGGAGGAAAGCATCAGCTGCTGATGGCGGTATGGCAGCTGCTGCTGCAGCTGTGTCTGATAAAAGCATCAGCTGCTGATGGTTGTTTAGCAGCTGCTGATGGTGGTTTTGCAGCTGCTGACGGTGGTGACATAAGCAGCTTTGCTCTTACTGTTAATGACATCATCATCTGCCGATATCGGAGAACAAAAAGGACATAAGCTGCTGCCATTAGTAGTAGGAAAAAATTTTGATGCTGCTTTTGAGGAAAGCATTAGCTGCTGATGGCGGTATGGCAGCTGCTGCTGCAGCTGCGTCTGATAAAAGCATCAGCTGCTGATGGTGTTTTTTGCAGCTGCTGATGGTGGTTTGGCAGCTGCTGATGGTGGTGGCATTAGCAGCTCCTGCTGTTATCATAAGTTACCGCATCATCTGACGATATTGAAGAACAGAGGGGCATCATCGGCTACTAAAAGTAGTAAGAATAGTTTTTGCTGCATCATTTGATGAAAGCAACAGCTGCTGATGGTTCTTTGGCAGCTGCTGATGGTGGTCAGTAGCACTATCAAAGGTAAGTTTTGTTCCAGTAGCAGCCCCTGTTATCATTACCATCACCAGATACAGATATCATTTCAGCAATAAAACTAAAGTCACTCTAATTACCTATATTTTAACAGCAGGCCGTCCACCAACAGATGGCAGATACAGATATCATTACAGCAGTATTAACAGATGTCACTTTCTCTACCTATCTCTAACAGCAGGCCGTCCACCAACAGATGGCAGATACAGATATCACTCCAGCAGTATCAACAGCTGTCACTCGCATTACCTATCTTTAACAGCAAGCAGTCCACCAATAGATGGCAAATACAGATATCATTACAGTAGTAGCAGCAGATACCACTATCACTACCTAACTTCAAGTGCAGGCAGTCCACAAATTATGGATATCAATAATCCAAAGTGTGGATATCCAATAATCTAAATGAGAAATGGATAACACTATTTCGAATTATAAATATCACAATTTCGATTTATTGACATCAATAATTTGACTTAGTGATATCCATAAATGGGTAAATTCGTTGATATCTATAAATCGATTTATGGATATTCATGAATCGAATCGGTGATATCCATAAAGTAGTTAGACTAGTTGATATTCATACTTCGAATACTGTACATCTATAAGTCGAATCACGGATATTCATGAAAAATTATGGATGTCGCTTATTTGTATAGTGGATAGCACTTTTTCACTTATCGATATCATAAAACGATAATGAATAGTTAACCGGCACCCCATAGAATTTCGGTGATATCTATCTTATATTACTTACGTAAGATATAGGAAATCCGCTGGTGACAGACGGACGCATAGACTGGCGGATGGACAAAAGGTGTTGCGGAATATATTATCATATACCTCAAGAACCCTTAAGCAAGCTTCATAGTCTAGTTGACATGGTGCATTGCTGGAATTGCTTATAATTGTCAATCTTTAAATAAAGACTCTCTCAAAATCAAACTCTTACAACTGTGAGCTCTGGCCAGTTGGACATGATCAGGCGACATAGTTTCAACGTCTAAGTTCTCGCAAAAAAAAGTCTTTTTTTAATCGTAAACGGGGTTCCATAGACCACAACCTATCATCATCACCCTCCCATCGACCGGATACATGTACATGTATGACTGAAACCTGTTGAACAGATCGTAAAATCGCAGGTCTTTTCTGAGAAAAAAGTGGGAAAAGAATAAAAAATATAACCTGAAAATGTCATTTCTTAAGCAGATGACCCATTCGAACATTCTAAGACTTGTCTCCGAATCAATCCTTGGTCTGTGTTACGTGTATTTATCGCAAAAAGAAAGAAAAAAAATAAATGAAATATATGCCGTGAATCCAACTCGCTGCATTTAGCTTCCCTATACGTTCCGACTGGACAGAAAAGCGTTAGCTGGGCACCTCGCGTTAAATCAACATTGACACAACCTTGATTCAATGTCACGACGTGGAATCAACGTTGAGTCAGTGTTGATTCAACTCTGTGTGCCTGCTGTGAGGAGACAACCGATGGTAGGATAAACCCTTTTCACTGAAGAATTTACAGTTTGAAATTTGCAAAAACCCAATGACAACACTACTGAAAATGTTACATGACGTTTGACTCTCCGTATTTTTTCAGTATTTTCTTGTGTATAAATACCATAAATCATTGCAAGATATTGTTTAGCATTAATGCTTCACCCAAGCACTTAGCTGATTAAAAACACACAAAAAACTCTTTCCCTATAAATTTGTCTTTTAAACGGTATGCCCAATGAGCGTTGGCATTTTTTTAAAAAGCAAATACTTGTAAAATGAACGAGAACTGCTAATGTCTCACACTTTCTATACATGCAGCTGCACTCTCAAATATCAATAGATTGGCATTTTTGTTTTTGTTTCAAATCCAGGCATGTAGCAATCGTTCATTAGGTAGAATTTGCAATATATTAGAGTATGACGGCTTCACACATACTTTCCTGCATGAATTTTAGTCAAAAACTATAATTTACAGAGAAATCTTCAGCAGCAGCTATTGTCGCAGTAGCAGCTGCTGTTGGGAGATCAGCAGCTGCTGTTGGGGACAGCAGCGGCAGCTCGTGATTTGGACCCCTCTCTGGACGATGGGCCGTTGATAATGAAATCTGTGTGCAATGGAACCCCGTTTGCGGTTGCAAAGATTTTCGCCACAAGCGGGGCTCGAACCCGAGACCGCTAGATCAGTAGGCAAGCCCTTAATCTAATGAGCTACCTGGGCACGCCTCATAAAGCCAGTAAAATTAATTTAAACCTGTTTATGCCAATCTGAGTCTACTAATACATCCATTTCCATCGGGTATTTTTCAGTTTATTATATTTTACTCATCTTAAACAGTGTAGACCCGGATCTGCGGCGTCAGATCTGGGCCAACACTGTTAGCCAATGTCCCTTTATATCAGACATTTGGCATTAATGGATTTAGCTAATTTTAAAACTCGTCCGCCATAGATTGTGAGAAAACTGCTAAACATAACACTGATCGCACTTAAGCCGATAACTTGAGCTGCCATAAAGTTATCTGATATACCACTTAGGTATGTTTATTCCACTAGCGCTTAGTCAGTAGGGACATCGATAATCCTCTAGATCGGTGTTAAGGGAAATAATCCAGTTGACAATGCTGTACAGGTAAACAGGAACGATTACTCGTCCAAAACCCCGTAGAATGTTCAACATGCGGGTGCGAGCCCCGCTTGAGGCGAGAATCTTTCCTACCGTAAACGGAGTTCCATTGCACACACCCTTTCATTATCACCTTCCCATCGTCCTGATATGACTGAAATACTGTTGAAAAGGACGTAAAATCTCAAATCATGCATCCATCCATCTACATTGTATTACAAAATGACGTTTGGTTCTCTCGATAGACTGGCTTCAGTTAACAAAACAAAACAGGAAGCATAGGAAACAGAACCAGTCAATGAGAGTCTAACCCCATTGAGAAGAGTGGCAAAAAGTAAATGGCAGGGTTGCTTCCCCTGAAAATGTGTCATTCACCTTAATACAGAACAGTCTGCTCATCCCCAAAGGAAAGGAAAAAGATGAACACCGTAACTGATAATAAAACTGCCCCCCCCCCCCCCCCCCCCCCACCTTGCAAATAAAAAAAACAACATTCAAACAAAAAGAAAACAAGTACAGAAAATACTTTTAGAGCAAGACAGGAAAGTCTACAAAAATGGAAAAGAGCCCAATTCAAGTTTATATCGATTTCAGCCACTTGAGGAGCGAAGATATGATAATAATAAAATCTAAGCTTAAAAATTGATTGCCATCATACACATGTACCATCATATCTCAACTTCTCAAGTGCCCCAAATGATCTAGATTAGGTACTACGGGTCAATCAACTACTGCAACATTTCGTTGTTGGAGGATATTCAGAAACGTTCCGCTATTATCTCAAAATGATAAAAAGACAAAGGATCAAAGTCATTTCTTCACAGACGGCGGCTCAGTTGATCGTTGTCACAAAATTTATTTATAACGGTACCTGTCAGCTACATTATAAACGATTTCCGCGGCGGTCACTTTGCTAGCTAGCGGTTCGCAGGGTACAGCGAGGCTATGGTATAGAATGATGTCACAAATCTAGTTCTCGCGAGCTTAACTGAGCGGTTTTAATACAGTTATAATTGAATCAAAGAAATCAGTTTTTCGACAGAATGTTTGATCTGACAGTTGACCGTAACAGATTTGCATTGCCTTTAGACGTATGTTTGTTGCAGTGGATAATTGATGCGTAGTAATAAGGTACCATACTCTATGTCGGAACAGTGACGAGTCAGCCTCAGCCTACACATCCATGAAGTTTGAACAATACGCAAAACATAGGGAATCTATATGGCGAAAGCGAAGACTTAGATCAGTCTGCGTGGAGGCGCAGGCAGATCCGATTCTTCGCTGTTCACACATGCAGCAAGATACTTGTCATGCGACGTGCATTTTCATAGATGATGGAAATATGACATCTTCAACTCAGTTTTAGTGCTTGTTCCATAGACTCAAGCAATAAAATTAGACAATAGAAATCCATGACTAGATATGAACAAATTTATAGGCCTACTGCTATAATGCAGTTACTGTAAACATGCGATCTGCAATGCTTGGCAAGCGGCCCGGGTTCGAACCCTGCTAGAGGCGGGATTCTTGCCAGCCGTAAACGCCTTTTATAATCATCCTAGCAAACAAGTAAAACCCAATATTATCCATCCATCCTTCGCAATGCTAGGGGCCAACAATCAGGGTGAGGATCATGTGGTTTTTGTTTATTTATTTGGCTGCGAGGGAAAATGACGGTGCTATGAGAGAATCTTGGTTTATGTCAACTTGTTATTTGAGCCGCGACACGACAAAACTAACAATGTGGTTGTGCGCCCAGCGCAGACTCAGATCAGCCTGGGCATCCGCCCAGTCTGATCAGAGCCTTCGCTGTCCGCACGGAGGTAGCTTAGTCCCTTAGCTACCCTTTGAGCACTCAAAGAAGAGTCTGCTCAAACTAGGTGGGTGCCCAGGCTGATCTGAGTCTGCGCTGGTCGCACAACCACTTTGTTGGTTTTCTTGTGTCGCGGCTCATTTCTCTTTCAGTTACATGTATTGTACACTCGTTGAGCTATGAACCACTTTCCAGTCTACACATTTCCCACTGGGCACACAAGACTGGATCAACCTAAATTCAACCGTGACTCAACATCGTGACGCTGGATCAAGGTTGACTCAAGGTTGATTCAACCGTTGTGTGCCTGCTGCGTTTCGGTTCTAACAACACATTGCCTGAATCACGAAAAATCGTACTATGAGCAAGGACTCTACAACAAAATTTCAACTGTTGGCCGTGCAGATCATGCCGCCAGTTTTGTTTCCTAATTTCCTGATTGAAATTTCAGTACAGAGCCTTTTCGCAAAGAGTGAACCCTTGCGGTTCCATCAAAAGTCATTAAAATCGGGAAGATTTGTGCTGGAAAGTGACGCACAAACTAATCTATGTAAAATATTAGAGGAAAGAGGAAACTTTGATAAGCTATTACACAGGGTATAATCGATTCCGGCAATTTTCGCTTCCTGCAGAGACTGTCCGTCATATTTGGCTTCCGCCGAGACTGTCCGCGAACTCTTGCTTCCTGCAGAGACTACTGTCCTCGAAAAATGGCTTTCTGCAGAGACTGTCCGCGTGATTCTGCTTCCTGCCGAGAGCCTCGGCAGGAAGCAGAATCACGCGGACAGTCTCTGCAGGAAGCCATTTATCATGTACAGAAGTCTCGGCAGGAAGCAAGAGTTCGCGGACAGTCTCGCGGAAGCCAAATATGATGTACAGTCTCTGCAGGAAGCGAAAATTGGCGGAATCGATTATACTCTGTGTATTTTAACCTTGACCATTCAGTCACATTTTTCTGTGCAGCGAATCACTGACAATGTAAATCGTCATACAGGCTAAAGCCATGCAATGTCTTGCATAAAAATGCAATTGGCACTTTGTTGTTTAAAAATGCTTGCTACCCAAAACGGAAATGAATTACAGTGATGCTGAAAGTCAACTTCAGATAAAAAAAAACAAAAACCATTGCTCATGCTTCAGCTGGTCTCAATTTTCTTTCAATGGATGGTTAGATGTTAAAGACACTTCGGTTTCTATAATGGACACATCAAATTTCAAATTCGGACGTACGGTCATCTTTCGATATCTCAATGTTGAAGTATATCTCAAACTACTGATATCTCAAAGTAAATTTTCTCAATAATCCGAAAAAAAAATTCTTTGAGATACCATTAGTCAAGCTAAATTATTCCGAGCTGACTCGTAAAGAAAAATAACAAATGTATCCAAACTATATCCTTTGATGTATGAGGACACTTCGAGATATCAGTGTCTGTGATAACGAGAGTCAATTGTAAATATTTGTTCTGTTACGAAATGTGTTATGAAATTGTCTAATTAAGGAACGAATTTCATTTTTCTGAGGTTTATTGAAGTCTAAACTTCATTGGGTCACTGGCAAAGTTTACATGAACCCCTCGGGGTTCATGTAAACTTTGCCAGTGACCCAATGTAGTTTACACTTCTATAAACCTCAGAAAAACATATGTTCATTGCTTATATTTACATTCGTCTCAATCAAACCGTGACATAAACGGCTATATTCAAGAACAAAACTCACACTCACACTCGACTCAAACTCGAGTAAGCATCCCTCAAGTGTGGCTGGAGTGGGATTAACAAGAGTGTGAGTGGAGTTCAGCTTTTGTATTCACGAAGCTATCTCAACCTCACCTTTCCCAAGTGTGACTCGAGCTTCACTCCAGTTTCAAGTAGTAAATAATAACGTTGCAATACACCTTTTTTATGGATCGGTGACGCGAGTCAGTCAATGATTTTACCTCTGTCCGTCTGTCCGTCCGTCGCGCCTAAAATTTTTGTATACTTTCTGGAATCAAGCAATGAATATGAAACTTTACACAACGTTTACAGACCTACCAAAGATAAGTATTTGACTTTTTTTAAATTTCGTTTTGAAGACAGGGAGGATCGAGGTTTAGGGTGTGGGTGGGGATGACAGACACAGTTTACGTGGGGCATCATCTGTGTAAAATACACACATTTTCTAATGTTTGAATGTTTATAGTGCAAAATTGCCTCTGCTTCATGTTTATCTATCTATTCTAACTTATAACAGCGAATTAGATTCACGGGGTCGTCGGATGTGCTGGGTAACTTCCAGTAACGGAGCGGCCTTCTAACGTGAACAAGGGCCAACTGTGTTTGCAGCAGGTAAGTAACGGGGTTTGGATTTTTATTTTTACTCTCGTCTATCTTATCTTCTTTTTCTTTCTGGGAGACGACACGATATAATGTGCTGTGAAAGAGGCATTGAACTCAAACAACCAACTAATCAACTAGCCAGCCAACGAAATCAGATTCGGTTGAGAAAAACTTATTTGTCTAAAAAAACACACACGGAGACATGAAATATATCATTACATTATCAATGCCGGTCTGAACGGACAAACAACGTACATACTCCCTTGAAAATAAGGGTCATACCCTGTTTTGGCATTCCTTAAAGCTACCAAAACCCAGCCAAACCCGATTCATTAGTTGCCATAGTAATGGTGCTATGGCCCCACCGATATCTACAAGGACACATAAATGATAATGTAAAATAAATTCATGTATCTGAAAAATAATTTATTATTCATTTCTCAAATGATTTAATTCTTTCTTTTATTTGATTTAATATGTACAGTTTATCGCTCAAGAAGGTGATGAAAATCATGCTTAGGAAAGCTAAGATGGATCACGAAGACTTCATAATTAGGCGATGGGCGGAGGGGTAATAGGGGCGGGGTAGTTCATTTTTTCCGAATCTGAATATAAAATAGTTCATCATATGCAGCTGGGTATGTTTCTTCTTCTTCTCTCTCAGGAGTCCCGGTGGCTGAATGGGTTTAAGCACTGGCCTGCTTTGCCAGCGGTCCGGGTTCGATTCCTACTGGCTATATATTTTTTCAAAAGCAAAGGCAGTTCTATTGCACGCAACCCTTCATTGTCACCCTCCCGTCGTCCTGATATGACGTGAATAAAATATTGTGAAAAGGATATAAAATCGCAAGTCATCCCTCTCTCTCTCTCTCTCTCTCTCTCTCTCCAGATATTGGGTGTAGAAAAAGGTGATGGAGCGGACACAAAATGTTAGTTGACCATTAAGTTTGACCTTGAATTCGATCCAACATCATTAAAAAATGTTTTGCAAAAAGCTTTGACAAGGCTTCATTAAAGTTTCAAGAAAATCCAAAGTCGTTATTTGGTAGTACTTGTGTACCTGATGCTACATATCATCAGTCTAATGGTTCTGGAGAAGAAGATTCTTAAAGATTTTTACTATATTTTGGAGTGGCGGCCGTATGGGTCATGTGACCCAGACCATTTGAACAACTCTTTGCATCCGCAAGCCCTGGCGCAGTATACGAAATTTGCTTACAATCAGCCCATAGGTTTCAGACGCGAAGTTGTTTGAAACTGTGGACGGACGGACGACGACGGATGATGAAGCTTGTCTATCCTATTAGGTCCTCCGGAGCGTTTGGCTCAGGTGAGCTAAAATAGAAGTAAGGTCATGTACATCATTCTTTTTCTCTGCATATGTTTTATGCAGTTATCTTGAAGGTTTTACTATAAAATCATGAAGCAGACATAAAATATTAATATTTGAGGTTTGACCTTCACGTGCGACCTTGACCCAACATTCTTAAAGTGTATTTCCTCACAACGTCTTGGTAAGATAGACACATAACACATGTTTTCAAGTGATACTCAGTGGAGTAAAATTGTTGTTTGTTGTTGTTTTGAATTTCACGGCCCTTTGAGACAGTATTTCAGTCTATATCGGGCCGTCTCCCAGAAAGAAGGAGAAAGAAAAGAGAAATGACAGACATGAGAAAAGATTAATAATAATAATAATAATAATAATAATAATGATAAAACTGTCCGTACCTACTGCAAGCACAGTAAGCCCTTGCCCTACTTAAATCCAAATAAATGGAACGCCCCGGTACTGGAAGTTATAACCAGCACCATCGCTCGACCACCATCCCCGTGGAATACAAAGTGTATATATTATGTAACGGACAGACAGACGGATGGGGCAATACCATATAAATGACGACTCGTATAAAATAAGACCAAACACGAATGATAAATATGTAAAACGGCAAATGATCGGAGTATCTTGCGCACCAAAGTCAGTTAAGTTCTATTTCGTATTCATAAACAACACTGGAGTTGAGTTGAAGGGATGTATCGGTCTCACTCAACGCTCACTCACTTTATCGAGTCCACTCAGAGCTCCATAACCTTTGTGAATACCAACGAGCCCTTAGTTGAGTCTACCTGTGACCGCTAGACGATTAACTCAATGAGTGGAGTATGAGTGGAGTGTGAGTGACGTTCTTGAATATAGCCGAAAATCTTATTTAAGCGCTAAAATAGAAGCAGTAAAAGACTAACATGCAGTTTTTCTGCTGACAGGGAACAGCATCAATGTCGTCATGACGTTGCCGATGTCCAATCAGATTATAGAGAGTCATGGTCTATTCTGACGTCATATAAGGGCAATGTCTTACTATTGAGAAGAGTCACAAAGAAATCTGACTTACATTAACGTTTTTCAATTGAACTTTACGGGATTAGGACTGAAAAAAAAATGTTCTACCTAATGCCTATGCCGACCGTGAACAGAATCTTTCCTACTGCAAGAAACTCTACGGATTCGCGGTCTTGTTTTCTGAAGATATTCCCGAATAAGCGTCAACTCAGCTTAAAACAAGTCCTTCATAAGACCATTATCCTGTCTTATAAGCGTCTATGGCCGTCGTTGAAAAGACTGCTAACCGTATCTGGCCCCGAGGTTATAAAACTTTTTCCATGCTCAACTCAGCTGAGCATGAATTTTTACCTGCTAATAAATAACAAATTATTGATAAGTACAGTTGTTTTTTTGCTCAGTTTAGCTGAGTATGAAATTTTCTCTGCTTATGAATATGAAAATGCCAACATTAGTTACATTAGTTGGCATTTTCATAATTATCAGCAGCGAAAATTTCATGCTCAGCTGAGATGAGCATGAAAAAACTTGTATGACCTCGGGGCCTGGTAGCGTAACACTTCGGTTGTAAGAGGAGTGTTTGCCCGTCCAAAACAATTCAAAGATCTATATCCGTCTTGTAAGACGGATCTAGATCTTTGGGATTGTTATGGAAAAGAAAAAAAACTATTTTTATAGCTGAATTACACAAAGCTGATTTACATATTTGCGATAATTTTGGAAGTTTTTACTTCCGTCTTATAAGCAAATAAAAACGGAAGCATGTGCGCATTCGAATGGGAGCCACATTGCTCAACTTATGCCGGAAGATATGGTATCCACAAGAAGACCACTATCTGATAAGAAAAGTAAATGATATGTGTAGCAATCGTACCTCATCGTAGAATGACGGTAAAAGTAAAGGAAAATTAGCTGTTGGAAATACGTCAAAGTGAGCTGTCGTCATCTGATTCAATTCAGATCAAAACAGAATTACGCCGGATCCATTATCAAAATTACAACCAAGCCAAGTTAAAGTCAGGTTTGTTTAAACATTAGTGCTGATATGACTGTTATTAGGGTGTAAACACTACCACGTCATCAATAAATTATATGATAAAGATGAGAAGAAAATATCTTGCTCTGCTAGTGCAGAACACTTACTTTTATGTTAGTGACGAACTTGTGTGATACGCTGATAGAACTGTTTGCACTTTAATAGATATAAGGCCTATATATTCAAACCATATAGAAATAGTTGCTGTATTATAAGGGCAGAAGTCGAAAGAACTGAAGAAAAAAATGCTTAGTGATCGCAGAGGATGTCCCAACATTCGGCACAATTAGTCATTTTATTTAGTTCATCTTGTAAAATCAGAGAATTTAGAAGTCGTCTGTAGGCCGCTGGCCATCAGGTCATTATTTTTGTTTTCTTGACTAATATGGCTACGGATAACGGACATTTTTACTAAGACTTAAGGGAAAAGCCTTCCCCCACCCCCACCCCTCCCCCAAGCCCCCAAGGACTCAGTCGATGATTAATACACTCCCTAAAAAGGCAACCTACAGCCCTGCCAGAACTACGGGACCATCAGCCTCATCTGTCATTCAAGCATGCAGAGTCATGCTGAAAGTCACCTTGAACAGGCTTAAACCCCAAGCCTACGAGTAAATTCGGACAGCAAGTTATTTCGGACAGTGGCATTGTTTCCTTTATATGTCAGTTGTTTGGAATTAATACAAAATCAACTGGGCAAACAGTGAAAATCCTGATGAGACGGCTTATTTTGAGCCGTCTCCTCTGGATTTTACTGTTTGCAATGGTATGTCCGAATTTACCCGCTGTCCGAAGTTACCCGACTCGACCCTAATTGCTGAAGAAAAGGCAAGGTTCAGAGCCGGAAGCATCACCACAGAACAGATCTTCAACCTCATAATTCTGTGTGAAAATGCCAACAAATATCAGTAAAATCTGTACCATATCCTCATTGATTAAAAGAAGACCTTGACAGGGTATGGCATGCAGCCTTATGGGCCACCATGCGGAAGAACAATATCAGTGCAAGTCTAGTTCACACCATTGAGCAGCTCTACGACAAGGTTACAATGCAGTCCAGATGAATGGCTGCACGGGAAAACGGACCTCTTTAACATTTTCTCAAACAGATCATGTCTGATGCTCTAGGAGAACATGATGGGAAGGTCAGCATAGACGGCAGAAATACGGTATTAGCAATCTGCGGTTTGCCGCTGACATAGACGCTGTAGCTGAGGAAAAGCAGGAACTAGAAGCCCCAGTTGAAAGTCTCGACACAACCTGCACGAAGTTTAAACTGGAGATCAGTGCTGATAAGACCAAACTGATGACAAACAGTGTTAATGGCATAGGATGGATGGATGACTTGTGAGTTTACGTCCTTTTCAACAATATTTCAATTATATCAGGACGATGGGATGATGATAATGAAAGGCTGTGTGCAATGGAACCCCGTTTACGGTAGAAAAGATTCTAGCCTCAGGCGGGATTCGAACCCGGTCCGCTAGATCAGTAGGCCAGCGCTTAACCGACTGAGCTACCGGGGCTCAGTGTTAATGGCATCCAGTGGGAGATCAAGCTGAACGGGCAGAAGCTGGGTACCGTAACAAGCTTTGAATACCTTGGAGCAGTTGTCTCAAATGATGGGTGTGGGAAGGCAATGTTAAAGAGTGGACAGTGGTGGTTTTTGCCAGTTCAGTTAGAGCAGCTGAAAACAGGACATTGTTGTGAAGTCATCTGTAGTGTCCGAACGACCTTACAATAGAATAGAATAGAATAGAATCTGCCAGGGAACATGAAAGGATACGGCGGCTCTGGATAATTTGCCAACAATGAACAAAAAGATTCGTATAAGGGCAAACGGTGTTGGCTTTTATATTACTAGCTTGTTAGTGGATTAATAGAATCTATGAAGAGGTTGAGGCTGAGACAAGGAAATCTCAGGCTCGTTTTCAGATTATTTAGTCTTATGCGAGGCTTGCCGAGCATAAGACTTAAATAATCTGGAAACGAGCCTGAGAATTCCTTGTCGAGGCCTCAACCCCACCATTGATTATTTTTTCTCACCCATTTTATTTTATAGAACAGAATATCCATTAAATACCTTAACTTCTTGTTGAAGCCATTCCTATAAATTTCACTCTAATTTCTATTAATAGCTTTGATAACCTTGTGCATGCATTTTTCATGACTGGCAGCTAATCAGAAATCTACAGTGACACTTCCTGTACATCACTGGGTGTCGATTTCATATTCTACATGCAATTTACATGAACGGTAGTAAGTTGATTTGTTGGATTAAAGTGTGCAATTAATTGGGCTGTACTATATAGCAATGATTGGCATTTTGAGACAGCTTTCTGAGCCTAGGCTGAGATAGCAGGCCGAGATAGAAAAATCTCAGACAGCTCTAGAAAGGGATATCCTTGTCCATTGGGTGAGAAAATCAAGTCTACTCTCGAAGGTAGTCAGCTTGACTGGCAGGGAGATTTTCGCATTTTTGATAGCTACGAAGACAGAAATGCTTTGAAACACAACAGAAGACTCCGATCAATTCTATCAATGTCATGTTGAGACCTTTTCAATCATATTAACATTTCATAAAGGTTTACACCCTCAATATTTCTATTATCTTTTAACTTTCTCACAAAACATTATATCCTAGGCATGATAATGATTGCTATTAAAAGAACATTTATCTGCCAAATTTATGATTTGTGATGGTCACTGAAAATATGAGAAGTTAAGAAAATACACAAAAGAACGGCAATAGCGGACCGCCATTCCCGCCAAAAATGAAGACTGTATACGCCCAGCAGTCATAGTTAATCAGGTTAAAGTTGTATCATGAATAATTTTAAGCCCTTTCTTTAAACTACTTCAGACAGTTATTGGCTGAAAAGAACTCACGTGCACAAATAAGAGGTTAATGCTATTGTATAGTTATTTACTGCACCAATCATAAAATTCAAAACATGTTTGCAGAAACGCCTGTGGGAGTCAATCAATTTATGACGACAAAATATTCGTGAATATTCAAGAAGGATACGCATAGGTACATCGTCTCTGCCTCCGTAACAAAGATGTTTTCGCTGACGATTTTTTGAACAAATCTTAATTAATTTGCAAACAACTAACCAGTTTCATACTTTTGTGATTATTTCGTAATGAAATACGAGGAAGTATACCTTTAAGATATATAGTTACACCGAAATGGTTTTCCCACCATTTATTCAAAGGGAGATAACTTACGTGACTTTCTGTCTTCGGGCGACGTAGCCATTCCAAACAAGATGTCTAATCAAAAAGGAAAGAATTCGCCAATTCTTCATTTAAGAGCTGTCCCCATTGAGAAGAGGGGCAAAAATGGCAGAGTTGCTTCCCTTTGACGGGAACCCATTTACCCGAAGGATCTGGGTCTGCACTTTTTGTTCAGACCTATCCTGATATTTAGAGTTTTACGGTAATTTTCTTTGTCTGTGTTACCAGGATACAGCCCTGGATCCAGGGATGGGCTTCGGGGCTTCAGCCCCGCCACCTGGGCTCCTGTGCTAAGTATGAAATTTGGCCTCCAGATAATAAGGAGTATCTGGTAACAGTTTGAGATATTCACCCATGTGGTTGGCTTAAGATAGATGTTGTGACATCTCATTAGAATCGCCTCGCCGAGGCGATTCTAATGAGATATCACAATATATATTTCAAGGCAAAAAGACATTATCAAATTTCTTATCAAAATGATCCCTGATTATTGCATATATCTTCCCCTTCCCCAGACCTCGCCCCCCCCCCCACATATATCCCGGCACCAAAACATGGTGGTCTGGATTCGGGCCTGGGATACCTCAAATAGCGAAACTGACTATAAGATCGTTTTCCGAAGGGTCCTGGTAAATAGCTTCATGCCACAAATCGATAACCTTCTGACAGACAAAGAACATTACTACGGGGTAGGGGCACATCAACCTTGTAAGGCCTGAGATAAAACATTATCGAGATTATTTTCTCCCTAAATATGAGTTATCACGTTATCAAAAAATCTTTGTAAGCTTATCCTACATTTAAAGCATTAAAAAAAAAAATATTTCCTATCGACCTTCTTGACATTACCTTTTCTGGTACGTAACTTAAACCACACTTTTTGTAAGTCCCAAGGTTAAACAACGTAGTTAACGGTTTATATTTCGATTATGAAAGAAAGTCTTGTTTTCTCCTGTTTTGAAATCATATACAAAAATACAGTGTGGAATATTTCACGTAAAACGGGACCCTAGACCACATGCGATTACTACCTGTTAATACTCAAGTCATTCTGTACATCTCCGTAAACTGGTCAGGGTCTTCTTTCTTTTCTTTATGGATTTCTTGTGGTGGTAATAATGATTGTACGAACAGAACTGACTCTGACTGGACTGCGCATTATCTGAGTTTTTGAAAGTCACCTGTCCTGTGAAGTACTGTTTCGCGTTAAAATACAAAAGACCCTTTCCTTTAAAAATAAACTATGTTTGTCTGTCATTCAAGTTAGTTCCAGTTTCCAAAAAGGTCACTTTTTTATTTCTCTTAAACTTTCATTTTATTAAGAAACCTAGATAGTTTACGACGGAATTATTATTTCTTAAATACATGTAAGTGCAACCATTTCATAGAACACGTAATAATGCTTTACGCTGTTTAACCCATTGCATTCTGGGTATTTTTGTCGTCTGCTGAAATTGTCGTCTGCATCAAAAATCAAGAATATGTCTAACTCTTGTAGAAATGATGTCCAGGCAGTAAACAGTTTGCATCTCAGATCTGGATCCAAACTGTTTGCCCAGATACCCCTTAAGGGGTATCCCGAATTGAATGGGTTAAACTCACATGCCATATCATCATTTCAAATCATTTTTCTCGGATTTCATTAGACATTATCATATCTAAATACTTCATAAATGTTCCAAGAAAAGCCTTCGCTTTAAGACAAATAAGCATACTGGGGCTGTTCAAAAACCTCTGCTCGCGGCGCAATATTTTGGTAACCACCCTACATGAAGCTACATCCAGACAACTCTGCAAACGTGGTGTAGATCTATATTTGAAAGAGGTATACCCTAAAGGCAATGCAGCTTTTTATTTCAGAAGGTCATAATGCATATATGAGCAGTCTCTATTTTTATGCTCTTATTCCGCACAGACCACAAATCCCGCGTATCGACACGAATTGATAAATTTAAGGATTTGTGGAATTGTAAATTTTCTGGTCCTATTCGTGACGCTCTACAATTTATTTACTGTACATTACGAATATTATCTAAATTCGCCCATGCAGAGGCTCTTTCTGACAAGATTTTGAATGCTGGTATCAAAATCGTGATGTCTTAAGTAGCTACAGTACCTCACAGTCTAAAAATTTCAAATGGAAACCTGCTTACTTAAATCAATAAAAAGATCAAAAAGCATTCGTAGCCTGTTTATAAGATGGGGGTTCGCTTTGGGGAACATTGTTGAGAATCGAAACAACAACAACAAGGTTTTCAACGACATCTTGGCAAAAACGCATCTCACATGCTCTTTTAATTGATCCGTTTTCAAGTGCCTGGAGATAAACCGTATTTGCCGCAAATATTGGCACACCCGATTCAAGTACCGTAATTATCCGTAAAGCTTCAAACAAGCTGATTTTATTTTTCGACAATTTCTGAAAAAGGATGTAAGAATTATACGGTAGCAAACAGTTTAGACTCTGATCAGACTGCTCCTGAGGAGCAGTCTGATCTGGGTCTACACGTTTTGTCCTTTCTTTTCTGACGCAATATTTTAGGTTATACGGTAATTGAAATCAATGCTTGCTGAGAAGATGCTGTGACAAGTTGTTATGAGATAAACCATATCAGTAATGAATTGATTACAGGATTATCGTGCAGAGGAAATAGGACTGACCTGAACTCAGTATTTAAGATATCAATATTTAATTTATGAAAGAAGTAAGTGATTTTAAAGATGCTCTCTCTCTCTCTCTCTCCATCTCTCTCTGAGTCTGTCTCTCTTTCTTTCCCTCTCTCTCCGATAATCCATGAGTAACAGACAGAATGTTACAGGATTAACATGTAAAGTATGAAAACAGTAAGTGTTTAAACTCTCTCTCTCTCTCTCTCTCTCTCTCTCTCTCTCTCTCTCAGTATTTCTGTATGTATGTCTGTCTCTGTATGTATGTCTGTCTCTGTTTGTATGTCTGTCTCTGTCTGTCACTCTCTCTGTCACTCGCATATAAAAATGTCGGTAATTAACGGCTCGATTATACGAGTAATATTTGAGGTATGGAAGTAATAAGTGTTTTAACGTCTCTCCCTCTCTCTCTCTCTCTCTATCAGCAATTGACCCGGAACCGGAAGTGTAGTGTTGTTTTTGCTTTTGCTCTCCATTTGACTATTCCGATTTCAGGCTCCACAGTATTTATTGCCTACATCAACGTTAAATTTCATATCGGGCCACTGTACATTCAGGATGTCTAGTCGAAGTCAGCTGAAACTTATGGCAATATTGCCTTACGTGCCGTGATCTATCTGTAATCATTACAACTCGGAGCATAATTGCACGTATCTCTTAAAACGTACAGCACTTCTCCAACGCCTTCAAGGAAGATTGTTCAATGGCACCCCTTGTTAACTATATATATACACGGGCTGTTACCGAACGAAAAAGAGTCCTAGTTCCCAAACGACCTGGTCATCGTCGCTAGAAAATTTGTGAAGCCACGATCATCAAATAGTTTTTGAACCATGTTTTTTTTCGTTTCGTCACAGCCTTGAAAACAAAGTTGACCAAGTGTGAATGGTCTACCTGATGGTTATAATAGCTGTCGGTCAAGCAAGCTTTCTGTGAAAATTATATGACTTTCAGTAGCAGCGATCTCAGCTTTACCAGCTCAGGTCCTCCTCAATTATTAACAAACCATGGGCAAAATCGCCCACATATCGCTAAGCTAGGCCATTGTTCACGCTGGTCTGGCATTCAACACAGGCAACGAGGCAACGTACTTTAAAACACGATTATTTCGCATACTTCTTACATTAATTTCAAACTATGATTCTTACGGACCCGGCAGTTTGTTAGACCTCTTAGTCAAACCAGATTTTCGAAGAAATTCCGTCTAGTATAAATGCAGTGCTTGAATAAGGTTTTTCACCAATTCGTTGGCTGGTCGTTGTAGCCCAAAAATTGTTTTCAAGCATTTCTTGAATATGCATATCAATTCAGTAAAACTTTTGAGTCCTATTTCAAGAGTAGGGGGTCGGATGGTCCGTGAGACTATACTTCTGAAACAAACTTATCCTGATGACAGAACCAGCAGGTTCCTTGTACGTTGTCTTCGTTGTTTGTGTTGAATGCCAGACCAGTGTGTTGTTGTTGTTCTAATTCTCATAACGATGTTCTCCAGTAGGCCTACCTATGTCACACGATGACTTTCGGAGCACTTCGAAATGTATGGTTTATCACCAGTTTGAAATAAAGGAAAGAGTAACATTTTGAGCCGTGATACGACAAATCAACAAAGTGGCATTTGCGCCCAGCAAAGACTCAGATCAGCCTGAGCATCCGCTCAGTCTGAACAGAGGCTTCGCTTTGCGCTTACAGGGTAGCTAAGGGACTAAGCTACCGTCACGCCGACAGCAAAGACACTGATCAGACTGGATGCCTAAGTCTTCGCTAGGCGCACATGCCACTTTGTTGGTTTTGTCATGTCGCGGCTCAAATAGCTGATTTTATGCATACTTTTTAGCTCCAGTATGAATAGGCATACATTTAGATTACAAACCTGAGAGAATTGTTTTTCCGTAGAAAAGTTTTAAGAAGGTACATGTATTTCGATCAGTTCAGCACATGAAGTCGTATGTGACAATAATTTTTATGGTCATCCTGTTGGTGTCTATCCAGTCGTGCTTCTTTGACGAAGCTACAATACCTGAGTATGAAACCATATAAGCCGCGACGCGAGAAAACCAACAAAGTAGTTGTGCGCCCCGCGCAGACTCGGATCAACCCGGGCATCCGCCCAGTCTGATAAGACTCTTCGCTAAGCGCTAAATGGGTAGCTACATGTAAGGTTTAAGCTACCTCCACGCAGACTGTGAAGGCTCTGATCAGGCTGGGCGGATGCCCAGGCTGATCTGAGTCTGCGCTGGGCGCACAACCACTTTGTTGGTATTGTCGTGTCACGGCTCAATTGTAAGGCACACACGTCAGTCAGCGTGTGTTGTGTTTTGCGTGCACATGTACAGTTTTGCGGGTTCAAAAAAGGTGGACGCCAACACCAACGTTCAGCGACCCTACAATCCCCAGTCACCACCCTGACACCACTTTTTCCATGACAGGGTACACTGGTTCGGATTTTTCCGGACCATTGGGATTGGAAAAATCGATCGGACATGTGCCGCAAGTGGGAGTCGAACCCGCGTCAGTCTGCGTGAAAGTCGAATTGTCATCGAGTTCTTGTTGTTAATCCAAATCTCAGAGTGGCGGTGTTGGTGACGGGGGAGGGCAGGGGGGGGGGGGGGGGGGGGCTCAGTAAAACCGATTCATGGCCCCACACTTCCGGAGAAAGAAGTTTCTCGAAAAGGAGCACATTTTTCCTTTAAGAGTGGACCCCCATGGGCACAGAAGGCAACAATTAAGATGACAGAGTTGATTCCTCTGAAAAATATCATTAAAATTAACATTGTCTGCTAAATTGAAGTGGAACCAAGTTTGGGAAAGAATGGCTGTTAAGGGACTTTATGGAAGTATATTTTTTCTCTAAAAGTCATTTTTCTTTTTTCTTAAAAATAATTGATAACATTGCTGAAAATGTGGGTCAATTTTCCTGAAAGACATAACGACAAAAATTGTAAATTTCTGGTTAGCGATTCAGGCCATCGTGGGCCTCTTTTGTATTTAAGAATTAGAGGAAAAAACACTCTTACGAATACTTTCTCAGTTGAGCAGAATTATTTTGCAACATTTCGCTCAATAATTTGTTTGTTAAAATCAATTCATAATCGTAGCGAACATAATTGTATCTTTTTTCCTGTCCTTTACAAATGACCTGCGTCATGCGTAGAAGTACCTCAAGATATATTCGAACAGCAAAGACTCAAATATTGTCTTTTCACTTGAACACTGAATCTTGATGACTGAATCTTGTTTGTCCGCTTCAACAATACACGGGCCCTAAAATATCTGTAAAGCGAGGAGTGATGACCCAGATTAGTTTGAGAGGATGCGTAGGCTGATTTGAGCCTTGCTTGTTCTCATATGTCGTCGGTATCTTTTCTCGCAATCCCAATCAAAATATTCTCTCCTTTAATTATGTTTTCTTTCTGTATTTTTTTTCTTCAATCACTTGTGTGGGTTAACCCGTAGGTCCTTGGGAGATATACCGCAATTACTCTAAATAACTGGACACAATTATTCCACTGGGCACTGGCCGTGTAGACCTGTAGTTGGTATTATATTGTGGCAGCCAGCTAGACTAGCAGGTAAAATAGAATAAAAGACTTGTCTGAATTTCAAATCGGAAGTGGTCATTAAAGGTAGGTTCCTGTACTCTGGAATGCATCATAATTTTGATGATCTTTCATCCAAGGTGTGGGAAAGCACTTATAAAAGGGAATGAATAAGTTTCACTAAAAAGTTTAAATAAAAAAATATTAGAAAAGTTGTTTTGCAAGGGATTTCCTAACTCTGCTTCGCACACCAGTTAGCGCTATTTTTAGTTCGTGCCAAAAATAGATAACGCAGCTCACATCATGCTGCATTGCATTTTGGGATAGTTTTAACTCATCCGCCATGCCAGGACCTCTAGGAGAGCTCACGGCAAGGGAAAATTGACCTTTGGAGAATGGCATCAGAAATTTCGCACGCATAGACATAATAAACATAGTTATTTTTAGAACTGGAACTCCAACGAAAGAAAATAAACCAAAGGGGAAAACGACCATTTTCTTCAACATCTGACGAGTTTCTCAGTAGCAACAAATTCAGAAAAATAAAAAAAATCAATACTGCTCAGAAAAAGACGAAATTATTTTGTGGACATAATTGTTGTCACCAGTCAAGGAACCTACCTTTAAAAGTAGTATTGCCCGCAAGTTGAAAAAAAGTTAATAATTGCACGGTCACTGTGTCATATGAAAAGTTGTCTTGAAGCATATTTGTTAAGATGACAATTAGGCTGTGTATTTGTACTTGTACACCACGGCTTTAAGTAAATACACTTTCAGGGGAAGCAGCCCCGCTTTTTTTTTTTTTTTTTTGACAGGAATCAACTCCAAAAGAAAAGAATTTGCTCCTCGGGATGTAGATCCTATTTTGGTATGGCTGCGTCATCCGAGGAAGCCAACATGGAGTCAGATAAGTTGTTTCCCTCGTAAAATGGCGGAATATAGGGAGGCATTCCCATTATCTTTGGGGTACCAGTAGTTTTATAAAGTATTCAAATTCACAGGTAAGACTGGTCAGAATATGAGGATGCGTTTGCTGACCTGGGCCTTCACTATTCGCCGTATAAATGTAACATACTTTTGAAAATTAGGAGTAGCCAAGACATAGATCGGTCTGCAGCGCATCCGCAAACACTGCCTCTTTTCACAAGCACTTTCTATGTTTAATTATTTGTAATTAATTCAAATTTACTAAACGTGCAATGTTATCATACCGCGTAAAAATGCAGTGTGATATAAATCATTAAATTATTACTGGTAGCACATGGCATAAGGCTTTTTCTTCTTATTTCTTGCCCATTAATCAGCTATCATAATTTCAAAAGGAGTGACATTTCTACGTGTTTAAGATTTTATTTTTATATTTTTGAAATGTACATAAAGTGTCATTCTCGGTGTTTGAATTGATCTGCATTGTGTAAATATACCCTATTGGCGTGAACTGCAACCACTTAAACAAAATTACAAGGATCTTTTGCGGATTGAACATTGCATGTATCGTACCTTATCAGTAGGCGAACACTTGTAAAGTTGTATTTTAACCGTCTTAAGATAGCTGAGATCCACTTTTGGTCGGTGTTATTGAGATTATATTAGATAAAATGGTATTCATAAATGAAAATAATAAATAATATATGTTTTTGAGAATTGACACAAAGACAGAAAACAGGAGTAAAAATAATTAAAAAGGGGATATTTTATATATATATATATATATTTTCCTTCTTTTCTTCCAAAAGGATAAAAACAGAAGAAAAAAAAAAGAAGAAAACAACAACAACAAAATACCAACAACAAATAATAATAAAAAAAAGCGAAAAATGAATAAATAAAACTAATAATAGTAATAAAATTTAAAAAAAAATGGAAAAAAGAAAGTATGGGACAGTCTGATCAGGGTCTACACTGTCTGGCCAGTCACTACTGTTCCGATACTTACTGTAGTAACTGTACTAATTTCTTTCAGAAACGGCATTGAACATGTGCTGAACAACTTGACGAAAACTATCGATATCGGATTCTTTTTTACTGTACAGCTACATATAGCTGCATCGAATTCAGCTGCATGCGCATGAGCTGAGATATTTAGAAACAGAAATACAATTAACTTTAAAAGGAAGCAATGTCCAGTGTAACGACTGACTGATTTCAAAACCAGTTTACATTTATGAACAATAACGACAGAAGAGGATAATTTCAAATCGGTAACTGATGTTTTCCACTGTATAGCTAGTTATGATGGCCTCACACTACATTTATATGTACAATAGACCTAGATGACTAAAAATGGACTAATAAGAACGGCTTTAATTCAAAAAGTACAAGAAATATCAGATAGACTAACTAGTTAGTCGTGAAGGTTTAAATCAGAAGACAGGCGCAATAAGATTAAAAGAGTTAAAGATAGCTGTGCCTAAATTGTACAATTAGTTGTGAAGAGTTTAAAACATAAGTTGTTGTGAAGAGGTACACATGCAGCTGTGATAAGTTTGAAAGAGTTTAGAAGTTAGCAGTGTTATCTAGCCTGTACAGTTAGTTGTAACGAGTTTATAACAAAAATTAATTGTGATGAGTTTAAAAGAGTAAAGAAGATAGCTGTGTTATTTGGAGTGCGCAGTGAGTTAATTGTGAAGAGTACATTTTGTGTAAAACAACAGTTGAGCCGCGACACGAAAAAACCAACAATGTGGTCGTGCTCCCAGCGCAGACTCAGATCAGCCTGGGCATCCGCCCAGTCTGATCAGAGTCTTCGCTGTCCGCATGAAGGTAGCTTAGACCATTAGCTACCCTTTAAGCGCTTCGCGAAGAATCTGATCAAACTTGTCGGATGCCAAGGCTGATCTGAGTCTGCACAGGGCGCACAACCACATTGTTGGTTTTGTCGTGTCGCGGCTCAGTTGTTGTGAAGAGTTAGTTTTGATGAGTTTATAGGAGTTAGAAGATAGTTGTGTTATCTAAACTGTACAGTTAGTTGTAAAGAGTTCGAACTAAAGAATGGATAGGTATCTCCACGAAGGCAATAAACTATACAGAGACTGTGAAATTCAAAACAATGCTTACCAAAATTCACTGGAAAGGAGAAATTTGGGACTTGAACTGGAAAGAAGAAAGACGACGTTGTATTTGTCGAGGGAGGAACATCAGTTGAGAGAACAACGGAAACAAATGCAGATTGCAAAGACAAAGACAGATTTTATGGTAAAAGGTATGATATTTTTTTCCTCATTTGAGAAATGAAATTCATAGATTTCCCTTTGTTTCTAACGTTGTGACACATGATCTTTGAGCCACGATGGAACAAAAAACAAAAAAGTGGCACGTGCGCACAGCGACGACTCAGATCAGCCTGGGCATCCGCCCAGTCTAATCAGAGTCTTGGTTGTGCGCTTAAAGGGTAGCTAGGGGTCTAAGCTAGCTCCATGCGGACAGCGAAGACGCTGGCCAGACTGTGTAGATGCTCAGGCTGATCTTTGTCTTCGCTGGGCGCACATGCCACTTTGTCAGTTTTGTCGTGTCGCGGCGAATTTGCTACCTGTCTCAGGCGGGAGAATCCTCTAAGGTGCATTTGCACACTTCCATGTTTCTTTTGCCATTTTTACAAAAGAGGGCTACTTTTATAACTTTCTGTTCGCTTCCCTTGGTTAAAAATCCCCTCCAAAAGCTAGTCGTCTCTTAAAGAGATCCAATAATTTAGAAGATAGGCAAAATAATATTTTTCCTTTGACTCTTAAAGGCACGCATTTGAGCCGTGCCACGACAAAACCAACAAAGTAGTACGTGCGCCCAGCGAAAACTGTAATCAGCCTGGACGAATGCCCAATCTGTCTTGGCTGTGCGCTTAAAAGGTAGCTAGGGGTCTAAGCTAGCGCCATGCTGACAGCGAAGACTCTGACCAGACTGGGTGGATGGCAAGGCTGATCTGGTCTTCACAGGGCGCACATGCTACTTTTTTGGTGTCGAGGCCCTTGTACTCTTCCACTCTAATTCTTTCCTCTAAGAGTAGCGCCCCCTTCAACCATTCAAACATAAACACACCATGGGTTGCTTACTAGCAAATTACTTTTCTGTTTTTCTATTAAATGTTTCTAGCAAGGGTGGTACAAGTAATAGATATACTTTGGTTTGTCCGCCTGTACGGAAGATGATCAACCAGCTACATTTCCTCATTCAGGCGGACAAACCGTAACCCATGTAAAAGTAAGACGATTTATAAGTGACTACTGAGTATTTGATAAAATATTCGACATAATTTGTTTATATATATACAAAAGGGGATCTACCCTGTTTCCACTTTTGTATACATATAAACAAATTGCGTCGAATATTTTATCACATTCTCAGTAGTCATTTATAGACTGAACAAGAAATATCTTTAAAAAAAAGATATAAGACGAAGTGAAAGAAGACATATTTGAAACAAATAATATACTTTTTTATATCTGTTGAAATAAGAAACTGGCTGAAAGCAAGGTTTCAGAATACGTCCCGCAAAATTATCTGCACTCAATGTTTTAAATACACTATACGCCTTTAATAATTAAAATGTAAAAAAAGAACCAAAATCTAATGGGGTATCTATGAGAATTTTTTACTGTGATTGAAAAAATTCCAAGTTCAAAACCCTGTCGCTATGTCATAATAACAAAATAAAAATTGGCTAAGTTCAAAATGCTGTAAATATGTCTGATATTATTATTGAATAGCAGTATCCTTGTGTTGGGGTTATCCACTATGGCGAGAAACCAGACTGGTCCGTGAATTATTGACATTCTCCGGTACAGTCCGATATGCTTCCAATGATACGGTACTGTATTTTACCCGGTTCAGTACAGCCGGGTGCGTAAATTTACCGGAACGGACCGAAATGGACTGAATTACCGGAACGGACCCGTTTCCCCCTATCTTCAGTAGATATATTAAATAACTCTTATTTAATATTAATACATATTCTGTATGCCATCTAGCGCAAATCAATTAGAGATATTAGTCAAAATACTCTTTGAGTATTTTGCGCCGTGGGTAGGCCTCTTAATACCCCACGCATATGCGTTTCGTCTTAAAATCATATAATCATGATAATCTTTTTCAAAAATCTGGTTATCTTTCTTCCAAGACTTGGAGCGAATGAAAAACACAAATTCCCGAATGTTTGTTCCATAGTATCATGACCAACATTTCAGCCATAGAAAATATGTAGAGCTATTGTAGTTCAGCACCATTATCATGTTTCAATAAGTCGTCAATTTATCTGACGGACAGACATTTGTTTCGCCAATAGTCCTTATCAGATATTGTCAAATCAAAATCAGAGGTTGCAAGTTAAGATAATACATGTTAGTCATAGGTAGGGCCTTGAATTAATCTGCGCGTGTAGATTGTATCAAAATATCTCAAAAATCGGCTGGAAATATGAATAATAAGGGTCCGTCCCGGTCCGACCCGGTAATTAGGTCCGTTCCGGTAAATTTACGCACCTACTTTTTTACTACGAAAGACTTTTCGCACCATAGAATCTTTTTTTTTCTCAAGCCATCGGCATTTGCGTTTCTCGCGTTCTGCTTAACTCTATCAATCATTACAGCGTTAAAGTGAAAAACATATTTAAAACTAAATGCAAAGTGCAAATAATAATATTTTTAATGTAACTAAATCTTCTGACAGGTGAATAACAATTCCATGACATATGCGCTCTTCCATACAGAGATCAAGTCAAGTTTTGGCGGCAACGATGATTTTATTAGACTTCGTCTAACAATATCAGTGCAAATCTAGTTCGCACCACTGAGCAGCTATACGACAAGGCTACAAGTGCACGGTATGTAGGCAAATTTACGGACACGAAAGTATTACGTACGAGACATTGCGGGAAACTGCGCGTGCCAGGTAAACAACTTTTTTTCTGACAGTTTTTCTTAAATATCTCTGCACTTACAAAATATTTTACAGATCTGTTTTTACCATTATATTTGGCATATTTCCTTCTATCTAGAACCGTTGAGACGCTAAAGATTCACTCACCGAGTGAAACCTGTTTTTTAGAAAACTGTGTAGATTCTTGTACTTCGTCACAAAGCAGCATGTATCGCCTTTGTTCCTTTATCATTTGCAAACCCATCAGCGAGTGGCCTAGTTAGTGCTCTTTACAACCACGGTTAAATCAGATTTCAGCTTCATACGTTACAAGAATAAACAGCCATCTTTCACAGGAGGGGTCTAGCTTTTCGCATTTACGACCATCTCAGCATTCCTTTTAAACATTTACGACCATCTGCGCAACAAAACACAAATCGTGACACGACTATCGACAAAAATCATGTACGAAATCGTTCATATTTGGATTTTTTGCACTTAATCGTGTTTTCTCCTCAATCTAGATTTTCGGTCGAGTGATAATAGTTGTAAAATGGTCGACTAACTTTCGAATGAGATTTTAGTGATAAAACGGAAGGATGGGGATTGCTAGCTAAGTATCAGGTACTCAGCCACAACAGACACGTCCAGACTGACGTTTTGAAGTTTACCCGCCCTTAGTCGTCGCCCCTTAACTTGCGTCACAACTACAATGTACGACCTGACCCCAGCCCGGCAGTGGCAAGGCGGCTGTTTGAAACTGCAGAACCGCAATATTTTCAAGTCATTTATAAGCTTTGTGAACCCTTTGTCACTCGGCATCACAAATATGCATATCAGTATGTGCGGGGTTGCGTGAAAAGGCTTGTCCCAGCAGGAAACATTCAGACCTAATGTTGCATGTGTGCAATGCATTCTTTCTAGCATAAACAGTCAACGAACACTGGGTATATGAACATGAGTGACAAATGAGAGACTCTGAGTACTTTGCGCAAGATCATGTGCGCATTTGCGACATATTTTTACATGCTCATGCTTATTGCTGTGTATTACAAATGCATATTGTCATTTTTCAAAATGTGCTTGCTGTTCTCGAACCCGCCGAAAACAAGATACAACAATATGCAAGAAGTTTATTACGAATTTTCGGCCCACATAGGAGCACCTACAGAAGGTAATAGATATAGTAGAGTAACTAAATATAATCAAGGCCAGAAATTCAAGTTCATATCAGGAACAAAAAGACGGACATGCACACTTATGAAATACAACTACAGTTTAAGGTGAAAGGGCACACCTTCAGGGGGACAAACTTTGTCATTTAGACAGCTGCTTCCCCTCCCAAAGCCTATCCCCTCATATGGGAAGAATGTGTTCCCCTTGGAACAAACTCCTCCACCGAAAGCAGACCCCCCTCCCCTCCCCCCTCCCCTCCCCACACACACACTTGGGAAGGGCTGCGACAGTTACGGAAGCAGACAGGAAGTCACAACAAGTCACCCTCTTTTAAAAAAGGCAGAAAAAAGATATTGAAGCGCACCCTCCCACCTTACATGCCATGAGCAACGACAGACCTCCCCATTTTCATGTAAAGACACAAGCGATATGTTCATTGATCATCTGCTAACAAAACCACATCAATTCCTATCCACAAGTACGACAGTTATAAGTGTAAGTTAAACCTGGTAAACCTTTCAAGGTGAATGGGTCCAACTTCATGGGAAACACCCTGCCATTTTTTTTTCTTCTTAGTCACTTTTTGGGAGCAGACAAAACTCCTGAAGGGAAGAATTTGCTCCCTTATGAGCAAACTTCCCCTCAAGAGAACAGCTGGAGGGGTTCCACTAAAGGGAAACATACAGGAAGCCACCTAAGTGTTTCCCCTTTGTAAAAGTGACATATGAATATATAGGTGCACCCACACACCCTAAATGCCATAAGTAGTGACAACCACCATAACCAAGAAAAACAGTGGCACAAGCTTTTTTTCCTTCAAGGCATAAATTACTGCATATAACAAACTCAGTAAATTGGATGAAGATATCCAGTTGGTAAAAGCGAAAGAGTATGTTACGACATGAACGAGCAGTGAACTCAGACCAGCTTGCGCTACCGTGCAGTCTGATATGATCTCTTCACATAAACTATGAGTCATGATCAGTGCAAATGGGCAGTTACTCAGAATTAGGTTTATCGGTACATCGCTGTATTTCAACCGTTTTACTAGGGAGAGTAACTTTGGTTAGTTCCTGTTTGCTTATCTGGACCACGAGGCCCTTCCAAAATGCATTCTAATCTTACAAAGAGGTGTCGTACCATATTATGTCCTTTACGACAGCATTTCAAAACCACTGCAGGACGATGGGCTTACCACATGATTTCATTCGAAAAACTAGTCTGGCTTAGAATTCTCACAAACTGTCGGGTCTGTAAAAACTATAACCTTTTTAAGTTTTTGTCATAATGACTTCTTACTGACGTTGTTGCGACGTCATAGTGACGTCGTAACGATATCAATAAGACGTCATTCTAACGTCTTGTGCCCCCCCCCCCCACCCCCAGTTTGGGATAAACGTTGCAGTCGTTGTCTGTTATGAATGCCAGCGTGTAGTGTGACCAAGTTGTATCGTGGAACACATCTTATCACGTCTTTTATAGTGCGAGAGGTTTTACAGTGCGAATTCATCCCTCAAGAAGTTGGAGAGAAGGATGATGTAGCAAAACATAAGGCATTAAAATGATCAGAGAACACGGCCTCTGGGTTCTCAGTAACAGAGAGAGAGAGAGAGAGAGAGAGAGAGAGAGAGAGAGAGAGCAACATGAAAATATGAATGAACGTGCCACGCAAGGCATCGAGCCTGGAACTCAAAATTACCATTCCTATGCTCCGCCAACTGAATTGTCATGCATAAAAACACTTGTTTAAGGTGTATGGGTACAAATCCATGTTTCTCCGTTACTGTCGCACCTGCTTAGCAAGGCGCGATGTACGCATCCGGTTTTCCGCACGTCCGTCAGTCCGTTCACATTTGTGTCGATTTGTCAATCCTACTGTTAAAAATTTGCGTCAACCCTGGCGTTAAAAATTTTTCAATTAATTTCTCCAGAACCACAGCATCCATGGTTCCCAAATTTCATATGGCGCATAATCAGACTGCAGGGCTACGAAATGGTGAAATTCAGCCAGATCTAGAATCCAAGATTGTCATCGTTGCTAAAAATTGTAAAAGCTACAAAATCAACGATTCTTCCAGAACCAACTGCTTTATTCAGATCAAATTTTGCACGGAACATCAGTCCTGCCTTGGGTTTCAAAACTGTCCAATAAAAAATCTGTTTCTCTTTACGAGTCCCACTTATGCTCAGACGCCAATATCTAAAGAATAACTGAACATATTTTGATCAAATTTAAGCCGAATGATCGTTGAATAAAATATATTTTTTTACAAAAAAAAAAAAAAAAATGGACCATCCAAGATGGCAGTCTGCCATTACTAAACATAGCAAACACATGAAAATTGCAGTATCTCAGGAACACCTGAATGGATTTGGACCAACTTTATGTCAGAACGAACTTTGCATAAAGCAATTTTCATTTGTCTTACCAGACCAGCGCTCAGCTCCAGACACACAGGGGTTAGGTTAGTACATGGTTACTGCAATGAAACTTGCGGTGTAGATTCGGACAGAATCTCGCCATCAGCGACTCATACCTGCACCCTATACCTTGAGGTCGGGAGCGCCAAAAGACACTTAGCCTACGTGGACACTTCAAACATGAATTCATTTGAAAATACCAAGTGACTTATTATACCCTGCAAATCGAGGATGCAGTCTGTATGTTCACCACCGTCCCTATCAGCGATCAGATGGTCGTGAGAAATCAAAATAACGAGGACTGCGCAAATGCGCAGGCTGATTTAAATAGACTGTTTGCATTGTATGCTTATTTATGTGTATCTATCAGAATAGCGCTATATTTAAGTGAATCGGTGCGACTCCAAATTCCGCCAATTTTACGTATGCTGACAACTTTTGTGATTTCACTTGTTCGCTGCCCTGGACGATAATTTCAAAATATTGTTGCATGGTACCTCTTAACCATTCCTCAACGCCTTGGATCGTTGTTGCTTCCCAGTCTATAGTTCTGCCACGTTGTATCTTTGTCGGTTGTAATTCTCTGGACGAACTGTGAATGCCAAAACCAGACTGCGCATGAGCGCAATCTAACCTAGGCATGCGCAGTTGTACCCATACCTCGAAATACTCATTACCTGAAAGAGGCATCGTATTACATCTGCGAACCGCAAAGCCTTAGACCAGTCTGCGCACCTAAATAATAACGATTTTGCAAAGTATGCCTTTTGGTTTATATTCTCTTGACAAACTGTGAACGCTCCAACTAGACTGCACATGAGCGCAATCTACCCTAGGCCCTTACATCGAGAAAACGGGACAGTGTTTTACATCTGCAAACCACATAATTAATCATTGTAAATGTTTTTAAATGCACATGGTATGCTAATTGAGCCGCGACACGAGAAAACCAACGAAGTGGTTTGTGCGCACAGCGCAGACTCAGATCAGCCTGGGATCCCCAGTCTGATGGGAGTCTTCGCAGTGAGCTTGTCTCGGGTACCTCCACGCGGACAGCGAAGACTGATCAGACTGGGCGGATGCCCAGGCTGATCTGAGTCTGCGCTGGGCGCATAACCACATTGTTGGTGTTCTCTTGTCGCGGCTCATATGGATGTTGGCTGATCGGATGTGTTCTTACGTCCATTTTGAAACGCGGGCTGATTTATATTACTGCACATGCGAGTAAGGTCGGAGTATAGGTGAATTAAACACGAAGCATAAATTGAATTGGGAGCTGCGCATGGTCAAATGAAGGACTCGTGGCAATTATGCCAGCGGTCTGTCTTAACGATCCTGCAAACTTTGAATGCACATACCATGAATGTGTATTGGCTGGTTGGTGCTCTCCGTTTGACAAATTTTGTCAGGACGTTTTTCATGTCGTTCCGACAATTTCTTTTTGCAACCCCGGTTTCTCATCTCCCGTTCATGCATCATTATCAAAAACGCAATACGTGTAAAAAAAAAAGAAAAAAAAAAAAAAAGAAAAAAGAAAGACAGGAAGAGAGAAACAATACCGCACGCGCTTAAGCGCTCATGCACTTTTCCACTAAATAGGGAAAGTAGACTCAGTTCAATCTGCGCACCCCAACATTCTCATAAACTCGATTGTTTTCGGTTAGGTAAATATGTACAGACTCCTCGGGATCAACAAACGATGCAGATACAGAGGGCGCTAATCATATTTCACAGTGTAGGCTGATCTGGGTCTTCGCTGTTCGCACTCAGTTCAAAGCACCTTTTCCGACTGCACGGCGCAAAATACCGGAAAACAAATATCCCGACTCAAATACTAAGAGTCGCCCGCGCGTTAACGCACGTGCGGATGCACGCGCGTTACCGCACGTGCAGATTCCCGCCAAAATAACCACCATCTAGTAGTAATACAGCTGCGGTGGGGCCAAAGTCCTAAAGCAGAAATTATTTGAGAGACTTCTTAGTCTTGGAAGTTATAATAGTGGAGATAAGTAGAAAAATAAAACAAAGAACGATGTCCCAAACTTGTGCTTGAAATGATAGAAATTCACTTTCTAAGGGTGGTACTGTTTCAGCCTAGGTCCTATTTACTTTTATTGCAAAAACTGACAAAACTTCACAAAGCTTGCATCATTTAAATTGAATGAAATAAGTTAAATAAAAAACAGTGCTTTTATCATTTTCGGGAGAATGGTAACACTAACGCAAACTTTCAAGTGTTAAAAATCGATCTTCTACAGAAGCGCGAAGTTTCTCGCATCCCATCCCGCGTGAGTATTCCCGCAAATATCATGGATGGAGCTTGAAACCTTAGCGCGAAACACTCCCAAAACACTTGCAAAAGCAGTCACAAGAAACTAGCGCTGAAAAGATGAAAAATTCGGCGTGATGCGAGATCTATCGAACTTTCGCCGCGGGTGTACATGTATTTTGTTTTAATATTTTTATATATCTACATCATCGGGTAAAACTACACACACGACTTGTGTAAAAGTTGACTACATGTATGATTGCACACATTTCAAACATCGCTAGAGGCGTAGTCGCCAGTCTTCGCGGAGCAATCGCGCCGCGTCTAGATAGCCGCGAAATATTCCCACGCCGCTCCCAAGCTGCGCGGCGCGGGGCGAAGCGGGCGTGGAGGGGCGCGGCGAGGCGTTGAAATATCGTGGGAATAGCGCGGGAATATCGAGGGAACAGCGTGGGATTTAATCTTTTTCACGTTCCACTACACGCCACGACGCGTAGCGATTGATAGTAAGATGTCGACGGATGTACTGTATTTTAAGATAGGAAAGTGCACTTAATTCAGGTGGGGAGTTTCTTTTACAGACACAGCAGTAATCAGTGCTACTGATGATCTTCATCACTAGAATTTTCAGAATCGGCTGAATCATTTGTCTTGGCTTCATTAGCATTCATATTTAGACCACTTGTAGAAGGCTTTGGACTATAGGTAGGAGATTTTTGAAGCTTTTTTCTGTTTTGTGTTTGTTTCTTTGAGCATTTTCTTTTGCCTGATGATTTTTGCTCTTCCCTTTTATCTTCATATATTTTCAGCTGCTCAGTAAAGACAGTTTCTGTGATGGCTGTTCCTCCAGGGTTAGGTTTCATCAAACTTGTTTCACATTTGGTTTTCTTACTTTTCTCACATTCCTGACATTTTGACACAGGTTGCAACTTTTCTGTCTTTAATTTTAGGAATTCATCCACAGCTTCTTTCCCTGACTTTATTGCTTTAACTTTTTGCAACGGCTGATCTTCACGAAAGCATTCACTAGGAAATAGTTTTCCCTTGTCAACGGCATCTTTGGAAAATGAAAAAATCCCTGTTTTTCGAAATCCCGACTGAATATTGATTGGCACCATTGCTTTCAGATATGCTCTACAAGCCATACTACACATATCATACTTGGTAATGCTTTGTCCAATATTGTTCCTCATAAATGTAGCACATTCTGAATAATAGAAAGATTTGAATGGACCAAAGACGGCTACATCTAATGGCTGGAGGAGATGGGAGGTGTGAGCAGGTAACACAAATAATATGATGTTCTGGTTGTTTGCCCATTCAATGAGACCAGAGGATACATGGGAAGCATGGCCGTCATATATTAAGAGAATTGGTTCCTTCTCAGATGCTTGACCTCTCACGTAGGGCAGAAAATGGTCTTCTAAATATTGCTTAAATATTCCAGAGTTGGACCATCCTGTCTCTGACATAACACCTTTAGCTCCCACTGAACCCCCTTTCATTAGCTCTGGATTATACCTTTTTCCTTTGAACACAAAGAAGGGAGGCAATGCATTCCCTAAAGCGTTTACGCATCCTATGAGGGTTGTTGTTGTTGATCTAGGCGAGGTAACTGACTGTGGCTTGCAGTTAGGGTTGGCAATTACATTAGGAGGTCTGTGATCAGGTTGAAGGCAAGTTTCGTCAATATTGTAAATGTTTTGTGGCTTGTCATTCAAGTTGAATTTCTTGATAATCTCTGATAGGTTGTCAAAATATCTGTTGACAGTTTCAGGAGTTGAAGACTTGGCTCTGTTTGTCTCCAGTTTTCTAGGATTTAGTGTGACTAGTCTGTTATTCCAGCGTCTCAGGAAACCATACAACCAACTGTTGCTAAGGGCTTTCGGTTTCCTTTTTGACCATATCAAAAGCTAATTCCCCCGCAATATGTTGGAGCTGAACATAGCTATAGCCATAGCCTAGCTGAGCCATAGTTTCTACATTCTCTACAAGGGTCTGTTCTTCTTCTTGTGTGAATATAGTCTCACCACCAGTTTGAAAATTTTCACTGTCAACATAACCTTTGACTCTGTCTCTTAGTGTTTGCACAGGCACACCAAACTGTTTGGCTGCTCTTTCGACGGGGGTGCCATTCTTCACCACTGATTGATAGGCAGTAAGGAGAGACTCTGCAGAATAATTTCTATACTTTCTTTCAAAACGCCTGGGTTTGTTCTGAAACATACCAAAAACAAAAAAAAAATTAAGACCCCCATCCACAACTAATAATTAATATCAAAACATCATTATCTATTTATCATTCTTTGCTTCCAGAAATAAATACATCTATTTATTTATTGATGTATTTATTTTTGGAAACAGACTGGAATGAAGAAAGATAAATGTATTTCCATGTAGGAAACTCATGTATGAGCGTAATAATGAGCCTTCAATCAATTAAATATTCCAATTAAGTATCTGGAAATAATGACCTAATTGAACAGAAGATATGCTGAAAAAAATTAGAACGTAAAGTCTTAATTGGAGTGTAATTGGCTGTGGATGCTTAACAAATGATGAGCAGTATAGTCAAGCGCCTGGAATGATTCAGATCAAGTGTCCTTGACCTTTGTCGTTTGCATCGGAAGCGGGCGTTCAGAAAACAGTAAAATTTGGAGAAAAATGAGGATAAAATAAAAAAGAAAAAGGATTTATAGGGAAGAATTATGTAATTATCAGTAAGCATAGCTGCTTTATTCAGTGTTTAGGACAGTCTTACCTGTTTTTTTCGCATTTTTTTGTCCGAAGTTAGAAACCGGACACTGCTTCAGAACTTTCATGGAATCTGGACACGCGAAAGATGATGCATGCTCGTGAATTTCACGCGAATTTAAAAGGCACGAATCCATGAGAAATGGGGATATATCGTGACGTCATACGTTATCGCCAGTCATATGTTATCGGTACCTTCCTTTAGGTCGCGAGATTTTCAAAGATATTACGTCATTTGGTCACGTCAGTGACCTATAAATACAGTGACTCGCGTCTTCACCTTTCGGTCCAAAAAGGCATGTCGTGCATGCGACTGCAGCGCTTCCTGCCGGAGCGCCATTTTTAATACAAGATGAAAAAGCTTGAATTTCTGTCAAAAGTTAACGGCTTGCATCGCCCATTTAATCGGTGTTTTTATAGTGAAATTATTATGCAACGATAAGGTAAGCTTTGAATTTTATAATGATGTATCAGAATATATCCTCGATGCACGAAACTTCGGTATCCTAAGAGCATAAGCGGTTTTCGGCAATAGACAATATGGCGGCCACAATTTAATCCACCATTGCCCGATGAATCAATACCTCTCGCAACATTAATGGCGAAAATAATGACCGTGCGATTCCAATTTGTATTGTTTTCAGCGCTTCGACTAGCGTGTGTCCGCCATCTTGTAAACAAAAGGAAGTGCACAAAATTTCGTTAGAGCGCATGCGCCGACAGTTATGCTAATTAGCCATGCTTCAATTAGGCCAAGGTTATTATTTTTTCATTGTAAGATTTACTATACCAAAACTAAAAAAATAAATCTGTAAGACATAATTTCTTTACTCACCATAACTTTTGGTTCAGATCAGTGCCAGGGTCCATCTTTTGTACCATCCCTTGGCTGTACTCTTTTTTATTCCATCTGGATTTATTTAGTTCAACAGTAACAATTTTAACAAATTAAAAAAATTAACACTTCCAACTAAAAACAGTTAACACTATTTACAAATCTGAATGGGGAGAGTTACTCTTCAGGGGGGTCTTCTGGGCAGTATTTACAGTAAAAGATAGTGTCTCTCCTCACAGCTCTCAAAGGGGTGCAATATATAAGATGGACCCAGTGTTTACATTCCGAGTTTGCACACTGTACCCACTTGGTGAACTTTATATCCAAGGAATTTCTGACTTGATCAGGGGTGTACTTAGAACAAACGCAACATTTTTCGGTTTCATCAATCTCTGATTCGTCAGTAGAGCTTAAGTCACTATCTGAATTAAGGTTTATGTGGGAGGGGCCTGCTTGGGGAATTACTTTCTTGGATTGTTTTGGTTGAGTTGTTTTCATTTTTGGTTTCTTTGTTTGCTGCTTCTGCATATCAGTGATTTTTTTCTTTGGCTGACTGATTTTCTTTCCAGACTCATACTCTCTAATTTGGTCTAAGATGGGGGCTTCTGTGATTGGATTTCCAGATGTGATTTTACTAACAGATTTTCTCTTTCTTGTTTTGTTTTCAGATTTAACTTGGCGAATGGTGTTCAACCTGGTTTCAAAGAAGTTTTCTTCTTGGAAGAGCTTTCTGTTTTATCAGAAGGTAGTGAGGACACCGACACCGGCACTTCAGGGGCAATATTGGGTTCCGTAGCTAGGCTGACTTCAGGTTGAGCATTCAGTGTAGCAACAGGGTCACTATTTGTGTGAATGTCATTTTCAGGTTCTGGTCTGAGGATTTCAGCAGGAAGGAAATGGTGTTTATCAATAACACTACTATCTAGTGGGAAAATACCAGTTTTTCTAAAGCCTGATCTGAGGTTTTCTGCACAGAGGGCAAGAGAATACACTTTACTTGCTATTTCACAGAGGTTGTATCTGGTTCTCACAGATGAAGAAGTTCTCAACTGCTTATGAATTTCATTGTTGAATATCCTTTGAAATGGTCCGAAACAGGCGACATCAAGCGGTTGTAAGATATGACTACAGTGCGCTGGAAGTATGAATAGAATAAGGTTCCTGGATCTTGCCCATTCCGCCAGGCCAAGGGAAACGTGAGTACTGTGACCATCCAACAGTATCAAGAAAGGGTGTTGGTCATGAACTGGAACAAACTTGAGAAAATGGTTCTCTAAGTAACTTCTGAATATGTCTGAATTGCTCCAACCCGTCTCAGATACAGTTCCTCCAACACCAGGTGAGCCACCTTTAAGCAAGTCATCACTCCAGCGTTTTCCCGCAAAAACGAAGAATGGTGGAATAGCAATCCCTGACGCACTTCCACTGCCTATCACGGTAGTTATTGCTGTCTTTCCAGTAGTGACAGCTGGAGGTTGAAAGTCCTTATGGCCAACTATACTAGGAGGTGTATGATTTGGAGAAATGCCTTTCTCATCTATATTAAATATCAGGTGGGGTTTGTAACTTAGTCCATATTTGCTGATAGTCTCTGACAAATGTTCAGAATAAGTCATCACAACTTCTTCAGAGGCTGCTTTTGCATGCATAAATTCCAAGGCTCTAGGCCTAAGGACTTTGAGTTCTGGCCACCGTTGAAAAAATCCATCAAGCCAGCTTCGTGTAAGTGGTGGATCAGTAGCGGAACGTTTGTTCTGCTGTACAGCATAATCAGACGCAATCAATGCCACTTCACTTCTGGTATATCCATAGCCATAGGATGACACAGCCTTCAAATGGTCCACAATTTTAACCTCTTCTTCTGAAGAAAACATAGGTGGTCTACCAGTTGTCACACAATCTGGATCAATTCTACCTGAAGTCCTGTCTCTTAAGGTCTGCATGGGTATACAAAATTGCTTGGAAGCCTTACGCACAGAAGAACCACCTTCTTTGACAGCAAGATATGCATTAGTCAGCGTAGTTGGAAGTCCTGTCTCTTAAGGTCTGCATGGGTATACAAAATTGCTTGGAAGCCTTACGCACAGAAGAACCACCTTCTTTGACAGCAAGATATGCATTAGTCAGCGTAGTTGGTGAGTAGGTCCTGTATTTCACCCTGGCAGGTAGAGGTTTAACCTGAAATAGAATGGTTACTTCCATCCAGCATGTTGCCTTTACTCTGTTTTATAAGTTTTTCTATTGTTTGTTAAAGATTTTTCATATTAATTAATAAACTGCTGAAATATAAACATGCAACAGTTTTTATTCATTTAAAAGGAGATCACTTTTCCATTTTTGAGCCTAAGGATAGGGACATGAAATTGAAGATAAAATTGGCTTGGCCTAAATAAAAATTTTGATGGGTGTTGGATTTTACCCCTCTATAGAAGTCATCCGAATGATGCGTTTAGCAAACAAACTGAAAAACAGAAAATCTTGGAAATTGTGGGTATTTTAACACCATGGAAAAAAAGTAACAGTGAGAATTGTGAATTTTAAGCATGTAGAATTTGATTGCTCAGTACTTACTTGCTTGAAACGCATAGTGCACTTGAAAACAGCCGAACGACTTTGACAGTTCTCGAGCTCAATGTTTACCAACAGACACACGTGGTGGCCTTGACCTCACGCGCGGGACAGGAAGATGACGAAACCTAACGAATTTTTATGCATAACGAAGTTGGGTGCATCAACGATAATTTTATAATGATTTTGCTTGGTTTTGGAGGACATTTTTAACGATGTAAATTGAGAAACTTTGGTCACTCGGAAGAAAATGGCGACGATGCCGTAAAAACCATCACTTCTTTTACAATGTACTCCGTCGTTAATAAGGTTTGAGGTAATATTTTAGCATTAGAAAACGAAAGGGGAAGGACCAAAATGTTGTTTAATATCAATTTCATGACAATTATTTACTATTTTGATAGTCTTATGACAGTATAGAAATAAGGCTTATTTAGGAAAGTAGCGAAAACCGGCAAATCAGGATGTTCAAAACCCCACTCCCCTGTTTTTGAATAAGGCTCCCATAATAACTAATTTTGAGCCTCGCAGTGATATTTTTCATAAAGTTGAATGCCTTCTAAATTGTTTGAGTGCTATTTTATGCAATTTCGTGCGGATTTAATGGGTCAAAATAATCTTACAATAAAACTTGTTTTTCACAGTTTTCGCCATACAATAATGAGTTCAGAGGGTTGGTTAGTTATGCATTGAAGAATTTGTCAGGGACCAAAGTTCTTATTTCACATCAATAAAAATTCATCCCAAAACCAAGCAAAATAATCATAAAACTAACTATTCTAATACATCATCATAAAATTCAAAGCTTACCTTAACGTTGAATAATAATTTGATTACGTAAACATTAATGAAATGGGCAATTCACGTCGTTAACTTCTGACAGAAATTCCAACCCACTCAGCTTAATTAAAACCTATATGTCACTGACTTACTTCAATTTTCAATGCATGCATATTCTCCTAAGTAAGAGAGAGCCAAGATCAAAATCCTCATCCAAATGCATAATAAAAAAAGTTTCCCGTATTTATATTGAAAAGTCCTCCAGCCCGTTTTTTCGTGTTTTTTTTAACTATGTCAAGTAAAACTACCGTATAAAAAGTAGGCAAGTTTGGTATCAAAATTTCGGAAATTAAGTACACAATTTAACGCAAACGTTTGTAAGAACACATGATTTATACAGATAAAATAAAACAATGACAATATTAAAATATTTCTAGATGCGAAATAGGCGGTCGATAGAATTATCGAATTTTTCAGCCACTCACCTGTCGAGCGGCACGACAAGCCTCTATTGAAAAAATACCTATATTTAATTGGAGATGCGAGTCACTCTATATATAGGTCACTGGTCACGTTGACCTTTGATCCTGTAGACTGAAGCTTTGCCGCCAACTCGGTGAAAAAAAAAAAAAAACATGCTTAGAATCAAAGCAAGATCACTGTACTTACAATACAACATGTAATTTGTTCATTTTCACTTATATCCATATTTCTTGGCCATAAATTCATTGAAAATTCCACTTTTGAAATTTCTGCAACTATGGACGCTTTCTTGTCTGTTTATTTACTCTATGGGACTATAAAAAGAACAGGCTGCAGCGAGTGACTGTGTTGGATTTCAAAAGTACGGAAGTGCAAACGTACCATAGGTCCTTATCATACAACATAGGGAATTTGATATTTTTCTTGTTTTTAGCTCACACCTGTTATTGCTGCTGAAAAGCTACTTAGATTTTATTACAATTTAAATTCAATGTATATTTATTGTAGAGTGTTCCAGGTGTGAACTACATGTACAGTGGACTCGACAGTATCGGATCAAATTCAATAAAACTCCCGTTTTGTTGTATATGAATGCTAAAAGTATGTATGTTGTGACACAAAACAATTGCAAAATATCCCTTCTATCTATCCATGTCAAAATATTTACGAAATTTATTCCTTTAAGGGCAGATAACCTATGCAGACTTACGGTAGGGTCCTGCGACAGTAACGAATCAGGTGCGACAGTATCGGATCATATGATATTATTTTATATGAGAGTTTCTCCTAGGCACTCTGACAACCTTCTTAGCTTCAATAATTCTGCTGCATAAACAGTTGGACCTATTAAACACTCTGAGGAAACTTTTACGGCCTTTCAACGATATTTTTCATGTGGTCCTTCACCAGCAACGGTTTTGTCTGTTAAATAAAAGTTGAATGCATACAAAACTACAAGCATGCCAAAAATTCTTAACTCAGTAATCCCCTGCGCCTCATAGCATGAAACTACTCAAACAGTAAAGATCATAAACTGCCTTTGCAAAGTGTAGACCCTGATAAGACCGTGGTGTCTGACCAGGATCAACAAATTTATGGTGATTTTCCGCCTTAAAGATATTTCAGTGCAATCAGTGTATAAACACTACGTCCACTTAGCGCAAAAAGTGTGTAAGTGCATTTTTGGCGAAAATAGCTTTTTTGCATAAATGGATGCATTACATCAAGATACACGTGCCTAATAAATATTAGAGCTGAATTCATTGTAAATCTAATGATATTTGATAAGAAGCAATACCTTGTATCTTCACTCAAATATTTTTTAGTGCAAAAACCTTGTAAGTGCACTTACAAGGTTTTTGCACCAAATCTTCGGGTATTTTATGAGTGTAAAAACCTTGTAAGTGCACTTACAAGGTTTTTGCGCTAACTTTCCTGCAGCATTCTGTTAGTAATATAGCCATAATTATCAAATTATTTTCTTTAATGGTTATTTTGCAACATTTACAGTTGCTAAAGTATAGACTATAAAGAAATATATCTGAATATAAGGTTAATTAAGCACAATTACCCAGTATGTTTTAAAATGAATTCAGTGCAAAAACCTTGTAAGTGCATTAATTGCACTCAGCTTTTCCCATGCAAAGTCATATTATTAATTAGGAGCCCCGGTAGCTACGTGGATTAAGAGCTGGCCAGCTGATCTAACGGTCTTGAGTTCGATTCCTGGAGATGGAAATCTTTTCACTCATAAACAGGGTTCCATTGTACACAGTCTTTCATTATCACCAAATTCACCCTCACATCATCCTGATATGACTGAAATACTGTTGAAAAGGATGTAAAATAGCAAATCATCCATCCATTCATATATAATTTATTACTTGAGAACACTGAAAAATTTACCCTTCTTATGAATGAAAAGTACATAAAGATTAAGGTGAAACAGCAATGTATATCTTGAAATGTCTCGAAAAAAATCCCTTGGTAGTATTAAATCTAACACCTTGACAACAATTACCATCTGATGATTGCTTTGGTCAGAACAGAAACCACTTTTTGCCATACATATTATGGTATTATTCTTTTTTTTTTTTATTTATTTATTTTTTTTTTTTAAATACTGAACAAAAATTTTTGGTACATGGGCACACACAAAATGAAAATCTCTCCAAGTATTCATGCATACAAACTGCCACCTGAAATATCTCATTTTATATGACAAAATATAGGGTACCGGTAACTACTACTACATTAAATTTTGCTTGAAGAAGGGCAGTTGTCTGTTACTGGTGAAAGTAAGTGCACTTAGTACTGGTTAACTGCTTAGGAGGTCTAAGCCTGCCCAGGAATAGTGTGCTTAGGTTAACTGACCGTCCAGACATGACCATAGCTGTTTACTTTGGATGTTAAATAATAACACAACAACTGTCTAATGAAGTCTTATGATGTCACAGCAATAAAGTGACTTTTTTTTACTTTGAAAGGCAGGAACTTTAAATGATGAGTGATGGTGATTAAGTCAAATGGACAAGATTCATCCTATGTTCAAGAGTCAGTCTGTCCAACCACTGTAACTATGATCCAATCTGATTGTTTTGATTCATGTGGTTCTACAACACAACACAGTAGGGTGGGCTTACAGTGGGCTTAGTAAATGCAAAAAACTTACATGGTTCATATAAGTGTTTGCATTTACTAAGCCCACTGTAGGCCCACCCTACTGTGTTGTGTTGTAGAACCACATTGTTGTGGGCAGTGACTACCCATATCAGATCAAAGATGAGAACTTCAAACGAGTCATCACATCATTTAATGCCTATTTCTTAGTTTTAGGTATTGTTCATTAATGCTAAATTTTTGTATTGTTCAAATATACAACCAAATACAATGCATGGTTTTTGTGTGCATTTCAAATAAACGGAGACTGGTCATGGAAAATTTTGGTATTCTTGCTATATCTGACAACCATATTCATGAGGTTGGTGTTTAAGTTCCCAAAGATTTTGCTGTTTAAATGAATAATAGACTGAAAGTAAGGTAATATTTTGCACTATGTTATGTTCTTAAGGACTTGCTGTTATACTTGTATTGAGAGAAATTGTCCTTGGGACAAAATAAACACTTTAATATCTAATTGCATCAGATGAATTGTTACATTAATTTAAAAAAAAAAAAAAATACGGTTCTAATAAAGCATTAGCTAGTTCCAGCTAAATCGTACTATACCTGCAGTAGGTCTGTTATGCTTGAGGAGAAAAATAAACTAGGGCTACTGAGCTGGGTCCCATATTTAGTCCTGGCCAGTGCCAATGCTTAATAAAACCAAATTTAACATGAAATCTGGCAGCTAAAGTTAAAACTGATGCAAGAATAAGTAGACATACAGACAGACAGACAGAAAATCTACATCAACCCAAGCAGCAGACTTCATCATTGTCAAAAAACTCCATTCAAGGTTATCAAAAGCCCAAACAAACTTAAAGCAAACAATCAAGTAAATGTAATACAAATTTTGAAGTAAGTGACCGTGACCTTAGGACAGCAGTAGCATCCAGATGATATATCATTCAAGAAGTAAACCATTGGTCATATTTCGAAAAGAAGGCTCCTTTCATGGATTCAAGGATTTTGAAAAAGATATGAAAAAGAGTATGTTAGACGAACACAAACTGCTGTTTTGAACTTGTAGCTTAATTATTACTATTGTTTTTGTTTTGTTTTCCTTAATTAATTTTGAGGGCTTACACTGCTCTTGGTGCAAACCTTGCTTGGGTCATATGTTAGAAGACTACAGTCTGTTTGCAGAAGGTCAATAGGTTCCCTCTTACCCATCATAGTAGGAGGCTCAGTATTTGTACGGTCATAAAGCCCAATACACAGTTCCGAGAATAGCCGCTAAGCTCCGCCTGCTTAGTTACTGTTACTACGTCTCAAAAGCTTACACAAATATGGCGGAAAATCAAATGACAAATGCAAGTGCCTGCTAAATGTTGGCGAACTATGGCGAAGAATCTGCCTCCTCATGACCTACACATGGCAATTTGCGCATCATGCATTTCCGATGCATTCTGTTCTTGCAGAGCAGGGTAAGTTTATTAAAAGTGGTGTTAGTTTGTTTTCTTTAAACAGGTATACATCCCTCCATTAACTGTAAGGTAAAATCACGGACTTATGTTTGATATTGACCACGTGCGATTTGTTTGTGAGACTATGTCACGTGCTAAGTTATCTTTGCATTGGCCAGATATACGCTATCATGTGATTTTGAGTGACTTTCTGGGTGTGGCTCGGAACTGTGTATTTAGCAAGAGACGTGGAAATTCCACAAAAACAGGTTTTCCAACATTTCCAAGGTTTCAGCAATGTGATAGTGACCATACTTCATGTGACAAAATTTCTACATATTATATACACCTGCTACGATGATGCAGGTCTATTATACTCCTGCCAGATATCATCAAAATATCTCCTAGTGTAATATAGAGTAATGGGGTGCAAAAGAAATAGTAATTGGGGAGATAACTGGTAAACCAAGAAATTAAGTTGATTTTCTTGCGCTAATCCTGAGTCGTCAGTCTTTAACCCAGAATTATCCATCTATCTCAAAGAGTATTGGGGTTATGGGGCCAACAAGGAAAATTCAGGGGAGAAAACTAGGAAATTGAGAAAGCAAGAGTTAACATTTTACAGGCAACACACCCAGTTACACAGCTCTACATTATTTACATAATATTTATGGTACTGGCATTATGAGGTGAACAATAAAAGTGATCAGGGGAGATAGATAAACTCACTGAAGAAACTGATTTGTCAGTCTTCCATGGAACACTCCCCCGTCTTCAGCTGTCTTATAACCCTAGCAAGTACCAAAGGATCTTCCAGATTATTTCAGTTATTACAGTCCAGACACAAAGTGCATAAAAACACTGATCATGGAAGATAACTGGCAAATAAAAAAGTGAGAGTAGTTGTTCTTGCATGCAACACTTGGTCTAGGCCTATCCTGTAATTCTATCAAGAATTATTGAAGTAGTTTGTATGGTTACTGACTTACAGGCCAGAAACAAACAAAACATGAAGATCAGAAGAAATAACAAAGTGAGAGTTGTTGTTCTTGCACACAACACTTTGTCTTCACCTAATCTTATAATTCTGCCATGTATCAGCAGTTACCCAATTATAGTCCAGAAATGATCAATATACAGGGGACAGCCTAGAGCTTTCAGACAAGGAGAAGTTTACGACATTTTCAGGACTTCGAAGAGAAGTGTTGACCAGAATTTTGGATTTTCCTACAAGATCTGTACATTTTCACTTCTCCCTCATCTCGAAATAGGGAGAAGTCAGCCAGCTCAGGGAGACTATTTCTCCTAAATCGCCCTTTAAGCTGAGCCCTGATATACAAGTATACAGATCAGGGGAGATAACTAAAAAACTAATGAAATGAGAGTTGTCATTCTTGCATGCAGCACTCTCCATTTGGCTCTATTATAAGCCTATCAAGAGTCATTGAAATATTTCAAACAGTTATAGAGCAACACACAGAAATGAGCTAAATATAGCTCAGTTAAGGGGGATAACTGGAAAAAATGAAGACAGCTAGAGTTGTTCTTCTTGCACATGACACTCCACATTGACCAGTTCTATGATTCTACCAAGTATCGTTAAAATATTTCAGATAGTTTTAGAGTATTAGAGTTTACAACAGATGATGCCCGCCCTTTGTTGTTCATCATTTTAAGCAGAGGTTTCAGTTGGAAAATCTGGTTATAAATGTTACAGTGGAAAGACACGTTTTCTTATGTTTTTAATATGGTCTTTCTTACATTAAAAAATTAATTGCAGTCATTTGCTTCAGTTACTGACTTTTTGCACTGAAGTTATTACAAAATGTTCAGTGCAAAATGACTGTATGTGCACTTACAAGGTTTTTGCATTAACTTTTAACATAATATTTCAGTGCAAAATTAGTGTAAGTGCACTTACAAGGTTTTTGCACTAACTTTTTCAGCGCAAAAACCTTGTAACTTTTTTAAAAGCTCTTAAAAGTAACTATTACCAATATTTTGGTTTTATTTAGCTTTCTGTGTGCCAAGAAGGTTTTAAAATAAAGAAGTTTATCAGGTTGTTAAAGGAAATGAATATGTGTAGCCATCATGAATCAGTTTTTTGCCTCTCCTGAAAAGTTGACTTTTCGCAGATACACAGTTTTTGCGCTAAGTGGACGACTACATGGTCATTCAACGAGTTCTCTGGCATTAATCTGAGTCTACACAGTGTACAGATGTCCATCCGATGAACGCCAGTCATTATTGGGTTCACATTCATGCGAGCTGATCTCGAATGTTTCAACAGAATGTTTAGCAGAAGCTTGGTTGTGCTTCGCATAACCTTCATTATCATACGCTAGAATGTGGGACTTGGGATGGGGGATATTTTACAAAAAGGATGTTGTCTTAGTTTTAACACAGCAGCCACTCAGGTAGTTGATTTATGACTTGTTTTCAGCATCAGACCATACATCCAACATGCAGTTTCCAGCTGAGGCCTGTATTTCAGTTCAAATTATATAATGATCCGTTACTGTCGCACATCGGTGCCTCACTTTTCAAGTCTTTAGTTTCATCAAATACTGGGATGTCACAAAAATAATGACTGCCTGCAATTTTAGGGATGCCAGGACACATTACAAAGCAAAATTGGTTTCAATCGCCAAATGATAGAATAGTTTAAATAACCGAAATCTATCTTGGGGGTAACGAGAAATCTATCTTGGGGGTAACGAGCAACAGGCAAAATGCAAGCGCCGCTGAAGTGGGGCCAAGCTTTTCAACAACTTTGATTTGTTTCTCAGCCGCAGATTTCGATCGAATTTTCACCCTGCACTTTGCCATTGGTCGAACTTGATGACTGTTATATAATAGTAAAAAATGTTTGCTTCATTTGTGAGAAAAATGGTTGATAACCTAAGAGTGATCCGATACTGTCGATGATCCGATACTGTCGAGTCCACTGTACTAGACAGTATGGGGAGTCTATCTGTTTCTAAAAAACGAATGATTTTCAACACCATGCTATCAATAAATTTGTAGCAGTATCTATTTTAGCAAGTTTTGTAACATACCTTTTTCATTAATGGGTAATGTGAGCTTACAAAAACAAAGAAGAAAGTAACAGACGATTTTCGTCACGAAAATGAATGATTTTAATACCCGACCGCAGATTTTGTTGTTACACTTACACAGCGCGTGTTAATATAGATATGCAAATGAGTATCGATAGCATATGACGCACTATTTCATTGGTCAATTTCGAAGGTCATGTTTCTGGGTCAAGTAGCAAAACAGTCGGGGCGGAAAATGGTGTGTTTTCACCAAGAATAAAGAGGGAAAATGCGAAGTTTTACGCATACAAGACAAATATATGTTGATGTTGCTTAGAAACCGGGATACTTTATTAAGGTATCGATAACACATGAGCCCAGGATACAAAGGGTACCTTTATTTACCGAAAAGACCAGAATTACTGAAAGGACCCTGAAATACCGAAAAGACCTTGAAATATCGTAAAGACCTAAAATGTATACTATTAATACAGTTATTTTACGACGATACATATAATATCTGTATTAATAGCATTCTTATAACATTGCTTTTCATTTTAAAATGTCTAGTTTTGTTTGTTTTGGATTTATGGCATGTTGACAATTTTTAACTCTCTTCCGACCCAGTCATTTTTTACGGGTACCGTAATTCAAATTTTCGATGACCATAAATAGACTAATTAAGTGATATCTATAATTATAGATATCCACATTCAAATTATGGATAGCTTTAAATTGACGAAGTAATATCCATAATTCGAATTAGTGTTATCCATGAACCAGTTTTATAACTGGATATCCAAAATTCGCATTATGGATATCTATAATTCAAGTTATGGATATCTATAAATATCCGTATGGGTATGCATAAATATTTATGGATATTACTGATTCGAATTCTAAATACTGCTATTTCGGGTAATGGATACGCATAAATAATCATGCATATCTATAAAAGAGAGAATAGTAGAGCGGTACCCCATACTTTTCACACTACCTATGGACAAATCCAGTGCAAAATAAATAAAATGAAAATTTCTATTTAATTTAAAGAAGTCTTGAAGCATACTATTACAATTTTATTTTAAAGCCATACACAATGTATCATATGTAGTACGAGTATCAATCTAGCATATTGTTAATGTCAAGGTACTTTAAATAATTTACACAAAACAACCAATATAAGGTGCAAAATTTCAAGGTTCAAGATAAGACTCCTGGGCCCAGATAATCCGATGATACAGTGTGTCATTAAATTTGGAGTATATCCGAATAATTCAATTTATGCATGAGCGTTCCTGTGTAATTTGTATGTACCTGTATACAGAAAAACTCATTGGAAAATAAATAAATAAATTATTATTATGCTTGAGCGTTTCTGCGTAAATACTATGCATCCACCTAGAGAAATGTCGCTGGAAAATAGATCATTAAAAATGATATATAAATAACGAAATAAATAAATGTGATGACCAAGATTTACTTATTGAATTATGGCATTGTGGAATATTTCAATGAATGTATTAGGCTATTAGCGTTTTTTTGTTTGTTTTATTTTTTAAAAAAAGATGTAAATATCCCTCAAAAATTCATTGGAAAATAGATAAAAAAAATAAATAATACATAAAATCAAAGTGGTCATTAAGATTTCATTTATGTTAGTCATAACGATCCTGGGAATAATAATAATGTTTAATTCTGTTCTATAAATCACATTATAACCATTAACATCAGCGACATGGGGCGGTGATAGTTGATATAACCAATTATGCTAGGTGTCATATTTAACGATTATTGATCATACACCCTTATCGATTAATCAGACACACGTGGCATTGATTGTTCATATGAGTGATTTAAATAAACAATACAATACTATACAATAAACAGTAAATGATCAATACGCTACCGTTTTCTGGACTATACCTGTGAAGGTTCTCCTGAGGGAGCAAATTCAGTCCTGTACAAAGGCCATCACAAAACTTGCTTTTACACTTACAGAGAAGCAATTCTGCATTTTTGCATACCTTCTCAATGAGGGTCAACTCTTAAAGGGAGAAACTGCTTCCTTAGGAGCAATTTTTAGCTCACCAGAGCCGAAGGCTCCGGGGGAGCTTATAGGATAGGCAGTTGTCCGTCGTCGTCTGTCGTCTGTCCGTCAACACTTTTAAACAACATCTCCTCTGAAGCCACTAGGCCGATTGGGTCCAAATTTCATCTGTAGCATTCTTGGGCTGGGGGATTGAAAGTTTGTGTTTTTTATGAAAATCTGCCTGTTGCTTTGGTTGCTTTGGTTGCTATGGCAACTTAGAGTTCCCATAGACTTATAATGGGAAAAATTGAAAAATGACATTTTCTGCCAGGCCATTGCAGATATGTAGACAAAACTTTTATAGAAATATTCCTTGAGAAGTCTTCTATCAGCTGTATGTTTTTATGGCCCAGTGCCCCTTTTATTGGTTGCCATGGAAACCAAAATGGAAAAAAAAATGGAAAAAATACTTAAAAATTATCTCCTCTGTAACCACTGGGCCGATAAGGCCCAGATTTCATCTGTAGTATCCTTAGGCTTGGGGATTGAAAGTTTGTGTTTTTTATGAAAATCTGCCTTTTAGTTTGGTTGCAACTTAGAGTTCCCATAGACTTATAATGGGGAAAATTGAATAATGGCATTTACTGCCTAGCCATTGCAGATATGTTGACAAAACTTTTATAGAAATGTTCCATAAGAAGTCTTCTATTAGCTTTATTGTTTTTGGACCCACTGCTCCTTTTACTGGTTGTCATGGAAATCAAAATGCAAAAATAAAGGAAAAAAAAAAACACTTGCAAAATTATCTCCTCAGAAGCCACTGGGCCAATAAGGCCCAGATTTCATCTTTAGTATCCTTAGGCTGGGGGGGTTGAAAGTTTGTGTTTTTGATGAAAATCAGCTCTTTCGTTTGGTTGCTATGGCAACTTAGAGTTGCATTGACTTATAATGGCGAAAATTGAAAAATGGCATTTACTGCAATCAAAATATGGAAAATAGTTATATATTTTGTTATCAACTCAACAGACTGTCAGACTGAGACTTTGTAGTTGTATATTTTGTATTAGCCTGTACAAATGTGACAGTAATTTTGATAGCAATTTTGAGCTAGAGATCTGGTGAGCTTTGTGGCCCGTGGGCCTCTTGTTCTTTATTGAAATGTAGACCTTAAGAAAGGTCTCCATATGAAGGGAAGCAAAGAGAAAGTCACAAAATTAGATCCCCTTTGTAAAATAGCGAAAGCAGAGATTTTTCCATGCGTAGAGGCACGGGAAATTTTCATGTAGGCTGAGGTTGAATGGATACATACATACACTTTAAAAGAAGCAACTTTGCATTTTTGCATCCCTTCTCAATATGTATTTTTTTTTTTTAGCTCACCTGAGCCATAGGCTCAGGGTGAGCTATTGTGATCACCCAGTGTCCGTCGTGCGTCGTCCGTCGTGCGTCGTGCGTCCTCAACAATTTGCTTTAAATGACATCTTCTCTGAAACCGCTAGGCCTAGGGCTTTGATATTTGGTATGTAGCATTGCCTAGTGGTCCTCTACCAAGTTTGTTCAAATGGTGGCCCCAGGGTCCAAAATGGCCCTGGGGCAGGGGATCTTGGGTTCAAAACTAAAAAATACTTAAAAATCTTCTTCTCCAGAACCGCTTGGCTCAGATGCTTGAAATTTGGTATGTAACATTGCCTAGTGGTCCTCTACCAAGTTTGTTCAAATGGTGGCCCCAGGGTCCAAAATGGCCCTTGGGCAGGGGGTCTTCGGTTTGAAACTAAAAGATACTTAAAAATCTTCTTCTCCAGAACTGCTTGGCTCAGAGGCTTGAAATTTAGTATGAAGCATTGTCTAGTGGTCCTCTACCAAGTTTGTTCAAATGGTGGCCCCAGGGTCCAAAATGGCCCTGGGGCAGGGGGTCTTGGGTTCGAAACTAAAAAATACTTAAAAATCTTCTTCTCCAGAACCGCTTGGCTCAGATGCTTGAAATTTGGTATGTAACATTGCCTAGTGGTCCTCTACCAAGTTTGTTCAAATGGTGGCCCCAGGGTCCAAAATGGCCCTTGGGCAGGGGGTCTTCGGTTTGAAACTAAAAGATACTTAAAAATCTTCTTCTCCAGAACTGCTTGGCTCAGAGGCTTGAAATTTGGTATGAAGCATTGTCTAGTGGTCCTTTACCAGGTTTGTTCAAATGGTGGCCCCAGGATCCAAAATGGCTCTGGGGCAGGGGGTCTTGGGTTCGAAACTAAAAAATACTTAAAAATTTTCTTCTCCAGAACTGCTGGGCTCAGATGCTTGAAATTTGGTATGTAACATTACCTAGTGGTCCTCTACCAAGTTTGTTCAAATGGTGGCCCCATGGTCAAAAATGGCCCTGGGGCAGGGGGTCTTCGGTTTGAAAGTAAAAGATACTTAAAAATCTTCTTCTCCAGAACTACTTGGCTCAGAGGCTTGAAATTTGGTATGAAGCATTGTCTAGTGGTCCTCTACCAAGTTTGTTCAAATGGTGGCCCCAGGGTCCAAATTGGCCCTGGGGCAGGGGGTCTTGGGTTCGAAACTAAAAAATACTTAAAAATCTTCTTCTCCAGAACTGCGTGGCTCAGATGCTTGAAACTTGGTATGTTACATTGCCTAGTGGTCCTCTACCAAGTTTGTTTAAATGGTGGCCCCAGGGTCCAAATTGGCCCCGGGGCAGGGAGTCCCAGGTTTGAACCATAGAAATACATAGAAAAATTTAAAAAAATCATCTACTTCAGAACCGCAAGGCTCAGATGCTTGAAATTTGGTATGTAGCATTGCCTAGTAGTCTTTTACCAAGTTTGTTCAAATGATGACCCCAGGGTCTAAAATGGCCCCACCCTAGGGGGTCCTGGGTTTGAACCATAGAAAAATATTCAAAAATCTTCTTCTTCAGAACCACTTGGCTCAGATGCTTGAAATTTAGTATGTAGCATTGCCTAGTGGTCCTTTACCAAAATTATTCAAATGATGGCCACAGGGTCCAAATGGCCCTGCCCCAAGGGGTCCAGGGTTTGAAGCATAGCAATACATAGAAAAATATTCAAAAATCTTCTTCAAAACCATTTGGAAGTGGTTGCAAACTTCAGGTTTGTTAAATGATGACCCTTGTTTGACCTTTAACCTATCAGGTGAGTGATTCAGGGCCTCTTGGCCCTCTTGTTTTTGTATCCTGACGCTTTTCGTCCATGTTTCATAAGAAATTAGAATTTCATTTTAATGGCTTTAACCGCTACAAATAAATAAATAGGAAATAAAACAAATAAATAATAATAGATAATTTACGCTGTTCACGGAAATGGTAACTAATAGAACTGTCAGTTTGGCATCATTGTGCCTTTTTTGGGGGCGTTCACTATATAAAATAAGTATATTAGTTTTGGTCATATGTATTCAGTTAAAATGTTCCATACAAGCGCTTCTTAAAGATAGATGTATTCATTCGAATACTTTAAGAATACAATAAATAATGAAATATTATTAGTAGTATAATTTTCTATTAAATGTTTTAGCCATGATGTTCCATCCATCAATCCATCGTCTTAATCGGTGAACAATCACCAATCCTTTCATGGTTTGGTCCATTATAAAGAGGGTATCACTTCAATCGCTGCATCGGCAATTGCTTGTAATCATAAAAACTGCTAATTTGATGGCAGTGGTCTCTGATCTTTTCAGCATCATCAAAGGATAGATAATTAACTAATGGATACATTTTAAAGTCTTTTCAGCTGATTAAACAAATCACTCTACAACTTTTTTGCGCCAGTACGAGGCAATCGCTCCTTTCTCAAAAAAGAAGGAAAAAGATTCGCTTTAAAACTACCAGGCTCACGAAAGCGTTGTTATTGTTAATTATAAACCTTATTTTTGATAATTTTTCGGCTTCTCAATCTCACCATAGCTTTATAATACTATAAATTTAACTCACAATTCTCCAGAACCTATTTCCTTATATATTTTCAGGGTCTTTTCGGTAAATATAGGTACCGGTATACAAACAGGTATATACATGGGGGAAATGAAATTTTTATAGTACCAATTTGTCAGTAAGGACCAGGCTAGTCAGGGGGGCTACATTGCTCCCTCTCCCAAAAAGGGATTTGGTCTCCAAATGGAGTGCCAAGTAAGTTTACAAGCATTGAAATGTGGATGTCCAATTAAGGCCAATTAGTCCAATTAGCATTACAACAGGCAAACAGCTCCCATGACCGAAACCCATCAACTGACAAATATTATTTAAAACAACGAAAACCTGATGGTAACCATTCAGTGCATGACCACAAACGTGTACAGAAGTAAAACTGACCCAGAGCTCTCGTGGACACCCGAGCATTCGAATGCCAAAAGAGAATTTTAATGCATTGGCGGGGTAAGTTATTTCATACCGAAGAGGAAGAAAAACAATATGTTAGAACATCTATGAATACATTGAATAGTCCCACCAAAAACAGCATGTCTGATATGTAACCAATGTCTGATATGAAAGTTTTAAAGTTAGTCATGACTAAAATGGAAGCTGACAGTACAGCCGATCAGGTCTCATACCAAATCTTTCTTCTCTCTCATGTTTTTTTTTTTTTTTTTTTTTTTATACCATAATATTCTATTTAATTCAAATCTGCAGCTCTCTCCCTGTCTCAATGAGACCAAAAAGAGAGAACACAGAATGAACCTTATTAGAGAACCCTGATCAACTGCTTTACAAATTATAACAGAATTGTTTAAGATATAACTTGGCATTTTCTTACAAGTAGCTACTACAGTCCCGAAGCACTTCAGTATTTGCAGTTGGCTGTATGTTAAAGTTAAAATGGAATAGGATGATTTCTTAAAGAAGCGCTGTAAGAAAGTAGCAAACCATAAGATATGTTCGTAAAACTGGCAGTTAAATACATAATTATTTATATGATTTTATATATTTCCATGCAGAGCCAAGAATGCACAAACAACCCAACAGAGCCATCCCAACCATGAGACCTAATTCTGTGCCTGCCAAAACAGTAGTCCATGTCACAGTCTGATAAAAATGTGCCACAGACCAGTTGTAACAGGTAAGCCAGGAATTAGCTCTGCCGTTTATTATTCCTGCATTGTGGCATCTGCCTTCAGGTTCCCACACTTGGCAATTTAGACATTCAATTACATTGATTTTATACTATATATTTAATATGTTAACTGTGTGCTCAGCCATTCTATGTCCCTGCTATCCTACAGCTTGTGGAAAAACAGGATATGTTCTTTGATAAAATAGTAGCTTGCCTGGATTGTTGCAACATTTTGACTCAAAGTCAACAAGAACATTTATCAAAATACACATCTGCAGACAAACTTGCAAGAGTGGTCATCCCAAGAGCCTCAGTCGGATTAGCCGTAATAACTAATATTCTTTTTTTTTTTTCCTTCGAGGTTTGGCGAGCATGGAACAGGCCAGACAAAAACTATTGGGACTGTACACACTTGCAAGATAGACTATCACATCATGTTTTCATTACATATACTTATCTTGACCGTGTTAAGCCCATAAAGAGCATCACTATGATTTTTTGCCAAGCACCACAGTTGTATCATGCTAGCCAGCTATGGCACCAGACAAATTCTGTAGTGATGATATTCCGAAACACAGGTCAAGCGAGGTTATGAATAGAACACAAACAGCTTCCCCACTTGAAATGCCATCTCTAATATGTGATGATATAATTCCTTAAATAATATTATTCTTTTAATTTAACTTTTCAAACTGCCTAGGACCATATTTGGTATCCCGAACACCTTGAAACACAACTTTAAACTGCAGTTAAAGTGGAAAGCCTCCAAATTGAATGAACAACTACTTAACAATCATGCACCCAATTATACAACCACACACATTTCAAATAGAACTTTGTTGACACAACATGAACAACATCTGAAAGGGGGTACCACTCCATGGATGCTGTCGACATACCATTAATTTTGTTCAAATTAAATATATCTCAAGATCTTTCTGAGCATCCCTAGAGTGATAGCCGTAAAGCGTGATTTCAGATATCCACCATTTGTATGTTTCAACAACTGACTGTCAACAAGTTAAGCTAATAAAAGGTCTCTGCCTTTCCGACTCTCTGTGCCAGTTCATCGACCAAGGATCCACAGTAAGTACAATGATAGCACAAATCTAAATATCAGAATTGTATGATAATAATAATGAAGTTTCCTCCACCTCATAGACAAAATGCAACACCTATTTATAGAAATATTATTCAACAGAAGTGTCAGGTGGAAAATATTTTCTGTATTATAGCACTCACCTAAAGTTGTTTCTCACATACAATTACACATTCATACGTGAAGTTGCCACCCGGTTTACAACCATTTACTATTATAACAAAGCTATATACTTGAGAGCTATGTTTAATCATTAAATCTCCGAATTTATAAGTCTGGTCAGTATCTTAGTATATATATATATAAGTTATGCACCAACTAATGTAACCTAAAATGCACAGGAATATATGATTACAGGTATTCTCCCCAAGAAGTCAGACTGAGACGGTGCAAGCACTAAGATGAAACAGTGGCTACAAACCTCGGAGGCCTAGGAGTTTGTGAGGAGCACATCGGTAATTATTCGCACCCTGAATGTAGACGTGTGTGGCCACGTAAATTCCATTACATGCATGCCGCAAAATCAGATGTTAACGGATTTCCCAGCATGCATGCTGCTAAGGGAAGCAACTAGGGCATACAACAGTTTTCTTTCAGGCATCTATCTTCAATACCTTAAAGTCGAAATTTTACCTGAGTGATATGCACTTAGAGTTACTATAAAACTAATATCTTTCTAAGACCAAACAAGCACCCTAAGAGTGAAACAGCAGTTACAAATTTATTTTCCTCTTGCCACAAACCACATAAGGTTCAGTGTCATGTTCATGCCCTCATATGGAGCTTGCTGCATCCACCTGACTGCCCTCTGTTGTCTGGCTAGCTTAGTCAGCAACAGACAGCAGTCTGGGAATGGAACAGCTCCACATGAAAAATATATGAGCTGTTTTAAACTAATATTTAACCACAGCAAGTACATAATTAATCAAGTATTCAATTTTATATTTGGATTATCTCCCTTTGACCATCAATTGCCTCACAGTCAATAAGAATTTCAAGGATGTGACTTCATTTTGTATATGTTTCTTGGGAAGTTTCCAACTGCAAGACAACAGACAAGTAAGGGACACAACCTACATGTAAGGGAGTCAACTCTTGTTTGATTCCTGGAATATTTCTTGATACTGTGCTCTTTCATTGCAAATGTAAGCAAAAAGCTATGAATCCACCTGTTCTTCGTAATAGCAAAGCGCGATAAATAAACAACCTAAGTCACAACTGTTATGTCTAGAATCGCGATTAAGATCACAATATCTTATTATTTTTATTAACTCGCCTGAACGAAAGTTCAGGAAGAGCTTTTGTTGTCACCCCGGCGTCTGCGTCCGCGTCCACGTCGGCGTCCGGATTGGATGTTTTGGTTAAAGTTTTTTAAAGACCTATATCGCCTTAACCCATTGATGGATTCTTTTGATACTTGCACTGTAGGTAGATATTGGTCCAAAGTTTAACAGGGTACCACCTCCACCCCTCTCCATGACCTTGATGTCAAGGTCATGGACTTAGAAAATTGGGAGTATTTTTGGACTGGATGTTTTGGTTAAAGTTTTATAAAGCCCAATATCTCCTTAACCCATGGATGGATTCCTTTGATACTTGCACTGTAGTTAAATATTGGTCCAAAGTTTTGCAAGGTACTACCCCCACCCCCCTCAGTGACCTTGATGTCAAGGTCATGGACTTAGAAAATTGTCTTTTTATTGATTGGGTGTTTTGGTTAAAGTCTTTTAAAGACACATATCTCCTGAACCCAGTGATGAATTCTTTTTATACGCCTGTTTTGAAAAAACGGACGTATTATGTCATGGCGCTGTCCGTCCGTCCGTAAACATTCTTGTGCGCTCCATAACTCATTAACCGTTTGGGATATATTCATGATATTTGGTAGGAATATGTATTAGGTTGGGGGAACGTGTCGCGTACAGAAGTGGTTGCTCCCCCTTCCTTAGTTTCCAAGTTATGCCCCTTTGATTAATTTTTTCCCTGCCAGTCTTGTGCGCGCCATAACTAGATAACCGTTTGGGATATCTTCATGAAACTTCATAGCAATGTGTATGAAGTCTCAACAATGTGTCGCGTACAAAAATGGCTGCTCTCCCTTTCTTCATTTTAGAGTTACGTCCCTTTCATTAGTTGATTATGGTTATTTTTGTGTATACGTATCTTGTGCATACCTTAACTTTGTAACCGTTTGGAATATCATGATGAAACTTTATAGCAATGTGCATGATCACAAGACGATGCGTGGCATACAAGAATGGTTGCTCCCCCTTTCTTCATTTTGGAGTTACTTCCCTTTGATAAGTAATTTTAGGCATTTCTCAGTCACTCCATATCTCCTTAACCTTTTGAAATATTAGAATGGAACTTTGTAGGAATATGTACAGTCCAACCTGTATTAAGCAAGCACCTAAGGGACAATCAATATCTGCTTGCTTAAGACAGGTGCTTGCTTAATACAGGTACATTTCAATGTATTTGCCTGTTTTGGGAACTGAGTACATGCTTGCTTAATACAGGTTGCTTGCTTAATACAGGTGGCCACTAAGACAGGTTTTACTGTATAATAATGGGGCAATGTATCCCGAGCAAGAACCACAACTCTGGCTTACTGAATTATCTACCCTTGCATAAATTTCCTGTTTCCTCTGTGATTCCTTAACCCTACATGTGATTTTGTCAGGGGAATGTAGTAGAGCCAAGAATCTAGTATATTTAGTTTATGAATTATCTCCCTTGTTCAACTATGGCATTACTCAACTTTTGAGCCACAATAACTTTGAAGCTGATTTTTGGTATACTCATAGTATTTGATGTGTTAAATATTTGAATAATGTTGCCGTCATTAGTTATAAAGTGGTTGCCCCTGTTTGTCTGCCTATCCATCCTTTTGTAAACAATCTTGTTCATTCCATACTCCTTTATGACATTAAAACGGGTGTATTATGCGCCGCTTGCGAAGCCCTTGTTATATTTGCACTTTCGTTAGATATTAGTCCAAAGTTTTGCCGAGTACTACCCCATCCCCGCACATTGACCTTGATGTCAAGGTCACGGACTTTGGAAATTTGGTCTTTATTAAAGTTTTCTAATTGCATACTGATTCATAATGCTTGGCAGAGATTTAGTTTACACTTGAACTGATGTTAGACACTTGTTTGAGTTTTTACAAAACACTATATACATACCCCACTGGATGACCTTGAAGTCAAGGTCATCGACTTATAATTTTGTTTTAAAGATTTTGGTTAAAGTTTTATATTGATGGACTCAGCTGATACTAATACTTGGACTGATGTTAGATAATGGCACAAGGTTTTGTTACATCCTAGCCCCCCCCTCCCCTGACCCCCACCCCCACCGCTTAGTTCTTTGACCTCAAGCTCATGGACTTTGAAATTTCATGTGGATTTTTTTTTATTTTAATTTTATTTTAAGACTTATTTCTTAGATAGCTTTTGTTTATAAATGTGTTGTCATTATGGACATGCTTGCCTGAAGTTTTATGCATCCACACCTCCAAAGCGACTGTGTGATGGGCAAGCACCTATTCAGGCGAGCGATGCTGTCAGGCGACAGCTCTTGTTTCAAATGTAATTAGTTGAACTGGCACCCTGGTTAGTTGTCTTTTACTCGTCGTAGCTCGCAGATGACAGCAACCCCAAACCAGCTCAACTCACACCAGTTGAAATATAGTATGATCTACTATTACATTCATAAACATTTAATTGTTTGAATGAAGATAAGAGATTAAATATTACTGTTTTCAAACTTCATATAATTAAACAAATCTAAAATAAATCAGGTTGAGTGTCGTTGCTTGAGTTGGGGACAAAAATCTCCTAGATCCCTCAGGGATGGTGCATCAAAACTAAATATTTATTTTCAAGACTTGACAATTTAAGTCAAAAGATTTACCCAAGACATTAGAGTTAGAAATTGGGATAAAAATGAATAAGCCCAATATTTAAGGTGATAATTGATTGTAAACTTATTACATGAAATCTATCACACTGCACGTCTGAAAGATTTATGAGAAGCAATATTTATTCCTCAGGAGCTCCAGACCACAAACCAATCTGGTAGATCGGCTGTGATCGAGATCTGCTGAGAAACGTTAGATGGTAGATTGTTTACCGGAGGCCAAACACAATACGAAGGGTCCTCCAGGACATCGTCCAGATCGAGGCAAGGGCCCAAGCTAATACCCCTCCTCGCTGCGGGTCACCTGACTCAGCCTTCCTTGGACGATCTCCTGGAGCCGCCCCAGCATGTAGAAGCGAGCCTCCTTCAACGGCTCCATCAGATATTTCCTCTCTGACGGCAGAAGTGCAATATCAATGTGGGCACCATCCTTTAAGTAATCTAAAATCAAATAGAAATGTGCTGGATTTCTGTCAACAAAATATTCATTCAAATTGTAGGGACGCATAGGGCTGTCCTCTCTCAACATCTTACAAAAGAATGAGTTAGGGTCAGCCAGGAGCGTCACCTTAGAGGTATAAAAACGTTTGCCCTGAACACAAAGGACGACCCTCTCCTCCTGTACTCGTTGAAAATGCAGTAAAACCTGCCGACTCAGTTCATCTAATTTGACATCGGGGCATCTCTGAGTCCTTACGTATGGGGTTGCCCCCTTGTGATTGAACTGTGTTAAGCTCGCCAATACTGGGCGCAGCTCCTCTTCTCCCAAATTGATCTCCCAACCAGTCAAGATGGGCCTGACCGGGGTGGCCCTAGCTGTCACCTCTTCACGGTTATAGTTGATTTCATTTGAAACCTCAGAACACTCAGTGCTAAGTAAGCTTTCAGTCACTTCTGCTGGGTCTAAATTTGAGTGGGTTAGTCGCTTATCATATGCTACTGTGTCACTATTATTTAGTTGCGCGTCTCTGATACTGAGGTTGGATTGAGTGTCCTTTTCAATATTTGAATTTTGGTTTGAGGTTAAGTCTGTTTCACATTTCTTAGAGTTAGTGTCCAGTTCACTGTTTGATTTAGTGTCTGTTTCACTTCGCTTTGAGTTAGTGTCCTGTTCACTGTTTTGTATGTCCCTTTCTCTTTGCTTGGAGTTTGTGTCTTTTTCACTGTTTAAATTTGTGTCTGTTTTACTGTTTTTAGAGTTAGTGTCCTGTTCACTATTTTGTATGTCCCTTTCTCTTTGCATGGAGTTAGTGTCTTTTTCACTGTTTGAATTTGTGTCTGTTTCACTGTTCTAAGAGTTAGTGTCCTGTTCACTGTTTGACTTAGTGTCCTTTTTACTTTGCTTTGGGTAAGTGTCTCTCACTTTTCTTTGATTTTGTGTCTTTTCCACTTTTCTTTGATTTTGAAGCTTTTTCAATTTGCTTTGAGTTAATGTCTCTCATTTTTGTTTGACTTAGTGTCTTTTCCACTTTGCTTTGATTTTGAGTCCTCTTTGATTTGCTTTGAGTTAATGTCTCTTTCACTTTTCTTTTTAGCACTGAGAAGGTTTTCCTCTTTTGGATTTTCCGTCTCACTTTCCGAATCAGACTGACGCTGGGGTGGTGGAAAGAATATGCCTTTAAGACGAGGATCTGGAGAGGCCCTGAAGATGTCATCTGGTTGTTCCAGGGAGATCTCCACTGGGTCGTGCTGGAGATCTAGGTCCTCTTCCAGACATCGGCATCTCTTGACAGGTGAGTGATGTGTACTGGCCTCAGATGTCCGTTTGCTTGTGTAACTTGAAGAAACTTTAGATCTATACACCTTGTCTAAAGGTGAGGCCAATCTTGGAGGTGAGGGATGGAGAGGGCTGATGGGAGTTGGGAGCAAGGGAGATCTCCTCATGGTCTCCTCCCATAGAGTTGGCATCTTGTTCTCTTTGAACTCGGCAAATTGCCTCTCTGCCTCAGACCCCTTCACACCCGTCTGACGGTGGAACAATAACATTTCCTTAGGTATAGCTGGACAGTCTAGGTGGGTCATCCGCCTTGCCTTCATGGTGGCACACAGGGGACATTTGTAGGTAAACCCAGAGTGCTGCTCTTCAAGATGTTTCTTGACCTGCCAGCACTTTTCAAAATATCTTTTCTCACAAAGCTTACACAGGAAGCGTGAATCCTGAAACATAGCGGTGTGGAACACAGTTTAAATATCAGAACAGATTTTAAACTCAAGGGCCACATGGCCTTTTGCATAGCATTCAATGATCATTCAGCTGTCAAGACCTGTGGGTCTTACTCATGCATTGTTACAGGGATGGTGTTCATAAACCCATATGGTTACATAGACAAAGCCACATAAACTTTTATGAGGCACCAACGTGGCATGTAACTCAATGATCATTCAGCTAAGCAAATTAGTGAAACATGTATCGTAACAGTTTTAATGGGTTGTGTATGCCAGATATTTGTGCAGTAGTCTGCTTGATTTCAGGTAGACTAAGCTACTTAGGGTTTCATCAGTGGCAATAACAGTTCCTCAGCAGCTATGAGGGAGCTGTGCCATTTCTTTTGCCTTTCAAAACAGTTAGGACGGAAGTTAAACAATGTAAATTAAAGCTGCTTCCATTTCATTGAAAATACGGCTCTGCCAGCCAAGCAAGATAATTTGAGTCAGCCACAAATATTTTCAAGTTATAGAGTCCCAAATTTATGGTTTGTCTTATTTATGTGAGTCCAGTGCACAGATTTAGTGAATAGACAGAGTATGCAATCAGTTCAAGATTCACTAAAACACTAGCATAATGCAAAATGATGATGTCAAACACCTCATCTTATCATAAATATAACCATTTTTACTTTCAGACAGAAGACCTGATCTTCATTGCCAGACGAACTGCTGCTTAGTTGTGTAAGGTATGCTGTAAGGAGAAGACGATCTAATGTTGTCATAACTTGTGTCTGATCCTTTTGCGATTTATGCAATAAAATATGTTTAATCTAATCTAGGTATGCTGTGAGAATGTGAATAATGATGCTTATAAGCAAACCATATGTGAAGTCTTACTGATTAACAATGTGTTAGTAAGTTTATATTATCATAAACAAGACTCAAGATTATTAAGATTCTGGATCTTAACAGCACATCTCAAGTTTATTATATTATGGCCAACATATTTCTCCCACCTGTTTGCATGTACTCAGAGTTGGCACAGATGAAATATCATTGCATTGTTCCATTTCTTAATGAAAAATCATTTCTGAAATACTGTTATACACACACTGTTGCTTTCTTAGACATAGCTCTCAAGGGAAAAAAAATAGATAGTCTCTCTCTGTGTACACCTTAGAGTGTTTCTGAGTTACCTATTGCTGTTTTAACTTAGTTAGAGGAATTGAACCACAAAGGTTTATTCTCACCTAGATCAGGTTTTAACTTATCGTAATGTACAACTTTTGTTTCCTTCTAGGATTTAATTGTATTTTGTACAAAACTTCCCCAAACTTTTCAGTGATATTGTAGGGCCCTTTCCAATCCGTTACCATCTTAGGACTTATTCCCTGTTTTTGTACGGGGCAAATGTACCAGACAGCGTCACCTATGGAGTATTCAGTGAAGTTTTTATACGCCCGTTTTGAAAAAACGGACGTATTATGTCGTGGCGTTGTCCGTCCATCCGTCCGTCTGTCCATCTGTCCATCCGTCCGTCCGTAAACATTCTTGTGCGCGCCATAACTCAGTAACCATTTGGGATATCTTCATGAAATTTGGTAGGCATATGTATTAGGTTGGGGGAACGTGTCGCGTACAAGAATGGTTGCTCCCCCTTCCTTAGTTTCCAAGTTATGCCCCTTTGATTAATTTTATCCCTGTAAGTCTTGTGCGCGCCATAACTAGATAACCGTTCGGGATATCTTCATGAAACTTCATAGCAATGTGTATGGAATCCCAACGATGTGTCGCGTTTAAAAATGGTTGCTCTACCTTTCTTTGTCTTAGAGTTAATCCCTTTCATTAATCTTATTGGCTATTTTGTGTACATTACAAAAAATATATTTTCAGGGGAGGATAGTAGAACAAAAAATGGTTCATCTAGTATAATTAGGTTATTTCCCTTTCCCTTGTTCTGCTTTGACAAGCAGCTTAAACAACAGTATTTGAGGTGTAAAATATCTAAATAATGTTGCAGTCATTATACCCCTGCTTTGAAAAAGTGGGGGGTATACAGGTTTACATCTGTCCGTCTGTCCTTCCATCTGTCCGTCTGTCCTTCCGTCCCCTTTTAATCAAATTTTTCATCAAAGATTTCTTCAAAACCATACAAGCTAGACTGGTCATATTTGGCATAAAGGTTGATGACGACATGTTGCACTGTGGGATTGAGAACCAGCCTTCTCCTGCTTATTCTTCCCTGTATTTGTCCAATTTTCTTTCTTTCCATACTTTGAATAATGAAATTTTACGTCAAAGATTTCTCTACAACCATGCAAGCTAGAGTAGTCATATTTGGTATGCAGGTTTATGACGACATGTTGTATCGTGGGATTGAGAACCAGCCTTCTCCTGCTTATTCTTCCCTGTATTTGTCCAATATTCTTTCTTTCCATACCTTGAATAATAATTTTTTTCGTCAAAGATTTCTCCACAGCCTTGCAAGTTAGAGTAGTCATATTTGGTATGCAGGTTAATGATTACTTACTGTATCGTGGGATTGAGAACCAGCCTTCTCCTCTTTTTCTTCCCTGTATTTGTCCAATTTTCTTTCTCTCTTTACTTTGAATAATGTAATTTTTTGTAACAGATTTCACAGCAACCATTCATATTTGGTATACATGGTAACAATGATTTGTCTCTCTCTCTCTATGCTTTTTGTTACGAAAATAACACCATTTGATGTTAGCAGTTAAGCGGGGGTATAGTCGGATTCGCCAACAGTTCTACTTAATTATAGAGTGGTTGCCTCTGTTTGTCTGCCTGTGTATCCTTTTGTAAACAATTTTGTACATTCTGCAACTCCTTTAGGACATTGAAACGGGCGTATTATGCGCCGCTTGCCAAGCCCTTGTTGTTTCTGTCATAGTAACGTTTCATTCCATCACTGCAAATCAGTATGTGTTTGCGTGCTATGTCATGTATTTTAATGAGTTGTTTTTCGAACTCTAAGGCATAATCAGTCTCGCATTTACTTTGTCTCGTTTCAGGTGTGCCCAATGCAAGATCGATCGGAAGCCGTATTTCACGACCTAGCATCATAGAACATGGGGTACACTTGGTGGTGTCATGTACTGATGACCGATAGGCCATCATCAACAAAGGTATATAGTCAGCCCAATCCTTTTGGTTTTGACTGACATAAGCTGACAACATAGCTTGCAGACTTCGGCATGCTCGTTCGACCATGCCGTCAGATTAGTTTAAACATATTTTATTCATAATTTCACCACATGCAACGTAAGATATACACAAAAAATAGTTAATGGGATTGGAATGAAAGCAAAATGCTTATAGGATTCCTCTCCCTCCCGTCAGATTGTGGTCTCCCTGGTGTTGTGCAAATTTTCTCGATTCCCAGTATACTACAAACCTCTTTGAACAACACACTTTCAAAGTTTGATCCCTGATCACTGTGCAGGGTGACAGGTACACCAAAGACAGATATAAATTTTCAATCAGTTTGGTTGCAACAGTCTTAGCATCCATGCTATTGATTGGAATAGCATCCAACCATTTTGTAAAATAGCAGGATACTAAGAGTAAGTATCTAGCATTGTTTGACGTTGGTAAAGGACCCATTATATCAATCGCCACTCTTTCTAAAGGGTACCCAACATTATATTGTTTCAATGGAGCTTTGGCCCTTCGACAGGGCTGCTTTCTGGAGGCACAGATATCACAAGTTCTGCACCAATATTCAACGTCTTTTCCATAGTTGGACCAGTAAAATCGCTCTTTTACTTTAGCTAAAGTCTTCTGTGACCCTAAGTGACCTGCGGTAACAGTTTCATGTAGAAGTGTAAAGCACTTCTTACGTAGTGCAGTGGGCAGTATTATCTTGGGCTTACTGTTGTGGGAAACTTCACTGTCTTTCTTCCTGTACAGTACTCCATCAATGATGAGTAAAGAATCCCAGGCTAACCAGTAAGTTTTCAATTCTGGTCCATACTGTGCAATCTCGGACCAGTCTGGTCTCAGGCCTTCAGATCTCCACTGTTTGATCAATTGAATTTCAGTCTGGTTGTTTTGTTCTACTCCAAGGTTTTCTGGAGTCAAGCAGTCTATATCAATCACATCTACACTTCTAGTATAAGCAGACCCAATTTCATTTTCTCTCCTCACTTCTTCAGTATATTCTCCCATACTCTCTGCCTCAATATCATAACAAGAACTATCACTGTCACTAATATCTATAATGTCTATACTTTCACTTGTACCCAAAATTCCCCCAAGGGTTGTTTCTGGGACCCTGCTATAACAGGAAAGTTGAGTTTCCACTCTGGCTGTCAGCTGTAGTGCTTCCTCGGGGTTATTTTTCTTTATAACACATCTGGGATCGCAGTCGACACCACAATCTTCATTTTCATTTATAACTGGAGGCTGGGAACTTGCAGCCTCCAGAGATAGATTACTTTCCAATCTAGGACTAGTCAGTGGAGTAGTGCCACTTCGGATCCCCCCTGTTAAAGTACATTCTGGTTCTTTCTCTGAGCTCAGTTCAAAGAAGGGGCCCTCTTCTGAACAGTTACTCGTGCCACATAGTCCATTTTCCGAAGGGTCCTTCCCTTCCAGGCAAGGTTCAAAACCACTCTGCACTCTGCAAACCATCTTTCCTCAGACTTTCCCCCTCATATGCACCCCAATATTACTGGTGGCCAGCCCAGGTGTAGTATCACTATATCTCTTTTCAAACCTCTCTCAGTGCGCACAAGGTTGATCTAGACAGGGTCTACGTGATAAGCTGTCAGCGTTCTTATGACTTACACCAGGCCGAAACTCAATTGTAAAATCAAAGGCAGCTAGGAGCTCCATGAATCTAGTGAGCTGCCCTTCACAAATTCTAAAGTTCATAAGCCACCGGAGACTTCCATGATCACTTCGCACTTTGAAGGGTCTACCATAAAGATAATGGTGAAAATGTTTGATTGAACATACTACTGCTAACAATTCCTTCCGAGTTGTGCAGTACCGACGCTCAGTTTTTGAGTAGCACTTACTGTAGTAACTAATTACTCGCTCTTGGCCATCTTGTTCCTGGGACAGCACTGATCCTAAAGCATCGTTTGATGAGTCGGCATCTAAAATAAACTCACTCTGAGATTCCTGTGGGAACCCCAAGACAGGTGCAGTGGTCAGTGCAGTTTTCAGTGTATCAAATGCTCTTTGACATGCCTCATTCCATTCAAATGTATGATCTTTTTGTGTGAGTGTGTGTAAAGGCTTACAGATGGAACTAAATCCAGCTATAAGTTTGCGCATATAAGAACAAAGTCCCACAAATGATCTGATTTCTGTTACGTTTCTGGGTACAGGCCAATATCGTACAGCCCTTGTTTTCTCTGGGTCAACAGCTATTCCAGACTCAGAAACCAAATGGCCCAAAAAGGAGACTTGAGTCTGGAAAAATACACACTTTTCTGGGTTGAGTTTAAGATTGGCAGCAGCAAGGCGCTTAAGCACTTCTTCCAGGTTTTGTAAATGGATATCAAAGGTTTTGCCATAGACTATTATGTCGTCTAAATAAATCAGCAATGTAACATAAGTAAGACCGGTCAGGACTTTCTCCATAACCCTCTCAAATTCTGCTGGCAAGTTCATGGCTCCAAAGGGGACCACTTTAAATTGCCACAGACCACTTCCAGGTATGCAGAAGGCAGTGTAAGGACGACTCTCTTTTGCTAACCCAAGCTGGTGAGATCCACTGCAGAGATCTAGGGTCGAAAACCACTTTGATCCCCCCAAAGCATCAAGGGAATCATCACACCTAGGCAAAAGCATACTGTCAGGAATGGTAACCTTATTTAGACGACGATAGTCTATGCAAAATCTGATACCACATTCTTTTTGGGTACTATGATGGCTGGGGACGACCACGGACTGGTTGACGGCTCGATTAAATCACGTTCAGCCATTACTTTGATCTCATTTTCAGCGTCTCTTCTTTTTGCCAGTGGTAACCTATATGGTTGCTGTTTTATAGGTTTAGTGCCTGGTATTATATAGGTTTATGTGATGTTCTAATAGTGTCCAGGTCGTGCAAATTTTTAGAAAACTGGTTCTGATAGTTCACAAGTAAATGTTTAAGGCAAACTTGCTGTCCAGAAGAAAGATTTTGAGAGCTTTTGAAGTGTAGTTCTTTTAAATGCTCAGGAATGTCATTATTGGAGCATGTACTGGTTACAGACTCATCAGACTGTGTGCTGTTCACAGACAAAAGTTGTACTGGCTTAACAGGCTCATAGGAAGCAACAATGGTGTTCTTGTATAACTTGAAGCTCTGGCCATATGCATTTGCTATACGTACTGGCACAGTTCCAGTTGTAGGGCATACAAGAGTTTTGGTCACCAACAGGCCCTTGGAGTGCATAAATTTCGTGTCAGCCTCAATAAGTCCAGTACCTCTTTTATCTATGAAACCCTTGGTATAACCGGGAACCACCATCTCGAATTCTGGAGGAATTTCTACAGGCTCCAAAATTGCCACCCTGCAGCATTTAGACTGAGCAGTTCTACTGTTTGCAAAGCATAAGATTTCTTCACCATTAATTTTCAACATTTGTTTTGAAAGCACAAGGTCACACTTATGTGATGTAAGAAAATCCATCCCCAAAATGCCATCATTTTCAATATCAGCTACCAAAACACAATGCTTGAAAGGTTGTTTGCCAATTTTCATTTCCAGTTCTGTTTTGCCCAGAAAAGGAGTTACCTCCCCTGTAACAGTAAGCATTTGTGTATTTGTAGGTTGTATAGACTGCAAAGTGTCAGAGGGAAGCTTCTCTGCAAAGTTTCTACCGAGAATGGTAACATTGGACCCAGTATCAATAAGAAAAGTTACAGGTAAGTTTCCAAGTGTAACACAAATGAAATAGCCTTCTTCAATACACCAGTTTTGCCGCATTGCCACAATTTTGGGCCCTTCTACATCAGTTGTTGTCCGGGCCCCTGATTCAACTGATTGCCGTTTCCCTGTGCTCTTATCAGATGTCTTGGTATTTGTGCAGGCAGGTTATTTTGACGGTTATTATATTGATTTGGATTACCTCCCCTGGGCTGATATTGTCTCTGGTTGAAATTTCTACCCCCAGGATTTCTATAATTGTAAGAGTTCTGATTATTCTGATAATAAGGTTGTCTTCTTGTGTTCTGATTTTGAGCAAAGTTTTGTAGTGATTTCTGGATAGATTCAATGCTTTTGCTAAATTTGTCCATTTGTTGCTCCAAAGAGCTTGTAACAGTGCTCTGATTTTCTTGCTCAGCATCACCAACCAGTCTTGCTCTTTGTTTATCAGCAATTTGATGTGCTTCCATCCTTACCGCAATTTTCTCAGCTTCAGCTAGTGTTTTAGGGCCAACCTCAAGCAAACGCAATCTAATTTCAGTTTCAGTCAAGGCATCGAATGAAATGATCTAAGGCCAGCGCCTCAATAACGTCTTGCGAGACTTTTGGATAAGATTGTCTAGTAAGCTTTTTGATGGCTTGTGCTAATTCTGGGATTGTCTCCCCTTTTCCTTTTGTTCTTGATATCAACTGAGACCTGAAAACTTCTGCCCGATCTTCAGAGCCATATCTTTCGGTTAGTTTTTGTACCAAATTTTTGTAATCACGCCGTTGTTCTGCCGTTAGCTCATTGAGTAAAGCTTGAGCAGCTCCAATCAAACAGTTTGCTAAGTGTAGTGATTTGGCTTTGTAATTCCAGCAGTTTAGTTCTGAGGTAATTTCAAATTGTGTTAAAAAGTCCTCAAAATCATCAGTACCAGAGAAATGTTGTAGCTTCAGTTTTAAGTAGTTATTTGCCCTTGACTCTGATGGGCTAGCAGATGTTTCAGTACCTGAGTTTACAGCTTGAATATTGCTATTTAACATTTGTGCTTGTTGACTGCTAGAAGCAGTTTCAGTTACCAGAGCAGAATGTGTTACAGGAGTAGCACATGTAGTCATAATGATGTGTGTATTTAATTGTACTGGTGTACTGTTTCTGATCTGTGTTATTGCCCCTTGATTATTGTTCTGATCCCTAAGTTGGGCTTGAATATTCTGAACTTGTGTGTCTAGGTCGTTTAGTTTTTGTTGTACCTGTTCGGTCAGGGTCAGAATAGTTTCTTTCACCTGATTCACCATGGAAGTCATTTCTTCTTTAATTTCACTCTCAAGCCGCGAAAATAACCATGAATTATCCGGCTCATTTGAAACGACAGATTCATTGTCGCTAACATCCTCATTACACTCATTGTGCCGTGCAATATTGTGTTCTGTCTCGACTTCAGCCATAATTTAAATACAATAGAATCTTATTCTGTTAATTATATTTCCTAAGTCTCACCACAACTACCATACACCAAGTTTTAATACAAGTTTCACTTTCTACATGTATTTTCAGCACTACCTACAATGTGTTATTTCAGGATTCTGCATGCTACGATTAATGTTAAGATTTGCTACGGCTTTTGATGAAGATTTCTAATGTTAACGGCCGTTTAGCAGACGATTTTAACAAAATAAATATTAATTTTCATATTTTAATGCAAATTTAGCCTTTTATGCTGTGCCGAAGAACTCCAACTCATACTGTTATCCCTTTGCACGTAAAAAACTTCGTTTTTTGGCAGTTTTATCGAAATAGGCTTAGCGAGAATCCCAGCCCTCATAAGTTTTTACTGGCTCTATTTACTCCTGTATTTGTCCCAGCAGAGGAATATTGCACTAAATTGTAAATGTACACCGATATTTACTGCAGCATGCATGAATGTATGAAAACATGTGAATTTTAGAAAAAAGGTTTTATAGTTTTCTACGGCTAATCCAAACCTTATGTATTGGTTTTCGAATGTTATGCTAATGTATTCTACAGTGGACGTTTATCTTTCCTACGGTGGATATTGTGGCATGAAAAGCAAAATAGTAAAATAGAGATGGTAAACCTATGTGTGCAAGGCGATTTTAGCAAATGCTTTAAGAACCACCTGTCCTGATCGAAACAAGAACCCAAGATCTCCGAGAATATCATAAGACCCTTATTGATCACAACTTCAATATAAGTTGGATAATTGTCAAACATCATAGAAAGACTGGCTGATCTTAGATTTTTTCGGTGCATGATAGATAGAAGATCACTTCAAGCACTGCAGACATTCATCCTCCAGTATGTGTGGAGCTGGATGTGTCATTGGGTGGAGAGGGATCAGGGAAGGGGAATGGCTAAACGACAAGGAGATCTAATCTCTTGATCTTACCATAGAAGTAAAAGGGATCTAGATGATATGTGGTTTTAGGACTTTTTTCAGCAGTACCCGGTATCTTGCCGCCATATCAAGCCTTTCTGGCTTATTTTTACAGTTACATCTGTTTTAAATCTATCATACATACCATATTAACCCTATTAAGTGCTCCCGGGGCACTGCATTTAGTGAAAGGAAGGGGGAACCATTTTGTGAAAGGAAGGGGGCATTATTCAGAGCATAAAGTGTAGTAAATCAGCCACTGCCAAAGTACGTATGAATGGCGGTATAAAGGTGATGGGTATACTTTCAGAGGAAGCAACTCTACTATTTTTGTCTCCCTTCTTAATAGGGATCAACTCTTAAAGGAAAGAATTTGCTCCTCAAATTCTTTCTTTTAAGAGTAGACCTCATAGCAAAGAGCTACCTCATCCAGAGAAATGAACAGAAATTTATGCAAGTTGATGCAACATTTTTTTTTGGAAAAGAGGCAGCGGGCCTTTATTAGAGCAGGGGCATTTATTAGTAGTAATATGGTAATTGATATATCTTTACATGTCTGGTAAAAATCCCCTCAATGATTCAAGATATATCTTCATTTTACGGAAGAATCTTCATCTGATCTTCTTATTGTTGTTTTGCAGGTCGACTATATGCCTCGCAAAATGGAATGGAAATTGACAAAAAGTCACCAGATTGTAGGATGTTCTTTGTTGCCTTGATGGATCATCTAAAAAGTGTAAGTTTTATTTTATAAGCGATTCACAGTTTTACAGATAGGAGGAGTCACAGGGATAATATAGGGATACTTTTCCATATTTCTTTATAACAATATATGTACATGACCACTTATTAGAACTGTCTCTAATGTATAAAACATATGTAGTGACCCCTTATTATGCTCCCCGAAGGATGAGCATATAGTTGCCGCTTTGTCCGTCTGTCCGTCCTTCCGTCCGTCCGTCACACTTTTGTCCGGAGCATATCTCTGAAAGTATAAGGGGAAACTAAATGAAAGTTCACACATAGATAGAGGACAATGCGGGGAAGTGCAGTGCACAAGAACCATAACCCTGTCTCAAGTATTTACTAAGTTAGCTCCCCTTCCAGTTTTTTGCATATTTTGCTTGTCCGGAGCATATCTCTGAAAGTATAAGGGGGAACGAAATGAAACTTCACACATTGATAGAGGACAATGAGAGGAAGTGCAGTGCACAAGAACCGTAACCCTGTCACAAGTATTTACGAAGTTAGCTCCCTTCCCAGTTTTTTTGCATATTTTGCTTGTCTGGAGCATATCTCTGAAAGTATAAAGGGGAAGTAAATGAAACTTCACACATTGATAGAGGACAATGAGAGAAAGTGCAGTGCACAAGAACCGTAACCCTGTCACAAGTATTTACGAAGTTAGCTCCCTTTCCAGTTTTTTCAATATTTTGCTTGTCCGGAGCATATCTCTGAAAGTATAAGGGGGAACTAAATGAAACTTCATATACTCAAAAGCAAAAATAACGCATATTTTTCTTTTTGGTGTTTTTATGTGAAAATAAAAATTTACTTAAATTGGCAAAACAGGGAAGTTATTATCAATGCATGGAGTACACTTCGTCGCAAAACTTATTGAAATTTCATTTGTTTATTCATGCGTAACGAAAGCGTAAACAATCAAGGGGTCAATTTCAAAATTCACAAATACTGATCAATTAACTTAGTGCCTTGAACTGAGCTGTGCCTGGCTCCAAAACTGATGCCATCTTTATCTGGGACGCTACAATGTCTCAGAAACATCATCAAGGATTTTTAGCATTGGTTACTCGTTACAAACAAAGTTATGCCCCTTTATGCAAATCCCGTAAGTAAGCAAGTTTTGCGATAGCAAAAGAAAATTTTGTGGATTTTTCAGGAAACCGAATTGGAAATGGGTTCCAATTCAGGTTAAATAAAAGGGTAAGTGGTCACAATCAAATGGAGTATGCTAACAAAGGGAATTAACTCTGTACGTCCTTCCAATATTGTAACCACAGATTGAACTTTTGGGCGCTGGATCCTTGAAATCACTGGGCAAAACTGAATGAAAATCATACTGCATATTTATCATAAAGGGCAGTCTACGGTGAGCTTATGGGGAGACAAGATTTTTCCAGGAAAGCATTTTTATCGGCTTTTAAATTTCTTAAACTCAAACCGGAAGTGAGCAAAATACGTGCTTACACCCAAATTAAAATTTATTTTGAACGGTTCCTTTGCTTGTGGCTTTACTCATTTTGAATCCCAAATTACCAGATTTTTCTAATAATTTGATGATTCAGACGATTTTCAAAAACTTTGAAAAACTTTGGAAAATGCAGGTTTTTGCATGTGCGATTTTACTGTATAAAAATCAATCTCTTAAAAACTTTATGTCGTTTTCCAGTTGGAAACATCATGCTGTACGGACGTGCAGCAAATCGTATTGATAATTTATTTTTTGCCACTGTGAGCATAAATTTTATGATTTTTGCCTTTTTGACAAAAATTTTCATATTTTTTCCGAAGAATTGCACTGTGACAAGAAAATGTTGCAAAACTTATGGCCATGTAAAGGCCAATCCCAGTACTAAGTTAAAAGTAAAATATCATTACAGTTAATGAGGCAATACAAGGCACTAAAAATATGCGTTTCTTTTGCTGTTGAGTATATATTGAAAGAGGACAATAAGAGAAAGAGCAGAGCACAAGACCCATAACCCTGTCTTAAGAATTTACAAAGTTATCTCCCTTCCTTTTTTTCAGTTTTTAGCTCACCTGAGCCTTTAGGCTCATAGGTGAGCTTATAGTATAGCCAGGCATCCGTCGTCCGTCCGTCCGTCGTCAACATTTTCAAACATCTTCTCCTCTGAAACCACTGGGCCGATTGAAGCCATATTTCATATGGAGCCTACCTAGGTCGGGGGAACGAAAGTTTGTTCCGGGTATCTGGATCACATGACCAAGATGGCCGCCACGCCCATATATGGTAAAAACTCTTCAAAAATCTTCTTCTCCAGAACCAAAAGGCCTATGACCTTGAAACTTGGTATGTAGCATCGGGCATGCGAGCTTATCACAGTTTGTACAAATGGTGACCTTGCGATGACCTTGACCTAATTTATGACATGGTCAACTTTGGAATGTTAGACTTTTATATGGAAAAACGCTTAAACAGTGGATTTCTCTGAAACTATTTAAGTCTAAGGTACAATACTTGGCATACATGGTTAACTAAATGAACAAATGAAAATACTATGTCACTAAAGGTCAAGGTCATTTCGTCCATCCATCCGTTGTCAAGATTTTCAAACATCTTCTTCTCTGAAACCACTGGGCCGATTGAAGCCAAATTTCATATGGAGTCTCAGTGGGATGGGGAAATGAAAGTTTGTACCCGGGGTCCTGGGTCTCATGACCAAGATGACCGCCACGCCAATATATGGTAAAAACTCTTCAAAAATCTTCTTCTCCTGAACCAAAAGGCCTATGACCTTGAAACTTGGTATGTAGCATCGGGCATGCGAGCTTATTATAGTTTGTACAAATGATGACCTTGCGATGACCTTGACCTAATTTATGACATGGTCAACTTTGGAATGTAAGGCTTTTATATGGGAAAATGCTTAAACAGTGGATTTCTCAGAAACTATTTAAGTCTAAGGTACAATACTTGGTATACATGGTTAACTAAATGAACAAATGCAAGTATTATGTCACTAAAGGTCAAGGTCATTTCGTCCGTCCATCCGTCGTCAAGATTTTCAAACATTCTTCTTCTCTGAAACCACTTGGCCGATTGAAACCAAATTTCATATGGGGTCTCAGTGGAATGGGGATTGAAAGTTTGTACCCAGGGTTCTGGGTCACATGACCAAGATGGCCGCCATGCCCATATATGGTAAAAACCCTTCAAAAATCTTCTGCTCCAGAACCAAAAGGCCTATGACCTTGAAACTTGGTATATAGTATAGGGCATGCGGACCCATCATATTTTATACAATTAATGACTTTGCATTGACCTTGACCTAATTTATGACATGGTCAACTTTGGTATGTTAGGCTTTTATATGGGAAAATGCTTAAACAGTGGATTTCTCAGAAACTTTTAATTCTAACGTACAATACTTGGTATACATGGTCAACTAAATGAACAAATGAAGATATCATGTCACTAAAGGTCAAGGTCATTCCGTCTGTCCATCCGTCGTCAAGGCAGTTGTCAGTTACTGGCGAAAGTATGTGCACTTAGTACTGGTTAACCGCTTAGGAGGTCTAAGCCTGCCCAGGAACAGTGTGGTTAGGTTAACTGACCGTCCCGACATGACCTTAGTTGTTTACCGTGGACGTTAAGCATCAAATCAACCATCAACCATCAAGATTTTCAAACATCTTCTCTTATGAAACCACTGAGCCGATTGAAGCCAAATTTCATATGGAGTCTCAGTTGGATGGGGGAACAAAAGTTTGTACCCGGGGTCTGGGTCACATAATCAAGATGGCCGCCACGCCCATATATCGTAAAACCCTTCAAAAATCTTTATATGCAGAACCCAAAAGGCCTATGCCCTTGAAACTTCATACAAGAATGATAGACTGTTGCTGTTGTACTTGTTGAGATATCTCCCCTTTGGTGATTTTTTGGCAGATTCGTGTCCGCTCTGTAACTTTAATACCCTTTGAAATATTTTCATGATACTTTACAGATATGTAGAACAGGCCATGACAATGTGTTGCGAATACAAATGACAGCTCCTGCTTTCTTACTTTTTGAGTTATTTCCCCTTCATAGTTGTAGGTCTGATTTCATGTCCACTCAATAACTTGAATACCCTTTAAAATATTTTCTTGATACTTCACAGATATGTAGAACAGGTAATGACAACTCTTGCTTCCTTACTTTTTAGCTCACCTGAGCCTTTAGGCTCATAGGTGAGCTTATAGTATAGCCAGGCATCCGTCGTCCGTCCGTCCGTCCGTCGTCCGTCCGTCGTCAACATTTTCAAACATCTTCTTCTCAGAAACCACTGGGTCGATTGAAGCCATATTTCATATGGAGCCTACCTAGGTCGGGGGAACGAAAGTTTGTGCCGGGTATCTGGGTCACATGACCAAGATGGCCGCCACGCCCATATATGGTAAAAACCCTTCAAAAATCTTCTCCAGAACCAAAAGGCCTATGACCTTGAAACTTGGTATGTAGCATCGGGCATGTGGGCCCATCATAGTTTGTACAAATCATGACCTTGCGTTGACCTTGACCTACTTTACGGCATGGTCAACTTTGGAATGTTAGGCTTTTAAACAGTGGATTTCTCGGAAACTATGTAAGTCTAAGGTACAATACTTGGTATACATGGTCGACTAAATGACCAGATGAAGATATTATGTCACTAAAGGTCAAGGTCATTCCGTCGGACCATCCGTCGTCAAGATTTTCAAACATCTTCTCCTCTGAAACCACTGGGCCGATTAAAGCCAAATTTCATATGGAGTCTCAGTGGGATGGCGGAACGAAAGTTTATACCCAGGGTCTGGGTCACATGACCAAGATGGCCGCCATGCCCATATATGGTAAAAACCCTTCAAAAATCTTCTTCTCCAGAACCAAAAGGCGTATGATCTTGAAACTTGGTATGTAGCATCGGGCATGTGGGCCCATCATAGTTTGTACAAATCATGACCTTGCATTGACCTTGACCTACTTTACGGCATAGTCAACTTTGGTACATTAGGCTTTTATATGGGAAAACGCTTAAACAGTGGATTTCTCAGAAAGTATTTAAGTCTAAGGTACAATACTTGGTATACATGGTCGACTAAATGACCAGATGAAGATATTATGTCACTAAAGGTCAAGGTCATTCCGTCGGACCATCCGTCGTCAAGCTTTTCAAACATCTTCTCCTCTGAAATCATGGGGCCGATTAAAGCCAAATTTCATATGGAGTCTCAGTGGGATGGGGGAACGAAAGTTTATACCCGGGGTCTGGGTCACATGACCAAGATGGCCGCCATGCCCATATATGGTAAAAACCCTTATAAAATCTTCTTCTCCAGAACCAAAAGGCCTATGACCTTGAAACTTGGTATGTAGCATCGGGCATGCGGGCCCGTCATAGTTTGTACAAATTATGACCTTGCATTGACCTTGACCTAATTTACGACATGGTCAACTTTGGTACGTTAGGCTTTTATATGGGAAACTTTTAAACAGTGGATTTCTCAGAAACTGTTTAAGTCTAAGGTACAATACTTTGTATACATGGTCGACTAAATGATCAGATGAAGATATTATGTCACTAAAAGTCAAGGTCATTCCGTCGGACCATCCGTCGTCAAGATTTTCAAACAGCTTTTCCTCAAAAAAAACAACTGGTTTGATTGAAGCCAAATTTCATATGGAGTCTCAGTGGGATGGGGGAACGAAAGTTTATACCCGGGGTCTGGGTCACATGACCAAGATGGCCGCCATGCCCATATATGGTAAAAACCCTCCAAAAATCTTCTTCTCCAGAACCAAAAGGCTTATAACCTTGAAACTTGGTATGTAGCATCGGGCATGTGGGCCCATTATAGTTTATACAAATGATGACCTTGCATTGACTGTGACCTAATTTACGACATGGTCAACGTTGGTACATTAGGCTTTTATATGGGAAAACGCTTATACAGTGGATTTCTGAGGAACTATTTAGTCTAAGGTACAATATATGGTATATATGGTCAACTAAATGACCAGATGAAGATATTATGTCACTGAAGGTCACTGAAGGTCAAGGTCATTTTGTCGGTCTGTCCGTCATCAAGATTTTCTCCTCTGAAACCACTGGTTTGATTGAAGCAAAATTTCATATGGAGTCTAAGTGTGATCGGGGAATAAAAGTTTGTTCTCAGGGTCTTGACCAAGCTGGCCGCCATGCCAGTATATGGTTAAAACCCTTCAAAATCTTCTTCTCCAGAACCAAAAGGCGTATGACCTTGAAACTTGGTATGTAGCTTTTGGCACTCAAGCCCATCATAAGGTCAAGGTCATTTTGTCGGTCTGTCCGTCATCAAGACTTTCAAACATCTTCTCCTCTGAAACCACTTGGGAGATTGAAGCCAAATTTCATATAGTGTCTCAGTGGGATAGGGGAACTAAAATTTATACCCGGGGTCTGGGTCACATGACCAAGATGGCCGCCATGCCCATATATGGTAAAAACCCTTTGAAAATCTTCTTCTCTAGAACCAAAAGGCCTATGACCTTGAAACTTGGTATGTTGCATCGGGCATGCGGGCCCATCATAGTTTATACAAATGATGACCTTGCGTTGACCTTGATCTAATTTACGACATGGTCAACTTTGGTACATTAGGCTTTTATATGGGAAAACGCTTATACAGTGGATTTCTCAGAAACTATTTAAGTCTAAGGTACAATACTTGGTATATATGGTCAACTAAATGACCAGATGAAGATATTATGTCACTGAAGGTCAAGGTCATTTTGTCGGTCTGTCCGTCATCAAGATTTTCTCCTCTGAAACCACTGGTTTGATTGAAGCAAAATTTCATATGGAGTCTAAGTGTGATCGGGGAATAAAAGTTTGTTCTCAGGGTCTTGACCAAGCTGGCCGCCATGCCAGTATATGGTAAAAACCCTTCAAAATCTTCTTCTCCAGAACCCAAAGGCGTATGACCTTGAAACTTGGTATGTAGCTTTTGGCACTCAAGCCCATCATAGTTTATACAAATGATTGTGCGTTGACCTTGGCCTAATTTATGACACTGTCAACTTTTGTACATTATGTAGGCTTTTATATGGGAAAATGCAAATGCTTAAACAGTGGATTTTTCAGAAACTGTTTAAGTCTAAGGTGCAATATTTGGTATATATGGTTGACTGAATGACCAGATGAAGATATTTTGTCGTTAAAGGTCAAGGTCATTCTTTGACTTTTGTACACGGTCATTGAGATTCTGTCACCCGTCAACATTTTCAAACATCTTCTCAGAGGCCACTAGGGTCAATTGAAGCCATATTTCTTAAGGAGCTTCACCGGCTTTAAGGAACCATAGTTTATTCAGATGGTCTTGGTCACTTGACCAAGATGGCCACCATGCCCACATATGGTAAAAACTCTTCAAACGTCTTTTTCTCGAGAACCGAAAGGCCTATAACCTTGAAACTTGGTACCGGTATGAAGCATTGGGCACTCAGGCCCATCATAGTTTATACAAATGATTACTGTATTTCATATGGAGCTTTACTACTTGGACAAAGGAATCAAAGTTTGTTCAGATGGTCATGGTCACATGAACATGGTGGCCACCACACCCATATATGATAATAACCCTTCAGAAATCTTTGTCCAGAAACAAAGGCCCAGTGACCTTGTGGCTTGGTATATAGAATTGGGACTCAACATTAATCCCCAAGGGAGTGTGGTTATCTGCCCCTGCCCTGGTGCTATATACATGGATAAAAGCATTAAAATATATATCAGGACCAAGTGTTAGGTGAGCTACAGGACCATTGGTCCTCTGGTTTGCATGTCCAGAGCATATCTCTGAAAGTATAAAACGGAACTTAATGAAACTTCACACACTATTAGAGGGTAATGAGTGAAAGTGAAGAACATAAGAACCATAACCCTGTCATAAATAATTACAGAGTTAGCTCCCTTCTTAATTTGTGCTTTATTTGGCTTGTATGAAGCATATCTTAGGAAGTTTTGAAGGAAACCAAATGAAACTTTACACATTGAAAGTGGGTAATGCAAGGAAATGCAGAGCTTAAGAACTATAACATTACCTTTAGTGAATACGGAATGAGCGCCCTTCATAATTTTTTCAGTTATTTAGCTTGTCTGGAGTATATCTCTGTACATATTTAAGGGAACACGAATGAAACTTCTTGTATTGATAATAGAGGGCAATGACAAGAAGTGCAGAGCAGAAGAACCATAACTGTATCCCAAGTTGTTTTGGAGTTACTCCCTTCTTATTGTTTCTCCATTGTATGCATGTCTAGAGCATTGCTCCAAAAGTATTAGAGAGAATTACTTTTTCCATTTTGAATTGCATTTAGTTTACACAGAAAATCACTCCTTCACCAGGATACCCATTGTCCTATTCCAAGTCTTCGGGGAGCATCCATCGGTTCCACAGATTTTCTTGTTAGATTTGTCTTGCTGAGACAGTTCTAGTGAGGGGTCACAACATGTTTAACCATTTCTCAGAGATGGTTCTTGACCCCTTATTAAAGCTGTTTCACTGAGATAGTTCAAATGAGGGGTCACAACATAATGTTTTTGTTGAGAAATATGAGAAATTATCTCAGAATTCTCCGCAGACCCTACCTTATCCAGAGCTCTGGCTTAAGGAGAAAAAAAATATGATATGCTAATACAAAGTTCTAGAAGAAATGAAAGGAACCATTTTGGGCAAGGTTATTGATAATTTTTGGGATTTGTAAATCAAGGGAGTAATACCAATTTGGCTACCTGTGCATTTGAGTGAGTCTGTACTATACAAAGTGGCTTTCAACAGAGAATACTATTGTAAGCATAACCAATAAGGGTAGATGGTACTATTGTAAATGGCTGTTGTCTCAGCTGATACTGCTGCCAATTTTCTTGGTGGACAACCACTTTTGCATGTATGGTAATTGACTGAAAGCACAGGTAGGCAAATTGGTATTTACTCTGTGTAAATTTAGTTCATTGTCCAAAAACATATTAAATATTAGACAAACTCTGCTTGATAAGAATGTCATGAATCACCTCCATTGGAAGTGGTCCCTGCCACCTTAGTCATCTAATTAAGACAAGTCCATTTGCAATACATTAGAACTTTCATGGCTCGAACCCTGATGTCTTGTTAACCCTGCATGACTAGAACTTTTTCCTTGGTCCCTAGAGGTCAGTTTATAGAGAAACTAAGCCTGGATGACTAGAAGTACCCTTGGATGGAACTAATTTTCATGGTCCCAAGCCTGTTCAAGCCATTCTTCCCTAGCTCAAAACATAGAGAAGTCAGTCAGCTCCAAGTTCTCTCTCTAGGCTGACCCAAGCTTCTCAGGAACTGCCTTGTGTAGGTCTACAAGTATATATATTGTAGGAGTTTTTGTACAGTTACTAAAAAGAAATAAGTATAGTGTTTGAGAAATGGCTAGTGTAAATCTTAAGCCACCCAGATCCCCACCAGTACCCCACCTCAAATGCAATGGGATATTCTATGACCCTACGCATGTTGTTATCATTGTGGATAATGTTTGAGTATAGTCACTTGTGCCTATTGCCATGTTTATTCCTTTTCTGTCGCATTACAAAGCTTTGAGCAATTTACGTTTATACCAAAGTCACTATGGCAGATCTGTTGGACCGTGAACGAAGACCCTCAATCATAAAGAGGACTACTGTTAAAAGGAAGAATTTGCTCCCCTAGGAGCAAATTCTTTCCTTTAACAGTTGGACCCCTTTGTAAAGGGAGATAAAAATGAGACTGTTAGAGTTGCTTACCCTGAAAGTATATTTTTGTCTGACTATTGTTATTTTGTTTGTAGGTAAAGACAGGTAATGATGAAGAAGCAATACATAATGAAGTGGTAGGCCAAGCCCATGTGGAAAGTTACACGCTAAAAATGTTCTTGTTTGCTGACAATGAGGACAGAGCTGCTAGATTTAACAAGTAATTGCTGTTTACTACATGTATATATTCTAAAGTGATGTCCAAAGTTGCTGTGATAGTGAATTGTTGGGCAACAAAGTGATGACTTTCATTCAGTTATGAAAAAAAAAATAGCTTAGCCGAGACACAGCAAAATCAACAAAGTGGCTTGTGTGTCCAGCGAAGACTCCGATCAGCGTACCCTTTGAGCACACATCAAAGACTCTGATAAGACTGGGTGGATGCCCAGGCTGATCAGATTCTTGCTGGGTGTACATGCCACTTTGCTGGTTTTTATCATGCCGTGGTTCAAATTATTATAAATTGCGCATGCTCTGGCAGACAGATCTGAGAGTTTAGGCATCTGAGCTCAGAACAGTCCAAAATGATTTTAGTGTTTTTTAATGGAGAAGACTGAAAAGAAAAATGGCTTAGAACTTGTACATTGATGTCTCTTGTATCTGAAACTTAGAACTACATGAAGCTACTTCTTTGGACCATTTTCATAGTAGCTATTATAGCTGACAGTGATGTTCTAGAATTTGGAAAAACAAAATTAAATTTCTTGTATTTAAGGATTTTGTAACAGTTATACCATGATTTGTCCGCCTGTATGATGCGATAATCCACAAGCTTTAGCAAGTTTATTATCACCCGTAGAGGTGGAAAAATATAGTATAAATATTTTATGCCACTCTTATTAGTGTAGACCTTGCTCATTTCAAATTATTTCATTTCATGCTAAAGTTGGCATTTTTTGGCAAGGGTGGTATTAGCTGTTTGTAAACTATGGAGAATTACTTTCACTCTGAGCCCTTTCTATTATTTTCAGTTTGTGAACACATCATTAAACCTTAAAGCCGACAAAAATAACAAATGCATGAATCACAAACAGATATAGTGCATTTTGTTATTGCAGAAATGTCGTGAAATCATTCTATACAGCTGGGATGTTGTTCGACACTCTGACAGTCTTTGGTGAAATGAGTGAGGATGTAAGAATTTGTGTTGCATGTAGTTATACACAGAGCTCTAGATAAGAGGGCGTATTTGATGATAATTAAGGACAATTTTTCTTATTTCTCATCGAAACCATATGTTGTGACCCCTCATCTGAACCGTCTCGTTGAGACGGTTCAGATGAGGGGTCACAACATATGTTTTTATGCAGAAAACAAAAATTATCCCTAATTATCACCAAATACTCCCTCTTATCTAAGGCTCTGTATACAATATTAATCCTAATGAATGCACTTATTTAAAAAATGCCCATCTTTCCTCTTTCTTTCCCCCCTAAAATTGTTACATTGACTTGCTAGGTTCATTCGCAAATTCCAGGCATTCAGTCCTCGACTATAAATGAATGTTCGATGAGGTATAGATCTTCTACAAATTTTAAAAACTGTTTACACTTTCTTGTTCAGTGGTGGTAAGGTTAATTCACTGAATAAGGGATCTCACACCTGTATGATTTAGCATACTATGCATGTGCAATCAGTGTACTGTTCAAAATCTCCCACCTGCCTAGTTGTGCCTAAATACACTGAACGCCAAAAGAAACGCATACAAGTTTAGGTTCAGTTTTCTTCTGTCAACTGATTTATGGTTTTAAATTATATATAGCAGAAAACACTACTGACATCTGCCAACAATATAAACTTATCTTCTTGCAAAATTAAACTTGGATTAAACAGTTATCTCAGTTTATCGTGAAACATTCAAAGTTGTTATAAGAGTTGTCTTTCCTTTGGCGGCATAACAAATTGTTTCCAAAACACGACTCTGATGTGTGGTTATGAAAAAAACGTCGGTTTTATTACCATGGTATTCTTCTTATGAGCATGACAGCAGTTTGAAGTTGAGCAATTGTCAAATTATCTCCCTTGTAGTTAAACAAATAGCAAAATGGGAAGTCCAATAACACCAAAAGTCCTGCAGTACTACGAATAATTTCTTTGCAAATCTTTTTATTTTACTCTTGTTAATTTATTTAACCTCTTCGTATGAATGGTTTCTGCTCTTTTTAAGAAATACAGGGTGTTAAAAAGTCTATGGAAATCCAATGGTAAGCCAGTGTTACTGTTTCTACCGCCAACTTTCACCTGATTGTTTCTCTAAAACGCAAGGCTCGACTGCTTTGAATTTTTCACTGTTTCTTACCCTTGCCGCGGACATTATCTCTGGAGAAAATAATCAGCTGAGCATTATATGGAATTTAAAATTCAGCTTCTGAAAGTATGGCGACTTTAAGTTTAACCCCATTACAAAAGCAAGCGTTCTGGTCTCTAAAGTTTATGGAATATCGATGCGTTAAGGTGCTCATTCTATCGGAATATCAGAAACAAAGTAACTCAAAATGTCTAAACAAGAGTATATACCTATACCTTCAAATAAATTGGGCGTAAACATTGTATGCGTTTTTTTCGACGTTCAGTATACATGCTTAGAAGCCATCCTCTACTTTAAATGTAAGCATGGAAAAGGCCAAATTCTGACCTTCATGATTCTAATGCTAATACTCTGCTTTTGAAATGCTGGAAACTGGTTTCTGAACTAAAACTAGATATTTGTGGAAACTGAACCTAAAAACAGCTATTTGGGAGTCATTGAATAAACAGCATACAATGAGGGGTCACAACATGTGTTTTTATGAAGAAATATCATAAACTGTCTCCTAATTTTTCTTGTTACCCATTCTTCTCTACATCACTATAGCTAGTTCACTAATTTTTTTCTTTGGATTTTGTTTGAGCCTCAGAAGGCACACATTAGAAAGTCAAGTTCTGCTCAATGAACATTGGTGACAACACTTTCATAAAGTTTTCTTTGTATATTGCATATTTACCATACCTTCCCACATGCTCTGATGAGTACATCGTGAAAGTGTTCATAAGCCAGAATTATAGCCCAGCTGTGGAAAAATGGGCTTTTTGACGTGTTCATTCAGTTTGTATGGTATATGCCACAAAAGCTGAGTAAGTGCTAGAAACAAGTGCCAAAAGAAAGTTAAACTTGTATTTATAAGTTTACTGGGGGAAATAAAAACAACAAAAAAAAACTAACAGTTACCATCTGTGCTAAATGCTTCTAATGTAGAAATAAGGACATGCTTCCATAAGAATCTCTAAAAGGTAGACACTTAAATGGAAGTCTTAGCTGTTCGTGATTGCTGTAACGTAACTTCTTAGCTCTAAATGGGTACAGGGATACTTCTGAGATCTGAGATAATTTTCTTATTTCTTAAAAAAAAAATATGTTGGGATCCGGTGACTCATTAGAACCGTTCCAGCAAGACAGTTCTAATGAGGGGCCACAACATATGATTTTGTAGAGAAATATTCAAAATTGGTTCCAAACTATCCCTCTTACCCCTTCTACTCGGAGAACTGACTTTCCTTTTAATGCAGTCCGGACCTGTTTGCAGGGGGAGATAAATGTGTGAAATTTTATGTTTAGGCTATAATCATATATATTATGTTTAATGCCGAATAAAATTATGTTATGTTATGTTATGTTTTTGGCTGTTTCAGATTGAGAAGAATAGGAAATATGCAAAGTGGAAGGCCGCATACATCCATAAATGTCTGAAAAATGGAGAAACACCCATACCTGGGCCAATGCCAGAAGAAGGGGAAGAAGATGGTATACTTAAAATAAAACAACACACATTTATTGTAAAAAGTTGGGAAAGCTAGAATAATTACCATAATTGTCCTTGACAGGAATTAGTTTGGGTTTACAATGCCGAAATGGATCTAAAAGATGCAGATCAAATACCAAACAGTGCAGATCCTGATCAAACTGTCCTTTAGGAGCAGTCTGATCTCAGTCTGCACCATTTGCTCAAACCTATCTGTCCCAGTACTTCAGATTCTATAGTATTTATTTGTAATTCAGCGTAGGTGGAGGTGGACTATAGAAATGATATTTCTAATGTCCATGTGTGCATCCGTCATTCTATGCTGTCCATCCGTCTGTCCAGCCATCCAAAATCTTGTCCCGCAACTCTTCCTACATCTTCCATCTGATGGCTTTGAAATATTACAGATTGTATTCTTATGATATGAAGATGTGCATGTGCTTTTTGATTTGGCCATTTTTGATAGAATTACGGCCCTTGCTGACTTAGACCTTGTCCCCGTAACTCCTGCCACTTTTTGTATCAGATTGACTGGAAATTGTGCAGAACGTTTCATCATGATCTGAAAATGTGAATGTGGTTGTCCTATTTCTTGCAAAGTTATGACCCTATGGTGTTTTTGGCATTTTTCTAACCTTTGAACCGCTTGACCAAGAGAGCTGAAATTTGGTATGCTGTTAGCATTTGGTAAATTGATTATTCTGATTATTGACAGGATGTGCTGTATTGATGACCGAGTTTTTCCCTTTTCATAGATAATAGACATTTACTTAAAGGTAAAAAGATACCTTCAGAGCTGTTCATATTAACAGGCTGAATTTTCATAAATGCATTGTTCATTTTTCATCAGATTCATATGAGCAGAATTATTTCATTTTTCATCAGATTCATATGAGCAGGATGATGACCCTTGTTATTTTGTTGTTGGGTTTTCAGTCTTGATGTTTTAGGCATTCTGTAAGGGGCTAAAGTTTCAGTTACCTGATTTTACACATATATGCACCTTTCTAGCTTAATTAATTTATAATTTTATAGAGGCCCAGAAATTGGGTACTGTGGACCCTCTTTACAATGATGGCATTTGTTCCCAATTATTTTGATGTTGAACTGAATTTGCTGTTATAACGAATACACAGTTTGAACAATAATAAAGCCATTCTGTGCATATCAAAATGACAATATAAAGAATTTTGCTGTTGTAAGGAGTGCCGTTGTAAAAAGGGTTGACTGTATATGTCTTTGCTTATGCTTCAGTTATTATTTGCTTACCAGGTTCTTAAGTACACATGTTTTCTGTTTTGGGCCATACTGTTTCTCTGAACTGGAATAAAGGGCTGCAGTTTGTGTCACATTTCAAATGTCAGGTGACACTTTGCCAATGGCCTTTTATTTAGACTATAGTATGGTATATAATGACATCCTCCCTACAACCCACTACCCCCAGGCCTTTTATTTAGACTATTGTATGGTATATAATGACATCCTCCCTCCCACCCACTACCCCCAGGCCTTTTATTTAGACTACAGTATGGTATATAATGACATCCTCCCTCCCATCCACTACCCCCAGGCCTTTTATTTTAGACTATAGTATGGTATATAATGACATCCTCCCTCCCACCCACTACCCCCAGGCCTTTTATTTAGACTACAGTATGGTATATAATGACATCCTCCCTCCCATCCACTACCCCCAGGCCTTTTATTTAGACTATAGTATGGTATATAATGACATCCTCCCTCCCACCCACTACCCCCAGGCCTTTTATTTAGACTACAGTATGGTATATAATGACATCCTCCCTCCCATCCACTACACCCAGGCCTTTTATTTAGACTACAGTATGGTATACAATGACATCCTGCCTCCCACCCACTACCCCCAGGCCTTTTATTTTAGACTATAGTATGGTATATAATGACATCCTCCCTCCCACCCACTACCCCCAGGCCTTTTATTTAGACTACAGTATGGTATATAATGACATCCTCCCTCCCACCCACTACCTCCAGGTATGAAACCACCACCTGTTGACAAAACAGTATTAATTTCATTTGGTGGAAATTCTTTGCTGGTGGCTTTTGCTGGAGAATAGATAGCCTAGCATTTTTCCATAGAAAAGAAATCTAGACAGCAGCATACTAACTGCTGAATTTGGGTCAAACTTCACCATATTGCCACGTTCATCAAACAATTTCCTTTATAAAAATTACTTTTGTAGAGGCTATAAATTTTTACATTTGTTTACAACTGAAACTTAGTACATGTCATGTTGTAATAATTATGTTCCCTTTAATTTTCCTTAGATGAACCTATTGTGCAGAAATAGTGTTCATACTTCCATGAATATCAGTCGGTCATGCAACTTCTATGTTATGCGACGTCACATGTAAACAAAAAACACCATTGTAACATTCTGTTGGCCGTCACATCATGGCGACTGCGTTTGATGTAAGCTGCTTACCTGTTGGTTAGTGTTAGCTTTTCATAGAACATTTTACAAAATAATTTTGAAATTAAATGTAATTATAAGAGATAAACTTCATTTTTCCAAAGTTCATGGAAGTATGAACACAAAGGGTGTGGTGCAAAGTTAACTTGAAAGCCCTTTGGGCACCACTTATTTGCACATTTCTCTTTGTGTTCATTCTTCCATGAACATTGGAAAATGAATTTTATTTCTTAACAAGATCAGTATGAATATGTGTTTGCTCAGAAATTGTGTTCATCTCATTTCAGAACAAGGGGCCATGGGTGGTGGAGGTCCTATAGGATTTGAACAGCCAGGCCCCTCTCAACCTTACCAGCCCCAGCCAGGACCAGCTCAACCATATCAGCCAGGACCCTCTGAACCAGGGCCATCAATACCTTCTGGCTCTCTCAATCTACCCAACAATAACCAGTACCCAGGGGGTACCCCATCAGGAGCACATGCCCCACCCTCAACACCACAAGACCCAAGAAGTGTATCCCCTCAACCAAATACCACCTACACAACAGACTGGAAACCACCTTCAAACCCTAGTAAGTACATCAAACCCTGTTATAATGATTATGCTATGTGCCATGACTCTGTTTTTGATGTAAAGTCTTACAAAATTTTATAATGAGACATGGAGACTGTCATGTTAATTCCTTTTGACACATGTGAGCCGCGACACGACAAAACCAACAATGTGGTTGTGCGCCCAGCGCAGACTCAGACCAGCCTGGGCATCGGCCCAGTCTGATCAGAGTCTTTGCTGTCCGCATGAAGGTAGCTGAGTCCCTTGGCTACCCTTTAAGCTCTTAGCGAAGAGTCTGATCAAACTTGGCGAATGCCAAGGCTGATCTGAGTCTACGCTGAGCGCACAACCACATTGTTGGTTTTGTCATGTCGCGGCTCATGTATCATGCTTATCAGGTGAGATCAGGAAAGGGGAAAGGATGGTGACACTTGCCAAGCCATTCCAGATTTAGGGGATAACTGTCTTGAAAATTGAAAATTCTCATTGGCTGACGTTTCGTTTTACGTTGCTGACGGTGCTTGAAATGGGTGCAAAATAGTTTCGTTTTAAGGCGACGCGCCAGCGGAGCCGTAAAACGCAATTTGCGACCATAAAACAGATGATTTACCTCCCCAGATGACAATTTTCAATACAGTTATCCCCATTCTAATGCACTTTTCCACATTTTCACCTTTCATAATGTACTATTTTGCACCCATTTCAAGCACCGTCAGCAACGTAAAAAGAAACATCAGCCAATGAGAAGCGACGTTACTTAATGACGTCGGGTTTGCGACAGTATATCACAGAATATACTGTCGCAAATTTTTGATGTTATCCAATCAGACGTCGCGTTATATTTGTAAGTGCATTAGAATTTCCTTTTAAGCCTGATTAACATGACGTCAAAAGGAACTAACATGGTTTTCTATTTATCATGCATCATTCTAGCTAGCTGGAAATAAACACAAAAGTTAAAGTGTACATTGTATTTTGATCGAACTCGTAAACATCCCATTTATGCTATGGAATAACTTGATGATGTAATTCAGCCATTTGAACAGTCAAATGTCAACATTCAGCCCATTAGACACTGAGAGAACATGACAAAAGTTGTACTATCACATTTTCACATTAAGGTGATATCATCAAAGCACTCTGTTTTGGGTCACGTTTTGCAATAGTTACATGACAAATACATGTAGTTATTACAGGCCGTTTGTGAAAAAGTGGAGTGCAAAAAAATCAATTTAATTTAATTCTCACTTAATAAATTTTTACATGACTCTGCCTACCTTAATTTGTTACCTATAAGAACTCATGCAAGTAAATTCCGAATTTTTTTTACTTTTAAGTAAAAATTTACTCTATTAATTGTTACCATTTTTCTTCTCTATTTTATGCCATTCATACACAGAAGGTAACCATAAAGATACAACAGCCATTGTTGCTTCTATAGATAATATACTATTACTATTATTCATTCACAAATTACCATGTGGTCTGAAATGTATTCACTCACTTCTTAGTAAACAAGAGGCTTTAGTAATAGTGGTTCAATCACTTGAAAAGGCTTTTCTGATATGTTTCTCCTTAATAGGGAGTAAATGCCCATATAAGGAATGCATATTAATAGTCTCTACAAATCTGTCTGTTCCAAAAACTGCACCAATCAAGCGTAAGACTTCAAAGATTAGGGTCATTTTCTAACATGTAGTTGATCTGATAATTTTGTCATTTAATTATCACAAAATTCTGAGTTTCCTTGCATGAGTTTGTATGGGTAATAGATTTAGGTAAGTAAAATTTCATGAAAATTCATTCGGTAGTAATGAAATTAAATCAATTTTTTGCCCTCCACTTTTTCGCAAACGACCTATACCAGGAACCTATTGATGATATATGCTCTATTTTTTCTTGCAGAAAATGTGCAGGTTTGCTGCAGTAGATAATAAATTGATTATGACTAAAGCCAAGTATCATCCCTTGACAATGTACATCAGCCCACAGCTTTCAAATTAATATATCTTTCCTTGGGATGATACGGAGCTTGATAAGAAAGTTACAATGTAATAGTATGCGGCCATTATGAGATGTGAATTTACTGTGAGGCTATTAAACCAAATATTTTTTCTTAATATCAGTTTTTGCTGAGACAGTTGCTTCTGTTTGACAGATAGAAAAATCAGAATCTTTTCATATTTTTTCAGCCGGTGTCCAGCTTACCCCAGCAGATTACCAGAAAGCTATGAAGTATTGTAAATACGCTAGTAGTGCTTTGCAGTACGAAGACTCAAAAACAGCTATAGACAACCTAACTAAAGCTTTAAAATTGCTTTCAACGGGAAAAGATACGTGATGAAAGTGCCATGTGACTGGACATTTGTTTTTAGCTCACCTGAGCCATAGGCTCAGGGTGAGCTATTGTGATCACTCAGTGTCTGTCGTCCGTCGTCTGTCGTCCGTCGTCAACAATTTGCTTTAAATGACATCTTCTCTGAAACCGCTAGGCCTAGGTCTTTGATATTTGGTATGAAGCATTGTCTAGTGGACCTCTACCAAGGTTGTTCAAATGGTGGCCCCAGGGTCCAAAATGGCCCTGGGGCAGGGGGTCTTGGGTTCGAAACTAAAATATACTTTAAAATCTTCTTCTCCAGAACTGCTTGGCTCAGATGCTTGAAATTTGGTATGTAGCATTGCCTAATGGTCCTCTACCAAGTTTGTTCAAATGGTGGCCCCAGGGTCCAAAACGGCCCTGGGGCAGGGGGTCTTGGGTTCGAAACTAAAATATACTTAAAAATCTTCTTCTCCTGAACTGCTTGGCTCAGATGCCTGAAATTTGGTATGTAGCATTGCCTAGTGGTCCTTTACCAAGTTTGTTCAAATGGTGGCCCCAGGGTCCAAAACGACCCTGAGGCAGGGGGTCTTGGGTTCAAAACTAAAATATACTTAAAAATCTTCTTCTCCAGAACTGCTTGGCTCAGATGCTTGAAATTTGGTATGTAGCATTGCCTAGTGGTCCTCCACCAAGTTTGTTCAAATGATGGCCCCAGGGTTCAAAATGGCCCCGGGGCAGGGAGTCCCAGGTTTGAACTATAGAAATACATAGACAAATATTGAAAAATCTTTTTCTTCAGAACTACAAGGCTCAGATGCTTGAAATTTGGTATGTAGCATTGCCCAGTGGTCCTTCACCAAGTTTGTACAAATGATGGCCCCAGGATCCAAAATGGCCCTGCCCCAGGGGGTCTTGGGTTTGAACTATACAAATACATAGATAAATATTCAAAAATCTTCTTATTCAGAACCGAAAGGCTCAGATGCTTGAAATTTGATTTGATACATTGCCTAGTAGTCTTTTACCAAGTTTGTTCAAATGGTGGCCCCAGGGTCCAAAATGGCCCTGCGGCAGAGAGTCCTAGGTTTGAACCATAGAAATACATAGAAAAAATATTTAAAAAATCTTCTTCTCCAGAACCATTTGGCTTAGATGCTTGAAATTTGATCTGTAGCATTGCCTAGTGGTCTTTTACCAAGTTTGTTCAAATGATGACCCCAGGGCCTAAAATGGCCCGCCTTAGGTGGTCCTGGGTTTGAACCATAGAAATACATAGAAAAATATTTAAAAATCTTCTTCTTTAGAACCTTTTGGCCCAGATGCTCGAAATCTGGTATGTAGCATTGCCTTGTAGTCTTTTATCTAGTTTGTTCAAATGATGGCCCAAGGGTCCAAAATGGCCCTGCCGCAGGGAGTCCTGAGTTTGAACCACAGAAATATATAGAAAAATATTCAAAAATCTTCTTCTTCAGAACCACTTCGCACAGATGCTTGAAATTTGGTATGATGCATTGCCTGGTGGACTTCTACAATGTTTGTGTAAATGGTGGCCCGGGGTTCAAAAATGGCCCTGGGGTGGGGAGTCTTGGGTTCGTAATTAAAGTATACTTAAAAATCTTCTTCTCCAGAACCCCTTAGTGCAGATGCTTGAAATTTGGTATGATGCATTTCCTAATGGTCCTTTACCAAGTTTTTTCAAATGATGGCACCAGGGTCAAAAATGGCCCTGCTCCATGGTGTCCTGGGTTTGAACCATAGAAAATACAAAGGAAAAATATTCAATAATCTTCTTCTTCAGAACCACTTGGCTCAGATGCTTGAAATTTAGTATGTAGCATTGCCTAGTGGTCCAAGATTATTCAAATGAGCCCCAGGGTCCAAAATGACCCTGCCCCAGGGGGTCCAGGGTTCGAACCATAGCAATACATAGAAAAATATAAATAAAAACTCTTCTTCAGAACCATTTGGAAATGGTTGCAAACTAGCAGGTTTGTTCAAATGATGACCCTAGTATGACCTTTAACCTTTTTGTTCAGGTGAGCGATTCAGGGCCTCTTGGCCCTCTTGTTATTTATCTAGTGACTACATTGACTATATATATGGGCCGTACGCCAAGAAAAGCTAGGGGCCAGTGCTTCAGATTAGAAGGAGTAACAGAGATAATTTAAAGATAATTTTTCTTTTTTTTCCATAAAAACGTGATCCCTCATCAGAACCATCTTGCTGAGACGATTCTTATGAGGGGTCACATCATATTTTTCATTGAGAAGTAAGAAAAATTATCTCTGAATTATCCCTTCTTATCTGGGACTATTGGGGACTTCATGTCATGTTTGAACATTGAAGATTTAGATCAGGCTGCATGTCTATACAGTCTTGCAGATTTTTGTTTTGCCTTCGACTATCAGAAGCGGGACATAGGTATCACTTTTCCACTGTTAGCGGCATAAACTTTACATCAACAGATGAGTCACTGCATTCCTCAGAATTCTTGTTTTTCTCTACTGTGAGTAGCAGAATGCAAAACAGGCATTGCTTTTACTGTGTGGACATCAGTATAGACTATAGTTGAGTTTTCCAGTTTAGCTCCGCTTGTGATAATGCACAAACTGGGGACATACAGAATTTGAGCCGCAACACGACAAAACCAACAATGTGGTTCTGCGCCCAGTGCAGACTCAGATCACCCTGGCCATCAGCCCAGTTTTACCAGACTATTCGTTTAATGCTCAAAGGGTAGCTAAGGGTCTAAGCTACCGCCATGCGGACAGTGAAGACTCTGATCAGACTGGGCGGATGCCCAGGCTGATCTGAGTCTGCGCTGGGCGCACCACCACATTGTTGGTTTTGTCGTGTCGTGGCTCATTGTCTTAAATTTTTATCAGAAATCTATTGTGATTTCTATAATAACACACCTTTTCCGATAAAGGTTCTGTTTTTGCCTTAAATGTTTCCAACATTACTTTATCTGCCAGAAATAAGCACAATATGGCGTTATGCAAGGTGAAGAGGTACAGTTTCAGGGGAAGCAACTCAGTCATTTACAATTTTGCCTAATTTGTCAATTTGGGTCAACTCTTAAAGGAAAGAATTTGCTCCATTTATGAGTAACCCCATTTTTGGAAAGGTTTACTTCACCAAGGAAGCAATCAGGAAGTCACAGAATTTGTTCCCCTTTGTAACAATGGCAGAATAGCATAGAGGTGTACCCATACACCTGAATTTGTTCTTCTATGGTGGTACATCTTTGATGTTAGCATTGCCTCCTCAAAAGACCTCTTTTCTTATATAGGGCAGCTCATTTCCTATTGATCACATTGATCACATTTTGTATCTCATAATCTAAACTGGAAAATGTTTGTGACAGTTTTGTATTCTCAAAATTTGCAAAAACAAAATTTCACAATAACTCATTGAGCCACATCATCTGGATTTATGCAGTTTGCAAATTCAACTTTTTTCATTTTTTTCAGTTAAACATATTTATTGTATCATAAACTGTGCATGATTACAATATATGAGCTTTGACATGACAAAACCAACAAAGTGGCGTGTGCTCCTGGTGAAGATTCGGATGAGCCTAGGCATGGGCCCAGTCTGATCAGAGTCTTTGCTGTCCGCATGGAGCTAGCTTATACCCATAGCTATCCTTTAAGTGCAAAGCAAAGCGGATGCCCACTGCCCAGGCCAGTTTAAGTCTTAGCTGGGCACATATGCCACTTTGTTGGTTTTCTTGTGTCACGGCTCATATATATGAAACAAACAATAGGATCAGAACCGAAGCATAAATGCTTATTTAGTTCTTCATGTTTTGCCCACTGCGGATGCCCACTGCCCAGGCCAGTTTAAGTCTTAGCTGGGCACATATGCCACTTTGTTGGTTTTCTTGTGTCACGGCTCATATATATGAAACAAACAATAGGATCAGAACCGAAGCATAAATGCTTATTTAGTTCTTCATTTTTTGCGCTTCAGGTGTTAATGCATGTAATTGGAATATCTTGCACTCATTATTACTTGAGTACTACAAATCAAAATAAATCAAAATACAGAACTATGCAATATGGTCATTCATACTTGAAGTCTGAACACAAGAAGGTTTTTTTTTTGTTTTGGATTTCTTTATCAAATTTGAAAGGCAAGCTAAAATTTGCATTTACATTGCGTAATCAGCTCTTAGGAAACTGTACAAAATGGACTAGTTCATTCTGTTTAACATTCACATGTACTGATTATTATTTGATTGGTGTAGTATAAAAAGAGACTGTATATCACTGGAATAATGTCTAATGTCAGTGCTAAAATCAGCCTGCTCATGTGTACCATCTGATCAGTCTTTTTAGGCCGGGCCGCGTAGCGCAATCGGTAGGGCACCTGACTTATAAGTCAGAGGTCCTGGGTTCGAAACCCGGTCTGGTCACATACTTTCGTTTCTCCTTCCGCTGATTCAAGAAGGGCAGTTGTCAGTTACTGGCGAAAGTATGTGCACTTAGTACTGGTTAACCGCTTAGGAGGTCTAAGCCTGCCCAGGAATAGTGTGGTTAGGTTAACTGACCGTCCCGACATGACCATAGTTGTTTACCGTGGACGTTAAGCGTCAAATCAATCAATCAATCAATCAATCAGTCTTTTTATGCAATATCAGGCATTAGACATCTTTAAGTTACATAATTAAACTGCCAAATGCTTGGCCCATTCAGGGTTATCACTAAACTGCTAGTGCCTTGATTTATGTTGAAAGCTCATTTTTTGTTTACTTTGTTTATTCGGCTTTCCCCTCTCTAGAAGCTCCCCAAATATCTAAAATATCAAATTCTGCTATAAGATGGAGTGTTCCCTTCCAAAACAATCCCTAAATCTAGATCTGTGTTATAAGACGGATCTAGATTTTTGGATTGATTTGAGAGGGAAACCTCCAATTTTATAAACCAAGAAATTCGGTGTTTAAATAACACAGAGCTGTAGAAAATAGGAGTATCTGGTGGCAATTATGAGCTTTTTGTTAGTTCTCCATAATAAGATTATGTGGCTACCTCATTTGGACCACCTTGTCTAGGGAGTTTTAATGTAAGGTTGCACCACATACTTTTATGGAGAAGTAATTGATTCCAGAATTATTGAATATTCTTTTTGTTTATCTCTCTTGTACAACAGTTATATTGTGTAACTCTAGTGATTGTACTGAATAAGTTTTTTGTTGTGTAAGTTACAGCTGACATCCTTGTATAGTACATTTTATATTTGAGCGGCGACACCAGAATACCAACAAAATGGTTGTGCGCCCAGTGCAGACTCAGATCAGCCTGGGCATCCAGTCTGATCAGACTCTTCACCAAGGGCTAAAAGGGTAGGGTCTAAGCTACCTCCTTGCGGACAGCAAAGACTCTGATCAGACTGGATGGATGCCCGGGCTGATCTGTCTGCACTGGGTGCACAACCACTTTGTTGGTTTTCTTGTGTTTCGGCTCATTTGTATTTTATTCGCCTGCCCTGCCTCATTCAAGTATTACACATATCTTATTTGATGGTTTTAAATATCTTTAATGGCCTGTTTTATGTACTAAACTTAAAAAAAATGATGACTTTTTTTATCTTCTTTTTTTTTTTTTTTTTTTTTTTTTTTTTTTGGTATGGCTTTTACAGCCCTTCAAAGAATATTTCACTATTGTCAAGCCAGTTGTTAGGCAAAGTTGGCCAAAACTAAGAACTCTCTGGAAAAAGCCATCTTAGATCCAGAAAGCAGAATTTGTCTTTCTTACATGATAGCGGTCCAGGGCTGAAACCCATAGCAATGAAAGAACTAATGTTAATAAGTTTTTTATGGGCGAGTTCTCTACAGGCAATACTTTTCACCCTAATAGAGGTATACTTTGAGAGTATTATAGTAGTTCTAAAAGCCAGACAGTTCCTGTTCATGATCAAAGAAAGTTAAATTTCTTTAACTTTGGCATATGAAATATGTAGAGGGCTATCAAGGGGTATACAGTTTCCTTTTTTTGTCTGTCTGTTCACCTGTTCATATAATTTACATTTAAGTTTCACATCAAGTATGGCTAGGGCAATAGATGAGCTGTATAGTTAATTCAGAAATCATAAAATGAGACACGCTGATACTGATTTTTATTCACACTGACAGTATAGATAGGAATTTTTCTTACAAAAGCTGATTATGTGTATTCTGTTTTTTTTCTGTAGCTATTGTTAAAGATCAAACACGATAAACAAATTTAATATAAAACAAAGAAAAACAACTCTATTTTCTACCCCCATGCCATATCTTTCATAAAAAGTGCCCGGTTATATATTGGTCATGTTTGGTTGTGTATGAGGTGTGGAAACTGTGGATTTACAATCAAGAGGCTGCATGCTCAAGTCGAGCTCAGGGCCTAGTTGTTCAAAGTTAATGACATGATAAGTTAACGACACGTTAAATTTTCGAACAAATTGTATGAAAAAATTCTGCCAGTTTTTGACAAAAAAATGGTAGAAGCTTTTGCAGTGCAAAAGCTGCTCTCATTTTTTTGGCAAAAAATATGATCACTTTTGATTTTATGTGTACTGGAAGACTTAACAAATCCTGGACTGCTGACTTCTTTAAGCTAACAAGGCTTTGAAAAGCTGGGCCCAGGTCTTGAGCCTTTTATGTTTCTTGATTAGTTCTTCCTCATTAAATCTCAATCATTCCCTCATAGAAGCACTGTTGAAATGGCCATAAACCCCAACTCATCCATCCACCCTACCATATTTATTTGGTTAGAAAATGAGAATTTCCACTCTTAAGAATGACCTTATGTATCTAAATCGGCCTTATCAAATTCTGCTACAATATTGGTTTTTCTCTTCCAAAACAATCCGAAAATCTTCATCCATCTTATAATTCTCCCGAGAGCCCTGGTCGCTCAGTGGGTTAAGCGTTGGTCTACTGATCTAGCGGCCCAGGGTTTTAGCCCCGCTTGAGGCGAGAATCGTTCCCACCGTAAACGGGGTTCCATTCCACACAGCCTTTCATCACCATCCTTCCATCATCCTGATATGACTGAAATACTGTTGAAAAGGGAGTAAATCACAAGTTATCCTTCCATCTATAATTCTTTTCTAAAACAATTTGAAAGATCTAGATCCATCATATAAGATGGATCTAGATGTTTGGAATTGTTTTGGAAGGGAAAACTTCTCTTATAAAAGAAGAAATACGGTACTCATCTGGAATAAATACTCCGGTATAGGATGCACTTTCTGAACTAATCTTAAGACAACAAACACATTCAGTGGGTACCGTATATATATGCAGTAATTTTTGCGGGTTCAAATTTTTGCTGTTAAGGGTTGAAAACAAAAATTTTCACAATTTTTAATTTTAGCGGTTAACAAGATCCGTGAAAAGCGAAACTGTTTCTTTTTCACTTGAGTCAGTTCGTTCCTTAACCGGCGGCGGCCCTTTCATTAACCTGCGGCAGGGCCGCCACAGGTTGATGAAAGAACTGGCTCAAGTGAAAAATACCAGTAACTACCAAAGCAAACCGAAACAAAATAAATAAACACTGTGTCTACAGAAGACACTATGTAAGAAACTGGAAATTATTTGTGATTTTAATATCTGGGGTTTCTAAGTGACCACAAAATACTGCGAAAAATGGAACACAGCGAAAATGACCTTGCATATGGTATATGGATATCATAAGATTAGTTCATGCAGTTTAACATAAGCAAATAGATTACATAGTCATAAGCATTTAGATTACATAACATTTAGATTACATAGTCATCATTATGTCTGTACAAAAAAACTTAGTGTTGCGTAGACAATAAGGCTTCTCACCAATCTGTAGACTCTTTTTATTTACCAGCGTATAGATTAAAAAGCTTTTTACAAGTCATGGGGGTAATAAAGTTTCTCACCAGACGGTAGTCCCTAGTTTAGAGATGGTAAGATATTATAGGTCTGTGAGTAATTAGATCTTTTATCACTGTGTAGATCATAACATTTCTCTCTGCGCTAGGAATGATACAGTTTCTGCCAGTCATGAAGTTACCTTTTCTTGCCGATCTTTTCTCACTGGTCTAGGGATCCTTCAATTATCACCAGGCAAGAGTTCATATAGTAACCAGTCTAGAGATCTTACAGTTTCTCACCAGTCTAAAGATCACACCATATCTCACCAGTCCTGAGATAATTAAAATTTTTCACCAATCTGGAGATCCTAAAGTTTCTCACCAATCTCGGGATCATAAAGTTTCTCACCAATCTCGGGATCATAAAGTTTCTCACCATTCTGGGGATTATACTGTTTGTCACTAGTATCACAGAATTAAACGACTTGAGAATAATTGTTTGAGAAAATCTGACGTTTCTATTGAAAGAATTTCAAATTGTAATGTCATTAAAAAATGGTGAAATAGGGCATACACGGTTTGCCATGCTCTAGAAACAATGACGTCATACATTTGTTACCATAATGACAATGACGTCAACAACCTGATGTCTAAGTGACGTCCTCATGACGTCATTCAACCAAGGTACCAAGCACAACAGTTGGTTATTCTATAGTTGCTATGGCAACAGATGTATAGTATCATCTCACATAATTCGAGAGGGACATGGCATACAATGTATGCCATGCCCCTGTATGCCATGCTTTTCTCGAATTATAAGTTAGATGCTACCTGAAATTCATACAATGGCAAAATGTAATTTTCTCAAACCTAAACTCAAATAATTTAATTCTCTGTTTAGTCATAAACCACTTGACTATTAATTCTCAATTGAATTCTCTGTTTATTCTGGAGATCAGACAATTCCTAACCAGTATATTTTGGAAATAGGACATGTTTTGGTCCAGTCAAAAATGAGTTTTGCCATGGGAAAAACGTGCCTTATTGCATCAGCCTAAGATCAGTATGATTTTCAGTTCGCTACACATTTATTTCCCAGGATTCATCAATTTAGGCCAAAAGGGAAATATCAGATCAGTCTGCTCGGACGTGCAGGCTTATCTTAAAGTTAGCTTTTATTTTACACATGAAGGTCTCTCTTCTTCAGCTACTGCAGATAAGACGAGCCTCGACACAAGAAAACTAACAAAGTGGATGTGTGCCCAGCGCAGACTCAGATCAGTCTGAACATTCACCCAGTCCGTTTAAGGATAGCTAAGGGTCTAAGCTATTTCCATGCGGATAGCGAAGACTCTGATCAGGCTGATCTGAGTCTGCACTGGGCGCACAACCCCTATGCTGGTTTTCTCGCATCACTGCTCAAGTTATTTAGTTCATTGTTTCAATGTCTTTATTTTACCAGGCACCAGATATGAAGCATAAGGCACTTGATCAGCGGCCGCGCTGAATGAAAACATACTTATTTCCATATTCAAGCGGAGAAGATGCAATCTGATTACTTTAAAATCTACATTGGCAGCAAGATGATGCAGACTGGCGTTCACTTTGGTAATTCTCAAAGACACTATATGTACACTTAATCTAAAACGACAATGTCTTTCCTACACCAAAAAGCAATATGTAGCATTTTTCATCACAAGTCGGAAAACGTATTGCCTAGTGTGACTGCTAGTGGTACACAATTACTTTTATTCATCAACATACTTTTTGTCTGATGTTTATATCCATTAATACATAGTTAACACACCCTCCTCGCAGTATGGGCAGATCCACTTGCACATTAAGGGCGTGCTATGGTCTATGTTTCGCTGTGCCCATTGTGCGTGCATCTCTCGTGTAAACAGATTGTTATTATGTACATTTTTACAGCATCATGTCCCAGCACCGCAGAAAACGTATATACATTAAAAGTCATCCACACGCAATCATCATGTAATCTGCATTTCTCACAACAGCAATCGTTAACCAGTACAAGAGTCCATTAATTCATGTGTTCCAAGAGTTGTTGAACGTTGTATCGATTTCGTTCTGAATCAAGTGTGGCAAAGAACCATTCTAGTCTCCAGTTGAAAACCACTCTGCTCTCCAGTTGTATAGTGATTCTATATACATAAGTTCAATATCATTTTTAAACAGATGCATTGGTTCATTTAATTAATGAAATGTTATACACATCCAGGATACACTTCGTGTGATAAGGAGTATTTAGTAGGTCGAAAGCGTAAACTATTTCTTTGATTGATTGTGTTGACGCTGATCAGACGCCGCGTTTTGTGGTATCTTGTGTGCAGTGTTTGCTAGAGCCCCTTTTCATGATGGGACGATGGACATTAATGCATTAAATTTCATTGTTTCAGAAATTACTTAAGATACGGTAATGTGCGTATATATTGGGACACCTAAAATAATGAATTTTCCATTTGGGACAAATGGAAAATTTATTATTTTTGGTGTCCCAATACATATGGACATAAGGGTAGTCCCCAATTTCAAATATGTCACATTACTGAAATCTTGAATCGATAGATAAAGTTGCGGTAGTCAGGATCTTCAGCAAAACTTGTTAACACTAGTTCTGATCGTCTGCTGTTATAGGCCATCGCATAGGCAGACTTTACGTAATTACTCCCAGTTGTCAGAAGTGTTTCTTCCTGCATGCCTCTTGACCAGACACTGATCTCTCCTGAGTTGTAACAAACATAGACATTTCCATTATCAGCTACAGTCACATCTCCGAGTATCTTTCCTTTAACATCACAAACCTTGACAACCTTCCCAGTACCAGCATCAAGGACAGTTATGGTCTGTTTCGCCCAGTCTGTTACAATCACAGTGTCACCATCATCACCGGAACATGTTGTCAGGAACCAAGCACGGGCAAACAGCTCCTTACCTTCAGAGTCAGTTGTCGTTGTCCACAGGGCCTTACCTTTCATATCAATCATTTGAACTGAACGATGACTGTCAGAAAACTTGTCGCCGGCAACTATCGGATTGTTGTTATACGCCGTGATTCCCCCGACATACTTCTCTGTTGTGATGATCCGTTTCAAAGATATGTTACCACTGTCAGCTATGTTTATGATACCTATCTGTTTGTTCGACATACTGACAGCAGCTTCTGTTTTGTTCATAACAGCGACATCTCTAGGGACTTTTGGTGGTTTTAGAGATGATAACGATCGCCCATCAGGGGAAAACAGTTTGACTTTACAGTTGCCACTATCCACAAGCAACATATTTCCATCGACAGTAATGTCAACTCCCAGTATAGAGCAGTCATTTTTCTCATCAAGGGTCTTCACTTTGACCCTATCTAACGGCGTCAGCTTCATAGATTGTACTGCATGCCCTCTCATCGCGCCTGACCCTGGTGCAGTCTTCTCAGTGTCCTGACGGAGTCTTGTGTACGGGTAGCGAATGCAAGGAAGTTCAGTGCTATACTGAAATGCTGCAGTTTTCAATGAAAGTTCACCAAACGTATCTTTCTTCAAGATCAAAGGCTGAATATTGGTATTTAAGGTGTAATTTATATCAATGTGCTTAAGGTTTAGCAGTTTAATCTTATCTTCACAAAGTCGAACTTTTTCAGCCAAATAATGGAGTTCTAGAAATTCATTCTGATCGTGTTGTTTCTGCGTACCGCTTTGATGTAAATTTTGCAATATAATGTTGGCCTTGGTCGCTATCTCGTCAAGTGTTGATTGATGCGCAGATAAGGTGCTAATATGGTCTTTGAATAGGCTTGTAACTTCCCCATTAAAATCCTGGTAGCTTTGATTAACTTTCTCCAGAAGTTTGTCCCATTGTTTTTGTGATTCTGTCAAGATGTCCTGCTTCTTGTTCTCTAGCCTGACTTTATTTGATTTTATTGACTGGCTTGTCTCTTTTACATGTTTAAGCAGCAAACCTATATCGGCACTGAAAGACGTCTTTTCAGCTGATATGTTGACACTCTTACATGCCTCTGATACTTCCTTAACTTGACACTGATTGTGTTCTCTCATTTGGCATATCCCACAAATGATAGTATTATGGTCTAGGCAATATCTATCCTTTCCTTCCCCATCATGTTTGTCACATAGTTGGAATTTTACAGGCTTGTCTGCCTGACATGCTGGCATATCGGATCCTTGCAGTATTTTATGACGTTCTGACATTGCCATACGACGATGAGCCGCCAAACAGCTCTGACAGTAAAACTCCACACATTTCGGACAGTATCCTGCTACTGGTCGGATTGTGCCTTCTTTAAAACATGGATCACAAAATGGATCAGTTAGTTCGCCAGAGGCCCCATATACAGACACGGAACCAACCGAATCGGCCATTCTGCAAAAAAAAAAGTATGATTCTTGAAGCGTTATGTTGGTAAATAAAAAAAAAACGTATTTGTGACTGCATGTAGTGTACTCATGAAATGACTTAACAGAACTAGGATGGCAGCTTGCACTTATATAGTTCTCCTAAAACTACAGAATTAACATCTATTACATAATTACAAAGTATCCTTTCATCTACGGAAGCGTATAGCTCTCATTACATCATGACATATGTTGTCTTCTTTTCAAAAAATATTTTGAGATATCGATATATTTCTGAAGAAATGCAAGGAAATTATATCAAGCTCGATACATACTTCAGAACAATACCGTTTAAGAAAAGACTAAACCGAATTTCAAGTTATGGTATTTGAATATAATTGATCTAATGAAATGTTATCAAAACGTATGCACACATTTGTTATAAATCAATAAAAAATAAAATGAGTAAACCATGTTTTCTACAGATCTGATGATAAGATATATGTTGTTGTCGGAAAGAATTATTACTATTCGGCTAAATGTAATTTGAAAAATATGCCGATGGTGTCGTATCCATGTAAAAACAGTCCAATATCGCCCTGCTCACATGTGCAGTCTGTCCAACTCAAGCACAGGCTGCTTTTTAATACTGTCAAATATATTAACTTCTCTTTATCTGTACGTACCGTGACTAGACTGCGCATTAAAATAGAAACAAAAGTTTTTACTATTATGTGTCTCTGATTTAAATCGAAATTCGATGGGTGGCTGGATGATTTGCGATTTTGCGTCCTTTTTAACAGTATTTCAGTCATATCAGGAAAATGGGAGGGTGATAATGAAAGGCTGTGTGCAATGGAACTCGTTCACGGTTGGAGAGAAATTTACATCTGATTCGAATCCGGGACCAATAGATCAGCAGGCCACCGCTTAACCCACTGAGCTACCGGGGCTCCTATTGTATTGAAATGAGCCTTAGGGCGTAAAGCTATCACATTGTGGGCTTTGAGGAGCAAATCTGAACAATTTGAAAAAAAAAAAAAACGCCTTTGCACACTCAAACCGCACGCGCGCACGTTCTCACGCACACACAAACTGGTTTATATTGGTTTTCCGGCCCTTCAAGAATATTTTTCTTGTGTCGAGCCGATCGTTAAGCAAAGGTGGGCGAAAGTCGGAGCTCACGGAGGAAAGCCACCTGACCATCCGTAAGCAGAACTTGGCATTCTCACTTGAGCGCCGACCGAGGCTCGAGCCCACAGCAGCGAGAGAGCAAATAATAAAGAGTCAGCGCTCATAACCACTGGGCCATGGAGGCCCGTAAGAGTGGTTGGGTTTGGGTGATTGTGCTTTGTAGCTTTCCGTGCCGGAGCGTCCTTCTAATATGGACAATAGTAGGGCAAGGGCCGGCTGTGCCTGCAGCAGTTAGAGGATGGGGTTGTTTGGGTTGTTTTTATCTTCATCTAGCCGGTCTACTCATTTTGTTTCTCCCTCTCTCTCTGGAAGACGGCTCGATATTAATTGAAATTCTGTCTCAAAGAGCCGTGAAATCTCAAACAACCAATCAACGGAAACTCGCGGCACACACATATACACACAAAGTTTTATTCGCTTAGAGCTGAAAGATTAACGAGTGTTTCAGATTTTAGATCTGCCAGTGTGGAGACAAAGTAACGTTAGCAATTCAGTATTTGCATTTTACTGAGCTAAGAAGAATGCCCATTTATATTCATATCCCTTATCCTGGGATATTTGTTCTTTTCATTCATATCGACATACGTTAATTTCCTTGTAAAGTTTCCGTCTTTTGACATATTGGCTATATTTGTATAAAATGAGAAAGATCAACGTCAAATAAATAGAAAAAGTTGATAAAACCACATCATTTTATTGTTTCATTAACAAACGTAATATATTCCTTTAAATATATTCTCTAGAAATGGCAGTCTAATGAGAGCTATACGGTTCCGTATTCATCTGATGTATTTCAGTCAGATACAGAAATACTTCATTAGAAGCACTGAAATCTGTATTTTATATCAAAAGAACTATTTCTATCTAAGATGCAGATACCTGTATATCCATTACAGATATATCTGATTAAAATATCGATATCTTTGCTTCAGCTGAAACAGAGATAGTTTGTCTCTTATAGAAATATATTGATTTCTGTATTTAAAAAAATACAGATATCCCCATTTTATTCCATTCTATTCTATTCTATCCCATAACCTTACTAGGTTGTTGGGCACCACAGATGACTTCCAAACAATCCCTTTCCACCTTGTCCTGTCTTCAGCTGCCCTAGTTGAGCTGGCAATATCCATTCCTGTCCACTCCTTGATATTGTCTTCCCACCTCTTCTTCTGTCTACCTCTCCTTCTTTTTCCTTTCACTGTGCCCTGAAGAATTGTCTTTGCTAAACCAGAAGACCTTGAGACGTGGCCAAACCACCTTAGTTTCCGTTTCTTGACCAGCGTCAGGAGTTCATCATATTCTCTAATGGCTGCTTGGATCTTCCTGCGAACCTCCTCGTTGGTTATATGGTCCTTGTACGAAATGTTCAGTAACCGTCGGTAGCATCTCATCTCAAAGGCCTGTGTTCTTTTCTCTAACTCTGCTGTCAAGGTCCACGATTCACAGGCATACAGAAATATGGAAATGCCAAGGGAGCGCATAAGTTTCACCTTTGGTCCAAGAGATATGTTGTTATCTTTCCAAATTGGTTTCAGCTTGGTAAAAGCTGAAGTGGCTTGTGCAATCCTTGAGAGAACATCCTGTTTTGAGCCCTCATCTGAGACAACTGCTCCAAGGTATTTGAAGCTGCTTACAGTACCCAGCTTCTGCCCTTTCCCTTGATCTCCCTCTGGATGCCATCTGCACTGTTCGTCATCAGTTTGGTCTTCTCAGCACTGATCTGCAGCTTATATCTTGTGCAGATTTGGTCGAGACTTTCAACTAGAGATTCTAGTTCCTGCTCTTCCTCAGCTAGAGCGTCTATGTCATCGACAAACCGCAGATTGGTAATGTTTCTGCCGCCTATGCTAACCTTTCCGTCATGTTCTTCCAGAGCATCAGACATGATCCGTTCGAGAAAAATGTTGAAGAGGGTGGGTGACAGAAGACATCCTTGTCTTACTCCAACTGTTGTTCTGAAGCATTCTCCTGTGCTGCCATTTATCAGGACTGCACTTGTACCCTTGTCGTATAGCTACTCAATGGTGCGAACTAGATTTGCACTGATATTGTACTTCCGCATGGTGGCCCATAAGGCTGCATGCCATACCCTGTCAAAGGCTTCTTTGAAATCAATGAAGACATGGTACAGATTCTGCTGATGTTGTAGATACTTTTCACACAGGATTCTAAGGCTGAAGATCTGTTCTGTGGTGCTCCTTCCTGCTCGGAACCCATCCTGTTCCTTGGCGATTATCTCTTCGGCTTGTGGTTTAAGCCTATTCAAGATTACTTTCAGCATGACTTTGCTTGAATGACTGATGAGGCTGATGGTTCTGTAGTTCTAACAGAGCTGTAGGTTGCCTTTTTAGGGATTGTAATAATCAGCGACTGAGTCCATGGGGTAGGCCATTCTCCTGTTCTCCAGATCCTGTTACAGATATCTGTTAAAACATCAATCATGATCTCCCCGCCAGCTTGAACAAGTTCTGCTGGTATATTATCAACTCCGGCAGATTTCCCCTTCTTTAGTGCTGCTACTGCAATCTCAACGTCCTCACGAAGGATCGGTTGTTGATCTTCTTCTGGGGGCTGATTGCAGTCCAGAACCGCATTGTCACCGTAAGTCTCATGGTTGTATAGTTCTGAGCAATATTTTGTCCATCTGCTGAGTATCTCTTGTTCCTCTGTAAGGCATTTCCCAGACTTGTCCTGGATAGTTGTGGCTCTACTCTGTTTCTCTGAAGTTAGATCCGTCACCAGCTGGTATGCTTTCTTGCTGTTGTTTTTGTTCAGGCAAGTTTCAATCTCCTCGCACTGACGAGCTATCCAGTCCTCCTTCGCTTTCTTCAGTGCCTTTTAAATCCTCTTGTTTGCTTCCCTGTATTCTTCTGCTCCTCCTGCTTCATACCTCTTCTTCTTCAAATTTCTCCTCTCATCACAGAGGTCGAGAACATCTCTGGTGACCCAGGGCTTTTTCCTGCGACGTTCCTTCCCAAGTATCTCACTGGCTGCATCAGTCACTACTGTATTGCAGGTGGTAATCATGGTGTCTATGTCCATGTCATCATCCCTCAGACCAATGAGTGGTGCAAATTTCCCACCTATTGTAGCTTGAAAAGTGCATGCCACATCACATTCCCTCATCTATGAAATTTGCTCTACAGGAACAGTCGGAAAAACAACACTGAAGTCTTTTATAATACGACCACAGGTATTAAGGTGTCAAAGAGGCAAGTGAATCACAAAGCTAAAGAATTCGCAGGACCTACTGGCAACATTTACCAGTCTTGCTGTATTGAGACCAAGCAAAGGGGAAGGCTTAAAAAATTGTAAATTGCCAATCATCTATATCTGTCAACTCGAATTCTTTAAAAGTACATATGCTCTGTCTGGATCGTGATTCGGATCGTCCTTTTTAGGAAACGGAACAGACCTGTAAAGATGGCAGACTGGTTTACACACGTTAAGGTAGGTGCTTCGTGTTATCGAGTTTTCTGGCCATATATCGTAACCTTTAAATTAAATTGGTTAACTTTAACACCAGGAAGGCAGAGGTCAAAAAGTGTAAATCAGCTAAATGTGGTTTATGTCCATATTTAATAGAAGGCAACCAATTCAATTTTAAAGGTAAAATATTTACAGTGAAGACGTCAATGTCATGTACAGTTTCAAATGTAATATATGTTCTTTCGTGCAATGGATGTGGCGAATACTATATAGGCCAAACTGGTGACAAACTAAGGAATAGGGTAACAGTACACAAGCAACAGATTAGAGACCCCTCGGTAAGACAAATACCAGTAAGCAAACATTTAGACGACTGTTGCAAAACTGAACCAAAATTTAAAATATTCCCGTTTTACAAATTGTTTACGAAAAACGTTTCAGCTAGGTTAAACATGGAAAAACATTTCATAAACTCTTTTAATCCATTACTGAACAGTTTTAATCCATTACTGAACAGTTTTAAATGACGTCATAAATATATGTGCACAATAACGTAACGGCATAACGCCGTTACTATGTATACAACGCCAGTGAAATGCATAGGGAAAATTAAATTATTTACAGACGTCCCATCTCGTTAGTTTGATTTTTAATATATATATATATATATATATATATATATATATATATATATTGCTGATATCTCTAGTTTGACTGATGCATACGATGCATAGTCATAAAATTCGATAAAACGAAGCATCAAACTAGCGTGTGTAAACCGGTCCGCCCTATTTGGTGGGATGTTCCGTTTCCTAAAATGGACCTTCCGGATCTCGATCCAGACAGTGATATGGAAAGAAACAGCTAAATAAATATGCCTCTGATATCGCCAATAACACCAGACGGAGTAATCGAAACTTTGGCAACCAACCTTACATGTCTTTTTTACCAAATTTCCAAGAACTACCTCACTAACTTAAATGTTCTCAAAAACGCCCTTATCAACGTGATGTATCCTGTTACCATATTTAGCCTAAATATAAAAAACCACTGTCCTAACTTACAGTGCTATACTCCGTTATCTTGACATACATGTAACCGACATACCAGTAAAGATGTACTTAGTCCTCTCATAAGTTGTACGTTGACTCCGTTGTCAGAAAAGTATCAGATTAGCCATGTTTAGAATCAAGTAAAGAAACATTGTCAGACATGCTGATATTGATTCCATATATGAGCCGCGGCACGAGAAAACCAACGAAGTTGTGCGCCCAGCGCAGACTCGGATCAGCCTGGACATCCACCCAGTCTGATCAGAGTCTTTCCTAAGCGCTTAAAAGGTAGCTAAGGGTCTAAGCTACCTTCATTCGGACAGCGAAGACTTTGATCAGACTGGGCGGATGCCCAGGCTGATCTGAGTCTGCGCTGGCCGCACAACCACATTGTTGGTTTTCTCGTGTCTCGGCCCCTATTGTAACCGTAGCTTTACTTACTTGTGTGCCTCTGTCTCTCTCCTAAAGAGTAACAGGATTCGACGGCGCTTATATCAACAGCTGGGATCTAAGATGACAGCTTTCAAAGTCAGTCCCCGTGAAGGTATGAAACTAAATTTGGATGTGTCAGGCAAATATCTATCATACGCCAATGTCGTAAGACATGCTCAGTATAAGCTGTTGTAGTCTGACCGGGGTCGTTACTCTTCATACACATACATTCTTCTATTATCAATTCATACAGAACGACGGTCCTGATAAGACTGCGCAAGCTAATGTGAATAGTTAGTGACTGCATGGGAGATACTACATAGTTTTACGTGGTGCGACTTAAGCCAATATTAAGAACATTAGATATGCAGTATCTCTTATTACTTTTTTACGTCTGTACGAGTATATCTAATTTTCTTTCTCGCATTACAGTTAGATGAATAAACAAAAGTGCACATATCCGCTATATGATTCTCTTGTGTGACCGTTTGCATGTTCAAAAAGAGTGAGTCAACATGTAGCTTAATGGTCTTTTATAAGCACTGAGTATTGGGACAAACATGCCAAGTCAGATCTTTACGTGATTGGCTACACCTTCGAGTTTTCTTCCTATTGTTCACAAAAAGTACAACTGTTGTGACTTCCTGTTCGACAGAGCCCTTCCAGAATCGGGTCCACTCTTTTAGAGTTAGACTCAGTTGAGAAGGGAAGCTAAAATAAAAACGGCAAAGATGCTTCCCCTGAAAGTGTACCCATTCACCTAAATGCTATAAGGGCTGCCAATATGATATGTCCTGATCATAGGAACACAGGACTTGTTCAGACTCAAAGATGTCCAATGTAGAAGTTTGGGTAATATCTATAGTATTCAGTACATAGAGTTATCACGGCACATAACAGATCTTTAAATTAAAGTTATCCCCGCCCATCCACCTCTTTCAATTCGTGTAAGATTTTATCGAGAGATTACCTTAAATTTTTTCACTGCGAGTTTATTGTAAATAACCGAGAATCTGACAGCCGTAAACAAACAAGACATCACTGATTTTCCGATGAAACGAGTTTAAAAATATATTTATGCCATTTTGGCTCTTTGAATTATTATTAATATAAACTTCAATATATAGTTAATTACAATGAACAGGAGGTAGGATCACATTTGTTGTCTCGCCATAACTTATTTGTCAATGTTGCTAAACGTAGAACAAGGAAAACAATGCAATTTTTGCAAAAACATAACCTTTGTCCTCTACTTTTTACCAGTTGGATAGCAACCGACATACATGTATTTAGGTACAATAGAACAAAAGAGACTGAAATTTAAATTCTCGAAAACCATATTGCATTTCTTTGCATGGGGAACAGGAGTTTAAAAGTTAGCATAACTGAAGTATATTGACATCGACTAAAATGTAAATCCAATTGGCACAGTGGCTTTCGAGGGGAAGATAGTTGAATCTGTTGAAATATGTTGACCTTGATCAATGGTCAAATCATGCCAGTATGATCTTGACATATGGTACTCAATAGTTGTCATGTACTCATTTAGTTGTCTGTATTAACTTAAACACCGCTCTCTTCGATGATTTTTAAGAATTCAAATGTTATAGAATTTACTCATAACAAGAAAAACTATAACATGAAATGTCATGTTATATTGGGCGTTTGATTTTACTTCTCAGTTTATGCAGGTTTATAGAAGTAAATGTCGCAATGATTGTTGAAATGAAACTTGAATCTCATTGCAGACTGATGAGGCTTCTTCCGTGTTGTTTTCGACCCCAACAAATTATCTTACTTCGATATAGCCACGCAAAAAACTTTAGTTTTTGGATGTATTAATTTTGTTAAAAATGACCACAGTAACATATCTTTGATCAGAAGATTTGTAAGCTAGTGCAGAATATTAGGCTAACACAATTTTTGACTTAAGACTTGCATTTTAAGAAAAATAAATAAATAAATAAAACTGAGTAACCTTTTGTTCATTTTCTCTATTTTCTCTATATACTAATATTAAAGAATGATGCATGGTCATGTAAATCAGAACAATATTGACCGCGTTTAATGTAGACTAAAAGATATGCAAAAAGACCTAAGTGCAGCTAATTTGAACTATATGGACCTAACACCTTTAATTCAAAATAAAAATGCAAGGAAGGCAATAAAAATCGAAAAGTATCGATGTCCTACGATAGCCCAATTACCTCTCTTATTTCATAATTCTGAATTTCGAATTCTGAATTCAAAAATTCGTAGTACAAACTGAGTGATAAATTAAGATGAATGAGATTTATGTTAGTTGAAATGCAAATAACAATTGGTTTTAGGCCCGATTTCACGTCACAGTTATAACTCGTATTAACCAGTCCGTGGTCTATTTTACCGTAAGGCGCAATTTAAAATTTTGGTGTTCCGAATGCTAATCCATGTACTAAGTTTAACGTGAAATCGGGCCTTAGTATATAAAAATCTGAATTAAATAATTTCACTAGAAAAAACAATGAACTATGTGAATATGCTGATCATTGTCGCGTGCAAAGGGACCTTCTTTATCTAGTATAGGTATATAAGATATCATATAAGATCTTTTATACTATATAAGATATCTAGTATAGGTATATAAGATATCTTATTTGACTTTTCCATAAGACGCAACACAATATATGTTATCTGATATAGCATTTAAGATGTCTTGTATCACATATAAGATATTCTGTTTTGTAAATCAGATATCGATATCAGATATGCTATCTTATATAGGATGTGAGATATCTTATCTAAATATATATTATATCTGATATATCAGATATCTGATTTATTATATAAGATATCTTACATGCTATATTAGATATCTAATATATAAGATATCTGATATATTATATAAGATATCTTATATGAAAAATTAAATAAGATGATAACTCATATCCTATATAAGATATCGTATTTTCTATATAAGATATATCCTGTATCAGATATCTTATAGAGGATATAAGATTTCTTATATGTTATTTATCTTATATGTTATATTAGATATCTTAACTGGCATATTAGATATCTAATTTACTATATAAGATATCTACTATGCATTATGATTAGTAAAATGGCTTGCCATAGATGTCACTATACAGATTTGGATATATATCAAAAGGTAAAGTGGATATGATTTTTCGATATCACAAATTCGATTTTTGTTTGATATCACTTATTTGATTTGGCGATATCAGTAATCTGAGTTTGTGATATCACTTATTCGCACAAAACCGAATTTGTGATATCACAATGTCGATTTTGTGATACCACTATTTCAAGTATGTGATATCACATGTGGTATCACATTATTTTCTGATTTCACTAACTATTATGTGCTATCACTGACTCACCTGAGTGTCATAAACCATGTGTTATATTATGTTTACTAAATCGATTTAGTGAAATCACAAAATCGTTTTTGTAATATCTATTTCTTGATATCACTAGTTAGGAACGAATTACTGATCACAAACTCGATAGATATAGTGATATCATAAAATCGATTAAGTGATATCACAAAATCGAATGTGACATCACTAAATAGATGTTGTGATATACAAAATCGAATTAGTGATATCACAAAGTAGCTGTGATCTCGTGCCATCACAAAATCAATTTTGTGATATCACTTATTCTATTTTGTGGTATCACTAATTGGATTTTGTGATATCACTCAATCGTACATATTTTGTGATATCACTTTTTCGATTTTATGGTATCTAGAAACATGTCAATGAACATCAGTCTGATTTTTACCGGCTTAAATACATTCACTGCACTACCTAGAACCATTTGGTTGAACATTTGTCTAATACCTACCCACTCAGACACATTCATCTCACCACCTGGAAACACATCGATGAAAACCAGTCAAATAACTATACCGCACTCCCTCTAAACATGGCAATTGATAATTAATAAATGTCTGAATCGTACTTGCTCAGATACACTAACCGCACTGCTAGCTGCAATGCCTACAAACATTTCGAAGAACACTTGTCTGATAGCAGCCTGCTCAAACACAATCACCCCACTACCTAGAAACATATTGATGAACACCGGTCTGATTCCTACTTGGTTAGACATGATCACTTCACTACCAAGAAAATTTTTGATGTACACCAATCTGAATTTTACCTCTTTAGACAATTCACTGCACTACTTAAAAACATGTCAATGACTGGTGTTCATCAACATGTTTCTAGGTAGTACACTGAGTTTGCCAAAGCAGGTAGGAATCAGTCAATTAATATATGTCTGATACGTACTTGCTCAGATACACCCACCGCACTTCCTTGAAACATTTTGAAGAACACTTGTCCGATACCGACCTGCTCCAACGCAATCACTCCGCTATCTTAAAACATGTCGAAGAAGAATGGTTTGATTCCTACTTGCTTAGACATGATCACTTCACTACCAAGAAACATGTCGAACACCAGTTTTATTTTACCTCTTTAGACAATTCACTGCACTACTTAGAAACATGTCGATGACTGGTGTTCATCAACATGTTACTAGGTAGTGCGCTGAGTTTGTCAAAGCAGGTAGGAATCTGTCAATTAATATATGTCTGATATGTACTTGCTCAGATACACTCACCGCACTACCTAGAAACATTCTGAAGAACACTTATCTGATCCTGACATGCTCGGACACAATCAGCCCACTACCTAGAAATATGTCAATGAACACCGGTCTGATTCCTACCTGCTTATACGTAATAACCGCATTACCTAGAAACATGTCGATGAACACCAGTCTGATTTTACCCTCTTTAGACAATTCACTGCACTACCTAAAACATGTCGATGACTGGTGTTCATCGACATGTTTCTAGGTAATGCGGTGAATTTGTCTAAGCAGGTAGGAAAAAGACCGATGTTCATCAACATGTTTTAAGGTAGGATGGTGAAGTTATTAGACCGGTGTTCATCAGATTGTTTCTAAGTAGTGGGGTCAGTGTGTCTGAGAAGATAGGTTTCAGACAAGTGTTAATCCAAATAGTTCTAGTTAATGCAGTGAGTGTGCCAAAGCAGTTAAGATAAGGAATCAGACCGGTGTTCATTGACATGTTTCTCGGTAATACAGGATGCATCTCTAAGCAGGTAGGAATCAGACCGGTGTTCATAGGTGTTATGCCGGTGTTAAGTGAGTCTGTCTCTGAACTCACCAATATACCCCAAAACAACTCTTTCAACATCAGGATGAGTCAAAAGTGTAGCAAGTTATGCCAGATGAGACCTTTATATAATATTTACCTTGTACCCCATCCTGTTAATAATGAAGTTTTGAACCAAGTGTGGATGGATTGCAACTTAATAGTTTCATACTGAAAGAGCTTTTACTCTTGTTTCAAACGGTACAATATAGTAACTATGCCTGTAACTATGAATACAATATTAGGTATACTTTTCTAATAATATATTAAACAAAAGAAAAAACTAATGTAACTGTCTGGATTATCCTCGAAGGACTTAGCTCAAACCGCCGTATTGCTGACATTTACTTCCGCTTATACTGACAAATCCTTGCGTTTCGTTTTTTTTAGGCTGAGAAATCTGTTTTAATTTCAATAAATTCACGAACTAAACATTAAAGTTCAAGCCAGTGAGAATCATGAGTGTACAGTCTTATGTATCGGATTTTGTATTCAGATTCGTTCTTTCGTTTTGATACGGTGATCTCTCGATGAAATCTAAATGAATATGGGTCGAAACGTCCTGAGACGAATCGTCCCGAGTTTTTGGCCTGTTTGGGACGAAACGTCCTGGGACGAAACGTCCCTGGCGCGAAACGTCCCGATACGGTCTCGAATATCTAGGTCACGGCTTAAATTTTGTTATGAGCTCAAAATCAACAATTAAATTCATCTTTCATGGACTGAATTATTATTTTTGATCATTAATAATTTAGCGGTATCAAAGTCGATTGAATATTGAGATAACGTTGTTCAAATCTCGTAACGATGTTCACTAGGAAAATACGGAGATATTTCATCAGATAGGTGGTCGACCGAAGTACTCTTCCAAATCGGAATACACATACGCTCAAATAATCATCGTTTACTTTCCTTCCACTGTGCATATTAGTCTAGAAATATCTGTTATCGTCTTTAATATAAATTTATGTATTACATGGAGATGCCCAGGTCTTAAACTTCTTATATTCGTTGACAAAATACCTAACTACTTTGTACGTAATCATTCCGCGATGTAAACCGGCCAGAAGAAATATTGGTTCCAAGTCTACTTACTTTTAAATAAAGAGGGGAACCTATCATTAACTGGGTCAATATTGACGTAACAACTCGTAACGTCGATTTCTGAATTCAGTGGGACTCATTAACTACTAGTTAGACTAACTCTATAATAGAACTTCTAGGCTTAGAAACTATACATGACTTCTGTTTTTCTTAACTTCTACGCCCAGAAAACACAATGAGGCAAAGGACCTGGTATGATAAAGGCCGTTGTTGGCCCCCATTTATATTTTCTTAAAGTTGCATTGTTTCTGTTGCTTATCATTTGTGTGTATGGGGACCAACAGAAATAATATGTTTCAACTGTGTATATTCACAGATTAACATGATTTCTGATATGTCTAAATTGTTTCACAAATAGGAAGGAAAATTGCAAGAAAATTAGGGTTTAATACATTTTCCTGTAAAGAATTAGTCATTTACATTCCTTTTGACAGCTCTTTGGTGAAAAGCCTATACTTAAGATAACACTGCTAATTACATGTGCACTGCACAATGCCTCTCCAGGTAACCTACCACTCAAGTTTGCCAGTCCAGAGACGCTAACCACAAAAATTTCAACTGATCAAAATGAAATGAGCCGCGACGTGAGAAAACAACAATGTGGTTGTGCGCCCAGCGCAGACTCAGATCAGCCTGGGAATCCGCTTAGTCTGATCACAGTCTTCACTAAGCGCTTAAAGGGTAGCTAAGGGTCTAAGCTACCTCCGTGCGGACAGCGAAGACTCTGATCAGACTGGGCGGATGCCCAGGCTGATCTGAGTCTGCGCTGGGCGCACAACCACATTGTTGGTTTTCTCATGTCGCGGCTCAAATGTGTATCAAATTATTCTTTGTGTTCTAACTAAGAAAATGAACACACACAACATATGTTTATTTTGTCTATGAGCGGAGATATCGACGTTTTTAAGTTGAGCAAACAAACACTGCCAGTTTTTGTAACAAAAAGTTAAAAATAAACATAGAGCACATTTAATATTTTCATGGCATGTATTTATATTGAAATTTTGTCTGTGTACAAATTCGTCATTTTCGTCAGAATCCGCTGGGGGTATGAGTTTGTTCAAGATAAAAAACACACATGTTTTATGCAGGAACAGGTTAATTTTGTGTTTGATTTTACATTCAAGATTTGAACTTTCTTATGAATACATTTTTATTATCTAACTAGCACTTTTGAAAAATGAGTTTTCTGGGGCCAAAGTATGGGCCGTATCATACCAGGTTCTTTGACATTGTCGTGAAAAACATCGAGGTCGGCTCAAGGTCATCATTTAATAGTCAAAACTATATTATCAATTATTCATTGAATCAGTTTTTGGTTTGGTTCTGGCGAAGACTGGAGAAGATTATTTCTTTAAAGTTGTTGCCAATTATGGGCATGGCGACCATGTGAAAAAGGACCGTTTCGTACCTTTCGAACAAATAACAAATGCTTGATTCATAATTGCATTCATACTTTAGACTTAAAGTAGTTAAATCTCAAATCTAAATATTTATTTCAAATTGTTTATAGGACTACGTGCATTAAGGCATTGTTTGGCCCATTTGAAAGTTGAGATAAAAGTATTTTTGCATCAGTTCATATTACCAATACATCTAGAGTTTAATTTTGGTTTAAATTCGAGCCATGCTGACTCATGGCAGGTGAAACAAGCTACAATCATGAAATTTGTCTATTTTTCAATATTTAGAAGTTCGGCTAACAAAGTATAATAAAGCACAGCCATTAATCAAAATGCCCTTTCAAGATACGATGTATATTGTCACAATTCACATCATATTGAAAGATTTTGTTGGTTAATGATTGTGCTCGTAATCATTTCTTTAAACACCTGAATTCTGAAGGTGCACTTTTACTTGTAACTATTGATGAAACGTACACCTCAATAAGTGTTAGTTTCCATAAAAAACAAAAACATAAAACTCCAATGTCCAACATGTAATCTTAAGTTAAGTTGACTGTACCGTAATTGCCCTAAATACTGGTATTTAGGCCGCGACACGAGAAAACCAACCCAGTGGTTGTGCGCCCAACGCAGATTCAGATCAGCCAGGGCAACCGCCCAGTCCGATCAGACTCTTTGTTAAGGGCTTAAAGGGTGATTAAGGGTCTAAGCTACCTCCACGCGAACAGCGAAGACTGATCAGACTGGAAGTATGCCCAGGCTGATGTGAGTCAGCGCTGGGCGCTCAACCACATTGTTGGTTTTCTCGTGTCGCGGCTCAATTTTATTTAGCAATTACTGTAACTATTCTGAAAAAAGAGGACCAATGGTCCTGTAGCTCTCTTGAGATCGTACTGTCAACAGACACTTTTTGTCACTTCACTTATTTGTTACAAATTTAAAACCAGTGGTTTAAGCATGTTTAGAGAAGTGCAGATTTTGACTTCAAACAAATCCAATACAGCTTTGACCTACTGACCTAATTTCAGAACCGACATGACCCAGTTTTCATTTCGTCCTACATTTCATAGAGATAAACATTTCGTCCTACATTTCATAGAGATAAACATTTAGTCCTACATTTCACAGAGATAAACATTCTGACAAAATTTCATGAAGAGTGGATTAAAAATGAGCCCTCGAGAGTGTTCACAAGGTTTTACTAACATTTGTCCTAGTGACCTAGTTTCAAACCTGACTTGACCCAGTCTCAATCTCCTAATTTTATAGAGTTGAGCGTTCTGACAAAGTTTTATGAAGATTGGATCAAAACTGTGCCCTCTAGATTTTTCTAAGATCTGACGTAGTGACCTATTTTTTTGGAAAAGCATGATCCAGTTTCAAAATTATCCTATATAGATTTCATAGAGATAAACAATCAGACAAACTATTATAAAGATTGGATCAAACCTGCGCCCTCTAGAGTGAATACAAGGTTTCTTAGATTTTTTGCGTTCAAGGGCAAGTAACTCTGAGAAGATTTATTCAATCTGGCCCAAATTCGAACTGGTCTGAGATTTTATGGAGGTCCAGGATACCTGCAATAATCATTTCTTAAAAATCAAACTATTGTCTATTGTCCATATTCTTAACTTGTACAAATAATTGGCTAGGAAGCCATGAGAAAAACTATCATAGTTCTGTGTTTGGGTGACACTTAATAATAGCTCAGTTATACTATCTATTTTAAACACGTTACACGTCCATTGCATTTGATGATTTAAATGACGTATTGTTCGTCACAGTACATTGTTTCATTTATGTAATTTAATACTTTACCATTGAAATTGTAGGAGCTATGTATACCTATTTCTAAACGATCGCCGAGGGCAAAATATGGAAGATTACATTTGAAAATTTTGATGAGATCATTGTTTGCTGCAAAGTAAATTTCTCTTTAGATATAAGTCATTTTAGGTTTGGGGGGCTGCTTTAATACTTTTTGAACCTGAAAATGTTTCACGCATAGTTTGTTCTTTGTGAAAGTATGCTTATTGTTTTTGAGAATACCAAACATTTCTGTGTTATTTGAATTGGAAGTGGAAACATATGGAAACACTCCTTCTTCGTTCTTTGAACTTGGATTCAAAAGCGAATCTCTTGGATAGTAAGTAATTCGGCCTTCATGACGCTTTCAGTATCTGAATGAATCCGTTTGTGTACAACAATATGTAAATCTGATAAGTGCTTTACCTGGATATGATATCTGAAGTATGAGCTTTGAAGTGTGAATTTTGAACAAAACTCATACCCACATACATAAGCATAGACGGGTGCTAAAACACTAAACAGGCGACTACGTCTCGCTTACAAATTAAAATCTTAAAAAGTCATTTTAAGAGCTTATCACTGGCTTATCACTTCCATGCTTCCGTACTTTCATAGTGCAGGCAATAGTCCAATTGCGGCGATCAACCAATAAGGTTAGCGATGCATCTCTGTTAAGTAATCGAAGGAAAAAGCTTGCAATAGTTATGAATGAAGACTGAAATTGCCTAAGTATATTGTCTCTGAAAACTCATTAACTTTTTTTCACAGTACTTGTAAACACTAGTTAAGTTACAGAAATAAGCTGTTAGTTACTGGTATATCATCATTAAATTCTTATATGGTTAGGTTAATATGCTGTCATAGTGTTTGATGTTACATGGAAATACGCACCGGTTCTCTAATACTGGCTGTCCAAGTGTGTGCATTCAATATATAAAGGGTTGAAACTTCTGTGACATAAAAAACGTCGTTTCATATATGCACATATGAGCCACATCACGTGACTTCCTTTGTCATGATATATGCCGATCATCCATCGCATTAATACAGGGTAATCAGAGACCTCATTGTTGGCTCTGTGGCTTGGGCCACTTTCATAAATGGCTGATATGACAAACGAAGGCTCTGATAAGACTGCACACAGATAAGACTGCACTTTTGTGCAGTCTGATCCGAACCCATTACTTGTCATCACTGCCACATTGCTGGAAATCACATGATGGGCTCATATGGCCTATCACTGGATCAGCTGCGACTGTGTAGCAACAGTATTATAGCGTGTTTGATAAATCTTTTGGGTGTCTTTGGTGAGTTTTGCTTTGTGATTCTGGCTCGACAAACCAAATGGAACCTTGCTGAAAGTTACTCACCTTACGGTTGATAACAGTGTGAATGGCATGGTAAAAAGAAGGATCTTAGGCCGCGCGCACTAGTCTTCGCATACAGAATTAAAATTCAAATTTATTTTATTTTTGAAAACCTCTGTTAGCAAGGTATAATTCGAAACGACAGATGAAAAAGAAGTAAGAACAAGTCAATACCAGTTCTAAGGGAGACAACCTAAGCAAAGCCACTTTCATTTTACTGTTCCAGTTACTGCCCATAAAGCCAGACACACTAACAAGCGCATTCGCCTTTTCATTCGGATAAGCATGAGCAACACCTATATTGCTCCAGATAAGGAGGAGTAACAGGGACAACTCTGTGACAAACCTCAACACACTGGAACCAAATCACATATATTGTGACCCCTCACTAGAACCGTCTTGTTAAGAGGGTTCTAATGGGGGACGACAACATATGTTTCCAGTGAGAAATCTGAGAAAAAATCCCCAATCATCCCCGTCACCCCTCCCACCTGCAGCCCTGGTATAGGGACCCTGGGCCACCCAAAGACATGTATGCATACATATCCATGTATGCATACATATCCCTGAGTTGCCCAAGCCACCATAACGAAAGTGCCCAAAGTTAATTCATATAAGTGTTTATAAGAATACCATATTACTGCACATAAGACAATCTTAACCGTCTACCATATCAATCCCAACAAATGCCCTGGCTGTCTTTTTTTTTGGGAAAAATAAATAAATAAATAAAAAATAAAAAAAAATTATAATGACTGATATGCATTCCTGTTTACGTCCCTGGATGAGGTACCTCTCTGAGTTTGCATCTACTCTTAAAGGAGAGAAATCCGCTCCCGCAGCAGCAAACTCTGAAGAGAATTTGCTTCTGCAGGAGCAAACTCTCTCCCTCAAAACTCCCAAAGGTAGGAATCTGCCCTCAAATGAGCATATTCTTTCATCAAAGACCGACCCAAGAAAGGAGGGAAAAATACTAATAATAAAAAGGCACTTAGTTAGATCAACATGGTACTCTACAAACTAATTCCAAATCTTAGTGCCCCAAATAGGAAGAAGTATTTGTTGCGGACAATTGCCAAAAAAAAAAAAAAAAAAAAAAATTTGCAACTCCTCACCATGTCAGTAAGACTGTTTAAATAAGGGGTCACAACATATGTTGTTGGTGAAAATAAAAATGTCCCTGCCACCTCTTACCATCTAGGGCACTGCAATCTGCATGAATACTTGCCAAGTAGTACGATAGTGCCATATAATATGGATAGACAATAAGCACACACTAACCAAAAATATATAGACATAAGGCGAATTCATATTTGTCATGTGAAGCAATTTCAAAATACTAAATAGCTGAATGCGCACAAGGAATCATAATTCAAGCCCAAGGTAGAGCGGCATAGTCTCACTGGGCACACAGAGCTGGAAAAAAACACACTGAATCAACGATGTCTCAACGTCTCAAGACTGAGTCAACGCCAACCCAGTATCACTCCAAGGCGGCGTGCCCACTGAGTTATTGCTGGTCTCTAAGTGACAAGCATGATGTAATGAATCTAGCTATATCTTTTAACAGATGCTCATCCTCATTACTCATTAGCCACAAAAATTTTGATGAAATAGAGTAGTTATTCATGTTTACATTATTGCTTAGATGTTTACAAATGAGGAAATTTCTAAGAGCTGTGTATTTTGGACAAACCATAAGAAAATGTGTCTCATCCTCTACATTATTCATTGAGCACTGTTTGCACAACCTATCTGTAACTGGTGTCTTTGGAATAGTATACCTACCAGCTTTAATATGTAATTTATGGGAACTAGTTCTAAACCGAGACAAATTTCGACGGTCAGAATCATTACTTACACATGATAAATATTTTGCATGCATAAAAACTGACTTAAACTGTCTGTATATTCTAAATTTTTCACTATTCTTAAGTTCTACGGTCCAGTTATTTACAAACTCCTTGGAGTGATCTTTTTAAGATTGCTAGATGCTCATTAGTGAATTCAAGTGGATGATGAAAAAGATGAACCAAATTGAATTCCTTAAGAACATCATAGACACATGTAAGCCAGCAATCCTTACCACTGCTCATCATATTAATGTTATCTAGTAATGCATCTTTTAACAACTTATCGTTTAGAGACTCTTTATAAAGACGGATACAATACTTTATTATGGCTATAACAATATCTATATATATATAGGAAATCTACCAAGTTCTCCATAAACGGCAATATTAGAAGTCTTTTTGTGAACGCCAAGTAAATATTTACACATATAAACATTCAGCTTTTCGAGGTGAGATAACATACATATCACTCACAGACTTTCCTTTTGACTTACTGAGTTTGCTACTGCTAAACAAACCGACAACCTCTGCTCTATACATCAAAACAGGTTTCACAGTGTGATCAAAAAGATAAATAAATTTATCAGCCCTACATGCAACATACTTAAAAAGACCTGTAAGCTTGAAGAATGCTTTTTGACCTCTTTGATACAGGTCGTTTAAGGCTCTGGTAAATGAGCCATTTAAGCTAAAAACAACACCCTGGTACTTCAACTCCCGTACACATTCAAACTTAATATTATTTATGCAGAGGGTCAAATTATAAAGTTTACTAGATTTGTTAAAGACCATCACTTTTGATTTACTGTAATTAATGTTCAATCCCCACTTGGAGCAAAAGCAGCCAGTAGCATCCAAGCAGTTTTGCAACCCTGTTGCTGTCTCAGATAGTAGCACTAAGTCATCGGCATACATTAAACAATTCAGTTTACTGGTACCCAAAGACACAGGCATACATAAGTTATCAAAGCATTTAGGTATGTCATTTATGAACAAACTAAATAGGCTAGGGCTTAGGTTATCTCCCAGAAACACCCCAAGCTGGGACGGAAATCCTTCTGACAAACGACGAGACCCAATTATTATTTGAAGGTCTATGTTAGAGTACATTTCACGTAGAACGGAAAGGAATTTACCGCCAAGACCACAAGCTATTAACTTAATAAACAGAGCTGGATGTAAGACACTGTCGAATGCCTTGTGAAGATCTATAAAGCTCACATAAAGCTTTCTGGAGTTACGCATATACTTATTTATTATAGATTTCAATTTAAATATATGGTCAGTTGTTCTACACCCTTGTCGGAAACCTATTTGTTCGTTACATATAATATTATTGTCTTTTAAAAATGTGGAAAGTCTTTTATTCTTAACTCTATTAAATAACTTAGCAAGGCAACTAGTGATAGCAATGCCCCTGTAATTACCAGGATCATCAGCATTACCAGCCTTGAAAATAGGGAGTATAAGACCCTTTGACCACATTCGAGGGAACCCTCCAGACAACAGGATATGATTGAAAAGTTTTTTGAGACAAGGGAGTAGACAAAATTGGCCATATTTAAGCATTTCATTTAGAACACCATCAAGACCTCCACTTTTCTTATTTTTCAGTTCACAACAAGCAGCACTTATCTCTTTTATAGAAAACTCATAGTCTAGTACAGAGCTATCTGGGATACTCGTTGTTTTTAATTATTGTAGGAATGAGTTAAATAATTTAATTTTGTCAGAAGTGACTTTATTCAAAGTCTCAAAATAATTTTTCCAAGTAGATGAGTCAATAGATCCTTCAGAATCATTAGTATTATCTTTGAACTTATTTATAAGATCCCAAAAAGCTCGCGGATTACTATCCGAAATAGACTCAAGTTGTTTCATTAAATTGCTGAAGTAATTTTTACGTTTGGCTCGTCTCATCTTTATGTATTTCTTATGAAGCCAGAAGCATTTCCGTCTCAGCTCTTCATAAAAAGGTTTAAAAGAAAGTTCCCTGCTACATGTAACAAGTGAACTTCTCAGCTCTTTTAAAGGCCAGTCGTACCATTTCTTATGATTACATGTTTATTTCTCCTGTTACTTGTTTTACATTTTAAGGACATACTTGCTGCATCACAAACTAAACTAGTCAAATCATTAACAGCGCAATCTAAACCAACAAAACTAGAACTATTATCAGCTAAATAGTTTGATATCTTTGTTGCAACGGGGCACACTGATATTTCTCAACAGAACTAGAATTCCAGAGACATTTATTTGGAAGTGGAAGCAAATATTCTTTTTTGTGGTGCTATTTCATAGAACTTGATAAAAATATGTATGAAAGTATACAATGATTAGATAAAGATCTGTTAACATACTAAGAATTTAGCTTAATATGTCATCACTCGTAATGCAATAATCAATGACACTACTACCTAAACTACAGTGAGCAGTAAACCTTCCACACATGTCTTCTAAGGTTCTGCCATTGGCAATTTTCATTTTACTCTGAATACAGAGATCTAGCACGTCTTTACCCCGGCTGCAAACAACGGCATCTTCACTATTTCTAATGATAAAGTCAGTATCTGGCAGATACTGACTGTCATATGTTGCATATTCAGCATCGCTATCATCACAGATAAAATCAGCATTACGACCTGTACGAGCATTAAAGTCCCCCAAGAGAACTATGTCACCTAGTTGTGAGAATTTCCTAGTATCACTAACCAAGCTATCAAAGTCATCCCCATTTTTTCTGGTATAAGTTGAATTAATTGGGGGTAAATGTAAAAATGCAATATACAAGTCTTTTTGCAAACTGAAATAAGACTCAGAGAGCTTAATCTACATGAAACTGGAATTCTCACCTGGTAAAACATTAATGCCATTTATTACTGATTTCTTTATCAATATGCTTATACCTCCAAAAGTACGCTTATATCTAGGGTCTTGTATTCTGTGACTATGATATATCTTATGCGAGGCTAATGAAGATTTCAGGGGTTTGACATTATGGGTTTCAACTAAACCAATAATGTCATATCCCTGTATCTTATGTAAAAGTTCTGAGTCCAACAATTTATCATGATCTTTGGTAATCAGTCCATCAATGTTCCAATAGCAAACTGACAAAGTTAGTCTTTTCGATTGTTGTTTTGATTTTACCATCTCGGTTTACCTGAGGATCTCCTTTGACCGTTTCTGGGTACCTCAATATTCAGTACCTGTTCCAGACATTTACGCAAGTTAGAAGCAAGAACCTTAACTCCATCATCTGAGAGGTGATAACCATCATCAGCAACAAAAGCTCTAACTAACCAATTATTACCTAGATTACTGTTATCAGAAATATTAAAATTACAGTTCTCCTCATGACCTAATTCGTTAATGAGTGAATTGACTGTTTTCACCTTAAGATTGAGTTTCTGTTCATCAGTTCGATTTGTTGCTAGTGATATGACAATTTTACTGGTGGGATTCTGACCTTAGTGACTTGGATAAGTTCTCGCAGTTTACTGACACACTCAGTGGAGCTATTAGCTTTAAGCTCATTAGTCAAAATATGAAATGCTATAGCGTCAGGGTTGCTATCACACTCATTTATTACCTTCTTTGCAACTTCAAATGTGTATGAAACATGCTTTACGGTATCAAAGTGGGAGCTTAGTCTCGAAGGTTCAATATTTTTAATATTGGAAGTTCCTACCAGCATGACTGAAGGTTTTTGCTTCCTCACTCGACTTGGAACTAAAGACCAGTCAGAACTGTCTATGTTCATATTGTTATTATTATCACTGCTAGTGTTGCAGGCCAAATTTGACTTCAAGGAAAGTAGTTCCCCCTTAATGTCATCAAGAGTTTTATCATTACAATCGAGTCTTTCTGTTGGGCAACCTTATCGTTAAACAGCTTGTCAATTAGCGTGGATTTGTATCTTAATTCATCCTGCAGCTGCTTTAAATGAATATCTTTCACTTGAACTGATGAATTAAGTCATTCAACTTCAGATTTATGCTTACATTTCAGGTTTTCTTCAGATAATAATGCTTCATGCTGCAGTGACTTAATCTGTTCCTGAAGGAGCTTATTCTCTTTTGTAAGCTTAACACATTGTTCACATGAGGCTGCTGTCAAGGATGATTCTTTCACTACACTTACATCTGACTTAGAACCTAAATCATATACATGTATCTGAGATTACTTTCTTTTTTATTGTGATTGCTCTTCAGCGGTCTGCCTCTGCATGTTTTCATATCATTTGTTTGCAGTCACCGTGTACCTCTTGCTTGCGGAGGTTGACAGTTCAGGTCTAAGCTGAATAAAAATGGTACTAGCTTGTCTTTTGCTGTTTTATTTCCTTCAAAAGCTGATCTACGCTGAACGGTACGAATGTCAGGATACTCATTTGTCAGGATATAATGAGTATCCTGCCAGTGATACTACAACGTAGCTCTAAATGCCGATTGCTCAGTACAGTGTAATACTAAGGGTCGATTGCTAGGTTAAGGTAAATGGGTACAGTTTCAGGGAAATTAATTCTGCACTGTTCTTGATTGCTTCCCTTCTCAGTGAAGATCAGTCACTAAAGATTTATTTCTGTAAGTGTAGACCCCTTTTAAAAGGGCATCGTCTTCCATGGAAGCAATCGGGAAGTCAAAAATGTAGTTCCGTCTGTGACATAGAGGTGTGCCCATACACATTACACCCATCAGGCGCGTACATGCACCTTATATATGTTTGTCGACTAAAGTTTCACTAAGACCTAGATTTATTGCGTTATAATATGTCAGTAGGTCCTGGATCTTCTTACTATGACGAAGTGATATTAGGTGAATGAATCAGGAGAAGCAACTGTACAATTTTCTTTTCGCAACCCCCACTCCCTCCGCCCCTCCCCCCCCCCCGCCCCCTCCCTCTGAATTCTGGTCAGGTTTTTGAAATCGGGTCAACTAAATTTTTTCTTTGACAATATCTTTTTTGAAGGGTTGCTTCGCCAAGGGATGCAAACAGGAAGTCACAGTAGTTGTTTCCCTTTGTAAAAATGACAGAAAAACATGGAAGTGTATCTATACAGCTTCTGTCTAGACTAATTTATGTACCCTACATTAATTCGCTCGGTGAAGTTTCACTTCTCACACTGTATTCAATCTCTATTTTTAAAATATTTTAATAAAACAATCACAGACCTTATTTACATAAACATGTATGCTTTTATGTGACTGTACTTCATCCCAGAAGTTGTGGATTCAAGTCCGTGGTCGACCTGCCTTATATAATTTTATCCTTAAAATCAAGTCATCTCCCTTCAATGAGAAATAACAGAAACAATTCTAAACATGTAAAGGCCGATTAAACTCTAAGCCATTCATCAAGCCACACAAGAGCATGCATATATAAACAGGTAGCGTATATTCCAGAAATAAAGTTTTGCAATGAGAAAAATTGGCTCACTGCATACGCCTACGATCACTACATATTTATTCACCAGGATCCATTAGTTCAGACCAACAGGCAAAATTCATATCAGACTACATGGAAGCCCAGGCTTATTTGAAGTTTGGATTTTATTTACACCCAGCCAGGACCAGCTCAACCCTATACCAGCCTGGACTCTCTAAACCAGGGCCATCAATACCGTCTGGCTCTCTCAATCTACCCAACAATAACCAGTACTCAGGGGGTTCCCCATCAGGAACACATGCCACACCCTCAACATCTAAAGACCCTAGAAGTGTATTCCCACAACCAAATAACACCTACACCAAAGACTGGAAACCACCTTCAATTCCTGGTAAGTGCATCCAATCTTGTTATAATGCCAGATTTCAAGATAAGAAAAGGTAACAGGGATAATTTAGAGATAATAAACCATCATCAGAGGATGTGCAGAGATTAAGACACGTAACTCCACCTACACTTTTTACAGAATTATGCCCCTTTGTAATTTTCAGTACAGAAATCTTATCCGCTCTGATACTTTAAAACTCTCAAAGATATTTTCACGAAACGTTGTACAAATACAAAAAATTGTCAGATGATGTGAAGAGAATAAGAACCATATTGACATATTTATGCCTCTTTGAAATTTTAAGTATGGTAACTTTGTCTGCTCTTCAGCTTTAAAAACGTCAAAAGTATTTTCATGAAATTTTATACAAATATACAGCATTTTTAGGCGATGTGCAGAGAATAAAAACTGTAACTTTCTCTATATCTTTTTACAGAATTATGCCCCTTTGTAATTTTCAGTATAAAGGTTGTTTGGCTCTCAAACTTTAATAACTGTTGAAGACATTTTCTTATCACTTGATACAAATATAAAGCATCATCAAGCAATGTGCAGAGAAAAACAGCCATAACTGCACCTTCATTTTTAACATAATTATTTCCCTATGTAATTTGGGGTATTGAGAGCTTGTCCAATCTATAACTTTAAAGTCTTCGAAGATATTTTCACAAACCTTGATACAAATAGCATCATCAGATGATCTGAAGTTGTGCAGAGTGCAAGAATGGTAACTCCAGTTTCCTGCTTTACAGAGTTCTTACCTTCATTTTAATTAGTCATGATTTTGTATTTTGCCCATATCTGAATTACTCTACCATAGGCTTGATTTCAACCTACATATTAAATATGAAGAAACAACATGATAATAGAAAGCTGTTATTGTTATTTCTTTTTAAGGCAAATACGACTAAAATGCCATCAACGGTCCCGTAAAGGCGGGGCCCTATAAGTTCCTTTTGATATCATATTTATCAGGCATGTTCAGAAAATGTGAAGGGATGGCGAAGCTTGCCAAGCCAGAACAGGTTTTCAGTTGAAGCCTGTTCTGCCAAAACTTTTAATTGTTTAAAAGACTTAATGAAATCTAGAATTTCGACATCTTTATGCCAGTGATGCTTTAAACAGCCAGGCTCTTGGCTCAGAATTTACGACATTAATTTGAGCATAAAAAGCTGCTGGTGTTTCATTAATTTACCATTTATCCATTCCCCATATGTTTGAAATAACAGAACTTCTGTTAAAGGGACTGCAAACCCGAAAAACATCCATCGTTACTTGCCGCTTGTTTGAGAGCATGGCTGTGGTGAATAGTTGCACCTGTGAAAATGTTTATCTTTTTATTCTGATATTTTTGTCTGAGACTTGCTACAATAGGTGATAAATCAGTAATGACAAAAAACCGGTATCATCCCTTGAATTGGAAATGTATCAGCCCACAGTTTTTGGACAGATACATTTTCCTTGGGATGATATGAGGCTTGATATGAAACTTTCTATGTGACAACCATTATATAGAGTCGCACCATTTCAGGTTACGTATGCAGGGATTACTTTAGAGGTGACCTTTGTGTGTAAAAGGACACTTTTTAATTTTAAAGCTCCCCGTATTTTATTAGGACTGGGCCTTTAGGCAATGTAAATGTAGAAGAGGGCTGACCAAATACTATTCCTACAATTAACTTTGACTCGGGGTTCGAGGTTATAAACTTAAGAATAATCTCAAACTCAAAATAAAGCAAGCCGATTGGCTGCTTCCGAGCAAGTACTCGGAAGCAGCCAATCAGTGTGTTTTATTTTGAGTTTGAGAATGTACTCAAGTTTTATAGCCTCTGGGCCAGAAGTCATCCTGAATTTGGACGGACGATCGGCGCCCCATTACTGCGGCTATGGATTCGTTCCGCTGAGGTACGGGGGATGGTGGGGGGTGCGTCAATATGAGAATTAATTCCTGAATGACAGCTAGAGTAATCCCTGTTTTTTGTGTTTCTTTCAGCTGATGTCCAGCTTACCCCAGCGGATTACCAGAAAGCTATGAAGTATTGTAAATACGCTAGTAGTGCTTTGCAGTATGAAGACTCAAAAACAGCTATAGACAACCTAACTAAAGCTTTAAAATTGCTTTCAATTGGAAAAGATACGTGACAAAAGTGTCATGTGACTGGAAATTTGTTTCTATTATATATGGGCCATGCGCAAATTATAGCTAGGGGCCGATGCTTCAGATTAGAAGGGGGTGAGATAATTTCAAGATATTTTTTCTTATTTTTTCATAATAACGTGATACCTCATCAGAACCGTCTCGCTGAGACAGCTCTTATGAGGGGTCACAACATATTTTTCATTGAGAAGTAAGAAAAATTATCTCTGAATTATCCCTTCCTATCTGGGGCTATTGGGGACTTCATGGCATGTTTGAACATTGAAGTTTTAGATCAGGCTGCATGTCTATACAGTCTTGCAGATTTTTGTTTTGCCTTTGACTATCAGAAGCGGGACATAGGTATCACTTTTCCACTGTTAGTGGCATAAACTTTACATCTACAGATGAGACACTGCATTCCTCAGAATTCTTGTTTCTCTCCACTGTGACTAGCAGAATGCAAAACAGGCATTGCTTTATTGTGTGGACATCGGTATAGACTATAGTTGAGTTTTCCAGTTTAGCTCTGCTTGTGACAATGCACAAACACGGGACATACAGCATTTAGGCCGCAACGCGACAAAACCAACCATGTGGTACTGCGCCCAGTGCAGACTCAGACCAGTCTGGCCATCAGCCCAAGTTTACCAGACTATTCGTTTAATGCTCAAAGGGTAGCTAAGGGTCTAAGCTACCGCCATGCGGACAGCGAAGACTCTGATCAGACTGGGCGGATGCCCAGGCTGATCTGAGTCTGCGCTGGGCGCACAACCACATTGTTGGTTTTGTCGTGTCGCGGCTCATTTTCTTAAATTTTTTATCAGAAATCTATTGTGATTTCTATAATAAAAGCCCCTTTTCTGATAAAGATGCTTTTTTTGTCTCAAGTGTTTCCAACATTACTTTATGTGCCAGAAATAAGCATAATATGGCGTTGTGCAAGGTGAAGAGGGTGCAGTTTCAGAGGAAGCAATTCAGTCATTTACAATTTTGCCTCGTTTCTCAATTTCAGCCAACTCTTAAGAGAAGAATTTGCTCCCCTAAATCTTCCATTTATGAGTAGCCCTCTTTTGGAGAGGTTTACTTCACCAGGGAAGCAAACAGGAAGTCACAGAATTTGTTCCCCTTTGTAACAAATGCAGAAAAGCATAGAGATGTACCCATACACCTGAATTTGTTCTTCATTGGTGGTACATCTTTGATGATGGCATTGCCTCCTCGAAAGACCTCTTTTCTTATATAGGGCGGCTCATTTCCTATTGATCATATTTCATGTCTCATAATCGAAACTGGAAAATTCCACATATCTTATTTGATTGTTTTAAATATCTTTAATAGCCTATTTTATGTACTAGACTTAAAAATGATGACTGTTGTATTTATTTTGTTTTTGTATGGCTTTTACAGCCCCTCAAAGAATGTTTCACTTATGTCAAGCCAGTTGTCAGGCAAAGTTGCCCAAAACTCAGTGGTCTCTAGGAAAAGTCATCTAACATTCAGAAAGCAAAATTTACATGATAGCGGTCCAAGGCTGGAACCCATAGCAGTAAAAGGACTAATGTTAATAAGTCGGTGCTCTTACCATCTAGGCCATGCAGGCCTGTTAAAATGATGACAGAGTTCATAGCAATTCATCTAAATATTCTCTGAGCAGAAAAAGCACACCATTTCTTGCTGTTCTAGATTTTGAGACAGGACAATAATTAAACTGTTCACAATTTTTTTAAAGAGGCATTAATTTTAACTCGAACACAGGTAGATTTTGAGAGTGTTATAGTAATTTTGAAAACCTGGAAGTTCCTGAACATGATCAAAGAAAGTTAAACTTCTATCTTTAACTCAGGCACATGGAATATGAAGTGGGGGGGAGGTGGGGGGATCAAGGGGTATACAGTTTTCCTTTCCATCTGTCTGTTCACCTGTTTATATAATTGACATTTTAGTTTCACATCAAGTATGGCTAGGGCAATAGATGAGCTGTATAGTTAATTCAGAAATCATAAAATGAGACACACTGATATAGATTTTTATTCACACTGACAGTAAAGATCGACATTTTTCTTACAAAGCCGATTATGTGTACTCTGTTTTTTTTTTCTGTAGCTATTGTTAAAGATCAAACATGATAAACAAATTTAATATAAAACAAAGAAAAACAACTCTATTTTCTACCTCCATGCCATATCTTTCATAAAAAGTGCCCGGTTGTATATTGGCCATGTTTGGTTGTGTATGAGGTGTGGAAACTGTGGATTTACAATCAAGAGGCTGCTTGCTGAAGTCGAGCTCAGGGCCTAGTTGTTCAAAGCTAATGACATGATAAGTTAACGACACGTTAAATTTTCGAACAAATTGTATTAAAAAATTCTGCCAGTTTTTGCCGAAAAAATGGTAGAAGCTTTTGCAGTGCAAAAGCTGCTCTCATTTTTTTGGCAAAAAATATGATCACTTTTGATTTTATGTGTACTGGAAGACTTAACAAATCCTGGACTGCTGACTTCTTTAAGCTAACAAGGCTTTGAAAAGCTGGGCCCAGGTCTTGAGCCTTTTATGTTTCTTGATTAGTTCTTCCTCATTAAATCTCAATCATTCCCTCATAGAAGCACTGTTGAAATGGCCATAAACCCCAACTCATCCATCCACCCTACCATATTTATTTGGTTAGAAAATGAGAATTTCCACTCTTAAGAATGACCTTATGTATCTAAATCGGCCTTATCAAATTCTGCTACAATATTGGTTTTTCTCTTCCAAAACAATCCGAAAATCTTCATCCTTCTTATAATTCTCCCGAGAGCCCCGGTGGCTCAGTGGGTTAAGCGTTGGTCTACTGATCTAGCGGCCCAGGGTTTTAGCCCCGCTTGAGGCGAGAATCGTTCCCACCGTAAACGGGGTTCCATTCCACACAGCCTTTCATCACCATCCTTCCATCATCCTGATATGACTGAAATACTGTTGAAAAGGAAGTAAATCACAAGTTATCCTTCCATCTATAATTCTTTTCTAAAACAATTTGAAAGATCTAGATCCATCATATAAGATGGATCTAGATGTTTGGAATTGTTTTGGAAGGGAAAACTTCTCTTATAAAAGAAGAAATACGGTACTCATCTGGAATAAATACTCCGGTATAGGATGCACTTTCTGAACTAATCTTAAGACAACAAACACATTCAGTGGGTACCGTATATATATGCAGTAATTTTTGCGGGTTCAAATTTTTGCTGTTAAGGGTTGAAAACAAAAATTTTCACAATTTTTAATTTTGGCGGTTAACAAGATCCGTGAAAAGCGAAACTGTTTCTTTTTCACTTGAGTCAGTTCGTTCCTTAACCGGCGGCGGCCCTTTCATTAACCTGCGACAGGGCCGCCACAGGTTGCTGAAAGAACTGGCTCAAGTGAAAAATACCAGTAACTACCAAAGCAAACCGAAACAAAATAAATAAACACTGTGTCTACAGAAGACACTATGTAAGAAACTGGAAATTATTTGTGATTTTAATATCTGGGGTTTCTAAGTGACCACAAAATACTGCGAAAAATGGAACACAGCGAAAATGACCTTGCATATGGTATATGGATATCATAAGATTAGTTCATGCAGTTTAACATAAGCAAATAGATTACATAGTCATAAGCATTTAGATTACATAACATTTAGATTACATAGTCATCATTATGTCTGTACAAAAAAACTTAGTGTTGCGTAGACAATAAGGCTTCTCACCAATCTGTAGACTCTTTTTATTTACCAGTGTATAGATTAAAAAGCTTTTTACAAGTCACTGGTGGTAATAAAGTTTCTCACCAGATGGTAGACCCTAGTTTGGAGATGGTAAGATATTATCGGTCTGTGAGTAATCAGATCTTACGTCACTGTGTGGATCATAACATTTCTCTCTGCGCTAGAGATGATACAGTTTCTGCCAGTCATGAAGTAACCTTTTCTTGCTTATCTTTTCTCACTGGTCTAGAGATCATTCAGTTATCACCAAGCAAGAGTTTGTATAGTAACCAGTCTAGAGATCATACACTTTCTACCAGTCATGAAGTTACTTTTTTCTTGCTTATCTTTTCTCACTGGTCTAGAGATCATTCAGTTATCACCAGGCAAGAGTTCATATAGTAACCAGTCCAGAGATTATACAGTTTCACACCAGTCTGGAGATCACACCGTATCACCAGTCTTGAGATAATTAAAATTTTCACCAATCTGGCCCGGAGGTTATAAAACTTGAGTACATTCTCAAACTCAAAATAAAGCATACTGATTGGCTGCTTCCGAGCACATGCTCGGAAGCAGCCAATCACTGTGCTTTATTTTGAGTTTGAGATTATACTCAAGTTTTATAACCTCGGACCCAGGAGATCATAAAGTTTCTCACAATCTGGGGATCATAAAGTTTCTCACCAATCTGGGGATCATACTGTTTGTCACTAGTATCACGGAATTAAACGACTTGAGAATAATTGTTTGAGACAATCTGACTTTTCTATTGAAAGAATTTCAAATTGTAATGTCATTGAAAAATTGGTGGAGCATGGCATACAAGGTTTGCCATGCCCCAGAACCAACGACGTCATATATTTGTTACCATAGCGACTATGACGTCACTGATGTCTAAGTGACGTCATCATGACGTCATGCTACCAAGGTACCAAGCACAGCAGTTGGTTATTCCATAGTTGCTGTGGTAACAGATCTATAGTATCATCTCACTTATAATCCGAGAGAAGCATGGCATACAATGTATGCCATGTCAGTGTATGCCATGCTTCTCTCGAAGTATAAGTTAGATGCTACCTGAAATCCATAAAATGGCAAAATGTAATTTTCTCAAACCTAAAACCCCCATTCGCTACACATTTATTTCCCAGGATGCATCTATTCAGGCCAACAAGGAAATATCAGATCAGACAACGCGGACGCGCGGGCTTATCTTAAAGTTGGCTTTTAATTTACACATGGAGGTCTCTCCTCTTCAGCTACTGCGGATAAGACGAGCCGCAACACGAGAAAACCAACAAAGTGGATGTGCGCCCAGCGCAGACTCGGATCAGTCTGAACATTCACCCAGTCCGTTTAAGCGCTTTAAGGATAGCTAAGGGTTCAAGCTACATCCATGCGGATAGCGAAGACTCTGATCAGGCTGATCTGAGTCTGCACTGGGTGCACAACCACTATGTTGGTTTTGTCGCATCGCGGCTCAAGTTATTTAGTTCATTGGTTCAATGACTTTATTTTACCAGGCGCCAGATACGAAGCATAAGGCACTTGATCACCGGCCGCGCTGAATGAAAATATACTTTTTTCCATATACAAGCAGAGAAGATGCAATCTGATTACTTTAAAATCTACATTAGCAGCAAGACGATGCAGACTGGCGTTGACTTTGGTAATTATCAAAGACAATATATATACACTTGGTCCAAAACGACAATGTCTTCCCTACACCAAAAGCAATATATAGCATTTTTCATCAATAGTCGGAGAACATATTACCCAGTACGACTGCTAGTGGTACACAGTTACTTCTATTCATTAATATATTTTTCTCTGAAGATGAAATCCATTAATACATAACACACCTTCCTCGCGGTATGGGCAAATCCACTTGCGCATTAAGAGATGTCGAAACTATTTGCAATTAGTTCAAACAATATTTTATTCAATTAATGAAATGTTTTACACATCCAGGGTACACTTCACGTGAAAAGAAGTAGGTCGAAAGCGTAAACTATTTCTTTGATTGATTGTGTTGACGCTGATCAGACGCCGCGTTTTGTGGTATCTTGTGTGCAGTGTTTGCTAGAGCCCCTTTTCATGATGGGACGCTGGATATTAATGCGTTAATTTTCATTGTTTCAGAAATTACTTAAGATACGGTAATGTGCGTATATATTGGGACACCTAAAAATAATGAATTTTCCATTTGGGACAAATGGAAAATTGATCATTTTAGGTGTCCCAATACATATGGACATAAGGGTAGTCCCCAATTTAAAATATATCACATTACTGACATTTTGAATCGATGGATAAAGTTGCAGTAGTCAGTATCGTCAGCAAGACTTGTTACCACTAATTCTGATCGTCTGCTGTTATAAGCCATCGCACAGGGAAACTTTAAGTAATTACTCCCAGATGTCAGTAGTGTTTCTTCCTGCATACCTCTTGACCAGACAGTGATCTCTCCTGACCTGTAACACACATAGACATTTCCATTATCATCTACAGTCACACAGCCGGGTACCTTTCCTTTAACATCACAAACCTTGACAACCTTCCCAGTACCAGCATCAAGGACAGTTATGGTCTGTTTCTTCAGGTCTGTTACAATCACAGTGTCACCATCATCACCGGAACATGTTGTAAGGAACTTTGCCCAGTCAAACAGGTTTTTACCTTCAGAGTCAGTTGTCGTTGTCCACAGGACCTTACCTTTCATATCAATCATTTGAACTGAACAAGGACTCACAGTAGACGTATAGCAGGTAACAATCAGATTGTTGTTGTAGGCCGTGATTCCCCAGACATACTGCTTCGTGTTGATGATCCGTTTCAAAGATATGTTACCACTGTCAGCTATGTTTATGATACCTATCTGTTTGTTCTCCATACTGACAGCAGCTTCTGATTTGTTGATAACAGCGACATCTTCAGGCTGTTCTGGTGGCTTTAGAGATGATAACAATCGCCCATCAGTGGAAAACAGTTTGACTTTACAGTTGACATAATCCATGAGCAGCATATTTCCATCGACAGTAATGTCGATTCCGTGTATGAGGCAGTCCTTTTTCTCATCACGGGTCTTCACATTAATCTTATCTAACGGCGTCAGCTTCACAGATTGTACTGCATGCCCTCTCATCGCGCCTGACCCTGATGCAGTCTTATCAGTGTCCTGGCGGAGTCTTGTGTACGGGTAGCGAATGCAAGGGAGTTCAGTGCTATACTGAAATGCTGCAGTTTTCAATGAAAGTTCACCAAACGTATCTTTCTTCAAGATCAAAGGCTGAATATTGGTATTTAAGGTGTAATTTATATCAATGTGCTTAAGGTTTAGCAGTTTAATCTTGTCTTCACAAAGTCGAACTTTTTCAGCAGAATAATGGAGTTCTAGAAATTCATTCTGATCGTGTTGTTTCTGCGTACCGCTTTGATGTAAATTTTGCAACATAATATTGGCCTTGGTCGCTATCTCGTCAAGTGTTGATTGATGCGCAGATAAGATGCTAATATGATCTTTGAATAGGCTTGTAACTTCCCCATTAAAATCCTGGTAGCTTTGATTAACTTTCTCCAGAAGTTTGTCCCATTGTTTTTGTGCTTCTGTCAAGATGTCCTGCTTCTTTTTCTCTAGCCTGGCTTTATTTGATTTTATTGACTGGCTTGTCTCTTTTACATGTTTAAGCAGCAAACCTATATCGGCACTGAAAGACGTCTTTTCAGCTGACATGTTGACACTCTTACATGCCTCTGATACTTCCTTAACTTGACACTGATTGTGTTCTCTGGTGTAGCATATCCCACAAATAATAGTACTATGGTCTAGGCAATATCTATCCTTTCCTTCCCCATCATGTTTGTCACATAGTTGGAATTTCACAGGTTTGTCTGCCTGACAACCTGGCATATCAGATCCTTGCAATATTCTATGACGCTCTGTTGCTGCCATACGTCGATGAGCCGCCAAACAGCTCTGACAGTAAAACTCCACACATTTTGGACAGTATGCTTCTACTGGTCGGGTTGTACCGTCCTTAAAACAGGGGTCACAAAACGGATCTATTAGTTCGTCTGAAGTCCCATATACAGACATGGAACCAACAGAATCTGCCATTCTGAAAAAATAAATCTGAATGGTTATGTCGGTACAAAAATATCTGTATTTCTATTACAGCTGTCTGAATTTGAAATACAGGTTACTTGATTTACGATGAAAATGCCGAATTTTCGCTTTTCATGGGAAACAGCCATCTCTCTTATATGAGCCGCGACACGAGAAAACCAACAATGTGGTTGTGCGCCCAGCGCAGACTCGGATCAGCCTGGGCCTCCGCCCAGTCTGATCAGTCTTCGCTGTCCGCATGGAGGTACCTTAGACCCTTAGCTACCCTTTAAGCGCAAAGCGAAGACTCTGATCAGACTGGGCGGATGCCCAGGCTGATCTGAGTCTGCGCTGGGCGCACAACCACATTGTTGGTTTTGTCGTGTCGCGGCTCATATGAAGTATTTAGCGATAGAGCCTCCGGGAAAACTGCGGTTATAACTAAAACTTAGTACCGCATCGCAACGCATCACACTAGTGTTAATCGGGTATCACAGTGCAGCTAAGCAAATGTTCTGGACCCTGACCTTATGCGAGGATCACTGATTGCGTAAATCCGATTGTTTGAAGTCTCCATAGTTCGTGATAGCCCTGCCATGGACTTGTCTCCCTACTTTCTTGCTAGCTTTGCCGAGTATGTATAAGTCTTGTCTTTTTGTGGTGATTACGCATAATTTTTGCCAGTGTTGCTGTATTGGACCAAGGCGCAGACGAATATGTCAAGAAATTGTAAATTATTATTCAATATACTGAACGCCAAAAAGAAACGTCCACAAGTAAATGCTCTTTTCTTACGGCACTCTCACCAGGCAAGTCTATATTAATCACTGCGAAACTCAACCCGTACAGACTGGCTACAGAAACGCGTATAGCACGGACCAGTGTACTCGTAAATCGTATAGCACGGAGAAACACGGCGTAGCACGGCGATTGTTTACAGGTGACTTTTCAGAGAATGTTAGATTTCACCGACAAATTAAAATGTAAGTTTAATCTAACACTTGTTAATTTCAACCTATATATCTTTCATGAGCTATCAATGGTTTATTTGGCAAAACTTTCATTATTCTTTTAAATATGCTGCCACAAAGTCAAGCTCACCACTTTACCTTCAAACATCTCTTTTCAGGCAATATTCTTGACAATTCTATTTTTTTCATGTTATTCATGCATCAGCATCTTCAGCTAGTTAGAATTCATACGCTGAACCGACCAGAATCAAACATAAATTGCGAATATACCTCAATGGGCTCTGCGGGATAACACGGGTGTGGCAGCGGAGTAATACGGCTCAGTGTTTCCGAAAGACTACGGTATAAAACGGGCACCGTTTTTCTTTTGAACTCGTTGAAAGGAAAGAAATGAATAATGTGAACATGTTTATTTCCGGAAATCTTCAACTTTTAGTTGACGAAGTATTTCTTACGCCGAGAATCCATTTATACGTGTTGCGAGTTCCCTGTAAGTGTTTGCAAGCAAAAACATAATGGTTTCCAAATAACGAACATGTATCTATGTCTACGTCTGTCTCAGTGATTTTGACTGCCTCTCATATATACGGGTGCAGACCACTGATCACGTACTGGGTTCCTGGCATGAGTATAGACTTTTGCAACTTCATCAATAAACGTCTCAATTTAGCTGTGCTAGGCGCTGTTATATGAGCCGTGACATGCAACAGGATGCTTATGAGAAATGCGAACAGCAAAGGTTTAGATCCGGCTGCATCTTTGCAGTCTTACCAGAGTCTTTGCTTCTCCGTGCATACATATATACCCGGTCAATAAAGTAACGATACCATCTATTGGCAATATGTTCAAGGAACCCTGTGTATATTGAGTTAACTGATCCTCATGTATGTTTGGGGAGACACTAAGTAACAAACTGCACCTCATTGCTGCGCGTGCACAGAAGTAAATTCTGTATTTCGCAGAAGTCCACAATGCAGGAATCTTGAATAAGACTTGAAATGTCCAATATCTTGTACTCAGGCTTTACATGCGATGGAGGGATGACTTGCGATTTTACGACCTTTTTATCAGTATTTCAGTCATATCAGGACAATGGGTGAGTGACAATGAACGGTTGTGTGCAATGGAACCCCGCTTACGACTGAAAAGGTTCCGCTTAAAGCGGGACTCGAACCCTTGACCGCTAGATCAACAGGCCAGCGCTTTACATACTGAGCTACCGGGTCTCCTTTAACATGCAAGATATAAATTCTTCAGATTGTCAGATTATCTCCCTTTGAATTGAAAAATATAGAGCTTTACTACTGATTTCTGTTCCAGTAGTTTTTAAGTTTCAAGAATACAATAATATAGCTAAGACTGGGATATAAATTTCACCAGACTCATAGATCTTAACAAATTATCACTATCAAAACAACATTTATGTTAACAATCAACTGTCTAGAATTTCTGGAAGGACGTAAACGATTATCAGCTTGGCGAAAAAGACCTGTTTTTATACAGATTATTCACTTTTCTGTGCCGTTTTTGGTTGTAATGTACAGATTTATGGTGGAAGCATACTTAAGTCTACTTATACAAATTATTTGAAAAGATAGAAAAACATCAGAAAATAGTCATAATTGCAGACTTAGTCTCTTTAAGGTAGACGGATACTGAATGAAAATATTGGTGGGGCATTCATTTCATTGTACCAGCTGAATAACCCAAAGGGATATAAAACATTTGGATAAGAAAAAAATCACTGGTTTGTTTTCCTAAAAAAACAAACTTTTGTACACATTTTCCATTAAAATTTATGTCTCTGGCACATGGATGCACTTTCATTTCTGCAAATCATATTATCTTTAATATAGGATATTTGAAACAAACTGGTAAGAAAAATTACAATTATGTTGATAAAAAGTATATTTTTTACATTTTAAAAAAAGATGCAAGAAAATTGAAATTCATGAAAAACGTCATGAAAAATGTATTCAATCGATGGGGCATGCTTATGCTTATTGTTTTAGTAAAACTTACATCGTATGATACAGAATAAAACACAAAAAACAAGCATTTCACCGTTTCATTTCCTAGAAAAACAATGTTTAAGTTAAAAATTATCCCCCAAAAAGACTGCCTAAATTCTGCACATGCTGCAAGCACAGCCGGTCCTTGTCCTGTTATTTGTTTTCCTGTTGTTCCGGGTTTACCATAGAGTAATGCCTAAAAAATGCGCAGATGGAATTGAAATTGTAAAGACCTTGATCATTCTGGTTCCTAAGGAACAGTCTGATCTCGGTTTCCACTGTTTATACATACGTATCTGCCCGAAAACTTAGGATCTTTATGGTAGACATTGTAAGTGTGTATACTCAATAGTTGAACGATTTCACCATGAACAATAACTCTGTTTTGTGTTTCAGCAAGTCAATACAGAATTATTCTGTATCTGAAGACCTTAACTTATATGTTCTAAAATGCCTTGTTTTCTTTTTAACTTATTAACCTATAATAGTGCTCTTTCTAATAGTGCTATACTCGGCCATTCCGAAATACATGTTACCAAGATACTAATAATTTGATTTATTGCTTTTTTTGGGTTTAACGGCTCTTTAAGACAGTATTTCAGTCTATACCGAGTCGTCTCCCAGAGAAAGAAAAGAGATGACAGGGGATAGAAAACTCTTAACAAACCCCAATCGCACCTACTGCAAGCACAGTAGGTCCTTGCCCTATTTTTATCCAAATAAGTAGGACGCCCCGGCACTGAAAGTTTCCCAGCAGCATCGCCCGACCACAACTAATAAAACTGTATGTTGACTCTACCAAATTAGAAGTTTTCAGATACAAAAAAGAGAAACATTCAAATACTTGTATTCATGACATATGTAAAAACAATAACTTCACTCACTTGTATGCCTTTGATTTTCCGTGACGAGCAACAGGATTCACCGGCGCTGAAACTGATTCAAAATGTCAGCTTGAAATTTGGCCGGGTAAGATGAAACTAAATTACGGAAGTAAAATTCGGACGCGTCATACGAATGCCTATTATCGTCATTCTGTAAGCCATGCTCAGTGTAACAGCCCCTGTAGTCTGATAGGGCTCTTTGTTCCTCAAACACATACTAGTTATTCTATAATCTATTCATATAGAAAGACGGCCCTAATAAGACAGACAGTAAGACAACACATGCTAATGTGAATAGTTGTTGTCTGCATAGGAGATAAAACATATTTTACGTGTTGCGACTAAGCCTATATTTAGAACATTAGACCGGCAATTATGTGAAATACTATGGATATGACCTTCAACAGGTACCTAAACCAAGTTATGCCCAGTGTCCTCTAAAAGGGAGACTTGCAAATAGTGCAGACCCAGATTAGATGCCGCAACATGCGGCATCTGATCAGGGTCTACAAATAGCTGAAAAGGGTCTACACTATTTGCATAAAGTAAATGGGTATTTTCCTTAAATAAAACAAAAGTGATAAAATAACTAAACCTGACACCCCTGAACTGAAAAATGGACCTGATCGTAGTATACACTATTTGCATATTTCCATTAATTAGAAATTATAAAAATAAACTAAACCAGACTTCGCTTAACTGACAAATGGACTCATCCAATTTATAAAGATAAAAGAGTCCACCCGGTATAGATTGGTTAAATATTGCGACAAACGTGCACAAGCAAACGTAATAGTAGCCCAGCACTGGGCCGGAAGTTACAAAGTAAAAAGTTTCAATTTTCATTGAATAAGAAACGTACAAGCAGAGACACAACGTTCAACATTCAATCAACACTTATTCAATGTCATGACGTTCGTTTAACGTTGAGTCAATATCAATATAGGGATCAAACATGGTTTTTCATGTATTAACGTTTGCCAGGTCCCGAGGGAGATGTTGGAAACCGAGGCCGAAGGCCGAGGTTCTCAACATGTCCCGAGGGACCTGGCAAATGTTAACGCATTGGAAACAAATGTTTGATCGCTGTTATTGCATAAATTCAACGAATTATTAATTAAAATTTGAGAAAAACTTGGCACTATATTTTGTCACGGTTTGACAGCCAACGCGCTGGTTCATCCTTTTACTAATATTCGTCTTCCGGGCCCGAGAGCATTTAGCTATTCAAAATGGCTGCCATCATCCTATTCAGCCTCAATATTTTGGAAAATTGTCCAAGATGGTCGTTGTAGTTGATGCAAAATAGATTGCAAATTAATCAACAAAAAGCAGATACCTGGAGCATTAATCTACATGCAGAACAAGCCAGGTCCATTCATATACCATCCTGCAGTTCTTTATTGCTGAAAGTTTTCTTTAACACTTATTTACTCTCCATTTGACATCATAAGAATGTTTTCTTTCTTTCTCTCGATACTGCACTCGGTCAGTAACTGACCATGATGGCAGGCGCGGGGTGTGGCGCATAAGTTTCCGAAAAAAAAAAAAAAAAGATAGTATTTACACAACCTATGACAAGGCCACACAAAACTATTTACAAGAAGTCCTCAGGGATAGGCATTACATGCTCTATCCCTGCCCAACCCGAGGTTTACACTATTTTGGACTTAACCTCAACTGTCTCCGCAGAGACAGCTTCAGTTGTAAGCCCATTCCAAGCTGCAATTGACATTGGGAAGAAGGAATGTTTCAAACCGTCAGAATAAGCAACTGGACGTGATACTGAAAGGGGTGGGATCTTGTTCTCATCTTCCCTCTACCGGACTCAAACAGATACTTATCCTTATTAACTATTGCCTGGTTATTATGAATTTTGTAGAACAGAGATACAGAAGCCTGTTGCCGCCGTTCCTGCAGATCTGGCCATTCAAGTTCCTCTAGCATGTCGCTTACATGGCTCTGGTTGCGCCAGCGTCTGCAGGCCCAGAGTGCAGCAGTCCTCTGTACTTTCTCTATTCTACCAATCTCAGTCTGATGATGGGGGGTCCAAACAGGTGCCGCATACTCTAATTGGGGCCGGACCACAGCTTAACAACATCGCTTTAAACCTGAGTCACGACGATGACGTCAGATTACAAAGGCATGATGACGTCATATAGAGTAGAACCGGGGAATATCGGACAGTGGGGTTCTTCGGACAGTTTGAAACTTCAAGTTTTTCACCTAATAAATGGACTGTCTCCTTCAGTGTGTCTGGTTCTTTCACGTCCGATGTTACGCTTTCACACACTGTCGAGGCATACAATACCGGAGGATCAACCAGGAAGCTGTAATTCTTTTGGATGAAACTGAGGCGGGAAAATGATGCAACAGCTTCTCTGATTTGACAGCAGTGAAACAGAGAAGCGAAGTCTCCTGTCGTAAACTTGTCAAACTGTCTGTCCAGTTTTCAGCCCATATCTGTTACTTACGATGCAATTTTATGCAGAAATATCATCCAAGAAACAATAAATTCATACGTTCAACATGATTTCCGTTCGTTTATGCAATAAACTAGCGTACATAAATCTGTCCGATAAACCCCTCCAATTTGGGGGTTCATCAGACAACAAAACAACAAAATTTGTTGCTGTTTGTGATAATTCCCTCCAGTGTAGGACCACAGTTATCGTGACTGCAAAAACGTGTGTGTGTGTGTGTGTGTGTATGTCTGTGTGTGTGTGTGTGTGTGTTTACAGCTACTACCATGATGTTATATCGCTGCGCTAGTCTACGTGTGTAGCGTAAGCCATTTTCCATTCCCCGATCGTATATTTGCAGTTGGCAATAATGTGGAAATAAGAGAACTACCAAAATAATTGCATTGCCAAATACTACTACCGGTGTAATACTACTAATGATAATAATAATGTTCCAAAAAGTGGTTTCTCCTCTGGCATAGTATTATCTATAACTGTTCTTCGAACGGAACTTGTTATGACCTTGTGGAAGTGTGACAGCGACGGAAAATAATGCTTGTCTGATACACTGTCAGCTGAACAAACTGAAGTTGTACTTACCCGTGGAAGTAATTAGAACACCATCGGTAATGATACAGAACGTTGGGAAATTTGGTAGACCTTTTTGCTCATTTCAGTGTTTATGGGCCTAGTAACAAAAGGTTGACGGAACGTGGGATTCAATTTCACTACCTTAGTCCGCTGGCCACATGCCTCTGAAGGCAACGGTAGTATTATTATTTTTAGGGATTCAGGTGCATGTCATATCTGGTTATAAGTTATAAGTTATGGCATTTATTAATCTACAAGTGTGATTACAAACTAAGAAATACCCTTTAACTGTAATAAAACTTCAACTTTTTTTAGACACAAAGCTTGTCCGATGAACCCCTTCAACTGTCTGATGAACCCCTCCACCTGTCCGATCCACCCCTCTAGCACTCTGTGATATTAAAACGCTCATTAATCTGCTTTTGTGGGCTGTACTTGTAAGATTAGTGTTTCCTTTGACTGTGCCTTGGGTATACGCATCGGGATGTTGTCAGACTGAGAGGACCAGGACAATGGCGTCGTAATGAAAACGAGAACGGAGTGAATGTGTCCGATGTTCCCCGGTTCTTCTTTCACGCCTGGTAAACTATCACAGGTACCTCCGCGGAGGTACCGATAAAATGTTGTGACAGGCATCCGGAGCTACCTGTGACGGACCAAAAATAAACAAAAAAACGGTGGGTATTCGTCTTTTTTGATAAAATACATTATAACCAGGGAGTTTATTGAAAATCAAAGAATGCTATTCGACCCTTTTATACATTAACTTTTGTCACACAGTATATCCTCGGGAACTTTACATATATACAGAAGATATGACTTTTGAAAAGGCTTTAAGGTCAGTCGAAAGTACTCAAAACAAGAACAAGTCGGTTGTTTTAGGTCCTAAATGCACTTTTCTTGCATATGAATCTGTTGATCTGGATACTCTGACGTAAAGTAAACCTCCATGCCTAAATATAAATACCGATAAACTCCAAATAAGGCTGGGGTTAGTAACAAGTACATTTCGTTAGTTGTCGGTTAGCGAAGGCTTTACCAAGAGAATACCGAATGGTTAACGAAGATATAACGAAACCGACATGTCATTAACAAGAAGCTTTCGTTATCCCTTCGTTAGTAGTTGCTTCGCTAGTTAAGTAACGAAGACGCTGTGTAAATAAATAGCCGTGTAGAAGCCGCGTAAATGAATATCTTAAACATGTAAACGTATTTCTCCGATAGCTCATAGCTGCTATCCAGAAAAAAACAGAAGGGCTAAAATAAGCAAAGACTCCCTAAATATTCTCAGGAAGAGCTAGAGAAATTTTAAGCAAATTTATGGACATTTGAAACACGGCATGTGTACAGGTGGTCATTTTAATGACTTCGCCATTTCTCATGTTCCCTGAAAAATATTGGACAGGTTCTTCAGTTCTCTGAAAACCCCGGACAGGGCCCCATCCCAGCAGGCACATTACGTCGAAAGGACGTCGTTAATGCGACGTCATTCTGACGTCATGTGCCCGCTGGGATGATATCGGAGTCGTCAATAAATTACTGCGTTTGAATTTTTAAATGGGTCAGTTAACGTCCATAATACCATCTGAATGTATGGCGGTCCAACGGTTTGGGTTTTTTACCCATGTAATGCAGATATCTTTATTTCATATACAGATATCTCTGTTAATAAAAACATATATCTGTAATTTTTGGAATAAAAGATACCTCTAATTGTAATGCAGATGTTTGTTATAGAAATAAAGGTATCTCATATTGAAATGCAGATATCTATATTACAAATACAGATATCTATTTTTTGATCACAATATATATAACTGCATTTCAGTTAAAGATATCTGCATTTCAAATACAGATATTTCTAATTAAGCTGAAATTCAGATATCTGCATTTAAACACAGATATTTATAATTAAAATGCAAATATCTGGATATGAAAGTGAGATATCTCTATTTCTAATTTCAAAAACAGATATCTGCATTTCAATTACAGGTATCTGTATTTCTGGTTGAAATAGATATATGTATCTCTATTCCATGCATTTTTGGAACACTGATGCCTTCTTCGCCGACTTTTACATACGCACCGTTCATTGCTCATTGCCTACTGAGACATGCTCATCACATTTTTTCTTTCTTTTTGGGGTTTAGTGACACTGGAGAAGTGAAATTTAGAAACGCACGTCTGTCGCACTAAATTTTGTGTAGTTACGTTTATATTATTAAGGAATAAAGATATCAAATATGTTAAATAAAATATCTGATATGTTAAATAAGATCTTTTATATATACGAATTTAAAAGGTATCTTATTCAATATACATGTGTAGAAATATCTAATATATCAAATTCGATATCTTATATGACATATTAGTGTTTTCTTTACGATATAAGATATCTGGTATGGAATCTTATTTCTCAAAGCGGATACAGTAAAGCCATATACGTTATATATGTTAAATAAGTTATCTAATGCAGTTTATATCTAATTTAGGGTAGATAGATATCTTATAAAGTATATAAAAATATCTTTTCTACTATATAATATCCAATATACTTTGTACATATTTTATTTCACATGTCAGATATCTAATTTAGTATAAAGGATAGCTTATATTTTATATTCTTGGGTCAAACAAATATCTATTGTATTTTATCAGATATCTTTTAAATTATATAAGACACCTGATACAACATATTAGATATCTCTTAAGTATATAAGAAGAAGCGGCTATAGTTTAGTGGATAACACTCCAGACTACCAATACAGGGGTCGCAAGATCGATCCCCCGCTTCTCCGGTCTTTCGGATGAGACTTTAAACCGAGGTCCCGTCCCCATATGACCTCGTTGTTGGTGGGACGTTAAACCCGAGTTCACTCACTCACTCACTTAAGTATATAAGATATATTATTTTACATTTAAGATACATTATGTATTGAATTAAGTAAGATTTTTATATAATATATGAGATATCGGAAATGCTATATTAGATATCAAAGATATATTAGATATCTTATATGTCATACAAGGTATATAAAACTTAAGAAATAAGATATCTTAAATAGTATATAAGATATCTTTTTAATAAAATGAATAGACAAGGGCTTGCCAAACATTTCCATGTCCTGGTATGCTCTTAGTATCAGTTATAAAACACATACAGGGAGGACAGGGAGGACTCTAGAAGTTTCCAAATGCCGAAAACTAACTTGGAAATTTACTCTGACCTTGTCGTTTTTAGCTCGCCTGAACGAAAGTTCAGGAAGACCTATTGTTGTCACCCTGGTGTCGGCGTCCGCGTCCGCGTCGACGTCCGATTGGATGTTTTGGTTAAAGTTTTTTAAAGACCTATATCTCCTTTACCCATGGATGGATTCTTTTGATACTTGCATTGTAGTTTGATATTGGTCCAAGGTTTAACAGGGTACCACCCCCACCCCACTCCGTGACCTTGCTGTCAAGGTCATGGACTTAGAAAATTGGGAGTTTTTTGTACTGGATGTTTTGGTTAAAGTTTTATAAAGCCCAATATCTCCTTAACCCATTGATGAATTCCTTTGATACTTGCATTGTAGTTAGATATTGGTCCAAAGTTTTCCAAGGTACTACCCCCTACCCCCTCAGTGACCTTGATGTCAAGGTCATGGACTTAGAGAATTGTCTTTTTATTGATTGGATGTTTTGGTTAAAGTTTTTTAAAGACACACATCTCCTGAACCCATAGATGAATTCTTTTTATATTTGCACTGTACCTAGATATTAGTCCAAAGTTTTACAGAGTGCTACCCCAACCCCGTTCAGTGACCTTGATGTCAAGGTCAGGGACTTAGGAAATTTGGTCTTTAATAAAGTTTTCTAATTGCATACTGATTCATAATGCTTGGCAGAGATTTAGTTTACACTTGACCTGATGTTAGACACTTTTTTGAGCTTTTACTAAACCCTATATACTTACCCCACTGGATGACCTTGAAGTCAAGGTCATCGACTTTGAATTTTGTCTTAAAGATTTTGGTTAAAGTTTTATATTTATGAAGACATAATTTCATAGTGCCCCGATGGACTCAGTTGATACTAATATTTGGACTGATGTTAGATAATAGTTCAAAGTTTTGATACATCCTAGCCCCCCCCCCCCCCCCCCCCCCCCCCGACTGTGTGATGGGCAAGCACCTATTCAGGCGAGCTATGCTGTCAGGCGACAGCTCTTGTTTTCGAACGCCCTACTTAGCTTACCATACAAGCAGGATTGAAACAAAAAATATGGGATACATGCGCAATATAAAGGCAAATAGAGAGAGAGAGAGAGAGAGAGAGAGAGAGAGAAATTTCGGTTCAGTTCAGTTCAATTCTCCTTACGACGTTCCCCATATGGCTCAGCGGTACGTAACCATAGTTGCACACACTTGTCGCCGTGTGTCCGTCCATATAGAGAGAAAAAAAAGAAGGAAAGGACCCCTTTCGCCGTGACCTCTGACGTCATGAGAAAAATAAGGGCCATATGTTAAATAGTTAATTATATATCCTATCGATTGCACTTTCGATTTGTCTTACAAAGTACATGTAGTTAAGTCATAATTTAGGGTCAAGTGATCAACCCCACCCCCTTTTTCAGCGATTGTCTTAAATCCTTTTGCTTTCGAAAGGGTAGAGCTACAAAGTGCTAATAACAGTGCCTTAGGGAGTATTTAAACGAATTCGCAAGAAATTTCTGCAAAGTTGAAGTAAAATAAAAAGGTTTCTATTTCTATTTCTTATAACAAGTCACTTGCCTAAGCCTTTCAAGCCTCAAACTAGGATGAAAATGACGAGCTCAGCAGCAATTTGCTTAGCGAAGGCTTAACGACGACCCGAGAGTCGTCGTTAAATTTTGTTGTCTTTACGAAAATTCGTTACCTCTTCGTTATTAACGAGGGGTACTTGTTAATCAAGAATTTGCTAACGAGGGCTTAACGAAGACTTAACGAACAAGTTTTGGCTAACGAGCTTTCTTGTTACTAACCCCAGGGGTTAGTAACAAGAAAGTTCGTTAGCCAAAACTGGATCGGTAAAAAAAAACAACTGGAGGTGCCTGTGATGGAATGGAGGTGCCTGTGATGTAAGAAAATATAGCGAAAATCTGAAGATTTATAGCGGTTGCAAATATTGATATTCTTCATCTCTAGACCACTGCCTTGAAATACTCGTTCATTCAACGTCGCATATTGCGAATATCAAGCATAGTATTGTTAACACGACAGACAATTATCATGAACTTATACAATCAGATTCTACATTCTGCTCTCAAAACCAAGATGGAAGTAAGTATACGTTGCCAATAGTTCATAAAAGACACGCATGGTAAACCGAATAAAGAGCTCTTTCCCAGACAGGTGGTCATTCACCTACCCCAAATGAAAACAACGCTTACTTCTGTTTTACCAATTTTATATTTTGAATCACAAACAAACCAGAAAGCAAAGTGGGCAGCTGTACAGGACCTTACTGCCAGAAGACTACAGATTAGCGGACATAAGAACACGTAACATTGATGCTTCACAACAGAAATCCAAAATCCAAAGCAGATAATCTCAAAGAGTTATTGTCCGTTTTGTTTCCATATCTGTTAGTCAAACATTGACGAGTTGTACGTAGCTGTTGAAAATTTACTGCCTAATTCAGTGTTAGAATAGTTATGAAATGCGCTTAAATAAGAGGCAGCGGTTTTGTGAATGGTGATGACTGCCTGTTAGTCATTCCAAATCGTTAGAAATTGTCGAGGTCACACGCCATGCTAGCAACACGAAACGTTTGCAAAAACAACGTTCCAGAAGATGACTTTTATGTAGTAAAAGTGCTCTTTTGTTACCAAATTTGATGCAATGGCTATTCGGAGACTTTGAATTACATGTTATTTACAGTAAGATTCCGATCACTTCGATATACTAAACGGCGTAATATTGAGAACATATCACCTGCCGATGATGTAATCTGTAGGCCTTGCTGAAGTATATGGATTCTTGCGCCAGCAATTCAAAACTACCCAGACTGAATCACTTGTAGCACCTATCACTCCAGTTACCACAAAGTTAACACATACAGCGAGCGTCATACGACACATGCGAGCGACACATTTGAGGTACCAAAAGGATCAACACTATAGATGCCTGTACGTGTATGCCTGTTGACGGGTATTGGCAATTTTGACAGTTTGATACACCATACTTGTAGCTGGCATGACGTGTGACCTCGACAATTTCTGACAAGTTGGAATAGCTCACAGCCAGCACCTCCCGATCACAGTCATCACCAGTCACAAAATGTTGACTCTAATTTAAGCGCACATTTCATAACGATTCTAACACTGAATTAGGCAGTTAATTTTCAGCAACTATGTGAAATTCGTCAATGTTTGACTAACAGAAGCGGAAACAAATTGGGCAATAACTCTTTGAGATGGCGTTTTAGAAATTCTAACATGGAATTTCATGGTTTACGCATTATGATAGCTTAATGGGACGTTGAATGAATGATTCTTTCCAGGCAGTGGTTTAGAGAAGATGTCAATATTTCCAGCTGCAATAACTATTCAGATTTTCACTATATTTGCTTACATCACAGGCACCTCCACACTCACACCATTGCAGACACCTCCAGCTGTTGTTTTGAAAAATCAAGCCTTATTTGTAGTCCACTGACATTTATATTTGAGCAAGGAGGTTACCTTAACACCAGTTTGCCGAGAAAAACAGATTCGTATGCAAGATCACTGCATTTAAGACCGAAAACTGCCGAATTCTTTATGTTTTGAGTACTGTGGGCTGACATCAAAGCCACTTCAAAAGTCGTATCCATGGTTGATATGGAAAGTTCAGGGGGATACAATGTGTGACAAAATTTTATGTCTATAAGGGTCGAATAGCACTTTTTGATTTTTAATAAACTCCCTGGTTATTTAATATTTTGTTAAAAAAGAGGAATACCTACCGTTTGTTGTCATTTTTGGACAGTCACAGGCAGCTTCAGGTGCCTGTCACAACTTTTTATCGGTACCTCCGCCGGAGATACCTGTGATAGTTTACAGGCGTGTTCTCTAGGCATACTTATGTAGCGCACCACCAATTTTTGTAATTCGACCGAAATGGGAGAGACAAAGTTGCATGGCATTTTTTAGTGGCCCGGCACAAGCGTAATGATAGTAGTCATCGTGCATCAACAGCGCGTGAAAACCATTGTTGAAACACGGCTTTTCGCCGGTTGATGCACGGCTGTTTATACCTCTCGGCACTGCTTTTTATGCAATAATGTTGATTCAACGTTATGTGTCCAGTTGGTTTGTTTCTGAAATAATATAGTCCTTGTGCTTGGCTACCTCAGATCTTAAGGTGAAAATGTACATATCATGTGTTTCTGCCATTTTCACAAAGGGAACAATTTTTGACTTCCTGGTTACTTCCCTCGATGGCGTGGTCTCTACATTTTAAAGGTAAGAGTTTGACAGAGTTGCTTCCCTTTCCTGAAAATGTACCCATTTACCTTAATGATAGTCGAGTAGCTAATATGATGTGTCCTGATAGGAAAAAATAGATTTTTCTGATGACTAAGAGGTTGGAAAGTTCACTGCAGAAGTCCGAGTACTATCTATGGTGAATTTCCCTACTCGGGAGAAAAACACATTGGATTAATTCTCACTTCGCTTCCTGGCCAGTTTCAAGAACTACATTCCCCAGAGAAACTTAGTGATCATGATGTGATATCAGGAACATTGAAAATTTATTTCCCCCCAAAAAAGAAACCTCGGAGGAAAGTGTTTTTGTACCAAAAGGAAGATTTTTAATCAATGAGGGAAGAAGTGTCAGACTTCGCGAAACATAGGTACTTCAATGGTTACTCGGACAATCGCTCAGTTCAGGAAAACTTTGACTTGATAACCTCGTTTATTCAGGAGTCTGCTGAAAAGCATATCCCTTCAAAAACCAGTAGGCCAACCTCTTCTGTTCCTTGGATAACCCCTGAGATAAGAAGAAAGATTCGTAGAAGAAATAAGACACATGCGAAGGCCAAAAAACTGGCAGTAGCAAACTTAGGTCAAAATTTGAATCTTTGAGAAGGGAAATTAAAGCTGATGTGAAAAAGCAACATGATTTGTATGTCAATAACTTGGTTGGTGACGTAAAGGCTAATCCTAGAGACTTCTACAGGTACATTAATAGTCAAAAGAAAGATACTCAAGGTATCCCACCCCTAAAGATGAGAAATGGTGGTGGTGTTGCCGAATCAGAATTGGAACAGGCTGATGAATTTAACGGTCAGTTTTCGGATGTGTTTAACAAAAGTGAGCACACCCAAGTCCCCCTTCCTACCCGCTCGGCTCCTTTCATGGAGGACATTTATGTTTCGGCAGAAGGTGTAACGAAACTTCTTAAGGGCTTGAACCCATCGAAAGCTTTAGGACCTGATGAATTGCATCCTAGAGTCTTAAAAGAACTAGCATCTGAATTAGGCCCAATGTTTGCTCATCTCTTCAAACAATCTATTGACACGGGTGAAATCCCCAAGGTATAGTCTCTTGCAAATATATGCCCACTCTTCAAAAAAGGAGATATGTCGTTGGCTTGCAATTACCGACCGGTTTCTCTAACTTGTGTACCATGCAAGTTACTCGAACACATTGTCTACTCTAATATTATGGCTCATTTAGATGAACATAAACTTTTGTCAGACAGACAACATGCTTTCCGGAAGAAACATAGCTGTGAAACTCAATTGATCACGGTTATAAATGACTGGGCTAAAATCTTGGATAAGGGCGGTCAGGTTGACACTTTTATCTTGGTCTGCATTTACCCTTCTGCTTACTCGGACAGAATGGTAAGTACGGATATCTCTAGAAAGGTATGTCTTTATATTTGCCTTTCTACTAATTCGGACAAAAGGGTAAAGTGACTACAGGAAATCAAACCTTACCAGTTTTTATTAGCCTTCCTGAGCCAATGCTGATGGATGGATGACTTGTGATTTCACGTCCTTATCAACAGTATTTCAGTTATATCAGGACGATGGGAGGATGATAATGAAAGGCTGTGTGCAATGGAACCCCGTTTATGGTTGGAAAGCCAAAGGCTCTATGGGAGGATATATAGGAAGGATGGCCCACGGCGTCTTGGTGTCTCTCATTATATTCAAAGGACTTCTCCTCTGAAACTACTGGGCCAATTAAAAAAAATAACATTTTTTTGCATCCTCCAGGCAGAAGGGGAAAGAAAATTTATACAATTGGTCCGGGTCACATGCTCATAATGCTAAAAAAACTTGAAAAATTTTCTTCTGCAGAACCACTGGGCTGATTGCCTTGAAACTTGGTATGTAGCAGATGGGGCACTTGTACTTAAGTTATAGAAATGACAACACTGGTATAACCTTGCCCTATTATAAGGCAAAGTCAATGCTTATTTCTGAGGCAGATAAATGATAAAAGAACCCTGAAAAATTGCATTGTTCTGCTGCTATTTTACTCTGTTATATAGAAATGCAGTCAGCTTCATTCGTAATTCCAATTTGCATAAGAATTGTTTAATTCACCGACTATGAGGGCTTTCAGCCCTTTGATTATATCAAATGTGATGTTTTTTCCTGTTATAAATATTTTCCTTACTTTCTGAACTTTACAACGATGCATAATTTGTATATCTTTGTTAAGATCTTCTTGCTTCCAGATTTTCTTAAAAATCGGGTTTGACCTTCCATCAGCATTACAAATAAAGCAGCGAATTTTTTCTAAGTCCGACTGCGTAGTTACCATGATTATGACATCATGAACTGATCAAAGGGGAAACCCGTAGAAACTGATAAATATTTCCTATAAGATTTTTACAACTGTCATATTTTTTCTTGTTATATTTACGGGGAAAATTTTATTGCCTTTCTAGTGATACAAATAAATAAATTGTATTTAATTCTATTGCCTTGATGCTTCCCGAGCTCCTCAGAGGAGACTGGCATGCATCTGGTAGCGTGAGTTTTCACATTTAAAAGAACCATAAACCTGTTTTCATATCCGGTGTGATATTTTTACCTGTCATAAATATTTTTCTTTACTTTCTGGACTTTACAATGTTGTATAAAATGTGTATATGTTTGTTAAGATCTACATGTACTTGGTTTCAAATATTCTTAAAAATCGGGCTTGACTTTCTGCTATCAGCATGAGAAATATAAGTCCTAGTTTACCTGTATGATATAGTAAATATGGAGCCAGAATGCATAATTTGCTGCTTAAGTTCATTTGTTATGAATTTTGAAAATTAATACTACATCCCATGCGAGACAAATGTTTTTTTTCTTTAGATTTATCATGATAACTATCAAATTTCAAAAGCTGTCTTTAGTTTTTCGGTAAGCGACATTTCAAAACAAAGCGCTAAGTATGGCAGTTGATTAAGACTAAGTATTTTCGTAAGTAAGACTATGAGGTGGATCAGCGCACATCACTTTCAGGTTACCCTCTAATGAGTTTATGCAGAGTAGCAGCCCTTTACTCAGATTTTCATTGCTCTACCTCCCTTATTTTTAGAGTTACGTCCCTTTGGATATTTTAAAGCTATCCTTGTGCAAACCGTATTAGTTTGTTAATGATACTTTGATATCAAGTTTATCAGGCGAGACCAGAAACAGCGTAGGAATGGCGAGAGGCTTGCCGAGCCAGTCCGACGTGTTTCTGGTCGAGCCTGATAAACTTGATATTAAAAGACACTTACATGGTTTTCTATTTATCATGCATAATTAGAAGATTTTCAGGTGTAAAGAGGGTCAAACAACAGAAATGTAAATGCAGTTGTGTTTGAACTTGTTGGCGTCGCGAATGCGTTATGACGTAAGTTGGTGACGTCATTTAACCGATCGAACGTTGTTATCACGGCCAACGTCAGTATGTAGCCAATCGTCTTCAGCGATCACTTCTAAAGCTATGACCTGATAACATTGGCGCAAGCGCAGTTCTACAGTGACATGATATCACTTCAGGTTATCATACCCCTGTTATCAAGTGAATTTTGCAGCAGATGCATGATAAATGAGAATAATTGATCCCCCTTACTTCCAGAGTTATTATTCTTCGATTATTTGTAGACTTTTTTTGTATTTTTTGTAGTCTTTTGGAATATTATGACAGTGTAGCAATGTGCATTAGGCTCACACTATGGACTGGGTATGAGAATGCTTGATGACCCTTACTTAATTTTGGAGTTATATGCTTTGATTTAGACTGACTGATTATACCTGTGTGTGGCTGATTGCCAGGGCTATTGATCTGGACGAGGGTACTGACCGGGGCTGATATGGACGTATACATGAATTGTCCCGCTTGCGGTGTTCTTGTTCCTTTAGGAGTTGACCGTCCTTGGAGCAAGAGAGTCAAAGTTACTTCACCTGAAAGTGTATCTAAACACCTTACTCAAACTTTCGTAAGCAAAAGATACATTAAGGCGAGGCTATTAACTCCTAAAACTGTCCATTAACAAATGAGCCGCGACACGAGAAAACCAACATACTGGTTGTGCGCCCAGCGCAGACTCAGATCAGCCTGGGCATCCGCCCAGTCTATCCGCCCAGTCTGATCAGAGTCTTCGCTGTCCGCATGGAGGTAGCTTAGACCCTTAGCTACCCTTTAAGCACAGAATGAAGACTGTGATCAGACTAGGCGGATGCCCAGGCTGATCTGAGTCTCCGTTGGATGCACAACCACATTGTTGGTTTTCTCGTGTCGCGGCACAAATCTATTTAAAGAACTCTTCAAATATTAAACTTAAACATCCGTCATTGTATCAAAATTCTTTCAGCAAACCGATAACCAATTACTAAACAAAAAAAAACGTGACAAAAATTAAATTGTATGAATATGTCTAATACAAGATTCGTTAATTTTCTTTTAATACAATTTTTTGACAAATATTTATAAGCAGGTATATTAATTAAATGGATTAATCCATTCATGCCTTGTGTCCCTTAACAGGACATTGTCAAACAGCGCAGAACCAGATCAGACGCCGTAGAACGCGACGTTTGATCAAACGTCGCGTTCTACGGTGTTTGATCTGGGTCAGGCACAGCTTAGATTGTGCTCTGACTTTAATATTGAATAAACCTCAAAATACTAAACAAAGCTTGTTTATAGTATTTGATTAAGAGAAATTGTGTGGAAAGCAAATATATATAGGAAACCATAAGAAATTCTGCAAAGCGCATAAGATGTATATAATATGGGTATGACTTTTCATGCTCAGCTGAGTTGAGCATAAAATATATATATATATATATCCTCGAGGCCTGGCCCCGAGGTCATAAAACTTTTTTCGTGCTCAGCTCAGCTGAGCATGAAATTTTATTTTCTTTGCTGATAAATATAAAAATGCCAACTAAACTAATGTTGGCATTTTGATTTTCATTAGCAGAGAAAATTTCATACTCAGCTCAGTAAAATGAGCAAGAAAACAACTGTACTTATTAGTAATTTGATATTTATTTAAGAAATAGATTTATTTAAGAAATAGAAATAGCAGAGAATTGTTGAGTAATAATTTACTGTTTGGAAGTCAGTTGTAAAGTAGATCATGTCTTGAGCGCGGAGTTGTAAGTAGATATAGTGATATATCTACTTACAACTGACCGACAAACAGTGAATTATTACTCAACAATTCAATGCTAGAGCTGATCTATTTCGATTCTAACACTCAAAAACGCTGAAAAACTATTCTTTTCATTCAAACTCTCCCAACCTTCCTGCCAGCGCGTTCGTGCTCCCGCCAATATTCTTAACTGTATCTAAGATAAATGTACGTTTTTATGGCGATTTTATGAAGAAAAAAAGACGTTACACTGTATAACGTCTCAAAACGTCACAAAATTACGTGAGTAATTGCAGTGACGTCAGCACTTAGACTCACGCTCTCCGTAACAGTGAATTGTTGCAGAATAAAACACGGCAACTTTCCATTGCTTCTATAGGCGCACTGTGTTGGAATAGCAGGTAAAATTCCATACTCAGCTGAATTGAGAATGAAAAAAAAGGTTTACAACCTCGAGGCCTGGGTTAGAGGCTATAAAACTTGAGAATAATCTCAAACTCAAAATAAAGAACACTGATTGGCTGCTTCCGAGCATTTGCTCGGAAGCAGCCAATCAGTGTTCTTTTTTTGTGTATGTTCGAGAATGTTCTCAAGTTTTGTAACCTCTGGGCCTGGTTCTTCATTGTTCGCACGAGGAAACTTGGACATTTTAAATGAAAATAAATATAACGAAAAATGAAAATGTAACTAAACCTGATACGTCCCTTAAAATGACATATGGGCTATTCAAAATATAAGGATAGATGAGTCAACTGGGCACGAACGGGTTTAGTTTAATTCAAACGGTGTCAACGTTCCCCGCCCCCCCCTCCCCCCGCCATTGAACGTCTTGGAAGCGGCGTCGTGTGACACTTAAAATAGATTCTTGCTTATAGTGATTTGTTGCCCAAATATATCACTGGTTGGAGGTCAGTCGTTAAGTGGATATATGACGAGCGCGAAGCGCGAGTGATATAGTCACTGACGACTGACCGACAACCAGTGATATATTTGGCAACAAATCATTTGTTAGCAAGAATCTATTTCTATTCTAAAACGCCAAAACCGACGAAAACGCAAGTGTTTACTTCAGATTTTTTCAGTTTTCCGCCATGATTACATGAAGAAATCGCGCCAACAACTTTGACTGTAACAGAAGCAATCTTATGTATTTCGTAAGTTTTTGATGCGATAAAACGACGTTACACGGTCTTTCCTCATGGAAATGAAACTTGACGTCACCAAAAGAATCAAAATAACGCCCGAATGGCGCTAAATAACATCATGCTTATCCGCCCAATGATTTGTCATGCAATAAATCACTAGATTTTACCATTGGCGACAAGTGTTAGAATTTGTGATAAATCGCGTTGCTAGGGTCGAGGGAGGCTTGCACATTTCGCGCCTTGATGACGTCGAATGTAAACATTTACATTTGTCGACGTCCGCCTAAAATAGTTCTTTGGAAAACGTCGCAGTATATGAGCCGCGACACGACAAAACCAACAATGTGGTTTTGCGCCCAGCGCAGACTCAGATCATCCTGGGCATCTGCCCACTTTCATCAGACTGTATGTAAAGTGCTCAAAGGGTAACTAAGGGTCTAAGCTACCTCCATGCGGACAGCGAAGACTCTGATCAGACTGGGCGGATGCCCAGGCTGATCTGAGTCTGCGCTGGGTGCACAACCACATTGTTGGTTTTGTCGGGCCGCGGCTCATATAGTGTTAGAATGGAAATATTTTTTTCTTAAATGACGTGTTGCTTGCTTCCGAAAAGACTTTCTTCTCAAAATTTACCATGCTTGTTTTCTCTGAACCAGCAGTAAATGGATATCTTTTTAGCTCACCTGAGCCAGCGGCTCCGGCGGAATTTATAGGATAGGCAGGCTTCGTCGTCCGTCGTCCATCCGTCCGTCGATCGTCCGTCCGTCAATATTTTCAAACGACTTCTCCTCTGAAACCGCTGAGCCGATAGTAACCAAAAAACATGTAGAGCCTCTATGGGGCAGGGGAACGAAAACGAACGAAACGGTCCTGGTCACATGACAAGCATGGCCGCCACGCCCTTATTTGGTAAAAACCTTTAAAAATCTTCTCCTCCAGAACCAATAAGCCGATGGCCTTGAAACTTGGCAAGTAGCACCGGGTACGCGAGTACTAACAAAGCTGTTCAATTTATGACCTTGTGTTGACCTTGACCTTTTTTACGGTAAGGTCAAATTTGCTTTCTGTAGCTTTTATATGTGAAAATGCTAGAACATTAGAGTTCTTGGAAACCGTTGAAGATTTTGACCTGAAAATTGGTATATACAGTCATCTTAATGAGTACATGAAAAATTATGCGTACAATTGGTCAAGGTCTCTCTTTGACTTTTGACCCTGGTCTCTCATGTTTTGACAATTTCACACATCTCCTCAAAACCACTGGGCCTATTGTAATCAAATTTAAAGTAGAGCCTCTAGGGCCCGGGTTGAGGAACGAAAATTTGTCCAAACGGCCTGGGTCACATGACCAACATGGCCGCCAAGCCATATATAGTAAAAACGTTTAAAAATCTTCTTCTCCAGAACCAATAGGCGGATGGCTATGAAACTTGGTATGTAGCATCAGGTACACAAGTTCTACCAAGATTGTACAAATAATTACCTTGGGTTGACCTTGACCTTTTTTACGGCAAGGTCAATTTTGCTTTCTGTATCTTTTATATGGAAAATGCTTGAACATAAAATTTCTTGTAAACTGTTGAAGATTTCGCCCTGAAAATTGGTACATACAGTCATCTTTATTGAGTACATAAAGATTTATGCGTACAAGATTTCAAGGTCATTCTTTGACATTTGACACTGGCCTCTCATATTGTGACATATCTCCCCAAAAGCCACTGCGCCAGTTGTAACCAATTTTCATATAGAGCCTCTAGGGGCTGAGGGAACAAAGATTTGTTCAAACGGTCTGGGTCACATGACCAACTTGGCTGCCATCCCCATGGCAAAAAAGTGTACAAATCTTCTTCTCCAGAACCAAATGTTTGATGGCCTTGAAACTTAGTATACAGTATTAGCTACTTGAGTACTATCAAGATTGTTCAAATAATGAACTTGGGCTGACCTTGACCTTTTTTAAGGCAATGTCAAGTTTCGGAAAATGCTACACATAAGATTTCATGGCAAGTTTAGAAGAGTTTGGCCTAAAAATTGTAATAAAGTTGTCGTTATTCGTACATGGAATATTTGCGGATTCAAGAGGTCAAGGTCATTCTTTGTCCGTTGACCCATGTCTCATATTTTGACAATTTAAGACATCTCCCCAATAGCCACTGGGCTAATTGTAACCAAAATACACAGCCTCCAGGGGCTGAGGGAACGAAACTTATTCAAGCGGTCTAGGTCACATGACCTACCGTGATGGCCACCATACTCAGGTGAGCTATCCAGGGCCCCAAGGCACTCTTGTTTAAATCAAGGAGGGATAAGGCAGCGAAAGGAGAGGGATGGATTCAACATTTCATATGCTGTACTGCTGGTCTTTAACCTACGTTCACTAGGCTACGGGAAACGTTTCGTTAAATCTACAGAAAAGGGACAATGTCAGTTATATACTGTAATAGATCTAGATACCTATTTTAATCAAATATCATCAGATGATATGAACAAAAATGATCAAACAAGAATTTACAAATGAGCCGCGACACGACAAAACAAACAATGTGGCTGTGCGCCCAGCGCAGACTCAGATAAGCCTGGGCAACCACCCAGTCTGATCAGACTCTTTGTTAGGTGCTCAAAGGGAAGCTAAGGGTCTAAGCTACCTCCATGCGGACAGCGAAGACTCTGATCAGACTGGGCGGATGCCCAGGCTGATCTGAGTCTGCGCTGGGCGCACAACCACTTTGTTGGTTTTCTCGCGTCTCGGCTCAAATAACGATACGCAATAAATCTAACTGTTATGTGTAAATGGTTTATTCATAATCTATATTTTATTTACAAAAATATGATCAAAGTTTAATAGAAACGTGTTTAATTTGAGTATCAGTCTGATTTTGTTCCAAATCAGTTTATAAAGATTAAGGTCGGAAGCGTTTACTGAAATTACCGTTTACATAGATTTTTAACATTAAGAGATACCTGAATAAGCAAACAGGTCAGACTGGGTCTACACTATTTGCCATTTCGCTTACATACTTACACTACTTTGTCAGACAGAAAACTAAGTTGATTATAAAAAAATACAAAAATACAAAAAAAATATAATGATGTCCCAAAATTTAAGATATACCATAACATTCTAAAAATTGGGACATATAGGATAATCCGTAAAATTCTAAATATTGCGACACCTAAGATAATAGTAGTAAGGGGGGCTCATATAGTCATAAAAAATGAGGGAATTTTCGGAACCGGTCAGAACCGGTCCGTGTCAGTCAAGGTCAGCGGTGATGACCAATGGTTTATTTTTAGAAATTAATCGATGATAAGGGTGATGCATTATTTAACGTTGTTGTGAAATCGAAAACAAGTTTAGACTTGAGAACTATATACTTTGTCAATTTGTCAATAGCCAATCAAATAACTCTTTTCATTTATTATATTACCAGTTTTCCGATACATAATTCATTTGACAGCAGACCGTCCACCTGAAAGCATCACTAAACATTTAAACAGGTAAGTTAAATTATTAGCAGACGATAAAATGTTTTTTTCTAATTTTTACTATTCAATTACGCCAGCTAGGTAAGAAGGTTTACTATTAAACAGACGACAGGTTTAAAAGTTACAGGTAAACCTGGTTCCCCGTTTTTATATGCAATACTATATCAGAAGCAGGGTATAATTGCACCAAAGCAGATAATGAATACTAACATTTTCCCGATATTGTTCAGTTTAACCAAATCTATTGAAAGAGTCACATCGCTTCACTTTATACTGGTGTATTTTTAAAAAAATGTAATACAGTTGGGCTTTACAAATACACTTGAAAAGAATTTCATCTTAACAATTTTATGATTTTAAACACAGTGGCGATAAATAACTATTTATTGAGCGCTTACAGTGTCTTTAGTTCCGTAATACTTTCATATACTGTCGTCTGCTAAATAAATTTATCGTAAACAGTTACGCTGCCTCTCAAGTATGAAATAAAACACTTGGTACAAGTTTTTAGCCGATTTTCATAAAACTTTCAAAATATTGTTATCAACATTTAATGTGGTTCATATTTAATCCAGATCATAATGGGACCCTTCCTTCCAGACTTATGGCTCTTTATGTTTTAATTTTTTGTATGTATGAAACTAAATTACCATAAATTGTATTCGATATATATGTGTTTTTGTTTAAGTTAATCATATGATCAGATATTTATCAGAATTATCTTCTTTGATCATCACTCAACTTGTAGCAACGACTGTTTTCAAAAATCAAATATCCCAGTTACGGGCATATCCAAATGTGTGGACGTTTGGCCTTTGGCCTGAAATTTTTAGTAAGCCTATAGGACCATAGTAAAAACAGTGTATATATGGCTTACATATTATATTTTCGGAGCTCCACTGCACACAGCCTTTCATTATCACTGGCCCATTTTTCTGATATGACTGAAATACTGTTGGAAAGGACTAAAATCTCAAGTCATCCATCCATATTATCAGGAAATACAACGAAAAATAATGTATTGTAATTTATGTTATTTATTTGAATTGAAGAAACAGGTATACTATGTAGATATAATAAATACAAATTGGTACGCGTGATAATTTCAAATACATTTATAAGTAATCTGATAAGAAACAGAGATCAGCTCTTCATCAATCTATGTCACTGGCTTTTATCCATGAGTTGAACTTGCTTGGATAATACTTCCACTTCACAAAGTATTGTATATTGCGTCCTTTTCCTCTTGTTTTTAAGATCTGTTCTATCTTGTAAGTTATTTTAGCGGGATCAATATCCAAAGGCAATAACTCACTGCTATACCACACACCCTTTATTTCGTCACCTTGAAGGTCTGTCAGCCTATAAACATGCAGGTTTCCTCTATAATATCTTTTTGACACTTGAAATATTTCTCCAGAATAAGTTTGGTCATAGGCGCGGGTAAATGCTCCTTTAACATGGCTGACTCTTACATACTGATTTATTTTAAATTTAAATGGTCTTCTCTTCGGCGTTTTCACTTGTTTCTGTTCAGTTGCATGCTGGGCAAAGTAGGTTGACAGACGAACTTCTTCTTCATTGCTGCTTTTCACATCAGCTGGTTTCATTCCAATAGTTCTGTGGTATGTTTTATTATAGCTGTCAGCAAGATCTTGTATAACAGGCAAATAGCTGAAGTCATCTTTAAAGGTAAAATAACGACTGAGTCTAGACTTAATGGTTAAAATGGCTCTTTCTGATGTAGAAGCTTTTGTTTCATTCTGTGTTGGAAAGTATCGGACATTATATTTCTTCACCAGATCTTGTACCACTTTTGCTCGAAACTCTTGGCCTGAAATTGAGATACAAAAGGTCTTATAAACAATTAGTCCTTGATTGTGGTGATGAAGTCATAATTATTACCCTGAATACGATACCAGAATGGCTTTACCAAAATTTATTTAAGCTATTAAATGTTTACATTGTAGAATACTGAAATCAGCTGATTTGTATTTACTCTTTAATTTTGATAATAAATGTATATATAAATTTATGATTGCTTAATTGAAAACTAAAGAAAAATCACAACAGTTCCTACTTACCTTTGTCAGTTATAATTTTGTATGGTGATCGTCCATAAGTCTTGAATATGTCTTGAAAGGCTTCTGATACATCTTGCCCAGATTTATTTTTCAATGGTCTCAGCCATACATATTTTGAGAATGTATCGATCACAAGTAATATATACTTGAAGCCGTCATTCCAGTCTTTGAATTTCACCATGTCTATGAGGTCTGCCATCCAAAGGTCATCCTTGCCCGCGCTGACCACGTGGTTTCTTTTAAATCGTCTCCTAAGTGGTTTGTGAAGCCCATACGATTCTTGATTGTGTAAAAACTTTCTTATTTTGTACATTCCTATGTTGAATTTGCCTTCATCTTTTATCACTTTGTATATCTTCTGAGGGCCTGCAAAACTTGCCGGGTGTTTTGGATCATAATATATTTTCTTTAAGTAATCCTGCCAGGATGCCATGGCTTAACAGCTGAGTGTGTAAACGAGAAATGAGAAAAAGTTGAGATGTCAAACAGTTTTATTCGGATTCCTCCATCTCATCTTCATCTACCGAACTACTTTCATTGACTGAGCCGCTTTCATCATCAGAATCCATGTCACTTTCCTCACTTTCAGTATCACTTTCATCTAAGTAGGCCTCTAGGCTGTGTTGATAATGTTTGACAGCCATTTTAACAGCTTTCTGTTCAGCATAACCTTGGCTTAATAAAGCATTCACCTTTTGCATAACTTTCTTATGAATGTGGCCATTTGTTAACTGTAGTATATATGTAATTAAAATCATGTAGTTACATATAAATTGTCTTATGACAGCAGTTTCTAGTTTGTTGTCAGCCTTTTGTTTAGCTTCTTGCTTAGTTAGCCCTCGTTCGACATATTCATCATACTTTTCGCTCCATTTGCGCTTATTCATCTGCTTTGCACGCATATATATGTCTTCAAAAGCTTTGCTCTCTAGATCCTCCGGCACTTGTCCTCCTTTTCCTTCTTTGCGAAAGTGTTTAGGCTGATTGCCAAAGGTTTCATCATCGTCAGACATTTTTCTTTTTTGGCCTGCTTCCTCTCTCTCTGGGCACCATCCTCGTGTTAAATGCCTTTGCACATCATGGGCTGTGTCAAATAACAATCCACAGCCGTCACAAGCCTGTGTTTTATCTGCCATGGTATCTTCTATTTCCGAATTTTCGTTGAAGTGAACAGTTTGTAGTCCAATTGAGGAATGATGTCCTTCAGTAAGCGTGTTTCCTTTTATAGTAATCTGTTGTGGTTCTTGCACCTGATTGGCTGTTTCGTTTTTATGGGAAGTCACGCTATGAAAACGCTGCCATTCTAAATCGTATTTCAATCGATCGCTTTCGTTTGTGAATGGTTTTAAGTCCACTAGCAAATAGCCATAACAGTATTTGGTTGCTTTTTCAAATGCTTTCAGAAATTTGTCACTATTTTTCGGGTACATCTGACGTGCAAGGGTCATCAGTGATTGACGATCCACAGGATTATTGTATATGATCAGATAGTGACAATTTCTCCTTTGAGTGGGATCTTTGTTTCCAAATATGTTTTGATTAATTGTTATCACAGATAGTGACCTATGGTGCGACCCCTCTGTGAATAAATCTGTTATTCTTTTGTCTTTGCCAGATTCGTGGAACAAATCATCCAAAATGAGCAAATTGTTAATTTGGGGATCAAAGTAGTCATCATCATCTAAATCTGTTGGTATTCCCTGTATAAACTCTACTTTGGGTTGAACACTCTTTTGAATGTCATCATATAAGGGTTGCCATCGTTTATAGAGCCATACTATTCTTTGTATATTAGGTCGGATTCTTTGGCCATGATTCAAGAGAAGTTCTTTCACAAATGTAGTCTTTCCACATGCTGAAAAATAGAAAAATCCAGACTTAAAATAAATAAACATCTTTCAAATCATATTTAAGCGTATATACATTTAGTCTCTGAAAGAAGAAGTTATGAAAGATCAATTTATACGTTTATCTTTACACATTTAAATACGCTACATTTAAAGCAATATTTCAATGTTTGCACTAACGAATCTTAACAAAACAAATACTAAGAAAAAATATATACCTGTAGGCCCTGAGATCATCATAGTGAAAGGGTGTTGAAACACCATGACAGATCTGCTACAAGCCTCAACTGGTGGTTGTTGTGGTTGACTCTGACATACCGGTAAAGCAGGATGAAGCATTTCCTCATGAGGAAGTGATGATATGCTTATCCGCGTCTGCTGCTGCAGTGTTTTGCCTCCCACCAGAGGCGGTGGCGGTATGCCTTCCTGCGGCGGCGGCGGCGGTAGTGGTATGCCTTCCTGCAGCGGTGGCGGCGGCGGCGGTAGTGGTATGCCTCCCTGCGGCGGCGGCGGTAGTGGTATGCCTCCCTGCGGCGGCGGCGGTAGTGGTATGCCTCCCTGCGGCGGCGGCGGCGGTAGTGGTATGCCTCCCTGCGGCGGCGGCGGATACGCTCCACTACTCTGCGGATACGCTTGATGGATTTTGCTGTCAGAATGTGCATTGCGTCTGTGCCTTAACATCACGTCTCTCCTTGACAGTATTTTTGAACAGTCGGGGCACGATGTCTGAGACATGTTGCTCCTCTGATGACTTACTTCAGAATGATAACGTGTTGCAATCTTGTATTGTTAAATCATTTTAGTAATGATTCTTCTATTTCTGAGAACCAATCAAATCCCTTCAATAAAAAACATAGTGCGCATGCGCTTAGAGATTACCTATATATACACTCGTTTTTTAAAATAAAAAATCATTTACAGAGTGATTACTCTCTTAGTTGGATATATAATATTGTTAAGAAGACATTTACGAAAATATCCAGAGATAAAAAGCATAAGGTAACTGTTTACAACCAAGTGTTTTTGTAGTCTCGCCTGTCTTTTTGCTTAAGTAGGTCATTCATCTTTTTGCCAAATTTTGAACAAACAAAACTATAACCATGTGATTCCTCTAATTATGTATTTTTACTTATCATTTCAACTTGTTATTCGATTTTTTTTAATCCAGGTTCTGTACAGTCATGGCATATCAATGTGAAAAGTGTGGGGCAAGCTTCCCAAAATTGAGTCAGCTTCTCCAGCACAGGAGAACAGAAAACCACTGGAAAAAGTATGACTGTTCCAAATGCAAGAAGGTCTTTACCAGGAAAGATAATCTTGATCGCCATATGCAAAAACATCTGAATGAAAACAACTACCACTGCCCGCAGTGTTTAAAGGTCTTCACACGTCAGGATGCCATGGAAGATCATCTATTCCAGCATGGTGTCCAAACTGGCGGTGCAGCAGCTAAAAGGCGGAGTGAAGATCACGACGGAGGAACCAATAAGAGAAGAAAGCACTATCTAAAAGATGATGCAGAAACATTCTACAATATAGAGAAAATCAGCGGAAGAAAAATTGAGAAGTTTAATACCACAGCTTCATACTACAAGATTTCAGTAAATGATTTGGAAGTAAAAGGACTATCTGACATTTTGAAAACTCTTAAGAAAATATTCCAATCTATCATCGACCATTTTGTCGCAGAAATACCTTCAAATGATCTTGTAAGAATTTCCATGGATAACCCTGAACTGGATTATCCAATAGTTCTGCCATTCATGAGACGATCGGCTTTGACAGCAGATAGAATTTTGTCAGAAATTGAGCGTGTGTTACAGTCTTATGAGCAGTTCGTCTTGGATGAGACTTTTGGAATAGAATTTGTTCATGTGGATATGTTAAAGGGATCTGGACACAGAAGAAAACCGTATGTTGACATTGGCAAACTGTTGGAAAATAAAAGGAGCGTAATACAAATAAAAAATTCTGACAATCTGTGTTGCGCAAGAGCTCTTGTGACAGCAATGGCACGTATTCAGAATCACCCCCAGTGGGATAGTATTCGCAGAGGCTGTAAAATCCAAGGGGAACTTGCAATGGAATTACATCACAAAGCAGGTGTGCCCTTGGGAGTATGTGGATTACCAGAAGTGAAGATATTTCAGAAAGCACTGCCAGACTTTCAAATCCATATTTTATCTAAAGAACATTTTAACAGTGTTATATATCAAGGACCTGAAGGTGGAATACCTTTATATCTTTATTGTCGTGATCAGCACTTTGACGTCATCACAAAAATCACTGGATTTCTTGACAGAAGCTACTTTTGTTTTCAGTGTAAAAAGGGATATAACACAAAAGAAAGACATAGCTGCAACAATCCCTGTCACTTTTGTAGACACATTCATATAGAAAAAGAGGAAGACTGGGTATATTGTGAAAAATGTAACTGTAAATTTGTCAATCAGACATGTTATGAATTCCATTTGAAACAGACAGATTCAGGTAATTCAACTTGCAAAACATACTTTAGATGTCACGAATGCAATCAGTTGATCAATAAAGCAAAGCAGAAGTCTGATCATATCTGCGGAGAAATGTACTGTAAAACCTGTAAAGGCTACTTTGCAGAAGATCATCTCTGCTACATGACTACTGTAGAGGACAGCCAGCCTAATTACAAAAACAAGCAATGTAATTCCTTGAAGTATACATTTTTTGACGTTGAATGTACGCAAGATAATCAAATGCTGTGTGACAAAGGTTTTAGTCCAAATAAGGACAATAAATGTTCCAACTGTAGAAAGTCTACATGTGGAACATTTGCACACGTTCCAAATTTATGTGTTGCGCATAAGGTGTGTGACGCTTGTCTTGACAGACCTATCTCTCCAACTTCTACATGTGACCATTGTGGACCTAATGAACGCGTTTTCTCAGGTCCTGATACAACGTCCTTATTTTGTAGGTGGCTGTTTTCAGAAGAAAATTTTGGCGCCACAGTGATATGCCATAATTTCAAAGGGTATGACAGCTATCCCATTTTAAATTATCTGCATGAAAATGCCATTCTTCCTGAAGTTATAATGACAGGTTCAAAGTATATGTCTATCAAAGTCCCAGCTTGCAAGCTTCGGTTTATTGATTCTTTGAATTTCATCCCCATGCCTTTAGCAGATATGCCTGAAGCTTTTGGCGAATCAGAATTAGCCAAAGGTTATTTCCCACATCTTTACAATCGCAAGGAATTTCAAACAGCTGTTATCAATCACTTACCAGACATTTCGTTTTACAATCCTGATGGTATGAAACCGGAAACAAGAACTAAATTTTTGCAGTGGTATGAACAGCATCAAAGGGATCATTTCAATTTTCAAAACGAATTACTGCGATATTGCCGATCTGATGTAGACATATTAAGAAAGTGTTGTCTTAGATTTAGGTCATTGTTTATGGAGCTGACAAAGAAAGAAAGCATAAAGGGTATTGACCCATTTGAGAAGTGTATTACCATAGCTTCGGCATGCAACTTAGTTTTTAGAAAAAATTTCCTTGAGAATGAAACAATTGGAATCATACCCCCTCATGGATATCGACCTTCAGACAAGCAATCAGTCATGGCATACCAGTGGCTTTATTACTTAGCATATGAAAAGAACCTGAAAATACAGCATGGCAGAAACCTGGGTGAAAAACATATTGGTCCATACAAAGTGGACGGTTACTTTGAAAGTGGGGAAGAACGCACAGTATTTGAATTTCATGGCTGCTTTTGGCATGGTTGTCCAAATTGCTTTTCAAAAACAACTTTCAACCCCGTCGCCCAATTAACCATGGAAGAGTTATATATAAAAACCTTAGAAAAAAGGCATTACCTTGAGTCACAAGGCTATTCTTATATTAGTGTTTGGGAGTGTCAATTCAAACAAGAGTTAGAAAGCAATAAGGCTATGAAAGAGTATATTCAAAAGCTTGAACTTGTTGCACCTTTGGCACCAAGAGATGCCTTTTATGGTGGTCGAACTGAAGCTTTCAAGTTATATGAGGAATCTAATGTTGAAAGACAATTGAAATATTATGATGTAACGTCACTGTATCCTTTCATCAACAAAACTGGGAAGATTCCTCTTGGGCATCCTGAGATCATCATTGAGAATTTTGATTCCCTTGACAATTATGAGGGGTTGATCAAGTGTAAAATACTCCCACCTAAAGGACTATACGTTCCTGTTTTACCGGCAAAATGTAATGGAAAACTCATGTTCAGTCTCTGTCGGGCTTGCAGTGAAACTTATCAGAAGACTGATTGTACACATCTTGATGAAGATCGAGCATTTGTGGGAACTTGGGTGACAGACGAAGTAAAAGAGGCAGTATCACTAGGGTACAAGATTATGAACATCTATGAAGTTTGGCATTTTTCAAACATATCTCAGTATGACCACAGCACCAAAACGGGGGGCATTTTCACTGAATACGTCAATACATTTCTTAAAGTCAAACAAGAGGCTAGTGGATGGCCTGACTGGTGTGTAGACGAAAATAGCAAACAAATTTACATACAACAGTATAATGAAAGAGAAGGCATTCTCTTAGACTACCACAAGGTTGAAAAAAATCCAGGGTTAAGGTCTTTGGCAAAATTAATGTTAAATTCGTTCTGGGGAAAGTTTGGACAAAGATCTAACTTAACGCAAACTACTTATACTGATGACCCCGAGGAATTTTTTGACATGATGACATCTGACCAGCAAGAGATAAAAAATGTACGGTTTGTAAGCAATGAGGCAGTCCAGCTAGACTGGGCTTTCAACGATGATTTCGTAGAGGCCTCATCGCGTACAAATGTGGTAATTGCAGCTTATACTACAGCACAAGCTAGACTGAAGCTGTTCAGCTACTTGAAGCGACTTGGAAGACGTGTTTGCTACTGTGACACTGATTCCATAATTTTCACAACCTCTCCTGGTATGTGGGAGCCTGAGTTGGGTGATTATCTAGGTGATTTGACAGATGAAGCACCTAGAAATACTATTCTAAAACTTGTGACAGGTGGCCCTAAGAATTATGCATATACGTTAGAAAAGCCAAACAAGAAAGGTCAGACCTCTATTTGTAAAATAAGGGGAATTACATTGAATTACAAGAATATGCTAGACATAAATTTTGACACTGTTTCAAGCATGGTCAAGGAAAACAGAGAAAAGGGATGTATTCAGGCCGTGGATAACAATAAAATCTGCCGTTCAAATGGTCTTCTCATAACAAGAACTGAGACAAAGGACTATAGAATTGTATTTGACAAGAGAATTATTAAGGCCAACTATTTTACATGCCCGTATGGAATGCAGTGAAGTACACATTCACAGTATACACTGTTTATTGATGTTGTTTGAATTGTTAGCAATCTAATTGTATATGTATGCAACTGTTTTCATATTGTAAATGTTTCTGCAAATAAAATTTTAAGTAGCTAGTTAATTGTTTATTGTTCATGACTCACATTAGTGCTGTCTTGCACCCCCTATCTTTTTTCAATACCTTCCACAATACGTCAACTACATGCTTGGAAAGAAGTGAATCAGAAGTGACCGTTTAGAGGTCATCTTAATAACCCCTTTTGATACCTGAATTTGACTCTTGTATACACTTTGCTATCTGATTTTAACAATAGCCAATGTGCTCTAAAATAGAGTTGAACTTACAATGACTTTTCAACCCATTTCTGGCAGGTGTGATCAGGTCTGATTTGAATAACACAATATTGCATCACCCACATCACCGAATAATTTCTAAAAATAAACCATTAGTCATCTCCGCTGACCTTGACTGACACGGACCGGTTCTGACCGGTTCCGAAAATTCCCTCATTTTTTATGACTATATGAGCCCCCCTTACTACTGATAATAACCGTTATTTTCCTTCATATTAAAGAGATCTGCTTTACAATGCAGTATGTAATGCGTCCAAATGCAGTCTGATCAGGGTCTGCACTGATTGCTCAGACATATTTGTCGCAATATTTAGACTTGCTACGGTAAATAAAAACCTTACCCTTAAATACAGATAATATTGTCGCGACTCCCAAGTGATTTGAGAGAAGACGGTGTTTTTATATGAGCAATTTCTTTTTAAAAAAAAAAGAAGGAAAAAAACAATGTTGTTACAGGTGTGCAAATTCCGCATACTCAGACCACCCTGCGCAGATGTGCAGTCTCGTGAAGGCATGTACGATTAGTGTTTCTTACAGTGTTCACGGTCTAAGCAGTGCCAAGGCGAACTGTGCATAATTGCCTACACAAAGGTAAAACAGGAAGGTTTTCTCATGACGCTGCTTACAGTTTCGAAGCCCAGTTTTTCGAGTGGGTAGTCTACGTGTGAGCTTCTCTAATGTATTTTGAGAAATTAAGGAATATATATATATAAAATAAAAGAAACAAAATTAACCACGACACGAGAAAACCAACAAGGTGGTAGTGTTCTTATTGCAGACTCAGATCAGCCTGGTCATCCGCTCAGTCTGATCAGAGTCATCGCTGTTGACATGGAACCATGATGGAGGTAGCTTAAACCCTTACCTACCCTTTAAGCGCACAGCAAAGACTCAGATCAGACTGGGCGGATGTCCAGGCTGATCCGCTTAAGCTGATCTGAGTATTCGCCGGGCTCACATGCCATATTACTGGTTTTGTCATGTCGCGGCTCAATTTTTTTTTTCAATAGCTGGGGTCTAATATGTTTTGAGGACAAAAATCACTGATCACATTGCCATGCACATGCTTTCAGGCCCGGATCTAGATCAGAGCTAACTGGCTGAGCCCTCTCTGGACAACTGGTTGGACTTGGGGCCAAAAGAAAGAGGCCACAATCAGGGTCCTATATAAAATAGAGTAGTCGATGAAACATCAAGATTATTTCATGCCTATCTTTAAATAAATGTTATGGCATCTCATAGAAACCACCTCGGCGAAGCGATTCCAATGAGTTGTCACAACACGTATTTCATTCTAACCTTAGGCTATGGAATATAATCTCAAATTATCATCAGGTGCTCCTTATTACACACATTTCCTCATAATGTTGGACATAGAACACTAAGTGGCTGGGCTTAAGCCCCAAATCCCACCCCCTGGATCCGGGGCTGTGCTTTACATCCTAGGTGTGCATGACTATCTCTCATGCCCTTGCGAAACTTGGTATTCTGTTTCCAATTTTATTAGCGCAATAGATAAACGGCGAATGCATGTATGTTATCAGCCAGCTGTGTTCTTTTATGCCGCTTCGGAATGGACAATGTGACTGGTCAGAGATTAATCTGAGCTCCTTCTGGTGGTCAAAAACTTGAGTGAAGAGTTACACATCTTCCTAGGCAATCATCAGCATTTTACCAACAGGATGGAGACATGTCTGTAAAATACATACCGTATATATATGGTAATTTTGGCGGTGTTCCATTTTTCGCGGTATTACGCGGTCACTTAGAAACCGCGAATATTTAAATCGCGAGAAATTTCCTGTTTCTTACAAAGTGTCTTCTGTAGACACAGTGTTCATATATTTTGTTTGTGTTTGCTTAGGTAGTTGCTGGTACTTTTCACTTGAGCCATTTCTTTCATTAACCTGCGGCGGCCCTGCCGCCGGTTAATGAAAGAACTGACTCAAGTGAAAAGAAATAGTTTTGCTTTTCGAGCATGTTGCTAACCCCGAAAATTAAAAATCGCGAAAATTAATAATCATGTTTTTGACCCTAAACCGCGAAAATTTGAACCCGCGAAAATTACCGCGTATACGGTAAATAACAAAGTGCCACATATTCAGTATCTTCCCCTTTAAATGGCTTGAACAAAACAGCAACATTTGAATTAATGAAGTATTTAATTTATTTCGATCACCCAGAAAGCTCCACGAAACGTATAATCCAGAAAGCTCCACGAATTTATAAACGCGTTATCCATACGTATGTTTGGAATCCGCATTTTAAATGTTGGTAAAAAAACCCGGACAACCCAGAGAAAATCACCGACCCTGGATGGGCGACCACTACCCTGTCACATGTCGAGCCGTTACCGCAAACGGGCCGCAGCGGTGATAAACAAGAGAAAAACGTCTTCGTTGTTCACATTTTTCCTATATGACCATTTATTTTGGCAATTTTATAGTCTTGTATTTCACTAATGGGAAAATACATTTCCTCTGGAAAAATGTTTGCCATCGGCAAGCTGCTCTTGACGAGGGCTTCGGACACTTTATAGTCGACATAAATAAAAATCAACATAACCTTTTTTCTGTCATATAGAAAGGACCTTTCAATTGTATATGTTTTCAGTCAGCCATAAAGGTAGAAAGATGTCCAGAGTTTGCGTTAGAAGAAAAGCATGTTTTCCCCGATTGGAATCTTAAAACTTTGAGAAGTGTTTGCCGCTGTTTATGTCACAAAAATAAAAGAGATGCGAAATGGTTAATGACCTTCATCAATGTAAGGACCATTCCGTGTATGTGGGATTAAATCTTCTGGAATGCTTTCTTGGATCCCAATTTGTGACACTCTGTATCTGAGTGACGAAGTATGGCCTGGTAAACTAAGCTGGCACAACGAAAATATTACTTTATGGTAAATGTGCACATTTCAAAGAAATCCCACTGTAAAGTGACAAGCGTTTGCCTCCCTTTTCCAAGTAGAGGACACAATAGCAGAAGAGAATGTGTCTTCCTGTAAGTAACTTCTGTTGTGACAGATGGCTATTCTTCAAGGAAAGAATTTGCTTCCAGAGGAAGCAAATTCTTACCTAGAAAGAATAGCCCCGCAATAGGAAGAGAGGAAACGGCTTCCGGACTAGAGTGATCTTCCTTGGATATGTGGCTATGTACCTTAATCATTGCTTTTCAACTCTTTTTGGCTTTGGAATGAGTCAATTTATACAACTCCGATTCAAGTTCTTGGTCTTCAACAGTTTTACGCGCTCTGCGCACCGAATGAATAGCTTCCGGGTCACCGACCCAGTGTAGTTCATCAAGGGATGTAACGCTACCAGTATTTAAGCTTTCTCTTGAAGATCCATTAGAATTATTGCCCGTTTGCCCACGTTTTGCACTTGCAATTTTTCGTCTCAGCCCAGGGGAGGTCCGTGGGGAAGAGGAATTACTGCCAACACCAAGATGTGTCTTATACGTTGGTTTTTGTGCAGACGACATAGAATATACTCTCCTACGGTGACCGCCGGTGAACTCCGAATCTTCATCGATGCTGAGAAGTAACCTTGACCCTGTATCTTCAATAGACAAATCTTCATATTCCTTTGATTGTCGTCTTCGTCTGCTGTTAGCATAAGCTCTGCCTGAAAGGACAGAATACTTTATATGATCTAACATACATATGTGACATATTCTTCAAAAATTGCAAGATGAGAAAACATGAAATGTACGTAATATCTACCAGTGCCTTCAGCAAACCTACAAAAGTCAGACTGGACAAGCTGTCGCTTGCATTACTAGAAAAACGGAATTAAATGACTTGAGAATAGTTCCTTGTTGGAGAAAATCTGCAGTTTCTGTTGAAAAAAAGTTACAATGTCATTAAAAAATTTGGGGAGCAAGGCAAACACAGTAGCTATTGTACTAACAGCTGTTGTGCATAGTACCTTGACAGAATGATGTCTTGGTGACGTTTTTTTGACATCGGTATGAACTATTTAGTTGCTGTGATAACAGAAATATGACGTCATTGGTATTGGAGCATGGCAAAGTGTTCGAGAGAGATATAGAGAGACATAAAGACAGACAGACGGACAGACACACAGAGCAAAACAGACGGACAGGCAGCGAAAGAACCAGACAAAAACGTTGCACTGTCATCGTTTCCATCACATAATAACAACTCAGTTGTTCGAAATGACATCGGATAGTACATGCTAGACCTCAATTGAGCCGCGACACGAGAAAACCAACAAAGTGGTTGTGCGCCCCAGCGCAGACTCAGATCAGCCTGGGCATCCGCCCAGTCTGATCAGAGTCTTCGCTGTCCGCATGGAGGTAGCTTAGACCCTTAGATACCCTTTAAGCGCTTAGCAAAAAGTCTGAACAGACTGGGTTGATACGCAGGCTGATCAGAGTCTGCGCTGGGCGCACAGCCACTTTGTTGGTTTTGTCGTACCGCGGCTCAATTGATTTTACATACATGCAAGACCATACCTGATTTCTCTGGGTCAAGTGAAGCTGAATTGTTGGCTAGGAACGTCACAGGATATGGCTCTGTAGGAATCGCATGGCTAGTTTTCGTGTGGTTAATGTGTGAAGCGACCCTCTTGTCTTTCATTTCTTAAAACAGAGAAACAGAAACAAGTAAAACGATCTTTTCAGACAGACATGAATATTGTTCTGTACAAAAAAAACAAAAAAAACATTCCATTTCAAAACAGATTTTGGCTCAAAAAGGAAAAGCTGTCAACTTTATTTTGTTATTCTCCTTTTTGTTTTGGGGAAAGGGTGGGGGAAGTGTGCAGGGGCCGTATTTATAAAACGAGCTAAGTGGTTGCTATGCTGTTGCTAGGGCTGAATATCTATAAAGGAGATTCCCTACAACTATGAAATTTGCAAATTGCATAGTTGTAGGGAATTTCCTTCAAAGAAATTTAGCCTTAGCAACAGCATAGCAAGCACTTAAGTCGTTTTATGAATACGGCCCCAGATTCCTCATTATAACAACTCAACTCAACTAGCACTTTATGAAACTCAGGTCAATACATATTGACATATGAGTACATGCATACAGAATACAGAAAACATAACATATGGCGTATCAATAATAATATACTAAACGAGTTGTGCAGGAGTACACATGTGTGGCTAAATGAAAGAATATAAGAAGGGAGAGAGGTACCCTGTATCATATTACGGCCTACAGAACCTAAACTACTGGGGTGGGGAAAACGGAGATATAAGAATTGAGTGAGGAGGAGAGATATGTGTAAGATATAAGAGCAAGCTATAATGGTACAGCATGTTATACAAGTACTAATAATGGTGATAACAGAATTAGTAATGAGTTCACTATTTAAAAAATGGACTAAAGAAAATTTTCATTACACCAACCCTTGTAAATCTACTTAGAACAGTATTGGCTGCCTATAAATTTGCACATGGCTTCACCTGCACGAGACCGCATTCAACGTTCAGTTGTTTGTCGAAGACATATCAGAGCATGCATGACCTGCATCCGGGTTTTTATTGTATTGCGGATAATAAACACAATCTACCATTTGTGAAAAGAAACAGTTTTAAAATGACGTTTTATGAATATAAACTTTATTTTGGCTTCGTTTCCTTTTTAATTTAATCGCCGTTATTTGCGGATAGACGTGTTTTTTTTTCAATAATAACGAATGACGAAAAGTGTATTTGCAAATTTCATGACCCGTTTGAGCAGCCGTAGATCAGGCGTACTCGAGTTTTCCAATCGTGTATTTAAAGGTCTAGTATGAAAGCCATAACCGTACCGCGCTTCCGATCTGCCGCGCCAGATACTCATTCGCTCAATTGCACATACGCTCACACACTCACAAACTCACGAATTCACTCCCTTAGCAATTGGGCCAAACGAAGTCAGGGAAAATCATGAAAATATGAGGCAGAAAAAGCTAAGAAATAGACTTTTAATAAGTGTTCCCCCGGTTACAGCTAGCTCCTGGTGAGGTGTCGGTATTTTTGCAGTTCAGTCATGCCATTAAATCTTACTGGTGGCAAATAAACTAGGATATCAAAGTTGTATGAAAATGAGTAAGAAAAACATCAGTTTTGGCCATGGTGCCGCATGGTTATATATCTATGCGCCAGTCATTTGTATCCACGACCCCCCACCTACAGAAATGGAATTTTTACATTTCAGAGGCCTGTGATGATTAGCTGATGGTAACAACCTTGCTCTTATTTCGACCCTATACTACAGAAAATCTCACAGGGTAAAGGACCCCAATCTTAAAACTCCGGCACTATGGAAACAATTAAAATATAATTGCCCTGCACCTTGGTCCGGCTATCCCAGCGCCATTGTATTATTGTAGGCCCGGAACGTCCCGTTACCATAGTCTAGCTGCAGTTGCAGTTAATAGTTGAGGGATTATTGGGTTGCCCTTTATATCAATTCATGTTTTGTCCACCATTTTGAAGGACTTCTTATTAAATCAACAACCCAACAAACTCTATTCGTTTCTTGTGTTTCCGTTCATTCCTGGCGCAGCCCATCTTCGTAGGTTTGGGCGAGGATGCAAATGACAGCAGGCCGAATTGACCCGGACGAGCTGAATAGAGGCCGAGTTGACCCAGGAGCCGTGAAGACCCCAGGCTTACAGAAAGCAGGCCGAGTTGACCCGCTTCTGCCATGACATACTATCGCTAGACAATAGTTGTAATCGAACTCGACCAAGGCTGATCACGATAATGTATTCTTTCGCTTTGCTTTCGTACTACTTTATTTTTATTTTTGGTAACTTCGGGTATAAAGTTTACGATGGTTGTACATATTTCAAGAGAAATCTTGCATTCTTTTTCTATCAGTTATTCATGGCGTATAGATTACAATCATTCGCTTAAAGTTGTTGTTTAAAAACGAATTTCATCTTCGACAATTATCTTTTTAAAGGTGTTTCTTGTTATCAATGAAACCGGTTTAACAAATTACAAAGTGTGCTTGCTCTGTTTGTTTTATTGCATATGCCGGCTGAAACATAAATCACTTAAAGATAACATATGCTTGGGTCGGAATATGCAGGAAAACAAAATCTGTCTTGAAATGTTACTTAAAGTTTTGAAGTTATGCATGCAATTTATGCCATCCAGGGATAGCCTCCACCACCCCACCTCCTGGAAACAAGTGGGCAAACCTTTTCTAGATGATGCTACTGTATTGACTTGAGCAGAAAGCTACAGTACTGACTTGAGTAGACTACTTAAAGATTTTCTCCCTCGTTTATTTCATGTTTTTAGAAACAAATATTTTAACAAAATTTCGTAAGACAATATGTAATTGTCTCATAATTAACCGAACACATTTTGAGAAAATACATGTTTTTTCGATAAATGAGGAATGAAAAATAACCTTCAAATTAAAATGCAAATTACCTATTTCCTCACGGCCTGTAAGAATATCGATTTTGACCACGTGTGTCATGTGCTCATGTACAGGTATTTTTCTTATTCGTGCACGTGATTGTGACGTACGAATAAATTATTTTTGTCCAATAATGTGATTTCGACCGCTGTCCGCGATTGTTTAAAAAATTATCTTATTTTTTGTTTAAAGTCACTTTTATCAAATAGTATTACATAAACTCTATTTCAAATGTATAGTTAGATCATGTCGGAGGCATTGCATAAATATTTCATCAAATCATTTTTTGTTATTAATATCAAGGGTGTAAATCTTTAAGTTAAAACAATTACATAAGTTAACAATCTCACGCATCTTGTAATCTAACCTTAAAGTATCTACAGTTTAATATAATAATTGTTAACGTGAAGGACAGAATGGTAAACACTGGGAAGAGTTTACGGTTAACTTTCTGGGCAGAATGTTAATTCTGTAGTTAACACTCTGCCCTAACGTTAAAAACTTATTCCTTAGGATGATAATTTATTCATAAATTAGCAATCTATTTCTAAAAGTAACTGTATGGAAAATCGCAACGTTACGAAGTACTACCACGATCGTGCCTAAATGTATGTTTTGGAGACGCAAGTATTTGATGTGGTTTATGATTTTTGTATTAAAGAAATATTCAATTAATCTTGAAACACTCGTCAACAAATACCCAAACTAAGGCCTTGCTTAAAACCCCTTGAAATTATCAGATTAAGGGTTCGCCTCTGTTCCAAATTTATAAGACAAGATAAAAACTTTAATACTTTGGATGCATCGTGAAAAAGGAACTCTGTAGTATGTGCGAACATCGAAGACTGAGATCAGACTGCGCATCCCGATCAAAATCTTCGCTGCCCGCTATTTAGATTTCTCAGGATCCATAGATTGTTGAGGCAACGAAATAGACTCTCATCAGACTGCGCAAATGTGCATAATGGTTTAAGTCAAACTTATGTCGAATGTTCAGTTTAAGGTACCTCTTCTAATGACCTGGACAACGATTCATTTTGCTTCATGTTGAAGGTTAAAATGGACACATGAGGTCTGATAAACTTTTAGGTCATCAATAATCGAATACAAGGAAGACCTTATTATTTACATTCAAAAGTACAATAATTGTTTCGCTGAAAAACAAATGTCCACTACATCAGCTTAAATCTTAGCATTTTTATTCTACTTTTTTCTCTCTGCTTCAGAGAAGCAGGGTAGATCCACAACTATCCAGGACAAGTCTTAGAATTGTTTATCAGAAGAACAAACGAATCTCAGTAGATGAACAGCATGTTGCTCGAAGCTATACAACCATGAGAGTTATGATGACAATAGAGTTCTCTACGATACTCAGCACCCAGAAGAAGATCTACACCCGATCTTTCGGGAGAAAGTTAAGGTTGCAGTAGCTGCAATGAAAAAAGAGGAAGTCTGCCGGAGTTGATAATATATACAATAAGCAGAACTTGTTCACGCAGGCGGGGAGAACATGATTGATATTTTGACTGAGATATGTAACAAGATCTGGAGAACAAGGGAATGGCCGAACCCATGGACTCAGTAGCCATTACAGTCCCTAAAGAGGGCAACCTATAGCTCTACCAGAACTACAGAACCATCAGTCTCATCAGTCATCCAAGATCATGCTTAAAGTCATCTTGAACAGGCTCAAACCCCAAGCTGAAGAAATTATCGTTGTAGAACAGGCTGGGCTCAGAGCCGGAAGAAGCACCACAAAACAGATCTTCAACCTCCGAATCCTATGTGAAAAGTACTTACAACATCAGCAGAATCTGTACCATGGGTTCATAGATTTCGAAAAGCATTTGGCAGGGTATGACATACGGCCTTATAGGCCACAATCAATGCAAAGTCTAGTTTGCACCACTGAGCACCTCCACGGCAAGGCTGTAAGCGCAGTTCAGATGAATGGCAGGACAGGAGAATGGTTCAGAACAACAGTTGAAGTAAGACAAGGATGTCTTCTTTCATCTACTCTCTTTAACATTTTTTTCTCTAACATATCACGTTTGGTGCTCTGGAAGAACATGACGGAAAGGTTAGCATAGGCGGCAGAAACATTAGCAATCTGCGGTTTGTCGATGACATACGCTCTAGCTGAGGAAGAGCAGGAACTAGAAGCCCTAGTAGAAAGCCTCGACAAAACCTGCACAAGGTATAAGATGGAGGTAAGTGCTGAGAGGACCAACTAATGACAATTGCATAGAGGGGAAGATCAAAGGATAGAAGCTTGGAACAGTTACAAGCTTCAAGTAACTAGGAGCAATTGTCTCAAATGAAGGTTCTCTCAAGGATTGCACAGGCCATTGCAGCTCTGAAGCTAATGCGAAGAGATAACAACATACCGCTTATATCAAAGGTGAAATTGAGCGTTCCCATGTCATATCCATATTAGTGTATGCCTGTGAGTCATGGGTCTTGACAGCAGAGTTAGAGAAAAGAAAGCAGACCTTTGAGAGGAGATGCTATCGCAGGTTACTGAACATCTCGTGCAAGCACCGTGTCACTAACGAGGATGTTCGCAGAAAGAACAAAGCAGACATTTGAGAATATGACGAACTCCTGATCTTGGTCAAGAAACGGAAAATGAGGTGGTTTTGTCACGTCTCAAGGCCTTCAGGCTTAGCAAAGACAATTCTCCAGGGCACAGTGAAAGAAAAAAAGAAAAGGCGGACGAAAGAAGAGGTAGGAAGACAATATTAAGGGATTGTAAGTGATGACAGGGATGGATTTTGCCAGCTCATTAAGACAGCTGAAGACATGACTAGGAGGACAGGGATCGTTGTAAAGTTATGTGTGGTACCCCAACGACCTTGCAAGATTATGGGATAGACTAGAGTAGACTATAAGACTATACTTTTCATCAGACTTTAGCAGAGTCTTTTTTTTTTATTTTTTTTTATTTTTTTTATTTTTGTTAATGTGTGTACAGGTTTCTGTTATATTATTTGGACCTTTTTTGATACTAATCAGTCTTTGAATCGGCTGTCCAATTGAGATTATGAAATTACAGTATGCTCTTCTCTGGTTTCGTCACCAGATATTGTCAGGGTCACTGAAGAGGCTTTATTAGCCGAAACTACGTAGTCTGGCCCATGTTCCTTCTTATGAATGTATTCTCTGCTCTTGAAGGAACTCTTTCAGATTTTAATTCTGATATGGACTGTCGCCAAAACTTGTACTTACAAATATGCTAGATATGGCTAAAGGAGAGTTAGTACTAGGGTGCTGGGGTGGGAGAGTGGGGGGGGGGGGGGGGGGGGGGGGAGGAGGCTAAATAAAATATTGGTTAAGGGAAAGTGGGGGTAATTGGGAGAGTAATGAGTGGTACGGGGAGTATGGGAATGTTCACTCTCCGCCCACAAGGTCAACTATAATGACGAGTCGGGCAACGCGAATACGACAGTTTCCGGTAAAGTACATTTTGGGCCCCATATCATTTGCGTTTTAACAAGGTGAGGCGAGCGAGCGAGCCCCGGTAGCTCTGTGGGCTTGATAAGCGCTGGCCTGCTGACCTAGCGGGCCCAAGTTCGATACCCGGAGGCGGAAATCTTTTCAAATGGGGTTCCATTTCACACTGCCTTTCATTATCGCCCTTCCATCGTCCTGATACATGTATAACTGAAATACATGTAACGTTATTGTTAAAAGGGTGTAAAATCGAAAGTCATCCATCCAACAAAGTCGCAGTTTTGTCATGTGATACCGTATTCAGATCATTCTTTTCGTTTACAACGGACCTATAGAAGCCCCACTGTTGGCTGTATGGTTTGGACCAGTTCTATAGATGGCTGATGTGACAAGTAAAGGCTCTTATCAGACTGCACTCAAGTGCAGTCTGATCGCAGCCTTTGCTTGCCACGATTGCCACATTGTTTGAAATGACAAGATGTGGCTCGTTTAGGTCACAATGCCTTTAAAATGACATAAAATCTATTTCAAAGTACTTGTAATGAAAAATCGAAGCATTTAAAACACCCGCTATACCTTTACGTCTCTTTTAATGACCCTACAAGAAATGTGAAAATTGATTAGAACACAGAGAGCTTGTATAATACATCATGGATTGTTTGGCCTATATTACAAGAAAATGGGCCTTATGTCATTGCCAAAAATGGCGACTCACGCCAGCTTAATCTAATTAGTCTTCTCCTTGCGCATCAACCGATCCTGAAAGGTGTTTTGATCCTGATCAGGCTGCGCGTATGCGTAGGCAGAGCTGAGTGTTGGCTTTCGCAGATGTCGCAATTTAGGTGTACAAGTTTTCTCGCTGTATCAAAATGCTTGCAGCAATATATTGCAAAAAAAGTGTTGATCTGGCAACTATTTAAGAAATGCCTATAAACGATGAAAATTCGATGACAACTTATTTACTCAAACTAAGCAAATATGCCCCTGTAAAGCTGACAAAGTGTTACAGGAATGATATCTATTATTATTATTATTATTATTATTATAATTATTATTTTACAGTCTCGCTTTGAAAAACTTGGTCTGTCTGTAATTCCTAAGACTTTTATGTCATTTTTCTCAGGATCTGTTGAAGCTATAATCTTGATACGAGGTATACATATGGACAATGAGTAGTTGTCTTGTGAGATCGGGCTCAATGCTCTTATTCCTCACTTTATTTGTTCATGTTTCCGTCTTTTCAGGGAAATTGTCTGTCCTAGTTTTCTCAGCAACTATGCATGGTAGATTCTTCAAACGTAGAATGAATTGATATCGCGGGATTGAGACTAAGGTTCATTGCTCTTATTCTTCTTCTATTTTCTATCCATTTTTTTTTCTTCCCTGTTTTGCATGTAAAAGCTAGAAACTTGAAACTTAGTATGTATATGGATGATGAGTTGTTTTATCATGGGATTGGAAATCGACCTTCTTATTTCTATCCTTCTCCGTATTTATCATTTTTTATCTCTTTTCAAGGTAATTTTGTGTCACAATTTGCCCAGGAATCGTGCAAACTAGAATCTCCATATTAGGTAAACACGTGGAGTTGTTGTTGTATCGTGGGCCTGTCTTTCCAAGGTAAGTTTTGTATTTTGTTTTTCCAAAGTAGGGGAGAGTCGGGTAACTTCGGACAGCGGTTAATTTCGGACACTGACATTGTTTCCTTTATATGTGAGGTGTTTAGAACTAAAACAAAAATTAACTGGCCAAACAGAGAAACTCCTGATGAAACGGCTCATTATGAGCCGTCTCACCTGGATTTTCACTGTCTGCAATTGTATGTCCGAATTTACCCGCCTGTCCGAAGTTACACGACTCTCCCCTAATTGTTTGTCACAGTTTCTCCCGTATCAGGCCCGGTAAACCGATCGAACAGCTCTTCCCAGACAGATGATCATTGAGCAACCCCAATGACAACATCACTCACACATCAGGGGCCGTATTTATAAAACGACTAAGTGGTTGCTATGCTGTTGCTAAGGCTGAATTTCAATGAAGGAGATTCCCTACAACTGTGAAATTTGCTCTGGAGGAACAGTCTAAAAAAGGCTGTTCCTCCAGAGCAAATTTCATAGTTTTACGGAAGCTCCTTTATAGAAATTTAGCCTTAGCAACAGCATAGCAACCACTTAAGTCGTTTTATAAATATGGCCCCAGGTGAACGAAAGCATAGACAGACAACCGGAACACAAAACAATAACAACTATTTTTACTTTCTCTTTAAGGTTTTGGGCCGAATTTAAAAGACCAAAACAGAAAGCAAAGTTCTAGATGACCGCAGACAAGCGAACGTAAGAACAAGTATAGGCTATTTGCTGTCTATAAAACAGGTCATTTTGCAGATTATCTCATTTATTATTGGTGATAAAATTGATTTTTTTTTCTCCGCTGGTATTGTCAAACTAATACATAACTGGAAACTGACTTTCAGAATTTTATCATGTCAATTTTTTGCTTTTGTCTATTCAATCATGTACAAAAATTTACAAAATTTTCAGCTTAAGTAAAGGGGAGTGCCACAATTTAATGTAATAGCTATAAGCAATGCCCATATATGCATCACAAACAAGACATGTTTCTATAGATAAATTAATCCTATTCATCACCAATCAATTCTCTTCGCAACTAATAAATAAGTGGATTTCATTTTTACTCAGATGAAAAGATTAACAGGTAAGTTTATTAGTTTATTAACGTCTCACCAATTCTACAAACATATACTCATACATTTTCTATATCTATCTAAAAAGTAAAATTGCCGTTCAAATATGAACTATGAGAGACGAATTAAGACAATAAGTAGAAACTATCTACGTCTACTATTTACAAACATACTCAAATAAAAAAGTATATGAGCGTGCTCTGTGCCGGCTGCATCCCTTACCAGGTCACAAAACTGAATCCGGCTGGCGGGAAAGACCATATACCAGAACCAAGGTTCCCCGCCCGCCGGATCCGTCATGTCGACGCACAAGGCACAGCCGGCTCAGAGCAACCATAAAACACATCATATATATAATACACCATACACTTGATATGTGAACATATTATGTGCCAGTCACATCCATAATCGAATAAGGGACGGCAAAAGACCATGTGGCGGAACCAATGTCCAGACAGCACGTCTTTTGCCCCCGAAACCACCATGACAACAAACAGGGCACATCCGACCCAGAGCAAATCTAAACAACAATATGTTTAGGATAAAAATAAATAAATAAATAAATAAATAAATAAATAAATAAATAAATGACTAACATTTTAACAGGAAATTTCAACTAAACAAGGAAGTAGTCTTACCAATACCATATAAAGTACATCCACCAAACACACAAGTGGACCAGAAGACCGATCCCGCGAGTCATCATGTACTGACTCACCGTGGAACTGGTACTGGAGTGTCATATAGGCATACTACTCCACGTACCACACCCGTATCTCACAGAATCATGTGCCAAGAGCATACGGGGGTCCACATGTGCCATGCGGATGTATAATACCCACCTCCTTACAAGTTGAATACTGAGCAACGTTAAACAGAAATATTGATACAAATTTAAGATAAATGTAGACTAAGTGTAAAACACTTAAGAAATGGAATTATAAAGCATCGTTATTACGACAATAAGACATTATTTGCATGTTAAAAGTTGCCTTCTTTGAAGTATTGCAGCGCAGGTTTTGGCACAAACACGGACCAACTCAGGATTGGAAAATAAAAATACAAACTTATTATCATCTGACATTGAATTAAAGTGGGGTGCGCAATCTTGAGCCTTCATAAAAAGTGTCTCTCTAAGATCGTCATACATACGACATTTCAGTATCACATGCACTTCGTTTTCTAAAATACTGCAAAACGGACATAAACGCAAATCTTCTGCTAAACCTTCGTAGCGACCAGTTTCGATTCTAATAGGTGCCACACCACACCGAAATTTGCTGAAAGCTGCTCTATGACTGGGTGGCATTATCATTTTGCAATATTGTTCAACATTAAAATTAGTTTTCACAAGCTTGTACAGGCGTAACTTATTACGGCCTTTGCCAGAGGTACCTACATGGGAATTAATTCTACTATTCCAGTTTGTCAAGAATTTTTCGAATACAGTAGTTTCAACATTGCTGATAAAAGTAGAATGTGAAGGAATGCTTTCTGCAATATTAACATACTGTGTCAAATCGTTCCCATTTAAAAAGTCTGACACCGAATATATCCAGTTTTTGCAAGATCTACCAGCTTTTAATGAGGCCCAGAGAGCCACCCGTTTATTTAACCTATCATTATTCATGGTGGATAATTTTGACCAATATAAGCCGACACTTTTCCATTGGCGCACAATGGCCGGTTTCCAGCCCATTTCGCCGGCGATAGCATCATTGGGCGTGTATTTCCCTACGCCTAAATAGAACCGCATAGCTCTATTATGTACAGCGTCTATGCAGGAGTACGAACGAAATCCCCATATCGGAGCACTATAACTAATAACAGGCCATACAACAGAATCGTACAATTTTGTAAAAACATCATAGGGGACACCACCAATATTTTTACATTTGGCAATGAGTAAGCCTAAAGCTCGACTGGCGCTCTGAGCAACACATTTAGCCATTATATTATAATCTAAATGTTCGTTTAAGACAACGCCTAAATATGTATATCTATCTATCACATCAACAATGTCATTACCAAAATAAAACACAATATCCGTTCTTGCTACAGAGTTTGGCCGAAAGTGCATAACATTACTTTTGGCAGTGTTGACTGACATATCATTTCGACCACACCAGTCATATAAAGCATTTAGCAACAGTTGCAGTTCATCAGAAGATTCAGCTAATAGAACGATATCATCAGCATATAACATTACACTAATTTTTTCATCACCTAAGCTAATTCCTAAATCTAGGGACTTAAGGTAGACAGCTAGGTCATTTATAAATAAATTAAACAATAATGGAGACAGTACACAGCCTTGACGGAGACCGCACTGTACATCAAACCAGTCCGTCTTATAAGAATTTACCCTGACACAAGACCTAACAGACAAATATAGTGACTTAATTGCTGAAAACATTTTACCAGAAATGCCAATATTAGAGAGTCGTTTCCATAAAATATTCCTATTAATAGTATCATAAGCTTTTCTAAAATCAATAAAAGCACAAAACGTGGACTTCTTTAACTTTTTTCTGGTATCAATAATACTAGTTAAAGATAGAATATGGTCGGTGGTACTTCTACCTTTTCTAAAACCATTCTGTTCGTCTGTTAATTTACCGTTTTGCTCTGACCACGAAGACAATCGCCTATTTAAGATAGAACAGTATAATTTATACATAGCCGGAGCAAGACTAATACCTCTATAAGATAGGGGGTCACGCCTGTCTGTAGTCGATGACTTAGGTATTGGGTTAATCATGCATTTACCCCAGTCAGACGGTACAATACCATTATCGAAACAAATGTTGAATAAAATATGTAAAAATGAAATAGCTGTGTCATTTTTCAATACTTCAACCGGAATATTATCAAAACCGGCAGCTTTGCCCATTTTTGCATCGTCTACGGCTTTCTTTACCTCAAAAATATTAATATGGTCATTATACGTATTTTGCAGGTTATCGTCATTAGTATTGACAGTTCCAATGTCGCTAGACTGACCAACACTAGTGAACAATGACCTAAAATCGTTCTGCCATTTGCCTAAAACGTCAGACAAGCTCACTGAAACGGAACCGTCATCCAATAACACTTCCATAGGAATGGATTTTTTGTATGCGTAACTGATGCCGATTTTACCAATAGATTTCCAGAACTGAGACTGATCTACAGGTATGTAGGTACCATTGAGTAACTCTGTACAATTAACTAACAATTGACATAGGTAAATGTTGGCCATTCTAAGGCTGTTCTATAAATAAACTTACTCCCTTGTGAAATACAGTTAAAATATCTTCTAAAAATGGGCAGTTTTCAAAAGAAACTTTTTAGTTTCAAAATATAATTTTGTGGAAAATTATAGTTTAGTTATGTATAAGATAGATATTAAAGATTCGCTTTACTTCACAGTGATAGCTGTGGTAGTTTTAGAGATATTTAGCAAAATGACCTGGGGCGAGTTGCATAACGCTAGCGCTACGTAGCGCTCGCTAGCAATTGGCTATGCAACGGTATGTTACAAAAAAGCGCTTTGTAGCGCTACGTGGCATCCCCGGAGCTGCCTCGCGTAGCGCTTTTTTGTAACATACCGTTGCATAGGCAAAGCGCTCTGTAGCGCTTTCTGTTTACATGTGTTTAAAACGAGGCAAATTTCACTGTGCAACGCACTGCAACAGAGAAGCGCTTTTTAAAAGCAAAATCGTTGCATAGAGCTGGCAAAGCGCTACATAGCGCTATTTTATACCGCTTTCGTTAAGCAACTCTCGCCTGTTTTATAGACAGCAAATGGCTTATAACATAGTGGAACCACAACAGTTGTACCGAATTTTTGCTTTGAGATTATGTCGTCTGCTAGAGGAACATTCGACCAGAATCATAGTGTGCCTGGGTGAAACCCCGCACCGTGGCACATCGCGTAAACTGGAAAAACCGCACCTCAGTTAGACTGCGGCAAAGACGTGAAACTAATTTTGGTTGATTGCGGAAAGCTAGACCTAAAATGGCATGTCCGTTTCTAGGCTGTGTCTGAATGCATATTAAAGAATCTAGTAATTAATAAAGAGAATAAGATTATTACCTCTCATGTTATGCATGATATCATTTTTCGCCTTTTCTATTTGCATCTGCTTTAGCTGTTCTCGTAATTGTTTTTCCTCCCTCGACAAATTAGCATTCGCCATCTTTCTTTCAGTTTCGATGCCGAGTGTCCGTTTCTGTAGGGAGTTTCTGCGGGCATTGTTCTTGATTTCACACTCTTTATAGCTTCTGCAGCTTTCTTGAAGATACCTATCCACTTCACTGTCGCTTGTTTTCTGCTTACGTATTTGTGATGTCATATCCGGTCGAAATCACCTACGTTTGTTTCGTATCTTAGTTTCTACAGGCTTTGCTCCGAGAAATAAGCTTGGGATTTTATACAGAGGGATGCTCTTAAACACGATAAGATTCTTATTCTTGTAGCTAAAAACCTGCTTAAATGATAATACACATTCACAATGAAATGCTAGAATTAACAAAACATTAGACCCAATCATTTAAATTGGACAAAACCTCTTGACTTGTTTCGGCTAGGCCTATAACATTTTGTTTTCTTCTGACTGTCGGACAGTTTCAAGTGTATAGTATTGCTTTAAAACAATGCATTGTTGTTAAATGTTCCGACCTTTTTATCCAGTTCACCGAATCTAATTCTACAATTTCACACTATGGCTTGAACTTTTGTACTATTAGAATATTATTGTTTTCTAATTGTCACTTTTGGTTAGGGACCCTGCTAGTAAGTACACATGTGGTGCTTGCCAGTGCCCTGCAAATATGAAATGGAAACATAATTACTATGTATATGACATGTTTTCATTGTTGAACTGTACGATACACACCAGGTAACATTTTACAAACTTTTGGATATGAACAATGAGCTAAAGGTATACTCCCTCGTATTTCGTTACTAAATAATCACAAAATTATGAAACTGGTTAGTTGTATGCAACATAATTAAGATTTGTTCAAAACATCTTCATCTTCAGCGAAAACATCTTTGTTATGGAGGCAGAGATGATATATCAATGCACACCCTTCGTGAATATTCACGAATATTTTGTCGTCAGTAATTGATTGACTCCCACAGGCGTTTCTGCAAGCATGTTTTGAATTTTATGATTGGTGGAGTAAATAACTTTACAATAAATTTACAATAGCATTAACCTCTAATCTGTGCACGTGAGTTCTTTTCAGCCAATAACGGTCTGAAGTCGATTAAAGAAAGGGCTTAAAATTATTCATGATATAACTTTTACCTGATTAACTATGACTGCTGGGCGTATCCAGTCTTCAATTTTGGCGGGAATGGCGACCCGCTATATTCTTTTAAATTCTCTTATTTTCAGTGACAATCACAAATCATAAATTTGGCAGATAAATGTACTTTTAATAGCAATCATTATCATGCCTAGGATATAATTTATTGTGAGAAATTTAAAAGTTAATAGAAATATTGAGAATAGAAATATTGAGGGTGTAAATCTTTAAACGGAAAGCATCCCTATATACTTTTCTGTTTCATCATGTGGGCCTAAACTGTCTTTCAAAGATATTTTAAAACCAGAATGATACTACACGATTTATCTTTTAAATGACAGACAACTTCAACTGACTCTAAATACGAGAGAAAGTAACTTCTTAATATTGATTTTGCACTGTTTTTCAATTTTCAAAACAAAACAAACAAAAAAAAAATGAGCAAAAAGAAAAAAAAAAAAGAAGTTTTGTCTATCACTAATTGGCATTATTCAAATGAATGATAAATCAACATCTTTTTTTTCCTTGTTTAAAAAAAAAATACAAAATACAAATAAACAAACAAATAGTAAAAATTTTCAAACTCACCAATAACGACGTAGTTCTTATAAATGTTTCAACCTTTTAATGTCCAGCTATGAACTAGTGACAAAACTACTCACTGTCTAACTCTGATTAAGTTTATACCAATATTTGAAGTTATTGACTTAAGATAGGTAAAAGCACGTAAACCAATAATTCAAGATAAAACTTTTCCTGTTTAAACAAATATAATATTTCCTTCTGAACAAACACAGTTTGAAATTTTGTCAGCTATTTCATTATACGTTAATATAAATCGAACTACATTTTTCATTAATAAAGAAACGCACAGTTATGCAAAAATTTACCAAAGTCAGTTGGAAGATAAAGTATGACTTTATACTGAAATTGCTTTGATTGCTGCATTTAACATAAAGATTAAAACCAAAAAAAAAAAGACTTCTTTGCAATATATGCATTCGTGAATACTCGAAAACGTACTGATTACATTCCATATTTTGATGGGTGCTCTGCGTGTGTATGTGTGCCCGTCTATTTTGTGAAGGTTGGTACGAAGGTGTAGAGTGGCGAGAAGTCAGGGGATGGCGCGGCGTGACGTAGCGTGGAGCCATCTCAGTGATGCACGGGGCTGGCTGAAAACTCGATGGCTTTGCATTTCTTTATTTTCTTTTTTTTTATTTCTTTTTTTTTAAGTCCTTTGAAATCAGGGGAGGGGGGTATATTCTGATCAGTCTTTGACTCGACTGCCTTATTAAGATAAAGAAACTACAGTATGATTTCCTCTGGACCTCGTCGCCAGATATTGTAAGGGTCACTGATGAGGCTTGAGTAGCCGAAGCTTCGAAGTATGACACATGACCCTTCTTTTGAATATGTTTTCTGCTCTTAAAGATTGTCTCCCTCGTTTATTTCATGTTTTCAGAAACAAATATTTTAACAAAATTTCGTTTGACAATATATACAAGTCTCATAAATAGCCGTAAAAGTTTTGAGAAAATGCATGTTTTATTCGATAAATGTGGAATGAAAAATAATCTTCAAATTAAAATGCAAATTACCTTTTACATGTACATGTACAAATTCCATAAATCCAGCTTCAGAAGTTTTGCGAAAATTAGTCCAAATTTAATAAAAGTTTGTTAATTTAGTGAATGAACACGCAAGAATTTTACTACGTTATGTATTTATAGTAACTCGTGCGCTTTGAGTTTAACGAGCACGCATTTCTTGCTTCCTACTGCAATAGTACGGTGAGCCGAAAGTATCGTCGGATGGTAATTTTTATCGACTATTTGGCTGATAAGCATTAGAATTGGGACATACTTTTTCGATAGGTTTTTGATAAATTTTTTGCACCTTCTCCGCTGAACAATGTAAAAAAAAAAAAAATCCATCACTATTTAATCTGTGGTAAGAATATTGTACATGTACATGTATCGTAGTATATGCTTTGTACTATCTGTCGTCATTTAGAGAATGTTGTCCTCATGGGCCTATGGCTTATTGGAATTATGAATAAAGTTACTACTATTTCCTAACGGCATGTAAGAATATCGATTTTGACCACGCGAGTCATGTGATCATGTAGAGGTATTTTTCTTATTCGTGCACGTGATTGTGACGTATGAATAAATTATTTTTGTCCAATAATGCGATTTCAACCGCGGTCCGCGATTGTATATAAATTTATCTTATTTTTTTTTTTTTTTGTTTAAAGTCACTGTTATCAAATATTATTATCTAAACTCTAATTCAAATGTACAGTTAGACCATGTCGGAGGTATTGCATTGAATATTTCATCAAATCATTTCTGTTATTATTATAAAGGGAATAAATCTTTAAAGGAACTCTTAAAGATTTGAATTTTGCTAACTGACGTCAGGAAAGAAAACAAAGTGATGCATCGTTTAGCTACCCCAAAGCCAAGATAAAATCCCGAACACTCCCAGTGTTGATAATCCCTTCGCCACTGAATGCGTGCCAAAGCGTCGGAAGCTTACTCCACTGAGGCCTAGCGTCCCCCCCCCCCCCCAAAAAAAAAAAATGAGAAAAAAAAAAAAAAAAAAAAGACAAATACAGAAGTCCCAGATCAAGCGCCGTAGAATACGGCATCTGATCAGGCTATGCATATTTGCACAAAATTTCCAGCATTTTTTTGCTAAAGAATGAAAATAGTAAATAACTAAAACATAAAAATGAAAATAAATAAAACTAACACTCCTAAAAATAGACTCATCCGAATGATAAGGATAGAAGGGTCAGCTATGTATAAATAGGTTAAGATAAAATCAGTGCCAACTGCATGGCTGACATATTACAAAATTATCAGAAGCCCCAGTAGCGCAGTGGGTTAAGCGCTGGCCTACTGATCTAGCGGACCGGGTTCGAGCCCCGCTTGAGGCGAGAATCTTTCCTACCGTAAACGGGGTTCCATTGCACACAGCCTTTCATTATCACCTTCGTCCTGATATGACTGAAATACTGTTGTAAGGGACGTAAAATCGCAAGTCATGCATCCATCCATGTATATTGTATTACAAAATGACGTTTGGTTCTCTCGATAGCCTGGCTTCAGTTAACAAAACAAAACAGGAAGCATAGGAAACAGAACCAGTCAATGAGAGTTTAGCCCCATTGAGAAGAGTGGCAAAAAGTAAATGGCAGGGCTGCTTCCCCTGAAAATGTGTCATTCACCTTAATACAGAACAGTCTGCTCATCCCCAAGGAAAGGAAAAAGATGTACACCGTAACTGATAATAAAACTGCTCCCCCCCCCCCCCCCCCCCCCAACTTGCAAATAGAAAAACAACAACATTTAAACAAAAAGAAAACAAGTACAGAAAAATACTTTTAGAGCAAGACAGGAAGGTCTACAAAAATGGAAAAGAGCCCAATTCAAGTTTATATCGATTTCAGCCACTTGAGGAGCGAAGATATGATAATAATAAAATCTAAACTTAAAAATTGATTGCCATCATACACATGTACCATCATATCTCAACTTCTCAAGTGCCCCAAATGATCTAGATTAGGTAATAAGGTACCATACTCTATGTCTGAACAGTGACGAGTCAGTCACAGCCTACACATCCATGAAGTTTGAACAATACGCAAAACATAGGGAATCTATATGGCGAAAGCAAAGTCTCAGATCAGACTGCGCGGATGCGCAGGCTGATCTGAGTCTTCGCTGTTCGCCCATACAGTAAGACACTTTTCTTGGGACAAGAATTTTTATTGAATTTATGGAAATATGGCATCTTCAAGCCCCCCAGTAATTAATTACTGACCGTTCCAAGGCGGTAGTTCTGTTGTGGTTCTTTGTTGCCTGTTTTTGGTGTCTGTGATGTTTTACCTTATGTATGTTATTATTATTTTTGGTTCGGTTTGGGTTGCTGAGTGGCCACCTTTTGGGAACAAGCTGCTCACTCGGTTGGCCATATGTTCTTTGTATCTTGATTATTTGTAATCTTAGTTGTTTCCAACTATGGTTTGAGGGCTGGATTTGGATTTTGATTGTTTCAGTTCCTGGTCTTTGCATACTTTTTACTTTCAACTCAGTTTTAGTGCTTGTTCCATAGACTCAAGCAATAAAATTAGACAATACAAATCTATGACTAGATATGAACAAATTTATAGGCCTACTGCTATGATGCATTTATTGTAAACATGCGATCCGCACTGCTTGGCTAGCGGCCCGGTCTCGAATCCTGTTAGAGGCGGGATTCTTGCCAGCCGTAAACGCCTTTTATAATCATCCTAACAAACAAGTAAAACCCAATATTATCCTTCGCAATGCTAGGTGCCAACAATCAGGGTGAGGATCATGTGGTTTTTGTTTATTTATTTGGCTGCGAGGGAAAATGACGGTGCTATGAGAGAATCTTGGTTTATGTCAACTTGTTATTTGAGCCGCGACACGACAAAACCAACAATGTGGTTGTGCGCCCAGCGCAGACTCAGATCAGCCTGGGCATCCGCCCAGTCTGATCAGAGCCTTCGCTGTCTGCACGGAGGTAGCTTAGTCCCTTAGCTACCCTTTGAGCACTCAAAGAAGAGTCTGCTCAAACTAGGTGGGTGCCCAGGCTGATCTGAGTCTGCGCTGGTCGCACAACCACTTTGTTGGTTTTCTCGTGTCGCGGCTCATTTCTCTTTCAGTTACATGTATTGTACACTCGTTGAGCTATGAACCACTTTCCAGTCTACACATTTCCCACTGGGCACACAAGGCTGGATCAACCTAAAGTCAACCTTGACTCAACATCGTGACGCTGAATCAAGATTGACTCAAGGTTGATTCAACCTTTGTGTGCCTATTGGGTTTCGGTTCTAACAACACATTAACTGAATCACGAAAAATCCTACTATGAGCAAGGACTCTACAACAAAATTTCAACTGTTGGCCGTACAGATCATGGCGCCAGTTTTGTTTCCTAATTTCCTCATTGAAATTTCGGTACAGAGCCTTTTCGCAAAGAGTGAACCCTTGCGGTTCCATCATAAGTCATTAAAATCGGGAAGATTTGGGCTGGAAAGTGACGCACAAACTAATCTATGTAAAATATTAGAGGAAAGAGGAAACTTTGATAATCTATTACACAGGGTATAATCGATTCCGCCAATTTTCGCCTCCTGCAGAGACTGTCCGTCATATTTGGCTTCCGCCGAGACTGTCCGCGAACTCTTGCTTCCTGCAGAGACTACTGTCCTCGAAAAGTGCCTTTCTGCAGAGACTGTCAGCGTGATTCTGCTTCCTGCCGAGAGCCTCGGCAGGAAGCAGGATCACGCGGACAGTCTTTGCAGGAAGCCATTTATCATGTACAGAAGTCTCGGCAGGAAGCAAGAGTTCGCGGACAGTCTCGCGGAAGCCAAATATGATGTACAGTCTCTGCAGGAAGCGAAAATTGGCGGAATCGATTATACTCTGTGTATTTTAACCTTGACCATCCAGTCACTTTTTACTGTGCAGCGAATCACTGACAATGTAAATCGTCATACAGGCTAAAGCCATGCAATGTCTTGCACAAAATTGCAACTGGCACTTTGTTGTTTAAAATTGCTTGCTACTCAAAACGGAAATGAATTAAAGTGATGCTGAAAGTCAATTTCAGATCAAAACCCATTGCTCATGCTTCAGCTGATCTCAATTTTCTTTCAATGGATGGTTAAATGTTAAGGACACTTCCATTTCTGTAATGGACATGATGGGCACATCAAATTTCAAATTCGGACGTACGGTCATCTTTCGATATCTCAAAGTTGAAGTATATCTCAAACTACTGATATCTCAAAGTAAATTTTCTCAATAATCCGAAAAAAAATTTCTTTGAGATATCATTAGTCAAGCTATATTATTCCGAGCTGACTTGTAAAGAAAAATAACAAATGTATCCAAACTATATCTTTTGATGTATGAGGACACTTCGAGATATCAGTGTTTGAGATAACGAGTCAACTGTATATATTTGTTCTGTTACGAAATGTGTTATCTAATTACGGAACGAATTTCGTTTTTCTGAGGTTTATTGAAGTGTTAACTACATTGGGTCACTAGCAAAGTTTACACGAACCCCTTCTTCGGGGTTCATGTAAACTTTGCCAGTGACCCAATGTAGTTTACACTTCAATAAACCTAAGGGAAGAAAGGGTTCATCATAGGTACGGGTAAACTTTGCTAGTGACCAATGTAGTTTACACTTCAATAAACCTAAGGAAGAAGGGGTTCATGTAAACTTTGCTAGTGACCCAATGTAGTTTACACTTCAATAAACTTAAGAACAAAATATGTTCATTGCTTAAATTTACATTCGTCTCAATCAAACCGTGCCAAAAAATTTTATATAAGCGCTAAAATAGAAGCAGTAAAACACTAACATGCAGTTTTTCTGCTAACAGGAAACAGCATCAATGTCGTAATGACGTTGCCGATGTCCAATCAGATTATAGTGAGCCATGGTCTATTCTGACGTCATATAAAGTCAATGTCTTACTATTGAGAAGAGACACAAAGAAATCTGACTTATATTAACGTTTTTCAATTGAACTTTACGGGAAAAGGACTGAAAAAAATGTTCTACCAAATGCCTATGCCGACCGTGAACAGAATCTTTCCTACTGCAAGAAACTATACGGATTCTCGGTCTTGTTTTCTGAAGGAATTCACGATTAAGCGTCAACTCAGCTTAAAATAAGTCCTTCAAAGGACCATTATCCTGTCTTATAAGCGTCTATGGCCGACGTTGAAAAGACTGCTAACCGTATCTGGCCCCGAGGTTATAAAACTTTTTCCATGCTCAACTCAGCTGAGCATGAATTTTTACCTGCTAATAAATAACAAATTATTAATAAGTACAGTTGTTTTCTTGCTCAGTTTAGCTGAGTATGAAATTTAATTTTCTCTGCTTATGAATATGAAAATGCCAACATTAGTTGGCATTTTCATATTTATCAGCAGCGAAAATTTCATGCTCAGCTGAGATGAGCATGAAAACAGTTTTATAACCTCGGGGCCTGGTAGCGTAATACTTCGGTTTTAAGAGGAGTGTTTGCCCGTCCAAAACAAGGCAAAAATCTTTATCCGTCTTGTAAGACGGATCTAGATCTTTGGGATTGTTATGGAATAGAAAAAAAAACACACACAAAAAAAAATATTTTTATAGCTGAATTACACAAAGCTGATTTACATATTTGCGATAATTTTGGAAGCTTTTACTTCCGTCTTATAAGCAAATAAAAAAGGAAGCATGTGCGCATTCAAATGGGAGCCACAATGCTCAACTTATGCCGGAAGATATGGTATCCACAAGAAGACCACTATATGATAAGAAAATATGTAAACGATACAGCAATCGTACCTCATCGTAGAATGACGGTAAAAGTAAAGGAAAATTAGCTGTTGGAAATACGTCAAAGTGAGCTGTCGTCATCTGATTCAATTCAGATCAAAACAGAATTACGCCGGACCCATTATCAAAATTACAACCAAGCCAAGTTAAAGTCAGGTTTGTTTAAACATTAGTGCTGATATGACTGTTATTAGGGTGTAAACACTAGGTATCACGTCATCAATAAATTATATGATAAAGATGAGAAGCAAATATTTTGCTCTGCTAGTGCAGAACACTTACTTTTATGTTAGTGACGAACTTGTGTGATACGCTGATAGAACTGTTTGCACTTTAATAGATATAAGGCCTATATATTCAAACCATATAGAAATAGTTGCTGCATTATAAGGGCAGAAGTCGAAAGAACTGAAGAAAAAAATGCTTAGTGGTCGCAGAGGATGCCCCAACATTCGGCACAATTAGTCATTTTAACTAGTTCATCTTGTAAAATCAGAGAATTTAGAAGTCGTCTGTAGGCCGCTGGCCATCAGGTCATTATTTTTGTTTTCTTGACTAATATGGCTACGGATAACGGACATTTTTACTAAGACTTAAGGGAAATGCCTCCCCCCCCCCCTCTCCCCCAAGCCCCCAAGGACTCAGTCGATGATTAATACACTCCCTAAAAAGGCAACCTGAAAGTCATCTTGAACAGGCTTAAACCCCAAGCCTACGAGTAAATTCGGACAGCAAGTTAATTCGGACAGTGGCATTGTTTCCTTTATATGTCAGTTGTTTGGCATTAAAACAAAATCAACTGGGCAAACAGTGAAAATCCTGATGAGACGGCTTATTTTGAGCCGTCTCCTCTGGATTTTACTGTTTGCAATGGTATGTTCGAATTTACCCGCTGTCCGAAGTTACCCGACTCGACCCTACTTGCTGAAGAAAAGGCAAGGTTCAGAGCCGGAAGCATCACCACAGAACAGATCTTCAACCTCATAATCCTGTGTGAAAATGCCAACAAATATCAGTAAAATCTGTACCATATCCTCATTGATTAAAAAAAAGACCTTGACAGGGTATGGCATGCAGCCTTATGGGATTAAAACAAAAGAAGTTATTATTATAGTCATGTTACAGTTTGGGTAGTTTATTGTTTAAAGTAAAAAGATTTTGTGTTCCTTCTGATTTAATCAACTTAATTGAAGTACTAATTAGTATGGTGAGAACATTTTCATACTCCGTTTCCTCCCTCTTGTTGTTTGGGTAGCATCTTCTTTTGCGCTTATATATGTGATGTGTATTAGCTTTTATAATAGGATCGCGTGTCCAATAATTTTTTTCTTCTTTCGGTATCATGAGCTTATATTGGCGGCATTTTAATTTGGCGATTTTCTTCTTTTACGCCGATATCGCCAAAATAAAGTGACCGCCAAATATAAGTGTTTTACAGTAATAAGCTTTGAATACCTTGGAGCAGTTGTCTTAAATGATGGGTGTGGGAAGGCAATGTTAAAGAGTGGACAGTGGTGGATTTGGCCAGTTCAGTTAGAGCAGCTGAAAACAGGACATTGTTGTGAAGTCATCTGTAGTGCCCGAACGACCTTACAATAGAATAGAATAGAATCTGCCAGGAAACATGAAAGGGTACGGCGGCTCTGGATAATTTGCCAACAATGAACAAAAAGATTCGTATAAGAGCAAACGGTGTTGGCTTTTATATCATTAGCTTGTTAGTGGATTAAAAGAATCTATGAAGGGGTTGGGGCTGGGACAAGGAAATCTCAGGCTCGTTTTCAGATTATTTAGTCTTATGCGAGGCTGAAAACGAGCCTGAGATTTCCTTGTCGAGGCCTCAACCCCACCATTGTTTATTTTTTCTCACCCATTTTATTTTATAGAACAGAATATCCATTAAATACCTTAACTTCTTGTTGAAGCCATTCCTATAAATTTCACTCTAATTTCTATTAACAGCTTTGACATGTGTGTTAATTTAACCTTGTGCATGCATTTTTCATGACTGGCAGCTAATCAGAAATCTACAGTGACACTTCCTGTACATCACTGGGTGTCGATTTCATATTCTGCATGCAATTTACATGAACGGTAGTAAGTTGATTTGTTGGATTAAAGTGTGCAATTAATTGGGCTGTACTATATAGCAATGATTGGCATTTTGAGACAGCTTTCTGAGCCTAGGCTGAGATAGCAGGCCGAGATAGAAAAATCTCAGACAGCTCTAGAAAGGGATATCCTTGTCCATTGGGTGAGAAAATCAAGTCTACTCTTGAAGGTAGTCAGCTTGACTGGCCGGGAGATTTTCGCATTTTTGATAGCTACGAAGACAGAAATGCTTTATAACACAACAGAAGACTCCGATCAATTCTATCAATGTCATGTTGAGACCTTTTCAATCATATTAACATTTCATAAAGGTTTACACCCTCAATATTTCTATTATCTTTTAAATTTCTCACAAAACATTATATCCTAGGCATGATAATGATTGCTATTAAAAGAACATCTGCCAAATTTATGATTTGTGATGGTCACTGAAAATATGAGAAGTTAAGAAAATACACAAAAGAACGGCAATAGCGGACCGCCATTCCCGCCAAAAATGAAGACTGTATACGCCCAGCAGTCATAGTTAATCAGGTTAAAGTTGTATCATGAATAATTTTGAGCCCTTTCTTTAAACTACTTCAGACAGTTATTGGCTGAAAAGAACTCACGTGCACAAATAAGAGGTTAATGCTATTGTATAGTTATTTACTCCACCAATCATAAAATTCAAAACATGTTTGCAGAAACGCCTGTGGGAGTCAATCAATTTATGACGACAAAATATTCGTGAATATTCAAGAAGGATACGTATTGGTATATCGTCTCTGCCTCCGTAACAAAGATGTTTTCGCTGACGATTTTTTTAACAAATCTTAATTAATTTGCAAACAACTAACCAGTTTCATACTTTTGTGATTATTTCGTAATGAAATACGAGGGAGTATACCTTTAAGATATATGATTACACCGAAATGGTTTTCCCACCATTTTTTCAAAGGGAGATAACTTACGTGACTTCCTGTCTTCGGGCGACGTAGCCATTCCAAACAAGATGTCTAATCAAAAAGGAAAGAATTCGCCAATTCTTCATTTAAGAGCTTTCCCCATTGAGAAGAGGGGCAAAAATGGCAGAGTTGCTTCCCTTTGACGGGAACCCATTTACCCGAAGGATCTGGGTCTGCACTTTTTGTTCAGACCTATCCTGATATTTAGAGTTTTACGGTAATTTTCTTTGTCTGTGTTACCAGGATACAGCCCCGGATCCAGGGATGGGCTTCGGGGCTTCAGCCCCGCCATCCGGGCTCCTGTGCTAAGTATGAAATTTGGCCTCCAGATAATAATGAGTATCTGTTGACAGTTTGAGATATTCACCCATGTGATGTGGTTGGCTTAAGATAGATGTTGTGACATCTCATTAGAATCGCCACGCCGAGGCGATTCTAATGAGATATCACAATATATATTTCAAGGCAAAATGACATTATCAAATTTCTTATCAAAATGATCCCTGATTATTGCATATATTTTCAAGCCCCTATCTTCCCCTTCCCCAGACCTCGGACCCCCCCCCCCCCCCACACACACACACACACATATCCCGGCACCTCCCAGCCCCACCAGTCCAGAGCCCTACCAAAACATGGTGGTCTGGATTCGGGCCTCAAATAGCGAAACTGACTATAAGATCGTTTTCCGAAGGGTCGTGGTAAATAGCTTCATGCCACAAATCGATAACCTTGTGACAGACAAAGAACATTACTACGGGGTAGGGGCACATCAACCCTGTAAGGCCTGAGATAAAACATTATCGAGATTATTTCCTCCCTAAATATGAGTTATCACGTTATCAAAAAATCTTTGTAAGCCTATCCTACATTTAAAGAATAAAAAAAAAAATTTCCTATCGACCTTCTTGACATTACCTTTTCTGGTACGTAACTTAAACCACACTTTTTGTAAGTCCCAAGGTTAAATAACGTAGTTAACGGTTTATATTTCGATTATGAAAGAAAGTCTTGTTTTGAAATTATATACAAAAATACAGTGTGGAATATTTCACGTAAAACGGGACCTTAGACCACATGCGATTACTACCTGTTAATACTTAAGTCATTCTGTACATCTCCGTAAACTGATCAGGGTCTTCTTTCTTTTCTTTATGGATTTCTTGTGGTGGTAATAATGATTGTACGAACAGAACTGACTCTGACTGGACTGCGCATTATCTGAGTTTTTGAAAGTCACCTGTCCTGTGAAGTACTGTTTCGCGTTAAAATACAAAAGACCCTTTCCTTTAAAAATAAACTATGTTTGTCTGTCATTCAAGTTAGTTCCAGTTTCCAAAAAGGTCACTTTTTTATTTCTCTTAAACTTTCATTTTATTAAGAAACCTAGATAGTTTACGACGGAATTATTATTTCTTAAATACATGTAAGTGCAACCATTTCATAGAACACGTAATAATGCTTTACGCTGTTTAACCCATTGCATTCTGGGTATTTTTGTCGTCTGCTGAAATTGTCGTCTGCATCAAAAATCAAGAATATGTCTAACTCTTGAGAAATGATGTCCAGGCAGTAAACAGTTTGCATCTCAGATCTGGATCCAAACTGTTTGCCCAGATACCCCTTAAGGGGTATCCCGAATTGAATGGGTTAAACTCACATGCCATATCATCATTTTCAAATCATTTTTCTCGGATTTCATTAGACATTATCATATCTAAATACTTCATAAATGTTCCAAGAAAAGCCTTCGCTTTAAGACAAATAAGCATACTGGGGCTGTTCAAAAACCTCTGCTCGCGGCGCAATATTTTGGTAACCACCCTACATGAAGCTACATCCAGACAACTCTGCAAACGTGGTGTAGATCTATATTTGAAAGAGGTATACCCTAAAGGCAATGCAGCTTTTTATTTCAGAAGGTCATAATTCAAATATATGAGCAGTCTCTATTTTTATGCTCTTATTCCGCACAGACCACAAATCCCGCGTATCGACACGAATTGATAAATTTAAGGATTTGTGGAATTGTAAATTTTCTGGTCCTATTCGTGACGCTCTACAATTTATTTACTGTACATTACGAATATTATCTAAATTCGCCCATGCAAAGGCTCTTTCTGACAAGATTTTGAATGCTGGTATCAAAATCGTGATGTCTTAAGTAGCTACAGTAGCTCACAGTCTAAAAATTTCAAATGGAAACCTGCTCACTTAAACCAATAAAAAGATCAAAAAGCATTCGTAACCTGTTTATAAGATGGGGGTTCGTTTTTGGGGAACATTGTTGAGAATCGAAACAACAACAACAAGGTTTTCAACGACATCTTGGCAAAAACGCATCTCACATGCTCTTTTAATTGATCCGTTTTCAAGTGTCTGGAGATAAACCGTGATTGCCGCAAATATTGGCACACCCGATTCAAGTACCGTAATTATCCGTAAAGCTTCAAACAAGCTGATTTTATTTTTCGCCAATTTCTGAAAAAGGATGTAAGAATTATACGTTAGCAAACAGTTTAGACTCTGATCAGACTGCTCCTGAGGAGCAGTCTGATCTGGGTCTACACTGTTTGTTATTTCTTTTCTGTCGCAATATATTAGGTTACACGGTAATTGAAATCAATGCGTGCTGAGAAGATGCTGTGACAAGTTGTTATGAGATAAACCATATCAGTAATGAATTGATTACAGGATTATCATTCAGAGGAAATAGGACTGTCCTGAACTCAGTATTTAAGATATCAATATTTAATTTATGAAAGAAGTAAGTGATTTTAAAGATGCTCTCTCTCTCTCTCTCTCTCTCTCTCTGAGTCCGTCTCTCTTTCTTTCCCTCTCTCTCCGATAATACATGAGTAACAGACAGAATGTTACAGGATTAACATGTAAAGTATGAAAACAGTGTTTTATACTCTCTCTCTCTCTCTCTCTCTCTCTCTCTCAGTATTTCTGTATGTATATCTGTCTCTGTATGTATGTCTGTCTCTGTCTGTCGCTCTCTCTGTCACTTGCATATAAAAATATCGGTAATTAACGGCTCGATTATACGAGTGATATTTGAGGTATGAAAGCAATAAGTGTTTTAAAGTCTCTCTCTCTCTCTCTCTCTCTCTTCTCTATCAGCAATTGACCCGGAACCGGAAGTGTAGTGTTCTTTTTGCTTTTGCTCTCCATTTGACTATTGCACTACCTACAAAGTGTTATTGCGGTATTCTGTTTGCGTATGTTAACGTTATGGTTTTCACCGGTTTTACAAAGAATTGTGGGAAAGCGTCATTCGAAACTGTGTAAACAAATTATAAAACTGGAGTAAAATTTGATAATTAAGGTATATATGTCTTTATTCACATGAAAATTTGCATGTAATAGGTTTTACCATAACAATACATATATTCCGGGCTGATTAGTGCTTTATTCTTCCTGAAATCAGCTTTTATAGAGAAGAAAGTGAAAGTAGACATTTCATCATATATTTGTAGAATATAATCCTCAATCGGGTTCTTAAACATAATAATGTTGTCCGCCAACCTTAAATCTCTTTCCGGAAAGTCACTTTTGTGCCGTAATTTGCCTTTTTCATCATTTCTTGTTATAGTTTTCGTCAGTAGATGTTATGGTTTCTTTCGGCTAAGATATATCATTCTACGGTTAAATTCGTAACTATGGTACAGTATTATACGGTTCTTGGCGGTGGTATTTATTCTCGCCGGGCCGCGTAGCGCAATCGGTAGGGCACCTGACTCATAAGTCAGAGGTCCTAGGTTCGATACCCGGTCTGGCCACATACTTTCGTTTCTCCTTCCGTTGATTCAACAAGGGCAGTCTGGCGAAAGTATGTGCACTTAGTACTGGTTAACCGCTTAGGAGGTCTAAGCCTGCCCAGGAATAGAGTGGTTAGGTTAACTGACCGCCCTGACATGACCATAGTTGTTTACCGTGGACGTAAAACAAGCAATCAGTCAGGTATTCATTCTCACCTTCTGGGAAACATTATGAATTTTGTGAGTCAGATTTCAAGAAATGACAATATAAATGAAAGAAACTTCATACAAACTTCAGATAGGGGATTAAATTGGTATGACTCTCTCCTTCCTATCTTAATTGTAATAGTCATGACTAAATCCATTTAATTCACCTCTTTAAGTAAAAAATAAATGCTTCTTCATATTTTCAGAAGAACATTTTATTGCTACCATTGTTTCAGAGACAGATCAACCTTTGAAGATGTCATAAATCACAAAGTTGTAATCATTATGCACAAAAATAAACCACTCAGGCCCATATTCACAAACACAACCCAAACTCATACTCGACTCATACTTTAGTAAGGTCGGTTGAAGTGACGCTCGAGTAAGCCTTGAGTGCGTGAAGTTCAAGTACAGTTTTGATTTTGACTGCGTGGAGGAGACTCTAGCTACACTCCAGTTCGACTCACATCATGCAAAGGACATTGTGGACCCAGATCGGACCTCCTAAAACATATAAACTGTAATGACTCTAAATTTGAGACATGGTTGACTTAACTAGATCAAAATAACTAAAATTCGTAAAATTATAAATATATCGCGGGAACTATGCTTTTCTGCTTGATGTCTGAGAGTCCGTCCGGTTTACGTTGCTGTGTCTGCAGATGCGTTCTTGGTGTATTGGTTGAGCTACCTGCCTGTTAAACATCGGTCATGAATTCGATCCCGTCCTTCTCCAGTATGCAAGTTGGCTGGAACTTTAATCGACTTTCCTATTCTCGTATAATTGTATTTATGTTTGTTTAATCATACCTCCTGCATGGTAATACCATGGAGTAGTTTCTGCGAGCCGAACCCGTCCCCCCCCCCCCCCCCTTAAACCACCCGACCCCCTTTCTACCTTCACACGTCGTATGGGCTTTCTTTATCTGTTTCGTGAACAGCTTTTATACCACGGATTTTATCCAAACTAGGCATATACTAGTATAGTGACACGGGGATGACGTTGTTGCATGCAATGCATAACTTCGATAATACTAAAATTAATTCGTATGGGCTTGTTTCTATATCATTGTACCCCTCCACACCCCCCCTCCCCTCCTCACCCCATCCCACCCCAATATACGATGTATGCTATTGGGTTCCGCCCGTCTGTTCGTTCATCCATCTGTCTGTCGACAAGTCTTTTGTTCCATACTTTTTAATCGCTTAAATTTCAGTAACCATATGTGAATTTTTCTAATATTAGGTCTACCAAACTTGCATACAATTGACTTTGATCCTGAGAGGACTAGAAATTAAAAAAAAAGAGAGAAGAAAGTAGCCATTTTAAGACAGTAATATTTTGTATTCAAATGTTTTTTATGCCCCCGTGACGATAGTCAGGGGGCATTAAGATTTGCTCCTGTCTATCCGTCCGTCTGTCTGTCCGTCCGTCCGTTCGTCACACTTTACGGTATAGAGTTTGTGTAATCAACTCCTCCCACAGTTTTCAGTGGATCTTTTTCAAACTGAGGGTGAGGTTGGGCCTGTAAAATCGATTTAAGCCCCCCAGTAATTCATTACTGACCGTTCCAAGGCGGTAGTTCTGTTGTGGTTCTCTGTTGCCTGTTTTTGGTGTCAGAGTTTCTGTGATGTTTTACCTTATGTATGTTCTTATTATTTTTGGTTCGGTTTGGGTTGCTGAGTGGCCACCTTTTGGGAACAAGCTGCTCACTCGGTTGGCCATATGTTCTCTGTATCTTGATTATTTGTAATCTTAGTTGTTTCCAACTATGGTTTGAGGGCTGGATTTGGATTTTGATTGTTTCAGTTCCTGGTCTTTGCATACTTTTTACTTTTTTCGCATACATGTTGTGGACATATTAAATGTGCATGTGGGTTTTTGTTGGAGCTAGAATTAATTTTGACAGAATTACGGCCTTTTGAACTTAGTCATTTTAGGCAAATTTTTGCATTGTAGGGTATGTAATTTGTGTAATTACCTACTCCCACAGTTTTCAGTGGATCTTTTTCAAACCTTGCATACATGTTGTGGACATATTGAAAGAATTACGGCCTTTTAAACTTAGTCATTTAGGCAAATTTTTACATTTGTAGGGTGTGGAGTTTGTGTAATAAACGTCTCTCTCAGTTTTCAATCGATCTTTTCCAAACTTTGCATACATGTTACGGATATATTGGAGATGTGCATGTGGGTTTTTGTTGGAGCTAAAATTAATTTTGACAGAATTATAGCCTTTTGAACCGAGTCATTTTAGGCATATGTTTGCATTGTAGGGTAAGTATTTTGTGTAATCAACTCCTCCCACAATTTTTATTGGCTGTTTTCAGACATTGGAAACTTGTTGTGGACATAATGAAGATGTGCATGTTGGTTTTGATAGGAAGAAAATAATTCTGAAGGAATTATGGCCTTTTAAGCTTAGTCATTTTGGGCTGCATTTTGCACTGTAGGTTATAAAGTTTGTGTAATGCTTTTCAGTGGATTCTTTGTAAATAGCATTTTTGCTTGAAAGGTGCTTTAGGGATGTACACATGTCCTGTGACAGGAGCTGCACGGGGGCATCATTAGTGTCTTACAGACACAATTTTCTAGTGTTTTTTTTTTTTATCATTATTATTTATTTTCTTGTGTGTGTTTGAAACTAAAGATATGTAGCAGTACTTGATTCAAGGTCAGCTAGGGTTATGTAGCTAAGGTCAATGTAGAACATTTATGATGAACACCCTCTATTAATATTGTATAAAAATGAAAATTAAAAAACAAAAAGAAAAGGTGTATATTGAACTTAGCACTTTCAAAGATTTTTGTTCGTTCGAATATACAATCACACCACTACCACCTATATCGCAAAAAGAGTTTGGGGTAGGGGTATACTGTTTTCAATCTGTCCGCCAGTCTGCTGTCCGCATTTTAGGCTTCAACTTACACAGCATTTGTTCGATCTCAGTGACATTTTGAACATACATTTATGTTGACTGGAGATAAGTCAGCCTAAAAAAGGGGTCCCGAAGAGGTTTTTGAACGAATTACGCTTTTTTGTAGACCTGGTTTCCACTAAAAATGTGTAAATAATGTCAGAGGTTCCTTTTTAAAAGTTATATTGTAGCTCAAAATTGTTAAGATATCAGTCAAGTTAGAAATTCGACTGGTTTTTGACAAGTTTGGGGTTGTTGTTTGTTTGTTTGGGGTTTAACGGCTATTTGAGACAGTGTTTCAAACTTTATCGAGCGGTCTCCCAGAGAGAGAGGAAGAAGGAAATGATGATAGGACAGACGACAAGAGTAAAACGAAATCCGAACCCCATCCCACACCTGCTGCAAGCACTGCATTTTTTATCCAGATTTATAGTGCGATCCTCAGATACCCAAATCTTTAATATTACATACCCCATAATGTGCAAGGCCTACAATGGATATCATGCTACAAGTGAGAAAGAACGCGGTTCGTCCGCCTGTACGGTCGATAACGCACTTGCTAAAGCTCGTGGATTATGTCTACGTACAAGCGGACGAACCATGCTCTAGCTTACACTAGTAAGACTCGTCGACACTAAACATAGCTCGACCCGACCACGTGTGAGTAAGAGTGCGGGGTCGGGCTCTCTCTCTCTCTCTCTCTCTCTTTGAAACGTCTGAATCTAGACTAGACTTAATATTTTCTCAAACGACATTATAGCTGAAAGGAAATACAAATTAAACATTATGACAAAACTTTGTCTATTAAACGCAGCACCCTTAAAATATGAATTTGTCACACACACACACACACACACACACACACACACACATGTATATAACATAGAGGCCATCTTGCTTATAACAACAACTTCTGGTAGTCGTGCTCTTCGCATTGTTATATCATAGCCAGGAAATCGCTGAAATATCTCCAGTCACCGTCGTGGGAGCTTCACTATTCCTCGACCAAACCTTACTAATTGGAGTTTACTCCAGCTGTACTTATGTCTGTGAATACGACTCGACCTTACCTTGAGACAACCGTTGAGTTTGGGTTTAGTTTCCGAATAGGGTCCTCAGTGTTAAAGAACAAGTTAATAATTTATATACATGCACCGGCTTAGTCTAAGATCAGCCAGTCTTTCTATGATGTTTTACAGTCATAAAACTTTGCTTTGAAGTTATTATCACTAAGGGCCTTATGATATTTTCGGAGATCTTGGGTTCTTATTTCGATCAGGACAGGTGGTTCTTAAAACATTTGCTAAAATCGCATTGCACAAATAGATTCATCATCTCTATTTTACTATTTTTGCTTTTCATGTCACAATATTCACCGTAGGAAACATAAACGTTCACCGTAGAATACGTTAGCATAACATTCGAAAACCAATGCATAAGGTTTGGATTAGCCGTAGAAAACTATAAAACCTTATTTCTAAAATTTATATTTTTTCATATTTTCGTGCATGCTGCAGTAAATATCGGTGTACATTTACAATTGAGTGCAATATTCCTCTGCATGGACAAATACAGGAGTAAATTTAGCCAGTAAAAACCTGCTTATGATGACTTGGATTCTCGCCAAGCCTATTTCGATAAACCTGCCGAAAATCGAAAATTTTTACGTGCAATGGGATGCCAATATGAGTTGGAATTCTTCTGCGCAGAATAAAAGGCTCGATTTGCATCAAAATATGAAAATATATGTTTATATTTTTAAAATCGTCTGCTAAACGGCCGTTAACATTAGAAATCTTCATCAAAAGCCGTAGAAAATCGTAACGTTAGCACGCGCATGCAGAATCCTGTAATAACACATTGTAGGTAGTGTATTGTTGCACCTAAAATCCGATTTCAGGCTCCACAGTATTTATTGCCTACATCAACGTTAAATTTCATATCGGGCCACTGTACATTCAGGATGTCTAGTCGAAGTCAGCTGAAACATATGGCAATATTGCCTTACGTGCCGTGATCTATCTGTAATCATTACAACTCGGAGCATAATTGCACGTATCTCTTAAAACGTACAGCACTTCTCCAACGCCTTCAAGGAAGATTGTTCAATGGCACCCCTTGTTAACAATTTTTTACACGGGCTGTTACCGAACGAAAAAGAGTCCTAGTTCCCAAACGACCTGGTCATCGTCGCTAGAAAATTTGTGAAGCCACGATGATCAAATAGTTTTGGAACCATGTTGTTTTTTAGCTCACCTGAGCCGAAGGCTCAGAGGTGAGCTTATAGGATGGGAGTCGAGCCGTCGTCCGTCCGTCCGTGGGTGCGTGGGTGCGTCAACACTTTCAAACATAAATATCTCAAAGACCAGTGAGCCGATCGCAATCAAATTTTATCTGAAGCATCATTTGGGTGGGGGAAAGGCTGCATTAGGTTTTGGTGCCGATCAGCTCAGAACTCTGGTTTCCATGGCAACAGATAGCCCCCATAGGGTTATAATGGGGAAAACGGCGTCATCACGTTTTCTCGACTGTTTTTGATTAGATCCTTATCATACTTGCAGATAATGATGACATACACAAGAGCTTGGATGAGTTCGAAATTTGGTCGGATTCGAGCACAGACTACGGAGTTAGCTGCCCTTGAGCGTTTGAAAAAAATCCCATAGGGTTATAATGGGGAAAATGGCGTCATCACGTTTTCTCAACTGTTTTTGCTTAGATCCTTATCATACTTGCAGGTAATGATGACATACATAAGAGCTTGGATGAGTTCGAAATTTGGCCGGATTCGAGCACAGACTACGGAGTTAGCTGCCCTTGAGCGTTTGGAAAAAATCCCATAGTGCTATAATGGAGAAAACAACGTCATCACATATTTTTAGAAAAACTTTGTCATCGCTCTATTGCCTACATTTCTCAACGGATTTCAAAATAACTTCACACAAATGTAGGGCATGACAATATCTCAAGCAAGTTCGACTTTCAGGATGCTGCGCCCAAGGTCAAGGTCACTGTGACTATTTTTAGAAAAACTTTGTCAGCGCTCTAGCACCTACATTTCTCAATGGATTTTAAAATAACTTCACACAACTGTAGGGCATGACAATATTTCGAGCAAGTTTGACTTTCAGGGTGCTGTGCCCAAGGTCAAGGTCACTGTTGCTATTTTTAGAAAAACTTTGTCATCGCCCTAGCACCTTCATTTCTCCATGGATTTTAAAATAACTTGACACAAATGTAGGGTATGACAATATCTCAAGCAACTTCGACTTCCAGGGTGCTGCGCCCAAGGTCAAGGTCACTGTGGCTGTTTTTAAAAAAACTTTGTCAGCGCTCTAGCACCTACATTTCTCCATGGATTTTAAAATAACTTGACACAAATGTAGGGTATGACAATATCTCAAGCAACTTTAACTTCCAGGGTGCTGCGCCCATGGTCAAGGTCACTGTGGCTATTTTTTAGAAAAACTTTGTCAGCGCTCTAACACCTACATTTCTCAATGGATTTTAAACTAAATTCACACAAATGTAGGGCATGACAATATCTCGAGCAAGTTCGACTTTCATGGTGCTGTGCCCAAGGTCAAGGTCACTGTGGCTATTTTTAGAAAAACTTTGTCATCGCCCTAGCACCTTCATTTCTCCATGGATTTTGAAATAACTTAACACAAATGTAGGGTATGACAATATCTCAAGCAAGTTCAACTTCCAGGGTGCTGCGCTTATGGTCAAGGTCACTGTGGCTATTTTTAGAAAAACTTTGTCAGCGCTCTAGCACCTACATTTCTCAATGGATTTTAAACTAAATTCACACAAATGTAGGGCATGACAATATCTCGAGCAAGTTCGACTTTCATGGTGCTGTGCCCAAGGTCAAGGTCACTGTGGCTATTTTTAGAAAAACTTTGTCATCGCCCTAGCACCTTCATTTCTCCATGGATTTTGAAATAACTTGACACAAATGTAGGGTATGACAATATCTCAAGCAAGTTTGACTTTCAGGGTGCTGCGCCCAAGGTCAAGGTCACTGTGGCTATGTTTAGAAAAACTTTGTCATCGCTCTAGCACCTACATTTCTCAATGGATTCTAAAATAAATTCACACAAATGTAGGGCCTGACAATATCTCGAGCAAGTTTGACTTTCAGGGTGCTGCAATCAAGGTTTTTGATTAGATCCTTATCATACTTGCAGGTATTGATGATATACATAAGAGCTTGGATGAGTTCGAAATTTGGCCTGATTCGAACACAGACTACGGATTTAGCTGCCCTTGAGTGTTTGAAATAAATCCCATAGTCTTATAATGGAGAAAACAACGTCATCACATTTTCATTTTTCATCGGATCCTCTTCATACTTGCAGGTAATGAGGATATGCATAAAAGCTTGGATTAGTTAGCATTTCGGCTAGATCTCACCACTGACTATGGAGTGCCTGCCCTGAGCATCCAAAAAATCAATGTCGCCACTTTTTCTTGGTTTCTACTGATCCGATCCTTTTCAAACTTGCAGGTAATGAGGAAATGCATAATATCTTAAACAAGTTCAAATTTTGGCCAGATCAGGCCAACCACTACGAAGTTAGCTGCCCTTGACAGCTCTGTCTATTGTGCTCTTGATCAGATACTTTTTAAACTTGCATATATTAAATGAGGGCATACATAATGTTTTGGATGAGTTTAATTTTCAGCCTGATTGGACCACTGACTGTGGAGTTAGCTTCCCTTGAGCATCTTAAATATCCCTATAGGTTTACAATGTCTCTCAGGTGAGCAATTGTTGCCCTTTGGGCTACTTGTTTAGCTCACCTGAGCCGAAGGCTCAGAGGTGAGCTTATAGGATGGGAGTCAAGCCGTCGTCCGTGCGTGGGTCCGTGGGTCTGTGGGTCCGTGGGTTCGTCAACAATTTCAAACATAAATATCTCAGAGACCAGTTGGCCGATCGCAATCAAATTTTATCTGAAGCATCATTGGGGTGGGGGAAAGGCTGCATTAGGTTTTGGTGCCGATCAGCTCAGAACTCTGGTTTCCATGGCAACAGATAGCCCCCATAGGGTTATAATGGGGAAAATGGCGTCATCACGTTTTCTCGACTGTTTTTGATTAGATCCTTATCATACTTGCAGGTAATGGTGACATACACAAGAGCTTGGATGAGTTCGAAATTTGGCCGGATTCGAGCACAGACTACGGAGTTAGCTGCCCTTGAGCGTTTGAAAAAAATCCCATAGGGTTATAATGGGGAAAATGGCGTCATCACGTTTTCTCAACTGTTTTTGCTTAGATCCTTATCATACTTGCAGGTAATGATGACATACATAAGAGCTTGGATGAGTTCGAAATTTGGCCCGATTCGAGCACATACTACGGAGTGAGCTGCCCTTGAGTGTTTGAAAAAAATCCCATAGTGTTATAATGGAGAAAACAACGTCATCACCTATATTTAGACTTAATTTAGATTTAAACTTTGTCATCGCTCTATTGCCTACATTTCTCAACGGCTTTTAAAATAACTTCACACAAATGTAGGGCATGACAATATCTCGAGCAAGTTCGACTTTCAGGATGCTGCGCCCAAGGTCAAGGTCACTGTGGCTATTTTTAGAAAAACTTTGTCAGCGCTCTAGCACCTACATTTTTCTGCAGATTTTTAAATAACTTCACACAAATGTAGGGCATGACAATATCTCGAGCAAGTTTGACTTTCAGGATGCTGCACCCAAGGTCAAGGTCACTGTGGTTATTTTTAGAAAAACTTGGTCGTCGCTCTAGCGCCTACATTTCTCAAGGGATTTTAAATCAACTTCACACAAATGTAGGGCATGACAATATCTCAAAAAAGTTTGACTTCCAGGGTTCTTCGCCCTAGGTCAAGGTCACTGTGGCTATTTTTAGAAAAACTTTGTCAGCGCTCTAGCACCTACATTTCTCAATGGATTTTGAAATAAATTCACACAAATGTAGGGCATGACTATATCTCGAGCAAGTTCGACTTTCAGGGTGCTCTGCCCAAGGTCAAGGTCACTGTGGCTATTTTTAGAAAAACTTTGTCATCGCCCTTGTACCTTCATTTCTCCATGGATTTTGAAAAAACTTGACACAAATGTAGGGTATGACAATATCTCAAGCGAGTTTGACTTTCAGGAAGCTGTGCCCAAGGTCAAGGTCACTGTGGCTAATTTTAGAAAACTTTTTCATCGCTCTAGCACCTACATTTCTCAACGGATTCTAAAATAAATTCACACAAATGTAGGGCATGACAATATCTCGAGCAAGTTTGACTTTCAGGGTGCTGCGATCAAGGTTTTTGATTAGATCCTTATCATACTTGCAGGTAATGATGACATACATAAGAGCTTGGATGAGTTCGAAATTTGGCCGGATTCGAGTACAGACTACGGAGTTAGCTGCCCTTGAGCGTTTGAAAAAAAATCCCATAGCCTTATAATGGAGAAAACAACGTCATCACATTTTCATTTTTCATCGGATCCTCTTCATACTTGCAGGTAATGAGGATATGCATAAAAGCTTGGATTAGTTAGCATTTTGGCTAGATCCCACCACTGACTATGGAGTACCTGCCCTGAGCATCCAAAAAATCAATGTTGCCACTTTTTCTTGGTTTCTACTTATAGATCTGATCCTTTTCAAACTTGCAGGTAATGAGGAAATGCATAATATCTTAAACAAGTTCAAATTTTGGCCAGGTCAGGCCAACAACTACGAAGTTAGCTGCCCTTGACAGCTCTGTCTATTGTGCTCTTGATCGGATACTTTTTAAACTTGCATATATTAAATGAGGGCATACATAAAGTTTTGGATGTTTAATTTTCAGCCTATTGGACCACTGACTGTGGAGTTAGCTGCCCTTGAGCATCTTAAATATCCCTATAGGTTTACAATGTCTCTCAGGTGAGCAATTGTTGCCCTTTGGGCTACTTGTTTTCGTTTCGTCATAGCCTTGAAAACAAAGTTGACCAAGTGTGAATGGTCTACCTGATGGTTATAATAGCTGTCGGTCAAGCAAGCTTTCTGTTAAAATTACATGACTTTCAGTAGCAGCGATCTCAGCTTTACCAGCTCAGGTCCTCCTCCATTATTAACAGACAACGGACTGAAGACAAATTCGCCCACATATCGCTAAGCTAGGCCATTGTTGTTGTTCTAATTCTCATAACGATGTTCTCCAGTAGGCCTACCTATGTCACGTGATGACTTTCGGAGCACTTCGAAATGTATGGTTTGTCACCAGTTTGTATTAAAGCAAAGAGTAACATTTTGAGCCGTGACACGACAAATCAACAAAGTGGCATTTGCGCCCAGCAAGACTCAGATCAGCCTGAGCATCCGCTCAGTCTGAACAGAGGCTTCGCTTTGCGCTTACAGACTGGATGCCTGAGTCTTCGCTAGGCGTACATGCCACTTTGTTGGTTTTGTCATGTCGCGGCTCAAAGAGCTGATTTTATGCAGGCTTTTTATCTCCAGTATGAATAGGCATACATGTAGATTACAAACCTGAGAGAATTGTTTTTCCGTAGAAAAATTTTAAGAAGGTATTTCGATCGGTTCAGCACATGAAGTCGTATGTGAAAATAATTTTTATTGTCATCCTGTTGTTTATCCAGTCGGGCTCCTTTGACGAAGCTACAATTCCTGAGTATGAAACCATATAAGCCGCGACACGAGAAAACCAACTAAGTAGTCGTGCGCCCCGCGCAGACTCAGATCAACCTGGGCATCCGCCCAGTCTGATAAGACTCTTCGCTAAGCGCTAAATGGGTAGCTACATGTAAGGTTTAAGCTACCTCCACGCAGACAGTGAAGGCTCTGATCAGGCTGGGCGGATGCCCAGGCTGATCTGAGTCTGCGCTGGGCGCACAACCACTTTGTTGGTATTGTCGTGTCACGGCTCAATTGTAAGGCACACACGTCAATCAGCGTGTGTTGTGTTTTGCGTGCACATGTACAGTTTTGCGGGTTCAAAACAGGTGGTCGCCACCCAACGTTCAGTGACCCTACAATCCTCAGTCGCCACCCTGACACCACTTTTTCCATGACAGGGCACACTGGTGCGGATTTTTTCTGGACCATTGGACTGGAAAAAACGATCAGACATGTGCCGCAAGTGGGAGTCGAACCCGCGTCAGCCTGCGTGAAAGTCGAATTGTCATCGAATTCTTGTTGTTAATCCAAATCTCAGAGTGGCGGTGTTGGTGACGGGTGGGGGGGGGGGGGGGGGGGGGCAGGGGGGGGGGGGGCTCAGTTAAACCGATTCATGGCCCCACACTCCCGGAGAAAGAAGTTTCTCGAAAAGGAGCACATTTTTTCCTTTAAGAGTGGATCCCCATTGGCACAGAAGGCAACAATTAAGATGACAGAGTTGATTCCCCTGAAAAGTACCATTAACATTAACATTGTCTGCTAAATTGAAGTGGAACCAAGTCTGGGAAAGAATGGCTGTTAAGGGACATTATGGAAGTATTTGTTTTCTCTAAAAGTCATTTTTCTTAAAAATAATTGATAACATTTTGCTGAAAATGAGGGACACTTTTCCTGAAAGACATTACAACAAAGATTTTGAATTTCTGGTTAGCGATTCAGGCTGTCATGGGCCTCTTTTTGTATTTTACTGAGAATTAGAAAATAGCAAAAAAGCTCTTAGAATACTTTCTCAGTTGAGCAGTATTATTTTGCAACATTTCGTTCAATAATTTGTTAGTTAAAATCAATTCATAATCGTAGCGAACATAATTGTATCTTACAAATGGCCTGCGTCATGCGTAAAAGTATTTGAAGATATATTCGAACAGCAAACACTCAAATATTGTCTAATCGCTTGAACACTGATTCTTGAAGACTGAAACTTGTCTGTTTGCTTGAACAATATGTGGGTCCTAACATATCTGTAAAGCGAGGAGCGATGACCCAAATCAGTTTGAGAGGACGCGCAGGCTGATTTGAGCCTTGCTTGTTCTCATATGTCGTCGGTACCTTTTCTCGCAATCCCAATCAAAAATATTCTCTCCTTTAATTATGTTTTCTTTCTGTATATTTTTTTCTTCAATCACTTGTGTGGGTTAACCCGAAGGTCCTTGTGAGATATACCGCAATTACTCTAAATAACTGAACAGAATTATTCCACTGTGCGCCGACAGTGTAGACCAGGACTGGCGACAGTGTAAACTTAGACTTGATATCAATATTGTTTGCACGGCAGCCAACTAATTTACAGAGAGGTAAGGTTAAATTAAGATGAAAAGGACTTGTCTGGAATTGAAATTGGAAGTGGTAGTAGTCTTGTCCGAAAGTTATTGCGCAGTGTCACTTGAAAAGTTGTCTTTTACATGTAAAAGCTGTTAGGAAGACAGTTAGGCTGGGTATATCATGATCTTAAGGTGAGTGCATACACTCTGAGGGGAAGCAGCTTTGCCATTTTTATGTTTGCAATTTTTGAAAGGGATCTACTCTTGAAGAAAAGACTTTGCTCCCGCAGGAGCAACGTCTTTACTTGAAGAGTATATCCGATTTCTGAAGGTCTGTGCTATCCAAGGAAGTAAACCATATTCCACCGGGTATAGCCACACAATTGTGGAGTGATGATGTGTCGCATCGGGAGTGTGTGTTCTTTAGGATATTGCGAAGGTTTGGTCATAACTTGATGTTTTTTTATCCCTTTTAACCTATATATTTGCTCTTCTTGAAAAGTGCACGGAACACATCAGTTCCTTAGCGATTAAAACACCGTTTCGGAAGCAAAAACACTGCCGTAATAAAAAAACTGACGCATGCACCATTCACTAGGTCAATGTAAATGTACTGTAAATCAGGAAAAGTCGTGCTTGTTTGTCAGTGTTTGTTCTTGTTTTACGTTATTTTATTTGATCAAGTTATCCGTTGCCACATATTAGCTATTAAGCATTACCTAATATTCAATAAAACACACCATGCCTTTGCTTTTTGCTAAAAATTAAACTTTTTGCAATGTGCAGTATGTGGAAATCGTATTTGTACCGTATGTGGAAGATGTAGGTTTTGATAATGACAGATAACAAATGATATTAGCAGGCCCACATGTGATCTAAAGTTTATGTTTTGGTATTGTATATGATCTCTTGAGCTAGTTTAATGATATATTCTAGCGGTGTCGCACAAAAATGTGGTTTAAAACATCTGCGTAATGTTAAAGCAGACTGTGAATCCATGCAGTCTATCAACGGTCTTTATGTTGTGCATGTAGATTTCTCTTGGTCCATTATATTTTTGGTTAATATCAGTGGCTGGGAGCGAACTGCGCTTGTTCGTAAACTGGTCTGAGCAGCTGCTGTTCGCAATAGTCATAAAGATCCTTTCTGCATGTTGTGGCTAATTTTATTCTTATTCTTTTTACTGTACCGCATTTTATACCCATATCAGATAAAACTGAGGGCATACAATCCTTAGATTTGCTCATACGTGTATCTGTCTATACGTCCATAACGGCTTCTGCCTGCGAAAAGGATTTAGAATAAGTTTCTCTATACTTCTGTCGACATTTGCATTTATTCAGTTGATATATTCCTGTAAGCCTTACAGTTTCCTAGCAGAGTCATGTTCCTATGCATGAATGTTTGCCTCCACAAACTTTGTAAATGTGCTACTGTTTTCAAATAATGGTTGTTTCACAAAGTGATACAATAATAAAAGGACCTGGTATGATAAAGGCCGTTTTTGGCCCCCATTCAAATTCTCTTAAAATTGCCTGGTTTCTGTTGCTTATCATTCGTGTGTATGGGAACAAACAGAAAAAAATATGTTCCAACTATGTTTATTCTCAGAATAACATGATCTCTGATATGCCTATATTGTTTAAATAATATGAAGGAAAACAGCAAGAAAATTTGAGTTTAATACACTTTCCTTTAAAGAAATAAGTCATTTACAATAGCTTTTGGAAGCTCTAGATAATAGGCTTTTGATGAAATGCTTAAACGTTAGATAACACTGCTTATTACCTGTGCAATGCACAAGGTCTCTCCAGGTACCCAACCCACTCAAGTTTGCAAGTCCAGAGACGCTAACCTAAAATTCCAACAGATCAAAATGAATTGTGTACCAAATTATTTCTTGTGTTCTAACTAAGAAAATGAATACCCACAACATATGTTCATTTTGTCTATGAGAGAAAATATGGATGTGTTTTATCGTAGACACTTTGAATTGGTTTCTAAATATAAAACAGGGTTAATCGACTGCCCAATTAAAATTAAGAAATTACAGTACGCTTTTTTCTGGTTTCGTCACCAGATATTGTCAGGGTCACTGACGAGGCTTTATTAGCCGAAACTACGTAGTCTGGCCCATGTTCCTACTTCTGTGTGTATTCTCTGCTCTTGAAGGACCTTTTTAAGATTTTAATTTTAAGGTCACTTTTGCAACAAGGCCTATCGGAACCCGAATTTTATGGTGACTTAGTATATAAATTGCGCAAAATCGTATGGAAAACAGAATTTCCTGATCAATTTAAGAAAATTTTCATGCGATTTAAACGCATTGGCTATAACATAGATGTAATGCGACAATCTGCATGCTTAGTGGTTAACCCAATTACGGTTGACAACTTTGTTGTCCTCTTTAATTGCAAGCCGGTGGGTCGGGGTTCAGACTCTATGATAGGCCCTACATAAAGCTATATATTAGTTGGTTGGGGCCGGATGTTTGCCTGTTTCTTGGCCTACCGGGGTTCAACTGGTGGTCTTCTTTTGCTCCAGTGTTCCAGTGGCGTTGCTGACGCCCCAGGGATCTCCAGGTGTCTCAACACGTTTTGGCTGTCGAGTCCCCATCCTTGCTTCATCACGGTCTTTTCTTGATTTTAATTGTTGCCCGTGATGACTCTCTGATGAGTTAGGGGACCTCCATACGAACCGAACTACCAACTAATTGTGTGCACCGCGGCGGAGGGTGAGGGTGAAGGTTTGGGCCCAGTAAAACCGGTTTATACCCCCAGTAGTTATTACTGACCGTTCTAAGGCGGTACTTTCATTGCGGTTGCATTTGTTTTGTGTTCGATGCTGTTTAATCTATTGTGTTCTCATTTTAACTCTTCTATAATGAAAATAGAAAATAGGTAAAAATAGTTGTTATATGTTTTTCGTATAATTTGCTTTGTCTGTTGTAACCGTTCTGTTGGTCTAAATTATTTAGTTCAGTAAAGATAACTGAGTTGCCACCTATTTGGGAAAGAGCTGCTTACTCGGCTTATCGCTTGCAATTTATTGTTTGTTGGGATGTCTTTGTCAGTCTTTCCCTTTGATGTTGGGGATAGGGTTTGGGATCTGATTCAGTCAGTTCCTGAAGTGTAGTTACTTTTTAAATTTATGTTGAGAAAATAGGGAAAATGTTCTAAACGCTGCCAGTTTTGTGATAAAAAGTTAAAAATAAGCACTTTTACTTTCGCCCGGTCTCCAGCACATTTGATATTTTCATGGCATGTAAATATATATAAAATTTTTGTCTGTATACAAAATATAAAATGTGCTGGAGGCTGGGCTCATACATTTTGAAAGCCGCAAAGGCTACAAAATTCGTCATTTTTGTCAGAATCCGCTGGGGGCATGGGTATGTTCAAGATAAAAAACAATTATTTCATGCAACAACTGGTTGATTTCGTGTTTGCTGATACATTCAAGGTTTGAACTTTCCCATGAATACATTTTCATCATCTAAATAGGACTTTACCTGAGTTCTCTGGGGGCCAAATATGGGCCTTATCATACCAGGTCCGTTATGTTAGATTGTTGGAGTGTTGGTTAGTCGTCAAGATGTGGATAAGAAAATGAACTGCACATGAAGCCCTAAGCGGAGCTAATTAGCCACTTGTAAAAAAAGAATTTGCTTTTTTGTTCGTTTCATTTGTTTTCTTTATTTTCATTTTTTGTATAAACCATTCTTACAAATGGTGGAAGTTACTTATTTTATCCAAAGAAATATGACTTCCGTTTTATAAACTAGGTCACAGTACCAATGCTCATGCTTGGAATTACCTCATAAGAACAGGAGATTAGAAATTCTGTGTATGCATGTCCAACAACTGCAAGTTTATACAAGAATTTCACAGGGCCATAGACTGCTGATTCTATTTCGCACTCAAATATTTCCGATTATTTTATGTAAACGTTGCCTGTGAACGTGTGTAACCTGATGCTAATTTTGACCATGTTATCGAAAGCCAAGTTTGAACATAGCAGCTGCTATGCTATGCAGCGAGTATTCCTGCAAGGTATAAAAATGAAATTCATACGCTGAAATTTTGAATTTTCCCCGAGAAGAAATGTTTTGTCCAGAACAATATATGATGTAATCATTCTGCGCTTAACGGAATATACATTACCATTTACATCATTAATTTACTTAATAAGCACGCACATGGTTGATTTAACGTCAGAAACCGTAGTTCTTTGACGTCATTGTGACTTATTTCGTTATTGTACGATTTTTTTCAAGACGTCATAAATAACGCAACGTTTGAGATTGGTAGTATAAAAATGCCATATACGTTTCTTACAGATCATTAACATCGCCCTTTCGAATGAATTTGTAGATAAGAGAGAACGTTAAGAATTCGGCGCTTTGAAACCCTACATGTTCATCAATTTAATCTAACGTCAAATTAATTTTTGAAATTTGAAGAAAATTAACTCGAACTCAGAACTCTCAAAAATATTAACTCGAGAAGAATTCTTACTCGAAACTCGAAAACCCTTATTTGAAGCTCGAAATTTTGAAATTGTGTTCCGTTTTCGCAGTTAAAAAGGCTGATTTGAGCATTTGTTTTCAAACATGGCTGTATGTCCTGTTTCACGTGACAACACTCATTCGTATGATCAGTAATTTTATAGCATTCCTTCCCGGGCATGAGTCCTTATAAAGTTCATGCAAACTGACCGGAAAGCTTGTCATATGAACACTTAGAAGCATAGCAGCACGCCACATTCTGCACAGGGACATCATTCCACATACTGCACATCGAAATTTTGACATTCTCTGGCTTTTATTGGGTCTATTCAGTATCAGATCATATCTTTGTATCCCTTTTTCACTTATTACTAGGTAAATGTTTGGCAGCTTAGGAAAATAAACGTTTGAAAAGACATATTTGCTGACATTTAGAAGCTACTTCCTGGTGCTTTCAGTACATTTACAGCGACCAAGCAAATGCTGCACGCGTCAGTTTTGTTATAACACCAGTAAATTTGTATCCAACAAGTCGATTTAGACGTTATGAAACTAAAGTGTTCCGTGCATTTTTCTTGTCGAGCAAATATGCACGTTTAAAGGTAGAAAAAATATTAATTACTCACCAAACCTTCGCTATATCCTGAAAAACACACACTCCTTATGCGACACAACTACCTCTCCACAATTGTGCGGCTACACTCGGTGATATTCGCTAGCCAAGGGTACTGACTCCACTAAGAAACGTAGTGGAGTCAGTACCTTTGGCTAGCGAAGATGGCTTAAACGCTTAAACGCCAAGGGTAGGGGAGACCGGGGATAGTTGATGCACTTTTTAGACATTTTGATATATCTCGTGACGGGACTGCCCAATATTGATCATCTTTGTATATACTAAAACCTCTGTCTTTTGTGCATTTAAAATCAAATAGTAATCCTTGAATTTTGGTATATTTTCCCTCCGTTTTGGTAAATTTCTTTGGCAAGTCGAATGCATCAACTTGCCCCAGTAGTGGGGCATGTTGATGCAACGCTAGGGGCAAGTTGATACAGATTTTTTTCTTGCTTTTACAAGGCAATGCAACGGATACTACAGTAAAGTGACCGTTTCTATGGACAAATGGGGGTTTCCTTGCTTTCTAGTTAGATGCATTTATCAAAATTATTTTAGCCATTGAAGTTACCTCCAGCAAAATATCTCTAGAAGGGGTGTTTGTAAATGAATAATTGTACTATAAAACGATCAAAACATTCTATACTTTTATTTCTGAAACTTTTGAACATTTTAAAAGGGGAAAATATCATTTCATTGTCATAGATGCTATATTGAATAAGCCGGAGCCCAGCAATTCGTATAATTTACATGTGTGCCCACGAGCCTGTGCATCATCACATCCGGGTCAGAGTCTTCACTGGCCACACGAAAAGATGTGGGTCCTAAGGTATCCATAGAGCGCACAGCAAAGACTCTGATCCGACTGCATGGATGCATTGAGTCTTCACTGGACGCACATGTAATTAAATTGTAGGAATTGCTGTGACATGGCTCGAATGTCATTGTATATTTGTCTGAATATGATAAATTTAAAATTACATCGTATTCTAAAATACAACAAAGCCGACATGCTTAAACTATTGTACATATTTCTACATCAGTTAGAGATCAAGTCCGTCCAAATATTGTGAACAGCTCATGCAGTACAATAGGATTCTATGGTGTATCAACATGCCCCATGCTCATTGCATCAACTTGCCCCAACCATACCCCACTTGACAATCAGCAAGGTAGACAGCTAATACACAATATTTTCCTTCAGAAGAGCGTATGATTTTGAAGATGAAAGATTTCTCTACCTGTATGCATAAAAGAATTATGAACAACCAGAAACAAACGCGCGCTAAACGAAAAACTGCAAATTACCATATATCTACTTAGATGTGTCAAAAAAGAACTTTTCTTCATCAAATTCTCATTTATTGTCCGAATTCCGCAAAACTTCCGGAAAAGATGGCGGCTGTCAGTGACTACTTTAATTCGTCATTTCTGACGTCCATAATGACGTCATTGTCTTTTTATTCCCACTGCAATCAACTTGCCCCGTGCATCAACTATCCCCGGTCTCCCCTACTCTTGGCTAGCGAAGGTGGGAAGTAAACATGAAGTTTCATAAGTTGTTTCCATTATACAAATGGCCTAAAACAGGGAGTCGTCCTAATACTCCTTGGAGTACCAGTAGTATCACAAAGTGTTCACATTAACAGGTAAGACTGATCAGAATGAGAGGAATTGCAGGCTGATCTCAGCATTGACCTTTCTGTTTTCAAGCGGAGTCTTAAGTTCCATAATAAGCCAGTGGTACAAATGTAACAAGCCTTCGGGCATTTAGAAGTAGTCAAGACACAAATCGGTCTGCGCATCCGCAACATCTGATAAATAGTCATTTTCATAGGCAACGTTTTTATGGATTTTTCAGCACATTGCTACGACGTACCATACTGAATCATTATTACTAGTAACACATGGCAGAAGGCTCTTTCTTGCTATTTCTCGCCCATTAATCAGCTATCATAATTTCAAAAGGAGTGACATTTCTACGTGTTTAAGATTTTATTTTTATATTTTTTGAAATGTACATAAAGTGTCATTCTCGATATTTGAATTGATCTGCATTGTGTAAATATACCCTATTGGCGTGAACTGCAACCACTTAAACAAAATTACAAGGATCTTTTGCGGATTGAACATTGCATGTATCTTACCTTATCAGTAGGCGAACACTTGTAAAATTGTATTTTAACTGTTTTAAGATAGCTAAAATCCACTTTTGGTCGGTGTTGTTGAGATTATATTAGATAAAATGGTATTCATAAATGAAAATTATAAATAATATATGTTTATAAGATTTGACACAAAGACAGAAAACAGGAGTAAAAAAAGAAAATGTTAAAAAAGGGGATATTTTTCTTATATATATTTTTCCTTGTTGTCTTCAAAAAGGATAAACACAGAAGAAAAAAAGAAAAGGAAAAGAACAACAACAAAAAATCAAATAATAATAAAAAACAAACGAAAAATAAATAAATTATAATAATAATTATAATAAAAAATATGGAGGTGGGGGATGGGGTGGAGGACCGAGAAGCAGTTACAGTCGACCGGAACGTGAAGCAGTCATATCTTTGTTATTCTAAAAACTAATAATAACTATAATTGTACATTTTGTACTACAATTTGAAGAGGCTGATTTTACTGCCTGGCGATGTGTCAAACGTTACTGGACAGATGGTGACCAGCAAACAGTTTAGACTCTCATCAGACTGCAGTCTGATCAGGGTCTACACTGTCTGGCCAGTCACTACTGTTCCGATACTTACTGTGTCGTAACTGTACTATTTTCTTTCAGAAACGGCATTGAACATGTGCTGAACAAGTCAACTAAAACCATTCATATCGTATTCTTTTTTATCGTACAGCTACGTATAGCTGCATCAAATTCAGTTACATGGGCTGGAGATGAGAACTTTACTTTAATATTTAGAAACAGAAATACTTTTAACTGTAAAAGGAAGCAATGGCCACTATAACGACTAACTGATTTCAAAACCAGTCTACATCTATGAAGAATAACAACAGAAGAAGATAATTTAGTAACTGATGTTTTGAACTGTATAGCTAGTTATAATAACTTCATTCTACATCTACATGCACAATAGACATGGATGACTGAAATGCAGGAACATTTCTATGGGCATATAAAAACAGAGATAATTCAAAAAGTACAAGTAATATCAGATAGCTGTGCTATTCAGACTATCTAGTTAGTTGTGAAGTGTTTCAACCAGAAGTTAGTTGTGATGAGATTAAAAGAGTTATAAACATGATAAAGATAGCTGTGCCTAAACTGTACAGTTCGTTGTGAAGACTTTAAAAAGGAGGATGTTGTGAAGAGTTAGCTGTGATTAGTTGTTTTAAACAGTTTAGAATATAGCAGTGTTATCTAGACTTTACACTCAGTTGTAAAAAGTTCAAAACAAAAGTTAATTGTGATGACTTTAAAAGAGTTTAGAAGATAGCTGTATTATTTGGACTGCTCAGTGAGTTAGTTGTGAAGAGTTTACATTTTGTGTAAAACAACAGTTGTTGTGAAGAGTTACTTTTGATGAGTTTAAAAGAGTTTAGAAGATATTTGTGTTATCTAAACTGTACAGTTAGTTGTAAAGAGTTCGACCTAAAGAATGGATAGGTATCTCCACGAAGGCAATAAACTATATAGAGACTGTGAAATTCAAAATAATGCTTACCAAAATTCACTGGAAAGGAGAAATTTAGGACTTGAACTGGAAAGAAGAAAGACGACGTTGTATTTGTCGAGGGAGGAACATCAGTTGAGAGAACAGCTGAAACAAATGCAGATTGCAAAGACAAAGACAGATTTTATGGTAAAAGGTATGGTATTTTTTTCCTCATTTCAGAAATAAAATTCATAGATTTCCCTTTGTTTCTAACGTTGTATCACACAATTATTAGAGCGGCGACAAAACAAAAACCAACAAAGTGGCATCTGCGCCCAGCGAAGACTGTGCGCTTAAAGGGTGGTAGGGGTCTAAGCTAGCACCATGCGGACAGCAAAGACTCTGATCAGACTAGGCGGATGCCCAGGCTGATCTGAGTCTTCGCTGGGCGCATATGCCTCTTTATTGGTTTTGTGTCGCTTGCACTCTATTTTTTTCCTGTAACAGTAGCGCCCCTCTTCCCCAACACACATAACACACCATGATTTGCTCATCAGGAAATTTACTTTTCTGTTATTCCATTAAATGTTTCTGGCAAGGGTGAGATAAGTAATAATTATACCTTGGTTTGTCCGCCTGCACGGAAGCTAATCCACTCGATAAAGTTCGTGGATTATCTCCTCGTACAGGGGGACAAACCATGATATAACTATTACGTAAGCCATGTAAAAGTAAGACCATTTATAAGAGACTACTGAGAATTTGATAAAATACTCGACATAATTGGTTTATACATGTATATTTACAGAAGAAGGTTCCATGGGGGATCCTCTGTGCATGTCACATATGAATATGGCCAAACTTATCCAAATGATGGGTCGAAAGGTTTGGAATGTCTGAACATTGTCGCAGTTTTCAAAATATTCACAAATCTGATTACTAGGAAGAAAAAGCTGCAATGATACGCTTTGGTACAGGACTATTTTAAAACCGAGAGTTTTACCGCAGGACTATCTATAATACTAAATAAACGAAGTAACGCATAAACTGCAAAATTGGTGGCATTTTCAAGCGTAATTTCTATACTGGTTCTTTCGCATATTGCTATCATTGATAATTTCGGTTAGCGTGTGTTTTAGTTTCACGTAGATTTAAAGAATTTGGGAATTAAATTCGTCTTTCATTTTAAATTCTAAAAAACAAATTTCTAGAAACTTCGACTATTGGTCGAATTTTTTTTGTCAACAATGAGTGCGTTCGATTGAAATTATCGTGTACTCGAATACACGCGGTCCTACTAAAGACAGAAAAAGACTTCCCCCACCGAAAAGAACTTTCGGGCACCGAAAAGTTACTTTTATTTGCCGTTAAATGTCATATAAAACATGTTTTAGAAATTTTGATATCATCATGATAGTAATCAGCGCTTGAATATAAGTTTGTGAGTTGTAGTATCTTCATCCTAAAATTTTACAAAAAAAAATACAGCACCCAAAAGGACTCCACTTCTGGTCAGTGTGAAGAGACGCCATATACTGAAAAGGACACGTTTTAAATTGATCCGGTCGTTTCGGTTCTGCGTCGTTATATCGGCGCGCTGCTTAGCAAGTCCAAATTTAGCAGGTTCTAATGCAAAAATCCGACCCATGAACGTACGTCATTCCCCATAAATAACGATTTATTTTTGTATTTTTGCTCATATGTCTAAACGGATGAAGAACTAAATGGTCAAAGTCCCGACGGCCTTGGCTCGAAACGACCCATTTTCTTCCAGAACGATAGTCAATACGAGTAGCCAATCGAACTCGCCCATTGAAGAATAAAGCTCAACGCACATGGTCTTTCGAAAAAGTATTGACGGACGCTCGGCGCCCCGTTACTGCGGCTATGGATCCGTTCCGCTGAGGTGCGGGGGCAACGTCGATATGAGAATTGAAATACTACTACTACTTTCGAAAAGTTGGACGGACACACGGCGCCAAGTGTGTGCGGCTATGGTTACGTACCGCTGAGCCACTTGGGGAACGTCGTTAGGAGAATTCAAACTGAACTGAACTTTCGAAAAGACAAAAATTAAAAATGTCTAAGGTTAACACACATGCGCCAGGTAAGAAAGGGCATTTTTTCCAGCGAAGAAGACAAATCAATTTCAATGATTCAACGAAGCTAAATAAGCCTTTAGTCTTCAGAGGGCTTGAATACTTTCCCCAAAAACGTTCCAGGACCCAATTTTTCCAGAAAAAAAAATACCCAGGACAGGTCACATAACCAAGATGGCAAACATCTATTATGGTAAAAAATTTAAAAAACCTTCTCCCCCAGAACCACGCCGGGCCGCGTAGCGCAATCGGTAGGGCACCTGCCTCATAAGTCAGAGGTCCTGGGTTCGAAACCCGGTCTGGCCACATACTTTCGTTTCTCCTTCCGCTGATTCAAGAAGGGCAGTTGTCAGTTACTGGCGAAAGTATGTGCACTTAGTACTGGTTAACCGCTTAGGAGGTCTAAGCCTGCCCAGGAATAGTGTGTGTGGTTAGGTTAACTGACCGTCCCGACATGACCTTAGCTGTTTACCGTGGACGTTAAGCATCAAATCAACCAATTCTCCCCCAGAACCACAAATCCTATAATCTTGAAACTTAGCATGTCGCACCAAGGACTCAAAAGCTCAACAAAATTTATATAAATGATGACCCTGCATGGGATGACCTTGATCTGTTTTACGGCAAGGTCAACTTTTGAGTCACTTAGGTTTTTCTATAGGAAAAAGTGAAAAAAGTTGAATTCTTTTTAGAAACAATGCAGTCTGCTACCTGAAAGTTTGTAGATGCAGACAACTAATTAGGTAAATGAAGCTTTAGTGAGTATTCATGGTAAAGGTCATATCTTCACCTGGGCCTAAGGCCATTTACATTGAAAAATTAAAACTCGCTTTTTTATATAAACTTGACCATCATGAATATTTCCGCGCTTGCGCGGGCTCTTTTCTAGTATTATCAATAAAAACTAAGCCAAAACAGTGAGTTTCGATGACGCAAAAAAAATCATGGTGAGGCAGATGAATTGGTTGACAAGGACTTCGTCTGTGCGTGTTCAAGACATATTAAGATATCACATTACAGTTTATTGCTGTTTTCTTTGAGGCTTTCATGACATATTTCGATGTTTATGCATCTATTTATTGGATTTATGGTTTTTACACTGTTTTCTCAATAAAACATGGGTTTCTGAAATTGAGCGCCTGCGAGCAAACACCAAAGCACAGCCCCGGATCCAGGGGGTGGGCTTTCGGGCTTCAGCCCCACCACCTAGGCCTGGTTAGATTTAAATATATATTGTGACATCTCATTAGAATCGCCTCGGCGAGGCGATTCTAATGAGATGTCACAACATATATTTCAAGGCAAAAAAAGATATTATCGAAAATTCTCATTAAACTGATCCCTAGTTCTGTCATATTTTTTCAAGCCCCACTCCCCCGCCCCCGCCCCCGCCCCCGCCCCCTTCCCAAAAACATCTCGGTACCTCCCAGCCCCACCAGTTATCCATTGCCCCACCAGTATGTGGTGGCCCCACTCCTCCCCCACCCCTTCCCAAATACATCTCGGTACCTCCCAGCCCCACCAGTTATCCAGTGCCCCACCAGTATGTGGTGGCCCAACTCCTCCCCCACCCCCTTCCCAAATACAGCTCGGTACCTCTCAGCCACACCAATTATCCAGAGCCCCACCAGTATGTGGTTGCCCCACTCCCCGTCCCCCTCCCACCCCCTTCCCAAATACATCTCGGTACCTCTCAGCCCCACCCATTATCCAGAGCCCCACCAGTATGTGGTTGTCTGTATCCGGGCCTGAAAGCAGGTCCTGCAAGCGGTTTTCAAGAATGTACGCTTACTTGTTAGTTGAAAGCGCATACAGCTGCGATTAATAGTCCTCAAAAAAAAGTTTCCAACGTGTATTAAGTAAGCACCTACGAGACAATTAAAATCTGCTTGCTTAAGACAGGTGCTTTTCAATGTACATGTATCTGCCTTTTTCAGGAACTGATTTACATGCTTGCATAATGCAGGTTGCTTGCTTTAGAGACTTAGCCACTAGGACAAGCTCAAATCAACCTGTGTAGCTGCGCAAACTGATCAAAATCTATAGATTCGCCTGGGTTTAAAGATGGAATATGTGAAAAATGGAAATTCTGATCAAACTGCGAGGATGTGCAGTCTGATCTGAATTTATCTGTTCGCACATGCGGCATACCTTTCACGCAACACCAATCAGTAATTTCTCCATTTTAACTTAAAGCATTTGACCCTTAACCTGCCGGTCCAGACCTGTCTATATTAGACCATATGTGTTTCTAGGTTCAAAGGATGAGAAGCGGTCAAGCCCAGTAGAGATAGTTAAAAAGATCCCAACAGAGCCATACCCTGTCACTTTCAGCAGCAATTCACCTTCACCCGTAGATCATGGCAAACATCTGGAAAAATACGGTAAGTTGTGCATATTATTGTACGATGAGTCGCACTTTAGCCTGTACGACTAGTTGCCAATTTTATTTTGTTTCCCGATCAGTTGTTCATGCATTTGAATTGCAGTAGTGAGTACTGCATATCTGAATGCCTGCCGGTTGCTATCGTTTTTCTAATATTCTAGCATGTTAATAAATGCACACTTGACTGAAGTTTGCAATGTGCCAGTAGGCATGAATATACTAAAACTTGTACATATATATGACAATGTATGCAAAAATTTGTCAGTATGATGGATCGTATCCGTTGTTGTATGGGTACATGTAATTGTCTATTGCTGTATTCTAACCGTTTCCCCATCAGCCAAATGCAACAGATACCAGTAGATTCCAGCAGACAGCTGTCATAACGGGGTGAAAAAAAGTCGGTATAGAAAATGGCTTCAGTTACAGGAGATATTCGTCATATATATTCCACGGTTGGTCCGCATGTACGAAGAGATAATAATCCAGATTTAGCGACCGTTAAGGCGGACAGCTATGCTTTAACAATCTTACATCAACCTCATAAGCGCCGCCCTTGTGCACTATGGCACTTTTATGCTTAAATTTGCGTTTTTCTAAGAAGGGTGGTATGAATTTTGTCAATATATATGATGAAATTGTTTTCATACTTTGTAACTTGTTTTTTTTTTAATAGAATAAGCAGTTAAGGTGAATGGAAGATAATTTTTACCAAGAAGTATACATCACCCATTTTAGTTGTTGTTCTCTTAGATAAGAGAGTTTACTCCCTTGAGGATCAAAAGCTTTCTTAAAGAAAGCTTTTGATCCTCAAGGGAGTAAACTCTCTTATCTCCCTTTGCAAAATATTTACTTTTCTTACCATGTATTAGTAGAATGGGGTGGGTGGTCGCCGGGGGAAATGCTAAATAACATTTTCAAATACAATCGTGGTTCCCGTTTTGATCAATTGTTCATATAGACACTGCCTTTACAGGAAGAGTACTTGGCTTTAAAAGAAGACACCGCAAGTTATCAAAAGAATTCGAAGACGTTTCCTTAGAAACCGGGTCAAGGTCACTTTTCAGTTTGGATGGACATGATTTTCCACGTAGACGGGTAAACTCCATGACAACTACACAGAAACCTAACTTTAGTTTGCCACCCAAAACTTCACATGGATTAAGACGAACTGTTTTGGACAGCCGACTTGGAAGGGGAGTTAACTCAAGTGGTTCTTCAAGAGAGAGTCTCAATAATGACAGTATGACCTCACTTGACAGTGTTCGTTAGAGTTCACACTTGTAAATCAATTGGGCCGTGACAAGACAAAACCAACAATGTGATTGTGCGCCCAGCGTAGACTCAGATCAGCCTGAGCGTCCGCCCTATTTGACCAGACTCTTTGTTAAGTGCTCAAAGGGTAGCTAACGGTCAAAACTACCTCCATGAGGACAGCGAAGACTCTGATCAGACTGGGCGGATGCCTAGGCTGATCTGAGTCTGCGCTGGGCGCACAACCACATTGTTGGTTTTGTCGTGTCGCGGCTCAATTGATAGTGATTTCTGAAAAAAAATATATATATATATAAAGAACGCAGTGCTCTAAGGGCGAGCATTTGGTAGATTTTAACTTACCTGAGTCTTTAAGTTCAAGGATGAGATTAAAGAATAGACAGGCATCCGTCGCCCGCCATCATTATTTTCAAAGATCTTCTCTTCTGAAGCCACTGGGTCTATTGAAGCCATACTTCATGTGGAGCCTCACGGGGTCAGAGGAACGAAAGTTTCCTCATATGGTCTTGGTCACATGATCGAGATTGCCTTATAATAGTACAGTATTGACCTTGACCTGATTTATGGCACGGTCAATTTGGGTACGTAACTCTTTAGTATGGGAAAATGCTAAAAACATTGTATTGCTGACAAACTTTTTAAGTCTAGGGTATAATATTGGTATATATTGTAACCCTCTTGCCTACGTGCTCAGGATATTTTCAGCCGAGTGGTCTACATGAATGTAAAAGGGTTACAGTTGTGGGTCCGCTTGGTGCTGGACGGGAGTGGTACTTGGACTTGGAAATACAATGGAACACTAGTTGAAAGTTTCTTAACTTTACCTAAATTCAATTCAACAAATTAAACACAATATGATGAGCTTAACTATACAACAATAAGTAGCAGTAGTTTCAGTAAGAGTTAGGAATTACATAATCTTAAGTATTTATGAGTAGCTTGCAGAACTTGGTTATCTTAAGAGGTAGTACAGCCAATTACAGAATAAGTGTGACTATCAGCCCTTAATGCATTTTAGCTTGAAGAGATAACTTATCAATATTTGATTATAATACATTTATTAAGTGAGCATCTTAAACACTATTAGTCTAAGGTGCAACAGAGAGAGGGACTATGAGCAATTACCATCTATATTATTTAAGCCTACCAGGACTAGTTAAAATATTCCTAATGTGTATATGAAACAGTACTGAGTGCTTGCAGTGCCATGTGCTTGTATGGGTGGGGTGATGTAAACAATCTTGAATGTGTGCTCTTAACTAGTCTAGGAAAATATATTAACCTCTCCAAAAGTATTGAAGTATCTGCTTGCCATATTAACCAGTCTGGAGTCAGTCACCGGGTCAGTATACGAATATACCAGATCGACCCAAACCCGAACAGTTCAGTTCAGTTCTCTTATCGACGTTACCCAAGTGGCTCAACGGTACGTAACCATAGTCGCACACACCTGGCGCCGTGTGTCCGTCCAACAAACCCGAACAGTTCAGTTCAGTTCAGTTCATTTCTCTTATCGACGTTACCCGAGTGCCTCAACGGTACGTAACCATAGTTGCACACACTTGGCGCCGTGCGTCCGTCCAACAAACCCGAACACAGCGAGGCTCGGCCTTATATAGTCCCTGGGACGAACCCGAACATCATCATCATATTTCAGTTCTCATATCGACGTTACCCCCGCACCTCAGCGGAACGAATCCATAGCCGCAGTAACGGGGCGCCGAGCGTCCGTCCATCAAACCCGAACACAGCGAGTCTCGGCCTTATATAGTCCCTGGGACCACGTGATATCGTGAGGTCATCACGGCAGTCAAACCCGAACACAGCGAGTCTCGGCCTTGTATAGCCCCTGGGACCACGTGATATCGTGAGGTCATCACGGCAGTTGACGACACCAACAACAGTCACATGATCGGTCAACCCGAATGCACGCGCTGTATAATGGCGCAGCGGTACGTAAATTCACCGGAATTGCTTTTAAAAACTTTGCGACAATATTCTTTTTAAAAATTATGGAAATGCACTAATTTAAACGGCGACGTCACTATGTGACGAATACTTTTGTCCACCTACTGTATTGTTTCCGATGTAGACAGGCCCGACCAGTACGCGGACACTTTTAAGGGTGTTTAACCTAATGTTTAAGACTCCAACGTGTTCCTGACTACCAGATGGGCATGCAATTTAGAAAAAGCCTTGTGCTAAATATAGACAAAAGGAACCCGTGAAAAAATCATCTGCGCATGCGCAGCGTAACGCTGTTGAGGTCATGCTATTTGCTGTATCAAACAGGCGTATCATACCAGTACGCGGACACCTTAGAATCTGAGTAAACCGAGACGGCATTTATACGCTGCAATACTAATTAAATTAAATTATTGATAGCTACATGTAGTTAACAAAAACGTATTAACATCGTAAAGGGTTGTGACACATGGCTGTTTGCTTTGCCCGTTCGCTACTTCTGCTTCAAAAGATCGCGTTTCGCTATCTTTTTCAGTCTGACGTTCATGTTGCGAACACAGGCGTTCGGTACATTGCAAGTTAGAGGGGGTCAGGACATAAAGATATTATAGTATCTTTATGTCCTGACCCCCTCTAACTTGCAATGTACCGAACGCCTGTGGTTCGCGTGTTTGGCGCAATCAAATAGAAGCTTTGATCGTGATACCGGTCTGCATCAGCCCTGCAAATTCGTAACTGTGTTGTGTAAATATAAAAGTGAACGACAAAAAGATAAAGAAATGGTGCCTTGAAAAAATACAGGGCCTGACAAATCAAAATTTGATCCACTTGTCCGGTATATAGCATCTGCTACAAAATGCTGAAATTCTTAGGTATTTCCTATATAGCTTATACATTTTTCTGGGCAAGTAAGAAAATATTTTACTTGCCCAGCAAAAATTTTCACTTGTCCCCGGGCAGCCGGACAATGGATTTGTCAGGCCCTGAAATATCACAAAGTCAGTTGAATGTAAAAAGTATTTTATAGTTTATTTGACGCCAAACACAAAAGTGTCCGCGTACTGGTAGTGTCCGCGTACTGGTCGGGTCTGTCTAGTCTTATCATATATGACCAACAAGATTTGAGGTCATACACCCAGTAATCAGACATTTTATAAACCTCCAGCGAAAACCGAACATCACCGCGGATGGTATTTCTCCAGAGCTCTATCGCGTAACTGCCATATTTTTAGAATCAAATTTTATCACTACTCACTAGCATTACCGCTGAGAGATATCATATTAGGACACGAACTGAAAACTTGAGAAATATGCTTTTCTTTTATATATCCTTGGTTGATCTTGTTTCATTTTTATTGAGCTGATAGAAAATTTTGGCACTTTTAACTGTTTTGTAGCTTTGATTTTAATTAATTAATGATTATAGTTTTGAATTTAATATTTCTTAACTGCCTTAGAAACGTAAAATATTCATGCTACATAAGATAGCGGGGCATAGTTTAAAACATGGAATGGAATGGAGGAGATAATCAACATTCCAATGGCTACAGTCCGGGGCTACAGTATGTCCCCAGAGCTTGGGGTGTTACTCGTACTGAACAGAATTTATCGCCTTGAGGGCAAACCAACTAAATGCCATCCCAAATCCATGAAATGAAGTGGAGAACATTGTCCATTCGATTCCACTTCATAAAATAGCAGTTCAAAGTTTAAACTATACCGATTAATTAGACCTCATAAATAACTTAACAACTGACATTTATTCCCGAAAATTTGCTACAAAACAACACCTGTTGTCGCAACGCGAAAAAGTGGCTTAACGTCATGGTATCAATGTTTTACTAATAGGACCTTAATAATATTGTAGAGTCATCCAACCTATGCAAACCACCACAAAATTATTACGAAAGAATGGAGGGTATGGTCGCATAGTGTAACCCGTGCTAATCTGATTCTTCTAAGTTCTAACAAGACAAATATCTATTTTTCTCACAAGGCCCCTTATTGATAAACCACGGTTTTGTCTGCAGTGTTATACTTCTAGCAGACGATTTTTATAATCTGCGCACTGAGAATGCGCAGTAGCCCACACAGAAAATATTGTGTGTAGGATTTACTGGGTGCCTCACCTATAATCGCAGCCATTGCGCAGGTTTAGGGGAGGTAACTACCACACTAATGTACATGCCGTTTCAATTAGGTGAAAGCGTTGAACGGTAACTGCCCAGATAGGTCGTATTAGAACAAACTATCCCTACAAATGAAGGCATAAACAGCCAAAAGATAGAGTTATGATAATGAACGTTTACTTAAAATGGAAATATTGAAAATAGTGATGGTGATTCTCACGTCTCTCCCGTTGACCCAGTTTCGACATACATGTATGCAAAGGGTACCTTTATTTACCGAAAAGACCAGAATTACCGAAAAGACCCTGAAATACCAAAAAGACCTTGAAATACCGTAAAGACCTAAAATGTATACTATTAATACAGTTATTTTACGACGATACATATAATATCTGTATTAATAGCATACTTATAACATTGCTTTTCATTTTAAAATGTCTAGTTTTGTTTGTTTTGGATTTATGGCATGTTGACAATTTTTAACTCTCTTCCGACCCAGTCATTTTTAGCTCGCCTGAACGAAAGTTCAGGAAGAGCTATTGTTGTCACCACGGCGTCCGCGTCCGCGTCAGCGTCCGCGTCCGCGTTCGAATTGGATGTTTTGGTTAAAGTTTTTTAAAGACCTATATCTCCTTAACCCATGGATGGATTCTTTTGATACTTGCACTGTAGCTAGATATTGGTCTAAGGTTTAACAGGATACCACCCCCACCCCACTTTGTGACCTTGATGTCAAGGTCATGGACTTACAAAATTGGTGTTTTTTTGGACTGGATGTTTTGGTTAAAGTTTTATAAAGCCCAATATCTCCTGAACCCATAGATGGATTCCTTTGATACTTGCACTTAAGTTAGATATTGGTCTAAAGTTTTCGAAGGTACTACCCCCACCCCCCTCTGTGACCTTGATGTCAAGGTCATGGACTTAGAATATTGTCTTTTTATTGATTGGATGTTTTGGTTAAAGTTTTTTAAAGACACATATCTCCTGAACCCAGAGATGAATTCCTTTTATATTTGCACCGTAGTTAGATCTACAGAGTACTACCCCAACCCCGCTCAGTGATCTTGATGTCAAGGTCAGGGACTTAGGAAATTTTCGTCTTTTTTAAAGTTTTGTAATTGCATACTGATTCATAATGCTTTGCAGAGATATAGTTTATACTTGAACTGATGTTAGACTCTTTTTTGAGTTTTTACAAAACACCTTATACTTACCCCACTGGGTGACCTTGAAGTCAAGGTCATCGACTTAGAATTTTGTTTTAAAGATTTTGGTTAAAGTTTTATATTTATGAAGACATAATTTCACAGTGCCACGATGATGGACTCAGTTGATACTAATACTTGGGCTGATGTTAGATAATGGTTTAGGGTTTTGATACATACTAGTGCCCCCCCCCCCCCCTTACCGTCAGTTTTTTTACCTCAAGCTCATGGACTTTGAAATTTCATTTCATTTTTTTTAGTTTAATTTTATTTTAAGACTTATTTCTGAGATAGCTTTTGTGTTTTAATTATGGACATGCTTGCATGAAGTTTTATGCATAGCAGTCCACATAGCCCCCCCCCCACCCCCCACCCGTCATTTTTTTTTTACCTCAAGCTCATGGACTTTGAAATTTCATTTCATTTTTTTTATTCTAATTTTATTTTAAGACTTATTTCTGAGATAGCTTTTGTTTATAAATGTGTTTTCATTATGGACATGCTTGCATGAAGTTTTATGCATAGCAGTCCACACCACCATAGCGGCTGAGTGATGGGCAAGCACCAATTCAGGCGAGCTATGCTGTCAGGCGACAGCTCTTGTTTACGGGTACCCCTAATTCAAATTTTCGATAACCATAAATAGACTAATTAAGTGATATCTATAATTATAGATATCCACATTCAAATTATGGATAGCTTTAAATCGATGAAGTAATATCCATAATTCGAATTAGCGTTATCCATGAACCAGTTTTATAACTGGATATCCAAAATTCGCATTATGGATATCTATAATTCAAGTTATGGATATCTATAAATATCCGTATGGGTATGCATAAATATTTATGGATATTACTGATTCGAATTCTAAATATTGCTATTTCGGGTAATGGATACGCATAAATAATCATGGATATCTATAAGAGAGAGTATAGTAGAGCGGTACCCCATACTTTTCACGCTACCTATGGACAAATCCAGTGCAAAATAAATAAAATGAAAATTTCTATTTAATTTAAAGAAGTCTTGAAGCATGCTATTACAATTTTATTTTAAAGCCATATCATATGTAGTACGAGTATCAATCTAGCATATTGTTAAATAATGTCAGGGTACTTTAAATAATTTACACAAAACAACCAATATAAGGTGCGAAATTTCAAGGTTCAAGATAAGACTCCTGGGCCCAGATAATGCGATGATAAAGTGTGTCATTAAATTTGGAGTATTACCGAATAATTCAATTTATGCATGAGCGTTCCTGTGTAATTTGTATGTACCTGTCTACAGAAAAAGTCATTTGAAAATAAATAAATAAATAATTATTATGCTTGAGCGTTTCTGCGTAAATACTATGCATCCACCTAGAGAAATGTCGCTGGAAAATAGATCATTAAAAATGATAAATAAATAACAAAATAGATAAATGTGATGACCAAGATTTACTTATTGAATTATGGCATTGTGGAATATTTCAATTAATGTATTAGGCTATTAGCATTTTTTTTGTTTGTTTTATTTTTTTAAAAAATATGTAAATATCCCTCAAAAATTCAATGGAAAATAGATTAAAAAATAAATAATACATAAAATCAAAGTGGTCATTAAGATTTCATTTATGTTAGTCATAATGATCCTGGGAATAATAATAATGTTTAATTCTGTTCTATAAATCACATTATAACCATTAACATCAGCGACGTGGGGCGGTGATAGTTGATATAACCGATTATGCTAGGTGTCATATTTAACGATTATTGATCATACACCCGTATCGAATAATCAGGGACACGTGGCATCGATTGTTCATATGAGTGATTTAAATAAACAATACAATACAATAAACAGTAAATGATCAATACGCTACCGTTTTCTGGACTATACCCGTGAAGGTTCTCCTGAGGGAGCAAATTCAGTCCTGTACAAAGGCCATCACAAAACTTGCTTTTACACTTACAGAGAAGCAATTCTGCATTTTTGCATACCTTCTCAATGAGGGTCAACTCTTAAAGGGAGAAACTGCTTCCGTAGGAGCAATTTTTCTTTATTGAAATGTAGACCTTTAGAAAGGTCTCCATATCAAGGGAAGCAAAGAGAAAGTCACAAAATTAGATCCCCTTTGTAAAATAGCGAAAGGAGAGATTTTTCCATGCAAAGAGGCACGGGAAATTTTCATGTAGGCTGAGGTTGAATGGATACATACATACACTTTAAAAGAAGCAACTTTGCATTTTTGCATCCCTTCTCAATATGTATTTTTTCTTTTTTTTGTATCCTGACGCTTTTTGTCCACGTTTCATAAGAAATTAGAATTGCATTTTAATGGCTTTAACCGCTACAAATAAATAAATAAATAAATAGGAAATAAAACAAATAAATAATAATAGATAATTTACGCTGTTCACGGAAATGGTAACTAATAGAACTGTCAGTTTGGCATCATTGTGCCTTTTTTGGGGGCGTTCACTATATAAAATAAGTATATCAGTTTTGGTCATATGTATTCAGTTAAAATGTTCCATACAAGCGCTTCTTAAAGATAGATGTATTCATTCGAATACTTTAAGAATACAATAAATAATGAAATATTATTATTAGTATAATTTTCTATTAAATGTTTTAGCCATGATGTTCCATCCATTGCTCCATCGTCTTAATCGGTGAACAATCACCAATCCTTTCACGGTTTGGTCCATTATAAAGAGGGTATCACTTCAATCGCTGCATTGGCAATTGTTTGTAATCATAAAAACTGCTAATTTGATGGCAGTGGTCTCTAATCTTTTCAGCATCATCAAAGGATAGATGATTAACTAATGGATACATTTTAAAGTCTTTTCAGCTGATTAAACAAATCACTCTACAACTTTTTTGCGCCAGTACGAGGTAATCGCTCCTTTCTCAAAAAAGAAGGAAAAAGATTCGCTATAAAAGTACCAGGCTCACGAAAGCGTTGTTATTGTTAATCATAAACCTTATTTTTGATAATTTTTCGGCTTCTCAATCTCACCATAGCTTTATAATACTATAAATTTAACTCACAATTCTCCAAAACCTATTTCCTTATATATTTTCAGGGTCTTTTCGGTAAATATAGGTACTGGTATACCAACAGGTATATACATGAGAGAAATGAAATTTTTATAGTACCAATTTGTCAGTAAGGACCAGGCTAGTCAGGGGGGCTACATTGCTCCCTCTCCCAAAAAGGGATTTGGTCTCCAAATGGAGTGGCAAGTAAGTTTACAAGCATTGAAATGTGGAAGTCCAATTAAGGCCAATTAGTCCAATTAGCATTACAACAGGCAAACAGCTCCCATGACCGAAACCCATCAACTGACAAATATTATTTAAAACAACGAAAACCTGATGGTAACCATTCAGTGCATGACCACAAACGTGTACAGAAGTAAAACTGACCCAGAGCTCTCGTGGACACCCGAGCATTCGAATGCCAAAAGAGAATTTTAATGCATTGGCGGGGTAAGTTATTTCATACCGAAGAGGAAGAAAAACAATATGTTAGAACATCTATGAATACACTGAATAGTCCCACCAAAAACAGCATGTCTGATATGTAACCAGTGTCTGATATGAAAGTTTTAAAGTCAGTCATGACTAAAATGAAAGTTGATTGACAGTACAGCCGATCAGGTCTCATACCAAATCTTTCTTCTCTCTCATGTTTTTTTTTTTTTTTTACCATAATATTTTATTAAATTCAAATCTGCAGCTCTCTCCCTGTCTCGATGAGACCAAAAAGAGAGAACACAGAATGAACCTTATTAGAGAACCCTGATCAACTGCTTTACAAATTATAACAGAATTGTTTAAGATATAACTTGGCATTTTCTTACAAGTAGCTACTACAGTCCAGAAGCACTTCAGTATTTGCAGTTGGCTGTATGTTAAAGTTAAAATGGAATAGGATGATTTCTTAAAGAAGCGCTGTAAGAAAGTAGCAAACCATAAGATATGTTCGTAAAACTGGCAGTTAAATACATAATTATTTATATGATTTTATATATTTCCATGCAGAGCCAAGGATGCACAAACAACCCAACAGAGCCATCCCAACCATGAGACCTAATTCTGTGCGTGCCAAAACAGTAGTCCATGTCACAGTCTGATAAAAATGTGCCACAGACCAGTTGTAACAGGTAAGCCAGGAATTAGCTCTGCCGTTTATTATTCCTGCATTGTGGCATCTGCCTTCAGGTTCCCACACTTGGCAATTTAGACATTCAATTACATTGATTTTATACTATATATTTAATATGTTAACTGTGTGCTCAGCCATTCTATGTCCCTGCTATCCTACAGCTTGTGGAAAAACAGGATATGTTCTTTGATAAAATAGTAGCTTGCCTGGATTGTTGCAACATTTTGACTCAAAGTCAACAAGAACATTTATCAAAATACACATCTGCAGACAAACTTGCAAGAGTGGTCATCCCAAGAGCCTCAGTCGGATTAGCCGTAATAACTAATATTCTTTTTTTTTTTCCTTCGAGCTTTGGCGAGCATGGAACAGGCCAGACAAAAACTATTGGGACTGTACCCACTTGCAAGATAGACTATCACATCATGTTTTCATTACATATACTTATCTTAACCGTGTTAACCCCATAAAGAGCATCACTATGATTTTTTGCCAAACACCACAGTTGTATCATGCTAGCCAGCTATGGCACCAGACAAATTCTGTAGTGATGATATTCCGAAACACAAGTCAAGCGAGGTTATGAATAGAACACAAACAGCTTCCCCACTTGAAATGCCATCTCTAATAAGTGATGATATAATTCCTTGAATAATATTATTCTTTTAATTTAACTTTTCAAACTGCCTAGGACCATATTTGGTATCCCGAACACCTTGAAACACAACTTTAAACTGCAGTTAAAGTGGAAAGCCTCCAAATTGAATGAACAACTACTTAACAATCATGCACCCAATTATACAACCACACACATTTCAAATAGAACTTTGTTGAAACAACATGAACAACATCTGAAAGGGGGTACCACTCCATGGATGCTGTCGACATACCATTAATTTTGTTCAAATTAAATATATCTCAAGATCTTTCTGAGCATCCCTAGAGTGATAGCTGTAAAGCGTAATTTCAGATATCCACCATTTGTATGTTTCAACAACTGACTGTCAACAAGTTAAGCTAATAAAACATCTCTGCCTTTCCGACTCTCTGTGCCAGTTCATCGACCAAGGATCCACAGTAAGTACAATGATAGCACAAATCTAAATATCAGAATTGTATGATAATAATAAAGAAGTTTCCTCCACCTCATAGACAAAATGCAACACCTATTTATAGAAATATTATTCAACAGAAGTGTCGGGTGGAAAATATTTTCTGTATTATAGCACTCACCTAAAGTTGTTTCTCACATACAATTACACATTCATACGTGAAGTTGCCACCCCGTTTACAACCATTTACTATTATAACAAAGCTATGTACTTGAGAGCTATGTTTAATCATTAAATCTCCGAATTTATAAGTCTGGTCAGTATCTCAGTATATATTATGCCATTTTTTATGTCACTTTAACACTGAAGAGTTGTTTAATGAAACGCGTTTGTTTATGTGACAATTAAAGTTAAAAAATGAGCATGTGATGTCGTTTTATACTTCGCTTATATATATATATATAACATTTTTTGTAACTGTAGACATGACGTGTGATGCAAAAAATATTATATACGTTTTACTGTGTGGCGGCTGTGGAGAGGAATATATTGGCGAGACCGGTGATACCCTGCGCCACCGCATGACATTACATCGTCAACATATTAGGCACAGTAGCGTTCGTAAACTTTTTGTTAGCGAACACATTGCAACCTGTGCAAGAGGACTTGATATAAACTTTAAAGTTTTCCCACTTTACAAAATGAAAACAGACAACCCCATTTCAAGAAAGCTTAAAGAGACATATTTTATAGATTTATTTAAGCCTAAACTTAATCGAACACTTTAGTGAATTTTCATTATTTGTCAAATATATTAGAGACGTTATTTTAACTCAATCTATTAACGTTGTTAACGTTGTAAACGTTGTTACTATGACGCCAACGTCATTATTGTTCATTCCTTGACGATCTATTGAAGTAGTGAAACGCGTTGGAATTAAACAATGTAATATCTGGCTATTCCTCTTTTTATTTCAATTATATATATATATATATATATATATATATATATATATATATATATATATATAAGTTATGCACCAGCTAATGTAACCTAAAATGCACAGGAATATATGATTACAGGCATTCTCCCCACGAAGTCAGACTGAGACGGTGCAAGCACTGAGATGAAACAGTGGCTACACACCTCGGAGGCCAAGGAGTTTGTGAGGAGCACATCGGTAATTATTCACGCCCTGAATGTAGACGTGTGTGGCCACGTAAATTCCATTACATGCATGCCGCCAAATCAGATGTTACGGATTTCCCAGCATGCATGCTGCTAAGGGAAGCAACTAGGGCACACAACAGTTTTCTTTCAGGCATCTATCTTCAATACCTTAAAGTCGAAATTTTACCTGAGTGATATGCACTTAGAGTTACTATAAAACTAATATCTTTCTAAGACCAAACAAGCACCCTAAGAATAGATGTTGAATAGTGAAACAGCAGTTACAAATTTATTTTCCTCTTGCCACAAACCACATAAGGTTCAGTGTCATGTTCATGCCCTCATATGGAGCTGGCTGCATCCACCTGACTGCCCTCTGTTGTCTGGCTAGATAAGTCAGCAATAGACAGCAGTCTGGGAATGGAACAGCTCCACATGGAAAGTATATGAGCTGTCTTAAAGGAGACGGGAAATGATTATGGTATTATTAGAAATAGATAAAGATCAATAAATACACCCAACTGCCGAAAACCGCATGTTTATACACTGTCTAGTAGTGTTTTTATCACCGTGTAATCTAATTTACTACTGCCGCATCTGGTAGTGAGAATTCCGAGAGATAATGAGATAAATCTCCAGATGTGCCCTGACGTCACTCTAGGGGAGGAGGTGTGTCTCTGTATAGTAAAATAAGCAGGAAAATTGTCGTTAGAACTAATAAATCGAGCAAACTGAGCAAGAGCTTCTCACATCTAATGGTAGTTTCAGTTTAGATATTCACTCATATATGCTTAAGCCTGTTAAGGCAAATGAAACAAGAGAAATGAAGAAGAAAGAGATGAGTTACCATACTCTAACAGCTAGCTTCACAGCATAAAACATTCAGTACAGACTAGTGAAATTAATTAATAAAAGTACATGCATCTATTCTCTAAGTATAAATTAATTATGTAGTGTCAAAAATGAATTTAGCTATTTTTCTGGGTTAAAGAAAAAGTGGTTATCTCACTCTAGTGAATTATTTGGAGAAAAGAAAAGCAAATAGTTATGCATTTCTTTAGTTTTTCTGTTTCTTCTTTTTTTTATTGAACAGTTTACTCATTTGTTTCGATTGATTTCCATATGTACCAAGTCTTTCTTACGAAAAAAGAGAAAAGCAAACAGGAAGAAATTCTTTGCTACCACTTATTCATTTGTTACGAATAAGTTTTAGAACACTAGTGACTCTTCTCTGTGATCAATCAAAGCAACAGAATAAACTTTATATTACTTATTACTATCGGTGCCTGTAAGATCTTACTACTGGGCAGATATCCCTGAGCAAGTATGGGCCCAGATCTTACTGCTCATATAGGCTGCTCATATAATTCACAGTCCTCTGTCCAAAAGCAAGTTTTTTTTACACATGACAAGGCAGTATTTTTTTGGTTAGATAAATTGGCAAGGTGCTCCAAATTTAGGGAGCTTAGGTAGACTGACCATACGTGGGAATGATATGATTAAGCAGGCATGTAGCACGATACAGAGATTCAAATCTTTTCCAACAGTTTTCAGTTATATCAAGGCGACGGAAGGATGAAGATGAAAAGCTGCATGTGTGCAAGGCACCGTTTTTACTATCAAAAGAATTCTGCCAGCGGAATTCGAACCAGGGACTACAGGCTTAGAAGGCCAGTGCTAAATCTACCGAAGTACCTACTAGGATAGGCAAACAAACACTGAATAAGTGGCATTAAGTGTTGCTTTTTGTTTTTGTGTGTAAGGAAATAAAGAGTACTGTCACCAAAGATAATTTGGTTCCCGCGCAAATAGCCATGCACGACCATTTAAGGATAATAGGTAAAACAGGTAGTGAACAGCCCTCAGGCAATTATCCGTCGGTTTGGACATCACCATCATAGTTATTATATTCTTAATATTAGTCTGGATACAACAGTTCCTACATATCCGAGATGGTTAAGGGCAGGGAGAAGCAAAAGATCTAATGTAGTAAAATGCGAGTTCGAATCCCTCCGGCAAAATTATTTTTCTTCAACGATTTTTTTCTCTTACTTTCTTCGTTTCAATAATGTTTCTCTCTTATTGCTTCGACTTGTTCATCTTTAGTTTACTTTTATTTTTAAGAGACATTGGGACGGGCCGCGTAGCGCGGTTGGTAGCACGTATGACTCAAGAGCCAGATGTCCCGGGTTCGATACCGGTCCAGCCACATACTTTCGTTTCTTCTTCCGCTGATTCAAGAATGACAGTTGTCAGTTACTTGCGAAAGTATGTGTACTCAATACTGGTTAACCGCTTAGGAGGTCTAAGCCTGCCCAGAAATAGTGTGGTTTGGATAACTGACCGTCCCGACATACATGTAACCATGGCTATTTACCGTGGATGGACGTCAAGCAACAAAAGAACAACAACCGGGGACAATTGAAACTTTTTCCAAGCTAGACAGCGTACGCCGAATGGAATTTCGAGAGCGCCGGCCTGACATCTCAACATTAATCATGCCGGGCCGGGTAGCGCAATCGGTAGGGCACCTGGCTCGTAAGTCAGAGGTCCTGGGTTCGAATCCCGGTCTGGCCACATACTTTCGTTTCTCCTTCCGCTGATTCAAGAAGGGTAGTTGTCAGTTACTGGCGAAAGTATGTGCACTTAGTACTGGTTAACCGCTTAGGAGGTCTAAGCCTGCCCAGGAATAGTGTGGTTAGGTTAACTGACCGTCCCGACATGACCTTAGTTGTTTACCGTGGACGTTAAGCATCAAATCAACCAACCAACCAACATTAATCGCGAAAAACTTAGCTTACCCAGCAGGCACTCCAGGTAGAACTAACATTGAATCAAGGTTGATTCAACGTTATGACATTGAATCAACGTTGATCTGTTGTTGCTTCAACGTCGTGTGCCTAGTGGGTAGATATTTAGCACCTAGGAAAAATGATAAGCTTGTAGGATAATTTTTATTTAATTCGGTCAAATAATGAAAATAATTTTTGCTTCATTTTCTGAATTACCCAATAATGTTGCCATTGTGATGATGAAAGTGAAATGACAGCATGCAATTTTTTTTTTTTTTTAAATTTGTTGCTCATCTGTGGGTCCCGAAAAATTCGCGCTTCATGCAAAGCATGCATACCTGTTTATAAAAATAGCAAGGAAATAAAACAGGCAAAGAAAAAAAAACGCTAAAATATATGCATTTGTGATTCGAACCTACGACCGCAAACAAACCAAGTTTAAAAAATGATAATTTCAACCACTGAGCTATTTTGACTCGTATGTCTGGCAGCATTTTAACAATATTTATATGGTAATACCACTAACTTTGTATAGGTAAATACCTGTTTCCCCTTTCAGTGGTGCGTTCCATGTTTACATCAATGTTTGTCAATAACACATTATCGTTGGGCAATAGTACAATATGTTAACTTTCTGAAATACAATACACTGATGGATGCTGACCCAGAATAACCCTGTGACCCTTGCTAGACTATTATGTGTTCATGTATTTAATCTGATTCCCTGAGTTTATAGAATTAAGGCTTTTCATCTGATAAAGATAAGAAATAGAAGAAATAGTGCCATTCAAAGAAAAGTAGCTCTGGGAGCCAGAGTCGGCCTTCAATGATTTTCTGCATATAGAAAAGGTGTAGGCACAGAGCAGGTGCCTCTTTCAGTGGCATCTGATCTGATTCTACATGGCTTGAAATGGCTCATGTTTATATATGGTTAAAAGTGACCCCTAGATATGTATTACATATTATTTCACATTTTCAGTATTTCCTTGGAAGGTGGTATTTGTTCAGTTTTTTGCCTTGACAAGAACTAAAACTAAAGGCTTCTTTTTATCTAAATCTTTTATCTAAATCTATAATCATTAGAAAGTCCAGACTTTTTACCCATGCACTGTTTGATATTAATATTAAAAGAAAAAAATCTGCATACAAAATTATTATACCTTTCAGTTAATTTGAGTGGATAATAGAAAAGTTCTAAATAATGAAAATTATCACTAGTAAAAATATTTAAAAGTGTGGAACTCAAATTATTTAAGGAAATTGAAAAAAACGATTTACCATATTCTTAAGTCATTTAACTTCAGCAACCAAGTACAGTACACACACCATTATAAAATTGTGTTCTGATTCACAGGCATGGCAGGGTCTCCACAATCGTAGAACAGTCTGTGCATAATACAGTTTAGCGAAACCTGCAGAATCATGTATAAATTCACTACCAGAGAGGCAATAACCTGGCTAGCATGACGTGACTCACTGATCTGTTTCCGAGTTTCAGCGGAAGATATCAGAGCTGACACTCAGAGAGTATTTATTGACTTTACAAACAAGTGCAGATTTTATCTGAAATACTTTGAATGGGAACAGATGTTAATTGATATTTAGATTTTAGAACAAATGAAAGGATATTTCTGGCCAGAATCCTTTAAACTAATATTTAACCACAGCAAGTACATAATTAATCAAGTATTCAATTTTATATTTGGATTATCTCCCTTTGACCATCAATTGCCTCACAGTCAATAAGAATTTCAAGGATGTGACTTCATTTTGTATATGTTTCTTGGGAAGTTTCCAACTGCAAGACAACAGACAAGTAAGGGACCCAACCTGTATGTAAGGGAGACAACTCTTGTTTGATTCCTGGAATATTTCTTGATACTGTGCTCTTTCATTAAAGCTATGAATCCACCTGTTCTTCGTAATAGCAAAGCGCGATAAATAAACAACCTAAGTCACAACTGTTATGCCTAGAATCGCGATCAAGATCACAATATCTTATTATTTTTATTTCAAATGTAATTAGTTGAACTGGCACCCTGGTTAGTTGTCTTTTACTCGTCGTAGCTCGCAGATGACAGCAACCCCAAGCCAGCTCAACTCACACCAGTTGAAATATAGTATGATCTACTATTACATTCATAAACATTTAACTGTTTGAATGAAGATAAGAGATTAAATATTACTGTTTTCAAACTTCATATAATTAAACGAATTTAAAATAAATCAGGTTGAGTGTCGTCACTTGAGTTGGGGACAAAAAACTCCTAGATCCCTCAGGGATGGTGCATCAAAACTAAGTATCTATTTTCAAGACTTGACAATTTAAGTCAAAAGATTTACCCAAGATATTAGAGTTAGAAATTGGGATAAAAATGAATAAACCCAATATTTAAGGTGATAATTGATTGTAAACTTATTACATGAAATCTATCACACTGCACGTCTGAAAGATTTATGAGAAGCAATATTTATTCCTCAGGAGCTCCAGACCACAAACCAATCTGGTAGATCGGCTGTGATCGAGATCTGCTGAGAAAAGTTAGATGGTAGATTGTTTACCGGAGGCCAAACACAATACTAGGGGTCCTCCAGGACATCGTCCAGATCGAGGCAAGGGCCCGAGCTAATACCCCTCCTCGCTGCGGGTCACCTGACTCAGCCTTTCTTGGATGATCTCCTGGAGCCACCCCAGCATGTAGAAGCGAGCCTCCTTCAACAGCTCCATCAAATATTTCCTCTCTGACGGCAGAAGTGCAATATCAATGTGGGCACCATCCCTTAAGTAGTCTAAAATCAAATTGAAATGCGCCAGATTTCTGTCAACAAAATATTCATTCAAATTGTAGGGACGCATAGGGCTGTCCTCTCTCAACATCTTAAAAAAGAATGAGTTAGGGTCAGCCCGGAGCGTCACCTTAGAGGTATAAAAAGGTTTGCCCCGAACACAAAGGACGACCCTCTCCTCCAGTACTCATTGAAAATGGCAGTAAAACCTGCCGACTCAGTTCATCTAATTTGACATCGGGGCATCTCTGAGTCCTTACGTATGGGGTTGCCCCCTTGTGATTGAACTGTGTTAAGCTCGCCAATACTGGGTGCAGCTCCTCTTCTCCCAAATTGATCTCCAAACCAGTTAAGATGGGCCTGACCGGGGTGGCCCTAGCTGTCACCACTTCACGGTTATAGTTGATTTCATTTGAAACCTCAGAACACTCAGTGCTAAGTAAGCTTTCAGTCACTTCTGCTGGGTCTAAATTTGAGTGGGTTAGTCCCTTATCATATGCTACTGTGTCACTATTATTGATTTGCGCGTCCCTGATACTGAGGTTGGATTGAGTGTCCTTTTCACTATTTGATTTTTGGTTTGAGGTTAAGTCTGTTTCACATTTCTTAGAGTTAGTGTCCTGTTCACTGTTTGATTTAGTGTCTGTTTCACTTCGCTTTGAGTAAGTGTCCTGTTCACTGTTTTGTATGTCCCTTTCTCTTTGCTTGGAGTTTGTGTCTTTTTCACTGTTTAAATTTGTGTCTGTTTCACTGTTTTTAGAGTTAGTGTCCTGTTCACTATTTTGTATGTCCCTTTCTCTTTGCATGGAGTTTGTGTCTTTTTCACTGTTTAAATTTGTGTCTGTTTCACTGTTCTTAGAGTTAGTGTCCTGTTCACTGTTTGATTTAGTGTCCTTTTTTACTTTGCTTTGGGTTAGTGTCTTTTTCACTTTTCTTTGATTTTGTGTCTTTTCCACTTTTCTTTGATTTTGTGTCTTTTCCACTTTTCTTTGATTTTGAGGCTTTTTCAATTTGCTTTGAGTTAATGTCTCTCTCTCTTTTGTTTGACTTAGTGTCTTTTCCACTTTGCTTTGATTTTGAGTCCTCTTTAATTTGCTTTGAGTTAATGTCTCTTTCACTTTTCTTTTTAGCACTGAGAAGGTTTTCCTCTTTTGGATTTTCCGTCTCACTCTCCGAATCAGACAGACGCTGGGGTGGTGGAAAGAATATGCCTTTAAGACGAGGATCTGGAGAGGCCCTGAAGATGTCATCTGGTTGTTCCAGGGAGATCTCCACTGGGTCATGCTGGAGATCTAGGTCCTCTTCCAGACATCGGCATCTCTTGACAGGTGAGTGATGTGTACTGGCCTCAGATGTCCGTTTGCTTGTGTAACTTGAAGAAACTTTAGATCTATACACCTTGTCCAAAGGTGAGGCCAATCTTGGAGATGAGGGATGGAGAGGGCTGATGGGAGTTGGGAGCAAGGGAGATCTCCTTCTGGTCTCCTCCCATAGAGTTGGCATCTTGTTCTCTTTGAACTCGGCAAATTGCCTCTCCGCCTCAGACCCCTTCACACCCGTCTCACGGTGGAACAATAACATTTCCTTAGGTCTAGCTGGGCAGTCTAGGTGGGTCATCCGCCTTGCCTTCATGGTGGCACACAGGGGACATTTGTAGGTAAACCCAGAGTGCTGCTCTTCAAGATGTTTCTTGACCTGCCAGCACTTATCAAAATATCTTTTCTCACAAAGCTTACACAGGAAGCATGAATCCTGAAACATAGTGGTGTAGAACACAGGTCAAATATCAGAACAGATTTTAAACTCAAGGGCCACATGGCCTTTTGCATAGCATTCAATGATCATTCAGCTGTCAAGACCTGTGGGTCTTACTCATGCATTGTTACAGGGATGGTGTTCATAAACCCATATGGTTACATAGACAAAGCCACATAAACTTTTACGAGGCACCAACGTGGCATGTAACTCAATGATCATTCAGCTAAGCAAATTAGTGATTCATGTATCGTAACAGACTTAATGGGTTGTGTATGCCAGATATTTGTGCAGTAGTCTGCTTGATTTCAGGTAGACTAAGCTACTCAGGGTTTCATCAGTGGCAATAACAGTTCGTCAGCAGCTGTGAGGGAGCTGTGCCATTACTTTTGCCTTTCAAAACAGTTATGACGGAAGTTAAACGATGTAAATTAAAGCTGCTTCCATTTCATTGAAAATACGGCTCTGCCAGCCAAGCAAGATAATTTGAGTCAGCCACAAATATTTTCAAGTTGTAGAGTCCCAACTTTATGGTTTGTCTTATTTATGTGAGTCCAGTGCACAGATTTAGTGAATAGACAGAGTATGCAATCAGTTCAAGATTCACTAAAATACTAGCATAATGCAAAATGACGATGTCAAACACCTCATCTTATCATAAATATAACCATTTTTACTTTCAGACGGAAGACCTGATCTTCATTGCCAGACGAAACTCTGCTTAGTTGTGTAAGGTATGCTGTGAGTATGTGAATAATGATGCTTATAAGCAAACCATATGTGAAGTCTTACTGAATTTACAATGTCTTAGTAAGTTAAGATTATCATAAACAAGACTCAAGATTATTAAGATTCTGGATCTTAACAGCACATCTCAAGTTTATTATATCATGGCCAACATATTTCTCCCACCTGTTTGCATGTACTCAAAGTTGGCACAGATGAAATTATCATTGCATTGTTCCTTTTCTTAATGAAAAATCATTTCTGAAATACTGTTATACACACACTGTTGCTTTCTTAGACGTAGCTCTCAAGGGAAAAAAAATAGATAGTCTCTCTCTGTGTACACCTTAGAGTGTTTCTGAGTTACCTTTTGCTGTTTTAACTTAGTTAGAGGAATTGAACCACAAAGGTTTATTCTCACCTAGATAAGGTTTTAACTTATCATAATGTACAACTTTTGTTTCCTTTTAGAACTTAATTGTATTTTGTACAAAACTTCCCCAAACTTTTCAGTGATATTGTAGGGCCCTTTCCAATCCCTTACCATCTTAGGACTTATTCCCTGTTTTTGTACGGGGCAAATGTACCAGACAGCGTCACCTATGGAGTATTCAGTGAAGTTTTTGTTTCTGTCATAGTAACGTTTCATTCCATCACTGCAAATCTGTATGTGTTTGCGTACTATGTCATGTATTTTAATGAGTTGTTTTTCGAGCTCAAAGGCATAATCAGTCTCACATTTACTTTGTCTCGTTTCAGGTGTGCCCAATGCAAGATCGATCGGAAGCCGTATTTCACGACCTAGCATCATAGAACATGGGGTACACTTGGTGGTGTCATGTACTGATGACCGATAGGCCATCATCAACAAAGGTATATAGTCAGCCCAATCCTTTTGGTTTTGACTGACATAAGCTGACAACATAGCTTGCACACTTCGGCATGCTCGTTCGACCATGCTGTCTGATTGTGGTCTCCCTGGTGTTGTGCAAGTTTTCTCGATTCCCAGTATACTACAAACCTCTTTGAACAACACACTTTCAAAGTTTGATCCCTGATCACTGTGCAGGGTGACAGGTACACCAAAGACAGATATAAATTTCTCAATCAGTTTGGTTGCAACAGTCTTAGCATCTATGCCATTGATTGGAATAGCATCCAGCCATTTTGTAAAATAGCAGGATACTAAGAGTAAGTATCTAGCATTGTTTGACATTGGTAAAGGACCCATTATATCAATCGCCACTCTTTCTAAAGGGTACCCAACATTATATTGTTTCAGTGGAGCTTTGGCCCTTTGATAGGGCTGCTTTCTGGAGGCACAGATATCACAAGTTCTGCACCAGTATTCAACGTCTTTTCGATAGTTGTACCAGTAAAATCGCTCTTTTACTTAAGCTAAAGTCTTCTCTGACCCTAAGTGACCTGTGGTAACAGTTTCATGTAGAAGTGCAAAGCACTTCTTACGTAGTGCAGTGGGTAGTATTATCTTGGGCTTACTGTTGTGGGAAATTTCACTGTCTTTCTTCCTGTACAGTACTCCATTAATGATGAGTAAAGAATCCCAGGCTAACCAGTAAGTTTTCAATTCTGGTCCATACTGTGCAATCTCGGACCAGTCTGGTCTCCGGCCTTCAGATCTCCACTGTTTGATCAATTGAATTTCAGTCTGGTTGTTTTGTTCTACTCCAAGGTTTTCTGGAGTCAAGCAGTCTATATCAGTCACATCTACACTTCTAGTATAAGCAGACCCAATTTCATTTTCTCCCCTCACTTCTTCAGTATATTCTCCCATACTCCCTGCCTCAATATCATAACAAGAACTATCACTGTCGCTAATCTCTATAATGTCTATACTTTCACTTGTACCCAAAATTCCCCCAAGGGTTGTTTCTGGGACCCTGCTATAACAGGAAAATTGAGTTTCCACTCTGGCTGTCAGCTGTAGTGCTTCCCCAGGGTTATTTTTCTCTATGACACGTCAGGGGTCGCAGTCGACACCACAATCTTCATTTTCAATTATAACTGGAGGCTGGGAACTTGCAGCCTCCAGAGATAGATTACTTTCCAAACTAGGACTAGTCAGTGGAGTAGTGTCCCTTCGGATCCCCCTGTTAAAGTACATTCTGGTTCTTTCTCCAAGCTCAGTTCAAAGAAGGGGCCCTCTTCTGAACAGTTACTCGTGCCACATAGTCCATTTTCCGAAGGGTCCTGCCCTTCCAGGCAAGGTTCAAAACCACTTTGCAAACCATCTTTCCTCAGACTTTCCCCCTCATATGCACTCTCCATATCAATAACCCCAATATTCCTGGTGGCCAGCCCAGGTGTAGTATCACTATATCTCTTTTCAAACCTCTCACAGTGCGCACAAGCTTGATCTAGACAGGGTCTACGTGATAAGCTCTTAGCGTTCTTATGACTTACACCAGGCCGAAACTCAATTGTAAAATCATAGGCAGCTAGGAGCTCCATGAATCTAGTGAGCTGCCCTTCACAAATTCTAAAGTTCATAAGCCACCGGAGACTTCCATGATCACTTCGCACTTTGAAGGGTCTACCGTAAAGATAATGGTGAAAATGTTTGATTGAACATACTACTGCTAACAATTCCTTCCGAGTTGTGCAGTACCGACTTTCAGTTTTTGAGTAGCACTTACTATAGTAACTAATTACTCGCTCTTTGCCATCTTGTTCCTGGGACAGCACTGATCCTAAAGCATCGTTTGATGAGTCATTATCTAAAATAAACTCACCCTGAGATTCCTGTGGGAACCCCAAGACAGGTGCAGTGGTCAGTGCAGTTTTCAGTGTATCAAATGCTCTTTGACATGCCTCATTCCATTCAAATGTATGATCTTTTTGTGTGAGTGTGTGTAAAGGCTTACAGATGGAACTAAATCCAGCTATAAATTTGCGCATATAAGACAAAGTCCCACAAATGATCTGATTTCTGTTACGTTTCTGGGTACAGGCCAATATCGTACAGCCCTTGTTTTCTCTGGGTCAACAGCTATTTCAGACTCAGAAACCAAATGGCCCAAAAAGGAGACTTGAGTCTGGAAAAATACACACTTTTCTGGGTTGAGTTTAAGATTGGCAGCAGCAAGGCGCGTAAGCACTTCTTCCAGGTTTTGTAAATGGATATCAAAGGTTTTGCCATAGACTATTATGTCGTCTAAATAAATCAGCAATGTAACATAAGTAAGACCTGTCAGGACTTTCTCCATAAGCCTCTCAAATTCTGCTGGCAAGTTCATGGCTCCAAAGGGGACCACTTTAAATTGCCACAGACCACTTCCAGGTATGCAGAAGGCAGTGTAAGGACAACTCTCTTTTGCTAACCCAAGCTGGTGAAATCCACTGCGAAGATCTAGGGTCGAAAACCACTTTGATCCCCCCAAAGCATCAAGGGAATCATCACATCTAGGCAAAGGCATACTGTCAGGAATGGTAACCTTATTTAGACGACGATAGTCTATGCAAAATCTGATACCACCATTCTTTTTGGGTACTATAATGGCTGGGGACGACCACGGACTGGTTGACGGCTCGATTAAATCACGTTCAGCCATTGCTTTGATCTTATTTTCAGTGTCTCTTCTTTTTGCCAGTGATAACCTATATGGTTGCTGTTTTATAGGTTTAGTGCCTGGTATAAGGTTTATGTGATGTTCTAATAGTGTAGTGCGGCCCAGGTCGTGCAAATTTTTAGAAAACTGGTTCTGATAGTTCACAGGTAAATGTTTAAGGCAAACTTGCTGTTCAGAAGAAAGATTTTGAGAGCTTTTGAAGTATAGTTCTTTTAACTGCTCAGGAATGTCATTATTGGAGCATGTACTGGTTACAGACTCATCAGACTGTGTGCTGTTCACAGACAAAAGTTGTACTGGCTCAACAGGCTCATAGGAAGCAACAATAGTATTCTTGTATAACTTGAAGCTCTGGCCATATGGATTTGCTATACATACTGGCACAGTTCCAGTTGTAGGGCATACCAAAGCTTTGGCAACCAACAGGCCCTTGGTGTGCATAAATTTCGTGTCAGCCTCAATAAGTCCAGTACCTCTTTTATCTATGAAACCCTTTGTATAACCGGGAACCACCATCTCGGTTTCTGGAGGAATTTCTACAGGCTCCAAAATTGCCACCCTGCAGCATTTAGACTGAGCAGTTCTACTGTTTGCAAAGCATAGGATTTCTTCACCATTAATTTTCAACATTTGCTTTGAAAGCACAAGATCACACTTATGTGATGTAAGAAAATCCATCCCCAAAATGCCATCATTTTCAATATCAGCTACCAAAACACAATGCTTGAAAGTTTGTTTGCCTATTTTCATTTCTAGTTCTGTTTTGCCCAGAAAAGGAGTTACCTCCCCTGTAACAGTAAGCATTTATGTATTTGTAGGTTGTATAGACTGTAAAGTGTCAGAGGGAAGCTTCTCTGCAAAGTTCCTACCGAGAATGGTAACATTGGACCCAGTATCAATAAGAAATTTTACAGGTAAGTTTCCAAGTGTAACACAAATGATACACCAGTTTTGCCGCATTGCTACAATTTTGGGCCCTTCTACATCAGTCGTTGTCCGGGCCCCTGATTCGACTGATTGCCATTTCCCTGTGCTCTTATCTGATGTCTTGGTATTTGTGCAGGCAAGTTATTTTGACGGTTATTATATTGATTTGGATTACCTCCCCTGGGCTGATATTGTCTCTGGTTGAAATTTCTACCCCCAGGATTTCTGTAATTGTAAGAGTTCTGATTATTCTGATAATAAGGTTGTCTTCTTGTGTTCTGATTTTGAGCAAAGTTTTGTAGTGATTTCTGGATAGATTCAATGCTTTTGCTAAATTTGTCCATTTGTTGCTCCAAAGAGCTTGTAACAGTGCTCTGATTTTCTTGCTCAGCGCGACCAACCAGTCTTGCTCTTTGTTTATCAGCAATTTGATGTGCTTCCATCCTTACCGCAATTTTCTCAGCTTCAGCTAGTGTTTTAGGGCCAACCTCAGGCAAACACAATCTAATTTCGGTTTCAGTCAAGGCATCAATGAAATGATCTAAGGCCAGCGCCTCAATAACGTCTTGCGAGACTTTTGGATAAGATTGTCTAGTAAGCTTTTTGATGGCTTGTGCTAATTCTGGGATTGTCTCCCCTTTTCCTTTTGTTCTTGATTTCAACTGAGACCTGAAAACTTCTGCCCGATTTTCAGAGCCATATCTTTCGGTTAGTTTTTGTACCAAATTTTTGTAATCACGCCGTTGTTCTGCCGTTAGCTGATTGAGTAAAGCTCGAGCAGCTCCAGTCAAACAGTTTGCTAAGTGTAGTGATTTGGCTTTGTAATTCCAGCAGTTTAGTTCTGAGGTAATTTCAAATTGTGTTAAAAAGTCCTCAAAATCATCAGTACCAGAGAAATGTTGTGGCTTCAGTTTTAAGTAGTTATTTGCCCTTGACTCTGATGGGCTAGCAGATGTTTCAGTACCTGAGTTTACAGCTTGAATATTGCTATTTAACATTTGTGCTTGTTGACTGCTAGAAGCAGTTTCAGTTACCAGAGCAGAATGTGTTACAGGAGTAGCACATGTAGTCATAATGATGTGTGTATTTAATTGTACTGGTGTACTGTTTCTGATCTGTGTTATTGCCCCTTAATTATTGTTCTGATCCCTAAGTTGGGCATGAATATTCTGAACTTGTGTGTCTAGGACGTTTAGTTTTTGTTGTACCTGTTCGGTCAGGGTCAGAATAGTTTCTTTCACCTGATTCGCCATGGAAGTCATTTCTTCTTTAATTTCACTCTCAAGCCGCGAAAATATCATGAATTATCCGGCTCATTTGAAACTACAGATTCATTGTCGCTAACATCCTTATTACGCTCATTGTGCCGTGCAATATTGTGTTCTGTCTCGGCTTCAGCCATAATTTAAATACAATAGAATCTTATTCTGTTAATTATATTTCCTAAGTCTCACCACAACTACCATACACCAAGTTTTAAAACAAGGTTCACTTTCTGCATGTATTTTAAGCACTACCTACAATGTGTTATTTCAGGATTCTGCATGCTACAATTAATGTTACGATTTTCTACGGCTTTTGATGAAGATTTCTAATGTTAACGGCCGTTTAGCAGACGATTTTAACAAAATAAATATTAATTTTCATATTTTAATGCAAATCTAGCCTTTTATGCTGTGCCGAAGAACTCTCAACTCATACTGTTATCCCTTTGCACGTAAAAAAACTTCGTTTTTTGGCAGTTTTATCGAAATAGGCTTAGCGAGAATCCCAGCCCTCATAAGTAGGTTTTTACTGGCTCTATTTACTCCTGTATTTGTCCCAGCAGAGGAATATTGCACTAAATTGTAAATGTACACCAATATTTACTGCAGCATGCATGAATGTATGAAAACATGTGAATTTTAGAAAAAAGTTTTATAGTTTTCTACGGTTAATCCAAACCTTATGTATTGGTTTTCGAATGTTATGCTAACGTATTCTACGGTGGACGTTTATGTTTCCTACGGTGGATATTGTGGCATGAAAAGCAAAATAGTATAATAGAGATGGTAAACCTATGTGTGCAAGGCGATTTTAGCAAATGCTTTAAGAATCACCTGTCCTGATCGAAATAAGAACCCAAGATCTCCGAGAATATCATAAGACCCTTAGTGATCACAACTTCAATATAAGTTGGATAATTGTAAAACATCATAGAAAGACTGGCTGATCTTAGACTTTTTCGGTGCATGATAGATAGAAGATCACTTCAAGCACTGCACACATTCATCCTCCAGTATGTGTGGAGCTGGATGTGTCGTTCGGTGGAGAGGGATCAGGGAAGGTGAATGGCCAAACGACAAGGAGACCTAATCTCTTGATCTTACCATGGAAGTAAAAGGGATCTAGATGATATGTGGTTTTCGGACCTTTTCAGCAGTACCCGGTATCTTACCGCCATATCAAGCCTTTTTGGCTTATTTTTACAGTTATATCTGTTTTAAATCTATCATACATACCATATTAACCCTATTGAGTGCTCCCGGGGCACTGCATTTAGTGAAAGGAAGGGGGAACCATTTTGTGAAAGGAAGGGGGCATTATTCAGAGCATAAAGTGTAGTAAATCAGCCACTGCCAAAGTACGTATGAATGGCGGTATAAAGGTGATGGGTATACTTTCAGAGGAAGCAACTCTACTATTTTTGTCTCCCTTCTTAATAGGTATCAACTCTTAAAGGAAAGAATTTGCTCCTCAAATTCTTTCTTTTAAGAGTAGACCTCATAGCAAAGAGCCACCTCATCCAGAGAAGTGAACAGAAATTTATGCAAGTTGATGCAACATTTTTTTTGGAAAAGAGGCAGCGGGCCTTTATTAGAGCAGGGGCATTTATTAGTAGTAATATGGTAATTGATATATCTTTACATGTCTGGTAAAAATCCCCTCAATGGTTCAAGATATATCTTCATTTTACGGAAGAATCTTCATCTGATCTTCTTATTGTTGTTTTGCAGGTTGACTATATGCCTTGCAAAATGGAATGGAAATTGACAAAAAGTCACCAGATTGTAGGATCTTCTTTGTTGCCTTGATGGATCATCTAAAAAGTGTAAGTTTTATTTTATAAGCGATTCACAGTGTTACAGATTAGAAGGAGTCACAGGGATAATATAGGTACACTTTTCCATATTTCTTTATAACAATATATATACATGACCACTTATTAGAACTATCTCTAATGTATAAAACATATGTAGTGACCCCTTATTAGATTTGTCTTGCTGAGACAGTTCTAGTGAGGGGTCACAACATGTTTAACCATCTCTCAGAGATGGTTCTTGACCCCTTATTAAAGCTGTCTCACTGAGATAGTTCAAATGAGGGGTCACAAAATAATGTTTTGGTTGAGAAATATGAAAAATTATCTCAGAATTCTCCTCAGACCCTACCTTATCCAGAGCTCTGGCTTAAGGAGAAAAAAAAATTATGATATGCTAATATACTATGCACAGTAAATATAGCAATTTTTTGGTATGTGTCAGATCCTCCATATTAGGATTTTATTGTCACTTTACTGCATAAAGATACAAAGGCTGATCATTGGAGAAGGACTGGCAGGTAAGAGATTCAAGATTGTTCAATTGTAGCGTCTGAACTACCGTGACGTCAGTTTTTATGACCATTGTATCTGTAGGACATTTTTGATCATGTACAAAAGCCAAAACCATAATGAGGCGGCTGGTTTGCTGGGAAAATAAAGGAAACCGCTCTAAAACATTTGAAAATGCTACCAGTATGAGGTTTACGAAGTTCGAAAATTTGACGTTTTCCCTTGTTTTTACGTTATCGTCTAAAAACGTTGTTTCTAATCGGTAGTTCTTGAATCCCTTTCGACTGTATGATTGTTTGGTATCTACCAATATGATAACATAAACAATTCAGAAAGAAAATTCTTCCCGGTTACTGAGCATAAGTCAAAAGTCTCAGACTAACGTCATCTATTTCTCACAGTTACGTTACATTTCAATGAAGAAACTTCATAGTTAAATTAATCATGGTGTGACCTTTCCTTTTAGCCTATTGGTTTCTCTCGGGCTTTGATTCTGCATTGAACTGAAGCACCCGTGAATCATTGCACATTGGACCGAATTATAACGTTTTAACGTCAATTGTGCATGCTCAGATTCGTCAGTTGTTAAGCTTAACCATATCTTTCACACATTCAATAGCTTTGACAAAAAAACTGGGCATGAAAATGATGAGAAAGACCGTACAAAAAATCACATGCTTGTTATTTTAATGTTGTTTTTCAATGGGTGCGAATTTCGGCTAATGACCCCTTCTGCGCTTATCGCTTTTCCCCAATATCGTTTTTGAAGATGGCTTCTGTAATCCCATCGTATCTTAAGCCCCAAATACGGTTCCCTTCAATGCAAGTTAATCTCGCTGAATGTTGCACTTCAGTAATAAGTAAAATTGTAAAATATAAAAATTTGCTAAATATATTTTGCTTAGTATACAAAGTTCTAGAAGAAATGAAAGGAACCATTTTGGGCAAGGTTATTGATAATTTTTGGGATTTGTAAATCAAGGGAGTAATACCAATTTGGCTACCTGTGCATTTGAGCGAGTCTGTACTATACAAAGTGGCTTTCGACAGAGAATACTATTGTAAGCATTACCAATAATGGTAGATGGTACTATTGTAAATGGCTGTTGTCTCAGCTGATACTGCTGCCAATTTTCTTGGTGGACAACCACTTTTGCATGTATGGTAATTGACTGAAAGCACAGGTAGGCAAATTGGTATTTACTCTGTGTAAATTTTGTTCATTGTCCAAAAACATATTTAATGTTAGACAAACTCTGCTTGATAAGAATGTCATGAATCACCTCCATTGGAAGTGGTCCCTGCCACCTTAGTCATCTAATTAAGACAAGTCCATTTGCAATACATTAGAACTTTAATGGCTCGAACCCTGATGGCTCGTTAACCCTGCATGACTAGAACTTTTTCCGTGGTCCCTAGAGGTCAGTTTATAGAGAAACTAAGCCTGGATGACTAGAAGTACCCTTGGATGGAACTAATTTTCATGGTCCCAAGCCTGTTCAAGCCATTCTTCCCTAGCTCAAAACATAGAGAAGTCAGTCAGCTCCAAGTTCTCTCTCTAGGCTGACCCAAGCTTCTCAGGAACTGCCTTGTGTAGGTCTACAAGTATACATGTATATATTGTAGGAGTTTTTGTACAGTTACTAAAAAGAAATAAGTATAGTGTTTGAGAAATGGCTAGTGTAAATCTAAGCCACACAGATCCCCGCCAGTACCCAACCTCTAATACAATTGGATATATATTCTGTGACCCTACACATATTGTTATCATTGTGTATAATCTTTGATTATAGTCACTTGTGCTTATTGCCATGTTTATTCCTGTCCTGCCACATTACAAAGCTTTGAGCATTAAATTTATATGAAACTCGCTAAGGCAGATCCATCAGACTGTGAAAGAAGACCCGCACTCAAAAGAGGTCTACTGTTAAAGGGAAGAATTTGCTCCCATAGGAGCAAATTCTTTCTTTTGACAGTTAGACCCCATTGTAAAAGGAGACAAAAATGTGAATGCTAGAGTTGCTTCCCCTGAAAGTATATTTTTATCTGACTATTGTTATTTTGTTTGTAGGTAAAGACAGGTAATGATGAAGAAGCTATACATAATGAAGTGGTAGGCCAAGCTCATGTGGAAAGTTACGCGCTAAAGATGTTCTTGTTTGCCGAGAATGAGGACAGAGCTGCTGGATTTAACAAGTACTTGCTGTATACTACATGTATATATTCTAAAGTGATGTCCAAAATTGCTGTGATAGTAAATTGTTGGGAAACAAAGTGATGACTTTCATTCAGTTATAAAAAAAATATAGCTGAGCCGAGACACAGCAAAATCAACAAAGTGGCTTGTGTGTCCAGCGAAGACTCCGATCAGCGTACCCTTTGAGCACACATCAAAGACTCTGATAAGACTGGGTGGATGCCCAGGCTGATCAGATTCTCGCTGGGTGCACATGCTACTTTGCTGGTTTTTAGCATGCTGTGGTTCAAATTATTAGAAATCGGGCATGCTCTGGCAGACAGATCTGAGAGTTTAGGCATCTGAGCTCAGAACAGTCCAAAATGATTTTAGTGTTTTTTAAATGGAGAAGACTGAAAAGAAAAATGGCTTAGAACTTGTACAATGATGTCTCTTGGATTGGAAAGTGCAAAACTGCTCCAATTGAATCATCATCAAATAGATGATCTTCCATGTTATTTCATCATAACTCAGGTGAGCGATTTAGGTCCATCATGGACCTCTTGTTTATCTTGCCATGATTCAAATTATTATAAATGGGGCATGCTATGGCAGACAGATCAGAGAGTTTAGGCATCTGAGCTCAGAACAGTCCAAAATGATTTTAATGTTTTTTTTAAATGGAGAAGACTGAAAAGAAAAATGGCTTAGAACTTGTACATTGATGTCTCTTGTATCTGAAACTTAGAACTACATGAAGCTACTTCTTTGGACCATTTTCATAGTAGCAATTATAGCTGACAGTGATGTTCTAGAATTTGGAAAACAAAATTATATTTCTTTTATATAAGAATTTTGAAATTGTTATACCATGCTTTGTCCGTCTGTATGAGGAGATAATCCACAAGTATTATCACCCGTAGAGGTGGAAAAATATAGTATAAATATTTTATGCCACTCTTATTAGTGTAGACCTTGCTCATTTCAAATTATTTCATTTCATGCTAAAGTTGGCATTTTTTGGCAAGGGTGGTAACTATGGAGAATTACTTTCACTCTGAGCCCTTTCTATTATTTTCAGTTTGTGAACACATCATTAAACCTTAAAGCCGACAAAAATAACTAATGCATGAATCACAAACAAACTGATATTGTGTTATTTTATTTTTGCAGAAATGTCGTGAAATCATTCTATACAGCTGGGATGTTGTTCGACACTCTGACAGTCTTCGGTGAAATGAGTGAGATGTAAGAACTTGTGTTGCATGTAGTTATACACAGAGCTCTAGATAAGAGGCGTATTTGATGATAATTAAGGATAATTTTTCTTATTTCTCATCGAAACCATATGTTGTGACCCCTCATCTGAACCGTCTCGTTGGGACGGTTCAGATGAGGGGTCACAACATATGTTTTTATGCAGAATTAACAAAAATTATCCCTAATTATCACCAAATACTCCCTCTTATCTAGAGCTCTGTATACAATATTAATCCTAATGAATGCACTCTTTTAAATAAATGCCCATCTTTCATCTTTCTTTCCCCCTAAAATTGTTACATTGACTTGCTAGATTCACGCAAATTCAAGGCATACAGTCCTCGACTGTAAAAGAATGTTCAATGAGGTATTGCCAGCAATTATCAGCCATTTCAACATTGACAGAGTCCAACTATTATTATTAATTGATTTTAAATCACTGAATACTATAAAGTGGAAGCATTTGATCTGTCAATCAAGCTTGAAATGTCATTTTTTTGTGTGATGTGCCGTAAAACGTATATCACTAACTCAGTCACTGGTTTAGTAATCTTCTGGCTGAAAGTGACACCCCTGTTTCATAAAATGCTACACCCATGGTCCATTTAATAGGATTAGTATGGTATATACTGGGACACCTCATCCATCAGAGCTCCAGATATGATAGAGCTTTTTAGAATAATTTGGAGATTTTTTTATTTCATAATAAAAACATATGTTGTGACCCCTCGTTAGAACCGTCTCAGCGAGACGGTTCTAATTAGGAGTCACAAAATGTTTTTATGGAGAAATATTGAAAATTATCCTTTATGATCCCTATTATCTCTTATCTGGAGCACTGGGACTAGTGTTGTATATATTGGGACACCTTAATCATCAGAGCTCCAGATAAGTTTTTTTTTTAGAATAGGTTGAGGTGATATTTTTTATTTCTCAACGAAAACATATCTTGTGACCCGTCATTAGAACCGTCTCAGTGAGACAGTTCTAATGAGGGTTCACAACATACAATTTTATGCAAAATATTAATAATAATTAAATGATCCCTATTACTGCTTATCGGGAGTACTGGGACTAGTATGGTATATATTGGGACACCTTAACCATCTGAGCTCCAGATAAGGTGGGATTTTTTTTAGGATAATCTGAGATTTTTTTTTTATATTTCTCAAAAAAACAAAACAAAAAAAACATATGTTGTAATGCCTCATTAGAACCATCTCAGTGAGACCATTCTAATGAGGGGTGACAATCTGTGTTTTTATAGAGAAATATCAGAAACTGTCTCCTAATTTTTCTTGTTACCCATTCTTCTCTAGATCACTATAACTATTTCACTAATTTTTAGCTCACCTGAACGAAGTTCAGGAAGAGCTATTGTACTACCGCCGGCGTCGGCAGCGGCGTCGGCGTTAGCAAAATGTTAAAGATTTACGTTAAAGTTTTTTAGGTGATGGGCAAGGCCCTGTCAGGCGAGCTATCCAGTCCCGGTGACAGGTCTTGTTTTCTTTGGAGTTTGTTTGAGCTTCAGAAGGCACACAAGTTAGAAAGTCAAGTTCTGCTTACTGAACATTGATGTCAACTCTTTCATAAAGTTTTCCTTGTATATTGCATATTTACCATACCTTCCCACATGCTCTGATGAGTACATCGTGAAGGTGTTCATAAGCCAGAATTATAGCCCAGCTGTGGAAAAATTGGGCTTTTTGACGTTCATTTCAGTTTGTATGGTATATGCCAAAATAGCTGAGTAAGTGCTAGAAACAAGTGCCAAAAGAAGGTTAAACTTGTATTTATAAGTTTAATGGGGGAAATAAAAACAACAAATAAACAAACAGTTACATGTACCATCTATGCTAAATGCTTCTAATGTAGAAATTAGGACATGCTTCCATAAGAACCTCTAAAAGGTAGACACTTAAATGGAAGTCTTAGCTGTTCGTGATTGCTGTAACGTAACTTCTGAGCTCTAAATTGGTACAGGGATACTTCTGAGATCTGAGATAATTTTCTTATTTCTTAAAGAAAAAATATGTTATGATCCGGTGACTCCTCATTAGAACCGTTCCAGCAAGACAGTTCTAATGAGGGGCCACAACATATGGTTTTGTAGAGAAATATTCAAAATTAGTTCCAAACTATCCCTCTTACCCCTTCTACTCTGGAGAACTGACTTTCCTTTTAATGCAGTCTGGACCTGTTTGTAGGGGGAGATAAAGGTGTGAAATTTAATATGTAGGCTATAATCATATGTAATATGTTTAAATGACAAATAAAATGTTATGTTATGTTTTTGGCTGTTTCAGATTGAGAAGAATAGGAAATATGCAAAGTGGAAGGCCGCATACATCCATAAATGTCTGAAAAATGGAGAAACACCCATACCTGGGCCAATGCCAGAAGAAGGGGAAGAAGATGGTATACTTAAAATAAAACAACACACATATATTGTAAAAAAATATCTAAAAGTTGGGAAAGCTAGAATAATTACCATAATTGTCCTTGACAGGAATTAGTTTGGGTTTACAATGCCGAAATGGATCTAAAAGATGCAGATCAAATACCAAACAGTGCAGATCCTGATCAAACTGTTCTTTAGGAGCAGTCTGATCTCAGTCTGCACCATTTGCTCAAACCTATCTGTCCCAGTACTATAGATTCTATAGTATTTATTTGTCATTCAGCGTATGCGGAGATGGACTATAGAAATGATATTTCTAATGTCCATGTGTGCATCCGTCATTCTATGCTGTCCATCCGTCTGTCCAGCCATCCGAAATCTTGTCCAGCAACTATTCCTACATCTCTCATCTGATTGATTTGAAATATTACAGATTGTATTCTTATGATATGAAGATGTGCATGTGCTTTTTGATTTTTGTGTCGGCCATTTTTGATAGAATTACGGCCCTTGCTGACTCAGACCTTGTCCCCGCAACTCCTGCCACTTTTTGTATCAGACTGACTTGAAATTGTGCAGAATGTTTCATCATGATTTGAAAATGTGAATGTGGTTGTCCTATTTCTTACGAAGTTATGACCCTATGTTGGTTTTTGCATTTTTGTCACTGGACATAGGCGGAGGGGGACTATAGAAATGACCCTCGTCCATCCGTGTGTGCCTCCATCCGTCTGTTCTTCCTTCCGTCCGTCCGTCCGTCCGTCCGTCCGAAATCTTGTCCGGCAACTCCTCCTACATCTTTTGTCGGATTGATTTGAAATTTTACAGGTTATATTCTTATGTTATGAAGATGTGCATGTGGTTTTGATTTTTGTTTCGGTAATTTTTGGTGGAGTTACGGCCCTTGCTGACTTACACCTTGTCCCTGCTACTCCTACCACATCTTGTATCACATTGACTTGAAATTATGAATGTAATGTCATGATTTGAAGATGTGCATGTGATTTTGGAATTTCAATTGTCCTATTTTTGACAAAGTTATGGCCCTTTGTCGTTTTGGGCATTTTCCCAACTTGTGAACGGTTTGATCGAGAGAGCTGAAATTTGGTATGCTATTAGTATTTGGTGAATTGATTATTCTGATTATTGTTATGATGTGCTAAATTGATTAGTGACAGTTATTCCCCTTTCATAGATAATAGATGTTGGCTGAATGGTAAAGGGATAGCTCCAGAACTATTCATATTAATGGGCTAAATTTTCATTAATGCATTGTTCATTTTTCACCAAACTCATATTAGCAGCATTATGGCCCTTGTTATTTTGCTATTGGGTATACAGTCTTGATGTTTTGGGCATTCTGTAAGGGCCTAAAGTTTCAGTCACTTAATTTTACTCTTAAATGTCCCTTTCTAAACTTAAGTATTTTATAACTTCATAGAGGCCCAGCAATGGGGTATATGTGTTTGCTTATGCTTCAGTTGTTATTTGCTTACCAGGTTCTGTTATACACATAAATTTCTGTTTTTGGCATATACTTACTCTGAAACTGAATAAAGGGCTGCAGTTTGTGACACATTTCAAACGTCGGGTGACACTTGGCCGATGGCCTTTTAGTCTAACCTTTGAACCGCTTGACCAAGAGAGCTGAAATTTGGTATGCTGTTAGTATTTGGTAAATTAATTATTCTAATTTTTGACAGGATGTGCTGTATTGATGACTGAGTTTTTCCCTTTTCATAGATAATTGACATTTACTTAAAGGTAAAAGGATACCTTCAGAACTGTTCATATTAACAGGCTGAATTTTCATAAATGCATTGTTCATTTTTCATCAGATTCATATGAGCACAATTATTTCATTTTTCATCAGATTCATATGAGCAGGATTATGACCTTTGTTATTTTGTTGTTGGGTTTACAGTCTTGATGTTTTTAGGCATTCTGTAAGGGCCTAAAGTTTCAGTTACCTGATTTTACACATATATGCACCTTTCTAACTTAATTATTTTATAATTTCATAGAGGCCCAGAAATTGGGTACAATAGACCCTCTTTACAATGATGGCATTTGTTCCCAATTATTTTGATGTTAAACTGAATTTGCTGTTATAACAAATACACAGTTTGAACAACAATAAAGCCATTCTGTGCATATCAAAATGACAATATAAGGAATTTTGCTGTTGTAATGAGTGCCGTTGTAAAGAGGGTTGACTGTATATGTCTTTGCTTATGCTTCAGTTATTATTTGCTTACCAGGTTCTTAAGTACACATGTTTTCTGCTTTGGGCCATACTGTTACTCTGAAACGGAATAAAGGCCTGCAGTTTGTGTCACATTTCAAATGTCAGGGGACAATTTGCTGATGGCCTTTTATTTAGACTATAGTATGGTATATAATGACATCCTCCCTCCCACCCACTACCCCTAGGTATGAAACCACCACCTGTGGACAAAACAGTACAAATTTCATTTGGTGGAAATTCTTTGCTGGTGGCTTTTGCTGGAGAATAGATAGCCTAGCAACTTTCCATAGAAAATAAATCTGGACATAAGCATACTAACTGCTGAATTTGGGTCATCAAACTTCACCATATTGCCACGTTCATCAAACAATTTCCTTTATAAAAAAATACTTGTGTAGAGGCTATAAATTTTTACATTTGTTTACAACTGAAACTTAGTACATGTCATGTTGTAATAATTATGTTCCCTTTAATTTTCCTTAGATGAACCTATTGTGCAGAAACAGTGTTCATACTTCCATGAATATCAGTCGGTCATGCAACTTCTATGTTATGCGACGTCACATGTAAACAAAAGACATCATTGTAACATTCTGTTGGACGTCACGTCATGGCGACTGCCGTTTAATGTAAGCAGCTTACCTGTTGGTTAGTGTTAGCTTTTCATAGTATATTTTACAAAATAATTATGAAATTAAATGTAATAATAAGAGATAAACTTCATTTTTCCAAAGTTCATGGTGTGGTGCAAAGTTAACTTGAAAGCCCTTTGGGCACCTCTTAGTTGCATCTGGAAAATGAAATTTATTTCTTAACAAGACCAGTATGAATATGTGTTTGCCCAGAAATTGTGTTCATCTCATTTCAGAACAAGGGGCCATGGGTGGTGGAGGTCCTATAGGATTTGAACAGCCAGGCCCCTCTCAACCTTACCAGCCCCAGCCAGGACCAGCTCAACCATACCAGCCAGGACCGTCTGAACCAGGGCCATCAATACCTTCTGGCTCTCTCAATCTACCCAACAATAACCAGTACCCAGGGGGTACCCCATCAGGAGCACATGCCCCACCCTCAACACCACAAGACCCAAGAAGTGTATCCCCTCAACCAAATACCACCTACACAACAGACTGGAAACCACCTTCAAACCCTAGTAAGTACATCAAGCCCTGTTTTAATGAATATGCTATGTGTCATGACTGTTTGTGATGTAAAGTCTTTCAAAATTTTATAATGAGACATGGAGACTGTCATGTTAATTCCTTTTGACACATGTGAGCTGTGACACGACAAAACCAACAATGTGGTTGTGCGCCCAGCGCAGACTCAGATCAGCCTGGGCATCGGCCCAGTCTGATCAGAGTCTTCGCTGTCCTCATGAAGGTAGCTGAGTTCCTTGGCTACCCTTTAAGCGCTTAGCGAAGAGTCTGATCAAACTTGGTGAATGTCAAGGCTGATCTGAGTCTACGCTGAGCGCACAACCACATTGTTGGTTTTGTCATGTCGCGGCTCATGTATCATGCTGATCAGGTGAGATCAGAAAAGGGGAAAGGATGGTGACACTTGCCAAGCCATTCCAGATTTAGGGGATAACTGTCTTGAAAATTGTCATTTGGGGAGGTAAATCATCGTTTTTATGGTCGGAAATTTCGTTTTACGGTGACGCGCCAGCAGAGCCGTAAACGCAATTTGCAACCATAAAACCGATGATTTACCTCCCTAAATGACAATTTTCAATACAGTTATCCCCATTCTAATGCACTTTTCCACATTTTCACCTTTCATAATGTACTATTTTGCACCCATTTCAAGCACCGTCAGCAACGTAAAACCAAACATCAGCCAATGAGAAGCGACGTTACTTAATGACGTCGGGTTTGCAACAGTATATCGCAGAATATACTGTCGCAAATTTTGACGTTATCTAATCAGACGTCGCGTTATATTTGTAAGTGCTTGAGAATTTCTCTTTAAGCCTGATTAACATGATGTGAAAGGAACTAACATGGTTTTCTATTTATCATGCATCATTCTAGCTAGCTGGAAATAAACAAAAAAGTTAAAGTGTACATTGTATTTTGATCGAACTCGTTAACGTCGCATTTATGCTATGGAATAACTTGATGATGTAATTCAGCCATTTGAACAGTCAAATGTCAACATTCAGCCCATTAGACACTGAGAGAACATGATAAAATTTGTACTATCGCATTTTCACATTAAGGTGATATCATCAAAGCACTCTACACACGTTTTGCAATAGTTACATGACAAATACATGTAGTTATTACAGGCCGTTTGCGAAAAAGTGGAGAGCAAAAAATCAATTTAATTTAATTCTCACTTAATAAATTTTAACAGGACTCTGCATACCTTAATTTGTTACCTATAAGAACTCATGCAAGTAAATTCAGATTTTTTTTTACTTTTAAGTAAAAAGTTACTCTATTTTTTGTTACCATTTTTCTTCTCTATTTTATGCCATTCATACACAGGAGGTAACCATAAAGGTACAACAGCCATTGTTGCTTCTATAGATAATATACTATTACTATTATTCATTCACAAATTACCATGTGGTCTGAAATGTATTCACTCGCTTCTTAGTAAACAAGAGGCTTTAGTAATAGTGGTCCAATCACTTGAAAATGATTTTCTGATATGTTTCTCCTTCAAAAAACTGCACCAATCAAGCGTAAGACTTCAAAGATTAGGGTCATTTTCTAACATGTAGTTGATCTGATAATTTTGTCATTTAATTATCACAAAATTCTGAGTTTCCTTGCATGAGTTTGTATGGGTAATAGATTTAGGTAAGTAAAATTTCATGAAAATTCATTCAGTAGTAATGAAATTAAATCGATTTTTTGCCCTCCACTTTTTCGCAAACGACCTATACAAGGAACTTATTGATGATATATGCGCTATTTTTTCTTGCAGAAAATGTGCAGGTTTGCTGCAGTAGATAATAAATTGATTATGACTAAAGCCAAGTATCATCCCTTGACAATGTACATCAGCCCACAGCTTTCAAATTAATATATCTTTCCTTGGGATGATACGGAGCTTGATAAGAAAGTTACAATGTAATAGTATGCGACCATTATGAGATGTGAATTTACTGTGAGGCTATTAAACCAAATATTTTTTCTTAATATCAGTTTTTGCTGAGACAGCTGCTTCTGTTTGACAGATAGAAAAATCAGAATCTTTTCATATTTTTTCAGCCGGTGTCCAGCTTACCCCAGCAGATTACCAGAAAGCTATGAAGTATTGTAAATACGCTAGTAGTGCTTTGCAGTACGAAGACTCAAAAACAGCTATAGACAACCTAACTAAAGCTTTAAAATTGCTTTCAACGGGAAAAGATACGTGATGAAAGTGCCATGTGACTGGACATTTGTTTTTATTTATCTAGTGACTATATTGACTATATATGGGCCATGCGCAAAGAAAAGCTAGGGGCCAGTGCTTCAGATTAGAAGGAGTAACAGAGATAATTTAAAGATAATTTTTCTTTTTTTTCCATGAAAACGTGATCCCTCATCAGAACCATCTTGCTGAGACGATTCTTATGAGGGGTCACATCATATTTTTCATTGAGAAGTAAGAAAAATTATCTCTGAATTATCCATTCTTATCTGGGGCTGTTGGGGACTTCATGGCATGTTTGAACATTGAAGATTTAGATCAGGCTGCATGTCTATACAGTCTTGCAGATTTTTGTTTTGCCTTTGACTAGCAGAAGCGGGAAATAGGTATCACTTTTCCACTGTTAGTGGCATAAACTATACATCCACAGATGAGACACAGCATTCCTCAGAATTCTTGTTTTTCTCCACTGAGAGTAGCAAAATGCAAAACAGGATTGCTTTTACTGTGTGGACATCAGTATAGACTATAGTTGAGTTTTCCAGTTTAGCTCCGCTTGTTATAATGCACTAACTGGGAACACACAACATTTTGCACAATAAGTAGTCTTAAATTTATATCAGAAATCTGTTGGGTTTTCCCTAATAAACACACCTTTTCTGATAAAGGTTCTGTTTTTGCCTCAAGTGTTTCCAACATTACTTTATGTGCCAGAAATAAGCATAATATGGCTTTATACAATGTGAAGAGGGTACAATTTCAGGGGAGGCAATTCAGTCATTTACAATTTTGCCTAATTTGTCAATTTGGGTCAACTCTTAAAGGAAAGAATTTGCTCCTCTCCTCTAGGAGCAAATTCTTCCATTTATGAGTAACCCCCTTTTTGAGAGGTTTACTTCACCAAGGAAGCAAACAGGAAGTCACAGAATTTGTTCCCCTTTGTAACAATGGCAGAATAGCATATAGGTGTACCCATACACCTGAATTTGTTCTTCTATGGTGGTACATCTTTGATGTTGGCATCTTCTCCTCAAAAGACCTCTTTTTATACGCCCGTTTGAAAAACGGGACATATTATGTTATGGGGCTGGCGTCCATCCGTCATAAACTTTTTCGTTTCCGGATAACTCCTCCTACAGTTTACATCTGATCGAGCTGTAACTTGGTATATAGTAAGACTATGAGGTGGACCAGCGCATATCGTTTCGAGGTTACGCTCCAATGATTTTTAGCGGAGTTACAGCCCTTTACTTAGAATTTTTGGGGTGTTTGTTTCCGAATAACTCCTCCTACAGTTTTCATCCAATTAAGCTGAAACTTTGTAAATAGGAAGACTACGATGTGGAGTAGCGCATATTATACGGAAATTTTGTCCTGATGATTTTTAGCAGAGTTACAGCCCTTTGAAAAAAAACGACTATGGCAGTTTGTATGGCAATTCTTTAGCATTCCATAACTTGGTTATTTGGAATATCATGATGAAACTTTATAACAATGTTTATGAGGTTAAGACAAAGTGTCTCATACAAGAATGGTTACTCCCCTTGACTTAGATTTTGAGTTACCTCCCTTTGATTATTTTGTCGGACTATATTTGTACACCTCATATCTAACTAATTCTTTGGACTATTGTGATGAAACTTGATAGTGATGTATATTAGGTTGACACAATATGTCACATATAAGAACGATTGCCTCTCCTTACTTATTTTTGGAGTTATCTCCCTCTGAATATTTTCTTAGGCTATTCTTATGCAAGCGATAAGTAGGCAACCGTATGGAATATCTGGATGAAAATTTATAGCAATGTGTATTAGGTTGAGGCTGTGTGTCTTATATAAGAATAATTGCTATGGAGTTACATCCCTTTGATTAATTTCTACGGCTATTCTTGGGCAAGCCATTACTACGTAACCGTATGGAATATCTTGACGAAACTTTATAGCAATGTGGAATAGGTTGAGACAGTATGTCTAATAAAAGAATAATTGCTTCCCCTTCCTTATTTTTTTTTAGTTACACCCCTTTGATTACTTTTTTAAGGCTTTTCTTTTGAGAACCTTAATATTGGAATGTCTTGATAAACTTGATAGCAATGTAGACCAGGATGAAACTGTGCAAAAAACAACATTCAGAAATGGGCGTATATTGCCCCGCTTGCGGAGCTCTTGTTTTATATGGCGCGGCTCATTTCCTATTGATCATATTTCATGTCTTATAATCTAAACTGGAAACTGTTTGTGACAGTTTTGTATTCTCAAAATTTGCAAATGCAAAATTTCACAGTAACTCATTGAGCCACCTCATCTGGATGTATGCTGTTTGCAAATTCAACTTTTTTCATTTTTTTTAGCTCACCTGAGCACGAAGTGCCCAAGGTGAGGTATTGTGATCGGTCTTTGTCCGTCGTCCGGCGTCCGGCGTCAACTTTTGCTTTAAACGACTTCTTCTCCAAAACTGCTAGCCGGATTTCAAAATAATTTCACAGAAATGTTCCTTGGGGGACTCTCTACCAAAATTGCTCAAATGGTTCCGCTCCGCTGAACAATATGGCCGCCAGAGCTAAAAATAGAAAAACCTTTAAACGACTTCTCCTCCAAAACTGCTGGGCCGATTTTGAAATAATTTCACAGAAATGTTCCTTAGGAGACCCTCTACCAAAATTGCTCAAACGGTTCCGCTCCGCTGAACAATATGGCCGCCAGAGCTAAAAATAGAAAAACCTTTAAACAACTTCTCCTCCGAAACTGCTTGGCCGATTTTGAAATAATTTCACAGAAATGTTCCTTAGGTGACCCTCTACCAAAATTGCTCAAACGGTTCCGCTCCGCTGAACAATATGGCCGCCAGAGCTAAAATAGAAAAACCTTTAAACAACTTCTCCGCCAAAACTGCTGGGCCGATTTTAAAATAATTTCACAGAAATGTTCTTTAGGAGACCTTCTACCATAATTGCTCAAACGGTTCCGCTCCGCTGAACAATATGGTCGCCAGAGCTAAAAATAGAAAAAAAGCTTGAAACGACTTCTCCTCCAAAACTGCTGGGCCGATTTTTGAAATAATTCCACAGAAAGTTCCTTAGGAGACCCTCTACCAAAATTGCTCAAACGGTTCTGCCCCGCTGAACAATATGGCCACCAGAGCTAAAAATAGAAAAAAGCTTTAAACATCATCGTTTCTAAAGCCAATGGCTCGATTTCAAAAAAAATTCACAGAAATGTTTTGCTCATGGCTCTGAACAAAAATTGCTCAAACAATTCCGCTCCGCTGAACAAAATGGCCGCCAGAGCTAAAAATAGAAATAAATCTTAGAATGACACAGAGGGCACAGTTATGATCCAATCATCATGAAACTTTGTCAGAATGTTTATCTTAATGAAATCTAGACCATCTTTGAAACTGGGTCATGTGGGGTCAAAAACTAGGTCACTGGGTCAAATCTTAGAAAAACCTTGTGCACACTCTAGAGGGCACAGTTATTATCCAATCTTCATGAAACTTTGTCAGAATGTGTATTTATATAAAATCTAGGCCAAATTTGAATCCGAGTCTTGTGGGGTCAAAAACTAGGTCACTAGGTCAAATATTTGAAAAACCTCATGTACACTCTAGAGGGCACAGTTATGATCCTATCTACGTGAAACATTGTCAGAATGTTTACTTTCATGAAATTTATACCAGATTTGAAACTGGGCCATGTCAGGTCAAAAACTAGGTCACTAGGTCAGTTCTTAGAAAAACAGTGTGAACGCTTTTGAGGACACAGTTTTGTTCTAATCTTCATGAGACTTTATCAGAATGTTTGTCTCCAACGAATCTGGAGCAAGGGTGCAACTTGGTCATGTTGGGTCAAAAAGTAGGTCACTAGGTTAAACCTTAGAAAAACATTGTGTACACTCTAGAAGGCACAGTTTTGATAACTTTGCCAGAATGTTCATATCCAAGAAATCTAGACCAGGTTTGGAACTGGGTCATGTAGGGTCAAAATCTAGGTCATTAGGTTAAATCTTATAAAAACCTTAGGTACACAATAAAGGGTTCATTTTCCATTTAATCTTTGTGAAACTCTGTCAGTCATATGGATGTCTCTTAGGGTAAGTTCACAGGATACTCAGGTGAGCGATCCAGGGCCATCATGGCCCTCTTGTTTATAGTTAAACATATTTATTGTATCATAAACTGTGCATGATTACGATATATGAGCCAGGACACGACAAAACTAACAAAGTGGCGTGTGCTCCCAAAGAATACTCGGATGAGCCTAGGCATAGGCCCAGTCTGATCAGAGTCTTTGCTGTCCGCATGGAGCTAGCTTATTCCCTTAGCTTTCCTTTTAGTGTGAAGCGAAGTGGATGCCCACTGCCCAGGCCAATCTTAGTCTTTGCTGGGCACAAATGCCACTTTGTTGGTTTTCTTTTGTCACGGCTGATATATATGAAACAAACAATAGGATCAGAACCGAAGCATAAATGCTTATTTAGTTCTTCATTTTTTGCGCCTCAGATGTTAATGCATGTAATTGGAATATCTTGCACTCATTATTACTTGAATACTACAAATCAAAATACAGAACTATGCAATATGGCCTGACATTCATACTTGAAGTCTAAATATACATGTAAGAGATATTTTTTTATCCCCCGCCGAAGGCGGAGGGATATAGTTTTCTCCATGTCCGTCCATCCGTCTGTCTGTCCGTCCGTCTGTCCGTCCTTCCTTCCATCCGTCCGTCCTTCCGTCCGGAGCCATAACTGAGTAACCACTGGACGGAGTTTCATGAAACTTAAAACTAGTATATATCACTATAACGCGCTGCGGCACATGAAGTTTCATCAGACTGGCTTCAGTAATGCATGAGTTATCCCCCTTTAATTGACTTAAAATCAATGAAATGAGCCATAACTAAGTAACCACTGGATGGAATTTCATGAAACTTAAAACTAGTATATATCACTTTAACGCGCTGCGGCACATGAAGTTTCATCAGACTGGCTTCAGTAATGCATGAGTTATCCCCCTTTAACTGACTTAAAATCAATGAAATGAGCCATAACTAAGTAACCACTGGACGGAATTTCATGAAACTTAAAATAAGTATATATCACTATAAAGCGCTGGGGCACATGAAGTTTCGTCAGACTGGCTTCAGTAATGCATGAGTTATCCCCCTTTAATTGACTTAAAATCAATGAAATGAGCCATAACTAAGTAAGCGAATTTCATGAAACTTAAAATAAGTATATATCACTATAAAGCGCTGGGGCACATGAAGTTTCGTCAGACTGGCTTCAGTAATGCATGAGTTATCCCCCTTTAATTGACTTAAAATCAATGAAATGAGCCATAACTAAGTAAGCGATTACCAAAACTTCATGAAATTTAAACTGAATATGTGTCACCATAACGTGGATATGCACATAAAGTTTTATCAGAATGGCATCACTAGGAGTTATTGCCCTTGAATCAATGTGAGATTGCCATTTCCAGCCATAACTAAGTTATCAATAAATAGAATTCTATGAAACATGTATCACCATAACACATTGGTGCATCTTTTTTGTCGAAATTCACAGCAGTGCACATTATGTTTTGTCATAATCGCTTCAGTAGTGCCTGATTTAATGCCCTTGAATTGATTTAAAATCCATAAATTAGCCATTAGTAAGGTACCGACAAACAAAATTTCTTGTAACTGAATTAAAAATGTATCATCATAGTTCAGTGATGCTGAGGCAAGTGTTTAAGAACAGCTTCAGCTTATGCCTTACTTATCCCAGAGTTATTGCCCTTGATTTTATGTACAATCCACAAGTTCAGCCTTAACTAAGTAACAAGTGAACAAAATTTTATGAAACTTAAAATAACCATAAACAAATCAGGTACACATCGGCGGGGGATATAAATTCATCGAATTTGCTTGTTTCATTTTGGATATCTTTATCAAATTTGAAAGGCAAGCTCAAGTTTGCATTTGCATTGCATTATCACCTCTTAGAAAACTGCACAAAATGCACTAGTACTGATTGGACAAATCAGTCTGACAGTGTTTAACTTACATAGGACTTGATTAGTGTAGCCTTAAAAGAGACTGTATGTCACTAGAATCATGTCAGTACTAAAATCAGCATCTGCACAAACTGATCTGTTTCATTTTTGGATTCTCCAGGGTTCACAGAGTGGGACGAGACTGATCTGACTGTGGATGTGCAGGCTGATCTGAGTCATCATTGTTCTACATTCTGTATAGTACCTTTTTATGCGATGCCAGTCATTAGACATCTCTAACCCATTTTAATCTGGATACCCGTTTTGGGGACATACGCAATCAGTGCAGACCCACTTCAGATGCCACAAAATGCAGCATCTGATCAGGGTCTACACTGGTCGCTTAAAGGAATTTCTGTGCAAATACATTAAAAGTAAAACCATTCACCAGAAGCCCCTAAAACTACAAATGGACTCATCCAAATGATAAGGATGGACAAGTCCACTGGTCAAAAAGGTTTGATTTCTGGAATAAAACTTTGTATGCTTGGCTCACATTCAAGATCATCAATAACCTGCTAGTGCCTTTATTTGCATGAAATGCTCATTTGTTTAGGTTTACCTTGTTTATTCGGCTATGAAACGGGGGTTTCCTCTTTCTAGAAAGTCCCTAAATATCTAAATAAGTCTTACAAAATTCTGCTATAAGGTGGAGTATTCCTTTCCAAAACAATCCCAAAATCTAGATCCATCTTATAAGTCAGATCTAGATTTATGGATTGATTTGAGAGGAAAAAGCCTCTATTACATATACAAAGAAATATTGTTTTTAAATAAGAACATAGAGCTGTAGAAAGTAGGAGTATTCGGTGATGATCCTTCGTTTTTTGTAAGTTCTCCATAATAAGATTATGTGGCTACCTCATTCTGACCACCTTGTCTAGGGAGTTTTAATGTAAGGTTGCACCACATACTTTTATGGAGAAGTAAAAGATTCCAGAATTATTGAATATTCTTGTTTATCTCTCTGGTACAACAGTTATATTGTGTAACTATAGTGATCGTATTGAATAAGTTTTCTGTTGTGTAAGTTACAGCTGACATCCTGTATAGTATATTTTATATTTGAGCCCCGACACGAGAATACCAACAAAGTGGTTGTGTGCCCAGTCCAGACTCAGATCAGCCTGGGCATCCAGTCTGACCAGACTCTTCACTAAGGGCTAAAAGGGTAGGGTCTTAGCTACCTCCTTGCGGACAGCAAAGACTCTGATCAGACTGGGTGGATGCCCAGTCTGATCTGTCTGCACTGGGTGCACAACCACTTTGTTGGTTTTCTTGTGTTGCGGCTCATTTGTATTTTATTCGCCTGCCCTGCCTCATTCAAGTAATCCACATATCTTATTTGATGGTTTTAAATTTTATTCGCCTGCCCTGCCTCATTCAAGTAATCCACATATCTTATTTGATGGTTTTAAATATCTTTAATAGCCTATTTTATGTACTAGACTTAAAAATGATGACTGTTTTATTTATTTATTTTTTTTGTATGGCTTTTACAGCCCCTCAAAGAATGTTTCACTTATGTCAAGCCAGTTGTAAGGCAAAGTTGGCCAAAACTCAGTGGTCTCTAGGAAACGTCATCTAACATCCAGAAAGCAAAATTTACATGATAGCGGTCCAAGGCTGGAACCCATAGCAGTGAAAGGACTAATGTTAATAAGTCGGTGCTCTTACCCACTAGGCCATGCAGGCCTGTTAAAATGATGACAGAGTTCATAGCAATTCATCTAAATATTCTCTGAGCAGAAAAAGCAAACCATTTCTTGCTGTTTTAGATTTTGAGACAGGACAATAATTAAACTGTTCACAATTTTTTCAAAGAGGCATTAATTTTAACTCTAACACAGGTAGATTTTGAGAGTATTATAGTAATTTTGAACCTGGAAGTTCCTGAACATGATCAAAGAAAGTTAAACTTCTATCTTTAACTTAGGCACATGAAATATGAAGTGGGGCGGGGGATAATAATTTTGAACCTGGAAGTTCCTGAACATGATCAAAGAAAGTTAAACTTCTATCTTTAACTTAGGCACATGAAATATGAAGTGGGGCTGGGGGGGGGGGGGATCAAGGGATATACAGTTTTCCTTTCCATCTGTCTGTTCACCTGTTTATATAATTGACATTTTAGTTTCACATCAAGTATGGCTAGGGCAATAGGTGAGCTGTATAATTAATTCAGAAATCTTAAAATGAGACACAATGATATAGATTTTTATTCACACTGACAGTATAGATAGGAAGTTTTCTTACAAAAACTGATTATGTGTAATCTGTTGTTTTTTTCTGTAGCTATTGTTAAAGATCAAACATGATAAACAAATTTGATATAAAAAAGGAAAAACAGTTCTAGTTTTCTACATCTACACCATATCTTTCATAAAAAGTGCCCGGTTATATATTTGCCATGTTTGGTTGTGTATGAGGAGATGTTGAAACTGTGGATTTACAATCAAGAGGCTGCAAGCTCAAGTCGAGCTGAGGGCCCAGTTGTTCAATGCTTCGAACAAATTGTATTAAAAATTTCTGCCAGTTTTTGCCGAAAAAAATGAGAGGAGCTTTTGAACTCCTATCTTTTTTCTGCAAAAATATGAGCACTTTTGATTTTGTATGCACTGGAAGGCTTACCGAATCCTGGACTAACAACATTGTTAAGCTAATGATGCTTTGAACAACCAGGCCCAAGTCTTCAGCCTTTTAAGTCTCTTGATTAGTTCTTCGTCATTAAATCTCAGCCATTCCCTCACAGAAGCACTGTTGAAATGGCCACAAACCCCGACTCATCCATCCATCAGCATACTGTATTTATTTGGTTATAAAAAGGGTTTCCACTCTATAGATTGACCTCAGATATTTAAATCGGTTTATGAAATTTTGTTATAATATCGGCTTTCTCTTCCAAAACAATCTGAAAGATCTACATCCATCTTATTATTCTTTTCCAAAACAATCTGAAAGATCTAGATCCATCTTATGAGATGTGTTTAGACTTTTGGAATTGTATCGGAAGGGAAAACCTATCTTATAATCAAAGAAATAAGGCACTCATCTGAAATAAACACTCAAGTATCGGATGCACTCGCTGAACTAATCTTGAGACGACAAAAACATTCAGTGTATACCGTATACGCAGTAATTTTTGCGGGTTCAAATTTCGTGGTTAAGGGTTGAAAACAAAAATTTTCGTAATTTTCAATTGTCGTGGCTAGCAGCATGCGCAAAAAGCAAAACTGTTTCTTTTTCACTTGAATCAGTTCGTTCATTAACCAGCGGCAGGGCCGCCGCAGGTTAATGAAAGAACTGGCTCAAGTGAAAAATACCAGCAACTACCAAAGCAAACAGAGACAAAATAAATGAACACTGTGTCTACAGAAGACACTTTGTAAGAAACTGGAAATTATTCACAATTTTAAAATTTGCGGTTTCTAAGTGACCATGAAATACTGTGAAAAATGGAACAGAGCAAAAATTACCTTATATACAGTATATGGATATCATAAGATTAGTTCATGCAGTTTCACATAAGCATTTAGATTACATAGTCATAAGCATTTAGATTACATAACATTTAGATTACATAGTCATCATTGTGTCTGTACAAAAAAACTTAGTGTTGCGTAGACAATAAGGCCTCTCACCAATCTGTAGACTCTTTTTATTTACCAGTGTATAGATTAAAAAGCTTTTTACAAGTCATGGGGGTAATAAATGTTCTCACAAGATGGTAGTCCCTAGTTTGGAAATGGTAAGATATTATCAGTCTGTGAGTAATCAGATCTTTTATCAGGGTGTTAATCATAACATTTCACTCTGCATATGGTATATGGATATCATAAGATTAGTTCATGCAGTTTAACATAAGCAAATTGATTACATAGTCATCATTATGTCTGTACAAAAAAAACTTAGTGTTGGGTAGACAATAAGTCTTCTCACCAATCTCTAGACTCTCTTTATTTACCAGTGTATAGATTATAAAGCTTTTTACAAGTCACTGGTGGTAATGAAGTTTCTCACCAGACGGTAGTCCCTAGTTTGGAGAAGGTAAGATATTATCAGTCTGTGAGTAATTAGATCTTTCGTCACTGTGTAGATCAAAAGATTTCTCTCTGCGCTAGAGATGATACAGTTTCTGCCAGTCATGAAGTTACTTTTTCTTGCCAGTCTTTTCTCAATGGTCTAGAGATCCTTCAGTTATCACCAGGCAAGAGTTCATATAGTAACCAGTCTAGAGATCTTACAGTTTCACACCAGTCTAGAGATCACACGGTATCTCACCAGTCTTGAGATGGTAAAAAAAAAATCACCAATCTTAAAGTTTCATAAAGTTTCTCACCAATCAGGGGATTATACTGTTTGTCACTAGTATCAGGGAATTAAATGACTTGAGAATAATTGTTTGAGACAATCTGACATTTCTATTCAAATTGTAATGTCATTGAAAAATTGGTGGAGCATGGCATACAAGATTTGCCATGCTCCAGAACCAATGACATCATGTATTTGTTTGCATAATGACTATCAAGTCATACTGATGTCTAAGTGATGTCATCATGACGTCATGTTACCAAGGTATTAAGCACAGCAGTTGGTTATTCCATAGTTGCTATGGTAACAGATCTATACTATCATCTTACTTATAATTCAAGGTGAGCATGGCATTTAGTGCATGCCATGCTTCTGTTTGCCATGCTACTCTAGAATTATAAGTTAGATGCTACCTGAAATTCATACAATGGCAAAATGTGATTTTCTTAAACCTATAATTATTTCTCAAATAATTTGATTCTCTGTTTAGTCTGGAGATCAGACAGTTTCTCACCAGTATATTTCGGAAATAGGACATGTTTTGGTCCAGTTAAAATGAGTTTTGCCATGGGAAAATGTGCCTTATTGCAGAAGCCTAAAATCAGTATGATTTGCCATTGGCTACACATTTATTTCCCAGGATTCATCTATTCTGGCCAACAGGGAAATATCAGATCAGACTGCCCGGACGCGCAGGCTTATCTTAAAATTGGCTTTTATTTAACCCCTGAAGGTCTCTCTTCTTCACTACTGCAGATAAGACGAGCTGCAACACGAGAAAACCAACAAAATTGTTGTGCGCCCAGCGCAGACTCAGATCAGCCTGGACATTCACCCAGTCCGTTCAGACTCTTCACTAGGCGCTGTAAGGGTAGCTAAGGGTCTAAGCTACATCCATGCGGACAGTGAAGACTCTGATCAGACTCGGCGGATGCCCAGGCCGATCTGAGTCTGCGCTTGGCGCACAACCACTATGTTAGTTTTCTCGCATCGCGGCTCAAGTTATTTAGTCCATTGGTTCAATGTCTTTATTTTACCATGCGCCAGAAACAAAGCATAAGACACTTGATCAGCGGCCGCGCCGAATGAAAATATACTTTTTTACCATATACAAGCTGAGAAGATGCAATCTGGCCCCAAGGTTATAAAACTTGAGTACATTCTCAAACTCAAAATAAAGCACACTGATTGGTTGCTTCCGAGCACGTGCTCGGAAGTAGCCAATTAGTGTGCTTTACTTTGAGTTTGAGATTATTCTAAAGTTTTATAACCTCGAACTCTGATTACTTTAAAATCTACATTGGCAGCAAGATGATGCAGTCTGGCGTTGACTTTGGTAATTTCAAAGACAATATATATACACTTGATCCAAAACGACAATGTCTTCCCTACACCAACATTTTTCATCACTACTCGGAAAACGTATTGCCCTCGACTGCTAGTAGTACTTCTATTCATTAACATATTTTTGTCTGATGTTTAAATCCATTAATACATAGTTAAGACGCCTTCCTCGCAGTATGAGCAGAACCACTTGCGCATTAAGAGATGTCGAAACTGTTTGCAATATAAGTTCAAACAATATTTTATTCAATTAATGAAATGTTATACACATTCAGGGTACACTTCTTGTGATAAGGATTATTTAGTAGGTCGAAAGCGTAAACTATTTCTTTGATTGATTGTGTTGACGCTGATCAGACGCCGCGTTTTGTGGTATCTTGTGTGCAGTGTTTGCAAGAGCCCCTTTTCATGATGGAACGCTGGATATTAATGCGTTAAATTTCATTGTTTCAGAAATGACTTAAAATATGGTAATGTGCGTATATATTGGGACACCTAAAATAATGAATTTTCCATTTGGGACAAATGGAAAATTTATTATTTTTGGTGTCCCAATACATATGTACATTAGGGTAGTCCCCAATTTCAAATATGTCACATTACTGAAATCTTGAATCGATAGATAAAGTTGCGGTTGTCAGTATCTTCAGGGTGACTTGTTACCACTAGTTCTGATAGTCTGCTGTTATAGGCCATCGCATAGGGAAACTTTAAGTAATTACTCCCAGTTGTCAGACGTGTTTCTTCCAGCATACCTCTTGACCAGACAGTGATCTCTCCTGAATCGTAACACACATAGACATTTCCATTATCATCTACAGTCACACCACGGGGTACCTTTCCTTTACCATCACAAACCTTGACAACCTTCCCAGTGCCAGCATCAAGGACAGTTATGGTCTGTTTCATCAGGTCTGTTACAATCACAGTGTCACCATCATCACCGGAACATGTTGTAAGGAACCATGCCCTGCCAAACAGCTTCTTACCTTCAGAGTCAGTTGTCGTTGTCCACAGGACCTTACCATTCATATCAATCATTTGAACTGAACGAGGAAGATGCTCATTAGACATAGTGCATGTAACAATCAGATTGTTGTTGTAGGCCGTGATTCCACAGACACTCTGCTTCGTTTTGATGATCCGTTTCAAAGATATGTTACCACTGTCAGCTATGTTTATGACACCTATCCGTCTGTTCCCCATACTGACAGCAGCTTCTGATTTGTTGATAACAGCGACACCTGTAGGCTGTTCTGGTGGTTTTATAGATGATAACAATCGCCCATCAGGAGAAAACAGTTTGACTTTACTGTTGTCTAAATCCGTAAGCAGCATATTTTCATCAACAGTAATGTCAACTCCCAATATATCGCAGTCAGTTTTCTCATCACGGGTCTTCACATTAATCTTATCTAACGGCGTCAGCTTCACAGATTGTACTGCATGCCCTCTCATCGCGCCTGACCCTGATGCAGTCTTATCAGTGTCCTGACGGAGTCTTGTGTACGGGTAGCGAATGCAAGGGAGTTCAGTGCTATACTGAAATGCTGCAGTTTTCAATGAAAGTTCACCAAACGTATCTTTCTTCAAGATCAAAGGCTGAATATTGGTATTTAAGGTGTAATTTATATCAATGTGCTTAAGGTTTAGCAGTTTAATCTTATCTTCACAAAGTCGAACTTTTTCAGCAAAATAATGGAGCTCTAGAAATTCATTCTCATCGTGTTGTTTCTGCGTACCGCTTTGATGTAAATTTTGCAATATACTGTTGGCCTTGGTCGCTATCTCGTCAAGTGTTGATTGATGCGCAGATAAGGTGCTAATATGGTCTTTGAATAGGCTTGTAACGTCCCCACTGAAATCCTGGTAGCTTTGGTTAACTTTCTCCTGAAGTTTGTCTCTTTGTTTTTGTGCTTCTGTTAAGATGTCCTGTTTCTTGTTCTCTAGCCTGGCTTTATTTGATTTTATTGACTGGCTTGTCTCTTTAACATGTTTAAGTAGCAAACCTACATCGGCACTGAAAGCCGTATTTTCAGCTGACATGTTGACACTCTTACATGCCTCTGATACTTCCTTAACTTGACACTGTTTGTGTTCTCTGGTGTAGCATATCCCACAAATAATAGTACTATGGTCTCGGCAATATCTATCCTTTCCTTCCCCATCATGTTTGTCACATAGTTGGAATTTCACAGGTTTGTCTGCCTGACAAGCTGGCATATCAGATCCTTGCAATATTCTATGACGCTCTGTTGCTGCCATACGTCGATGAGCCGCCAAACAGCTCTGACAGTAAAACTCCACACATTTTGGACAGTATCCTTCTACTGGTCGGGTTGTACCGTCTTTAAAACAGGGGTCACAAAACGGATCTGTTAGTTCGTCAAAAGTCCCACATTCAGGCATGGAACCAACAGAATCTGCCATTCTGAAAAATAAATCTGAATGGTTATGTCGGTACAAAAATATCTGTATTTCTATTACAGATGTCTGAATTTGAAATACAGGTTACTTGATTTACGATGAAAATGCCGATTTTTCGCCTTTCATGGGAAACAGCCATCTCTCTTATATGAGCCGCGACACGAGAAAACCAACAATGTGGTGCGCCCAGCGCAGACTCGGATCAGCCTGGGCCTCCGCCCAGTCTGATCAGAGTCTTAGCTGTCCGCATGGAGGTACCTTAGACCCTTAGCTACCCTTTAAGCGCAAAGCGAAGACTCTGATCAGACTGGGCGGATGCCCAGGCTGATCTGAGTCTGCGCTTGGGCGCACAACCACATTGTTGCTTTTGTCGTGTCGCGGCTCATATGAAGTATTTAGCGATAGAACCTCCGGGAAAACTGCGGTTATAACTAAAACTTAGTACCGCATCGCAACGCATCACACTAGTGTTAATCGGGTATCACAGTGCAGCTAAGCAAATGTTCTGGACCCTGACCTTATGCACGCCTACCAATCGCTCTCATACTCCGCCATTCCGAAATACATGTTACCAAGATACTAATAATTTAATTTGTTGCTTGTTTTGGAGACGGGCCCGGAAGACGAATATTAATATTAGTATTTCAGTCTATACCGAGTCGTCTCCCAGAGAAAAGAAAAAGAGATGACAGGGGAGAGAAAACTACCTTAACAAGCCCCAATCGCACCTACTGCAAGCACAGTAGGCCCTTGCCCTATTTTGGACGCCCCGGTACTGAAAGTTTCCCAGCAGCATCGCCCGACCACAACTAATAAAGACATAATATCTTATAAACTGTATGTTGACTCTACCAAATTAGAAGTTTTCAGATACAAAAAAAGAGAAACATACAAACACTTGCATTCATGACATAAGTAAACAATAACTTCACTCACTTGTATGCCTTTGATTTTCCGTGACGAGCAACAGAATCCAAAGGCGCTTAAACAAACTGAGATTCAAAATGGCAGCTTTAAATTTGGCTGGGTAAGATATAAAACTAAATTAAGGAAGTAAATTCGGACGCGTCAGGCGAATGTCTATCATCGTTATTATGTAAGCCGTGCTCAGTATTAAAGCCCCTGTAGTCTGATCGGGCTCGTCGCTTTTCAAACACATACTAGTTATTCTATAATCTATTCATATAGAAAGACGGCCCTAATAAGACAGTAAGACAACACATGCTAATGTGAATAGTTGTTGTCTGCATAGGAGATAAAACATATTTTACGTGTTGCGACTAAGCCTATATTTAGAACATTTTAAACATTAGACCTGCAATTATTAGAAATACTATGGATATGACCTTCAACAGGTACCTAAACCAAGTTATGCCCAGTGTCCTCTAAAAGGGAGACTTGCAAATAGTGCAGACCCAGATTAGATGCCGCAACATGCGGCATCTGATCAGGGTCTAAAAATAGTTGAAAAGGGTCTACACTATTTGCATAAAGCAAATGGGTATTTTCCTTAAATAAAACAAAAGTGATAAAAAATAACTAAACCTGACACCCCTGGACTGAAAAATGGACCTGATCGTGGTATACACTATTTGCATAATTCCATGAATTAGAAATTATAAAAATAAACTAAACCAGACTTCCCTTAACTGACAAATGGACTCATCCAATTTATAAAGATATAAGAGTCCACCAGGTATAAATTGGTTAAATATTGCGACAAACGTGCACAAACAAACGTAATAGTAGCCCAGCACTGGGCCGGCAGTTACAAAGAAAAAAGGTTCAATTGTCATTGAATTAGAAACGTACAAGCAGAGACACAACGTTCAACATTCAAGCAACACTTATTCAATGTCATGACGTTCGTTTAACGTTGAGTCAATATAGGGATCAAACATGGTTTTTCATGTATTAACGTTTGCCAGGTCCCGAGGGAGATGTTGTAAACCGAGGCCGAAGGCCGAGGTTCTCAACATGTCCCGAGGGACCTGGCAAATGTTAACGCATTGGAAACAAATGTTTGATCGCTGTTATTGCATAAATTCAACGAAATATTAATTAAAATTTGAGAAAAAACTTGGCACTATATTTTGTCACCGTTTGACAGCCAACGCGCTGGTGCATGTTTTTACTAATATTCGTCTTCCGGGCCAGAGAGCATTTAGCTATTCAAAATGGCTGCCATCATCCTATTCAACCTCAATATTTTGGAAAATTGTCCAAGATGGTCGTTGTAGTTGATGCAAAATAGATTGCAAATTAATCAACAAAAAGCAGATACCTTGAGCAATAATCTCCATGCAGAACAAGCCAGATCCATTCATATACCATCCTGCAGTTCTTTATTGCTGAAAGCTTGAGACGCATGTTTTCTTTAACACTTATTTACTCTCCATTTGACATCATAAGAATGTAAACAACATCGCTTTAAACCTGAGTCACGACGATGACGTCAGATTACAACGGCATGATGATGTCATATAGGCATACTTAGTAGCGCACCACCAATTTTTGTAATTCGACCGAAACGGGAGAGACAAAGTTGCATGGCTTTTTTTAGTGGCCCGACACAAGCGTAATGATAGTACTGTCATCGTGCATCAACATCGCGTGAAAACCATTGTTGAAACATGGCTTATCGCCGGTTGATGCACGGCTGTTTATACCTCTCGGCACTGCTTTTTATGCAGTAATGTTGATTCAACGTTATGTGTCCAGTTGGTTTGTTTCTGAAATAATATAGTCCTTGTGCTTGGCTACCTCAGATCTTAAGGTGAAAATGTACATATCATGTGTTTCTGCCATTTTCACAAAGGGAACAATTTTTGACTTCCTGGTTACTTCCCTCGATGGCGTGGTCTCTACATTTTAACGGTAAGAGTTTGACAGAGTTGTTTCCCTTCCCTGAAAATGTACCCATTTACCTTAATGATAGTCGAGTAGCTAATATGATGTCCTGATAGGAAAAATTAGATTTTTCTGATGACTAAGAGGTTGGAAAGTTCACTGCAGAAGTCCGAGTACTATCTTTGGTGAATTTCCCGACTCGGGAGAAAAACACATTGGATTTAATTCTCACTTCGCTTTCTGGCCAGTTTCAAGAACTACATTGCCCTGACAAACTTAGTGATCGTGATGTGATATCAGGAACATTGAAAATTTATGTCCCCCAAAAAAATAAAACCTCGGAGGAAAGTGTTTTTGTACCAAAAGGGAGATTTTGAATCAATGAGGAAAGAAGTGTCAGACTTCGCAAAACATAGGTACTTCAATGGTTACTCGGAAAATCGCTCAGTTCAGGAAAACTTTGACTTGATAACCTGACTCAGGAGTCTGCTGAAAAGCATATCCCCTCAAAAACCAGTAGGTCAACCTCTTCTGTTCCTTGGATAACCCCTGAGATAAGAAAAGATTCGTAGAAGAAATAAGACACGTGCGTAGGCCAAAAAGACTGGCAGTAGCAAACTTAGGTCAAAATTTGAATCTTTGAGAAGGGAAATTAAAGCTGATGTGAAAAAGCAACATGATTTGTATGTCAATAGCTTGGTTGATGACGTAAAGGCTAATCCCAGAGACTTCTACAGGTACATTCATAGTCAAAAGAACGATACTCAAGGTATCCCACCCCTAAAGAAGAGAAATGGTGGTGGTGTTGCCGAATCAGAATTGGAACAGGCTGATGAATTTAATGGACAGTTTTCGGATGTGTTTAACAAAAGTGAGCACACCCAAGTCCCCCTTCCTAACCGCTCGGCTCCTTTCATGGAGGACATTTATGTTTCGGCAGAAGGTGTAAGGAAACTTCTAAAGGGCTTGAACCCATCGAAAGCTTTAGGACCTGATGAATTGCATCCTAGAGTCTTAAAAGAACTTGCATCTGAATTAGGCCCAATGTTTGCTCATCTCTTTAAACAATCTATTGACACGGGTGAAATCCCCAAGGAATGGTCTCTTGCAAATATATACCCACTCTTCAAAAAAAGGAGATATGTTTTTGGCTTGCAATTACCGACCGGTTTCTCTAACTTGTGTGCCATGCAAGTTACTCGAACACATTGTCTGCTCTAATATTATGACACATTTGGATGAACATAAACTTTAGTCAGACAGACAACATGCTTTCCGGAAGAAACATAGCTGTGAAACTCAATTGATTACGGTTATAAATGACTGGGTTAAAATCTTGGATAAGGGCGGTCAGGTTGACACTTTTATCTTGGGTCTGTATTTACCCTTCTACTTACTCGGACAGAAGGGTAAGTACGGATATCTCTAGAAAGGTATGTCTTTATATTTGCCTTTCTACTGATTCGGACAAAAGGGTAAAGTGACTACAGGAAATCAAACCTTACCAGTTTTTATTAGCCTCCCTGAGCCAATGCTGATGGATGGATGACTTGTGATTTCACGTCCTTATCAACAGTATTTCAGTTATATCAGGACGATGGGAGGATGATAATGAAAGGCTGTGTGCAATGGAACCCCGTTTACGGTTTGAAAGTACGGGAGGATATATAGGATGGTGGCCCACGGCGTCTTGATGTCTCTCATTATTTTCAAAGGACTTCTCCTCAGAAACTACTGGGCCAATTAAAAAAAAATTAACAATTTTTTGCATCCTCCAGGTAGAAGGGGAAAGAAAAATTATACAATTGGTCCGGGTCACATGCTCATATATGCTAAAAAAAACTTGAAAATTTTTCTTCTCCAGAACCACTGGGCTGATTGCCTTGAAAATTGGTATGTATCACATGGGACACTTGTACTTAAGTTATAGAAATGACAACACTGGTATAACCTTGACCTATTATAAGGCAAGGTCAATGTTTATTTCTGAGGCAGATAAATGATAAAAGAACCCTGAAAAGTGCATTGTTCTGCAGCTATTTTACTCTGTTATATAGAAATGCAGTCAGCTTCATTCGTAATTCCAATTTGCATAAGAATTGTTTAATTTACCGACTATGAGGGCTTTCAGCCCTTTGATTATATCAAATGTGATATTTTTTCCTGTTATAAATATTTTCCCTACTTTCTGAACTTTACAACGATGCATAATTTGTATATATTTGTTTAGATCTTCTTGCTTCCAGATTTTCTTTAAAAATCGGGTTTGACCTTCCATCAGCATTACAAATAAGGCAGCGATTTTTTCTAAGTCCGACTGCGTAGTTACCATGATTATGACATCATGAACTGATCAAAGGGGAAACCCGTAGAAACTGATAAACATTTCCTATAAGATTTTTTACAACTGTCATATCTTTTCTTGTTATATTTACGGGGAAAATTTTATTGCCTTTCTAGTGATACAAATAAATAAATTTTATTTAATTCTATTGCCTTGATGCTTCCCGAGATCCTCAGAGGCAGAACTCTAGATAAGAGGGGTATTTGATGATAATTGAGGGATAATTTTCTTTATTTCTCATTGAAACCATATGTTGTGACCCCTCATCTGAACCGTCTCATTGAGACGGTTCAGATGAGGGGTCACAACATATGTCTTTATCCAGAATTAACAAAAATTATCCCTAATTATCAGCAAATACTCCCTCTTATCTAGGGCTCTGTCAGAGGAGACTGGCGTGCATCTGGTAGCGCGAGTTTTCACATTTGAAAGAACCATAAACCTGGTTTCATATCCAGTGTGATATTTTTTCCTGTCATAAATGTTTTTCTTTACTTTCTGGACTTTACAAAGTTGTATAAAATGTGTATATGTTTGTTAAGATCTACATGTACTTGGTTTCAAATATTCTTAAAAATCGGGCTTGACTTTCTGCTATCAGCATGAGAAATATAAGTCCTAGTTTACCTGTATGATATAGTAAATATGGAGCCAGAATCATGCATAATTTGCTGCTTAAGTTCATTTGTTATGAATTTTGAAAATTAATACTACATCCCATGCGAGACAAATGTTTTTTTCTTTAGATTTATCATGATAACTATCAAATTTCAAAAGCGGTCTTTAGTTTTTCGGTAAGCGACATTTCAAAACAAAGCGCTAAGTATGGCAGTTGATTAAGACTAAGTATTTTCGTAAGTAAGACTATGAGGTGGATCAGCGCACATCACTTTCAGGTTACCCTCTAATGAGTTTATGCAGAGTGCAGCCCTTTACTCAGATTTTCATTGCTCTACCTCCCCTATTTTTAGAGTTACGTCCCTTTGGATATTTTAAAGCTATCCTTGTGCAAACCGTATTAGTTTGTTGATGATACTTTATAGCAGTTGGGATGTGGTTGAGATTGTGTGTAGTACATGAGAATAATTGAGCCGCGACACAAGAAAACCAACAATGTGGTTGTGCGCCTAACGCAGACTCAGATCAGCCTGGGCATCCGCCCAGTCCTGTCAGACTCTTCGCTATGCGCTTAAAGGGTAGCTGAGACGTTCTCAGTTAAGCTGGGCCATTCGCGGACAAAAATGGCCATATATACAACCATTCCAGAATTCAAGAAAAAATCACGAACATAATGCTCATTAAATCTGCTTCAAATCTTTAAAATATTTTCAGATAATAGTTTTAGATTATGGAATACCAACCATGTTTATAGACATACCCTAACACTTTGAAACGGCGTATTTTATGACGTTATTAAGATACGTTGAAAGACGATGTCGCATACGATTTCTTTGACAGGGATAGCATTGCACATTTTACTAATCTACTGACATTTGATTATTTTGGCTGGTTTAATTTAAAATGTTTTTCTTTGCTTTTTTGGATCAAAGGGGTTTTCTATGAAGCGCTGCTTAATCAAATGACGTCAACACTTTCAAGACGTGGTCTTAGTGACGTTGTGACGTAGGTTACGTGTGACGTAGGTTACAGTGCACACATTTTCACGTTTTTATATCATTTAATGCTTTAGTGCATGAAATCTAAGCACACCATCTTGTAGCTGTTACTAGGCAGGCTTTTGCACATGAGTTTCAGAGCGATTGCTTCTCTCAGTTTTAAGAAAAGCCCGTGACGTAAGGTTACATTCTAATAGAAAAGTGCTGGGGTTATGTATTTTGAAGTCGAGTAAAATATACAAAATTGAGCAAATTTGCACAAATGATATAAGATATTGAGGAACACATATTTCTTCTGGTGATCTTGTAAGTTTTATGATGCCGGGCCAATTTACTTAATACATGTATCACGAATTTACCGCTGTGACGTAGGTTACATAAAATTCGCGACATTAGTTCCCAGTCTCATTTCGTAGCAAAAACTACCCTTTAGATATTGTTTAAGCGGGGAAATATGTAAGAAATCACCTGAATTTAAAAATGGAACTCGATTTTCAGCAGTGAGTTATCTTTTTCAGCCGCAGTGTGCGACGTTCATATCTATGCAACGGCAATATTGCGACATGTAAAAACGTCGCATTTTAAACCAGTATATCATTATTCCTACCAGTGTAAAAAATGTCTAACAAAACGCATGCATGTCTTGGTACTTTTATCTACTTCTTTAGACAGAGGGCAACTTGTCAGAGTGTAAACAGATCCGTTATTTTGTAATTTAAAGAGAGGTAATACGAAGGACAAAATTAATAGCTAATGGCCCAGCTTAACTGAGAACGTCTCAGCTAAGCATTTATGCTACCTCCATGCGGACAGCGAAGACTCTGATCAGACTGGGCGGATGCCCAGGCTGATCTGAGTCTGCGCTGGGCACACAACCACTTTGTTGGTTTTCTCGCGTCGTGGCTCAAATTGATCCCCCTTACTTCCAGAGTTATTATCCTTCGATTATTTGTAGACTATTTTTGTATTTTTTGTAATCTTTTGGAATATTATGACACTGTGTAGCAATGTGCATTAGGCTCAGACTATGGACTGGGTATGAGAATGCTTGATGACCCTCACTTAATTTTGGAGTTATATGCTTTGATTAGAATCTTCTTTTTAGACTGACTGATTATACCTGTGTGTGGCTGCTTGCCAGGGCTATTGATCTGGACGAGGGTACTGACCGGGGCTGATATGGACGTATACATGAATTGTCCCGCTTGCGGTGTTCTTGTTCCTTTAGGAGTTGACCGTCCTTGGAGCAAGAGAGTCAAAGTTACTTCACCTGAAAGTGTATCTAAACACCTTACTCAAACTTTCGTGAGCAAAAGATACATTTAGGCGAGGCTATTAACTCCTAAAATTCAAAACTGTCCATTAACAAATGAGCCGCGACACGAGAAAACCAACAAACTGGTTGTGCGCCCAGCGCAGACTCAGATCAGCCTGAGCATCAGCCCAGTCTGATCAGAGTCTTCACTGTGCGCATGGAGGTAGCTTAGACCCTTAGCTACCCTTTAAGCGCAGAATGAAGACTATGATCAGACTAGGCGGATCCCCAGGCTGATCTGAGTCTGCGCTGGATGCACAACGACATTGTTGGTTTTCTCGTGTCGCGGCACAAATCTATTTACAGAACTCTTCAAATATTAAACTTAAATATACGTCATTGTATCAAAATTTCTTCAGCAAACCGATAACCAATTACTAAACAAAAAAACGTGACAAAAATTATATTGTATGAATAGGACATATAGAAAATACAATGCTAAGCGCGATTCCGGCGGCATTGCTTTATATGTAAAAAATGACATAAATCAATATTGCAAACTCCTCAAAAAAGACAATGACGATATTATCTGGTTAAAAATTGATAGGGAATTATTCAGTCTATCATACGATCTTTATCTTTGTCTTTGCTATATAATACCAACATGTTCAAGTAGAGAAGCGTTAACTGAAATCAGTGTCTTAGATCGAATTTCAGATTTCATTGTTAACATTGCTAATGCTACTGATAATTGTTACAACATTTTGATTTGTGGGGACTTAAATTCTCGCGTAGGGGTTGAGCATGATTTTGTAATATTAGATAATTCAAATAACGATCATCTGCCAGACGATTACATTCCTGACGAATTTTTGCCAAGATGTTCGGAAGACAAAAAAATAAATGCAAATGGCAGAAAATTACTAGATTTCTGTAAGCAAAATGAACTACGAATTTGTAACGGCAGGGGGTGACAAAAATAATGGAAAATTTACTTTTACTGGTAGTTCAGGCAGGAGCGTAGTCGACTATGTAATAACAAATCCCTCAATGTTCAAATTATTTAAAACATTCAGTGTTGGCGAACCAAATATTACATCTGACCACTGCGTAATCAAATTCTCTATGTTGAAACATACAAATACATATACTGTTCAAAACGAAGAAACGGAACCCAGTGAACGCCTGTATAAGACGTACAAATGGGATGATACCAAAAAAGATCAATATATTTTTAACTTAAATGGGACAGAACATGAATTTTTGAACTTATCTTCAAATTTAATGCAGGCTAGTGAGTCAAGAGATATAGATAAAAACGTTGGTCTTTTCTTGAATTTAATGGAAAACGTGTGCGACCCGATATTTGCAAAAAAAATAAAAGTACCAAGTGAAGGATGCACCAATCCAAATTATATCCATCAAACGAATAGACCCTGGTTCGACGAAGAATGTCAAGCATTTAGAGATCGCTTTTACAGGGAACTAAATATATACAGAGAGAATAAAAATAACATTAATCAAAATAATATGATAACTGCTCGGTCGAATTTTAAAAATCTGATAAGAAGAAAGCGGTATATCTATGACAAATCTCAAACAGAGAAACTGATTTTCACAAAATATAATAATGCAAAAGCTTATTGGCGTTTACTTAAACATACTGCTAATCTAAATACTAAACACTCGATTAGGGCAAAGCAATTTGCGGACTATTTCAAAGCCATAAACGACCCGGATGACAGATTTTACCAAGTTGATGAGGACATATTATTTTTCAACGAACGGTATGTTAGAGGCGAATTTCAAATTATGTTCGACGAACTAAATAGGGAAATATTAAGAAGCGAATTACAAACCGCTATTAAACAATTACGAAATGGAGCAAGCGCTGGCCCCGACTTATTACTGAATGAGTTTTTTAAGAATGGGTCAGAAAGTTTGATTAACTATCTACACGTTTTGTTTAATAAATTGTTGCAAATGGGTTATTTTCCGGAAAAATGGTCAGAGGGTTTTATTGTACCGATTTTCAAAAAGGGAGACGTTAATGAGGTATCGAACTATAGGGGCATAACATTACTGAGCACATTAGGAAAGTTATGTACCAGAGTACTTAATAACAGATTGAATAAATGGGCTGAGGATTATGGTGTTTATATTGAAGCACAGGCGGGTTTTCGAAAACATATGAGCACAGTCGATAACATTTTTGTATTAAACGGTCTTATTACGCATTGTATTAATAGTAACGAATATCTATACTGTTGTTTTGTGGATTTCACCAAGGCTTTTGATTATGTCGCGAGGGATATTTTGTGGTACAAATTGATTAAAATTGGGGTGAGAGGTCAAATGTTAGATATTATAAAATCAATATATAACACTGTAAAATCTAAGGTTAAAAGCAACAATACACTGAGCGAAGCATTTTCATGTAATATTGGGGTACGTCAAGGGGAGTGTCTTTCACCGTTTCTGTTTGCCATGTATGTAAATGATCTAGAACAAGAATTGGGTAATAATGGGATAAATGGAATTGATATAGGCATGGTTAAGCTTTTATTGCTCCTTTATGCAGATGATATTGTTCTTTTCGGCAAAACGCCTGCTGAACTGCAAAAAGCCCTAGACATACTTGAAACATATTGTGATAGATGGAAATTAACAGTGAATATCGCTAAAACCAAGGTAATCGTATTTCGGAAAGGGGGAAGATTGCCAATTAATTTAATGTTCACTTTCAAAGGAAGTTATATAGAAATAGTAAACAAATTTTGTTACCTTGGCATAGTTTTTACTGCTGGAGGCTCATCTCTTGAAACACAAAAAACTCTTTCGGGTCAAGCACTTAAAGCGATTTTTACGCTTAATAAATATAGGAATAATTTCACTGTTTTAACGCCTGCTCATGTTCTTGACCTATTTGACAAACTGATTTCACCAATTTTAAATTATGGAAGTGAAGTTTGGGGTTTTCATAAAGCTAAATCAGTCGAAACGGTCCATTTATCTTTTTGCAAAAGGATGTTGGGAATCAAACAAACCACACAAAATGATTTTGTGTATGGAGAATTAGGTAGAATGGATTATCAGTCACTTAGATACATCAATATTGTAAAATTTTGGTTAAAAATTATTCATACTGATGAGCGAAAATATATAAAATGTATATACAATATGATGCTTAATGATATCGAGTTAAAACCAAATAAACAAAATTGGGCGTCAATGGTAAGGCATTTATTAAGCAGATTGGGCTTTTTAGAGGTTTGGTATGCACAAGGGGTTGGAAATATAAGCAATTTCTTAGGAACCTTTAAAATACGAGTTAAAGATATCTTTATTCAAGATTGGCATGCAAGACTCGAAAATTCTACAAGAGCAAGGTGTTATACAAATGTAGCGAAATTTCAGTTCCAGCAGTATCTAGAAATATTAAAAATAGAAAAATTTAGAAAAAGTATGTGTAAACCTAGAGTATCCTCGCATAGGCTTGAGGTTGAAACTGGAAGATGGGCAAAGCCACATAAAATATCTCTGGAAAATAGATTATGTATGATTTGTAAGGTACTAGAGGACGAGTTCCATTTCGTACTTGAATGTTCTCTTTATAAAGAACTAAGAAAAACCTATATCAAACGGTATTATTGGCAAAGACCAAATATGCCAAAATTTATCGAACTACTCTCATCCGAAAATTGCCGTATTATAAAGAATCTTAGCATTTTCATCGATAAAGCATTTAAATTGAGGGATATACAGCTTAAATTGATTGCAGGTAATTAAACTTGAACCGTATTCTGTGCCGAACAATCTCGATATGCTGTACAGCCGCCGGGGAGGGGGTATGCTGTTTGGACATTGGTTTCCGCCACATGTTCCCTCCCGGGCTGGGTACATTTATACCATAGGGAATGCTGGGTACAGCTGTTTTTTTGGTTCTCTTTGTAGGAAGTATTGTATTTATGTTAGAACTGAATTGTATTTGTAGTTAAAAGTCTCCCAAAATAATGTGAAATAAGGGCATATGTAATATACTATGTGAAAGGTGACAGGGAGGCAAAATGTTACAGCATCCAGGTCGCACACTCTGGGACTGCCGTTTGCTCTAGGCAAAATGTTTCCTCGAGAAACGGGGGTGGTACGCGGAGAAGCTCATTGTGACACTCCGGTACCAAATCCAGTGGTGAATCAGGTTCTATAAAGGTTCGCAGGGTTTTCCCCATGGTTCTTTTGTGTGCGGCGTGGAGGTTCATCAAATCGATGCATCCCTTTTATCTTGTTCAATATTACAGTTAATAACGACTTGAACGTATAGTGTTGTGTCAAATATGAACGACAACTTCGTTTTGCTATGTATAACTATACCCGTGTGTTCATATATGTCCGGATGGTGAAATATGTAATGTATTATGTTAGATTTTAGATAGCGCTTCTCATGAATTTGATTCTAAATTTGCACCTCTCCCGAGGATGTAAAACTTACTTATCATTTTATTTTATTTGCTATCCTGCATAACATGTATGTTGTTATATGTATATGTGCTCATGGGCCTTATGGCTTATTGCATTAATAAATTACTATATAATATGCCTAATTCAAGATTCGTTAATTTTCTTAAAATACAATTATATGACAGATATTTATGAGCAGGTATATTAATTAAATGGATTAATCCATTCATGCCTTGTGTCCCTTAACAGGACATTGTCAAACAGCGCAGAACCAGACCAGACGCCATAGAACGCGACGTTTGATCAAACGTCGCGTTCTATGGCGTCTGATCTGGGTCAGGCACAGCTTAGATTGTGCTCTTACTTTAATATTGAATAAACCTCAAAATACTAAACAAAGCTTGTTTTTAGTATTTGATTAAGAGAAATTGTGTGGAAAGCAAATATATATAGGAAACCATAAGAAATTCTGCAAAGCGCATAAGATGTATATAATATGGGTATGACTTTTCATGCTCAGCTGAGTTGAGCATAAAAAAAAATATATTTATCCTCGAGGCCTGGCCCCGAGGTCATAAAACGTTTTTCGTGCTCAACTTAGCTGAGCACAAAATTTTACTTTCTCTGCTGATAAATATAAAAATGCCAACTAATGTTGGCATTTTCATTTTCATTAGCAGAGATAATTTCATACTCAGCTCAGTAAAATGAGCAAGAAAACAACTGTACTTATTAGTAATTTGATATTTATTAGCAGGTAAAATTTCATACTCAGCTGAATTGAGAGTGAAAAAAAAAGGTTTACAACCTCGAGGCCTGGGTTAGAGGTTATAAAACTTGAGAATAATCTCAAACTCAAAATAAAGCACACTGATTGGCTGCTTCCGAGCATTTGCTCGGAAGCAGCCAATCAGTGTTTTTTTGTGTTCGAGAATGTACTCAAGTTTTGTAACCTCTGGGCCTGGTTCTTCATTGTTCGCACGAGCAAACTTGGACATTTTAAATGAAAATAAATATAACGAAAAATGAAAATGTAACTAAACCTGACACGTCCCTTAAAATGACATATGGGCTATTCAAAATATAAGGATAGATGAGTCAACTGGGCACGAACGGGTTTAGTTTAATTCAAACGGAGTCAACGTTTCCCCCCTCCCCCCCCCCGCCCCACCCCCCATTGAACGTCTTGGAGGCGGCGTCGTGTGACACTTAAAATAGATTCTTGCTTATAGTGATTTGTTGCCCAAATATATCACTGGTTGGAGGTCAGCCGTGAAGTGGATATATGACGAGCGCGAAGCGCGAGTGATATAGTCACTGACGACTGACCGACAACCAGTGATATATTGGGCAACAAATCATTTGTTAGCAAGAATCGATTTCGATTCTAAAACGCCAAAAACGACGAAAACGCAAGTGTTTACTTCAGATTTTTACAGTTTTCCGCCATGATTACATGAAGAAATCACGCCAACAAGTTTGACTGTAACAGAAGCATTCTTATGTATTTCATAAATTTTTGATTCGAGAAAACGACGTTACACGGTCTATCCTCATGGAAATGAAACTAGACGTCACCAAAAGAATCAAAATTACGTCCGAATGGCGCTAAATAACGTCACGCTTATCCGCCCAATGATTTGTCATGCAATAAATCACTAGATTTTACCATTGGCGACAAGTGTTAGAATTTGTGATAAATCGCGTTGCTAGGGTCGAGGCTTGCACGTTTCGCGCCTTGATGACGTCGAGTGTAAACATTTACATCCGTCGACGTCCGCCTAAAAGTAGTTCTTTGGAAAACGTCGCAGTATACTTGTATTTTTTTCTTCTACGTGTATATGAGCCGCGACACGACAAAACCAACAATGTATTTGTGCGCTCAGCGCAGACTCAGATCATCCTGAGCATCTGCCCACTTTCATCAGACTGTGTGTAAAGTGCTCAAAGGGTAACTAAGGGTCTAAGCTACCTCCATGCGGACAGCGAAGACTCTGATCAGACTGGGCGGATGCCTAGGCTGATCTGAGTCTGCGCTGGGTGCACAACCACATTGTTGGTTTTGTCGTGTCACAGCTCATATAGTGTTAGAATGGAAATATTTTTTTCTTAAATGACGTGTTGCTTGCTTCCGAAAAGACTGTCTTCTTGAAATTTATCATGCTTGTTTTCTCTGAACCAGCAGTAAATGGATATCTTTTTAGCTCACCTGAGCCAGCGGCTCCGGGGGAGCTTATAGGATAGGCAGGCTCCGTCGTCCGTCGTCCATCCGTCCGTCGTTCTTCCGTCCGTCAATATTTTCAAACGACTTCTCCTCTGAAACCGCTGAGCCGATAGTAACCAAATAACATGTAGAGCCTCTATGGGGCAGGGGAACGAAAAGTTGTTCAAACGGTGCTGCTCACATGACCAACATGGCCGTCACGCCCTTATATGGTAAAAACCTTTAAAAATCTTCTCCTCCAGAACCAATATGGCCTTGAAATTAGGCAAGTAGCACCGGGTACGCGAGTATTAACAAAGCTGTTCAATTTATGACCTTGTGTTGATCTTGACCTGTTTACGGTAAGGTCAAATTTGCTTTCTGTAGCTTTTATATGTGAAAATAATAGAACATTAGATTTTTTTGGAAACTGTTGAAGATGTTGACCTGAAAATTGGTATATACAGTCATCTTAATGGGTACATGAAAATTTATACGTACAAGAGGTCAAGGTCTGTCTTTGACTTTTGCCCCTGGTCTCTCATATTTTGACAATTTCACACATCTCCTCAAAAGCCACTGGGCCTATTGTAATGAAAGTTAATGTAGAGCCCCTAGGGGGTGGGGGAACGAAAATTTGTCCAAACGGTCTGGGTCACATGACCAACATGGCCGCCAAGCCCATATATGGTAAAAACCTTTAAAAGCCTTCTTCTCCAGAACCAATAGGCGGATGGCTATGAAACTTGGTATGTAGCATCAGGTACACGAGTACTACGAAGATTATACAAATAATTATCTTGGGTTGACCCTGACCTTTTTTACGGTAAGGTCAATTTTGCTTTCTGTATCTTTTATATGGGAAAACGCTTGAACATAATATTTCTTGGAAACTGTTGAAGATTTCGCCCTGAAAATTGGTATATACAGTCATCTTTATGAGTACATAAAAATCTATGCGTACAGGATGTCAAGGTCATTCTTTGACATTTGACCCTGGTCTCTCATATTGTGACAATTTCACACATATCCTCAAAAGCCACTGGGCCAGTTGTAGCCAAATTTCATATAGAGCCTCTAGGGGCTGAGGGAACAAAGATTTGTTCAAACGGTCTGGGTCACATGACCAACTTGGCTGCCATCCCATGGCAAAAAAGTGTACAAATCTTCTTCTCCAGAACCAAATGTTTGATGGCCTTAAAACTTAGTATACAGCATTAGGTACTTGAATACTATCAAGATTGTTCAAATGATGAACTTGGGCTGACCTTGACCTTTTATAAGGCAAGGTCAAGTTTCGGAAAATGCTACAACATAAGATTTCATGGCAAGTTTAGAAAATTTTGGCCTAAAAATTGGTAGATAAAGTCGTCTTTATTAGTACATGGAACATTTGCGGATTAAACAGGTCAAGGTCATTCTTTGACCTCTGACCCATGTCCCATATTTTGACAATTTAAGACATCTCCTCAAAAGCCACTGGGCTAATTGTAACCAAATTTCATACACAGCCTCCAGGGGCTGAGGGATCGAAAACTTATTCAAGCGGTCTAGGTCACAGGACCTACCGTGATGGCCACCATACTCAGGTGAGCGATCCAGGGCCTCATGACACTCTTGTTTTAATCAGGGAGGAATAAGGCAGCGAAAGGAGAGGGGTGGATTCAACAGTGCATATGCTGTACAGCTGGTCTTTAACCACCATTGCCCCTACGTTCACTAGGCTACGGGAAACGTTTCGTTAAATCTACAGAAAAGGGACAATGTCGTTTGTATACTGTAATAGTTCTAGATACCTATTTTAATCAAATATCATCAGGTGATATGAACAAAAATGATCAAACAAGAATTTACAAATGTGCCGCGACACGACAAAACCAACACTGTGGCTGTGCGCCCAGCGCAGACTCAGATAAGCCTGGGCATCCACCCAGTCTAATCAGACTCTTTGTTGGTGCTCAAAGGGAAGCTAAGGGTCTAAGCTACCTCCATGTGGACAGCGAAGACTCTGATCAGACTGGGCGGATGCCCAGGCTGATCTGAGTCTGCGCTGGACGCACAACCACTTTGTTGGTTTTCTCGCGTCGCGGCTCAAATAACGATACGCAATAAATCTAACTGTTATGTGTAAATGTTTATTCATAATCTATATTATGATCAATGTTTAATAGAAACGTGTTTAATTTGAGTATCAGTCTAATTATGTTCCCAAATCAGTTTATAAAGATTAAGGTCGGAAGCGTTTACTGAAATTACCGTTTACATAGATTTTTAACATTAAGAGATACCTGAATAAGCAACAATGAAGATGCAGGTCAGACTGGGTCTACACTATTTGCCATTTCGCTTACATACTTACACTACTTTGCCAGACAGAAAACCAAGTTGATTACAAAAAAAAAATATAATGTTGTCCCAAAATTTAAGATATACCATAACATTCTAAAAATTGGGACATATAGGATAAACCATAAAATTCTAAATATTGCGACACCTAAGATAATAACCGTTATTTTCCTTCTTATTAAAGAGTTCTGCTTTACAATGCCGTATGTAGTGCGTCCAAATGCAGTCTGATCAGGGTCTGCACTGATTGCTCAGACATATTTGTCGCAATACTTAGACTTATTACGGTAAATAAAAACCTTACCCTTAAAAACAGATAATATTGTCGCGACTCCCAAGTGATTTGAAAGAAGGGAGTGTTCTTATATGAGCAGTTTTCTTTAAAAAAAAAAAAAAGAAGGAAAAAAAACAATGTTGTTACAGATGTGCAAATTCCGCATACTCAGACCACCCTGCGCAGATGTGCAGTCTCGTGAAGGCATGTACGATTAGTGTTTCTTACAGTGTTCACGGTCTAAGCAGTGCCAAGGCGAACTGTGCATAATTGCCTACACATAGGTAAAACAGGAAGGTTTGCTCATGACGCGGCTTACAGTTTCGAAGCCCAGTTTTTCGAGTGGGTAGTCTACGTGTGAGCTTCTCTAATGTATTTTGAAATATTAAGGAATGAATATATATAAAATAAACAAAATTAGCCACGACACGAGAAAACCAACAAAGTGGTAGTGTTCTTATTGCAGACTCAGATCAGCCTGGCATCCGCCCAGTCTGATCAGAGTCATCGCTGTTCGCATGGAGGTAGCTCAAACCCTTAGCTACTCTCTAAGTGCACAGCAAAGGCACAGATCAGACTGGGCGGATGCCCAGGCTGATTCGCCTGAGTATTTCCGGCTCACATGCTATATTATTGGTTTTGTTATGTCGCGGCTCAAATATATTTTTTTTCAATAGCTGGGGTCTTATATGTTCGGAGAAAAAAATCACTGATTGTATTGCCATGCACATGCTTTCAGGCCCGGATCTAGACCAGAACTAACTGGTGGGGCCGTCTCTGCTTAGGGCCAAAAGAAAGGGGACATTATTAGGGTCCAATATAAAATAGAGTTTTCGATGAAAAATCATGATTATTTCATGTCTATCTTTAAATAAATGTTATGGCATCTCATAGAAACTACCTCGGCGAGGCGATTCCAATGAGTTGTCACAACACGTATTTCAATCTAACCTTAGGCTATGGATTGGTTGGTTGGTTGATTTGGTGCTTAACGTCCACGGTAAACAACTAAGGTCATGTCGGGACGGTCAGTTAACCTAACCACACTATTCCTGGGCAGGCTTAGACCTCCTAAGCGGTTAACCAGTACTAAGTGCACAAACTTTCGCCAGTAACTGACAACTGCCCTTCTTGAATCAGCGGAAGGAGAAACGAAAGTATGTGGCCAGACCGGGATTCGAACCCAGAACCTCTGACTTACGAGTCAGGTGCCCTACCGATTGCGCTACCCGGCCCGGCTTAGGCTATGGAATATAATCTCAAATTATCATCAGGTGCTCCTTATTACACACATTTCTTCATAATATTGGACACAGAGCACTAAGTGGCTGAGCTTAAGCCCCAAATGCCACGCCTGGATCCGGGGCTGTGCTTTACATCCTAGGTGTGTATGGCTATCTCTCATGCCCTTGCGAAACTTGGTATTCTATTTCCAATTTTGTCAATGCAATAGATAAACGGCGGATGCATTATGCTTTCAGCCTGCTACGTTCTTTTATGCCGCTTCGGAATGGACAATGTGACTGGTCAGAGATAAATCTGAGCTCCTTCTAGTGGTCAAAAACTTGAGTGAAGAGTTAAACATCTTCCTATGCAATCATCAGCATTTTACCAACAGGGTGGAGATATGTCTGTAAAATATATACCGTATATATGGTATTTTTGGCGGTGTTCCATTTTTCGAGGTATTACGCGGTTACTTAGAAACCGCGAATATTTAAATCGCGAAAAATTTCCTGTTTCTTACAAACTGTCTTCTGTAGACACAGTGTTCATATATTTTGTTTGTGTTTGCTTAGGTAGTTGCTGGTACTTTTCACTTGAGCCAGTTCTTTCATTAACCTGCGGCGGCCTTGCCGCCGGTTAATGAAAGAACTGACTCAAGTGAAATAGTTTTGCTTTTCAAGCACGTTGCTAACCGCGAAAATTAAAAATCGGGAAAATTAATAATCATGTTTAGACCCTAAACGGCGAAAATTTGAACCCGCAAAAATTACCGCGTATACGGTAAATAACAAAGTGCCACATATTCAGTATCTTCCTCTTGAAATGGCTTGAACAAAACAGCAACATTTGAATTAATGAAGTATTTAAATCATTTCGATCACACAGAAAGCTCCACGAAACGTATAATCCTAAAAGCTCCACGAACTTACAAATGCGTTATCGATACGTATGTAGGGATTCCGCAGTTTAAATGTTGGTAAAAAACGGACAACCCAGAGAAAATCACCGACCTTGGATGGGCGACCCTGCAACATGTCGAGCCGGTTACCGCAAGCGGTGATAAACAAGAGACAAACGTCTTCGTTGTTCACATTTTTCCTATATGACCATTTATTTTGGCAATTTCATAGTCTTGTATTTCACACCTCGGAAAATACATTTCCTCTGGAAAAATGTTTCCCATCGGCAAGCTGCTCTTGACGAGGGCTTCGGACACTTTATAGTCGACATAAATAAAAATCAACATAACCTTTTTCTGTCATATAGACAGGACCTTTCAATTGTATATGTTTTCAGTCAGCCATAAAGGTAGAAAGATATCCAGAGTTTGCGTTAGAAGAAAAGCATGCTTTCCCCGATCGGAATCTTAAAACTTTGAGAAGTGTTTGCCGTTGTTTATGTCACAAAAATAAAAGAGATGCGAAATGGTTAATGACCTTCATCATTTTAAGGACCATTCCGTGTATGTGGGGTTATATCTTCTGGAATGCTTTCTTGGATCCCAATTTGTGACACTCTGTTTCCGACTGACGAAGTATGGCCGGGTAAACTAAGCTGGCACAATGAAAATATTACTTTATGGTAAATGTGCACATTTCAAAGAAATCCCACTGTAAAGTGACAAGCGTTTGCCTCTCTTTTCCAAGCAGAGGACACAATAGCAGAAGAGAATTTGTCTTCCTGTAAGTAACTTCTGTTGTCACAGATGGCTATTCTTCAAGGAAAGAATTTGCTTCCAGAGGGAGCAAATTCTTACATAGAAAGAATAGCCCCGCAATAAGAAGAGAGGAAACGGCTTCCAGACTAGAGTGATCTTCCTTGGATATTTGACCATACACCTTATAGTAGAGCAGACGAAGCCCCAAAAGTGTTCTCCTTAAGGACTTTACTGGTAAGGTTCTGCAAACATCAAGTGTTATATATTAAATTGTTTGTCAGCATGTCTAGTGTATGGATCCGGCTGATGACATCGCCGCAGCTGAGTACTAATAGAGTTATGGCCCTTGAAACTTACGTACCCATAAACAGCAAAATTACACAATTTTTGTCGGTGTACGTCAAAAATGTCCATTTATTGCAACCTAAAGACAAGTGTTTGTCATTTTCCAGTAGTACGTATGGAAAACAAATGGAACGAACTAAACAAAGAAGCTTTTAACGAATATGGCTTATTGAACATTGTTTGTCCGTGCGACTGTTTGTTAATTACCGTTGATTACCAAAGGTTGACAATTTTCAACATCAATATTAGAATTTGTCTGTTTTATTACCACGACAATAAATATGTCAAGTCTTATGCAGAAACTAATTAACAAGGTATTTTATTGTTGAATTAATTATCTAGATATATTTCAACATGTACAAAAGGCCAAGGTCACGGTCAAACAGAAAACGTACATAAATGATGAAAATCTACTTAAATTACTACTTTTAGACCAGCTAAATGGGCTAAATGCTTGGAAAACAGTATATGTGTGTAACTTCTATTAACTCGCACTCATTTAGATAATATGTGCTCTATATAATTATTTTTCAATCCGTCCGCCGGTTTGCCAATAGCATGTGTTCCCCACTGTTTTGGCAGTCAACTTCTCAAAAATGACAATTTTAAAGAGTAACTACACTTCAGGAACTGACTGAATCAGATCCCAAACCCTATCCCCAACATCAAAGGGAAAGATTGACAAAGACATCCCAACAAACAATACATTACAAGTGATAAGCCGAGTCAGCAGCTCTTTCCCAAATAGATGGCAACTCAGCTATCTTTATTGAACTAAATAATTTAGACCAACAGACGGGTTACAACGGACTAAGCAAATTATATGAAAAACATTTAACAATTATTTTTACCTATTTTCTATTTTTATGATAGAAGGATTAAACTTAGAACACAATAAATTAAACAGCACCGAACATAAAACAAATGCAACCGCAACAAAAGTACCGCCTTGGGACGGTCAGTAATAACTACTGGGGGGTTTAAACCGCAAGGCTTAACTTTGGTCAAAACTAGCCGCTGATTATACAAGCGTTGTAGTTGCATACTCTGGTGTCATTTTTAGTCCAATCCGGTACCTGAAGATTGTCTCCGGGCTGTCTGTCCTTGTCAGTTCATCCATTTGTTCGTCCGTCGGTCCATCTGTGGGTTGAAATTGATCAAATGATACATTAATAAAAGTTAGTAGTTTGTTAAGCTCCAATATCTCCCTCTCCTTTTATGAGATACTTTTTCAACATGTTCTTTTTTTCTGAAAGCCAAACGTCTACAAAGTATTTCCCTGCTTTCTGCTGTCTGAGTATTGGGCAGTTTGGCTGTTTCTCCCATGTTATATACGTGACCGTATCATTTTAATGACATTTGCATATTTTCATCCAAATAAACACAATAACAGACATAGATCTTAGTGTTGTAGAAAATATGCTTGGAAGCCTCTGAATTAAATCAATATTGTCTTCTGGAGCAATAGAAACCGTTCTGTTGTCTACGTTACCAAGAATGGACAAACTACTTATCCTGACCTTATGCAAGCTTCAACCATCGAGGACCACTGAGTGCGTAAATCCGATTGTTTGAAGTCTCCATAGTTCGTGATAGCCCTGCCATGGACTTGTCTCCCTACTTTCTTGCTAGGGTTGGCGAGTATGTATAAGTCTTGTCTTTTGTGGTGATTTGGTGTTGCTGCTTAAGTTCTTCTTTTGAGTTGCTTCCCTTGAAGCACACAGAGTGCACCTCCTGGCAAAATATTACACATAATATTTGCCAGTCTTGCTGTTTAGGACCAAAGCACAGGCAAAAAACTTCTTGTTCACGTGGAGATACAGATATAACAGAAGTTAATGAAGTGATCATGAGGTTGTGCCACACTAATGAACTCAAATGCGGATTTTTATGATTAACAGAATCGGCTGAGACATCTTTTCTTTAAACCAAGAGACAATGTTCATCTATCACGATCTGGGATAAAGAGACTACTGGGGACAATAAATCAACATTTGTGTGTTGTAGACAATTTTGAGAAGTGTGTCTCCAATTTTAACCAATTGCCGACAAACTCTACTAAAAGCAGAGCAGATCAAACCAGTCAACATGTCAGAGATTTCAGGAACAGGGAAATAAGCCATACTCAAACCAGACGGAGACCTGTCTCCATAGATTTCAACTCCCATAATTTTGGCCGACATGAGCGTCCAGCTTTTATACAGGCGCGATACGGAAGACATAATAAACCGCAACATCAAACAGAGAAGTCACAGTTAGAACGCTGTATGAAATGCGGACTATCTAACCATACTACTTTTGAGTGCAAACACCAAAAGCAAGTCCGTTGCTTTAAGTGTCACTGTTATGGACATAAGGATTCTTCAGGGTTATGCTGGGACATAAAATAGGACAAGGGCAAATATGCCACAATTTCAAATACCATAAATTTACCAATAATACCTACCAATAATAGCTTTGAATTATTAGAAAACATTTGTGAATATTATAATTTAAAGAAATGTGACTGTCACCTAATGAAAGTAAAAAGTATGCAAAGACCAGGAACTGAAACAATCAAAATCCAAATCCAGCCCTCAAACCATAGTTGGAAACAACTAAGATTACAAATAATCAAGATACAGAGAACATATGGCCAACCGAGTGAGCAGTGAATACTGTTTCTCTAAATGATAAACTGGATATAAATCAATCTGTAAGTGTTGTTAATGAAACTTGTGATGACACAATATGCTATTATAACTCTATTAATCAGATGGATATATCTCAAAACAGAACTGAGCTGGATTCAATCAGCCAAGACAACTGTGCATATAGTGATGAGACAATTAATGACAGTGAAACGGCAAGAAATCTAAAATCTACATGAACAAAGTGACATTTATGATCTACACTGTTTGACAGTAATGTTTCTGATGATGATCTTAATTCTGTATATAATGATTTGACGCATGTTGAAAATATTAGCTTTTCCATGTGTGCCGAAACTTCTCCCAATCTTCAATTAACTACTAAAGGCTTTAAAATTGGACATATTAATATCCAAGGTATACAAAATAAATTTGACCAAGTAGACTTGATGTTAAATAATTCAAATAATAAATATCATATTTTTGGACTCAATGAAACAAAGCTGAAAAATTATCACCCTGACAATTACTTTTTTATAGATAACTATCAGTTTTTTTTAGAAAAGACAGAATAATTTCAAAAGAGCGATGTGAAGGTGGTGGTATAATTGTATATGTTAAGAATGAAGTAAAGGTAGAGAGACGATGCGATATGGAGATGAAAGAAATTGAATATTTAGTATTAGAAGTTTTTTCCTACAAATTCCAAGAGCTAGCTTGTAGGTATATTATACTGACATCCAAATGATTCCTGAAAATGGAATGAAAATTTTGAATTTTTTATTGATAGAATTTTGGAAACACAGAAAGAACTTTATTTATTAGGAGACTTCAACAGGTACTTGTTAAATGAGAAAAAAAAAAGATCGTGGTTTGAATATCTAGAACCATTTGGCCTTATTCAGAAGGTAAATCAGTCAACCAGAAAAACCTCTTCTTCAGAAACACTTATAGATCATATTTACTGTAATATGTAGACTAATGTAAGTTCAATTGATGTTCCCCAAATAGGATTAAGTGACCATTTCCCTGTATTTATTACTCGTAAAACAAATTGTTCAGTCCCAAAAATGACTCATCACACTATTTTTGTGTCTGTAGCTTCAAAAATAAAGGAGCCTGTAATAAGTTCTAACTTAGATCAGCTTGAAGCTTTCTGCAATAGCAGAATTCCAGATAGCATCCATTTTACAATTCCTGAAATCTCGAGGGAGAAAGTGTTAAATTTTTTAAAGAATATTGATGTATCTTAAGCCACTGGCTGTGATCAAATAGGGCCACGCCTAATTAAAATCGCTGCTCCATACATTACTGATTGCATTACTCATATATGCAATCAAAGTATTAGAGATTCTGTATTTCCAAATAAATGGAAGGAAGGCAAAGTAGCACCACTGCATAAAAGTGGTTCTAAGGATGATGTTAATAACTACAGACCCATCTCAGTCCTTCCAGTGCTCTATTTCTTATCGCTCTTATAAACACTTTAATGAACAAGAATTTATATCTGATTTGCAGTCTGTCCCATGGGATGTAATAATGTGTAAAGAAATTGTAAGTTATTATCAATTATAATGAACGCCAAAAGAAAAGTCCACAAGTTGATGCTCTTTTCTCATGACATTCTCGCTTTGCGAGTCTACATTTATCATTGCGTAAACTACGATTTTTATATCTGTCCACAGTACACGATGAAGCTATCATGCTTTAAATTTTTCAAAGCACAATTATCTCACGTTCTTTGAAAAACATTCAATTCCATTGTAGCAGTTTTCTGTCTTTTTCCAATAAGCATTTTGAGTTCAGAAATGGTCTCATATGCAAATGTTAGAAAAACGCTAATTTGGTTATTAACTAAACGACAGAGTTAAATCGGTCAATTTTCAATTTGCCTCCCTTCGTATTGAATAAAGAGTAATGTTTGAAAACCGATAACGCAACCATTTACGGCTTTATGCTACAGTTTCTTTTATGATTGATTTTAGGTGTTGCGTATCTTTACAGTAGTAACCCGGCTACAAAGGTTTTCCTTTCCTTTTCGTTTTTTTAAAAAAAGAGAGTCAATTCGTTCGGTAGTGAGGAGCCTTTGTAGCTCAATGGGTTAAGTGCTGGCCTACTGATCTAGCGGACCGGGTTCGAATCCCGTTTGAGGCGAGCATTTTCCTACCGTAAACGGGGTTCCATTGCACACAGCTTTTCATTATCACCGTCCAATCATCCTGATATAACTGCAATACTGTTGATAAGGATGTAAAATCGCAAGTCATCCATCATCGTTCGGTAGAGTATGCTTAGGTGAAATGCCTGTTTACACATTCTGGATACTAACTGTGGTTGTCTTGTTTTAAAGACAATAAAGACATCCCAACTATAAAATTAATTGTAGCATTATTTTCACCTAAAAATCACTATTTACAAAGATTCTGCATTTCAGAATGTAGCGTCTTAAATATTGCTTGTCCTTTGTAACTTTGATTTTACCCCATCTTGGTGTTTCTCACAGTTACAGGATAAAAGTATTGAGCATTTTAGATATTTTTGTTATCAAAAATCATGGACACGTCACACTAACCACACAAAAACTTGTGACAGTGGTCTAAATTCGTAAATTTAGTATGGTACCGGGGCTCCATTTACATGCAAGATTCAAATTCTTCAGACTTTCAGATTATCTCCCTTTGACTTGAAAACTATAGATATTTACTACTGATATCTGTTCCAGTAGCCTTGGTTACCTTAGATACTCCCTAGCTACCAGAATTACGTAGCTGTATATGCCTTAGCAACCAAACTTAAATGTCACTCAGTTTTCTACATTTAACTGGATTTACAAAAACTACCTCATTAACTTAATTGTTCTGAAAATGCCTTGTATCCTATTCCGTATTTGCCTTTAATAGACACACCCACTGCTCTTACTAATAGTGAGGAGCCCCGGTAGCTCAGTGGGTTAAGTGCTGGCCTACTGATCTAGCGGACCGGGTTCGAATCCCGTTTGAGGCGAGAATTTTTCCTACCGTAAACGGGGTTCCATTGCACACAGGCATTCATTGTCATCTTCCCATCGTCCTGATATAACTGCAATACTGTTGAAAAGGACGTAAAATTGCAAATTATCCATCCATCCATACTGATAATGCTATACTCCGCCATTGTGAGATATATGTAACTAATATACTAATCAGTTGATTGATTGGTTGTTTTGGGTTTACTGGTTCTTTTTAAGACAGTATTTCAGTCTATATTGAGTCGTCTCCCAGACAGAGGGAAAAGAACAACCCCCACTCGCACCTACTGTATACACAGTAGTCCCTTGCCCTACTATTATCCAAATAAGAAGGACGCCCCGGCACTGAAAGTTACCCAGCAGCATCGGCCGACCACAACTAATAAAGACTTATCTTATAAACTGTATGTTGAATCTATCAAATTAGAAGTTTTCCGATCCAAAAAAGAGAAACATTCAAATACTTGTATTCATGACATATGTAAAAACAATTACTTCACTCACTTGTATGCCTTTGATTTTCCGTGACGAGCAACAGGATTCAACGGCGCTGAAACTGAGATTCAAAATGTCAGCTTTAAATTTGGCCGGGTAAGATATGAAACTAAATAACGGAAATAAAATTCGGACGCGTCACGCGAATGCCTATCATCGTCATTCTGTAAGCCATGCTCAGTGTAAAAGCCCCTGTTATCTGATAGGACTCTTTGTTCCTCAAACACATACTAGTTATTTTATAATCTATTCATATAGAAAGACGGCCTTGATTAGACTGTAAGACTACACATGCTAATGTGACTAGTTGTTGTCTGCATAGCAGACAAATCATATTTTACGTGGTGCGACTTAAGCCAATATTAAAACAATTGGACACGCAATTTTGACAATTATTATGGTTGCGACCTTCAAATAAACAGACAACAATTACCTTATTGATATCACGTATTGGAGCAAACGTGCAAACAGTCTTAAGGTGAACGGGTATATTCCACTGCCAATGTAGCTAGGGGCAACTACATTATACGCAAAATCATGTTTTATACTTGCCGAGGGCAAGTCAAATGGGTTAAGCCCTTAATATAATTTCATGGTATTAAAATCATGCCCAATTTATAAAAGTTCTGAAAGCAAATTCGCATACATGTATTGACTAATTGATTGATTTGTTGTTTTTACGTCCACGGTTGGTCATGTCGGGACGGCCAGTTAACCTGACCACACTGTTCCTGGGCAGGCTTAGACCTTTTAAGCGGATAACCAGTAGTAAGTGCACATACTTTCGCCAGTAACTGACAACAGCCCTTCTCGAATCAGCGGAAGGAGAAACGAAAGTATGTGGCCAGACCGGGTATCGAACCCAGGACCTCCGACTTATGAGTCAGGTGCCCTACCGACTGCGCTATGTGGCCCCGCGTGCGTATTGGAATTTTGTCAGTTTGACAAAATGACAAAATTTCAATACGCACCTGCGCATTTGTTTATAGGCAGCTAAACCCTTGTATAGTATTTTTTTCCTGCCATTTCAACATAAGAAACTACTGTTGGCTTCCATTGCTGGTTTGGCCCTTACTTCTTTAGGTCAAGAATAAGTAAAAGGCATAATTAACTACCTAGATCGCGAACGACGTTACGTCACGTCGTACGTTTTAGTGAGTGAGTGAGTGAACTCGGGTTTAACGTCCCACCAACATCGAGGTCATATGGAGACGGGACCTCGGTTTAAAGTCTCATCCGAAAGACCGGAGAAGCGGGGGTTCGATCTTGCGATCCCTGGGTTGGTAGTCGGGAGTGTTATCCGCTACACTACAGCCGCTTCTGTACGTTTTAGTTCACATTATTTATTATTTTCAATATGGCGGCCCATTGGACTTTCAAAAGTAGCCTCAAATATTCAAGCCTCATCTTGTATCGACATAATCTTTTTATTCCAGTAAACATGTATATGAATTTCTGTGCTATGTAATCTTTCGTCAACGTTCCAAATTATCTGCAATAGAGAGAGAGAGAGAGAGAGAGGTTAGTCAGAATATATGCTCAGGGCGTATGCCCGGATCAGCCTGCGCTCACACGCAGTCTGATAATGGTAATAATGGTCTTGGCTGTCCGCTTACCAAAGTCATTGTATCAGATGACGACGAAGGCTCTGATCAGGCTGCGCAGACTGATCTGAATGCTCACTGTCCACACATGCATCATAAGCCCATTTTCCCTTGGCACGGTGCATAAATTGTTTGGGAGGCGTTTTGGCTCACTAGCTTTCAAAATACTAGATTGTTACATGAATAGCATGAATTATTATCTAAGTGGTATTTATATTAAGGTATATTTCTGCATGTAGAAATGACTTTATGGCTAAACTATATTATAATGTGGGTGCTTTGAATGTTGAGGTGTATCAAGAACAATATCCTCCTTTAATATGAATTACAGAAATGATATTAAAATACGTATATTAAAGAAAATATTTTTAATGTTGAATAAGAACTAAACGTCTATTTAATTAGTCAATATTACTTAGAATTTTGCCCAGTTTTGGAAATCAAGAACTCCATTTCCATTTTCCTTCTTAAGAAATATAGACTTTTTGCACCAACATTTAGTGTAATCCGTGGTCTTACACAGAATGTAAAAGTTCAAAATTTTATCTTACAAGCTCACTATTTCTGCTTATTTGATAACCCCCAACAAACATCGATAGACACTGGCAAATATATACGTGAGGGAAAGTTTTACAGGCAAGTTTACGTAGATAACATGTACACCTGACTATCACTGTGTGTTGTATAAACAAGTTGGGAGGGGTTCTTTAAACCATGAAAGCTAGATTTTAATGACCTTTTGTTGAAAAAAAAAATACATTTGTACTATATTATTCATGAATAATGCTATATATTGGTGCAAAACTTCTATAATTCTGATAAAGGAAAATGGAGTTCTATGTTTTAAAAATTTAGCCAAGTTCAAGGTAGAATATGTATAATTAAATCATTCAGCAACAAAAATATCAACTATAATAAGCATATCTTATTATTATTTCTGTAGTTCAGAACAAGAATGCATATTTTTCAGTTACACCTCAAAATACAAAACACCAGTATATTTCAGCCAACAAGTCAAATTAACATTTAGAAGTACCTTAAAAATCTTAAAAAGTACCTTCAAGAGCAGAAAACACACTCAAAAGAAAGAACAGGAAAGTACTTACTACGGACTTTGAAGTTTCGGCTACTGAAGCCTCATCAGTGACCCCGACATTATCTAGCGACGTTGGTCAGATCCAAGCATACTGTAATGCCTTAATTTTGATAAGACAGCCGATTCAAAGTCTGATTACTAACGAAAATGGTTACTAACGTCGATTGTAAATGACTGCAAAGTTGCTAATACATGCTATGAAAATTTGTGTCATGTGTGTAAATTAAACATACCCACTTAATTTAGCTTGTACTACCTGACAAACTAACCTCTTGGTCAAAGGATGTTAGCTGATTATAATGAGCAATAACTGTGGCAGTAAAAAAATCAGTTTTTGCAACAATCTGAATAAGTAACCAAGTTATGTACATTAAAGTTTCAGAGTGTGATTCTCAATGCACTCAATAGTAATTGACTCAAAACCTCAGAGTTTTAATCCAAGCTTGCGATCAGATGAACTAGCTGACATATCTTTTCGTATTGCACAAATCGACAAACACCTAAAGATATACTCTTGTGCAAAAATTTACAAAAAAAGGAAATGGTAATCTACGTAGCTTTAACTTTCAATGTAAGAATTTAGCTTATTCCTACTATCATTAAGGTAAATGGGAACATTTTCAGGGAAGGAAAACAAATTTAAAGAGTCAATACACTTCAGGAACTGACAGAATCAGATCCCAAACCCTATCCCCAACATCAAAGGGAAAGATTGAAAAACAATAAATTACAAGTGATAAGCCGAGTCAGCAGCTCTTTCCCAAATAGGTGGCAACTCAGCTATCTTTACAGAACTAGATAATTTAGACCAACAGAAGGGTTAAAATGAAAACACAATAAGTTAAACAGCACCGAACATAAAACAAATACAATCGCAACGAAAGTACGGCCTTGTAACTCTGCAAAATTCTTGTTAGGAAAACAGGATTTTTTGCAGACTCAGAAGTTTGAAGTCCATTGCAAAGTTCGGGTTATAGTTAAAGTGTTCAATACATAAAATGTGAGTGAAAACTATTTTGTCACCAAAAGGACCTTCCTATAAAGGCTATACACTTCGGTATATATGGTAAACTGGAATGTGCAGGATCTTTTTCGTTGTATCTTATAGTATAATGTATTATATCCTATCCTATAATCTTACTTGGTGGCTAGAATACCACAGCTGACTGCGACAATCCCTTTACATCCGGTGCTGTTCTCCGCTGCCCTAGCTGTGCTGGCTAAGTACTTTCCTGTTCTCTCCCTAATACGCTTTGCATCTCTTCTACTGACTACCTCCGCTTCTTTTGTTCTTTTACTATGCTCTGTACAATCGTCTTTACTGACGCAGAAGACTTTCAGATGTGACCAAACCACATTATTTTCCGTTTGGAACTCCTCATATTTTTCAAAACTACTTCGAGCTTCTTCAAAAATTCCTCATTTCATTCGAGTATAACTACAAAATTGTAGTCAAAGCAACTCTTAGTTTACGACTAGATGTGTACCTACAACTGCAGCCAAAATTAAAGCTCCATGCTTTTGGTGCTGTGAAGACTTAACTAGTCCAGATAAAGACATGACAGAAGATCAAGGAGACTTATCCCAGCAAGCACGTGACATTTATTCAACGTCGCATCAACGTCTATGCAACGTCATGTTCTATTCTATTCTATTATATTCTATCCCATAACCTTACTAGGTCGTTGGGGCACCACAGATGACTTCGAAATACTCCCTTTCCACCTTGTCCTGTCTTCAGCTGCCCAAGTTGAGCTGGGAAAAGCCATCCCTGTCCACACTTTAATATTGTCTTCCCATCTCTACTTCTGTCTGCCTTTTTTGTTTCCCCCTTTCACGCTGCCCTGTAGAATCGTCTTTGCTAAACCAGAAGACCCTGAGGCGTGGCCAAACCACCTTAGTTTCCGTTTCTTGACCAGAATTTGGAGGTCATCATATTCTCCAATGGCTGCTTGGATCTTCCTGCGAACCTCCTCATTGGTTATATGGTCCTTGTACGGAAAACTATTGAAGAATAGTTACCAGCCTGTCTGAAAATATCCTGTTCCCTGAGGCAGGAAAAAATGAAGATGTGAAGCAATTTTTTTTAGCTCACCGGAGCCAGCGGCTCTGGGGGAGCTTATAGGATGGTAAGGCTCTGCCGCCCATCCGTCGTCTGTCCGTCATCATTTTCAGACGACTGCTCCTCTGAAACCACTGGGTCAATAGTAACAAAATTTCATGCAGAGCCTCTTGGGAGCCGGGGGAACAAAAAGTTGTTCAAACGGTCCTGGTTACACGACCAACATGGCTGCAATGCCCATATATGATAAAAACCTTTAAAGATCTTCTTCTCCAGAACCAATAGGCCAATGGCCTTGAAACTTGGTATGTAGCCTTGCGTATGTGAGTACTACCAAAATTGTTTAAATTATGACTTTGGTGTGACCTTGACCTTTTTAAGGTAATGTCAAATTTGCTTTCTGTAGCTTTTATATGTGAAAATGCAGAACATAAGATTTCTTGGAAATTGTTGAGGATTTTGACCTGAAAATTGGTATATACAATCACTGGTACTTCTACTGGTACCATGTAAACCATTACTACCTGTTGCATGTGGGCAGATGGCAATCATTAACCTGGAAGGGTGTCCTGTGTAAGAATTACTAGTTACCCTGCACAGTATCGGTCGCCAATGGTGTCACTGGCAATCGTTGACACCACTTGCAAAATTGCCGATGTCAACACTGGCAGTTCTTTTGGTTGAGCCAATGGCGCCAATGATAACTTTGGTAGAACCGATGGCGCGTATGGCACCATTGCAGAGCCAATATTTTTCTGTGTTTAGAAATTTTAGTTTTTCTAATTTTCTTTCATTACTTCTTCTTCATCAATATAATGCAATTATTCTGCTGGCTATGTTCAAGTATGCTATATATACTCTTCTTTGTGTGTCGCTCTATGTGCTTTATTGAGGGGGAAAATTCTCCTTTGTCTACTTGAGTGTTTATGATGGGTTCAATAAATTGCAACGCTGAATGGCGCGAATTTCCCGCCATGGAAATTTTTCCTATGCCCAAAGTTGCCTGCAGTATTGGAAGCCAATGGTCGGCAATACTGGTTTCAATGGTAGAGCCAATGGTGCCAAAAGTGAAACTAAGAGCGGCATTGGCATGCCAATGGGGACACTGACAGAACCCCGAACGTAACCAGTATTGGCTTTGACGTCACACAGAAAGATTCAACGTCACACTGGTGCTGCAACCAATCGATTACTAAATTATTTATATAACTGAGGGAGAACCGATAGTGGAAGTTATAAGCTGTTTTGCAGAAAGACTCCGTTTCTCCGTCAGCCCATGGCGTTTTTAGAAAGCTGTAAAGCTTGATAGCTACATCACGTGTGCACCTGCCTGCTGCCGACGTAGAAATATAATACATGTCACCAATAAACAGGTGCCGAGAAGCCCCAGTGAAGAGGTAAGTGTTGTTGTTTTTTCTTCGAGCTGTACCGCCTTTTAACCGAAAAATGACGGCCATCATAGGATTATTTTTTGAAACACATTTGCGTGTGGCCAGGGAAGTGGCGGCGGAAGTTCAGGAAAATATTTTCGTCCAATAGAAATGCCAGCGCGTCATTTCTCACGAGAAAGAAGAAACGCCGACCGGAAATTCAGTGACAAAAAAAATCGAAGCCTTAGTGGTACGGGACAGAATAGAATAGAACAAAAATACGCCTTATATCATAAAGCAACCAACAATCGTTGTCGGCAACAAACAACTCGTTGGTTGGTTGCTTTAATCATAAAATACAGGTCAAGTTCGCTTCAGGATAAAATCCGTAAATTATCATGGGAGTAATGGCCCTTTTTCGACTTTATTTTGTACGACAAATGGTTTCCGTTCGTTATCTTTAAAAAGATAAATGTATTGGAATTATATTTTATACACAGATATAAAATTATTAAATACAGGTCAAGTTTATTTTCGGGTAAAATTGGCCAATTACTTTTTGAGTTATTTTCCTTTTTTACTTCAATTTGATACAAAAAAATGGTTTCCGTTTGTTAGTTTTTGAAAAGTTACTTGTTTCCGGGCAAATGCTTTTGGAATGTTCCATTGCATCCATTTCTATGGTAAGATACAGAATGTTATCAAATATCACAGACATGACCCCCCCCCTCCAACCCCCTCTCCCCACCCTTCTCTTAATCCAAGAAGCACAATACATCTAAGGAAAACATCAAACATGTACCACACACGTCTGCCTCTGTTAACCTAGTTATCCTACAAGTGCCAGTACGTTAAACAAGGCGCCATCTTATTTAAGGCACTAGATAGGCGAGGGCATCCGTGTCCTATGGACACATTCTATTTTTTAAAATGGATCGAGACATGTGCGTGACCTCCTGTTTGTTTCCGTGGTCAATAAAACACATCTCCCAGGCCAGAAGAGTAAATTATTTGTTTTAAGAGCAGACTCTTGTTGAGAAAAGAGACAAAAAAGAAAAAAAATACATGATAAAAAAGAAAAAAAAAATAATAAAATAAAGAAAATTTCAAATAAAATTTGGCAGAGTGAATTTCCTGAAAGTGTACCCATCCCCTTTTATCTTCCGGATCCTGCGAGAATTTCGTGTAATTTAGTCATTTTTTTGCGAATGCTTCTTTCCCTTTAGGTTTTGAGAGCGGGATATGGGATTTGAATGCATTAATTCCTGATCATTACCTATCTTTTTACCTAACTGTTCGTAACTTTTGCATCTAACACTGTTTCTCATGGCCTGTCGCATTTGGTATTTCACAGGCTTGTCTGTCTGGCATTCTGGCATATCAAATCCTTGCAGTATTTTATGTCGTTTTGACACTGCCATACGACGATGAGCCGCCAAACACCTCTGACATTAAAACTCCACACATTTCGGATAGTAACCTGCTACTGGTCTGGTTGTACCATATTTAAAACAGGAGTCAGAAAAACGCATCTATCAGTTCGTCAGAAGCCCCATATGCAGACATGGAACCAACCGAGTCTGCCGTTATGAAATTCTGAAATAAAAAAGGTAATGAAATGCCTTAAGGGGTATGTTGGTGCATAAAGATTATTGTGTGTGAAGGAAGATTTTTCTCACTGTTATGTAGTTCCAAAGTTTGCTCATGAAAAGTAAAAATATTGGCAATGATCAGATTAATACAATCAAATCCCACATTCCGCTCTCAAAACCAATAGGGAAAGAAGCACATACACACAGAAAGTGACACAAGTTTACGAAAGACACGCACAGTAAACCGAATGAGGAGCTCTTTCCCAAACAGATGATCATTCAGCTACCCCAATAACAGCATCAACATCTATTTTTACTTATTTTTTTTATTTTAGTTACAAAACAAAACAAAACAGAAGGCAGATTGGGCAGCAATACGGGTGACCAAACCGCCAGAGACAATAGACAAGCGGACACAGCACACTTATTAGTATTAGAACGGAAACATACACTCACAAGTTCTCCTTAAACTGAAGAAGAACCATTTACATGATTACAAAGAAACTGTTCATCTGATTGGCCCAGGGACTCTGGGCACAATTCTTGGTCTGTCCGAACTGTACGCAAATTCATTTGGTTTTACCCATATAATACCGATATCCATATCTCTATTTATCAACAAAGATATTTGTAGTTGAGAAAATATATATCTGTTTTTTGCAATATAGAAATACTGGATTAAAATACTGATATCTGATTTCAAATGAAACAGAGCTATTTTGTCTCAAATGCCGATATCTGTATTTACACTTACGATATATCTAATTAAGATACCGATATCCCTGCTTCAGCTGAAATACAGATAGTGTTTTTTTTGTTTTTTTTTAATACAGCCTTCTCTAATGAAAATACAATGACATCCCTATTTGGCAAAAAAGAAACCTCCATTTTGTAGGAAAATAAAAGTATCTGACTTGTAGTTTTACTACAAATATCTAAATTTGACAAACAGATATTAACTATAAATATAATGGAATGGCAGAATTTACGCATTTTTTCGGAAGGACGTGCGCTTAATATTTTACCAGTACACCTAAACCTCTGGGGAGAATGCGGTAACAGCTGAAACCTATGGCTGTATTGCAACGAATAGCAAGAAGTAATCGAGAACCACACTGCAACTTATCGAACTGTCCCGGACTCTTCCATACGAAAGCTCTAAGCTATCGAATATCACCGCTTTCATAAATTAGTTTTTTTGAAGTTTCTATATTTCATGATATCATGGACTTGCCCCCTTATTCACCCTTCGGAAACCGCGCCTTTAAAAAGGTTTAAAGCAAAATGGTAGGCATCACTCCATTACACTTTGCTTCCTTTGTTTCCTTCGGGTTAGAAACTAACTTCAACACCCCAAAATTGCGTAACCTTGAGATGTTTTCTCCATAGACTTCCATACAAAAATGCTCATGCCCAGGTGGTTCCTCAAAGAAACAACTTGGTCTGTGCAAATTCTAGTTCACCTGATCAGTAGAAGAAATTAAATTTTCATGCAACAGCCTGACTTTTAGCATATTACAACAAATTGTTTCTTAATTTAGCATTTGTTGCCGGATCAGGAAATATATTGACCATTTTTGGGGTATCTTCACCAAACCGAACCAGTGCAGAAGGATATCCAACACAGGGAAAAACTAAATATAGATAAATAAAATATCTAAAAATTGTCCGTTCATTTTTTTTTTAATTGAGTTTTAAGAAAGTTATAAAGGTTTTTAAATCAGCTTTTCTTTCAGAAACGGTAAACAACTTTTTTTTTTTATTGGGCGCAGAGTATGGATGTGTTGCCTGACTTGGTGCGCTGTATTATTGTGTTGCCCAGTTGGGGAATAGGGGTTTGAAAAATGTTAAATGAGTATAAGCTGAGATACGATATTGCCAGTTTAAGACAAAATTGGCGTCAGTACCTTGTCAATATGGAGTTTGTTTACAACAGGGTTGTACATGTATGTATATGTATCATAGTTCAGTGTGTGTGTGTGTGTGAGTGTGTGTTTCTAAATAAAGCTACTTTGAAACATTTGTATCATTTCATTCATCACTTTATGTCAATAAATTTTTAATGTTACTACTTGCCATTAATGTGAATAATTATCAGATTACATTAATGTGAAATTGCTTCCATATAAAGATTTACAACTTTGATTATGATTACAAAGACGTTTTCATGATGTATTTTCACAGTAAGTTCAAAATGGCTCATTTAAACATTTGACAATAGATCTTAAAAGCATTTTTGTGAAAAGGAATTTTAAACCAAGAAAAGTTTTAAAAAAAACGCGGTCCGCGGCCAAAATCGCCTTATTGGACAGAATTAATTTGCTCTGACGTCACTACCGCGTGCACGAATCAGAAAAATACCTAGGTATCGTCATATGACCGTAAGGCGTTGTACCGACTTTTCAATTGGCTGACGATAGAGTTCATTTACATTTTCAATTTCGATACTATATTTTCATTAAAAATAAACTTTTTTTTGGATTATTTATAATGGATTTAGAAATGATTATTTATTAGCTAACAAAATTAGTAAAAATTGTCTATTTTGAAAAAAGTAAAAAAAAATGAAGGAGTACACTTTTAATCTAATTTCTACCCTATGACAGATATTACATATATAAACCGCGACACGGGAAAACCAACTATGTGGTTGTGCGCCCAGCGCAGACTCAGATCAGCCTGGGCATCCGCCCAGTCTGATCAGACTCTATGCTAAGCGCTTAAAGAGTAGCTAAGAGTCAAAGCTACCTCCATACGGACAGCAAAGACGCTGATCTAACTGGGCGGATGCCCAGGCTGATCTGAGTCTTCGCTGGGCGCACAACCACTTTGTTGGTTTTCTCGTGTCGCTACTCATATATTTTCTACATTTTTATTCATTTTTCTTTTATTTTTGCTTTATTAGATCTGTATTCAAGTAAGGCACACCGCAATAACTAGGCTGATGTTCTATGTACATGAAATCGAGATGTTGCACATTATTCCTCTAATTGTGCCATTTTTCTGCTGCAGTTATTTGTTGCAACAAGAAATCGCTTGGTCCCTATGAAAAGTACCATTTCTGTCCATGGTTTTGACATCCATGGTTATAAAACAATGCTCTTGTGATGATATGAGGCTTGATATGAAAAGGACAATTTGACCACCATTATGTGGAGTCACACTATTTTAGCCTGGTTATGTGTGGAGGAATGGTAGGAATGGTCCGTTAGGCAATGTAAATGTAGAAGGTGGCTGACCAAATACTGTTCCTACAACTTACTTTTGACTCGAGGTTCGAGGTTATAAAACTTGAGAATAATCTCAAACTCGAAATAAAGCTCACTGATTGGCTGCTTCCGAGCATGTGCTCGGAAGCAGCCAATCAGTGTGCTTTATTTTGATGTCATTCCTGAATTTGGACGAACATTCGGCGCCCCGTTACTGTAGCTATGCATTCATTCGCTGTGGGGGTGGGGGGGGGGGGGCGTCGATATGAGAATTGCCTGAACGACAGCTAGAGTAATTCCTGTCTTTTGTGTTTCTTTCAGCTGGTGTCCAGTTTACCCCAGGAGACTACCAGAAAGCCATGAAGTATTGTAAATATGCTAGTAGTGCTTTGCAGTACGAAGACTTAAAATAGCTATTGACGACCTAACTAAAGCTTTAAAATTGCTTTCAACTGGAAAAGTTACGTGATAAAAGTGTCATGTGACTGGACATTTGTTTCTATTTATCTAGTGACTATATATATGAGCCGTGCGCAAAAAATAGCTAGGGGCCAGTGCTTCAGATTAAAAGGAGTAACAGAGATAATTTAAAGATATTTTTTCTTATTTTTCCATAAAAACGTGATCCCTCATCAGAACAAGCTCACTGAGACAGTTCTTATGAGGGGTCACAACATATTTTTCATTGAGAAGTAAGAAAAATTATCTCTGAATTATCCGTTCTTATCTGGGGCTATTGGGGACTTCATGGCATGTTTGAACATATAAGATTTAGATCAGGCTGCATGTCTATACAGTCTTGCAGATTTTTGTTTTGCGTTTGACTAGCAGAAGCGGGACATAGGTATTACTTTTCCACTGTTAGCGGCATAAACTTTACATCCACAGATGAGACACTGCATTCCTCAGAATTCTTGTTTTTCTCCACTGAGAGTAGCAAAATGCAAAACAGGATTGCTTTTATTGTGTGGACATCGGCATAGACTATAGTTGAGTTTTCCAGTTAAGCTCTGCTTGTGACAATGCACTAACTGGGGACCCACAACATTTTGCATAATTAGTAGTCTTAAATTTATATCAGAAATCTATTGTGATTTCCCTTATAAACGCACCTTTTCTGATAAAGGTTCTGTTTTTGCCTCACATGTTTCCAACATTACTTTATGTGCCAGAAATAAGCATAATATGGCTTTATACAAGGTGAAGAGGGTACAATTTCAGGGGAGGCAATTCAGTCATTTACAATTTTGCTTCATTTCTCAATTTGGGTCAACTCTTAAAGGAAAGAATTTGCTCCTCTAGGAGCAAATTCTTCCATTTATGAGTAACCCCCTTTTTGAGAGGTTTATTTCACCAGGGAAGCAAACACGAAGTCACAGAATTTGGTCCCCTTTGTAACAATGGCAGAATAGCATAGAGGTGTACCCATACACCTGAATTTGTTCTTCTATGGTGGTACATCTTTGATGTTGGCATCTTCTCCTCAAAAGACCTCTTTTGATACGCCCGTTTGAAAAACGGGACGTGTTATGTTATGGCGCTGGCGTCCGTCCGTCATAAACTTTTTCGTTTCCGGATAACTCCTCCTACAGTTTACATCCGATCGAGCTGTAACTTGGTATATAGTAAGACTGTGAGGTGGACCAGCGCATATCGTTTCGAGGTTACGCTCCAATGATTTTTAGCGGAGTTACAGCCCTTTACTAAGAATTTTTGGGGTGTTCGTTTCCGAATAACTCCTCCTACAGTTTTCATCCAATTAAGCTGAAACTTTGTAAATAGGAAGACTACGATGTGGAGTAGTGCATATTATACGGAAATTTTGTCCTGATGATTTTTAGCAGAGTTACAGCCCTTTGAAAAAACTCGACTATGGCAGTTTGTATGGCAATTCTTTAGCATTCTATAACTTGGTTACTTTTTGGAATATCATGATGAAACTTTATACCAATGTTTATGAGGTTAAGACAAAGTCTCTCATACAAGAATGGTTACTCCCCTTGACTTAGATTTTGAGTTACCTCCCTTCGATTATTTTGTCAGACTATATTTGTTCACCTCATAGCTAACTAACCCTTTGGACTATTGTGATGAAACTTGATAGTGTTGTATATTAGGTTGACACAATATGTCACATATAAGAACGATTGCTTCCCCTTACTTATTTTTGGAGTAATCTCCCTTTGAATATTTTCTTAGGCTATTCTTATGCAAGCGATAAATAGGCAACCGTATGGAATATCTTGATGAAAATTTATAGCAATGTGTATTAGGTTGAGGCTGTGTGTCTTATATAAAAATAATTGCTCCCCCTTATTTATGGAGTTACATCCCTTTGATTAATTTCTACGGCTATTCTTAGGCGAGTCATTACTAGGTAACCGTATGGAATATCTTGACGAAACTTTATAGCAATGTGTAATAGGTTGAGACAGTATGTCTAATATAAGAATAATTGCTTCCCCTTCCTTTTTTTTTTTTAGTTACATCCCTTTGATTACTTTTTTTTAAGGCTTTTCTTTTGAGAACCTTAATGTTTGGAATGTCTTGATAAACTTGATAGCAATGTAGACAAGGATGAAACTGCGCAAAAAACAACATTCAGAAACGGGCGTATATTGCCCCGCTTGCGGAGCTCTTGTTTTATATGACGCGGCTCATTTCCTATTGATCATATTTCATGTCTTATAATCTAAACTGGAAACTGTTTGTGACAGTTTTGTATTCTCAGAATTTGCAAATACAAAATTTCACAATAACTCATTGAGCCACCTCATCTGGATGTATGCTGTTTGCAAATTCAACTTTTTTCATTTTTTTTTTTATAGTTAAACATATGTATTGTATCATAAACTGTGCATGATTACAATATATGCGCCAGGACACGACAAAACTAACAAAGTGGCGTGTGCTCCCAAAGAAGACTCGGATGAGCCTAGGCATAGGCCCAGTCTGATCAGAGTCTTTGCTGTCCGCATGGAGCTAGCTTATTCCCTTAGCTTTCCTTTAAGTGTGAAGCGAAGTAGATGCCCACTGCCCAGGCCAATCTTAGTCTTCGCTGGGCACAAATGCCACTTTGTTGGTTTTCTTTTGTCACAGCTGATATATATGAAACAACAATAGGATCAGAACCGAAGCATAAATGCTTATTTAGTTCTTCATTTTTTGCGCCTCAGGTGTTAATGCATGTAATTGGAATATCTTGCACTCATTATTACTTGAATACTACAAATCAAAAACAGAACTATGCAATATGGTCTGACATCCATACTTGAAGTCTAAATATACATGTAAGAGATTTAGTTTTATTTTTCATTTTGGATATCTTTATCAAATTTGAAAGGCAAGCTCAAGTTTGCATTGCATTGCATTATCACCTCTTAGAAAACTGCACAAAATGCACTAGTACTGATTGGACAAATCAGTCTGTTTAACTTATAGTCCGGTGGTTTAAGAGTGAAATTTCGGATTTGTGGGCACTTTCGCGGCATGACGGGCATCCGGGCTCATTGAAGTCATTAAACCTACCTAAAACCGTTTTGCCCAGTTGCCAGCTCAACAGACGTCATATAAGGTCAAAATTGGGTCAAAGGTCATTTGGTGCATTTCTACATACCAGTTTGTGAGTGAATTATTGAATTAATAGAGACTTTCGCGAAATGAGAGGCAACTATGGCAAAGGAAGTAAGTAAACATACCAAAAAAGTTTTTGCCATATTGCCGACATCATATTCAATCATAACTGGGTCAAAGGTCAGTAGGTACACTTTTATACAGTGGCTTACTATATTATTTAATCTAAAAGCAGTCTTTTGAGTTGCCAATAGCCCATAGGCCTGCCCCATTGATCTGAATGAGAGGCCTTATACACTTTTTGTTTTTCCAAAAATATATCACAAGACTACATGATACCATTCTCTGCTCTCTGACTTCAAAGTTGGTGCGTTTGACAGTTATCGCCAATTTAGATACGTTACCATATCAATCTGCTGAATTCGTATGTTACAATAACTCTTATTCAAATGAATATTGAGACGTATATGAATCTTGCTGTTGAGAAAAAGCATCGTGCTGTTTCTCTATACAATCACATAAGCTATCTCCTATAGAGCATAAATGTTGCCTACGTTACCGAGTTTTTTCTCCATTTAATGAACAAACATATTTCGGACAAATTAACCATTTTGCTGAAACAAGCTAACATTTACATTTTACCTTAATGCAAATAAAAAGAAACATGTAAGTGTATCAAACTATGCAGAAAATTACACCGTTACATACGTTACCGGGCATATCTAATAAAAAAATCATAAACCAGAATCATGACCATTGATATTATAAACAGCATCTTACGGGCTGGTACTACAAAGATCTACGTTGATCCTTAACAGATGAGGCGATGCAATGTTCTAAATATAGATGTTTGGTTATTAGAGCCTAAACAATGATCTGTTAGGCAATTTTGTAGATGCCTGGGGCAGTACATTGGCCTCTTCTGAAGTATTTTAGTCAGTCAGCTTGCACTACATAATTGAAAATGACAATTTGTCGAATGAGTTTGAACTTGTTCTAGAGTGTTTACAGAGAGCAAACTTAGTTGAGGAACAGATATAACTGTCTCTATAGTTGTGGTTTTAAGGGAGTCGAACAAGATAAAGATGCAGACAGAATATTATAAAAAATTATGGAATTACATAACAGAGTCAAAAACCATGTCAATATATCCTTTTTTCTTACCCTGTGCTGGTACCACGGACTATGTAGATGTCTGGCAATACACTGTCTGGCACTGAACTCTGCCCATATGTATATAAAAGAAACTACTGCCTTAACCATACCTCTAGGGTATTTCAGTAAATTGAGCAGGTGCCATAGTCGATGCACAGGTTTTGCAGCGGCATAGGCATGTACCATGATATATGATGATGTCTTTAATAGCCTGACCTGACATCACAGTGTTTACAGACGTGTCTGGTAGATTAAGATGGTACCCTTTTATGTAAAGACGTCTTTGTAAAGCCTTATCTGAAGTGTTACGTACGTTACGAAGTATGTATTACCACACATGGATATTAGCATTATAGGGTGTGCGTTTATGGCTGCCACTACAGTGGTATATAAGCATACTGGCAGAGGACATTTGGTGGCCGGAACTGGCATGCTAATCATACAAGATGGCTTATAGAAGCCTGAGGTGTTAAAACACAGATGTCTTGTAATGTGCTTAGCCAGCATAGCAGTGGCAAACGTGATCTGTACTCTCGCACTACAGTCGCCTTTGCTGTTTTCACTAAATGCTTTGGCTGTTATCACAACCTATTCAGACGAGTTACCTGAGCTGGTGTAACAGTAGGCCATTTGATGTATGAAGCTTGCACTACAGTAAAGGTCTTGTTGTTGCGAGAGCTGGAACAACAGTTTCAGAAATGTTATGTACTAGACTGTGTCGATGATTAAGTCCCCTTAGTAATTTGTAGTGTGGCCATAATATTTTCACCCCTTCTCACCATACATACATAAAGTCTATATATATTTACACATTGAATTATAACTGGTTTCATTCATTTATGATATCATAACCGTTGACAAATGTAGTATTAAGATACCTGGAGTAATAGTGTATAAATCTTGCCATTGGGGATGGCTGGCGCTATTTTTACAATTTTCACCCCTCCCTCCCCCACTTCCGCGATTCAACTGGTTCCGTTTGTATTTATATAGTAAGCAGCACATCGTTAAATATTTTACATGTATCTTATGCATATTTATATGCAGACACAGTTTAAAGTCAGTGTTATGCCCCTTTTAACAGTTTAATAGATTTCAGGTACGAAATTTAAACACTTCCTATAACGTAAACTACACAGGCTAACGAAGTCAGTTTTAGTCCACTAAATGGCTATGCAAAACAAAACATATGATGACTTAGTTAAGTGGAGCAAATGTTGCGGCTTCAAATGCATTAATCAGAATAATATGAAACTTGAAGAAATAATGACACACAAGGTTTGAATACAGCAAACTAGGTTTGATTTAATGTTTTCCTGAGAAATTCTGAAAAGTGTAGATCACGCCTCATGCAACCTGGAGCAGCTGAGTCATTATTTCAGATAGCCTGTATAAGCTCTGTAGCCACTGAATTAAACTTACTAAAACAATACTGTAATGAAGTTATGGGAGCCATCTTAGCAGCCTCTACAAAGCCGCTTAACGACAGGGTACTTATAAATGAAATCATTTCATTTTTGTAATAGGTAGTTTCTCATACTTTTTCCATGCAAGTTATATGGCCATCAGTCCCATGAGGAATGTCTAGAAAAACGATTCAGACGAGGACCAACATAATGTCATGTGGGCAATAACAATATTTAGATTCGAATTAATTTATTCATTCCCACAGACCTGTCTGTCTTAACGTAAATTACATGCGATGTTGTAACACTTATACAAAAACGTATATGTTACTGTAGCTGCACAAGTTTGCTTGTATATCAGCAATGCCCTTTAGAATCAAAAGCATGAGGCGATGAGTTTCAAAATGTCGATCGAGAAGTCTCGATATTCTGGATTGTACTTATAAATACTCCTGTATATCTGAAAACGTATTCTTGACATCATTCTTATGTGTATTTTATGTCTAAAAGTAGTTTGCAAAATGAATTATTGTCAACTTTATAAACAAGAAAACATCTATAAACACCAAACATACATGATACTATGCTTTTCTATTTAATTGAATCGCTTAATAGTAATTTAAATGACTAATTTACCAATTTGGTAACGTAAACTACATGAGATTGATTTATCTACATTAAATTTTATCTGCTTCACAGCTCACACTTTTAAAGTTTTTGCATCTTTATGTTTAAACACCGTTATAAATAATTTTATGGCTAATTTTCTGCATTAGATTTCAAATGACAACTGTAAACAAGTTATGTATTGTAAACAACACATGCTAATGAATCCAACTATTTGTAATGTAAATGTTGAGCTAGAAATATATGATAGCTTGCTTAAAAATATATAATTAACTAAATTGAAACAAGTTGGTCATATATTTATTCCGTGCAGCCTCGATTTATGAAATATTAAAGTTAGCTCTATGAATGCATTTACATTCAGAAAAACAGGTGTACGGACGGACACATACACAGTTTGATTGAACAGAAACTATTCAAGTATGCTTTACTATTGCCGAATGAGGTTTTCAATATGTTCAGCATTAAACTGCAGTGATATTTATACCTCAAATGTACAATAATCATTTTCTAAGTAGTTTTTCGTGATTTTGCACTTAATGACCTTTGACCTCTTTTATTCGGTACACAATGGGCAGTCAGGCTTGGCAACCGGCAAAAAATAAACAACGGCATACCGGTAAGTATATTTAGCATGGTTGCCCATCATGCCGCGAAAGTGCCCACAAACTCATTTTCTAGAGCACTTTTCTCGAATCCGCCACCCGACTATTACATAAGACTTGATTAGTGAAGCCTTAAAAGAGACTGTATGTCACTGGAATGTCAGAGCTAAAATCAGCCTGCTCTTCTGCAGAAACTGATCTGTTTCATTTTTGGATTCTCCAGGGTTCACAGAGGGGGGAGACTCTGATCCGACTGTGGATGTGCAGGCTGATCTGAGTCATCATTGTTCTACATTCTGTATAGTATCTTTTTATGTGATGCCAGTCATTAGACATCTCTAACCCATTTTAATCTGGATACCCGTTTTGGGGACATACGCAATCAGTGCAGACCCACTTCAGATGCCACAAAATGCAGCATCTGATCAGGGTCTACACTGGTCGCTTAAAGGAATTTCTGTGCAAATACCTTAAATTTTAAAGTGAAAACATTCACCAGAAGCCCCTAAAACTACAAATGGACTCATCCAAATGATAAGGATGGACAAGTCCACTGGTCAAAAAGGTTTGATTTCTGGAATAAAGCTGTTGTATGCTTGGCTCACATTCAAGATCATCAGTAACCTGCTAGTGCCTTTATTTGCATGAAATGCTCATTTGTTTAGGTTTACCTTGTTTGTTCGGCTATGAAACGGGGGTTTCCTCTTTCTAGAAAGTCCCTAAATATCTAAATAAGTCTTACAAAATTCTGCTATAAGGTGGAGTATTCCTTTCCAAAACAATCCCAAAATCTAGATCCATCTTATAAGTCAGATCTAGATTTATGGATTGATTTGAGAGGAAAAAAGCCTCTATTACATATACAAAGAAATATTGTTTTTAAATAAGAACATAGAGCTGTAGAAAGTAGGAGTATTCGGTGATGATCCTTCGTTTTTTGTAAGTTCTCCATAATAAGATTATGTGGCTACCTCATTCTGACCACCTTGTCTAGGGAGTTTTAATGTAAGGTTGCACCACATACTTTTATGGAGAAGTAAAAGATTCCAGAATTATTGAATATTCTTGTTTATCTCTCTGGTACAACAGTTATATTGTGTAACTATAGTGATCGTATTGAATAAGTTTTCTGTTGTGTAAGTTACAGCTGACATCCTGTATAGTATATTTTATATTTGAGCCCCGACACGAGAATACCAACAAAGTGGTTGTGTGCCCAGTCCAGACTCAGATCAGCCTGGGCATCCAGTCTGATCAGACTCTTCACTAAGGGCTAAAAGGGTAGGGTCTTAGCTACCTCCTTGCGGACAGCAAAGACTCTGATCAGACTGGGTGGATGCCCAGTCTGATCTGTCTGCACTGGGTGCACAACCACTTTGTTGGTTTTCTTGTGTTGCGGCTCATTTGTATTTTATTCGCCTGCCCTGCCTCATTCAAGTAATCCACATATCTTATTTGATGGTTTTAAATATCTTTAATAGCCTATTTTATGTACTAGACTTAAAAATGATGACTGTTTTATTTATTTATTTTTTTTGTATGGCTTTTACAGCCCCTCAAAGAATGTTTCACTTATGTCAAGCCAGTTGTAAGGCAAAGTTGGCCAAAACTCAGTGGTCTCTAGGAAACGTCATCTAACATCCAGAAAGCAAAATTTACATGATAGCGGTCCAAGGCTGGAACCCATAGCAGTGAAAGGACTAATGTTAATAAGTCGGTGCTCTTACCCACTAGGCCATGCACGCCTGTTAAAATGATGACAGAGTTCATAGCAATTCATCTAAATATTCTCTGAGCAGAAAAAGCAAACCATTTCTTGCTGTTTTAGATTTTGAGACAGGACAATAATTAAACTGTTCACAATTTTTTTAAAGAGGCATTAATTTTAACTCTAACACAGGTAGATTTTGAGAGTATTATAGTAATTTTGAACCTGGAAGTTCCTGAACATGATCAAAGAAAGTTAAACTTCTATCTTTAACTTAGGCACATGAAATATGAAGGGCGGGGGGGGGGGAGGGGGATATACAGTTTTCCTTTCCATCTGTCTGTTCACCTGTTTATATAATTGACATTTTAGTTTCACATCAAGTATGGCTAGGGCAATAGGTGAGCTGTATAATTAATTCAGAAATCATAAAATGAGACACAATGATATAGATTTTTATTCACACTGACAGTATAGATAGGAATTTTTCTTACAAAAACTGATTATGTGTAATCTGTTTTTTTTTCTGTAGCTATTGTTAAAGATCAAACATGATAAACAAATTTGATATAAAAAAGGAAAAACAGTTCTAGTTTTCTACATCTACACCATATCTTTCATAAAAAGTGCCCGGTTATATATTGGCCATGTTTGGTTGTGTATGAGGAGATGTTGAAACTGTGGATTTACAATCAAGAGGCTGCAAGCTCAAGTCGAGCTGAGGGCCCAGTTGTTCAATGCTTCGAACAAATTGTATTAAAAATTTCTGCCAGTTTTTGCCGAAAAAAATGAGAGGAGCTTTTGAACTCCTATCTTTTTTCTGCAAAAATATGAGCACTTTTGATTTTGTATGCACTGGAAGGCTTACCGAATCCTGGACTAACAACATTGTTAAGCTAATGATGCTTTGAACAACCAGGCCCAAGTCTTCAGCCTTTTAAGTCTCTTGATTAGTTCTTCGTCATTAAATCTCAGCCATTCCCTCACAGAAGCACTGTTGAAATGGCCACAAACCCCGACTCATCCATCCATCAGCATACTGTATTTATTTGGTTATAAAAAGGGTTTCCACTCTATAGATTGACCTCAGATATTTAAATCGGTTTATGAAATTTTGTTATAATATCGGCTTACTCTTCCAAAACAATCTGAAAGATCTACATCCATCTTATTATTCTTTTCCAAAACAATCTGAAAGATCTAGATCCATCTTATGAGATGTGTTTAGACTTTTGGAATTGTATCGGAAGGGAAAACCTATCTTATAATCAAAGAAATAAGGCACTCATCTGAAATAAACACTCAAGTATCGGATGCACTCGCTGAACTAATCTTGAGACGACAAAAACATTCAGTGTATACCGTATACGCAGTAATTTTTGCGGGTTCAAATTTCGTGGTTAAGGGTTGAAAACAAAAATTTTCGTAATTTTCAATTGTCGTGGCTAGCAGCATGCGCAAAAAGCAAAACTGTTTCTTTTTCACTTGAATCAGTTCGTTCATTAACCAGCGGCAGGGCCGCCGCAGGTTAATGAAAGAACTGGCTCAAGTGAAAAATACCAGCAACTACCAAAGCAAACAGAGACAAAATAAATGAACACTGTGTCTACAGAAGACACTTTGTAAGAAACTGGAAATTATTCGCGATTTTAAAATTTGCAGTTTCTAAGTGACCACGAAATACTGTGAAAATGGAACAGAGCAAAAATTACCTTATATACAGTATATGGATATCATAAGATTAGTTAATGCAGTTTCACATAAGCAAATAGATTACATAGTCATAAGCATTTAGATTACATAACATTTAGATTACATAGTCATCATTGTGTCTGTACCAAAAAACTTAGTGTTGCGTAGACAATAAGACCTCTCACCAATCTGTAGACTCTTTTGATTTCCCAGTGTATAGATTAATAAGCTTTTTACAAGTTATGGGGGTAATAAATGTTCTCACAAGATGGTAGTCCCTAGTTTGGAAATGATAAGATATTATCAATCTGTGAGTAATCAGATCTTTTATCAGGGTGTTAATCATAACATTTCTCTCTGCATATGGTATATGGATATCATAAGATTAGTTCATGAAGTTTCACATAAGCAAATAAACATAGTCATTATTATGTCTGTACAAAAAAAACTTAGTGATGCGAAGACAATAAGGCTTCTCACCAATCTGTAGACTCTTTTGATTTACCAGTGTATAGATTATAAAGCTTTTTACAAGTCATGGGGGTAATAAAGTTTCTCACAAGATGGTAGACCCTAGTTTGGAAATGATAAGATATTATCAGTCTGTAAGTAATTAGATCATTCATCACTGTTTAGATCATAACATTTCTCTCTGCGCTAGGGATGATACAGTTTCTGCCAGTCATGAAGTTACCTTTTCTTGCCGATCTTTTCTCACTGGTCTAGGGATCCTTCAATTATCACCAGGCAAGAGTTCATATAGTAACCAGTCTAGAGATCTTACAGTTTCACACCAGTCTAAAGATCACACCATATCTCACCAGTCCTGAGATAATTAAAATTTTTCACCAATCTGGAGATCATAAAGTTTCTCACCAATCTCGGAACATAAAGTTTCTCACCAGTCTGGGGAGCATACTGTTTGTCACTAGTATCACGGAATTAAATGACTTGAGAATAATTGTTTAAGACAATCTGACGTTTCTACTGAAAGAATTTCAAATTGTAATGTCATTGAAAAATTGGTGGAGCATGGCATACAAGGTTTGCCATGCTCCAGAACCAACAACGTCATATATTTGTTACCATAACGACTATGACGTCACTGATGTCTAAGTGACGTCATCATAACGTCATCCTACCAAGGTACCAAGCACAGCAGTTGGTTATTCCATAGTTGCTGTGGTAACAGATCTAAAGTATCATCTCACTTATAATTCGAGAGAAGCATGGCATACAATGTATGCCATGTCAGTGTATGCCATGCTTCTCTCGAAATATAAGTTAGATGCTACCTGAAATCCATAAATGGCAAAATGTAATTTTCTCAAACCTAAAACCCCCATTTGCTACACATTTATTTCCCAGGATGCATCTATTCAGGCCAACAAGGAAATATCAGATCAGACAACGCGGACGCGCAGGCTTATCTTAAAGTTGGCTTTTAGTTTACACCTGAAGGTCTCTCTTCTTCAGCTACTGCAGATAAGACGAGCCGCGACACGAGAAAACCAACAAAGTGGATGTGAGCCCAGCGCAGACCCTGATCAGTCTAAACATTCACCCAGTCCGTTTAAGCGTTTTAAGGATAGCTAAGGGTCTAAGCTACATCCATGCGGATAGCGAAGACTCTGATAAGGCTGATCTGAGTCTGCACTGGGCGCACAACCACTATGTTGGTTTTCTCGCATCGCGGCTCAAGTTATTTAGGTCATTGGTTCAATGACTTTATTTTATCAGGCGCCAGATACGAAGCATAAGGCACTTGATCAACGGCGGCGCCGAATGAAAATATACTTTTTATACCCCGCCACACTTTAGTGGCGGGGTATTATGTTATACCTTTCGGTGTCCGTCCGTCCGTCCGTCCGTCCGTCCGTGCTCACCATTTCCGATCGATAACTTGAGTATTTATTCACGGAATTTTTTCAAATTTTGCATACATATTGTTATCGGCGATGAGTGGTATGGGATTGTTAATGGGCAAAATCCGTCCATTTTTAACGGAGTTACTGCCCTTTTTCGTATTGGAAAAATGGTTTCTGGCCTGTTATTCCTTTACTGTTCATGATATCTGAATGAAACTTCACAGATATGTTGCACATCAAAGGTTACATATTGTGACTAAGGACCGTCACTCTGACCTTCCCAGTTTGTGAGTTATCTGCCCTTGATAGGTCTGAAAAAAGGTTTTTGACCTATTGTTCCTTTACTATATGGAATATCTGAATATAACTTCACAGATATGTTTCACATCAAAGGTAACATATTGTGACTAAGAACCGTCACTCTTACCTTTCCCGTTTGTGAGTTATCCGCCCTTGATTGAATTAAAAAATGTTTTTTACACGTAGTTCCTTTACTATGTGGAATATTTAAATGAAACTTTACAGATATGTTTCACATCAAAGGTTACATACTGTGACAAAGAACCATCACTCTTACCTTTCCAGTTCATGAGTTATCTGCCCTTGATAGGTCCGAAAAATGGTTTTTGACCTGTAGTTCCCTTTCTATATGGAATATCTGAATAAAACTTCACAGATATGTTTCACATCAAAGGCTTCATATAGTGACTAGGAACTGTCACTCTGATCTTTCCGGTTTGTGAGTTATCCGCCCATGATTGATCTGAAAAACGTTTTTTATCTGTAGTTCCTTTACTATATGGAATATCTGAACGAAACTTCATAGGTATGTTTCACATCAAAGGTTACATATTGTGACAAAGAACCATCACTCTTACCTTTCCAGTTAATGAGTATTCCCCCTTGATAGATCTGAAAAATGTTTTTTGACTTGTAGTTCCTATGCTATATGGAATATCTGAATGAAACTTCACTGATATGTTTAACACCATAGAATAGGAAACAGAGTCTCTCAGCTCAAAGAAATGCTTTACAGCCTGATCTAAATCTACACTGGTCAGAATGCTCCACGTTGTTGGGTGGTTTATATTAATATTTATTTACAGTAAGGACATCATATCTCTGTCTATCTCAGTTCTGTGGCTCTTTAGCTATTATATATCTTTTCCATATACAAGCAGAGAAGATGCAATCTGATTACTTTAAAATCTACATTAGCAGCAAGACGATGCAGACTGGCGTTGACTTTGGTAATTATATACACTTGGTCCAAAACGACAATGTCTTCCCTACACCAAAAGCGATATATAGCATTTTTCATCACTAGTCGGAGAACATATTACCCAGTACACAGTTACTTCTATTCATTAATATATTTTTGTCTGAAGTTGAAATCCATTAATACATAGTTAACACACCTTCCTCGCGGTATGGACAGATCTACTTGCGCATTAAGAGATGTCGAAACTATTTGCAATTAGTTCAAACAATATTTTATTCAATTAATGAAATGTTATACACATCCAGGGTACACTTCACGTGAACAGAAGTAGGTCAAAAGCGTAAACTATTTCTTTGATTGATTGTGTTGACGCTGATCAGACGCCGCGTTTTGCCGTATCTTATGTGCAGTGATTGCAAGAGCCCTTTTTCTTGATGGGACGCTGGACACTACTAATGATCTGAGTTTCATTGTTTCAGAAATGACTTATAATACGGTAATGTGTGTATATATTGGGACACCTAAAAATAATGAATTTTCCATTTGGGACAAATGGAAAATTGATTATTTTAGGTGTCCCAATACATATGCACATCAGGGTAATTTATTATTTTAGGTGCCCCAATACATATCCACCTGAGGGTATTCCCCAATTTCAAATATATCACATTACTGACATTTTGAATCGATAGATAAAGTTGCGGTAGTCAGTATCTGCATGGTGACTTGTTACCACTAGTTCTGATAGTCTGCTGTTATAGGCCATCGCAAAGGGAGACTTCAAGTAATTACTCCCAGTTGTCAGTAGTGTTTCTTTCTGCATGCCTCTTGACCAGACAGTGATCTCTCCTGAATCGTAACAAACATAGACATTTCCATTATCATCTTTAGTCACACCACAGGGCTCCTTTCCTTTAACATCACAAACCTTGACAACCTTCCCAGTACCAGCATCAAGGACAGTTATGGTCGGTTTCTTCAGGTCTGTTACAATCACAGTGTCACCATCATCACCGGAACATGTTGTAAGGAACCTTGCCCTGTCAAACAGCTTCTTACCTTCAGAGTCAGTTGTCGTTGTCCACAGGACCTTACCATTCATATCAATCATTTGAACTGAACGAGGTCTCTCAGTAGACGTATCACATGTAACAATCAGATTGTTGTTGTAGGCCGTGATTCCCCAGACATACTGCTCCGTGTTGATGATCCGTTTCAAAGATCGGTTACCACTAGTAGCTATGTCTATGATACCTATCTGTTTGTTCTCCATACTGACAGCAGCTTCTGTTTTGTTGATAACAGCGACATCGAAAGGCAGTTCTGGTGGCTTTAGAGATGATAACAATCGCCCATCAGGGGAAAACAGTTTGACTTTACTGTTGTAATAATCCGCAAGCAGCATATTTCCATCAACAGTAATGTCGATTCCCGATATGAGGCAGTCAGTTTTCTCATCACGGGTCTTTACATTAATCTTATCTAACGGCGGCAGCTTCACAGATTGTACTGCATGCCCTCTCATCGCGCCTGACCCCGATGCAGTCTTATCAGTGTCCTGACGGAGTCTTGTGTACGGGTAGCGAATGCAAGGGAGTTCAGTGCTATACTGAAATGCTGCAGTTTTCAATGAAAGTTCACCAAACGTATCTTTCTTCAAGATCAAAGGCTGAATATTGGTATTTAAGGTGTAATTTATATCAATGTGCTTAAGGTTTAGCAGTTTAATCTTATCTTCACAAAGTCGAACTTTTTCAGCAAAATAATGGAGCTCTAGAAATTCATTCTCATCGTGTTGTTTCTGCGTACCGCTTTGATGTAAATTTTGCAATATACTGTTGGCCTTGGTCGCTATCTCGTCAAGTGTTGATTGATGCGCAGATAAGGTGCTAATATGGTCTTTGAATAGGCTTGTAACGTCCCCACTGAAATCCTGGTAGCTTTGGTTAACTTTCTCCTGAAGTTTGTCTCTTTGTTTTTGTGCTTCTGTTAAGATGTCCTGTTTCTTGTTCTCTAGCCTGGCTTTATTTGATTTTATTGACTGGCTTGTCTCTTTAACATGTTTAAGTAGCAAACCTACATCGGCACTGAAAGCCGTATTTTCAGCTGACATGTTGACACTCTTACATGCCTCTGATACTTCCTTAACTTGACACTGTTTGTGTTCTCTGGTGTAGCATATCCCACAAATAATAGTACTATGGTCTCGGCAATATCTATCCTTTCCTTCCCCATCATGTTTGTCACATAGTTGGAATTTCACAGGTTTGTCTGCCTGACAAGCTGGCATATCAGATCCTTGCAATATTCTATGACGCTCTGTTGCTGCCATACGTCGATGAGCCGCCAAACAGCTCTGACAGTAAAACTCCACACATTTTGGACAGTATCCTTCTACTGGTCGGGTTGTACCGTCTTTAAAACAGGGGTCACAAAACGGATCTGTTAGTTCGTCAAAAGTCCCACATTCAGGCATGGAACCAACAGAATCTGCCATTCTGAAAAATAAATCTGAATGGTTATGTCGGTACAAAAATATCTATATTTCTATTACAGATGTCTGAATTTGAAATACAGGTTACTTGATTTACGATGAAAATGCCGATTTTTCGCCTTTCATGGGAAACAGCCATCTCTCTTATATGAGCCGCGACACGAGAAAACCAACAATGTGGTGCGCCCAGCGCAGACTCGGATCAGCCTGGGCCTCCGCCCAGTCTGATCAGAGTCTTAGCTGTCCGCATGGAGGTACCTTAGACCCTTAGCTACCCTTTAAGCGCAAAGCGAAGACTCTGATCAGACTGGGCGGATGCCCAGGCTGATCTGAGTCTGCGCTGGGCGCACAACCACATTGTTGCTTTTGTCGTGTCGCGGCTCATATGAAGTATTTAGCGATAGAACCTCCGGGAAAACTGCGGTTATAACTAAAACTTAGTACCGCATCGCAACGCATCACACTAGTGTTAATCGGGTATCACAGTGCAGCTAAGCAAATGTTCTGGACCCTGACCTTATGCACGCCTACCAATCGCTCTCATACTCCGCCATTCCGAAATACATGTTACCAAGATACTAATAATTTGATTTGTTGCTTGTTTTGGAGACGGGCCCGGAAGACGAATATTAATATTAGTATTTCAGTCTATACCGAGTCGTCTCCCAGAGAAAAGAAAAAGAGATGACAGGGGAGAGAAAACTACCTTAACAAGCCCCAATCGCACCTACTGCAAGCACAGTAGGCCCTTGCCCTATTTTGGACGCCCCGGTACTGAAAGTTTCCCAGCAGCATCGCCCGACCACAACTAATAAAGACATAATATCTTATAAACTGTATGTTGACTCTACCAAATTAGAAGTTTTCAGATACAAAAAAAGAGAAACATACAGACACTTGCATTCATGACATAAGTAAACAATAACTTCACTCACTTGTATGCCTTTGATTTTCCGTGACGAGCAACAGAATCCAAAGGCGCTTAAACAAACTGAGATTCAAAATGGCAGCTTTAAATTTGGCTGGGTAAGATATAAAACTAAATTAAGGAAGTAAATTCGGACGCGTCAGGCGAATGTCTATCATCGTTATTATGTAAGCCGTGCTCAGTATTAAAGCCCCTGTAGTCTGATCGGGCTCGTCGCTTTTCAAACACATACTAGTTATTCTATAATCTATTCATATAGAAAGACGGCCCTAATAAGACAGACAGTAAGACAACACATGCTAATGTGAATAGTTGTTGTCTGCATAGGAGATAAAACATATTTTACGTGTTGCGACTAAGCCTATATTTAGAACATTAGACCGGCAATTATGTGAAATACTATGGATATGACCTTCAACAGGTACCTAAACCAAGTTATGCCCAGTGTCCTCTAAAAGGGAGACTTGCAAATAGTGCAGACCCAGATTAGATGCCGCAACATGCGGCATCTGATCAGGGTCTACAAATAGCTGAAAAGTGTCTACACTATTTGCATAAAGCAAATGGGTATTTTTCTTAAATAAAACATAACTAAACCTGACACCCCTGGACTGAAAAATGGACCTGATCGTGGTATACACTATTTGCATAATTCCATGAATTAGAAATTATAAAAATAAACTAAACCGGACTTCCCTTAACTGACAAATGGACTCATCCAATTTATAAAGATAAAAGAGTCCACCAGGTATAGATTGGTTAAATATTGCGACAAACGTGCACAAGCAAACGTAATAGTAGCCCAGCACTGGGCCAGAAGTTACAAAGAAAAAAGTTTCAATTGTCATTGAATTAGAAACGTACAAGCAGAGACACAACGTTCAACATTCAATCAACACTTATTCAATGTCATGACGTTCGTTTAACATTGAGTCAATATAGGGATCAAACATGGTTTTTCATGTATTAACGTTTGCCAGGTCCCGAGGGAGATGTTGGAAACCGAGGCCGAAGGCCGAGGTTCTCAACATGTCCCGAGGGACCTGGCAAATGTTAACGCATTGGAAACAAATGTTTGATCGCTGTTATTGCATAAACTGGCAGTTCAACGAATTATTAATTAAAATTTGAGAAAAAACTTGGCACTATATTTTGTAACCGTTTGACAGTCAACGCGCTGGTGCATCTTTTTACTAATATTCGTCTTCCGGGCCCGAGAGCATTTAGCTATTCAAAATGGCTGCCATCATCCTATTCAACCTCAATATTTCGGAAAATTGTCCAAGATGGTCGTTGTAGTTGATGCAAAATAGATTGCAAATTCATCAACAAAAAGCAGATACCTTGAGCAATAATCTCCATGCAGAACAAGCCAGATCCATTCAAATACCATCCTGCAGTTCTTTATTGCTGAAAGCTTGTTTTCTTTAACACTTATTTACTCTCCATTTGACATCATAAGAATGTAAACAACATCGCTTTAAACCTGAGTCACGACGATGACGTCAGATTACAAAGGCATGATCACGTCATATAGGCATACTTATGTTGCACACCACCATTTTTAGCTCACCAGAGCCGAAGGCTCCGGGGGAGCTTATAGTATAGGCAGTTGTCCGTCGTCGTCGTCGTCGTCGTCGTCGTCTGTCGTCGTCTGTCCGTCAACACTTTTAAACGACATCTCCTCTGAAGCCACTAGGCCGATTGGGCCCAAATTTCATCTGTAGCATTCTTGGGCTGGGGGATTGAAAGTTTGTGTTTTTTATGAAAATCTGCCTTTTAGTTTGGTTGCCATGGCAACTTAGACTTCCCATAGACTTATTATGGGGAAAATTGAAAAATGGCATTTACTGCCAAGCCATTGCAGATATGTTGACAAAACTTTTATAGAAATGTCCCTTGAGAAGTCTTCTATCAGCTATATGTTTTTTGACCAACTGCTCCTTTTATTGGTTGCCATGGAAACCAAAACGCAAAAAAATGGAAACTAAATACTTAAAAATGGCATTTACTGCCAAACCATTGCAGATATGTTGACAAAACTTATATAGAAATGTTCCTCGAGAAGTCTTCTATCAGCTATATGTTTTTTGACCAACTGCTCCTTTTATTGGTTGCCATGGAAACCAAAATGCAAAAAAATGAAAAAGAACAACTTCAAAATTATCTCCTCTGAAGCCACTGGGCTGATAAAGCCTAGATTTCATCTGTAGTATCCTTAGGCTGGGGGATTGATAGTTTGTGTTTTTTATGAAAATCGGCTCTTTAGTTTGGTTGCTTTGGCAACTTAGAGTTGCATTGACTTATAATGGGGAAAATTGAAAAATGGCATTTACTGCCAAGCCATTGCAGATTATATGTTGACAAAACTTTTATAGAAATATTCTTTGAGAAGTCTTCTTTCAGCTATATGTTTTTTTTGCCCACTGCTCCTTTTATTGGTTGCCATGGAAACCAAAATGCAAAAAAAATTGAAAAAATACTTCAATACATTATCTCCTATGAAGCCACTGGGCCGATAAGGCCCAGATTTCATCTGTAGTATCCGTAGGCTTCTTTGGTTTGGTTGCTATGGCAAATTAGAGTTGCATTGACTTACGATGAGGAAACTTAAAAAATGGCATTTACTGCAATCAAAATATGGAAAATAGTTACATAGTTTGTTATCAACTCAACAGACTCACTGTCAGACTGAGACTGAGACTTTGTAGATGTATATTTTGTATTAGCCTGTACAAATGAGCCCATACAAATTTGATAGCAATTTTGAGCTAGAGATCTGGTGAGCTTTGTGGCCCGTGGGCCTCTTGTTTGTAATTCGACCGAAACGGGAGAGACAAAGTCGCATGGCGTTTTTTTAGTGGCCCGGCCCAAGCGTAATGATAGTACTGTCATCGTGCATCAACAGCGCGTAAAAACCATTGTTATTGCATAAAAAGCAGTGCCGAGAGGTATTAACAGCCGTGCATCAACAGGCGAAAAGCCGTGTTTCAACAATGATTTTCTCGCGCTGTTGAAACACGATGACAGAACTTTCGTTATGCTTGTGCCGGGCCACTAAAAACCGCCATGCACTCTTGCCTCTCCCTTTTCGGTTAATTTACAATAATTGGTCGCGTGCTACCTAAGTTTTCTTATGACGTCATCATGTACTCTCATTACGTCATAAAGTACCGACACGGATTTCAAAGCGATGTTGTTTTCATTCTTACGATGCCAAATGGAGAGTAAATAAGTGTTAAAGAAAACATGCATCCTAACCTTTCAGTAATCAAGAACTGCAGGATGGTATACGAATGGATCAGGCTTGTTCTGCATGGAAATTATTGCTCAAGGTATCTGCTTTTTGTTGATTAATTTACCATCTATTTTGCATCAACTACAACGACCATCTTGGATACTTTTCCGAAATGAGGTTGAATAGGATGATGGCAGCCATTTTGAATAGAATGAATGCTCTCGGGCCCGGAAGACGAATATTAGTAAACAGATGCACCAGCGCGTTGGTTGTTAAACGGTGACAAAATAGAGTGCCAAGTTTTTTCTCAAATTTTAACGAATAATTCGTTGATTCATGCAATAACAGCGATCAAACATTTGTTTTCAATGCATTAACATTTGCCAGGTCCCTCGGGAGATGTTGAAAACCTCGGCCTTCGGCCTCGGTTTCCAACATCTCCCTCGGGACCTGGCAAACGTTAATGCATGAATAACCATGTTTGATCCCTATATTGAAACACGGCTTTTCGCCGGTTGATGCACGGCTGTTTATACCTCTCGGCACTGCTTTTTATGCAATAATGTTGATTCAACGTTATGTGTCCAGTTGGTTCGTTTCTGAAATAATATAGTCCTTGTGCTTGGCTACCTCATATCTTAAGGTGAAAATGTACATATCATGTGTTTCTGCCATTTTCACAAAGGGAACAATTTTTGACTTCCTGGTTACTTCCCCCGATGGCGTGGTCTCTACATTTTAAAGGTAAGAGTTTGACAGAGTTGCTTCCCTTTCCTGAAAATGTACCCATTTACCTTAATGATAGTCGAGTAGCTAATATGATGTGTCCTGATAGGAAAAAATAGATTTTTCTGATGACTAAGAGGTTGGAAAGTTCACTGCAGAAGTCTTAGTACTATCTATGGTGAATTTCCCTACTCGGGAGAAAAACACATTGGATTTAATTCTCACTTCGCTTCCTGGCCAGCTTCAAGAACTACATTCCCCAGAGAAACTTAGTGATCATGATGTGATATCAGGAACATTGAAAATTTATGTTCCCCCCCCCCCCCCCCCCCCCCCCCCCAAAAAAAAAAAATGAAACCTCGGAGGAAAGTGTTTTTGTACCAAAAGGGAGATTTTGAATCAATGAGGAAAGAAGTGTCAGACTTCGCAAAACATAGGTACTTTGAACAATGGTTACTCGGACACTCGCTCAGTTCAGGAAAACTTTGACTTGATAACTTCCTTTATTCAGGACTCTGCTGAAAAGCATATCCCCTTAAAATCCAGTAGGTCAACCTCTTCTGTTCCTTGTATAACCCCTGAGATAAGAAGAAAGATTCGTAGAAGAAATAAGACACATGCGAAGGCCAAAAAGACTGGCAGTAGCAAACTTAGGTCAAAATTTGAATCTTTGAGAAGGGAAATTAAAGCTGATGAAAAAGCAACATGATTTGTCTGTCAATAACTTGGTTGGTGACGTAAAGGCTAATCCCAGAGACTTCCACAGGTACATTAATAGTAAAAAAAAAGATACTCAAGGTATCCCACCCCTAAAGAAGAGAAATGGTGGTGGTGTTGCCGAATCAGAATTGGAACAGGCTGATGAATTTAACGGTCAGTTTTCGGACGTGTTTAATAAAAGTGAGCACACCCAAGTCCCCCTTCCTAACCGCTCGGCTCCTTTCATGGAGGACATTTATGTTTCGGCAGAAGGTGTAACGAAACTTCTTAAGGGCTTGAACTCATCGAAAGCTTTAGGACCTGATGAATTGCATCCTAGAGTCTTAAAAGAACTAGCATCTGAATTAGGCCTGCCCAATGTTTGCTCATCTCTTCCAACAATTTATTGACACGGGTGAAATCCTCAAGGATTGGTCTCTTGCAAATATATGCCCACTCTTCAAAAAAGGAGATCTGTCTTTGGCTTGCAATTACCGACCGGTTTCTCTAACTGGTGTACCATGCAAGTTACTCGAACACATTGTCTGCTCTAATATTATGGCACATTTGGATGAACATAAACTTTTGTCAGACAGACAACATGCTTTCCGGAAGAAACATAGCTGTGAAACTCAATTGATCACGGTTATAAATGACTGGGCTAAAATCTTAGATAAGGGCGGTCAGGTTGACACTTTTATCTTGGGTCTGTATTTACCCTTTCTACTTACTCGGACAGAAGGGTTAGTACGGATATCTGTTCTGTTCAATTCTCGTATCGACGTTACCCAAGTGGCTCAACGGTACGTTACCATAGTTGCACACACCTGGCGCCGTGTGTCCGTCCAAGTACGGATATCTCTAGAAAGGTATGTCTTTATATTTGCCTTTCTACTAATTCGGACAAAAGGGTAAAGTGACTACAGGAAATCAAACCTTACCAGTTTTATTAGCCTCCCTGAGCCAATGCTGATGGATGGATGACTTGTGATTTCACGTCCTTATCAACAGTATTTCAGTTATATCAGGACGATGGGAGGATGATACTGAAAGGCTGTGTGCAATGGAACCCCGTTTACGGTTGGAAAGCCAAAGGCTGTACGGGAGGATATATAGGATGGCCCACGGCGTCTTGGTGTCTCTCATTATTTTCAAAGGACTTCTTCTCTGAAACTACTGAGCCAATTCAAAAAAATTAACAATTTTTTGCATCCTCCAGGTAGAAGGGGAAAGAAAATATATACAATTGGTCCGGGTCACATGCTCATATATGCTAAAAAAACTTGAAAAATTTTCTTCTTCAGAACCACTGGGCTGATTGCCTTGAAGCTTGATATGTAGCATATGGGACACTTGTACTTAAGTTATAGAAATGACAACACTGGTATAACCTTGAACTATTATAAGGCAAGGTCAATGTTTATTTCTGAGGCAGATAAATGATAAAAGAACCCTGAAAAAGTGCATTGTTCTGCTGCTATTTTACTCTGTTATATAGAAATGCAGTCAGCTTCATTCGTAATTCCAATTTGCATAAGAATTGTTTAATTCACCGACTATGAGGGCTTTCAGTCCTTTGATTATATCAAATGTGATATACTTTCCTGTTATAAATATTTTCCCTACTTTCTGAACTTTACAACGATGCATAATTTGTATATCTTTGTTTAGATCTTCTTGCTTCCAGATTTTCTAAGTCCGACTGCGTAGTTACCATGATTATGCCATCATGAACTGATCAAAGGGGAACCCAGTAGAAAATGATAAATATTTCCTATAAGATTTTTTACAACTGTCATATTTTTTCTTGTTACATTTACGGGGAAAATTTTATTGCCTTTATAGTGATACAAATAAATAAATTTTATTTAATTCTATTGCCTTGATGCTTCCCGAGATCCTCAGAGGAGACTGGCGTACATCTGGTAGCGTGAGTTTTCACATTTGAAAGAACCATAAACCTGTTTTCATATCCAGTGTGATATTTTTTCCTGTCATAAATGTTTTCTTTACTTTCTGGAGTTTACAATGTTGTATAATGTATCTTTTTTTAGACTGGCTGATTACATGTATACCTGTGTGTGGCTGATTACCAGGGCTAATGATCTGCACGAGGTTACTGACCGGGGCTGATACGGACGTATACATGAATTGTCCCGCTTGCGGTGTTCTTGTTCTTGTTCCTTTACATGTAGGAGTTGACCGTCCTTGGAGCAAGAGAGTCAAAGTTAAAGTCAAAGTGTATCTAAACACCTTACTCAAACTTTCGTAAGCAAAAGATACATTTAGGTGAGGCTATTAACGCCTAATGCTACGTTTACATTATGTTCACGGCGGCCACGGCAGCCCTGTTTGCGCGAAACGTAGTGCGCCGTGCGACTTTGGCCATTTTTCCTCCGTATTCAAGTTTTGATAGGTCCTGCTAAGTTTTCTTACGGTCTATCACGGTATCCGTGATGGGCTGTGGAGGGGGAAAGGGGTTGCCCTAAGGTGCACTACGGTTCGGTCTACCGCGTATACCAGTACGTTCCCTCCAGGCCTGTCACGTTCTGGTGGGGTCATCCCCCGTTTCTCACGCTCTGATCAAGGTCTGACGCGTTTTTCACGGTCTGTCAAGGTTTCTACGGACGAAACGGCAACTCCGGGCAGTTTTGGAACACGTTTGTGCCCACGGTGTAAAAAGAAGGCTTCCCAAGCAACAGGAATCATTGTATCTTGATACTTCGACGAGACATCGTGACTACCCAAGATGAAGAAGAGAAGATTTTGTTTTTGCATGTTTACTGGGCGCATACACCCAGTCCAGGGACTGGGTCAGTAGCATCTGCACGCTCGACTTCATCTGGCAGCGCTGAAGGGCGAGGACATCCAGGCTCCCTTGCTGGTAATGGTGATGCAGCACGGGAGGTGTGTGTGTGTAAAGGGGGAAGCTTCCTACGTCCTGGCTTCTTCGGTGGCATAGTTTGGCCTTCATTCCTAACAGTTTGGTCTTCTCTGTTCGTATTGTAGATACAGAAATGTGTCAATGACTGTTCAGAGTCGAATAAAGCGCCCCTGCCGGGCTCGTTTTTTTTTTAACACTATCTCCCAGACCGCACCCGCCGTGTTAGACCGTAGTATAACGCAACCCTCCATAGAGTGCCGACCTGTAAACCGTCACAAGCCGAGACGCGTCGTGATTTAACGCAACGAAACGACTAATATACGCCTTAGCTTGCCGTGAAAGCCGTGACAAAACATGGTAAAACGGGACAAAACGTGCAGCAACCGTGAAGCAACCGTGACAAAACGCGCACTAAACGCAGCAAGACGTGGCAGGACCATCAGGGAATACTTATGTTTCCCGTCCCACTACGGACCCCCTCCAAGTTTTATTACGGTCTGTAACGTACTGTCACGTTTTATAGGTTTCTCATCCGCACCGGGACTGCCGTGGGAATTTGTTTGAAAGTTTATAAATCTGGCCGGCATCCACGGCAATCACGGCCTGTTATGTTTGCCCACCCCGCCCCCCCCCCCCCCCCCCCTGCATTGTCTCACGTTCATCCCGTTTTGTCTACGGTGGCCTGGAACGTGATTGTCGTGGCAGTAGCAGTAAGTGTTCTCCCATCTGCTTGTGTGCATGTATGTGTGTGTGTCTGTGTAAGTGTATGTGCTCCTCTCTCTCATACTCAATAAGTTAAATAAGCTTAATCAAAATACTCAATACTGAATGCCAATCGCATATAGATAATTTTGATCTCTTGTGGCGCCTTGAAATTTATGTGTTTGATATACCACCATGTTGTTGTATTATGTATGTTTCGTTTTCTGCTCCTCATGTTGTTTACTTATGTAAGCCTGAGTGTAAATAAAAATAAAGAATTGAGGCCGCTGGGGACATAGTGTAAACGCAGCATTAAATTCAAAACTGTCCATTAACAAATGACGAATAGAATAGATTAACAAATGAGCCGCGACACAAGAGAAAACCAACAAACTGGTTGTGCGCCCAGTCTGATCAGAGTCTTCGCTGTGCGCTTCGAGGTAGCTTAGACCCTTAGCTACCCTTTAAGCGCAGAATGAAGACTGTGATCAGACTAGGCGGATGCCCAGGCTGATCTGAGTCTGCGCTGGATGCACAACCACATTGTTGGTTTTCTCGTGTCGCGGCTCAAATCTATTTACAGAACTCTTCAAATATTAACCTTAAATATCCGTCATTGTATCAAAATTTCTTCAGCAAACCGATAACCAATTACTAAACAAAAAAACGTGACAAAAATCATATTGTATGAATATGTCTAATACAAGATTCGTTAATTATCTACTAATACAATTATATGACAGATGTTTATGAGCGGGTATATTAATTAAATGGATCAATCCATTCATGCCTTGTGTCCCTTAACAGGACATTGTCAAACAGCGCAGGACCAGATCAGACACCATAGAACGCGACGTTTGATCAAACGTCGCGTTCTATGGCGTTTGATCTGGGTCAGGCACAGCTTAGATTGTGCTCTTACTTAATTGTGTGGAAAGCAAATATACAGTATATAGGAAACCATAAGAAATTCTGCAAAGCGCATAAGATGTATATAATATGGGTATGACTTTTCATGCTCAGCTGAGTTGAGCATGAAAAAATATATATCCTCGAGGCCTGGTCCCGAGGTCATAAAACTTTTTTCGTGCTCAGCTCAGCTGAGCATAAAATTTTACTTTCTCTGCTGATAAATATAAAAATGCCAACTAATGCTGGCATTTTCATTTTCTTCAACAGAGAAAATTTCATACTCAGCTCAGTAAAGTGAGCAAGAAAACAACTGTACTTATTAGTAATTTGATATTTATTAGCAGGTAAAAGTTCATACTCAGCTGAATTGAGAGTGAAAAAAAAGTTTACAACCTCGAGGCCTGGGTTAGAGGTTATAAAACTTGAGAATAATCTCAAACTCAAAATAAAGCACACTGATTGGCTGCTTCCGAGGATTTGCTCGGAAGCAGCCAATCAGTGTTCCTTTTTTGTGTTTGAGAATGTACTCAAGTTTTGTAACCCCTGGGCCTGGTTCTTCATTGTTCGCATGAGGAAACTTGGACATTTTAAATGAAAATAAATATAACGAAAAATGAAAATGTAACTAAACCTGACACGTCCCTTATAATGACATATGGGCTATTCAAAATATAAGGATAGATGTGTCAACTGGGCACGAACGGGTTTAGTTTAATTCAAACGGTGTCAACGTCCCCCCCCCCCCCCCCCCCCCCCCATTGAATGTCATGGAAGCGGCGTCGTGTGACACTTAAAATAGATTCTTCCTTAGAGTGATTTGTTGCCCAAACATATCACTGGTTGGAGGTCAGTCGTGAAGTGAATATATGACGAGCGCGAAGCACTGACGACTGACCGACAACCAGTGATATATGGGGCAACAAATCTTTTGTTAGCAAGAATCTATTTCGATTCTAAAACGCCAAAAAACGACGAAAACGCAAGTGTTTACTTCAGATTTTCCAGTTTTCCGCCATGATAACATGAAGAAATCACGCCAACAACTTTGACTGTAACAGAAGCGTTCTTATGTATTTCGTAAATTTTTGATGCGAGAAAATGACGTTACACGGTCTATCCTCATGGAAATGAAACTTGACGTAACCAAAAAAATCAAAATAACGTCCGAATGGCGCTAAATAACGTCACGCTTATCCGCCCAATGATTTGTCATGCGATACCAATGGCTGTATAGGCGACAAGTGTTAGAATTCGTGATAAATCGCGTTGCTAGCGTCGAGGCTTGCAAGTTTCGCGCCTTGATGACGTCGAATGTAAACATTTACATCTGTCGACGTCCGCCTAAAATAGTTCTTTGGAAAACGTCGCATTATACTTGCATTTTCTTCTTCAACGTGTATATAGTGTTAGAATGTAAATATTTTTCATAAATGACGTGTTGCTTACTTCCGAAAAGACTGTCTTCTCCAAATTTATCATACTTGTTTTCTCTGAACCAGCAGTAAATGGATATCTTTTTAGCTCACCTGAGCCAGCGGCTCCGGGGGAGCTTATAGCATAGGCAGGCTCCGTCGTCCGTCGTCCATCCGTCCGTCCGTCAATATTTTCAAACGACTTGTCCTCTGAAACCGCTGAGCCGATAGTAACCAAAAACATGTAGAGCCTCTATGGGGCAGGGGAACGAAAAGTTGTTCAAACGGTCCTGGTCACATGACCAACATGGCCGCCACGCCCATATATGGCAAAAACCTTTAAAAATCTTGTCCTCCAGAACCAATAGGCCGATGGCCTTGAAACTTGGCAAGTAGCGCCAGGTACGCGAGTACTAACATCGCTGTTCAATTTATGACCTTGTGTTGACCTTGACCTTTTTTACGGTAAGGTCGAATTTGCTTTCTGTAGCTTTTATATGTGAAAATGCTAGAACATTAGATTTCTTGGAAACTGTTGAAGATTTTGACCTGAAAATTGGTATATACAGTCATCTTAATGAGTACATGAAAATTTATGCGTACAAGAGGTCAAGGTCTCTCTTTGACTTTTGACCCTGGTCTCTCATGTTTTGAAAATTTCAGACATTTCCTCAAAAGCCACCGGGCCTATTGTAATCAAATTTAATGTACAGCCTCTAGGGGGGTGGGAGAACGAAAATTTGTCCAAACGGTCTGGGTCACATGACCAACATGGCCGCCAAGCCCATATATGTGAAAAACGTTTAAAGACCTTCTTCTCCAGAACCAATAGGCGGATGGCTATGAAACTTGGTATGTAGCATCAGGTACACAAGTACTACCAAGATTGTACAAACAATTACCTTGGGTTGACCTTGACCTTTTTTACGATAAGGTCTATTTTGCTTTCTGTATCTTTTATATGGGAAAATGCTTGAACATAATATTTCTTGGAAACTGTTGAAGATTTCGCCCTGAAAATTGGTATATCTAGTCATCTTTATGAGTACATAAAAATTTATGCGTACAAGATGTCAAGGTCATTCTTCGACATTTGACCCTGGTATCTCATATTGTGACAATTTCACACATCTCCTCAAAAGCCACCGGGCCAGTAGTAACCAAATTTCATATACAGCCTCTACGGGCTGAGGGAACAAAGATTTGTTCAAACGGTCTGGGTCACATGACCAACTTGGTTGCCATCCCCATGGCAAAAACGTGTACAAATCTTCTTCTCCAGAACCAAATGTTTGATGGCCTTGAAACTTAGTATAAAGTATTAGGTACTTGAGTACTATCAAGATTGTTCAAATGATGAACTTGGGCTGACCTTGACCTTTTTTAAGGCAAGGTCAAATTTCGAAAAAATGCTACAACATAAGATTTCATGGCAAGTTTAGAAGAGTTTGGCCTAAAAATTGGTATAAAGTTGTCTTTATTCGTACATGGAAGATCTGCGGATTCAAGAGGTCAAGGTCATTCTTTGTCCGTTGACCCATGTCTCATATTTTGACAATTTAGCCGGGCCGCGTAGGGCAATCGGTAAGGCACCTGACTCATAAGTCAGAGGTCCTGGGTTCGAAACCCGGTCTGGCCACATACTTTCGTTTCTCCTTCCGCTGATTCAAGAAGGGCATTTGTCAGTTACTGGCGAAAGTATGTGCACTTAGTACTGGTTAACCGCTTAGGAGGCCTAAGCCTGCCCAGGAAGAGTGTGGTTAGGTTAACTGACCGTCCCGACATGACCTTAGCTGTTTACCGTGGACGCTAAGCATCAAATCAACCAACCAACCAACCAAATTTGACAATTTAAGACATCTCCTCAAAAGCCACTGGGCTAATTGTAACCAAATTTCATACACAGCCTCCAGGGGCTGAGGGATCGAAAACTTATTCAAGCGGTCTAGGTCACAGGACCTACCGTGATGGCCACCATACTCAGGTGAGCGATCCAGGGCCTCATGGCACTCTTGTTTTAATCAGGGAGGAATAAGGCAGCGAAAGGAGAGGGGTGGATTCAACAGTGCATCTGCTGTACAGCTGGTCTTTAACCACCATTGCCCCCACGTAAACTAGGCTACGGGAAACGTTTCGTTAAATCTACAGAAAAGGGACAATGCCATTTATATACTGTAATAGTTCTAGATACGTATTTTAATCAAAAATCATCAGGTGATATGAACAAAAATGATCAAACAAGATTTACAAATAACGATACGCAATAAATCTAACTGTTATGTGTAAATGGTTTATTCATAATCTATATTATATTTACAAAAATATGATCAAAGTTTAATAGAAACGTGTTTAATTTGAGTATCAGTCTAATTATGTTCCCAAATCAGTTTATAAAGATAAAGGTCGGAAGCGTTTACTGAAATTACCGTATAGATTTTTAACATTAAGAGATACCTGAATAAGCAAACAATGAAGATCCAGGTCAGACTGGGTCTACACTATTTGCCATTTCGCTTACATACTTACACTACTTTGTCAGACAGAAAACTAAGTTGATTACAAAAAAAAAAAAAAATACAAAAATACAAAAAAATATAATGATGTCCCAAAATTTAAAATATACCATAACATTCTAAAAATTGGGACATATAGGATAATCCGTAAAATTCTAAATATTGCGACACCTAAGATAATAACCGTTATTTTCCTTCATATTAAAGAGTTCTGCTTTACAATGCAGTATGTAATGCGTCCAAATGCAGTCTGATCAGGGTCTGCACTGATTGCTCAGATATATTTGTCGCAATACTTAGACTTGTTACGGTAAATAAAAACCTTACCCTTAAAAACTGATAATATTGTCGCGACTCCCAAGTGATTTGAGAGAAGGGAGTGTTCTTATATGAGCAATTTCTTTAAAAAAAAAAGAAAGAAAAAAAAACAACGTGTTACAGGTGTGCAAATTCCGCATACTCAGGCCAGCCTGGGCAGATGTGCAGTCTCGTGAAGGCATGTACGATTAGTGTTTCTTACAGTGTTCACGGTCTAAGCAGTGCCAAGGCGAACTGTGCATAAATGCCTACACAAAGGTAAAACAGGAAGATTTTTTCATGACGCGGCTTACAGTTTCGAAGCCCAGTTTTTCGAGTGGGTAGTCTACGTGTGAGCTTCTCTAATGTATTTTGAGAAATTAAGGAATATATTTATATACCTGGGCCGGAATATCTGTTGAAGTTTGTTAAATCTTAAATTTAATCATATAATATTTCCAAGCTTCTGTATCGCATGATCCAGATATTCCATGTATATACCTGATTGTGTTAGCACAACTTAATAAAATAGCCTTATCCGATGGGTCATTCAGAGAAATAAAGCTTAACATTGTTCCATGAAACTCCTTTTTTGGGGAGCGTAGTGGCGCAATCGGTTAAGCTCATGTCTCTGAATCGCTAGGCGGAGTTGTCGTAGTCGGCGTGGGTTCGAGTCCCAGTGGGTACTTCTTCATTTCTCAACTAAAATCGATAAAGACTTCACATGCTATTTTTTGTTTGTTTAATCGTCACAAAAACAAATGCATTTCGTACCAACTCATCAGTGTATCGTGACAATATATATATATAATAAGATAAACAAAATTAACCACGACACGAGAAAACAGACAAAGTGGTAGTGTTCTTATTGCAGACTCAGATCAGCCTGCAGCCTGGGCATCCGCTCAGTCTGATCAGAGTCATCGCTGTTGGCATGGAGGTAGCTCAAACCCTTAGCTACTCTTTAAGTGCACAGCAAAGACACAGATCAGACTGGGCGGATGCCCAGGCTGATTCGCCTGAGTATTTCCGGCTCACATGCTATATTATTGGTTTTGTCATGTCGCGGCTTTAATATATTTTTTTTTCAATAGCTGGGGTCTTATATGTTCGGAGAAAAAATCACTGATTATATTGCCATGCACATGCTTTCAGGCCCGGATCTAGACCAGAACTAACTGGCGGGGCCGTCTCTGCTTAGGGCCAAAAGAAAGGGGACATTATCAGGGTCCTATATAAACTAGAGTTTTCGATGAAAACTCAAGATTATTTCATGCCTATCTTTAAATAAATGTTATGGCATCTCATAGAAACCACCTCGGCGAGGCGATTCCAATGAGTTGTCACAACACGTATTTCAATCTAACCTTAGGCTATGGAATATAATCTCAAATTATCATCAGGTGCTCCTTATTACACACATTTCTTCATAATATTGGACACAGAGCACTACGTGGCTGAGCTTAAGCCCCAAATGCCACCCCCTGGATCCGGGGCTGTGCTTTACATCCTAGGTGTGTATGGCTATCTCTCATGCCCTTGCGAAACTTGGTATTCTGTTTCCAATTTTATCAATGCAACAGATAAACGGCGGATGCATGTATGCTTTCAGCCTGCTACGTTCTTTTATGCCGCTTTGGAATGGACAATGTGACTGGTCAGAGATAAATCTGAGCTCCTTCTAGTGGTCAAAAACTTGAGTGAAAAGTTAAACATCTTCCTATGCAATCACCAGCATTTTACCAACAGGATGGAGACATGTCTGTAAAATATATACCGTATGTATGGTAATTTCCGCTGTGTTCCATTTTTCGCGGTAAAACGCGGTCACTTAGAAACCGCGAATATTTAAATCGCGAAAAATTTCCTGTTTCTTACAAAATGTCTTCTGTAGACACAGTGTTCATATATTTTGTTTGTGTTTGCTTAGGTAGTTGCTGGTACTTTTCACTTGAGCCAGTTCTTTCATTAACCTGCGGCGGCCCTGTCGCCGGTTAATGAAAGAACTGACTCAAGTGAAAAGAAATAGTTTTGCTTTTCGAGCAAGTTGCTAACCGCGGAAATTAAAAATCGCGAAAATTAATAATCATGGTTTTGACCCTAAACCGCGAAAATTTGAACCCGCGAAAATTACCGCGTAGACGGTAAATAACAAAGTGCCACATATTCAGTATCTTACTCTTGAAATGGCTTGAACAAAACAGCAATATTTGAATTAATGAAGTATTTAATTCATTTCGATTACCCAGAAAGCTCCACGAAACGTATAATCCAGAAAGCTCCACGAACTTATAAATGCGTTATCGATACGTATGTTGGGATTCCGCAGTTTAAATGTTGGTTAAAAACGGACGACCCAGAGAAAATCACCGACCTTGGATGGGCGACCTTGTCACATGTCGAGCTGGTTATCACAAACAGGCCGCAGTGGTGATAAACAAGAGACAGACGTCTTCGTTGTTCACATTTTTCCCATATGACCATTTATTTTGGCAATTTCATAGTCTTGTATTTCACACATGGGAAAATACATTTCCTCTGGAAAAATGTTTGCCATCGGCAAGCTGCTCTTGACGAGGGCTTCGGACACTTTATAGTCGACATAAATAAAAATCAACAAAACATTTTTTCTGTCATTTAGAAAGGACCTTTTAATTGTGCATGTTTTCAGTCAGTCGTAAAGGAAGAAAGATATCCAGAGTTTGCGTTAGAAGAAAAGCATGTTTTCCCCGATTGGAATCTTAAAAGTTTGAGACATGTTTGCCGCTGTTTATGTCACAAAAATAAAAGAGATGCGAAATGGTTAATGACCTTATTCCGTGTATGTGGAATTAAATCTTCTGGCATGCTTTCTTGGATCCCAATTTGTGACACTCTGTATCCGAGTGACGAAGTATGGCCAGGTAAACTAAGCTGGCACAATGAAAATATTACTTTATGGTAAATGTGCACATTTCAAAGAAATCCCACTGTAAAGTGACAAGCGTTTGACTCCCTTTTCCAAGTACAGAACACAATAGCAGAAGAGAATTTGTTTTCTCGGAAGTAACATCTGTTGTCACAGATGTCTATTCTTTAAGAAAAGAATTTACTTCCTCTGGAAGCTCTTTCTTTCACAGAAAGAATAGTCCCGAGGAAACTCTTCCGGTCTAGAGTGATCTTCCTGGGATATGTGACCATACACCTTAATCATTTCTTTTCAACCCTTTTTTGGTTTTGAATGAGTCAATTTATACAACTCTGATTCAAGTTCTTGGTCTTCAACAGTTTTGCGCGCTCTGCGCACCGAATGAATAGCTTCCGGGTCACCGACCCAGTGGAGTTCATCAAGGGAGGTAACGCTACCAGTATTTAAGCTTTCTCTTGAAGATCCATTAGAATTATTGCCTGTTTGCCCACGTTTTGCACTTGAAATTTTTCGTCTCAGCCCGGGGGAGGTCCGTGGGGAAGAGGAATTACTGCCAACACCAAGATGTGTCTTATACGTTGGTTTTTGTGCAGACGACATAGAATATACTCTCCTACGGTGACCGCCGGTTAATTCCGAATCTTCATCTATGCTAAGAAGTAACCTTGACCCTGTATCTTCAAGAGACAAATCTTCATATTCCTTTGATTGTCGTCTTCGTCTGCTGTTAGCGTAAGCTCTGCCTGAAAGGACAGAATACTTTATATGATCTAACATGCATACGTGACATATTCTTCAAAAATTGCAAGATGAGAAAACATGAAATGTACGTAATATCTACCAGTGCCTTCAACAAACCTAGAAAAGTCAGACCGGACAAGCTGTCGCTTGCATAACTAGAAAAACGGAATTAAACGACTTGGGAATAGTTCCTTGTTGGAGAAAATCTACGGATTCTGTTGAAAAAAAAGGTTAAAACGTCATTAAAAATTTTGCGGAGCATGGCAAACACAGCACAGTAGCTATGGTACTAACATCTGCTGTGCATAATACCTTGACAGAATGATGTCTTGATGAAGTTTTTTGACATCAATATGAACTATCAAGTTGCTGTGATAACAGAAATATGACGTCATTGGTATTGGAGCATGGCAAAGTGTTCGAGAGAGATATAGAGAGACATAAAGACAGACAGACGGACAGACACACAGAGCAAAACAGACGGACAGACAGCGAGAGAACCAGAGAGAAACGTTTTCATCACATAACAACAACTCAGTGGTTCGAAATGACATCGGCTAGTACACACAAGACCTTATCTGATCTTACATACATGCCTACCTGATTTCTCTGGGTCGAGCGCAGCTGAATTGTTGGCTAGGAAAGTCACAGGATATGGCTCTGTAGGAATCGCATGGCTAATTTTCGTGTGGTTAATGTGTGAAGCGATCCTCTTGTCTTTCATTTCTTAAAACAGAGAAACAAAAAGAAATAAAACGATCTTTTCAGACAGACATTAATATTGTGCATATTGTGCTGTACAAAAAAAAATTATCATTCCATTTCAAAAAATGTTTTGGCTCAAAAAGAAAAAGCTGTCAACTTTATTTTGTTATTCTTCTTTTTGTTTTTGGGGAAAGGGTGGGGGAAGTGTGTAGCCGGCACACATCATGGAAACACAGGGGCCGTATTCATAAAGCCACTTAAGTCGTTGCTATGCGGTTTCTAAGGCTAAATATCTATAAAGGAGATTCCCTACAGCTATGAAATTTGGTCTGGAGGAACAGTTTGTGTAAGACTGTTCCTCCAGAGCAAATTGCATAGTTGTAGGGAATTTCCTTCAAAGAAATTTAGCCGTAGCAACAGCATAGCAACCACTTAAGTCGTTTTATGAATACGGCCCCAGATCCTCATTATAACAATTCAACTCAACTAGCACTTTATTAAACTCAGGTCAATACATATTGACATATGAGTACATGCATACAGAATACAGAAAACATAACATATGGCGTATCAATAATAATATACTAAACGAGTTGTGCAGGAGTACAGATGTGTGGCTAAATGAAAGAATATAAGAAGGGAGAGGGGTACACTGTATAATATTGCGGCCTACAGAACCTAAACTACTGGGGTGGGGAAAACAGAGATATAAAAATTGAGTGAGGAGGATAGATATGGGTAAGATATAAGAGCAAGCTATAATGGTACAGCATGTTATACAAGTACTTATAATGGTGATAACAGAATTAGTAATGAGTTCACTATTTAAACAAGAGGGCCATGAGGCCCTGAATCGCTCACCTGAACAACTGGCAAGGTGGCTTATACTTATCATGTCTGAAATTGTAAAAATATGAGTTTTGGGTCAAAAGTCAAAGAATGACCATGACCACTTGTACTCATAAATCTTCATGTACTCATTAGCCAACCATATATACCATTTTTAGGCCAAAATCTCCAAAACTTTCCATGAAATCTTATGTTCTAGCATTTTCCCATATTTGACCATGCCGCTAAAAAGGCCAAGGTAAACCCAAGGTCACCATTTGAACAGTCTTGGTGGTACTCTAGTACTCCATGCTATTTACCAAGTTTCAAGGCCATAGGTGTATTGGTTCTGGGGAAGAAAAATATTAAAGAATTATCCCGTAAGTAGTAATGGCGGCCAAGCTGGTCATGTGACCTGGACAGTTTGAACAAATTTTCATTCAATCAACCCCTGGAGGCTCTATATGAAATGTGTTCACAATTGGCCCTTTGGCTTTTGAGGAAATGGTTGAAAATGTCAAAATATGAGCAATCTGGATCAAAGGTAAAAAAATGACCTTGACCTCTTGTACTCATAATTCTTCATGAACTCATTAAGACAAATGTATATACCAATTTTTTAGGTCAAAATCTTCAAAACTTTCCATGAAATCTTATGTTCTACCATTTTCCCATATTTGACCTTGCTGCAAAAGGTCAAGGTCAACACAAGGTCATAATTTGAACAATCTTGATAGTACTCAAGTACCCAATGCTACTTACAAAGTCTTAAGGCCATCGGTCAATTGGTTCTGGAGAAGAAGATTTTTAAAGGTATTTACCATATATGGGCGTGGCGGCCATGTTGGTCATGTGTCCAGGACCGTTAGAAAATATTTTCATTCCATCAACCCCTCGAGGCTCTATATGAAATTTGGTTTCAATTGGCCAAGTGGTTTAGAGCAGATTGTTTGAAATTGTCAAAATTTGAGATTTCTGGGTCAAAGGTCAAAGAATGACCTTGACCTTTTGTACTCAAAAATCTTCATGTACTCATTAAGATGATTCTATGTACCAATTTTTAGGCCAAAATCTTCAAAACTTACCATGAAATCTCATGTTCTAGCATTTTCCCATATTTGAACTTGCCGTAAAAAAGGTCAAGGTCAACCCAGGGTCATAATTTGAACAATCTTGATAGTACTTGAGTACCCAATGCTACATACCGAGTTTCAAGGCCATCGGTCTACTGGTTCTGGAGAAGAAGATTTTTAAAGGTTTTTACCATATATGGGCGTGGTGGCCATGTTGGTCATGTGACCTGGACTGTATGCACAAATTTTCATTCCCTCAACCCCTGGAGGATCTATATGAAATTTGGTTACAATTGGCCTAGTGGTTTTTGAGGAGATTGTTTGATATTGTCAAAATATGAGAGTTCTGGGTCAGAGGTCAAAAAATGACCTTGACCTCTTGTACTCAAAAATCTTCATGTAGTCATTAAGATGACTGTATGTACCAATTTTTAGGCCAAAATCTTCAACAGTTTCTAAGATATCTTATGTTGCAGCATTTTGCCATATAAAAGCATGAGTAAGCAAATTTGACCTTACCGTAAAAAAGATCAAGGGCAATCTTGGTAGTACTCGTGTACCCGATGCTACATACCAAGTTTCAAGACCATCGACCTATTGGTTCTGGAGAAGAAGATTTTTTCAGGTTTTTACCATATATGGGCATGGCCGCCATGTTGGTCATGTGACCAGGACCGTTTGAACAACTTTTCGTTCCTAAGGTCCCAGGAGGCTCTATATGAAATTTGGTTACAATCGGCCCAGCGGTTTCAGAGGAGAAGTCGTTTGAAATTGTGGACGGACGGACGACGGACGGACTACGGACGACGGACGACGGACGCCGGAGCCTTACCATCCTATAAGCTCCCCCGGAGCCTCTGGCTCAGGTGAGCTAAAAAAGGACTAAAGAAAATTTTCATTACACCAACCCTTGTAAATCTACTTAGAACAGTATTGGCTGCCTATAAATTTACACATGGCTTCACCTGCACGAGACTGCATTCAACGTTCAGTTGTTATCAATGAAACCGGTTTAACAAATTACAAATTTGTGTGCTTGCTCTGTTTGTTTATTGCAGATGCCGGCTGAAACATAAATCACCTAAAGATAACATATGCTTGGGTCGGAACATACAGGGAAACAATACCTCTCTTGAAATGTTACTTAAAGTTTTGAAGTTAAGCGTGCACTTTATGCCATCCAGCGATAGCCTCCACCTCCCCACCTCCTGGAAACAAGTGGGCAAACCTTTTCTAGATGATGCTACTGTATTGACTTGAGCAGAAAGCTAAAGTACTGACTTGAGTAGACTACTTAAGTTAAAACAATTACATAAGTTAACAATCTCTCGCATCTTGTAATCTAACCTTAAAGTATCTACAGTTTAATACAAGTAAAAAGTTGCTCTAGTATAGAGCAAAGGGGAAAGCGCTGCGGAAAACAATAATTTAGACTTGAAAAAGTTCTCCAAAAATGAAGATACCCTTTATATTGCCTGTAACGATAAGAAAGCGTTTTTCACTTCTACTGACCGTAAAATATATAGAGGATATAGTCTTTGGTCATGTCAGAATGTATGTGACGCCTTATCATATCTCTTAGATAATATTTACATCAGATTTGGTAATAAGTTATACAGACAAATTGTATTCCGATGGGTACAAATTGTGCTCCTCTTGTGGCCGATTTGTTTTTATTTTGTTATGAAAGAGATTTCATGACTTCTCTTTCTGTTGATAATCAAGCTGATATCATTGAGGCATTTAACTCAACCTCTAGATATTTAGACGATCTTCTGAACATTGATAATCCTTATTTTGAAAGCATGGTTAACCAAATTTACCCACCTGAACTTAAATTGAATAAAGCTAATACTTCAGATACCGAGGCCCCCTTTTTGGATTTACATCTATCTATTTCTAACGGTTTTGTATCTTCTAAAATTTATGATAAACGTGATGACTTTGACTTTGATATAGTTAATTTTCCATTTTTGGATGGTGACGTTCCACGTCGTCCCTCTTATGGAGTGTATATTTCTCAACTTATAAGATTTGCTAGAGTGTGTAGTCATGTAGATGACTTTAATGCTCGTAATAAATGTTTAACTGCTAAACTTCTTCAACAGGGCTATCGGTATCATAAGCTTAGAAAGGCTTTTTCTAAATTCTATCGCAGACACCATGAATTGGTTTCAAAATTTGATGTCGGATTAAAATTTCTTTTACACCAAGGCCTATCGGAACCAGAATTTTATGGTGACTTAGTATACAAATTCAAAAAGATTAAGGGTAGGACTGATTTTTCTGATCAATTCCGAAAAATAATAATACGTCACAAACGTATTGGCTATAATTTAAATGTTATGCGACAGTCTGCATGCTTAGTGATTAACCCAATCACGGTTGATAACTTTGCTGCACTCTTTAATTGCACACCGGGGGATCGGTCGTCAGACTCTATGATGGCCCCGACCTAAAGCTATATATTTTAGTTGGTTGGGACCGGAGCCTTTTTGTCTGTTGCTTGGTCCACCGGGGCTCAACTGGTGACCTTCTTTTGCTTCAGATTTCCAGTGGGGTTGTTTGGCAGGACAGGGATCTCCACCTGTCAGACGGCCCGTTGTATCTGTTGAGTCCTCGTCTTTGCTTCTTCATGGTGTTGAAATTTGATTTATGTGTTTACCGTGATGATTCATTGACGAGTTAGAGGGTTATCATGCGAACCGAACAACCAAATAAATGTTTTGTACCACTTCAGTAACTGAGGGTGAGGTTGGGCCTGTAAAATCGATTTAAGCCCCCCAGTAATTCATTACTGACCGTTCCAAGGCGGTAGTTCTGTTGTGGTTCTCTGTTGCCTGTTTTTGGTGTCAGAGTTTCTGTGATGTTTTACCTTATGTATGTTCTTATTATTTTTGGTTCGGTTTGGGTTGCTGAGTGGCCACCTTTTGGGAACAAGCTGCTCACTCGGTTGACCATATGTTCTCTGTATCTTGATTATTTGTAATCTTAGTTGTTTCCAACTATGGTTCGAGGGCTGGATTTGGATTTTGATTGTTTCAGTTCCTGGTCTTTGCATACTTTTTACTTTGATAATCCAATTTTTAGTAACTTTGCATTAAAGAAGGTATCGAAGTATCAATGAATTAAATTAGCGATATTACACACTTTTAAGGTGGTGATTATCACTGATTTGGGGCAAAGTTAAAAATCTGCATAAAATCCTGAAAATACAACAACTTAGCAGATGCCTTCTATATGATGTTTCTCACAATTCAGAATCCAAAAAATACGGGACATGTTGATGTTAAAAAGGATTTATATAAGAAAAGATCAAAGGGTAATTTTGTGCGAATAAATCTAAAAAATGACCATCATTATTGAAAATGTAACCAGGTCTGAACATAAATTAATGTATTATGAAATTATTTTTTCTATTTTTTGCACGTTATCAGGCTGCGCAGATAAAAAAAGATGTGGTCTGTGTCCACATATTTGTCTAAAAATACATAGTAGAGTCTTAGTTCAAGGTTGAATAATTTCAATAATACACCTGTCTTGGTCACTGTAATGTAATATTTATACTGTAAGTATGATATAGGTATAACTGACCTACCTGTATTAATGAATGCAACCACTATACATGCACTTATATACATGGTCAGACATTTGAGGAAAAACCTACTGTTTTTATCTGGTCTACCTTACAATTTGAGAAAGATTTGGAACAAATAATTGCTAGGACGCTCTTTTTACTACATCAAAGTATCTTCAGAGCTAAGTACATTTTCAACAACGGATTTTATTTTTCAGATTTCTGTGCAGAAAATCACCCTTTGATCTTTTCATATAAAACACTTTTTTAAACAGCATGTCCCTCTATTTTGTATTCTAAACTGTAAAGAACAACAAAAATAAGAAGTCTGCTAACTTTCAGGGAGATACAATAATTTTTTATGGTTTTATTGAGATTTTTGTATATACCACAAATCACCACCTTAAAACGTTAATCATGGTAGTGAATGAAAACAGAACATATATCTAATACTACACAGCATAAAACAATCGGAACAACGCTCGGCCAGTTTCCATGAATCAGACCTCGGAGGTATGTACGGCGGAGAAGTATGTTGCAAAATGCAACATTTTGCTCGCCGAAACAAGTAGATCTATACACCGAAGACGTAATACTCTATGTCTACGAACGATAATTAATTCCCGGTCTTCAACCTATTGCAAACATTCATTTTTTGCTTGGAACTGTTGGCAAAAAAAAAAAAAAAAAGCCAATTACTGATTCTGAGACAGAAAATGCATTTGTTTCTTCTTCTTTTTTTTCATTAATAACTCGGTCCGATAGTCGCGGCCATCTTTGTTTAACAACAGTCATGTGATTGAAGTAGTCCCACGTCATACATCTGAGGTTGAATTTGAGCATAACTGAAAGCTATACAGTCATTTGACCGATTTTGACGCACTTTTAATGCTGTTTAATCTACAGAATTTCGTAGGGTGACCTCTGCGCATTCTCACTGCGAAGACGATAAAAAGATAAAACCGTGATTTATCAAAAGGGCTAATGGACGGACGATCGGTGCCCCGTTACTGCGGCTTTAAATTCGTTCCGCTGAGGTGCGAGGGGAACGACGATATGAGAACTGAAATACACACATTATCAAAAAGGTAAAATCTATATATTTTCCATGTTAGAACTGAGAAGAATCAGATTAGCACGGATGGCAATTTGCGACCCTTCTCTCACTTCTGTCATACTAAACTTGTGATGTTAGTAAAGCTTTTGCAGGAGCCCCGGTAGCTCAGTAGGTTAAGCGCAGGCCTGCTGATCTAGCAGTCCCGGGATCGAGACCCCATGTAGGCAGGAATCTTTTCAATCGTAAACGGGGTTCCATTGCACACAGCCTTCCATTATCACCCACCCATCGTCCTGATATGACTGAAATACTGAACATTAGAAAGCACATAGAATCGCTAGCCATCTATCCCTCCATCCATCTTAAGTTTGTGCACAGGCAGGATGGATCTACATTGACACCATAACGGTTAGCCATTTTTCGTTTTGCAGCCTGATTTGTAAAAAGTAGTGTACTAGTAACGTATCAACGTTCTGAAAAAAAAATGGCATTGATAATTTATTTATGTTCTTTAAAGATCGGGTATGGAATTGAGTGGAATGGAATGGACTGGCAGGGCAATCTTCTTCACTTGATTCCATGGATTTGGATGGCACTATTACAGTCAGAGGGGATAAATTCCATCCTAAAGACTCTGAGGGCATATTCCCAGTAGGCACATGACGTCGCACTGACATGATGACGTCGCATCAACGTCAATATGACGTATTATCGATGTCATGTGCCCGCTGGTTTGTAGCCAATGGAATGTAAATTGTCCTATTTATTCCATTCCAGATATTCAGCTATGCCGTATGCTATAATCTGTAAACTAACAATATATAGTTTCTTTTGCTGTTTAGAAATGTTTAAATCAAAACTCTAATCATTATGTAATTAAAATCGAAACTACAAAATGTTTATTAGCTCCGATCAACTATGGATGAATATATAAAAGACACGCACGTTACCTGTCCATGTCCTAATGGACATTAAAAGTTTACCTAGGCTGACATTCTACATTTGAGATCGGACGTTCTAGGTAAGGGGTCATTTCAAACGTATACATCGCATCGATTGTGGTGCCGAATTGCGTCGCACGAACAGGGAGTTTAGGACATTAGCGACGAGCAAAGACTCAGTCCAATTTAGTCTTTACATATGCATCAAACCAGGAAGACTGATCAGTCTGCGCCGGTGCGCAAGCTGATCCGAGTCTTTCTTAAAGGCACGCACCGTAAGGTAAAATTTTACACGACGCCATTTGCAGGATTGAATTAAAACCGTATCTACATCGTTGCAACATCATATTTACATCATGACGTTGCATCAGCGTCGATTTGACGCTGACAACTTTTTAGCTGCATTAGGACAACTAGGCAAAAAGACGATGTATGTCGTTCTTTCTCGTCTGGAAAGCATAAATAAACGTGGTGTTATTTATGTTTTCGTTTTGCTGATACTGAATTAGCTATTTGTTAAACGCCAATACCCCGCCAGAGAAATTTTTTCTTCCATTTTGATCGGTTGAAGACAGCTTGTGATAGCGCCACTCAAACTAAATCGTCAGCCCATAATGTAGGGCAGAATAGCGCAAAGCGGGATCTAGCCGTGTAAACGTCTCCGTCATGATGGAAAATTACACGTGATGTCAGCATTTGTCATTAGGAGTGCGCTCTTATCTGGCGTTAAGGGTTGCTTTACCAGTGTATGGCACACAATTTGACTCGACTATTTTGTACTACTGAATGAATATACAGGGTTTCAGTACCAGTCTGTTGGGAGCCCCATAAGGGCTGTCCTGATAAGCTAGCAGTCCGTGTTCGAATCTTGCTGGAGGAGGAAAGCTTAAACTACAAACGGGATTCTTGCACATTGTGTGAACATTATGCCAAAACTGAAACAGCATAAATTTGCATGCAGCATGCTTATGTGTATACATGCAACGTATGTATATGTGTCAGTGATATCTGATGGAAACAAAAACGAAGTCGTAACAGGCTGACTGCACAGACGCGCAGATGGGTCTGAGTCGTCATTGGTCGCATATGTACAGCAGATCCTGTTAAACGTCGACGCAGTGGCACGCTGATTTTACAGACGAACATCTATGATCCGATCAAGGCCTGCCAGTAAATTAAATATCAATCAAAATTTTGAATAATTACAAGTTGTCATAATATGTAGAGTAATTAACTCTTTTTAGACTGGTAACCCGTTTTGGCGACATATGCGAACAGTGTAGACCCATTTCAGACGCCGCATAATGCGGCGTCTGGTCAGGATGAACGGAATATTTATACAAAATACAATAAAAGTGGAAATATGCACCATAAACCCCTAAAACACAGAAATGGAGTCATCCAAATCCACGTAACAGACTTTCAAAGAAAAAGGGGATTGGGGAGACTTGGGAGCGGAGGGGAGGAGCTGGGGCGGGCTTAGATTACCCACAATTTAATTGGCTAACAAAAGCAAATGTACTACCCCAGCCTTTCCCGGTATACATGTATACATGTGCAGTCTGGCCAGGGCATGTGCATTTAGTCCACATAATTGATTCGGCATTACGGCCCGTTCCCAACAGCTGAAAACGCCGTGGCAATATAGCATTTGATAGGTTCAGTGCACGCTGCAAATAATTTGCTATACAAAACGTTTGAAGCTTATCAAAGTTGATACGCCAGCGACACGCTGTTTTAAAGTTTCCTGATCCTTGGTTAAAGGTAGGTTCCTGGACTAGCGATAACAATTATGTTCACAAAATAATTTCGTCTTTTTCTGAGTAGTATTGAATTTTCTTATTTTTCTGAATTTGTTGCTACTGAGAAAATCGTCAGATGTTGAAGAAAATAGTCGTTTTCCCTTTTAGTTTATTTTCTTTCGTTAGAATTCAAGTTCTAAAAATAACTATGTTTATTATGTTTATAAGTGTGCGATTTCTTGTGCCATTCTCCAAAGGTCAATTTCACTCTTGCCGTAAGCTCTTCTAGAGGTCCTGGCATGGCGGATGGGTTAAAACTATCCCAAAATGCAATGCAGCATGACGTCAGCAGCGTTATCTATTTTTGGCGCGAACTAAAAATAGCGCTAACTGGTGTGCGAAGCAGAGTTAGGAAATCCCTTGCAAAACAACTTTTCTGATTTACATTTTGTAGTGAAACTTATTCATTCCCTTTTTATTAGTGCTTTCCAACAACTTGGATGAAAGATCATAAAAATTATGATGCATTCCATAGTACAGGAACCTACCTTTAAGCTAAGTGATGAACTTTGGTTACATTCAGGGTTCTGCCAGTGGTGTCATTGGCGATTTGCCAATGGTGCCATTGGTAACCGTAAACCCTGAACAGGTGACCTTTGGCAGCCAACTATTGGTAGAGCCAATGGCGCCATTGACACTATTGCAGAGCCATTTTTCTCTGTAATTAGAAAATTTTAGTTTTTCTAATTTGCTTTCATCACTGTCGGGAACAATTATTCTCCTGTCACAACTCGAGCGTTTATGATGGATTCACTAAATCGCCATATTGAATGACGCAATTTTCCGGCGTTTGTAATGTTACCCACGCCCTTTGTTGTCTGCAGTACTGGCAGCCAATGGTCGGCAATATTGGTACCTTTGGTACCGACGGTAGAATCAGTGGTGCCAATGTTGAAACTCTGAACGGCATTGACATATCTATGCTGGCATTGGCAGAGCCCCAAACGCACCCTTTGTTAACGTATACTTAGTATATTCTTGAGAGTGACAAAACACTGAAATGGCGAATGGACGTTGCGTTGATGACGTTGCAAGGACATTGATTCGACGACTTCCTTTGTAGCAATGCATACCAGACAGTCTGCACTCGTTTTGAAATGAAGTCGCTAAATCTGTCTCGACGTTTATGCGACGTTGTTTGGTTTCTGCGTGAGTTTCAGTTTCCTAACATTTTACATGTACCTTAACCTTGTTGGCAGAGTTTATACAACGGTTCAAACGTTGTAGTAATGTCGACATTGCATCGACGTTGATTCGACACTTGCCCGCTTGGTTCCTTCAGAAAAGGCTTCCAACACTTACATCTCAAACCAGCCATGTAGATTATCCAGCCAAAAATCCTAAATGCATACAGCTCTGTTCAATATATAAGGAACAGCGAGTATCGTGATCAGACTGCACTTATGTGCATGTCTTAACAAGGGCAAAATACATAAATACATGTTTTTGTACCGAGCAAGGGCGCACTAGCGGAAATCACACTGAGCGTGTTGGAATTTTGTCAGTGTGACAAAAATTTAATACGCACCTGCGTATTTGCATACAGGTAGCTACGCTTTTGCCGACATTAGAATCCAGTGTCTGCTCATCGTACACGTTATAGACACACGATCGAAATCGAAAGTAAACACGTCCTTCTCGCAATACAGATAAACCTGTTGTTTTGGTATTTTATTGTTCAGCCGTATATTAGTACAAAATTAAGTCATCTAATTTGAATCAGCGCTCAGTTCATCTAAAAGATCCATCCATCCATCCATCCATCTAGTCACCTACCTACCTAACATTCTTACCTGCCTACGTCCCTACCCTCTGAATGTCTGTCTGTCTCTCCGTTCACCTACCTACTTACCTACCTACCCTACCCTATCCTACCCTACCCTACCTACCCTGAGAGGCCGTCTGCCTGTCTCTGTCTGACAGACCGTCTGTCTGTCTGTAGCCTTATGCATTATTTATAAGACACCAATATGTTCAGACAGAATGGATGGATGGATGACTTGCGAATTAACGTCCATATCAGGACGCTGGGTGGGTGATAATGAAAGCGATGTAGCCAGTCTATGATTAAAATGATCTCCACCTCCGGTGGGGCTAGAACCCCAGACCGCTAGATCAGCAGGTCAGCGCTTAACATACTGAGGCTCCATTTTTATACAGTACGAATAGTCTGATTAAATAAAGACAGAAGACCCAGATCGGCCTAATGGTGAGAAAAAAAAAAAAAACAAAAAAAACATCACCAACAACAACAAAAAAAACAACAACAACACTTCAACTTGTGCTTGTAAGATTCCTGAAGATCCGAGCATAATGTGCGAACAGCAAAGACTCTGACCTGACTGCCTGCATGCACGGGTACTCTTTCAGGGGAAGCAAGTCTGCCATTTGTATCTTTTGCCTCGCTTTTTACTTAAGGGTCAAACCATAAGGGAGCCGGGCCGCGTAGCGCAATCGGTAGGGCACCTGACTCATAAGTCAGAGGTCCTGGGTTCGAAACCCGGTCTGGCCACATACTTTCGTTTCTCCTTCCGCTGGTTTAAGAAGAGCAGTTGTCAGTTACTGGCGAAAGTATGTGCACTTAGTACTGGTTAACCGCTTAGGAGGTCTAAGCCTGCCCAGGAATAGTGTGGTTAGGTTAACTGGCCGTCCCGACATGACCATAGATGTTTACCGTGGACGTTAAGCAATAAATCAATCAATCAATCAAACCATAAGGGGAAAAAGCTACCTCTGGAGGTTCGAATTTTTTCCTCAAAGCATTGTTTCAGTTTGAAAGGGCAACGTTTTTCCGAGAATAAAACAGGAAGTCACAAAAAGCATGACAGCCCAGCAGGCACATGACGTTGAAATGACGTCGAACTGACGTCGATGCGACATGGTGACGTCGATGCGACGTCAATATGACGTAATTCTGACGTCATGTGCCCGTTGGGAGTGAACCAATTCATAAGACAGGTTTGCCTACAGCTTGATACTTGGCACATGTTATGAGAAAATGTTTTAAAGCTCGTGCGAACAGCGAAGACGATAATAAGCCTGCACTTCTGCACAGATGGATGGATGGCTAGGCCGATCGATCGATCGATCGATCGATCAATAGGTAGATATATAAATAAATACATGTAGATGGATGGATGGGTGGCTGGATGGATGGATGAATTGCGATTTTACGTCCTTTCTAACAGTATTTAGTCATATCAGGACAATGGGTGGATGATAATGAAAGGCTATGTCCATGGAACTCCGTTTACGATTGAAAAGATTCCCGCCAACAGCGGGGCTCGAACTCGGGATCGCTAGATCAGCGGCCACTGCTAAAGCTACTAAGCTACCGGAGCTCCTTGATAGACAGATAGACACCAGCAGGCACATGACGTCGTATTGACGTCGGTTCTACGAAATGACGTCGCACCGAAGTCATCACGACGTCATTTTGACGATACGTATCCGCTGGGCCAGATTAGGGAGGTAGGTAACATGGAGGAGGAATGGAAACACAGATAAAATGATGGATAAATGGATGGTTGGATGGTAGGTTGGGTTATGGTTGAATAGAGAGAGAGAGAGAGAGAGAGAGAGAGAGAGAGAGAGAGAGAAAAGAAAACAAAAATGAGGAAAATCAATTAATCTCGAGGGTAATACCAGTTTCCCAACCTGGTTTTCGACCTAGCCAATCAGTTACCGCACATGCAAAAGTGGTTGTCGACTGGGACAATCGACACCAATACCAGCCCGGTCGACGCCCATTTACAATAGTATCATTTACCGTGACTGGTATAGCTTTCGACCGAATTATCGGTCGACTTAGTACAGTTACTTTGCACAGTACCGGATAGGTCCACTGTTGGTTGGTATTATCGGCTGTCAGCCTATATTTCAACCATGACAAATTAAGTTAGTCGCCCCTGATTTATGTTGCGTGATTTTTCCATTCCATGTTAGGGGTGGTCGGTTTGGGCGATGGTGCTGCTGAACATTCAATGCCGTGGCGTTCTTCTAATTTGGCTAATAGTAGGGCAAGGGCCGGTCAGCCTTCAGCAGGTGCGGGATGGGGTTTGTTTGGATTATTCTAGTCTCATCTATCCTATCTATACCTTTTCTTTCTTAATCTCTCTCTGGAAGCAGCTCGAAGAGACTGGAATACTATCTAAAAGAGCCGTAAAACCCAAACGCCAACCACCACCACCATCCAGTCCATGCTAGTACAAACTTATGAGATAACAAGGATCGTTTGTCCAGAGCGCTTGGCTTGCGTTTGAAGACGACAGGTTTCTTACTTACTGACAAACTCCCTCAGTCGTAGTCCGTACCTGATACTCTTGAATCAATAATAACAGGCAGCGAAACGACATGACTGGACCATAATATATGCTATGACGATAGAATGGAAATCTAACAGCCCACAAACAATACGCCCAAATGACATATGTATCATTATATCTCTGTATGATGATCCACATCAGTAGGTTCAGCGCTTGCCTGCCGATCTAACGGACCCGGGTTAGAGATGCGCGAGAAGCGAAATCTTTCCGACTGTAAATGGGGCTACATTGCATCCAGACTTTCACTATCAATGTCCCATCGTCCTGATACGAAAATACTGTTCTAAAGGACGTAAAACTGCAACACATGATGGCAATTAGTATCGGCAAATTTCATAGCCATCCGTCCATTTCTTCTCACGTTGTGATTTAAGGAGCACCTTGGACATCCCTATACACCGGCGTGGCATTCATTACAGGCTTGCACGAAGGCGCAGGCTGATCTGTCTTTCCGCTATAGTATGCATCAATTGTGACTAGGATTCTTTTAAATTTGAGATGACCCCCAAGTAGTTTGTCAGCCTCGACTATATAAACTCAGCGTATGGTCAAAGTTTTAATGTCCAATATCAGATCTATCAGCGGTAATGATACGGATAACTCGATTCTAAAAATAAGGCAGTTACACAATAGCTGAATACCACAACGCGGTTATGTTCGGTTTTCTTCGCTGGGGATTTATAAAATTTCGATGACCTCAAATCTTGTAGGTCATATATAAAAAGACTACCCTCGAAAAATCGAAAGGATACTTTAGTCAAAGACGATATATATATATAGATATATATATATATATGCTATAAAACTTTTCTTTCTCGCTAAGCAATTCTTATTTTTACCCGTTACCATAAAGACTAAACGCTAACTTTTGATTAACACTCAAAGTGCAAAAAATGAAAAAGTCATATAGCTTATTTATTTGCAACAATCCATTGCGTTTATCAAAGCCGATGATCCTTTCGACATATGGGACAGAAAAATAGTTCCATGTTTTTATCCCGAAATATGAAAAAATAAGCAAAAAAATATCGAAAAAAGATGTTTTAACGTTTTGTGTAAGAATATTTTATGTCAAATCGGAAATTTTAGTGATAAATTATGCATGAAAGTTCACTTTTTAAGTCGCTTATAGCAGTAATCAATAAAACAAATCTACACCCAACGCCTTCCCAAACTCATCACAAATAGCACTGCGTTGGTACGCAGCGCAATAATAATTGTTAACGTGAAGGACAGAATGGTAAACACTGGGAAGAGTTTATGGTTAACGTTCTGGGCAGAATGTTAATTCTGTAGTTAACACTCTGCCCTAACGTTAAAAACTGATTCCTTAGGATAATAATTCATTCATAAAATTAGCAATCTATTTCTAAAAGTAACTGTATGGAAAATCGCAACTTTACGAAGTACTACCACGCTCGTGCCTAAATGTATGTTTTGGAGACGCAAGTATTTGATGTGGTTTATGATTTTTGTATTAAAGAAATATTCAATTAATCTTGAAACACTCGTCAACAAATACCCAAACTAAGGCCTTGCTTAAAAACCCTTGAAATTATCAGATTAAGGGTTCGCCTCTGTTCCAAATTTATGAGACAAGATAAAAACTTTAATACTTTGGATGCATCGTGAAAAAAGAACTCTGTAGTATGTGCGAACATCGAAGACTGAGATCAGACTGCGCATCCTGATCAAAATCTTCGCTGCCCGCTATTTAGATTTCTAAGGATCCATAGATTGTTGAGGCAACGAAAAAGACTCTCATCAGACTGCGCAAATGTGCATAATGGTTTAAGTCAAACTTATGTCGAATGTTCAGTTTAAGGTACCTCTTCTAATGACCTGGACAACGATTCATTTTTCTTCATGTTGAAGGTTAAAATGGACACATGAGGTCTGATAAACTTTTAGGTCATCAATAATCGAATACAAGGAAGACCTTATTATTTACATTCAAAAGTACAATAATTGTTTCGCTGAAAAACAAATGTCCACTACATCAGCTTAAATCTTAGCATTTTTATTCTATTTTTTTCTCTCTGCTTCAGAGAAGCAGGGTACATCCACAACTATCCAGGACAAGTCTTAGAATTGTTTATCAGAAGAACAAACGAATCTCAGTAGATGAACAGCATGTTGCTCGAAGCTATACAACCATGAGAGTTATGATGACAAAGACTTCTCTACGATACTCAGCACCCAGAAGAAGATCTACAACCGATCTTTCGGGAGAAAGTTAAGGTTGCAGTAGCTGCAATGAAAAAAAGGAAGTCTGCCGGAGTTGATAATATATACAATAAGCAGAACTTGTTCACGCAGGCGGGGAGACCATGACTGATATTTTGACTGAGATATGTAACAAGATCTGGAGAACAAGAGAATGGCCGAACCCAGGGACTCAGTAGACATTACAGTCCCTAAAGAGGGCAACCTAAAGCTCTACCAGAACTACAGAACCATCAGTCTCATCAGTCATCCAAGATCATGCTTAAAGTCATCTTGAACAGGCTCAAACCCCAAGCTGAGGAAATTATCGTTGTAGAACAGGCTGGGCTCAGAGCCGGAAGAAGCACCACAAAACAGATCTTCAACCTCCGATTCCTATGTGAAAAGTACTTTCAACATCAGCAGAATCTGTACAATGGGTTCATAGATTTCGAAAAGCATTTGGCAGGGTATGACATACGGCCTTATAGGCCACAATCAATGCAAAGTCTAGTTTGCACCACTGAGCACCTCCACGGCAAGGCTGTAAGTGCAGTTCAGATGAATGGCAGGACAGGAGAATGGTTCAGAACAACAGTTGAAGTAAGACAAGGATGTCTTCTTTCATCTACTCTCTTTAACATTTTTTCTCTAACATATCATGTTTGGTGCTCTGGAAGAACATGACGGAAAGGTTAGCATAGGCGGCAGAAACATTAGCAATCTGCGGTTTGTCGATGACATAGACGCTCTAGCTGAGGAAGAGCAGGAACTAGAAGCCCTAGTAGAAAGCCTCGACAAAATCTGCACAAGGTATAAGATGGAGGTAAGTGCTGAGAGGACCAACTAATGACAAAGAGCGCCAATTGCATCGAGGGGAAGATCAAAGGATAGAAGCTTGGAACAGTTACAAGCTTCAAGTAACTAGGAGCAATTGTCTCAAATGAAGGTTCTCTCAAGGGCACAGGCCATTGCAGCTCTGAAGCTAATACGAAGAGATAACAACATACCTCTTATATCAAAGGTGAAATTGAGCGTTCCCTTGTCATATCCATATTTCTGTATGCCTGTGAGTCATGGGTCTTGACAGCAGAGTTAGAGAAAAGAAAGCAGACCTTTGAGAGCAGATGCTATCGCAGGTTACTGAAATCTCGTGCAAGCACCGTGTCACTAATGAGGATGTTCGCAGAAAGAACAAAGCAGCCATTTGAGAATATGACGAACTCCTGATCTTGGTCAAGAAACGGAAAATGAGGTGGTTTTGTCACGTCTCAATGCCTTCAGGCTTAGCAAAGACAATTCTCCAGGGCACAGTGAAAGAAAAAAAGAAAAGGCGGACGAAAGAAGAGGTAGGAAGACAATATTAAGGGATTGTAAGTGATGACAGGGATGGACTTTGCCAGCTCATTAAGACAGCTGAAGACATGACTAGGAGGACAGGGATCGTTGGAAAGTTATGTGTGGTACCCCAACGACCTTGCAAGATTATGGGATAGACTAGAGTAGACTATAAGACTATACTTTTCATCAGACTTTAGCAGAGTCTTTTTTTTTTCTTTTTTTTTATTTTTTTTATTTTTGTTAATGTGTGTACAGGTTTCTGTTATATTATTTGGACCTTTTTTGATACTAATCAGTCTTTGAATCGGCTGTCCAATTGAGATTATGAAATTACAGTATGCTCTTCTCTGGTTTCGTCACCAGATATTGTCAGGGTCACTGAAGAGGCTTTATTAGCCGAAACTACGTAGTCTGGCCCATGTTCCTTCTTATGAATGTATTCTCTGCTCTTGAAGGAACTCTTTCAGATTTTAATTCTGATATGGACTGTCGCCAAAACTTGTACTTACAAATATGCTAGATATGGCTAAAGGAGAGTTAGTACTAGGGTGCTGGGGTGGGAGAGTGGGGGGGGGGGGGGGGGGGAGGAGGCTAAATAAAATATTGGTTAAGGGAAAGTGGGGGTAATTGGGAGAGTAATGAGTGGTACGGGGAGTATGGGAATGTTCACTCTCCGCCCACAAGGTCAACTATAATGACGAGTCGGGCAACGCGAATACGACAGTTTCCGGTAAAGTACATTTTGGGCCCCATATCATTTGCGTTTTAACAAGGTGAGGCGAGCGAGCGAGCCCCGGTAGCTCTGTGGGCTTGATAAGCGCTGGCCTGCTGATCTAGCGGGCCCAAGTTCGATACCCGGAGGCGGAAATCTTTTCAAATGGGGTTCCATTTCACACTGCCTTTCATTATCGCCCTTCCATCGTCCTGATATAACTGAAATACATGTAACATTATTGTTAAAAGGGTGTAAAATCGAAAGTCATCCATCCAACAAAGTCGCAGTTTTGTCATGTGATACCGTATTCAGATCATTCTTTTCGTTTACAACGGACCTATAGAAGCCCCACTGTTGGCTGTATGGTTTGGACCAGTTCTATAGATGGCTGATGTGACAAGTAAAGGCTCTTATCAGACTGCACTCAAGTGCAGTCTGATCGCAGCCTTTGCTTGCCACGATTGCCACATTGTTTGAAATGACAAGATGTGGCTCGTTTAGGTCACAATGCCTTTAAAATGACATAAAATCTATTTCAAAGTACTTGTAATGAAAAATCGAAGCATTTAAAACACCCGCTATACCTTTACGTCTCTTTTAATGACCCTACAAGAAATGTGAAAATTGATTAGAACACAGAGAGCTTGTATAATACATCATGGATTGTTTGGCCTATATTACAAGAAAATGGGCCTTATGTCATTGCCAAAAATGGCGACTCACGCCAGCTTAATCTAATTAGTCTTCTCCTTGCGCATCAACCGATCGTGAAAGGTGTTTTGATCCTGATCAGGCTGCGCGTATGCGTAGGCAGAGCTGAGTGTTGGCTTTCGCAGATGTCGCAATTTAGGTGTACAAGTTTTCTCGCTGTATCAAAATGCTTGCAGCAATATATTGCAAAAAAAGTGTTGATCTGGCAACTATTTAAGAAATGCCTATAAACGATGAAAATTCGATGACAACTTATTTACTCAAACTAAGCAAATATGCCCCTGTAAAGCTGACAAAGTGTTACAGGAATGATATCTATTATTATTATTATTATTATTATTATAATTATTATTTTACAGTCTCGCTTTGAAAAACTTGGTCTGTCTGTAATTCCTAAGACTTTTATGTCATTTTTCTCAGGATCTGTTGAAGCTATAATCTTGATACGAGGTATACATATGGACAATGAGTAGTTGTCTTGTGAGATCGGGCTCAATGCTCTTATTCCTCACTTTATTTGTTCATTTTTCCGTCTTTTCAGGGAAATTGTCTGTCCTAGTTTTCTCAGCAACTATGCATGGTAGATTCTTCAAACGTAGAATGAATTGATATCGCGGGATTGAGACTAAGGTTCATTGCTCTTATTCTTCTTCTATTTTCTATCCATTTTTTTTTCTTCCCTGTTTTGCATGTAAAAGCTAGAAACTTGAAACTTAGTATGTATATGGATGATGAGTTGTTTTATCATGGGATTGGAAATCGACCTTCTTATTTCTATCCTTCTCCGTATTTATCATTTTTTATCTCTTTTCAAGGTAATTTTGTGTCACAATTTGCCCAGGAATCGTGCAAACTAGAATCTCCATATTAGGTAAACACGTGGAGTTGTTGTTGTATCGTGGGCCTGTCTTTCCAAGGTAAGTTTTGTATTTTGTTTTTCCAAAGTAGGGGAGAGTCGGGTAACTTCGGACAGCGGTTAATTTCGGACACTGACATTGTTTCCTTTATATGTGAGGTGTTTAGAACTAAAACAAAAATTAACTGGCCAAACAGAGAAACTCCTGATGAAACGGCTCATTATGAGCCGTCTCACCTGGATTTTCACTGTCTGCAATTGTATGTCCGAATTTACCCGCCTGTCCGAAGTTACACGACTCTCCCCTAATTGTTTGTCACAGTTTCTCCCGTATCAGGCCCGGTAAACCGATCGAACAGCTCTTCCCAGACAGATGATCATTGAGCAACCCCAATGACAACATCACTCACACATCAGGGGCCGTATTTATAAAACGACTAAGTGGTTGCTATGCTGTTGCTAAGGCTGAATTTCAATGAAGGAGATTCCCTACAACTGTGAAATTTGCTCTGGAGGAACAGTCTAAAAAAGGCTGTTCCTCCAGAGCAAATTTCATAGTTTTACGGAAGCTCCTTTATAGAAATTTAGCCTTAGCAACAGCATAGCAACCACTTAAGTCGTTTTATAAATATGGCCCCAGGTGAACGAAAGCATAGACAGACAACCGGAACACAAAACAATAACAACTATTTTTACTTTCTCTTTAAGGTTTTGGGCCGAATTTAAAAGACCAAAACAGAAAGCAAAGTTCTAGATGACCGCAGACAAGCGAACGTAAGAACAAGTATAGGCTATTTGCTGTCTATAAAACAGGTCATTTTGCAGATTATCTCATTTATTATTGGTGATAAAATTGATTTTTTTTTCTCCGCTGGTATTGTCAAACTAATACATAACTGGAAACTGACTTTCAGAATTTTATCATGTCAATTTTTTGCTTTTGTCTATTCAATCATGTACAAAAATTTACAAAATTTTCAGCTTAAGTAAAGGGGAGTGCCACAATTTAATGTAATAGCTATAAGCAATGCCCATATATGCATCACAAACAAGACATGTTTCTATAGATAAATTAATCCTATTCATCACCAATCAATTCTCTTCGCAACTAATAAATAAGTGGATTTCATTTTTACTCAGATGAAAAGATTAACAGGTATGTAGGTACCATTGAGTAACTCTGTACAATTAACTAACAATTGACATAGGTAAATGTTGGCCATTCTAAGGCTGTTCTATAAATAAACTTACTCCCTTGTGAAATACAGTTAAAATATCTTCTAAAAATGGGCAGTTTTCAAAAGAAACTTTTTAGTTTCAAAATATAATTTTGTGGAAAATTATAGTTTAGTTATGTATAAGATAGATATTAAAGATTCGCTTTACTTCACAGTGATAGCTGTGGTAGTTTTAGAGATATTTAGCAAAATGACCTGTTTTATAGACAGCAAATGGCTTATAACATAGTGGAACCACAACAGTTGTACCGAATTTTTGCTTTGAGATTATGTCGTCTGCTAGAGGAACATTCGACCAGAATCATAGTGTGCCTGGGTGAAACCCCGCACCGTGGCACATCGCGTAAACTGGAAAAACCGCACCTCAGTTAGACTGCGGCAAAGACGTGAAACTAATTTTGGTTGATTGCGGAAAGCTAGACCTAAAATGGCATGTCCGTTTCTAGGCTGTGTCTGAATGCATATTAAAGAAATCTAGTAATTAATAAAGAGAATAAGATTATTACCTCTCATGTTATGCATGATATCATTTTTCGCCTTTTCTATTTGCATCTGCTTTAGCTGTTCTCGTAATTGTTTTTCCTCCCTCGACAAATTAGCATTCGCCATCTTTCTTTCAGTTTCGATGCCGAGTGTCCGTTTCTGTAGGGAGTTTCTGCGGGCATTGTTCTTGATTTCACACTCTTTATAGCTTCTGCAGCTTTCTTGAAGATACCTATCCACTTCACTGTCGCTTGTTTTCTGCTTACGTATTTGTGATGTCATATCCGGTCGAAATCACCTACGTTTGTTTCGTATCTTAGTTTCTACAGGCTTTGCTCCGAGAAATAAGCTTGGGATTTTATACAGAGGGATGCTCTTAAACACGATAAGATTCTTATTCTTGTAGCTAAAAACCTGCTTAAATGATAATACACATTCACAATGAAATTCTAGAATTTCCAAAACATTAGACCCAATCTTTTAAATTGGACAAAACCTCTTGACTTGTTTCGGCTAGGCCTATACCATTTTGTTTTCTTCTGACTGTCGGACAGTTTCAAGCGTATAGTATTGCTTTTAAACAATGTATTGTTGTTAAATATTCCGACCTTTTTATCCAGTTCAGCGAATCTAATTCTACAATTTCACACTATGGCTTGGACTTTTGTACTATTAGAATATCAATGTTTCTAATTGTCACTTTTGGTTATGGACCCTGCTAATAAGTACAAATATGGTGCTTGCCAGTGCCCTGCAAATATGAAATAGAAACTTAATTACTATGTATATGACGTGTTTTCATTGTTGAACTGTACGATACACACCAGGTAACATTTTACAAACTTTTGGATATGTACAATGAGTTAAACGGAAAGCATCCCTATATACTTTTCTGTTTCATCATGTGGGCCTAAACTGTCTTTCAAAGATATTTTAAAATCAGAATGATACTACACGATGTATCTTTTAAATGACAGACAACTTCAACTGACTCTAAATAGAGAGAAAGTAACTTCTTAATATTGATTTTCCACTGTTTTTCAATTTTCAAAACAAAACAAACAAAAAAAAAAAAAATAAATAAATGAGCAAAAAGAAAAAATGAAGTTTTGTCTATCACTAATTGGCATTATTCAAATGAATAAATCAACATCTTTTTTTTTCTTGTTTTAAAAAAAATAAAAAAATGTAAATAAACAAACAAATAGTAAAATTGTTCAAACTCACCAATAACGACGTAGTTCTTATGAATGTTTCAACCTTTTAATGTCCAGCTATAAACTAGTGACAAAACTACTCACTGTCTAACTCTAATTAAGTTTATACCAATATTTGAAGTTATTGACTTAAGATAGGTATAAAAGCACGTAAACCAATAATTCAAGATAAAACTTTTCCTGTTTAAACAAATATAATATTTCCTTCTGAACAAACACAGTTTGAAATTTTGTCAGCTATTTCATTATACGTTGATATAAATCGAACTACATTTTTCATTAATACAGAAACGTACAGTTATGCAAAAATTTACCAAAGTCAGTTGGAAGATAAATTGTGACTTTATACTGAAATTGCTTTGATTGCTGCATTTAACATAAAGATTAAAACAAAAAAAAAAAAAAAAAATGACTTCTTTGCAATTTAAGCACGCATTTTCTTGAATACTCGAAAACGTACTGATTACATTCCATATTTTGATGGGTGCTCTGCGTGTGTATGTGTGCCCGTCTATTTTGTGAAGGTTGGTACGAAGGTGTAGAGTGGCGAGAAGTCAGGGGATGGCGCGGCGTGACGTAGCGTGGAGCCATCTCAGTGATGCACGGGGCTGGCTGAAAACTCGATGGCTTTGCATTTCTTTATTTTCTTTCTTTTTTTTTTTTTTTTTATTTCTTTTTTTTTAAGTCCTTTGAAATCAGGGGGGGGGGGGGTATATTCTGAGAAATCAGAAATTTTGATTGGTTTAGACTCTTATTCTATACCAGTTTTTGTTCATTTGGTTCCCTGTTTGATACTTATCAGTCTTTGACTCGACTGCCTTATTAAGATAAAGAAACTACAGAATGATTTGCTCTGGACCTCGTCGCCAGATATTGTAAGGGTCACTGATGAGGCTTGAGTAGCCGAAGCTTCGAAGTATGACCCATGACCCTTCTTTTGAATATGTTTTCTGCTCTTAAAAATTGTCTCCCTCGTTTATTTCATGTTTTCAGAAACAAATATTTTAACAAAATTTCGTTTGACAATATGTAGAAGTCTCATAAATAGCCGTAAAAGTTTTGAGAAAATGCATGTTTTATTCGATAAATGTGGAATGAAAAATAATCTTCAAATTAAAATGCAAATAACCTGTTTCCTAACGGCCTGTAAGAATATCGATTTTGACCACGTGTGTCATGTGATCATGTAGAGGTATTTTTCTTATTCGTGCACGTGATTGTGACGTATGAATAAATTATTTTTGTCCAATAATGCGTTTTCAACCGCGGTCCGCGATTGTATAAAATTTATCTTATTTTCATTTGTTTAAAGTCACTGTTATCAAATATTATTATCTAAACTCTAATTCAAATGTATAGTTAGACAATGTCGGAGGTATTGCATTGAATATTTCATCAAATCATTTTTGTTATTATTAGAAAGGGAATAAATCTTTAAAGGAACTCTTTAAGATTTGAATTTTGCTAACTGACGTCAGGAAAGAAAACAAAGTGATGCATCGTTTAGCTACCCCAAAGCCAAGATAAAATCCCGAACACTCCCAGTGTTGATAATCCCTTCGCCACTGAATGCGTGCCAAAGCGTCGAAAGCTTACTCCACTGAGGCCTAGCGTCCCCCCCCCCCCCCCCCCCCCCCCCCAAAAAAAAGACAAATACAGAAGTCCCAGATCAAGCGCCGTAGAATACGGCATCTGATCAGGATATGCATATTTGCAAAAAATTTCCAGCAGTTTTTGCTAAAGAATGAAAATAGTAAATAACTAAAACATAAAAACCCAGTAGCTCAGTGGGTTAAGCGCTGGCCTACTGATCTAGCGGACCGGGTTCGAGTCCCGCTTGAGGCGAGAATCTTTCCTATCGTAAACGGGGTTCCATTGCACATAGCCTTTCATTATCACCTTCCCATCGTCCTGATGTGACTGAAATACTGTTGAAAAGGACGTAAAATCGGAAGTCATGCATCCATCCATCTTCATTGTATTACTAAATGACGTTTGGTTCTCTCGATAGACTGGCTTCAGTTAACAAAACAAAACAGGAAGCATAGGAAACAGAACCAGTCAATGAGAGTTTAGCCCCATGAGAAGAGTGGCAAAAAGTAAATGGCAGGGTTGCTTCCCTGAAAATGTGTCATTCACCTTAATACAGAACAGTCTGCTCATCCCCAAGGAAAGGAAAAAGATGTACACCGTAACTGATAATAAAACTGCATCCCCCCCCCCCACCTTGCAAATAAAAACAACAACATTTAAACAAAAAGAAAACAAGTACAGAAAAATACTTTTAGAGCAAGACAGGAAAGTCTACAAAAATGGAAAAGAGCCCAATTCAAGTTTATATCGATTTCAGCCACTTGAGGAGCGAAGATATGATAATAATAAAATCTAAACTTAAAAATTGATTGCCATCATACACATGTACCATCATATCTCAACTTCTCAAGTGCCCCAAATGATCTAGATTAGGTAATAAGGTACCATACTCTATGTCTGAACAGTGACGAGTCAGCCTCAGCCTACACATCCATGAAGTTTGAACAATACGCAAAACATAGGGAATCTATATGGCGAAAGCGAAGACTTAGATCAGTCTGCGTGGAGGTGCAGGCAGATCCGATTCTTCGCTGTTCACACATGCAGCAAGATACTTGTCATGCGACGTGCATTTTCATAGATGATGGAAATATGACATCTTCAACTCAGTTTTAGTGCTTGTTCCATAGACTCAAGCAATAAAATTAGACAATAGAAATCCATGACTAGATATGAACAAATTTATAGGCCTACTGCTATAATACAGTTATAGTGCAGATTATATTTTATTTACATCCTTTGAGATCAGAGGATAGATTCTTAGAAATCTAAAATTTGAGATCGATTTAGACTACTATTCTAGATCATCGTCTTTTATATTATTTGGATCCTTTTGAAACTAATCAGTCTTTGAATCGACTGTCCAATTAAAATTAAGAAATTACAGTATGCTTTTTCATGTTCGTGAAGTTGGCTGCCAGTTGCCAGTTGCCATTTGCCGATTGAATAGGCAATTGGCTAGTGGCAGCTAATTTCACATTCTAGATGCCAATTCGCCAGTTCTCGCGAATTGGCAAAGGCAACTGGCAGCTAGATGCCACTTCGATTTGAGATGCTTTTGCAGCTGAATAGGTCACTGGCAAACGGCAGCCACATGCCAGTTTGCAAATTCAAGTGGATTGGCAACCGGCAGCAGGCAGCAAGATGCCAATTCGTCTTGAGAGGGTTTTAGAGCATACCAGGTGAATAGGCAACTGGTAAACGGCATCAATTTGCCAATTCGCAAAATCTAGTGAATTGGCAACTGGCAGCCAGATGCCAATTCGCAAATTCTTGTGAATGGGCAAGTGGCAGCCATGTGCCATTTCGACTTGAGAGGATTTAAGCAGCTTTAAGCTAAATGGGAAACCGGCAAACGGCAGCCAGATGCCAATTCGCAAATTCTTGTGAACTGGCAACTGGCAGTCAGATGCCAATTAAATTTGACAGGGTTTCAGATGATTATAGCTACATAGGAAACCGGCGAACGTCAGCCAGATGCCAATTTACTCATTCTACTGAACTGGCAACTGGCAGCCAGATGCAATTCGATTTGAGAGTGTGTAAGACGATAAAAGCTAAATAGGAAACCGGTAAACGGCAGCCAGATGCCAATTCGATTTTTTTTTGAATTGTCAACTGGCAAGTGGCAGCCAGATACCAATTCGATTTGAGAGTGTTTAAGACAATTAAAGCTAAATAGGAAACCGGCAAACGCCATTAAGATGCCTATTCGCCAATTCTTGTAAACTGGCAACTGGCAGTCAGATGCCAATTCGATTTGAGAGGGGTTCAGATAATTAAAGCTACATAGGGACCGGCAAATGGCAGCCATATGCCAATTCGCTAATTCTCCTGAACTGGCAACTGACAGTCAGATGCCAATTCGATTTTAGAGGTTTTCATATGATTATATCTACACAGGAAACCGGCAAACGGCAGCCAGATGCCAGTACGCTAATTCTCCTGAACTGGCGACTGGCAACTGGCAGTCAGATGCCAATTGGATTCATGAGTATTTAAGACAATTAAAGCCATGTAGGAAACCGGCAAACGGCGGCCAGATGCCAATTCGCTAATTCTTGCGAATTAGCAACTGGCAGCCAGATGCCAATAAGATTTGAGATGGTTTAAGACGATTAAAGCTACATAGGAAACCGGCAAATGGCAGCCAGATGCCAATTCGAACTTTTTTATGAATTGCAACTGGAAGCCAGAGGCCAATTCGAGTTGAGAGTGTTAAAGACGATTTAAGCTGCCAGTTCGATCTGAGAGGGTTTCAGACGATTATAGCTACATAGGAAACTGGTAAAGGGTAGCCTGATGCCAATTAGAAACATTTTATGAATTTCCAACTGGCAACTGGCAGTCAGATGCCCATTCGATTTGAGAGTGTTTAAGACAATTAAAGCTAATTAGGAAACCGGCAAACGCCATCAAGATGCCTATTGGCTAATTCTTGTAAACGGGCAACTGGCATCTGGCAGTCAGATGCCAATTCGATTTGAGAGGGGTTCAGATGATTAAAGCTACATCGGAAACCGGCAAACGGCAGCCAAATGCCAATTCACTAATTCTCCTGAAATGGCAACTGGCAACTGGCAGTCAGATGCCAATTCGATTTAAGAGGTTTCCAAATGATTAAATCTACGCAAGAAACCGGCAAACGGCAGCCAGATGCCGGTTCGCTAATTCTCCTGACCTGGCGACTGGCAACTGGCAGTCAGATGCCAATTGAATTCATGAGTGTTTAAGACAATTAAAGCCATGCAGTAAACCGGCAAACGGCACCCAGATGCTACTTCGCCAGTTCTTGCGAATTGGCAACTGGCAGCCAGATGACAATTAGATTTGAGATGGTTTAAGACGATTGTAGCTACATAGGAAACCGGCAAACGGCAGCCAGATGCCAATTCGAACTTTTTTATGAATTGGCAACTGGCAACTGGAAGCCAGATGCCAATTCGAGTTGAGAGTGTTTAAGACAATTTAAGCTACATAGGAAACCGGAAAACGGCAACCAGATGCCAATTGGAAAATTAATAGGGATTGTCAACTGGCAACTGGCAGACAGATATCAATTCCATTTGAGAGTGTTAAAGACGAATAAAACTACATAGAAAACCGGTAAACGGCATCCAGATGCCAATTCGAATTTTTTTTATGAATTGTCAACTGGCAACTGGCAGCCAAATGCCAATATGATTTAAAAGGGTTTATGCCGATTAAAGCTAAACAGAAAACCGGCAAGCGACATCCAGATGCCAAGTCGCAAATTCTTGTGAACTGGCAACTTGCAGTCAGATGCCAATTCGATTTGAGATGGTTTCAGACGATTAAAGCTACATAGGAAACCGGCAAACGGCAACCAGATGCCAACTCGCTAATTCTGCTGAACTGGCAACTGGAAGTCAGATGCAAATTCGATTCATAAGTGTTTAAAACAATTAAAGCCATGTAGGAAAGCGGCAAACGGAAGCCAGATGCCAATACGCAAATATTTGTGAATTGGCAACTGGCAACTGGCAGTCAGATGCCAATTCGATTTGAGAGGTTTATGCCGATTAAAAATAAATAGGAAACCGGCAAACGACATTCAGATGCCAATTCGCAAATTCTTGTGAATTTGCAACTGGCAGTCAGATGCCAGTTCGATCTGAGAGGGTTTCAGACGATTAAAGCTACATAGGAAACTGACAAAGGGCAGCCAGATGCCAATTCGAAAATTTTTATGAATAGGCAACTGGCAACTGGCAGTCAGATGCCAATTCGATTTGAGAGTGTTTAAGACGATTAAAGCTAAATAGGAAATTGGCAAACGACATTCAGATGCCTATTCGCAAACTCTTGTTAACTGGCAACTGGAAACTGGCAGTCAGATGTCAAATCGATTTGACCCAGATGCCAATTCGAAATCTTTTATGAATTGTTAACTGGCAACTGGCAGACAGATTCCAATTCGATTTGAGAGTTTTTAAGACGATTTAAGCTAAATAGGAAACCGGCAAACGACATTCAGATGCCAATTCGCAAATTATTGTGAACTGGCAACTGGCAGTCAGATGACTAAAGCTACATAGGAAACGACAGCCAGCTGCCAATTCACTATTTCTGCTGAAATGGCAACTGGCAACCAGATACCAATTCGAGTTTAGTGTGTATACGACGATTCAAGCTACACATGAAACCGGTAAACGGCAGCCAGATTCCAATTCGAAATTTTTTTATGAATTGTCATCTTGCAACTGTCAGTCAGATGCCAATTCGATCTGAGATTTTTTAGACGATAAAAACTATTTAGGAAACCGGCAAACGACATCCAATTCCAATTCTTAAAGTCTTGTGAACTGGCAACTGGCAGTCAGATGCCAATTCAATTTGAGATGGTTGCAGACGATTAAAGCTACATAGGAAACCGGTAAACGGCAGCCAGATGCCAATTCGAAATATTTTATGAATTGGCAACTGGCAGCCAGATGCCAATTTGATTTGGTAAGGTTTCAGACGATTAAAGCTACATTGGAAACCGACAAACGGCAGCCATATGCCATTTCGATTCATAAGTGTTTAAGACAATCAAATTGGTAAAAGGCAGCCAGTTGCCAATACGCTATTTTTTGCGAATTGGCAAGTGGCAGTCAGATGCCAATTCGATTTGAGAGTGTTTAAGACGATTAAAGCTAAATAGTAAACTGCCAAACGACATTCAGATGCCGATTCGCAAACTCTTGTGAACTGGAAACTGGCAGTCAGATGTCAATGCGATTTGACCCAGATGCCAAATCGAAATCTCTTATAAATTTTTAATCTGGCAAATGGCAGACAGATGTCAATTCGATTTGAGAGTTTTTAAGACGATTTAAGCTAAATAGGAGACCGGCAAACGACATCCAGATGCCAATTCGCAAATTTTTGTGAACTGGCAACTGGCAGTCAGATGCCAATTCGGAGACGACTAAAGCTACATAAGAAACGAGCTCAAGATGCCAATTCAATACTTCTGCTGAAATGTCAACTGGCAACTGGCAACCAGATGCCAATTCGAGTTGAGAGTGTATACGACGATTCAAGCTACACATGAAACCGGTAAATGGCAGCCAGATGCCAATTTCTAAACATTTTATGAATTGTCAACTGGCAACTGTCAGCCAGGTGCCAATTCGATTTGAGAGTGTTTTAGACGATAAAAACTATTTAGGAAACCGGCAAACGACATCCAATTCCAATTTGTAAATTGTTGTAAACTGGCAACTGGCAGTCAGATGCCAATTCGATTTGAGATGGTTTCAGACGATTAAAGCTACATAGGAAACCGATAAACGGCAGCCATATGCCGATTCAAAATATTTTATGAATTGGCAACTGGCAGCCAGATGCCAATTCGATTTGGTAAGATTTCAGACGATTAAAGCTACATTGGAAACCGACAAACGGCAGCCATATGCCATTTCGATTCATAAGTGTTTAAGACAATCAAATTGGTAAAAGGCAGCCAGTTGCCAATACGTTATTTTTTGCGAATTGGCAAATGGCAAGTGGCAGTCAGATGCCAATTCGATTTGAGAGTTTTTAAGACGATTAAAGCTAAAAAGGAAACTGCCAAACGACATTAAGATGCCAATTCGCAAACTCTTGTGAACTGGAAACTGGCAGTCAGATGTCAATGCGATTTGACCCAGATGCCAATTCGAAATCTCTTATGAATTTTCAATCTGGCAAATGACAGACAGATGCCAATTCGATTTGAAAGTTTTTAAGACGATTTAAGTTAAATAGGAGACCGGCAAATGACATCCAGATGCCAATTCGCAAATTTTTGTGAACTGGCAACTGGCAGTCAGATGCCAGTTCGGTTTGAGAGGGTTTCAGACGACTAAAGCTACATAAGAAACGAGCCCAAGATGCCAATTCAATAATTCTGCTGAAATGTCAACTGGCAACTGGCAACCAGATGCCAATTCGAGTTGAGAGTGTTTACGACGATTCAAACTACACATGAAACCGGTAAATGGCAGCCAGATGCCAATTTCTAAACATTTTATGAATTGTCAACTGGCAACTGTCAGCCAGGTGCCAATTCGATTTGAGAGTGTTTTAGACGATAAAAACTAAACTGGAAACCGGCAAACGACATTCAGTTCCAATTCGTACATTCTTGTGAACTTGCAACTGGCAGTCAGATGCCAATTCGATTTGAGATGGTTTCAGACGATTAAAGCTACATAGGAAACCGGTAAACGGCAGCCAGATGCCGATTCGAAATATTTTATGAACTGGCAACTGGCAGCCATATGCCAATTCGATTTGAGAAGGTTTCAGACGATTAAAGCTACATTGGAAACCGGCAAACGGCAACAAGATGCCATTTCGATTCATATGTGTTTAAGACAATTAAAGCCATGTAGTAAAATCGGCAAACGGCAGCCAGTTGCAAATACGCTATTTTTTTGCGAATTTGCAACTGGCAATTGGCAGTCAGATGCCAATTCGATTTGAGACGGTTTATGCCGATTAAAGATAAATAGGAAACCGGCAAGCGACATCCAGATGCCAATTCGCAAATTCTTGTGAACCGGCAACTGGCAGTCTGATGCCAATTCCATTTGAGATGGTTTCAGACGATTTAAGCTACATAGAAAACCGGCAAACGGCAGCCAGATGCCATTTCGCTAATTCTACTGAACTGGCAACCGGCAACTAACAACCAGATGCCAATTCGATTTGAGAGTGTTTAAGACGATAAAAGCTACATAGGAAACCGGTAAACGACTGTCAGATGCCAATTTGAAAAATTTTATGGATTGGCAACTGGCAGCCAGATGCCAATTCGATTTGAGATGCTTTTAGACGATCTTTACTACATTGAAAACCAGCAAACGGCAGCCAGATGCCAATTCGCTAATTCTACTGAACTGGCAACTGGCAACTGGCAGTCAGATGCCAATTCGATTTGAGAGGGTTTCAGACGTTTAAAGCTACATAGGAAATCGGCAAAAGACAGCCAGATGCCAATTCACTAATTCTCCTTAATTGGCAACTGGCAAGTGGCAGCCAGATGCCAATTCGATTTGAGAGGGTTTTAGACGATTTAAGCTCCATAGGAAACCGGCAGAAAGCAACCAGATGCCTGTTTTCTAATTCTAATGAATTGGCAACTGGCAGCCGGATGCCAATTCGATTTGGGTGGGTTTAAGGTAATTAAAGCTTAATAGGAAATCGGCAAGCGGCAGCCAGATGCCAATACGCACATTTTTGTCAATTGGCATCTGGCAACTGGCAGCTAGATATCAATTCGTTTTCGGGCAGTTTTGAGGCATTTATACAGAATAACAGGTGAAAAGGCAACCGGCGAAATCCAGCTAGATGCAAATTCGTCGGTCTTGGCGAATCGGCAACTGTTATTGGGCAGCCAGATGCCAGTTAGAGCTTAACAGGAGAATCGGAAACTTGTAACGGCAGCAAGATACCGATTCGCAAATTATCGTGAATTGGCATTATCATCTGTCAGTCAGATGCGAATACAAACTGAGGCAGTTAAAGAGACAAATATGTGAATAGGCAACCGGCAAACAGCAGCTAGTTGCCGATTCGTCAATCCTGGTGAAGTGGCAAATGGCAGCCAGATGCCATACCTATTTGAGAGGGCTTTAGACTAGAAAATATTAATAGGGAACAGATACTGGTAGCTAGCAGCCAAATGCCAAAAGCTAAATAGGCAACAGGCAAAGTGTAACTAAATGCCTAATCCGAAGTTGTTGTAAATTGGCAAATGGCAACGTGGAGTCAGTGGCCAATTAAATTTGAGAGGGGTTTTAAGCTTAAAAAGTCCTGAAAGCGTGGGCTATAAACTTGTTACGCGGAAGAACCAGTACCAATCTCTCATCCTCCGTAAGCAACTGCCTACTTTTTTCACATAAAGAAACATGGTCGGTATCTGGGACTCGATTCCACGACCCTCAATCAGTTAGAGGTTACAGTGCCTTGAAGTAAACGACCTAAGCCACTCGGCTACGGAGCTGGGTCTTTCACTTTCAGCAGTTGAGAAGGTGCTGTATCTCTGTAAATACATACATCGAGGACATTTTCAAATACTGTTTGCTTTATGTTATTCTAACCACGGAGGAAAGCGGTCTTTCATAGTTAGGAGCGGCTGTAGTGTAGTGGATAACACTCCGGACTACCAATCCAGGGATCGCAAGTTCGAACCCCCGCTTCTCCGGTCTTTCGGATAAGACTTTAAACCGAGGTCCCGTCTTCATATGACCTCGTTGTTGGTGGGACGTTAAACCCGAGTTCACTTCACTTCACTTCGCTTTCATAGTTAGCAGGTGACTGTGGGATAGATTCATTGATTTGTTGTTTTACGTCCACGGTAAACAGCTATGGTCATGTCGGGACGGTATGTTAACCTAACCACACTATTCCTAGGCAGGCTTAGACCTCCTAAGCGGTTAACCAGTACTACAGTAAGTGCACACACTTTTGCCAGTAACTGAAAACTGTCCTTCTTGAATCAGCGGAAGGAGAAACGAACGTATGTGGCCAGAACGGGTATCGAACCCTGGACCTCTGACTTATGAGTCAGGTGTCCTACCGATAGCGCTACGCGGCCGGCGACTGTGGGATAGAGTGTTATTTATAACTGAAGAACCAGATTAGGAAGGAAACTGGTTGAAAGATGCCATGCAAACGATTAAAAAAATTATAATGCAAGCTAGAGGTTAGCATACATTTGGCGTGTTTCCTACATAAGCTACATGCCCCCCCCTTCATTCTTTCATTCTTAAATAAACTGAAACTGTTAAATAGTTACTGCTCACTAAATTAGTATCTTCAGGATTGTAGTTATACCCCCGGCATACGAAGTATGACGAGGGGTATATAGCTTTTGTCCGTTCGTCTGTCCGTCCGTTTGTCCGTCCGTCCTTCCGTCCGTCCGTCCGCGAGTTAACATTTGCGTTAAAGTTTTGCGTTAAAGTTTTTGAGATCTTATATTATTCAAACCCTTCGATAGATTGGGTTTATAATGGTCCAAAGTTTTATTCTACACCAGCCCCACCCATACCTGTAACCTACAGGTCAAGGTCACGGACTTTGACTTTTGATGTAAAAGTTTTGCGTTAAAGTTTTTGAGATCTCTTTATAAATCAAACTCTTTGTTTGGTTGGGTTTATGTTTTGCATGATGATAGATGTTGGTCCTAAGTTTCATTCTGTACCATCCCCACTCAAGCCTGTGACCTAGAGGTCAAGGTCACGGACTTGGGCTTTTCATGTTAAAGTTTTGTGCTAAATTCGAAGATCCTATATCATTCAAACCCTTTGTTTAGTTTCCTTTTTACGTCCAAAGTTTTATGTTTTACCATCTTTACATTTCTATGCCTACGACCTAGAGGTCAAGGTCACAGACTTAGACATTTACTGATACATTTTGTATTAAAGGTTTATTGACCTCGTATTATCCAAATTCTTTGTTGGGTTTGGTTTACTTATATATTTAGTATGATGATAAGTGTTGCCCTGAAAATTTATTCTATGCCATCCTCTTACATGCCTTGACTTAAGGTCAAGGTCACAGACTTGTGCTTTTCCATGTAAAAGTTTTATGTTAAATTTATATTCTTTGCTTAATTTTCCCATCTTCCTCAGTAGGACCTTTTGATATGTGACCATTTACATTTACCGCTTGGTTTCAATACTTAACATCATCTGAATGCTGCTGTTGACCTAAGGTCTAGGCCAAATACTTATACACTTGTGCCAGTGTACTGCTTTATAATGTTTCATATACTGAAAGGATTTAAAAACTTCCACTTTTTATTGCTGGCTTCTGATCTGTTCACTCATGACAGTATTGAATATTTAACGACAAAATGCTTGAAACTTATCAAATTTAAAGATTACGCAGTTTATTTGTATCATTTAATTAAATGACGTCAGTAAAAAGCGTTACGTCACTGAAATGCATAAGGCGATGCCGGCGTTGTCTTATGCAACATTCTTTTTGACCATTTCATACTGTCTTAATATTGTGACGTCATCCACGTTGATTTACAAGTATCACTGCGGACGATGCTGTCGCGCAAAGCCTATTACGGAGACGGCGTCGACGTTAGTTAACGTCATGACCTTTGGTTTTAATCTCAGCTAGGTGATTTTTTGACGGTCTTTTGAGCTTTCTGTAAACCGTGCACGTCGTCTGAGATTGTAAATTGCCGTAATAAACGCATAAAATTGTACTGCGACGTCAATTTTTGAAATTTCAGCATTTATCTGGCACACAAGTCTGCTCCTGTTTGCGATATTTAGGCGCGGTAGGCTAAATAAAGCCACTGACCGAGTTCAAACTTTTAAAATTCAATTTGATATTGTAAGAGAAATGTTTTGTCGGAAAACTGTATACATGAAGCTATTCATCCTTATGATAACGGTACTAAGAACACGAGGAGCACGTGCTTGTTCCTGACCGATTCGGTTGAACGATTTCAGATTTGGTATATTGATGTAATCAGGTATAAGAGAATATATATGCTGTAAAATTTCGGTGGACGTAGCTGCATTCATTTTTGAGATATTCAAAATTAATGGGTGGAAGTTTTTAAATCCTTTCAGTATATATTTCAGAAATCTTTCAGTGTAACCTCTTTATATATTACTCGGTTTACTATTAGCTTGCAGCAGATTAGTTGACATTCTCTTATGCTGCTGCTGCTGCTGCTGACCAAAGAACTAGGTCACAGACTTTAAAACTTGTAGTTTATATGCGTTAAATTTTTGTGTTTAAAGTTTATATTCATCAGGCGGTGGCAATGGCCGGGTATATCAAAGTTTTCGAGTCAATAACAATATTATTTGAACCAGTGTTATAGAAACCGAAATTTACAATTTTTGTACATGGCCATTTCATATGAAATTTATGAAACGAGCCTACGGCTAAAATTGGGTTTTATCGCCTTCGAAATGGACAATATTTCAAGAAGAAAACGCACTGTTGACATGGGCGTTGTCAATGACGTAACGTCTACGCGCCAAAGTGTTATTACTCGCGTGGTCATACGATTTTTATGACACGACGTTATACAATGAATAACAGAGACGTCATATGATAAAAGAGTATCTGGTCCATTTCACAAGAGTTTGAGTCTATGTCTGAATGGACGAACACACGACCGGACGACGGAAAAGTAATATCCCTCCGCTTTTGACAAGCGGAAAACTATGTTGTAATCGTTGGGGTGACGTTCATAAGTTTTTGACCTTAGAAATAATAAATCCTTTGCCGTGTTTTGTCGTTGATAAAAAGACGGTTAGCGGTTCAGATGCGTAGTCCCTACGGGCATGCATCTGAACGACTAAACATGCTCTAATAACATTACCACACACGGCAAATACTTTTATTTCTTTTGATTCTAACATGATAATTTCTGTTGTTTCCAACAATTATGCTGGTGTTGATGCATCTGCCGCTACGTTATCGCTGACGTAATGAAGTCAAATGATGTCATTTAAAGCAAGTTACGTCATTTGCACATGCACGCCAAGCCGGATCTAACGTGAAAGTTATCATGCCAAATTTGCGAATTGGCATCTGGATGACGTTTGCCGGTTTCCTATTTAGCTTTAATCGTCTTAAACACTATTAAATCGAAGTGGCATCTGGCTGCCAGTTGCCAGTTGACAATTCATAAAAGATTTCGATTTGGCATCTGGATGCCGTTTGCCGGTTTCCCATGTAGGTATAATCGTCTTAAACACTCTCGAATCGCATTGACATCTGGCTGCCAGTTGCCAGTTCAGTAGAATTAGCGAATAGGCATCTGGCTGTCGTTTGCCGGATACCTTTTAGCTTTCATCGTCTTAAATATTCGCAAATCGAATTGGCATCTGGTTGCCAGTTGCTAATTCACAAGAATAAGCAAATTGGCATCTGCCTGCCTTTAACAAGTTTCCTATGAAAATTTGAACGTCTTAAGCCATCTCAAATTCAATTGGCATTTGGCTCCTTGTCGCCGTTACCGATATGTATGTAGCTTTAATCGACTTAAACCCTCTCAAATCGAATCGGCGTTAGACTGCCAGTTGCCAGTTGCCTATTCACAAGAATTAGCGAATTGGCACTTGGCTGCCTTTTGCCGGATACCTACATAGCTTTATTCGTCTGAAACCCTCTCAAATTGAATTGGCAGCTCGCGGCCAATTGTCAGTTGCAAATACATAAGAATTAGCGAATTGGCATCTGGATGTCTTTTGCCGGTTTCCTATTTAGCTCTTATCGTCTAAAACCCGCTCAAATTGAATTGGCATCTGGCTGCGAGTTGCCAATTCAAACAAATTTTTGAAACGGCATCTGGCTGCCGTTTGCTGGTTGCCTATGTAGCTTTAATCGTCTTAAACAGTCCCAAATTGAATTGGCAGCTGGCTGCCAGTTGCCAGTTGCCAATTTATCAATCAAATCGAATTGGCATCTGGCTGCCGTTGCCGGTTTCCTATGTAGCTTTAATGAAATGACTTTATCAGGAAATGACTTTATAAATAAGCATCTTGCTTACTGTCAAATCCTGATACTTTTAAAATTGTATTGTAGTATATGTATGTAATTTATAGTTAATAAAATATCATTTAAACTAAACCCTCTCAAATCGAATTGGCATTTGTCTACCAGTTGCCAGTTGCCAATTCACAAGAATTAGCAAATCGGCATCTGGCTGCCGTTTGCCGGTTTCCTACATGGCTTTAATTGTCATAAACACTCATGAATCGAATTGGCATCTGGCTGCCAGTTGCCAGTTGCCAGGTCAGGAGAATTAGCGAATTGGCATCTGGCTGCCGTTTGCCGGTTGCCTATGTAGCTTTTATCGTCTTAAACAGTCCGAAATTGAATTTGCAGCTGCCTGCCAGTTGCCAGTTGCCTGTTGCCAATTCATAAAACAAATCGAATTGGCATTTGGCTGCCGTTTGCCGGTTGCATATGTAGCTTTTATCGTCTTAAATCCTCTCGAATTGGCAGTTGGCTATCAGTTGCCAGTTGCCAATTCATAAGAATTAGCAAATCGGCATCTGGGTGCCATTTGCCGGTTTCCTACATGGCTTTTATTGTCTTAAACACTCATGAATCGAATTGGCATCTGACTGCCAGTTGCCAGTTGCCAGGTCAGGAGAATTAGCGATTTGGCATCTGGCTGCCGTTCGCCGGTTTCCTACTATGTAAGTGTAGCTTTAATCGTCTGAAACGCTCTCAAATCGAATTGGCATCTGACTGTATGTTGCCAGTCCACAAGACTTGGCAAAATGTCATCTGGGTGTTCGCCGGACTCCTGTTTAGCTTATATCGGCATAAACCCTCTCAAATCGAATTGGTCTCTGGCTGACAGTTGCCAGTTGACAATACAAAAACATTTTCAAATTGGCAGCTGACTGCCGTTTACCGGTTTCCTGTAAAGCTAGAATCGTCTTAAACACTCATGAATCGAATTGGTATCTGAATGCAAGTTGCCAGTTGCCATTTCAGGAGAATTAGCGAATTGGCATCTTGCTGCCGTTTGCCGGTTTCCTTTATAGCTTTAATCGTCTGAAACGCTGTCAAATCGAATTGGCGTCTGACTGCCAGTTGCCAGTTCACAAGAATTGGCATCAGACTGCCATTTGCCGGTTTCCTATGTAGCTTTAATCGGCATAAACCCTTTCAACTCGATTGCCAGTTGACAATACTTAAACATTTTCGAATTGGCATCTGGCTGCCGTTTACCGGTTTCCTATATAGGTTTAATCGTCTTAAACACTCTTAAATCGAATTGACATCTGGCTGCCAGTTGCCAATTCAGCAGAATTAGCGAAATGCATCAGCCTGCCGTTTGCCGGTTTCCTATGAAGCATTAATCGTCTGAAACCCTCTCAAATCGAATTGGCATCTGACTGCTAATTGCCAGTTGCCAGTTCACAAGAATTTACGAATCGGCATCTGGATGTCGTTTGCCGGTTTCTTATTTAGCTTTAATCGTCTTAAACACTCTCAGACCGAATTTGCATCTGGCTGCCAATTGCCAGTTGACAATTCATAAAAATTTTCGAGTTGTTATCTGTCTGCCGTTTGCCGGTCTCTTATATAGCTTATATTGTCTCAACCCCCCACAAATCGAATTGGCATCTGGCTACCAGTTGCCAGTTATCAGTTCAGAAGAATTAGCGAATTGGCATCTGGCTGCCTTTAACCGGATACCTATTTAACTTTAATTGTCTTAAACCCTCTCAAATTGAATTGGCATCTTACTGCCAGTTGCCAATTCATAAGAATTTGCGAATTAGAATCGGTCTGCCGTTTACCGATGTCGATGTCTATGTAGCTTTAATTGTCTTAAACCCGCTCACATCGAATTGTCATTTGGCAGGCAGTTGCCAGTTTCAAGTTGCAATTACATAAGAATTAACGAATTGGCACCTGGATGTCGTTTGCCGGTTTCTAATTAGCTGTAATCGGCTTAAACCCTCTCAAATCGAATTGGCATCTGGCTGCCAGTTGCCAGTTGACAATTCATAAAAATTTTCGAATTGGTATCCGGCTGCCGTTTGCCGGTTTCCTATGTAGCTTTAATCGTCTGAAACCCTCTCAAATCGAATTGACACCAGGCTGCCAGTTGCCAGATGACAATTCATAAACATTTTCGAATTGGTATCTGTCTGCCGTTTGCCTGTCTCATATATAGCTTAAATCGTCTCAAACCCTCACAAATCGAATTGGCATCTGGCTGCCAGTTGCCAGTTGTCAGTTCAAAAGAATTAGCGAATTTGCATCTGGCTGCCTTTCGCCGGATACCTATTTAACTTTAATTGTCTTAAACCGTCTCAAATCGATTGGCATCTTACTGCCAATTGCCAATTCATAAGAATTTGAGAAGTGGAATCGGGCAGCCGTTTGCCGATGTCGATGTCTATGTAGCTTTAAAGGTCTTAAACCCGCTCTAATCGAATTGTCTTCTGGCTGCCAGTTGCCAGTTTCAAGTTGCAATTGCATAAGAATTAGCGAATTGGCACCTGGATGTCAATTGCCGGTTTCCTATTTAGCTGTAATCGGCATAAAGCCTCTCAAATCGAATTGGCATCTGGCAGCCAGTTGCCAGTTGACAATTCATAAAAATTTCGAATTGGTATCCGGCTGCCGTTTGCCGGTTTCCTATGTAGCTTTAATCTCCTGAAACCCTCTGAAATCAAATTGGCATCTGGCTGTCAGTTGCCAGTTGACAATTCATTAAAATTTTCGAATTGGTATCCGGCTGCCGTTTGCCGGTTTCCTATGTAGCTTTAATCAACTGAAACCCTCTTAAATAGAATTGGCATTTGACTGCCACTTGCCAGTTGCCAGTTCACAAGATTTTTCAAATTGGCCTCTGTATGTCGTTTGTCGGTTTACTACATAGCTTAACTCGCGTTAAACACTCTTAACACGAATTGGCAACTGGCTGCCAATTGCCAGTTGACAATTCGTAAAAAATTTCGAATTGGGATCTGGCTGCCGTTTGCCAGTTTATTATGTAGCTTTTATCGTCTTAAACCCTCAAAAATCGAATTAGGATCTGGCTGCCAGTTGCCAGTTGCCAATTCATAAAAAATTCCAATTGGCATCTGGCTTCCATTTTCCGGTATCTTTTGAGCTTCAGTTGAGTATCAGTTGCCAATTCATAAAAAAAAGTCGAATTGGCATCTGGCTGCCGTTTGCTTGTTTCCTATGTAGCTTTAATCATCTTTCACCCTCTCCAATCGAATTGGCATCTGGCTGCTAATTGCCAGTTGCCAGTTCGCAAAATGTCGTTTGCCGATTTCCAATTAAGCCTTAATTGGCATAAAGCATCTTAAATCGAACTGGCATCTGAAGTTGACAATTCATAAAAATTTTCGAATTGGCATCTGGCTGCCGTTAACCGGTTTCCTATGTATTTTTATTCGTATTTAACACTCTCAAATCGAATAAGCATCTGGCTGCCAGTTGCCAGTTGACAATCCCTAATATTTTCGAAATGGCGTCTGGCTGCCGTTTGCCGGTTTCCTATTTAGCTTTAATCGTTTAAAACTCTCTCAGATCAAATTGGCATCTGACTGCCAGTTTCCAGTTGCCAGTTTACAAGAATTTGCGAATTGGCATCTGTATGTCGTCTGCCATTTTTTTTAAGCTTTAATCATCCTAAACACTCTCAAATCGAATTGGCATCTGGCTGCCAGTTGCCAATTCATAAAAAATATTGAATTGGCATCTGGCTGCCGTTTTCCGGTTTCCTATGTAGCTTAAAGCGTCTTAAACATTCTCAACTCGAACTGGCATCTGGCTGCCAGTTGCCAGTTGCCAATTCATAAACATTTTCGAATTGGTATCTTGCTGCCGTCTACCGGTTTCCTATGTAGCTTTGATCTTCTTAAACCCTCTCAAATCAAACTTGCATCTGGCTGCTGCTTTCCAGTTGCCAATTCGCACGAATTAGCGAATTGGCATCTGGCTGCCCTTTGCCGGTTTCCTGCATGGCTTTAATTGTCTTAAATATTCATGAATCCAGTAGGCATCTGACTGCCAGTTACCAGTCGCCAGTTCAGGAGAATTAGCCAATTGGCATCTGGTTGCCGTTTGCGGTTTTCTATGTAGCTTTAATCATCTGAAAACCTCTCAAATCGAATTGGCATCTGACTGCCAGTTGCCAGTTCAGGAGAATTAGCGAATTGGCATCTGGCTGCCGTTTGCCGGTTTATGATGTAATTTTAATCGACTAAAACCCTCTCAAATCGAATTGGCATCTGACTGCCAGTTGCCAGTTCACAAGAATTTGCTAATAGGCATCTATCTGGATGTCGTTTGCCGGTTTCCTATTTAGCTTTTATCGTATTAAATACTCTCAAATCGAATTGGCATCTGGCTGCCAGTTGCCAGTTCAGTAGAGTTAGTGAATTGGCATCTGGCTGCCGTTTGCCGGTTTCCTATGTAGCTATAATCATCTGAAACCCTTTCAAATCGAGTTGGCATCTGACTGCCAGTTGCCGGTTTACAAGAATTTGCGAATTGGCATCTGGCTGCCGTTTGCCGATTTCCTATTTAGCTTAAAGCTGCTGAAATCCTCTCAAACCGAATTGGCACGTGGCTGCCATTTGCCATTTCACAAGAGTTTGCGAATTGCCATCTGGCTGCCAGTTGCCAATTCACTAGATATTGCGAATTGGCATCTTGATGCCCTTTGCCAGTTGCCTATTCACCTGGTATGCTCTAAAACCCTCTCAAGTCGAATTGGCTTCTAGCTGCCTGTTGCCAGTTGCCAATTCACTTGAATTTGCGAATTGGCATGTGGCTGCGGTTTTCCAGTTACCTAATAAGCTGTAGAAGTATCTCAAATCGAATTGGCATCTAGCTGCCAGTTGCCTTTGCCAATTCGCGAGAATTGGCGAATTGGCATCTAGAATGTGAAGTTAGCTGCCATTTGCCAATTGCCGATTGAATAGGCAAATGGCAACTGGCAACTGGCAGCCAACTTCACGAACATTGCTTTTTCCTGGTTTCGTCACCAGATATTGTCAGGGTCACTGACGAGGCTTTATTAGCCGAAAGTACGTAGTCTGGCCCATGTTCCTACTTCTGTATGTATTCTCTGCTCTTGAAGGAACTTTTTAAGATTTTAACTGTAAACATGCGATCTGCAATGCTTGGCTAGCGGCCCGGGTTCGAATCCTGCTAGAGGCGGGATTCTTGCCAGCCGTAAACGCCTTTTATAATCATCCTAACAAACAAGTAAAACCCAATATTATCCTTCGCAATGCTAGGTGCCAACAATCAGGGTGAGGATCATGTGGTTTTTGTTTATTTATTTGGCTGCGAGGGAAAATGACGGTGCTATGAGAGAATCTTGGTTTATGTCAACTTGTTATTTGAGCCGCGACACGACAAAACCAACAATGTGGTTGTGCGCCCAGCGCAGACTCAGATCAGCCTGGGCATCCGCCCAGTCTGATCAGAGCCTTCGCTGTCCACACGGAGGTAGCTTAGTCCCTTAGCTACCCTTTGAGCACTCAAAGAAGAGTCTGCTCAAACTAGGTGGGTGCCCAGGCTGATCTGAGTCTGCGCTGGTCGCACAACCACTTTGTTGGTTTTCTTGTGTCGCGGCTCATTTCTCTTTCAGTTACATGTATTTACACTCGTTGAGCTATGAACCACTTTCCAGTCTACACATTTCCCACTGGGCACACAAGACTGGATCAACCTAAATTCAACCGTGACTCAACATCGTGACGCTGAATCAAGGTTGACTCAAGGTTGATTCAACCGTTGTGTGCCTGCTGCGTTTCGGATCTAACAACACATTGACTGAATCACGAAAAATCGTACTATGAGCAAGGACTCTACAACAAAATTTCAACTGTTGGCCGTGCAGATCATGCCGCCAGTTTTGTTTCCTAATTTCCTGATTGAAATTTCAGTACAGAGCCTTTTCGCAAAGAGTGAACCCTTGCGGTTCCATCAAAAGTCATTAAAATCGGGAAGATTTGTGCTGGAAAGTGACGCACAAACTAATCTATGTAAAATATCAAAAGAGGAAACTTTGATAAGCTATTTGAACCTTGACCATTCAGTCACATTTTTCTGTGCAGCGAATCACTGACAATGTAAATCGTCATACAGGCTAAAGCCATGCAATGTCTTGCACAAAAATGCAATTGGCACTTTGTTGTTTAAAATTGCTTGCTACTCAAAACGGAAATGAATTACAGTGATGCTGAAAGTCAATTTCAGATCAAAACCCATTGCTCATGCTTCAGCTGGTCTCAATTTTCTTTCAATGGATGGTTAAATGTTAAGGACACTTCGATTTCTATAATGGACACATCAAATTTCAAATTCGGACGTACGGTCATCTTTCGATATTTCAATGTTGAAGTATATCTCAAACTACTGATATCTCAAAGTAAATTTTCTCAATAATCCGAAAAAGATTTTCTTTGAGATATCATTAGTCAAGCTATATTATTCCGAGCTGACTTGCAAAGAAAAATAACAAATGTATCCAAACTATATCTTTTGATGTATGAGGACACTTCGAGATATCAGTGTTTGAGATAACGAGTCAACTGTATATATTTGTTCTGTTACGAAATGTGTTATCTAATTACGGAACGAATTTCGTTTTTCTGAGGTTTATTGAAGTGTAAACTACATTGGGTCACTAGCAAAGTTTACATGAACCCCTTCTTCGGGGTTCATGTCAACTTTGCCAGTGACCCAATGTAGTTTACACTTCAATAAACCTAAGGGAAGAAGGGGTTCATGTAAACTTTGCTAGTGACCCAATGTAGTTTACACTTCAATAAACCTAAGAAAAAAAATGTTCATTGCTTATATTTACATTCGTCTCAATCAAACCGTGACATAAAATCTTATTTAAGCGCTAAAATAGAAGCAGTAAAAGACTAACATGCAGTTTTTCTGCTGACAGGGAACAGCATCAATGTCGTCATGACGTTGCCGATGTCCAATCAGATTGTAGAGAGCCATGGTCTATTCTGACGTCATATAAGGGCAATGTCTTACTATTGAGAAGAGGCACAAAGAAATCTGACTTACATTAACGTATTTCAATTGAACTTTACGGGAAAAGGACTAAAAAATGTTCTACCTAATGCCTATCTATGCCGACCATGAACAGAATCTTTCCTACTGCAAGAAACTCTACGGATTCGCGGTCTTGTTTTCTGAAGATATTCCCGAATAAGCGTCAACTCAGCTTAAAATAAGTCCTTCATAAGACCATTACCCTGTCTTATAAGCGTCTATGGCCGTCGTTGAAAAGACTGCTAACCGTATCTGACCCCGAGGTTATAAAACTTTTTCCGTGCTCAACTCAGCTGAGCATGAATTTTTACCTGCTAATAAATAACAAATTATTGATAAGTACAGTTGTTTTCTTGCTCAGTTTAGCTGAGTATGAAATTTAATTTTCTCTGCTTATGAATATGAAAATGCCAACATTAGTTGGCATTTTCATATTTATCAGCAGCGAAAAGTTCATGCTCAGCTGAAATGAGCATGAAAACAGTTTTATAACCTCGGGGCCTGGTAGCGTAATACTTCGGTTTTTAGACGAGTGTTTGCCCGTCCAAAACTATCCAAAGATCTATATCCGTCTTGTAAGACGGATCTAGATCCTTGGGATTGTTATGGAATAGAAAACAAAAACAAAAAACAACTATATTTGCGATAATTTTAGAAGCTTTTACTTCCGTCTTATAAGCAAATAAAAACGGAAGCATGTGCGCATTCGAATGGGAGCCACATTGCTCAACTTATGCCGGAAGATATGGTATCCACAAGAAGACCACTATCTGATAAGAAAAGTAAATGATATGTGTAGCAATCGTACCTCATCGTAGAATGACGGTAAAAGTAAAGGAAAATTAGCTGTTGGAAACACGTCAGAGCGAACTGTCGTCATCTGATTCAGTTCAGATCAAAACAGAATTACGCCGGATCCATTATCAAAATTACAACCAAGCCAAGTTAAAGTCAGGTTTGTTTAAACATTAGTGCTGATATGACTGTTATTAGGGTGTAAACACTACCACGTCATCAATAAATTATATGATAAAGATGAGAAGAAAATATTTTGCTCTGCTAGTGCAGAACACTTACTTTTATGTTAGTGACGAACTTGTGTGATACGCTGATAGAACTGTTTGCACTTTAATAGATATAAGGCCTATATATTCAAACCATATAGAAATAGTTGTTGTATTATAAGGGCAGAAGTCGAAAGAACTGAAGAAAAAAATGCTTAGTGAACGCAGAGGATGCCCCAACTTTCGGCACAATTAGTCATTTTTACTAGTTCATTTTGTAAAATCAGAGAATTTAGAAGTCGTCTGTAGGCCGTTGGCCATCAGGTCATTATTTTTGTTTTCTTGACTAATATGGCAACGGATACCTGACATTTTTACTAAGGCTTAAGGGAAATGCCTGCCCCCCTCCCCCACAAGCCCACAAGGACTTAGTCGATGATTATTACACTCCCTAAAAAGGCAACCTACAGCCCTGCCAGAACTACGGGACCATCAGCCTCATCTGTCATCAAAGCATGCAGAGTCATGCTGAAAGTCATCTTGAACAGTCTTAAACCCCAAGCCTACGAGATAGGGTCAAGTCGGGTAAATTCGGACAGCAAGTTAATTCGGACAGTGACATTGTTTCCTTTATATGTCAGTTGTTTGGAATTAAAACAAAATCAACTGGGCAAAGAGTGAAAATCCTGATGAGACGGCTTATTTTGAGCCGTCTCCTCTGGATTTTACTCATTGCAATGGTATGTCCGAATTTACCCGTTGTCCGAAGTTACCCGACTCGACCCTACTTGCTGAAGAAAAGGCAAGGTTCAGAGCCTGAAGCATCACCACAGAACAGATCTTCAACCTCATAATCCTGTGTGTAATGCCAACAAATATCAGTAAAATCTGAACCATATCCTCATTGATTAAAAGAAGACCTTGACAGGATATGGCATGCAGCCTTATGGGCCAGCATGCGGAAGAACAATATCATGCAAGTCTAGTTCACACCATTGAGCAGCTCTACGACAAGGCTACAATGCAGTCCAGATGAATGGCAGCACGGGAAAACGGTCCTCTTTAACATTTTCTCAAACAGATCATGTCTGATGCTCTAGGAGAACATGATGGGAAGGTCAGCATAGACGACAGAAATACGGTATTAGCAATGTGCGGTTTGCCGCTGACATAGACGCTATAGCTGAGAAAGAGCAGGAACTAGAATCCCCAGTTGAAAGTCTCGACACAACCTGCACGAAGTTTAAACGTGAGATCAGTGCTGATAAGACCAAACTGATGACAAACAGTTTAATGGCATCCAGTGGGAGATCAAGCTGAACGGACAGAAGCTGGGTACCGTAACAAGCTTTGAATACCTTGGAGCAGTTGTCTCAAATGATGGGTGTGGGAAGGCAATGTTAAGCCCCAGTCACACACACACATTACGGATAGGGCGGATAGTTGCGGATAAAATCCTCAGTTTATCCGCAGAATTTGTGGGCGTGGCCTATTTTTATTTAATGAATTTACGGATTTAGTTACCAATAGATGCGTATGGATACGGATAGGTACGAACTACTAACCTTCCGTTACCTTCTATAACCTTTAGATGCGGATAAATACCTTTAGATGCGGACTGTTGCGCATGCCTAGCGGATAGAAGAATAGAAAAGATTAACTGCGACGTCCACATCTGTGTCTACTCCTTGTATGTTCCAGTCACACACACACATACGGATTGTGCGGATACTACGGATGGCCCGTCCGTATCTATCCGTTTTATCCGTAATGGATCCGTATCAGATCCGCAGAGTCCGTAACTGTCCGTATCATATCCGCAGAGTCCGCAGGATCCGCGTCGAAATTTTGAAAAGTTTCAAAGTTCGGGCGCGGATGAGTAAACCGTAACGGTGCGTTACTAAACGCATATATCCGCATATATCCGTATCTAATCCGTATCGCATTCGTATCTATTCCGTATCCTATCCGTTATTGAACCTATCATTCCGCAGTCCCACTCCAAGTTGAGGATCGATACGGTTTCAAGCGGATCGTTACCTTTAGTTACGGAAGTTACGGGTGTCGTTCGGCGTACTGTAACGGACTTTTTCTACAGTAACTTTTCAATACAAAACGGTTGCGTTCCTATACTGACAGATACCTACAGGATGGTTTTGAGAGGCGGCTATACGGCAACAACACCAGTAGTGGGGCGAAGAGACAGAGACTGTATCTCAAGGACTACTACAACAAAGAGGCCGGGTCGATGCAATGGCACTGACGTATGGTGCAGTTATGGTGCGATGTTATGTTTCTTATTTGTAACAATGGGGTCATCTTTTCATAAACTTGCCAATGGCAAAAGTATGGCCATCATTTCATAAACTTATTTGACTTTTATCAAATCGAATTAGTAGTCCAATATAGGACAAAGTTTAATGGTGAAATGAAGCAATAAATATCTACTGGTCAGGCTTGAGTAGCCGAAACATCGAAGATGGCCCATGTTTCTTCTTTCGAATGTTTTCTGTGCTCTTGAATGAACTCTTTTAGATTTCTATTTTACTTCAGTGCCACTGGTGTCGTGCCGTGCGGCGACCGTAAAACGTCACCCCGTACATCATCTATAATGCAGATTATATATAATTTTTCCTTTGAGGTCAAGAAAATATTCTGAGAAATCAAACTTTTTTTATTGGTTTAGATTTATAGTCCAGATTATTGCTTTTTTTTCTCTTAGATAATTTATGGTACTAATCAGTCTTTGAATTTACTGCCTTATCAAAATTAAGAAATTACATTATGCTTTCTCTGGTTTTCGTAACCAAATCAAATAGAGTCACTGATGCAGTTTGAGTAGCCGAATTCTCGAAGTATGGTCCATGTACCTTCCTTCGAATGTGTGCAGTGTTCTTGAAGGATTAGAATAGTATCTACTTTATCAACTGCCGACTGAATATCTATGTCAACCAAGCAGTAAATGGATACTTTTTTGCAAATCAGGGAAGTACAAGGCAGCGAAAGGAGAGAGATGGGCTTCGCCTTTCATATGCTATGCGCAAGATACATTGACCCTAACCACCTACCCCCATCCTCCTCCTCCCCCATGCCACCGCCCCTACGGTCATAAGGCTATAGGAAACCTTTACCTTTACCCAATTTATAGGTTGAACTATTGGATACAAATTTATATACAAATTTAAATAAAAAATCTAATCCTTTATGAGCACAGAACACTAAACACATTCGAGAGAAGGAGCATGGGCCATACTTCGAACCGGTTTAAACCCCACAGTAGTTATTACTGACCGTCCCAAGGCGGTACTTTCGTTACGGTTGCATTTGTTTAATTTTCGATGCGGTTTAGTTTATTGTGTTTTCATTTTAACCCTTCTATGATAAAAATTGAAAATAGGTAAAAATATTTCTTAAATGTTTTCGTATAATTTGCTTAGTCTGTTGTACCCTTCTGTTGGTCTAAATTATTTAGTTCAGTAAAGATAGCTGAGTTGCTACTTATTTGGGAAATAGCTGCTGACTCGGCTTATCACTTGTAATTTATTGTTTGCTGGGATGTCTTTGTCAATCTTTCCCTTTGATGTTGGGGATAGGGTCTTGGATCTGATTCAGTCAGTTCCTGAAGTGTAGTTACTCTTTAAATTCGAGGTTACGATTACTAGAGCCTCATCAATGACCCTGACATGACCCATAACTTCCGTAACTAAAGGTAAAGATCCGTATGAAATCGTATCAGTCTTCAACTTGGGACTGCGGAATGATGGGTTTAGTTACGGATAAGATACGGAATAGATACGGATGAGGCACGGATTAGATACGGATAGATGCAGATAAATGCGTTCACTTACGGACTTTTACGGTTTACTCATCCGCGCCCGAATTTTGAACCTTTTCAAAATTTCGACGCGGATCCTGCGGAACCTGCGGATATGATACGGACAGTAACGGACTCTGCGGATGCGATACGGATCAATTACGGATTAAATGGATAGATACGAATAGATACGGACGGAACATCCGTAGCATCCGCAGAATCCGTATATGTGTGTGTGACTGGGGCATTAAAGAGTGGACAGTGGTGGTTTTTGTCAGTTCAATTAGAGCAGCTGAAAACAGGACATTGTTGTGAAGTCAACTGTAGTGCCCGAACGACATTACAATAGAACAGAATAGAATAGAATCTGCCAGGAAACATGAAAGGGTACGGCGGCTCTGGAGAATTTGCCAACAACGAACAAAAAGATTCGTATAAGGGTAAACGGTGTTGGCTTTTATATCACTAGCTTATTAGTGGATTAATAGAATCTATGATGGGGTTGAGGCTGAGACAAGGAAATCTCAGGCTCGTTTTCAGATTATTTAGTCTTATGCGAGGCTGAAAACGAGCCTGAGATTTCCTTGTCGAGGCCTCAACCCCACCATTGATTATTTTTTCTCACCCATTTTATTTTATAGAACAGAATATCCATTAAATACCTTAACTTCTTGTTGAAGCCATTCCTATAAATTTCACTCTAATTTCTATTAATAGCTTTGACATGTGTGTTAATCTAACCTTGTGCATGCATTTTTCATGACTGGCAGCTAATCAGAAATCTACAGTGACACTTCCTGTACATCACTGGGTGTCGATTTCATTTTCTGCATGCAATTTACATGAACGGTAGTAAGTTGATTTGTTGGATTAAAGTGTGCAATTAATTGGGCTGTACTATATAGCAATGATTGGCATTTTGAGACAGCTTTCTGAGCCTAGGCTGAGATAGCAGGCCGAGATAGAAAAATCTCAGACAGCTCTAGAAAGGGATATCCTTGTCCATTGGGTGAGAAAATCAAGTCTACTCTTGAAGGTAGTCAGCTTGACTGGCCGGGAAATTTTCGCATTTTTGATAGCTACGAAGACAGAAATGCTTTGAAACACAACAGAAGACTCCGATCAATTCTATCAATGTCATGTTGAGACCTTTTCAATCATATTAACATTTCGTAAAGGTTTACACCCTCAATATTTCTATTATCTTTCAAATTTCTCACAAAACATTATATCCTAGGCATGATAATGATTGCTATTTAAAGAACATTTATCTGCCAAATTTATGATTTGTGATGGTCACTGAAAATATGAGAAGTTAAGAAAATACACAAAAGAACGGCAATAGCGGACCGCCATTCCCGCCAAAAATGAAGACTGTATACGCCCAGCAGTCATAGTTAATCAGGTTAAAGTTGTATCATGAATAATTTTAAGCCCTTTCTTTAAACTACTTCAGACAGTTATTGGCTGAAAAGAACTCACGTGCACAAATAAGAGGTTAATGCTATTGTATAGTTATTTACTCCACCACTCATAAAATTCAAAACATGTTTGCAGAAACGCCTGTGGGAGTCAATGAATTTATAACGACAAAATATTCGTGAATATTCAAGAAGGATACGCATTGGTATATCGTCTCTGCCTCCGTAACAAAGATGTTTTCGCTGACGATTTTTTGAACAAATCTTAATTAATTTGCAAACAACTAACCAGTTTCACACTTTTGTGATTATTTCGTAATGAAATACGAGGGAGTATACCTTTAAGATATATGGTTACACCGAAATGGTTTTCCCATCATTTTTTCAAAGGGAGATAACTTACGTGACTTCCTGTCTTCGGGCGACGTAGCCATTTCAAATAAGATGTCTAATCAAAAAGGAAAGAATTCGCCAATTCTTCATTTAAGAGCTGTCCCCATTGAGAAGAGGGGCAACAATGGCAGAGTTGCTTCCCTTTGACGGGAACCCATTTACCCGAAGGATCTGGGTCTGCACTTTTTGTTCAGACCTATCCTAATATTTAGAGTTTTACGGTAATTTTCTTTGTCTGTGTTACCAGGATACAGCCCCGGATCCAGGGATAGGCTACGGGGCTTGAGCCCCGCCATCTGGGCTCCTGTGCTAAGTATAAAATTTGGCCTCCAGATAATAATGAGTATCTGTTGACAGTTTGAGATATTCACCCATGTGGTTGGCTTAAGATAGATGTTGTGACATCTCATTAGAATCGCCTCGCCGAGGCGATTCTAATGAGATATCACAATATATCTTTCAAGGCAAAAAGACATTATCAAATTTCTTATCAAAATGACCCCTGATTATTGCATATATTTTCAAGCCCCTATCTTCCTCTTCCTCAGACCTCGCCCCCCCCCCCCCCCCCCCCCCCCCCCCCCCCCCCCACACACACACATATATTCTGGCACCTCCCAGCCCCACTAGTCCAGAGCCCTACCAAAACATGGTGGTCTGGATTCGGGCCTCAAATAGCGAAACTGACTATAAGATCGTTGTCCGAAGGGTCCTGGTAAATAGCTTCATGCCACAAATCGATAACCTTGTAACAGACAAAGAACATTACTACGGGGTAGGGGCACATCAACCTTGTAAGGCCTGAGATAAAACATTATCGAGATTATTTCCTCCCTAAATATGAGTTATCACGTTATCAAAAAATCTTTGTAAGCCTATCCTACATTTAAAGAATAAAAAAAGAAATATTTCCTATCGACCTTCTTGACATTACCTTTTCTGGTACGTAACTTAAACCACACTTTTTGTAAGTCCCAAGGTTAAACAACGTAGTTAACGGTTTATATTTCGATTATGAAAGAAAGTCTTGTTTTGAAATTATATACAAAAATATAGTGTGGAATATTTCACGTAAAACGGGACCATAGACCACATACGATTACTACCTGTTAATACTCAAGTCATTCTGTACATCTCCGTAAACTGATCAGGGTCTTCTTTCTTTTCTTTATGGATTTCTTGTGGTGGTAATAATGATTGTACGAACAGAACTGACTCTGACTGGACTGCGCATTATCTGAGTTTTTGAAAGTCACCTGTCCTGTGAAGTACTGTTTCGCGTTAAAATACAAAAGACCATTTCCTTAAAAAATAAACTATGTTTGTCTGTCATTCAAGTTAGTTCCAGTTTTCAAAAAGGTCACTTTTTTATTTTTCTTAAACTTTCATTTTATTAAGAAACCTAGATAGTTTACGACGGAATTATCATTTCTTAAATACATGTAAGTGCAACCATTTCATAGAACACGTAATAATGCTTTACGTTGTTTAACCCATTGCATTCTGGGTATTTTTTTGTCGTCTGCTGAAATTGTCGTCTGCATCAAAAATCAGGAATATGTCTAACTCTTGTAGAAATGATGTCCAGGCAGTAAACAGTTTGCATCTCAGATCTGGATCCACACTGTTTGCCCAGATACCCCTTAAGGGGTATCCCGAATTGAATGGGTTAAACTCACATGCCATATCATCATTTTCAAATCATTTTTGTCGGATTTCATTAGACATTATCATATCTAAATACTTCATAAATGTTCCAAGAAAAGCCTTTGCTTTAAGACAAATAAGAATACTGTGGCTGTTCAAAAACCTCTGCTCGCGGCGCAATATTTTGGTAACCACCCTACATGAAGCTACATCCAGACAACTCTGCAAACGTGGTGTAGATCTATATTTGAAAGAGGTATACCCTGAAGGCAATGCAGCTTTTTATTTCAGAAGGTCATAATTCATATATGAGCAGTCTCTAATTTTTATGCTCCTATTCCGCACAGACCACAAATCCGGCGTATCGACACGAATTGATATTTTTAAGGATTTTTTCTGGTCCTATTCGTGACGCTCTACAATTCATTTACTGTACATTACGAATATTATCTAAATTCGCCCATGCAAAGGCTCTTTCTGACAAGATTTTGAATGCTGGTATCAAAATCGTGATGTCTTAAGTAGCTACAGTAGCTCACAGTCTAAAAATTTCAAATGGAAACCTGCTTACTTAAATCAATAAAAAGATCAAAAAGCATTCGTAACCTGTTTATAAGATGGGGGTTCGTTTTGGGGAACATTGTTGAGAATCGAAACAACAACAACAAGGTTTTCAACGACATCTTGACAAAAACGCATCTCACCGGCTCTTTTAATTGATCCGTTTTCAAGTGTCTGGAGATAAAACCGTATTTGCCGCAAATATTGGCACACCCGATTCAAGTACCGTAATTATCCGTAAAGCTTCAAACAAGCTGATTTTATTTTTCGACAATTTCTGAAAAAGGATGTAAGAATTATGCGGTAGCAAACAGTTTAGACTCTGATCAGACTGCTCCTCAGGAGCAGTCTGATCTGGCTCTACACTGTTCGCCCTTTCTTTTCTGTCGCAATATTTTAGGTTATACGGTAATTGAAATCAATGCTTGCTGAGAAGATGCTGTGACAAGTTGTTATGAGATAAACCATATCAGTAATGAATTGATTACAGGATTATCATGCACACACCGTACATACGACCTTTAACAGTTTGGGAGAATCCGGTCGGGTACGGAAAATACAGATGTTTACCGAGGCACGTGCCTTTTCGCGGGTGAGTTATTTTCTTTATTTTTTCTACTTTATGCATGTATTTTGTGGCAGATAGGTAGTTATCGTTTTTGTATGTAATCATGTTCATATTTGCATGCCATCGTTTTCGTTTTTATCTTCGTTACTGACGAGAAATTTCCCAAGAATATGAAAAGGATGAATTTTGCCATCGAATTTTGTCTTTGTAATCTTAATTTCTCCTATAAGTAAATAATTTATAAAAAAAAAGTGATGGTTTTTGGTAGCCAGGTATCTATAGCAAATATAAATTCATAAGTAAGATCACGTTGATAGATAACACTTGAGCAAAAGCGGCGTCTTTCATACCATATGGAATTTTCACGTATACGGGTCCTGGCAGTCGCTTTCTACGGAAGAAAACGGACGGATGAAACACATTTCGATACGGAGTATAACAGTCATATTGAAGTAAAACGTTTGGCACTGTTGGCCGCAGGTGTTGGACAGTTCGCTCCTATTTCTGTAATGTACTTGTTGTCTTCAACATTTGAATTGATAAGGCACGATTTTGTGTCGTAGCACATCGTCACAAGCAATGGATGTCTTAATAAGCCTCGGGCAAAGCTCCTGTGACTAAGTAGGTTTGTCATAGAAATATGTGCTCGTGTGAATGACAAAAATATGCCAAATTAAACTTTCTTTTGTTAAAGTTTCTGTGACAAAGAAACTTTGATCGTGTGAATGAGGCATTACGTACCCTTGGCCAACGGCATATTCGTAAAACGATTTTTCCCACTGCATCATTTCTTGGATGCGAATAACATCCATCACAGCCACTCAAATTATCCGTAACAAAATATTTTCCGCATAATAGGCGCTTTGTCGGTAGAAAATATCGTGATAGACGGACACTCGGCGTCAGGTGTGTGCAACTATGGTAACGCACCGCTGACCCATTTGGGGAACGTCGTTACGAGAATTGAAACAGAACAGAACAGAAAACATCGTGGATACCGTTAACAGTTACCAAACAGGACGGTTCGATATAGACTGAAATACTGTCTCAAAGAGCCGTTAAACCCAAAACAACCAATCAACAACAAAACAGGAGTAGACGGTCAAGATTAACCAATTCATTAGTGTTTTTTGAACGATCATGCGCAGTTGTGCAAAAAGTGTGTTTTGAAACAGATCTTCTGATCTAAAGATAACACGCCGGGGGAGCAACCAGCTGCAGCCAAAGGGCGGCGCTGTGGGAAATCTGATTTGCGAACAGGTCGTCGACAAATGGTCAGGAACAAAGTGGACTTAGTATCCTTGGCTAGCAAAGATGATCGTAGCAGAGTTTTCCCTGTATTTATAAAGAGAAGTTTGCTGTTGATGATGCGTTTAGGTAGTGCATCACTGGTTGGTATCAGCTATGATCATTTTTATACCCCTTTCGAAAGATGGGTCGCATTATGTCGTGGCGTTATCCATCCGTCTAGTTGCAGTTCGTCCGTCTGTCAATTAACTTCCATGTCCGCTCTACATCTCCTTGATCAATGCTAGGATTTTTGTACTCAAGACACATATTACCACGGGGGTAATACCAATTTGGTTACCTGTGCTTTCGACCGATTCTGTACTATGCAAAGTGGCTGTCGACCAGAGAATACGATCGTAAGCATAACCGGTAACGGTAAACGATACTATTGTTAAAGACTTTCGACCAAGCTCATACTGCTGTCGCTTGTCTCGGTCGACAGCCACTTTTGCATGTATGGTAACTGACTGACTCGGTCGAAAGCACAGATAGGGAAATTTGTATTACCCCCGCGATTACCCTCCTGCCATGTCACATGTAAAGTACTTGCGGTTTTAACTGTTTGACACCTTGTTTAAAAATATACCTTTGGTTTTCAATGCAATGGTCATTATGTCAGGATGAATAGCTACAGCCTAAAATATGAGGATCCAAAGGTCTATGGATTTTAATGGATTTTCTTTTTATATCCCGCCACACGGTAGTGGCGGGGTATTATGTTTTCACGTTGGCCGTCCGTGTGTCTGTCCATTCGTCCGTCCGTACTTAGTTTCCGTTCGATAACTTAAGTATTTATCAACGGATTTCATTCAAATTTTGCATATGCCTTTGTATCAAGAATGTCTCACTTAAGGTCGTTAATGGGCAAATTTCGATGATTTCTGACAGAGTAACGGCACTTATGGTTTTTGGCCTCTTGTTCTTCTACTTTTTGGAGTATCCTCATGAAACTTCACAAACATGATCGAGGTAACAAAAGCTTTGTATTAGCAAAGCAATGTTATCCTCGCGGGTTATCTGCCCATGCCCTGGGGCTATATTTCGTGTAAAGTCATGAAAAAATCTGTATAAAATCAGAGTTTTTCTAAAACTTTCAGCAAATGATCAGAGTAATGAAAGCTTCCATTGAGGCTCCTCCTCTTCCAGGCTACAGGTATATACCTGCGTAGAAAATGATAAAATCTATATAAAATCATAAACAGATTTTTCAGAAACTCACAACTGATGATAGAAGTATTAAAAGTTTCTTGTGGTGATCCAAATTTGACCCTTAGGGGGTTGTCTGCCTCTGCAGAGGAATAGGACTGTCCTGAACTCAGGATTTAAGATATCAATATTTAATTTATGAAAGAAGTAAGTGATTTTAAAGATGCTCTCTCTCTCTCTCTCTCTCTCTCTCTCTCTCTCTCTCTCTCTCTCTGAGTCTGTCTCTCTTTCTTTCCCTCTCTCTCCGATAATCCATGAGTAACAGACAGAATGTTACAGGATTAACATGTAAAGTATGAAAACAGTGAGTGTTTAAACTCTCTCTCTCTCTCTCTCTCTCTCTCTCTCTCTCTCTCTCTCTCTCAGTATTTCTGTATGTATGTCTGTCTCTGTATGTATGTCTGTCTCTGTCTGTCGCTCTCTCTGTCACTCGCATATAAAAATGTCGGTAATTAACGGCTCGATTATACGAGTAATGTTTGAGGTATGGAAGTATTAAGTGTTTTAAATTCTCTCTCTCTCTCTCTCTCTCTCTCTCTCTCTCTCTCTCTATCAGCAATTGACCCGGAACCGGAAGTGTAGTGTTGTTTTTGCTTTTGCTCTCCATTTGACTATTGTTGCACCTAAAATCCGATTTCAGGCTCCACAGTATTTATTGCCTACATCAACGTTAAATTTCATATCGGGCCACTGTACATTCAGGATGTCTAGTCGAAGTCAGCTGAAACTTATGGCAATATTGCCTTACGTGCCGTGATCTATCTGTAATCATTACAACTCGGAGCATAATTGCACGTATCTCTTAAAACGTACAGCACTTCTCCAACGCCTTCAAGGAAGATTGTTCAATGGCACCCCTTGTTAACTACATATATACACGGGCTGTTACCGAACGAAAAAGAGTCCTAGTTCCCAAACGACCTGGTCATCGTCGCTAGAAAATTTGTGAAGCCACGATGATCAAATAGTTTTTGAACCATGTTTTTGTTTTTTCGTTTCGTCACAGCCTTGAAAACAAAGTTGACCAAGTGTGAATGGTCTACCTGATGGTTATAATAGCTGTCGGTCAAGCAAGCTTTCTGTGAAAATTATATGACTTTCAGTAGCAGCAATCTCAGCTTTACCAGCTCAGGTCCTCCTCAATTATTAACAAACCATGGGCAAAATCGCCCACATACCGCTAAGCTAGGCCATTGTTCACGCTGGTCTGGCATTCAACACAGGCAACGAGGCAGCGTACTTTAAAACACGATTATTTCGCATACTTCTTACATTAATTTCAAACTATGATTCTTACGGACCCGGCAGTTTGTTAGACCTCTTAGTCAAACCAGATTTTCGAAGAAATTCCGCCTAGTATAAATGCAGTGCTTGAATAAGGTTTTTCACCAATTCGTTGGCTGGTCGTTGTAGCCCAAAAATTGTTTTCAAGCATTTCTTGAATTTGCATATCAATTCAGTAAAACTTTTGAGTCCTATTTCAAGAGTAGGGGGTCGGATGGTCCTTGAGACTATACTTCTGAAACAAACTTATCCTGATGACAGAACCAGCAGGTTCCTTGTACGTTGTCTTCGTTGTTTGTGTTGAATGCCAGACCAGTGTGTTGTTGTTGTTCTAATTCTCATAACGATGTTCTCCAGTAGGCCTACCTATGTCACACGATGACTTTCGGAGCACTTCGAAATGTATGGTTTATCACCAGTTTGAATTAAAGCAAAGAGTAACATTTTGAGCCGTGATACGACAAATCAACAAAGTGGCATTTGCGCCCAGCAAAGACTCAGATCAGCCTGAGCATCCGCTCAGTCTGAACAGAGGCTTCGCTTTGCGCTTACTGGGTAGCTAAGGGACTAAGCTACCGTCACGCCGACAGCAAAGACACTGATCAGACTGGATGCCTAAATCTGCGCTAGGCGCACATGCCACTTTGTTGGTTTTGTCATGTCGCGGCTCAAATAGCTGATTTTATGCATACTTTTTATCTCAAGTATGAATAGGCATACATTTAGATTACAAACCTGAGAGAATTGTTTTTCCGTAGAAAAATTTTAAGAAGGTACATGTATTTCGATCAGTTCAGCACATGAAGTCGTATGTGACAATAATTTTTATGGTCATCCTGTTGTTGTCTATCCAGTCGTGCTTCTTTGACGAAGCTACAATTCCTGAGTATGAAATCATATAAGCCGCGACACGAGAAAACCAACAAAGTAGTTGTGCGCCCCGCGCAGACTCAGATCAACCCGGGCATCCGCCCAGTCTGATAAGACTCTTCGCTAAGCGCTAAATGGGTAGCTACATGTAAGGTTTAAGCTACCTCCACGCAGACTGTGAAGGCTCTGATCAGGCTGGGCGGATGCCCAGGCTGATCTGAGTCTGCGCTGGGCGCACAACCACTTTGTTGGTATTGTCGTGTCACGGCTCAATTGTAAGGCACACACGTCAGTCAGCGTGTGTTGTGTTTTGCGTGCACATGTACAGTTTTGCGGGTTCAAAAAGGTGGACGCCAACACCAACGTTCAGCGACCCTACAATCCCCAGTCACCACCCTGACACCACTTTTTCCATGACAGGGTACACTGGTTCGGATTTTTCCGGACCATTGGGATTGGAAAAATCGATCGGACATGTGCCGCAAGTGGGAGTCGAACCCGCGTCAGTCTGCGTGAAAGTCGAATTGTCATCGAGTTCTTGTTGTTAATCCAAATCTCAGAGTGGCGGTGTTGGTGTCGGGGGAGGGCAGGGGGGGGGGGGGGGGGGCTCAGTAAAACCGATTCATGGCCCCACACTCCCGGAGAAAGAAGTTTCTCGAAAAGGAGCACATTTTTCTTTTAAGAGTGGACCCCCATGGACACAGAAGGCAACAATTAAGATGACAGAGTTGATTCCTCTGAAAAATATCATTAAAATTAACATTGTCTGCTAAATTGAAGTGGAACCAAGTTTGGGAAAGAATGGCTGTTAAGGGACTTTATGGAAGTATATTTTTTCTCTAAAAGTCATTTTTCTTTTTTCTTAAAAATAATTGATAACATTGCTGAAAATGTGGGACAATTTTCCTGAAAGACATAACGACAAAAATTGTAAATTTCTGGTTAGCGATTCAGGCCATCGTGGGCCTCTTTTGTATTTAAGAATTAGAGGGAAAAAACACTCTTACGAATACTTTCTCAGTTGAGCAGAATTATTTTGCAACATTTCGCTCAATAATTTGTTTGTTAAAATCAAGTCATAATCGTAGCGAACATAATTGTATCTTTTTTCCTGTCCTTTACAAATGACCTGCGTCATGCGTAAAAGTACCTCAAGATATATTCGAACAGCAAAGACTCAAATATTGTCTAATCACTTGAACACTGAATCTTGATGACTGAATCTTGTTTGTCCGCTTCAACAATACACGGGCCCTAAAATATCTGTAAAGCGAGGAGTGATGACCCAGATTAGTTTGAGAGGATGCGTAGGCTGATTTGAGCCTTGCTTGTTCTCATATGTCGTCGGTATCTTTTCTCGCAATCCCAATCAAAATATTCTCTCCTTTAATTATGTTTTCTTTCTGTATTTTTTTTCTTCAATCACTTGTGTGGGTTAACCCGTAGGTCCTTGGGAGATATACCGCAATTACTCTAAATAACTGGACACAATTATTCCACTGGGCACTGGCCGTGTAGACCTGTAGTTGGTATTATATTGTGGCAGCCAGCTAGACTAGCAGGTAAAATAGAATAAAAGACTTGTCTGAATTTCAAATTGGTAGTGGTCATTAAATAAGTAGTATTGCCCGCAAGTTGAAAAAAAGTTAATAATTGCACGGTCACTGTGTCATATGAAAAGTTGTCTTGAAGCATATTTGTTAAGATGACAATTAGGCTGTGTATTTGTACTTGTACACCACGGCTTTAAGTACATACACTTTCAGGGGAAGCAGCCCCGCTTTTTTTTTTTTTTTTTTTTTTTTGACAGGAATCAACTCCTAAAGAAAAGAATTTGCTCCTCGGGATGTAGATCCTATTTTGGTATGGCTGCGCCATCCGAGGAAGCCAACATGGAGTCAGATAAGTTGTTTCCCTCGTAAAATGGCGGAATATAGGGAGGCATTCCCATTATCTTTGGGGTACCAGTAGTTTTATAAAGTATTCAAATTCACAGGTAAGACTGGTCAGAATATGAGGATGCGTTTGCTGACCTGGGCCTTCACTATTCGCCGTAAATGTAACATACTTTTGAAAATTAGGAGTAGCCAAGACATAGATCGGTCTGCAGCGCATCCGCAAACACTGCCTCTTTTCACAAGCACTTTCTATGTTTATTTATTTGTAATTAATTCAAATTTACTAAACGTGCAATGTTATCATACCGCGTAAAAATGCAGTGTGATATAAATCATTAAATTATTACTGGTAGCACATGGCATAAGGCTTTTTCTTCTTATTTCTTGCCCATTAATCAGCTATCATAATTTCAAAAGGAGTGACATTTCTACGTGTTTAAGATTTTATTTTTATATTTTTTGAAATGTAGATAAAGTGTCATTCTCGGTGTTTGAATTGATCTGCATTGTGTAAATATACCCTATTGGCGTGAACTGCAACCACTTAAACAAAATTACAAGGATCTTTTGTGGACTGAACATTGCATTATCTTACCTTATCAGTAGGCGAACACTTGTAAAATTGTATTTTAACTATCTTAAGATAGCTGACATCCACTTTTGGTCGGTGTTATTGAGATTATATCAGATAAACTGGTATTCATAAATGAAAATAATAAATAATGTATGTTTTTAAGATTTGACACAAAGACAGAAAACAGGAGTAAAAAAAGAAAATGTTAAAAAAGGGGATATTTTTCTTATATATACTGAAAGGATTTAAAAACTTCCACCCATTAATTTTGAATATCTCAAAAATAAATGCAGCTACCCCCACCAAAATTTTACAGCATATATATTCTATTATACCTGATTCTATCAATATACGGAATTTGAAATCGTTCAACCGAATCGGTCAGGAACAAGCACGTGCTCCTCGTGTTCTTAGTACCGTTTACATAATGATGAATAGCTTCATGTATACAGTTTTCTGATGAAACATTGCTCTTACGATATCAAATTGAATTTTAAAAATTTGAACTCGATCAGTGGCTTTATTTAGCCTACCGCGCCTAAATATCGCAAACAGGCGCAGAGTTGTGGGCCAGATAAATGCTGAAATTTCAAAAAGTGACGTCGCGGTACAATTTTATGCGTTAATTACGGCAATTTACAATCTCAGACGACGTGCACTGTTTACAGGAAGCTAAAAGACCGTCAGAAAAGCACCTAACCCATTTTGAAAACCAAAGGACATGACGTTAACTAACGTCGACGCCGTGTCCGTAATAGGCTTTGCGCGACAGCATCATACGCAGTGATACTTGCAAATCAACGTTGATGACGTCACAATATTAAGACAGTAAGTAGTGGTCGAAAGAGTGTTGCATAAGATAACGCCGGCATCGCCTTATGCATTTCAGTGACGTAACGCTCTTTTACTGACGTCATTTAGGTAACTGATACAAATAAACTGCGTAATCTTTAAATTTGATAAGTTTCAAGCATTTTGTCGTTAAATAGTCGACACTGTCATGAGTAAACAGATCAGCAGCCAACAATAAAAAGTGGAAGTTTTTAAATCCTTTCAGTATATTTTTCCTTGTTGTCTTCAAAAAGGATAAACACAGAAGAAAAAAGAAAAGGAAAAGAACAACAACAACAACAAAAAAAAAAATAATAATAAAAAACAAACGAAAAATAAATAAATTATAATAATAATTATAATAAAAGATATGCAGGTGGGGGATGGGTTGGAGGATCGAGAAGCAGTTACAGTCGACGGGAACATGAAGCAGTCATATCTTTGTTATTCTAAAAACTAATAATAACCATAATTGTACATTTTGTACTACAATTTGAAGAGGCTGATTTTACTGTCTGGCGATGTGTCAAACGTTACTGGATTGATGGTGACCAGCAAACAGTTTAGACTCTCATCAGCCTGCTTCTTATCAGAAGCAGTCTGATCAGGGTCTACAATGTCTGGCCAGGCACTACTGTTCAGTTACTTACGGTCATAACTGTAGTATTTTCTTTCAGACACCGTGTTGAACTTGTGCTGAACAACTCGACGCAAACCATCGATATCGGATTCTTTTTAACTGTACTGCTACATATTGCTGCATCGAATTCAGTAGCATGGGCATTAGATGAGAACTCTACTTTAATATTTAGAAACAGACATACTTAAAACTTCAAAAAGAAGCGATGACTAGTATAACGACTAACTGTGAACAATAACGACAGAAGAGGATAATTTGGTAACTGATGTTTTCCACTGTATAGCTAGTTGTGCTGACTTCACTCAACAACATGGATGACTGAAAAGCAGGAACATTTCTGTGGACTGAGAAGAACAGGGATAATTCAAAGTTGTACAAGTAATATCAGATAGCTGTGCTATTTACACTAATTAGTTAGTTTTGAAGTGTTTCAATCAAAAGTTAATTGTGATGAGTTTAAAAGAGTTAAAAAAGATAACTGCCTAAACTGTACAGTTATTTGTGAAGAGTTTAAAGCATAAGTTATTGTGAAGAGTTAGCTTTGATTAATTTGAAAGAGTTTAGACGGTAGCAGCGTTTTCTAAACTGTAAAGTCAGTTGTAAAGAGCTCAAAACAAAAGTTGATTGTGATGACTGTAAAAGAGTTTAGAAGATAGCTGTGCTGTTTGGACTGTGCAGTTGTGAAGAGTTTAAAACAGCAGTCAGTTGTGAAGAGTAGTTTTGATGAGTTTAAAAGAGTTTAGAAGATAGCTGTGTTATCTAAACTGTACAGTTAGTTGTGAACAGTTCAAAATAAAGAATGGATAGGTATCTCCACGAAGGCAATAAACTATATAGAGACTGTGAAATTCAAAATAATGCTTACCAAAATTCACTGGAAAGGAGAAATTTAGGACTTGAACTGGAAAGAAGAAAGACGACGTTGTATTTGTCGAGGGAGGAACATCAGTTGAGAGAACAGCTGAAACAAATGCAAATTGCAAAGACAAAGACAGATTTTATGGTAAAAGGTATGATATTTTTGCCTCATTTTAGAAATAAAATTCATAGATTTCCCTTTGTTTCTAACGTTATGACATATGATCATCTGGGCCACGACACAAACAAAAAAAGTGGCACGTGCGCACAACAGCGACGACTCAGATAAGCCTGGGCATCTGCCCGGTCAGATCAGTCTTGGCTGTGCGCTTAGAGGGTAACTAGGGGTCTAAGCTAGCTCCATGCGGACAGCAAAGACTCTGATCGCACTGGACGGATGCTCAGACTGATTTGAGTCTTCGCTGGGCGCATATGCCTCTTTATTGGTTTTGTGTCGCTTGCACTCTATTTTTTTCCTCTAACAGAAGCGCCCCTCTTCCCCAACACACATAAACACAACATGAGTTGCTCATCAGGAAATTTACTTTTTTGTTATTCCATTAAATATTTCTGGCAAGGGTGAGATAAGTAATAGTTTTACCTTGGTTTGTTCGCTGAACTCGCTAAAGTTCGTGGATTATCTCCTCGTACAGGCGGACAAACCTTGATATAACTATTACGTAAGCCATGTAAAAGTAAGACCATATATAAGAGACTACTGAGAATTTGATAAAATACTCGACATAATTGGTTTATATGTTTACAAAAGAAGTTTCCATGTGCGATCCTCTGTGCATTTCTCATATGAATATGGCCAAACTTATCCAAATGATGGGTCGAAAGGTTTGGAATGTCTAAACATTGTCGCAGTTTTCAAAATATTTACAAATCCGATGTCTAGGAAGAAAAAGCTGCAGTGCTATGCCCTGGTACAGGACTATTTTAAAACCGAGAGATTTACCGCTAGACTATATTATCAATAACAGTGAGTTTCGATGACGCAAAAAAAATCAAAGGGCTCTGAAGCCCTGAAATGACAGATTTTATCAGAAGTCTAGAAAGTAACTCATCGGCCAGCATGAACGACTGTCTTATCACAGTTTCCCTTATTCTTATCTGCAGACTATTCCTCATGAAGACTATACCTCCCCAGTTTCTGCTCCATACCTGTCTCCTCAGCATTTAGAAACCTTGATTTGGGGCAGCCCATCATTTAGACTGGAATGGCGATTTCTCTCTTATCGGTTGAGAAAGGAAGCAGGCAGCATTGTGGGATGATATATACGGTTTTGGCATTCTGCCATGTTTGACTCTATCAGGTGCCGATTATGTAACTTATTCATAATGGTGCCATTCTGATTCAGAAACTGTAAAGGTGTAGAGCTTTTTCAATTCGAGTTTTCAGTGAGAAAAGTTAACGTCAATGAATAAATGCAAAATAGATTCTTCTAGTTTCGACTTCCAATATAAAGGGTGTTTAATTTGAACTTTATTTCTATTCAGAATTTCCTGTTATTTAAGGCCAACAGTATAATCCCTGACCAGAAGCTGTTTTCTTGGTATACACGTGTTTCTCAGGACTTCTGTTTGGCAATATGCGTAAATTTTATGGGTGCTTTTAGCCTACTGCGCACAAGTTCAGTTACCGTAATGATCCGAAATGCTGGAACAGCCGGCGAAGACCCAGATTAAAGCAGGGTGATTTTAGCCTACTGCGCACAAGTTCAATTACCGTAACGACAAAAAATGCCGGAACAGCCGGTGTAGACCAAGATCCGAGCAAAGTGTGCATTTGCCTATTGCATCAGTCTGAAAGAAAGTGGAGATTCAGATCAGGTTTCATATAATTTAAACTCGGGGAGGCTATAAAATGAAATTATTACAGTTTTTCCTCTGTTGAATGTTGTCTTTGGCATATATTGAACACGGGGCAGTATACACGGCATTCGGTGTTATCAATAACTGTCGTAGTGATATATACAAATTCATGCCGTACTATATTTCATTTCGGATGTACATGAATCTGTCATTAAAAATCATGATAAGGCAGATGAATTGGTTGAATTCTAACACGTTCAAGGACTTCGTCTATGCGTGTTCAAGACATATTAAGATATCACATTACAGTTTATTGCTGTTTTCTTTGAGGCTTTCATGACATATTTCGATGTTTATGCAGCCGTTTATTGGATTATTTTTTTTACTCTGATTTATCAATATAACATTGGTTTCTGAAATGGAGCCCGATGCGAGCAAAAACCAAAGCACAGCCCCGGATCCAGGGGGTGGGCTTTCGGGCTTCAGCCCCACCACCTAGGCCTGGTTAGATTAAAATATATATTGTGACATCTCATTAGAATCGCCTCGGCGAGGCGATTCTAATTAGATGTCACAACATATATTTCAAGGCAAAAAAAGATATTATCGAAAATTCTCATTAAACTGATCCCTAGTTCTGTCATATTTTTCAAGCCCCACTCCCCCGCCCCCTTCCCAAATACATCTCGGTACCTCCCAGCCCCACCAGTTATCCAGTGCCCCACCAGTATGTGGTGGCCCCACTCCTCCCCCACCCCTTCCCAAATACATCTCGGTACCTCCCAGCCCCACCAGTTATCCAGTGCCCCACCAGTATGTTGTGGCCCAACTCCTCCCCCACCCCCTTCCCAAATACATCTCGGTACCTCTCAGCCACACCAGTTATCCAGAGCCCCACCAGTATGTGGTGGCCCCACTCCCCGTCCCCTTCCCAAATACATCTCGGTACCTCCCAGTCACACCAGTTATCCAGAGCCCCACCAGTATGTGGTGGCCCCACTCCCCGTCCCCCTCCCATCCCCTTCCCAAATACATCTCGGTACCTCTCAGCCCCACCCATTATCCAGAGCCCCACCAGTATGTGGTTGTCTGTATCCGGGCCTGAAAGCAGGTCCTGCAAGCGGTTTTCAAGAATGTACGCTTACTTGTTAGTTGAAAGCGCATACAGCTGCGATTAATAGTCCTCAAAAGTAAGTTTCCAACGTGTATTAAATAAGCACCTACGAGACAATTAAAATCTGCTTACTTAAGACAGGTGCTTTTCAATGTATCTGCCTTTTTCAGGAACTGATTTACATGCTTGTATAATGCAGGTTGCTTGCTTTAGAGACAGCCACTAGGACAGGCTCAAATCAACCTGTGTAGCTGCGCAAACTGATCAAAATCTATAGATTCGCCTGGGTTTAAAGATGGAATATGCGAAAAATGGAAATTCTGATCAAACTGCGAGGATGTGCAGTCTGATCTGAATTTGTCTGTTCGCACATGCCGCAAGATACCTTTCACGCAACACCAATCAGTAATTTCTCCATTTTAACTCGAAGCATTTGACCCTTACCCTGCTGCTGCCGGTCCAGACCTGTCTATATTAGATCATATGTGTTTCTAGGTTCAAAGGATGAGAAGCGGTCAAGCCCAGTAGAGATAGTTAAAAAGATCCCAACAGAGCCATACCCTGTCACTTTCAGCAGCAATTCACCTTCACCCGTAGATCATGGCAAACATCTGGAAAAATATGGTAAGTTGTGCATATTATTGTACGATGAGTCGCACTTTAGCCTGTACGACTAGTTGCCAATTTTATTTTGTTTCCGATCAGTTGTTCATGCATTTGAATTGCAGTAGTGAGTACTGCATATCTGAATGCCTGCCGGTTGCTATCGTTATTCTAATATTCTAGCATGTTAATAAATGCACACTCGCCTGAAGTTTGCAATGTGCCAGTAGGCACGAATATACTAAAACTTGTACATATATATGACAAGGTATGCAAAAATTCGTCAGTATGATGGATCATATCCGTTGTTGTATGGGTAATTGTCTATTGCTGTATTCTAACTGTTTCCCCATCAGCCAAATGCAACAGATACCAGTAGATATCAGTAGACAGCTGTCATAACGGGGTGAAAAATATTTCGGTATAGAAAATGGCTTCAGTTACAGGAGATATTCGTCATATATATTCCATGGTTGGTCCGCATGTACGAAGAGATAATAATCCAGATTTAGCGACCGTAAAGGCGGGCAGCTATGCTTTAACAATCTTACATCAACCTCTTAAGCGCCGACCTTGTGCACTATGGCACTTTTATGCTTAAATTTGCGTTTTTCTGAGAAGGGTGGTATCAAATTTGTCAATATATATGATGACGTTTTATTCATACTTTGTAACTTGCTAAGGTTTTTTTAATAGACTAAGCAGTTAAGGTGAATGGAAGATAATTTTTACCAAGAAGTATACATCACCCATTTTAGTTGTCGTTCTCTTAGATAAGAGAGTTTACTTGAGGATCAAAAGCTTTCTTAAAGAAAGAGAGTTTACTCCCTTGAGGATCAAAAGCTTTCTTAAAGAAAGCTTTTGATCCTCAAGGGAGTAAACTCTCTTATCTCCCTTTGCAAAATATTTACTTTTCTTACCATGTATTAGTAGAATGGGGTGGGTGGTCGCTGGGGGAAATGCTAAATAACATTTTCAAATACAATCGTGGTTCCCGTTTTGATCAATTGTTCATATAGACACTGCCTTTACAGGAAGAGTGCATGGCTTTAAAAGAAGGCGCCGCAAGTTATCAAAAGAATTCGAAGACGTTTCCTTAGAAACCGGGTCAAGGTCACTTTTCAGTTTGGATGGACATGATTTTCCACGTAGACGGGTAAACTCCATGACAACTACACAGAAACCTAACTTTAGTTTGCCACCCAAAACTTCACATGGATTAAGACGAACTGTTTTGGACAGCCGACTTGGAAGGGGAGTTAACTCAAGTGGTTCTTCAAGAGAGAGTCTCAATAATGACAGTATGACCTCACTTGACAGTGTTCGTTAGAGTTCACACTTGTAAATCAATTGGGCCGTGACAAGACAAAACCAACAATGTGGTTGTGCGCCCAGCGTAGACTCAGATCAGCCTGAGCGTCCGCCCTATTTGACCAGACTCTTGGTTAAGTGCTCAAAGGGTAGCTAACGGTCAAAACTACCTCAATGAGGACAGCGAAGACTCTGATCAGACTGGGCGGATGCCCAGGCTGATCTGAGTCTGCGCTGGGCGCACAACCACATTGTTGGTTTTGTCGTGTCGCGGCTCAATAAATTATTGATAGTGATTTGTGAAAATATATATATATATAAAGAACGCAGTGCTCTAAGGGCGAGCATTTGGTAGATTTTAACTTACCTGAGTCTTTAAGTTCAAGGATGAGATTAAAGAATAGACAGGCATCCGTCGCCCGCCAACATCATTTTCAAAAATCTTCTCATCTGCAGCCACTGGGTATGTTGAAGCCATGCTTCATGTGGAGCCTCCCGGGGTCAGCGGAACGAAATTTTCCTCAGACGGTCTTGGTCACATGACCGAGATGGCCGCCATCTTTATATACATGTAGTAGTATAGTATTGACCTTGACCTGATTTATGGCAAGGTCAGCTTGGGTACGTAAATCTTCTGTATGGAAAAATATTTTGTATAAGAAAATGCTTAATGTGTTACTGACAAACTTTCTAAGTTTAAGGTTTAATATTGGTATATATGATTAACTAAAGTAGCAGATAAAGATATTATGCTGCTATATGTCAAGGTAATTCTTCGGTTTCTGTTCATGGTCACTGTGATTCTGTCATTCTGTCGCCCGTCAATATTTTCCATCATCTTCTCTCCTGTAGTCTCAGCCGGGCCGCGTAGCGCAGTCGGTACGGCACCTGACTCATATGTCAGAGGTCCTGGGTTCGATACCCGGTCTGGCCACATACTTTCGTTTCTCCTTCCGCTGATTCAAGAAGGGCAGTTGTCAGTTACTGGCGAAAGTATGTGCACTTAGTACTGGTTAACCGCTTAGGAGGTCTAAGCCTGCCCAGGAATAGTGTGGTTAGGTTAACTGACCGTCCCGACACGACCTTAGCTGTTTACCGTGGACGTAAAGCAATAAATCAATCAATCAATCAATCAATCAATCCTGTTGTCTCTCGGTCGATTGAAGCAATAATTCATATGGAATCTTCAAAAGGAAATGAAACGAAATTTTCTTCGCGTGGTCTTGATCACATTACCAAAATGGCCACCATATATGCCCATATATGGTAAAAATCTTCTATAAACCTTGTTTTCCCTAAAACGTAGGAGCCAATAACCTTGAAACTTTGTGTATACAGCACAGGGGACTCGGGTTTTACGAAGTTTATTCAAATGATGGCCCTGCATTAACCTGACTTTATTTATGTCAAGGTCAGCTTCTCCTCTAGGCCACTAGGTCAATTGAAGCCATATTTCATGCTGAGCCTCCCAGGGTCAGAGGAACGAAAGGTTGTCAAGTGGTCTTGGTCGCTAGACCAAGATGGACGCCATGCCCATATATAATAATGACCCTTTAAAATTCTTCTTCTCCTGAACAGAAAAATCAATGACCTTGAAACTTGTATGTAGCATTGAGGACTCAAGCCCTACAACATTTGTTCAAATGGTGACCATGCATTGACTCTGTCCTAATTCATGGCAAGGCCAGCTTGAGTAATATATGCTTTTTTAATTAGAAAATGCATGCTCAAACAATGGATTTCTGAGAAACTGTTGAAGTCTAAGGTATAATAACTGGTAAGTATGGTTAACTAAAGAAGCAGATCAAGCCATTATGTTGCTGAAGGTCAAAGATATTCTTTGACATTCGTTCAACGAACGTCATTGAGATTCTGTCGTCCACCGATATTTTCGCTGTTTACAAATAGGTACTCATCTCTTTAAGCATCTCCTCTGAAGCCACTGGGCCAGTTGAAGCCATAGTTTATGTGGAGAGTCCATGTGTGAGGGAAACGTAAGTTTGTCAAGTGGTCGTAGGTACATGACAAAGATGGCCGCCTTGCCCATAAATGGAAAATACTTTAAAATCTTACTCAGAACCGAAAGGCAAGGGCCTTGAAACTGTGTTTGTAGCATTGGGGACCCAAGTCCTACAAAGTTTATTCAAATGATGACCCTTCGTTGACCTTGACCTAATTTTGGCTGGGTCAATTTTAGTTTCTTGTGCTTTTTATGGGAAAATGCTTAATGAGTGGATTTCACGAACATACTTTCCTTTAAGAGCAGACCCCATTCTGGAATGGCTTTGTCATCCAGAAAAGCGAACAGAAAGTCCCAAAACTGTTGCCGATGGCGAAAAAATATAGGCGTGCCTATACGCCTTAATGATACAGGGAAGGACTGAGTGGAAAGCACAGATGGCCTGACCGCCTTGAGCAAATGCAATGTGATATCCTTTCCTGACCCCGCTACGTCTTAAGTCACAGTTCTAGACATTTATCACAAAGAAGAATCGTCTTGAAGAGCCATGAGCAGTGAGAAAGCGCTATGGTCTAGCTGCCTGCAGTGCTATTCACTGCTAGTATAGCCAATCTCGCGATAAGTAAACGATAGCTCATTATCGGTACGGACGGTACGGAAAGTGCCGACTGTTGGCGACAATGAGTTATAGCAGTAAACAGTGGCTGCGAATGCTCATTGCTAACCCCTTCTCTCCCTCTGTGAAGGTAGATAAGGTCTGTATGTTCTGAGGATCCATACAGAGGGATGTGTCCGGTCATACTCCACGAATGCGCAGACTGATCTAAGTTTTCCGCGTGTGTCAACCTTATCTTGCGGCTCGGCTTTAGCTGTATTGATGCACTGGCACTTTCTTCCGCCATTTCGACGAAGGGGAACAATTCTCATGATTTTTATTTCGCTTCTATTAATGACGTACTCATTCCAAAATGGGGTCAACACTCTAAGGAAAGAATTTGCTCCTAAAGGAGCAAATTATTTCCTTTAAGAGTTAACCCCAAACGAAGAAGGGATGTAAAACATTAAAATGGCACAGTTTCTTTCCACTACTGTGTATACATATACCTTAAAAGTAATACGCCAACCTTCTCCAGTCACTTATTATGTTAGAATAATACACTGATGTAAATTTTTGTGGTTCCAAGGGTAAACGACAAACCACAAAATGAGTTCTATATCATATTTAATGTTGTAGGTGTAAGCATACGGAACTATAGGTAAAATACTAGACTATAAGGTGTGACTATAACATTTGGGTGAGATACTGCTTTCTACACCCTGAAAATAAAGAATACAATGTTCAGTTCTTTGCTAGACAAAATACCTTTATCACCAGCAAGAAATGCGTCAGTACAAACATACGAACAACGTGCTCGGACAGTGACATCTTGAATTAGACATGTTCAGTACCGTATTTACTGTTTGCCTAAATAGTCTTTAAAACCACAAACTGTGTATCCAGTAGACAAACAAGCACTCAGCTAAAACTGTACATACCTTAGAAGTTCAGTCACACACTAACAATGTAGAAGCACAGGCGCTTGAAGTTCTATGCTCAAAACCCCCCTTAAAACCCTTTATACTTGACGCAGTCTTATAGGCCATAAGAAATGGCTCATAGCCTAGATGTTTAGCGGCACTGAAATATGTTTCATAGCACAGAACTTCAAGCGCCTGTGGTAGAAGTAAACTTCTATAAACACATTCTAACCAATCTGTGGAACTGGGCGCACCTTCTACTTTAACATCTTTCACCAGACTTCCCTCTCACAGTGAGCTGTGCTGTTCTAGAATATGCTGTTCCAGTTGTGCTGTTCTAGTGTCAGTAGGATTACTGTAAAACAGTTAATATCTGCGGTATCAAAATTTCGCGGTTTAAATAAAATGACATATTGGCGCATGTTAATTTTGGCGGTCATGGTACACCACGGCCCTAGATAATAAAGAATATTTAATATGAATTTGTGAAAAAAATCTGTTTTCCATTTAACTATACATTGTTGCATCTATTAGAATCGCCTCATCGAGGCGATTCTAATAGGTTGCCACAATGTATAGTTAAATGGAAAAAAATCTTAAATGCTCTTTTTATTTAAACCTCCGTATACGAGTGTATTAAATCTATGTAATATTGGCGAACTTATATTTTAGTGCTCATCGCTTTAACCGCCAATATCGCCAAAATTCAGTAACCGCCAAAAATAAGTGTTCTACAGTAAACTGCAAAGGGCTTACAAACAGTGACAATACGTTCAGCATAACAGTCATAAATTAGTACGAGGGGTGTTCGAAAAGATGATGACTTTGTTTAAGGGCATGCTGGGTACATTTGCTATGCATGTACTGAAAGCACTGCATTTTGTCTTTACAATGATACGAAACACACCCCGTCCAATCGAAACGCCGGAAAAATGGCACGAACGCCGGATATGCGGTATTTTCACGCCGAATTGTGGTCTTTTTGTCAGAATCGCCGCCATTGAATTTGTCAGCGGGTTACAAAAGTCGGATGAATTAATAGTTAAAAACGGTAAGTGAGTATAACGAATTAGCCTATCTGAATCTACATAGATTTCACTAACTGTCGAGACTTCATTTAGTTTAGAAACTACGTTTGTTTGTCGTAACATTTAAAGTGATTTTTGTCTTATATGTTCGGCCATTCGCTTAGACCTTATTCACGTCCTCAAGTTTCGTACTTTTTTAATTTTCATTGAAAAGAGTGACAATGAGTTGGCTTAAGTAGAATTTTAAACATCCTCATACCATTATCGGGAACCGAGTGATGCATTTTCCACCGAGGAAACCGAACTGGAGGCACAGTCTTTAAAATTAAAAGTAACGCCGGATAAACTGGTATCAGTTTCTTTGGAAAGTGCTTATTTTTTTCCATCAGACAAATAAATAAGTACACAATCAGCATATTTCCAGGTGTAAGATGTAGTAGTTTTGACGTTCCTCAGGCCATTTTAGTAGCTGCTGCTCTAAGTCTGTAAACCTGCCTATAAAATTATGAAAAATGAACGCCAAATCAAAAATTGTCATTATTACATTTGATGCTATGTTCGATTCTGAATGTTTTTATCAATAATGCAAGCAAAATGTCTTAACGGTGGTATATAAAACTAAACTTGGTAAGAGAATGACTTCTTTTCTAACAGACAGCAAATGCAAATTTCTCGGTACAAATTTGTTGCCATCTGTGACATGGGATTCAATGTAAGAATAATTTCCCTTGTAAGTATAAGACAAAGCTTCAATTTTTTGCTGTGATACTATTTCAGCTGTACGAGTTGGCCCTTGTGTCACTATATTTCTGGAACCCAGAATTAGTAGGCTGCCTAACTGGAGCCCACTGCTTATGTGCTGGTATACTTTCATTTTCATTGGAACCCAGCCACGTACACATAGTTGCTTTCTCATTTTTATAGATTTATGCATCAATTTACATGTTATTTTGTTATTTGTAAATATATTCAATATTCATATATACATGTATATAACCGAACTGTATGCCTTTTTCAAATCGCAAGGATACGGATGTGTAGTAACGGTTATACAGGTAAGTCGTGTTTGTTTCATTTTCGATTAGACTGCTGTGCCAGGGGTTTCTTGGTGTTGCCGTCTGACCCAAAGTATTCCCACTAGGCACATAAAAGCGAAGCAACGTTAAACCAACATCGATTCAACGTCATGACGACAGAAGTACCCGAGCAAACAGTGTCGACCAAGATCAAAGCATTTATCTGATCAGGATCTACACTGTTTTGTTGATGGTAAAATCTAATTTGTTCGAATTTTAGGATACTGAATAAATGTGTCCCAGCAGGCACAGAACACTGAAATATGAAAACAACGCTGGGTCAGTCATGACGCCAGTTCCATGTTAATTTAACGTTTTGTGCCCAGTTGGTGTCCCAATATTTAGGTAAATACAGATTAAATAAAATAATTGGTTCCCGGATATTATCCCAATATTTAGGATAAAAGACGTTACGAATAAAGTTTGTTTACTTGAGTTTTTTTCCTTCATACATAATATATATTTCACCCTAGCAGAACACATCGTCGAACATGATCAGCACTGATTCAACGTTGATTCAACGTCACCACATTGATTGGTTTCTGTCCAGTGGGGCTATTTTCGAATAGTATCAGTTGGAGGTGCCGTGGATAGCATCCGTGGCCCATTTGGCTTGACATTAGATGCCAATAGGTCTTACAACATATGCACATCTGCATTTTTAGAGTCAGGTCATTTTGGACAAAGGGTTAGCACCTTTGATTTAAAATTTCCTCCGAACTAGGATTCAATTCTGTTCTTCTCTAGCCTTTGCACCCCTTCTTTACTTAGTAACCCTATTGACCCGATATGATAAAAGACCGTAAATCCCCAAATAATTCATCCATCAGTTCATCCATCCATCAGCACAGATCAATCTTCGCCTCTCACTAGAATTCGTAGATTTTTCATGCGAGCAGGGATGAGTGACCAGACTATAAAGATGTGCTGATTGTATACACATTTATTTATCTAATGGAAAAAATAAGCAGTTTCAAAAGAAACTGATATCATTTTATCCGGCGTTACTTTCAATTTTTGTGACTGTGCCTCCAATTCGGCTTCCTCGGTGGAAAATGTATCACTCGGTTCCCGATAATGGTATGAGGATGTTTAAAATTCTACTTTAGCCAACTCATTGTCACACTTTTCAATGAAAATTAAAAAAGTACGAAACTTGAGGACGTGAATAAGGTCTGAGCGAAAGGCCGAACATATAAAATAAAAATCACTTTGAATGTTACGACAAACAAACGTAGTTTCTAAACTAAATGAAGTCTCGACAGTTAGTGAAATCTATGTAGATCCAGATAGGCTAATTCGTTATACTCACTTACCGTTTTTAACTATTAATTCATCCGACTTTTGTAAACCGCTGTCAAATTTAATGGCGGCGATTCTGACAAAAAGACCACAATTCGGCGTGAAAATACCGCATATCCGGCGTTCGTACCACTTTTCCGGCGTTTCGATTGGACGGGGTGAAACACTCTACAATAGGTCCCAGTCATACCACTGGGCTAATTTTATATGTAAAATCTTTTCAGTGTTAGGCATTCAAGACAAATATCCTTATAAATACAAAATTAATCTATGTCATTTGCTTGTCCATCGTTGCCTACAATATTCATACAATAGTTAGGAGGGTGGCAACTGTTATCGATTTATACCTGGCAAAGCAATGCGCACTTCTTATGACGTTACTGAAACCTATGTTAACATCATTTTTAAAAGCTTGTAGAGGCTTCATTTTTGGGATTAATTTGAATTTATTGACAGGTTTTCGTGACCCATGTAAATGCGTTTGCTGACAAGATTTTGAATGCCAATCAAAGAGCACCATGTGACAATTATAGTCTCGCGCTTCCATGCACCTTTATGAATTTCGCTCTTTCCTGGCCGAATTGGTTCCCGGTGCCCCGAACTACTAAAGCGTTCTCTATCAATAAACCTAATTCTACAGACGTAAAAATAGATCCAACTGTCTTAGTACTACAAATTAATACGGTCAAAGGGAAATAACCTTCTTACTACACACTTATACCTGCCTCAGAAAGGAAACCCTGCTACACACTTCCCGTCATTTGTCAGGCTAGTATTTCAGTCTTATTCAATACATATATATTGATAAGCATCTGACACCATTTATTAAATCACAACATAGTAGTATTATCACTTCATCTTCACCCTGCACCCACAAGAAACAAATCAATTGTACGTAACTGTGTTCGCATGAGTCCTCCACACCTAACTTCATTACTTCCCTTTGACAAAACACTTATACTAATACTGAAATAAAAGTGAGCCGCGACACGAGAAAGCCATCCCACCCAGTCTGATCAGAGTCTTCGCTGGCTATACCCTTAGCTACCCTTTAAGCGCTAAGCAAAAGGTCTGATCAAACTAGACGGATGCCCAGACTGATCTGAGTCTGCGCTTGGCGCACAACCACTTTGTTGGTTTTCTTGTGTCGCGGCTCAAGTAGTTTTAGAGCATATTGTGTCACTCTGCCTCTGTACTGACTTTACTGACTCCAACAGAATAGATAAGATACAACGCAAATGACATTCAAATGAGATTAAGGTAAACTATCAGAAGTTTGGCAAAGTGCTAAATAGATTGGAGGAGTTGTCGCAGATGATGGCTCCCAACCTGAGGTTCTCGCCAAGATTATGCAAGCCACTGCAGCCCTAAGAAAGTTGAACTCAGTTTCTAGAGATGACACCATATTTCTTGCCATATCTATTTTTCTGTACGCCTGTTTAAACATTGACCTTGACATCAGAGTCTGAGAAAAGAACACATGCCTTTGAGATGAGATGCTATCGAAGATTATTTGACATCTCTAGCACCACATGAGTAACGAGGAAGCTCGCAGACAGATCCAAGCAGGTACAATAAATTCCAGACCATGGATAAGAAACGAAAACTAATATGACTTGGCCGCACCTCAAAGTCTTCTGGCTCAGCAAAGACCTCCCTAGAGGGCACGTGACAGTGAAAGAAAACAGAAATAGAAAAATAGGAAAATAGGAGTTGAAACAGGACCAGGTGCAGGTAACTTGTAGTGCCCAAACGACCTTTTAAGGTTACAGGGTAGACTAGAGGAGACTATCAACTAATCTATTTTTGAAGCTCTGACGAAGCAAAAACGTGTTAGTTAATAATATCTTTGAAAATTATTCTTTATCTATTCTTTTACTTTAAGTTTTGATTGCTTTTTCCTGAGAACAACAAAAATAAGAAGTATGTTAACTTTTATGGAGATACCTTAATTTTTTATGGTTTTATACAGCTTTTTGCATTGACCACAAATCACCACCAGAAGGAGATAACTCGCAGATAGCTAACAAACACACGGTAGAAAGCGGGAATAACTTATTAAGTCAAGACAATAAAATATTCATGAATAGTCTCCCTTGAACTTTAGACCCATCGGCACAAACAATACAACAGTGGCGATAGTATTTTGACAATCAAAACTCATTATGAACCTCTTAGTCTAATTCCGTTTTATTAAAACTGCAGTATATTTTGCCTGTGTACGTGAAAAAGGTTGAATTAAAATTTATCAAAAATTTACAGTTGAAAGATGAGATCATATACAGGAAATGGTAACTACCTCAAGTGTTGGGTCGCTATTAAGCAACAGTAAAAATGATTTCATCCGGTATGTATTCCTTTAACGCTGAGTACCTGCTATGGATCATGAAGAATGAACAGATTTCAGTAAAAAATTGTCAAGCCATTGCAGGCGGAATTCAAGCAGATATGACCAAACAGTGCAGATCACGAGAAGACACTCAGGCCTTTAGAGATCTTTCATTCGTATAGGAGTCATTCTACAAAAATGAAGGAATTTGGGCTTTTTTGTTTTGCAAAAGATAACACAACTGATTTTGATTTGTTTTATTTTAATCTCAACTCTGAATATTTAACAACAATAAACCATTAATTTAGACAAGAGAATTTGCTTAGAAATACATGTTGGCTTATTTTGATTGCTGCCCTGGTTTTAAAATGTCATTCCTGTTACCACAACAAGAAACCTTATTTCCTAAATGAAATAATTATCGTAGTTATTTTCTTCTTTCGAATTAAAAAGTTCCTGTTTAGATCTCCAAGTTTACAAACTTGTTCAAAGGAAATATTATTTGATACTAATAATATACTCAATAACTTATTATTTTACTGAAACAAAACGTTTTAAGACAATTGCCATCAAATCTATTTTGAGAAATTGTAGGATGAGTATCTTCATTTTCTGCAAAAGGTAGCTGCAGGCATCGACTTTCAAACTGGTAAATAAATGCAACAGCAGAGCATTGGTTTAATTTATATATGGAACAAAAGTTGACAGGTAACAGGAATGACATTTGGTAACAGGAATGACAACAATAATTTTCAGCAGTAACATAAATGACAATATGAATGATGTTCAGTATCAAGAATGACAGCTAAACTGAAAGATGTTAAAATACCAAGGTAACTTGTAAACTGACTAATAGCGAAGTAGAGGTCTGGTGAATATGTTTTAGATAAAATGAGCTGTTAAAGGCTCAGAGTGACTGTTCAGTTCACCTTTAAGGTGGTGATAATCACTGCTTTGCGGCAAAGACAAAAATTTGCATAAAATGCTTGAAATTCAACAGATCTTCCCAAACATTAGCAGATGCCTTCTTTATGTAAAATGTGATTCAACCTGATAAAAGTGTACTATGAATATGTCATCCCTGTTACTTATTCTGTGGACATGTGTCATCCCTGTTACTGCAGCCAACAACAGGCGATTATATGCCGCTTATAATGTTCTGTAAAAGACACGGCATATTCAAATTGGTCTAGTTGAAAGAACTATAAATGTCAAACACAAACATCCTTCATATTTTACATATTTAATTAAATTTAAAGTGTCATTCCTGTTACTTTTGGTGGGTAACAGAGATGACAGTTACAGGGATGACAGTAACAGGAATGACAAAAAGTATGCAAACTCACACTTATTTTGCTTTCTGGAGGCAAAAACTTGAAATGTTTACACAACAATATTGATGTCTATCATACTTTTTCAGTGTTTGTATTTTGTTTTATTTGCAGCTTTTTATTTTTATAGAAAGGTGGATAACAGGGATGACAGATTACCTGTCTTACTCACTACTTAATTTAGATAATTGTTTCATATTTACCTTTAAGCAAACTGTACATAAAATACTTTAATGTTATTATAAAATTGGCACTTCTTACCTCACAAAAGTCCAGGTTATTTTCATGGGTAGTAACTCTGTCTAAACTACAACTGCAACTGCGGTAATAGAGTATGACACGAACTGCGGGACACACCAAAACAAACTTGACATGGCTTCAAATCAAAACCAATGGGTACACGACGCTTCTGTCATTGGTAGGTTTCTGTCACAGACTTTCATCATGTCTCTGTTTGTTTTGTTTATATTAGCACTTTTTGTCAAACTGAAGTTCAACTTCCACTATTTTGCAGTGGGACAAGCAAATATAAGGGGGGTAACTGTTAATTTCTTTAGAAAGAAATATGAACAGCTGCATTAACTAGCCCAGTCACTATCGTAAATGTTAGATATTTGGTCACTTTAATTAAAACATACTACCAAAGGCAAGATACTTGAAAGAGGTATACAAGTATTTAGGTGAGGGACAGGAATTCCTCATCTTTTGTAGAATGACTCATATATCTAACGTTTGTTTTAGCACCTCCTATAGTCAAACATAAACCAACCGATCCGATCCGATTCCCACCGCTCGCCGTAATATGCTCCACGTTCGCAGAAAGAACAAGCTGGATGGATTACACAACGGACCGGCATGAAGCGCACCACAGCTACCAGGGACAAGATGTACCAGTTCAAAACATAAGAATTGAGCTGCAACACGACAAAACCAACAAAGTGGTTGTGCGTAAAGGGCAGACTCAGATAAGCCTGGGCATCTGATCAGAGTCTCCGCTTTGCGCTTAAAGAGTAGCTAAGAGGCTAAGCTAGCCAGGCTGATCTGAGTCTGCGCTGGGCACACATACCACTTTGTTGGTTTTCTCGTGTCGCGACTCAAATATTTCAGTCCCGATATTTAGGATGATTGTGGTATTCACAGTTGTTCGTTTTAAGTATACTGTTCAAAGTAAGAAAGCTACGTTTAACTGACTTACCTGTGTACTCGTCGCTAGATCCGCGTGAAAACAGACATATCTGGGGAAACCTTGACCTTTAACTGTCGAAAGACCAGGCATTTTTCTATTGCCTTGATTTCACCCGTCGACGTGCTTGTTAGAGAGCCTTGCTACGCGTCTTTATTGGGTGTTCATTAGCAAAGACGTCCCCGATTCCTCAATCTTTTGTTTGTACTCTTGCTTTGTAAAAGTTCGCCCGGATTCTATAGGTGGCAAATTTAAGATGATATCACGCGGTTTGGTGGATTCTCCGGTTGAAGTTTATCCAGTCTAAGTATGACTTGTCAGTATCTTGAAGAGAGATATCAAAACCTATGGTTCTAGCCAAGCTGACTACACAATAATCTGCATCTTCGTCGTTAGTCTCTGTAGCACTCATTATCCACAGGCAGTTCCGGCGGCTGTACTGTTCTGCTATGTCCGCAGCCTCTTCAAGTCTCTGCACTCTCTGACGAAGTTGCCTGTTCTTGTCTTCAAGGACGCTACCTTAACATTGAGACAATCCGATACACCAGTAACAATAGTATTAGTCAATATGTTCTATAAAAGGGTTATAGAACATATTGTCTGCCACAGCCTGTTGAAAAGTGTCTTGGAACATCAGAGCTACATGAGGCTGGAACGATTCCTTCACCAAGGAGGCTATTTACTGAAGGTGCGCCTCCTCTAAAGTGAAAAGAGCTGCTGCATCACCAAGACACGCAGAACCACCTGAAGATATCACGCTGGAGGTCATTGCCTCGGACAGAGAGAGATCTGAATTATCTGATTATGTGATACAGTCTGAGAGACCTAAAATATCTGTTTCTGTTAAAGAGCCCGAAAGATCTAAAATATCTGACTCTGCAATGAAGTCTGATGGATCTGAAATATTTGATTCTGTTCCAGAGTCTGAGAGGTCTGAAATATCTGATTCTGCTATGGCGTCTGATGGATCTGAGTTTTTGATTGTGTTCCAGAGTCTGAGAGATCTGAAATATCTGAACTGCTATGGCGTCTGATGGATCTGAGTATTTGATTCTGCTACAGAGTCTGAGAGATCTGAAATATCTGATGGAGTCTGAGAGATCTGAGTATCTGATTCTGTTCCAGAGTCTGAGAGATCTAGAATATCCGATTCTGCTATGGAGTCTGAGAGATCTGAAGTATCTGATTCTGCTCTATAGAGTCTGAGAGATCTGAAATACCTGACTCTGCTAAAGAGTCTGAGAGATCTGAAATACCTGATTCTGCTACAGAGTCTGAGAGATCTGACATATCTGATTCTGCTCTATAGAGTCTGAGAGATCTGAAATACCTGACTCTGCAAAAGAGTCGAAGAGATCTGAAATACCTGATTCTGCTAAAGAATCTAAGAGATCTGAAATACCTGATTCGGCTACAGAGTCTGAGAGATCTGAAATACCTGATTCTGCTACAGAGTCTGAGAGATCTGAAATACCTGACTCTGCGAAAGAGTCTTAGAGATCTGAAATACCTTACATGATTCTGCTTCAGAGTCTGAGAGATCTGAAATACCTGATTCTGCTACAGAGTCTGAGAGATCTGAAATATCTGATTCTTCTACAGAGTCTGAGAGATCTGAAATATCTGACTCAGCTAAAGAGTCTAAGAGATCTGAAATACCTGATTCTGCTACAGAGTCTGAGAGATCTGAAATACCTGATTCTGCTACAGAGTCTGAGAGATCTGAAATACCTAATTCTGCTACATAGTCTGAGAGATCTGAAATATCAGATTCTGCTACAGAGTCTGAGAGATCTGAAATACCTGATTCTGCTAGAGTGTCTGAGAGATCTGAAATATCTGATTCTGCCACAGAGTCTGAGAGATCTGAAATATATGACTCTGCTACATAGTCTGAGAGACCTGAAATTTCTTATTCTGTTATAGAGTCTGAGAGATCTGAAATACCTGATTCTGCTACAGAGTCTGAGATATCTGAAATATCTGACTGCTAAAGAGTCTAAGAGATCTGAAATACCTAATTCTGCTACAGAGTCTGAGAGATCTGAAATACCTGAATCTCCTACATAGTCTGAGAGATCTGAAATACCTAATTCTGCTACATAGTCTGAGAGATCTGAAATATCTGATTCTGCTACAGAGTCTGAGAGATCTGAAATACCTGATTCTGCTACAGAGTCTTAGAGATCTGAAATATCTGATTCTGCTACAGAGTCTGAGAGATCTGAAATACCTGATTCTGCTACAGAGTCTGAGAGATCTGAAATACCTGATTCTGCTAAAGAGTCTGAGAGATCTGAAATTTCTTATTCTGTTATAGAGTCTGAGAGATCTGATATACCTGATTCTGCTTCAGAGTCTGAGTGATCTGAAATTTCTTATTCTGTTATAGAGTCTGAGAGATATGAAATACCTGATTCTGCTACAGAGTCTGAAAGATCTGAAATACTTGATTCTGCTACAGAGTCTTAGAGATCTGAAATACCTGATTCTGCTTCAGAGTCTGAGAGATCTGAAATACCTGATTCTGCTACAGAGTCTGAGAGATCTGAAATATCTGATTCTGTTATAGAGTCTATGAGATCTGAAATACCTGATTCTCTACAGAGCCAGAGAGATCTGAAATTTCTGATTCTGTTATAGAGCCTGAGAGATCTGAAGTATTTGATTCTGCTAAAGAGTCTGACAATATACGGTTCTTCTTATTTTCACTGTCGAAATCTTAGTATCTTTAAAGCTCACAGGGGTGTTCAGAATGCCTCATTATAATATTGTATTCAGATATCGCTAGTTATTTTGATCAGTGTAGTTCAAAATGCGCTCCTAGACAGTCATTCGTTCATAGAGGCGCCCACAATGTACGCAGATTGATTTTCATATATCAAGATTGATACAAACTGATGAAAATACCACACATCTCTACATAATTTATTATTCAAAGTATCTCATCATGTCACTAACAACACTAATAAAATGACAGGGTTCTAAGAGAATTCATCCAGTCTGACAAACAACGCTACATTTTATACTTTTCGAGAGTGACACAAAAGTTCAAGCATTCGCCATAATCACGTAACCTAAACCAGCAGCTTAAATGTATCAAAGGGTCACGGATGTCCTTTAAGACAGCACAAGTACAACCGCGCTATGAAAGGATGACATCTTCATTAAACAGCGCTAGTCACGCTGCGATACGAAAGAAGGCAGCCCTAGTTCTAAGGTATGGCTTGCTGTGCAACCAAGCAAGTAAGTTTGGACTGGCTCCGGACTCCAGTGTAAGTCAGTAAAACTGATAAAATGTCCAACTGTTGCACCAATTACTAGGACATCGCTGGATCTATAACATTCAGCTACATGTATCAGAAAATATCTAATAATCCCTTCTATTCCAGGATGGTGAAGTTGGTTTGTTTTTCGTTTTTCGCTTTTCGTTTTTCGCTTTTCGTTTTTCGTTTTTCGCTTTCCGTTTTTCGCTTTTTGTTTTTCGTTTTTCGACATTCAACTCCTATTTTAACATTCGCACTAAAACCGAATATCGAAATTTGACATTCGAAATCCTATTTTGACATTCGCACTGAAGCTGAATATCGAATTTTGACTTTCGAAATCCTATTTTACCATTCAAACTCAGGCCGAATATGGTATTTTGACATTCGAAATCCTATTTCGACATTCGCACTGAAGCCGAAAATCGAATTTTCACATTCGAAATCCTATTTTGACATTCAAACTCACGCCGAATATGGTATTTTGACATTCGAAACCTATTTTGTCATTTGCAGTGAAGCCGAATATCGAATTTTGACATTCGAAATCCTATCTTGACATTCGCACAGAGGCCGAATATCGAATTCTGACATTCAAAATCCTATTTTGACATTCAAACTCTGGCCGAAAATGATATATTTTGACATTCGAAATCTTATTTCGACATTGGCACTGAAGCCGAATATATTATGGTATTTTGACATTCGAAATCCAATTTGGACGTACAAATTCAGGCCGAATATGATATTTTGACAGTCTAAATCCCATTTTAACATTCGCACTGAAGTTGAATGTCGAATTTTGACATTCGAAATCGTATTTTGACATTCGAATTCAAGCCGAATATAGTATTTTGACATTCGAAAGCCCATTTTGACATTCGCACTGAAGCCGAATATCGAATTTTGACATTCAAAAGCCTATTTTGACATTCGAACTCAGGCCGCATATCGAAATTTTGACGTTCGAAATCCTATTTTGACATTCGCTCAGAAGCCGAATATAGAATTTTGACATTCGAACTCCTATTTTGAAATTCGATTTCAGGCCGAATCTGGTATTCGAAATCCTATTTTGACATTCGAACTCAGGCCGCATATCGAATTTAGACTTTCGAAATCCAATTTGATATTCGAATTCAGACCAAAAGAGTTATTTTGATATTCGAAATCCTATTTTGACATTCGAACTCAGGCCGAATACGGTACTTTGATATTCGAAATCTGATTTTGACATTCGCACTGAAGCCGAATATCGACTTTTGACATTCGAAATCTTATTTTGACATTCGAACTCAGGCCGAATATCGAATTTAGACTTTCGAAATCCTATTTTGACATTCGAATTCAGGCCAAAAGAGTTATTTTGATATTCGAAATCCTATTTTGACATTCGAACTAAGGCCGAATATCTAATTATGATGTTCGAAATCCTATTTTGACATTCGCACTGAAGCCGAATATCGAATTTTGACTTTCGAAATCCTATTTTGACATTCGAACTCAGGCCGAATAAGGTATTTTAACATTCGAAATCCTATTTTGACATTTGCACTGAAGCCGAATATCGAATTTTTACATTCAAAATCCAAAATGTCAAAATAGGATTTCGAATGTCAAAATATTATATTCGGCCTGAATTCCAAAGTCAAAATTCGATATTCGGCTTCAGTGCGAATGTCAAAATAGGATTTCGAATGTCAAAATACCATATTCGGCCTGAATTCGAATGTCAAAATAGGATTTCGAAGTTCATAATTCGATATTCGGCTTCAGTGCGAATGTCAAAATAGTACTTCGAATGTCAAAATACCATATTCGGCCTGGGTTTGAAGGTCAAAATAGGATTTCGAAATTCAAAATTCGATATTCGGCTTCAGTGCGTATGTAAAAATAGGATTTCGAATGTCAAAATACCACATTTAGTCTGAATTCGAATGTCAAAATAGGATTTTGAATGTGAAAATTCGATATTCGGCTTTAGTGGGAATGTCACAATAGGATTTCGAATGTCAAAATACCATATTCGGCCTGAGTTTGAAGGTCAAAATAGGATTTCGAAATTCAAAATTCGATATTCGGCTTAAGTGCGTGTGTAAAAATAGGATTACGAATGTCTAAATACTACATTGAGTCTGAATTCGAATGTCAAAATAGGATTTCGAATGTCTAAATTCTATATTCAGCTTCAGTGCGAATGTTAAAATAGGATTTAGAATGTCAAAATATCATATTCGGCCTGAGTTTTAATGTCAATATAGGATTTCGAATGTGAAAATTCGATTTTCGGCTTCAGTGCAAATGTCAAAATAGGATTTCGAATGTGAAAATTCGATATTCTGCTTCAGTGCTAATGTAAAAATAGGATTTCTGATGTCAAAATACCATATTCGGCCTGAGTTTGAAGGTCAAAGTAGGATTTCGAATGTCAGAATCCGATCATCGGCCTCTGATTCTGTTATAGAGCCTGAGAGATCTGAAGTATTTGATTCTGCTAAAGAGTCTGACAATATACGGTTCTTCTTATTTTCACTGTCGAAATCTTAGTATCTTTAAAGTTCACAGGGGTGTACAGAATGCCTCATTATAATATTGTATTCAGATATCGCTAGTTATTTTGATCAGTGTAGTTCAAAATGCGCTTCTAGACAGTCATTCGTTCATAGAGGCGTCCACAATGTACGCAGATTGATTTTCATATATCAAGATTGATACAAACTGATGAAAATACCACACATCTCTACATAATTTATTATTCAAAGTATCTCATCATGTCACTAACAACACTAATAAAATGACAGGGTTCTAAGAGAATTCACCCAGTCTGACAAACAACGCTACATTTTATACTTTTCGAGAGTGACACAAAAGTGCAAGCATTCGCCATAATCACGTCACCTAAACCAGCAGCTTAAATGTATCAAAGGGTCACGGATGTCCTTTAAGACAGCACAAGTACAACCGCGCTATGAAAGGATGACATCTTCAGAAACAGCGCTAGTCACGCTGCGATACGAAAGAAGGCAGCCCTAGTTCTAAGGTATGGCTTGCTGTGCAACCCAGCAAGTAAGTTTGGACTGGCTCCAGACTCCAGTGTAAGTCAGTAAAACTGATAAATTGTCCAACTGTTGCACCGATTACAGCTTAGGACATCGCTGGATCTATAACATTCAGCTACATGTATCAGAAAATATCTAATAATCCCTTCTATTCCAGGATGGTGAAGTTGGTTTGTTTTTCGTTTTTCGCTTTTCGTTTTTCGCTTTTCGTTTTTCGTTTTTTGCTTTCCGTTTTTCGCTTTTTGTTTTTCGTTTTTCGACATTCAACTCCTATTTTAACATTCGCACTAAAACCGAATATCGAAATTTGACATTCGAAATCCTATTTTGACATTCGCACTGAAGCTGAATATCGAATTTTGACTTTCGAAATCCTATTTTACCATTCAAACTCAGGCCGAATATGGTATTTTGACATTCGAAATCCTATTTCGACATTCGCACTGAAGCCGAAAATCGAATTTTCACATTCGAAATCCTATTTTGACATTCAAACTCACGCCGAATATGGTATTTTGACATTCGAAATCCTATTTTGACATTTGCAGTGAAGCCGAATATCGAATTTTGACATTCAAAATCCTATCATGACATTCGCACAGAGGCCGAATATCGAACTCTGACATTCAAAATCCTATTTTGACATTCAAACTCTGGCCGAAAATGATATATTTTGACATTCGAAATCTTATTTCGACATTGGCACTGAAGCCGAATATTGTATTTTGACATTCGAAATCCAATTTGGACATACAAATTCAGAGCGAATATGATATTTTGACAGTCTAAATCCCATTTTAACATTCGCACTGAAGTTGAATGTCGAATTTTGACATTCGAAATCGTATTTTGACATTCGAATTCAAGCCGAATATAGTATTTTGACATTCGAAAGCCCATTTTGACATTCGCACTGAAGCCGAATATCGAATTTTGACATTCAAAAGCCTATTTTGACATTCGAATTCAGGCCGAATATGATATTTTGACGTTCGAAATCCTATTTTGACATTCGCTCAGAAGCCGAATATAGAATTTTGACATTCGAAATCCTATTTTGAAATTCGAATTCAGGCCGAATTTGGTACTCGAAATCCTATTTTGACATTCGAACTCAGGCCGCATATCGAAATTAGACTTTCGAAATCCTATTTTGACATTCGATTTCAGGCCAAAAGAGTTATTTTGATATTCGAAATCCTATTTTGACATTCGAACTCAGGCCGAATACGGTACTTTGATATTCGAAATCTGATTTTGACATTCGCACTGAAGCCGAATATCGACTTTTGACATTCGAAATCTTATTTTGGCATTCAAACTCAGGCCGAATATCGAATTTAGACTTTCGAAATCCTATTTTGATTTTCGAATTCAGGCCAAAAGAGTTATTTTGATATTCGAAATCCTATTTTGACATTCGAACTAAGGCCGAATATCTAATTATGATGTTCGAAATCCTATTTTGACATTCGCACTGAAGCCGAATATCGAATTTTGACTTTCGAAATCCTATTTTGACATTCGAACTCAGGCCGAATAAGGTATTTTAACATTCGAAATCCTATTTTGACATTTGCACTGAAGCCGAATATCGAATTTTTTACAATCAAAATCCAAAATGTCAAAATAGGATTTCGAATGTCAAAATATTATATTCGGCCTGAATTCCAAAGTCAAAATTCGATATTCGGCTTCAGTGCGTATGTAAAAATAGGATTTCGAATGTCAAAATACCATATTTGGCCTGAATTCGAATGTCAAAATAGAATTTCGAAGTTCAAAATTCGATATTCGGCTTCAGTGCGAATGTCAAAATAGTACTTCGAATGTCAAAATACCATATTCGGCCTGAGTTTGAAGGTCAAAATAGGATTTCGAAATTCAAAATTCGATATTCGGCTTCAGTGCGTATGTAAAAATAGGATTTCGAATATCAAAATACCACATTTAGTCTGAATTCGAATGTCCAAATAGGATTTTGAATGTGAAAATTCGATATTCGGCTTTAGTGCGAATGTCACAATAGGATTTCGAATATCAAAATACCATATTCGGCCTGAGTTTGAAGGTCAAAATAGGATTTCGAAATTCAAAATTCGATATTCGGCTTCAGTGCGTATGTAAAAATAGGATTTCGAATGTCAAAATACCACATTTAGTCTGAATTCGAATGACAAAATAGGATTTTGAATGTGAAAATTCGATATTCGGCTTTAGTGGGAATGTCACAATAGGATTTCGAATGTCAAAATACCATATTCGGCCTGAGTTTGAAGGTCAAAAAGGATTTCGAAATTCAAAATTCGATATTCGGCTTAAGTGCGTGTGTAAAAATAGGATTACGAATGTCAAAATACTACATTTAGTCTGAATTCGAATGTCAAAATAGGATTTCGAATGTCTAAATTCTATTTTCAGCTTCAGTGCGAATGTTAAAATAGGATTTAGATTGTCAAAATATCATATTCGGCCTGAATACAAATTTCAAATTGGATTTCGAATGTCAAATTACCATATTCGGCTTCAGTGGGAATGTCGAAATAGGATTTCGAATGTCAAAATATCATATTCGGCCTGAGTTTGAATGTCAATTTACGATTTCGAAAGTGAAAATTCGATATTCGGCTTCAGTGCAAATGTCAAAATAGGATTTCGAATGTGAAAATTCGATATTCTGCTTCAGTGCTAATGCAAAAATAGGATTTCTAATGTCAAAATACCATATTCGGCCTGAGTTTGAAGGTCAAAGTAGGATTTCGAAATACAAAAATCGATATTCGGCTTCAGTGCGAATGGTCAAAATAGGATTTCGAATGTCAAAATACCACATTCAGTCTGAATTCTAATGTCAAAATAGGTTTTCGAATGTCAAAATTCGATATTCAGCTTCAGTGCGAATATTAAGATAGGATTTAGAATGTCAAAATATCATATTCGGCCTGAATTCGAATTTCAAGATTGGAGTTCGAATGTCAAAATACAATATTCGGCTTCAGTCCGATCATCGGCCTCTGTGCGAATGTCAAAATAAGATTTCGAATGTCAAAATACCATATTCGGCCTGAATTCGAATGTCAGAATAGGATTTCAAAGGTCAAAGCTTCACTGCAATGACAAAATAGGATTTCGAATGTCAAAATACCATATTCGGCATGAGTTTGAATGTCAAAATAGGATTTCGAAATTCAAAATTCGATATTTGGCTTCGGTGCGTATGTAAAAATAGGATTTCGAATGTCAAAATACCACATTTAGTCTGAATTCGAATGTCAAAATAGGATTTTGAATGTGAAAATTCGATATTCGGCTTAAGTGCGAATGTCACAATAGGATTTCGAATGTCAAAATACCATATTCGGCCTGAGTTTGAAGGTCAAAATAGGATTTCGAAATTCAAAATTCGATATTCGGGTTCAGTGCGTGTGTATAAATAGGATTTTGAATGTCAAAATATCTCATTTAGTCTGAATTCGAATGTCAAAATAGGTTTTCGAATGTCTAAATTCTATTTTTAGCTTCAGTGCGAATGTTAAAATAGGATTTAGAATGTCAAAATATCATATTCGGCCTGAATACGAATTTCAAAATTGGATTTCGAATGTCAAAATACCATATTCGGCTTAAGTGCGAATGTCGAAATAGGATTTCGAATGTCAAAATATCATATTCGGCCTGAGTTTGAATGTCAAAATAGGATTTCGAATGTGAAAATTCGATATTCGGCTTCAGTGCAAATGTCAAATAGGATTTCGAATGTGAAAATTCGGTATTCGGCTTCAGTGCTTATGTAAAAATAGGATTTCTAATGTCAAAATACCATATTCGGCCTGAGTTTGAAGGTCAAAATAGGATTTTGAAATACAAAAATCGATTTTCGGCTTCAGTGCGAATGTCAAAATAGGATTTCGAATGTCAAAATACCACATTCAGTCGGATTTCGAATGTCAAAATAGGTTTTCGAATGTCAAAATTCGATATTCAGCTTCAGTGCGAATATTAAGATAGTATTTAGAATGTCAAAACATCATATTCGGCCTGAATTCGAATTTCAAGATTGGAGTTCGAATGTCAAAATACAATATTCGGCTTCAGTGCGAATGTCGAAATGGGATTTCGAATGTAAAAATACCATTTTCGGCCTGAGTTTGAATATCAAAATAGGATTTCAAATGTCAGAATTCGACATTCGGCCTCTGTGCGAATGTCAAAATAAGATTTCGAATGTCAAAATACCATATTCGGCCTGAATTCGAATGTAAGAATATGATTTCAAAGGTCAAAATTAGATATTCAGCTTCACTGCAAATGACAAAATAGGATTTCGAATGTCAAAATACCATATTCGGCATAAGTTTGAATGTCAAAATAGGATTTCGAATGCGAAAATTCGATATTCGGCTTCAGTGCGAATGTCAAAATAGGATTTAGAATGTCAAAATACCATATTCGGCCTGAGTTTGAATGTCAAAATAGGATTATGAAATTCAAAATTCGATATTCAGCTTCAGTGCGAATGTCAAAATAGGATTTCGAATGTCAAAATAACACATTCGGTCTGAATTCGAATGTCAAAATAGGATTTCGAATGTCAAATTTCGATATTCGGCGGCTTCAGTGCAAATGTTAAAATAGGAGTTGAATGTCGAAAACGAAAAATGAAAAACGAAAAGCGAAAAACGAAAAACGAAAAGCGGAGAAACGAAAAGCGAAAAACGAAAAGCGAAAAACGAAAAACGAAAATCGAAAAACGAAAAGCGAAAAACGAAAAACAAACCAACTTCACCTTTCTCAATTCCTATGGTTGATGCGTTCTGTATAAAATGACATTATAATTTAATCGACTGTAACCAGTCTAACATTGTACGTGCGGACAAAATTTTGCAAAAAAAAACAACTACAAAAAAAAACACTTGCGTGTATACAAACAGTACAACAAACACGTATGTGCACAACCACGAACAAGTAAACATTTGCATGACATTCACAGAAAGACAGAATACCTAGTTCGATCTTTCGTTCTTAGCTGTTTACCCATAAACAGAAATGACAGATAGACGGACAGACGCATGCTTTCTGCTCTCGAAGGAACTCTTTAAGTTTTTGATTTTACATTTACAATTCCATTTTCTCTTATCAGGCGTGCTGTTCGGACACATTCTTATTTCTATTTAAACTTTATTGTTTCTCTTGAAATTCCGCTGTAGTATAAAAACATGAGGTACAGGAGATTTTCCTAAGGGTAAATTGGCCATATAGTCATTTCCGGGGAGGTGGGGGAGGAAGGTGGGATAGGAGAATTCTTTTATATAGACGTATTTACTGGGAGAAATTTTACGACGAACATATATTAGCCATTATTCCGGGGCATGAAACTGCTAGGGGAAGGGTGGAGATTTTTTTGCTATAAGGTACAGCCAAAACACAGCCGATATTCTGAAGTTATTATTTTCTTTTACTAAACTAAAGTTCTAAACAAAGGATATGAAATAAAGTGACATTGTTTACTGTCATTTATTTTCCGCCAAGCCCTTTATATATCTCAAATGAACAATTGACCTGAGTATATACGTTAGAGGAGTCAAGTACAAGTACAAAAGTTTATTCGGTATAAAACATAATACAATGTTTATAACCAATAGACGCGTAGAAATACAGTGAAGACAATGAAACAATATACTGTTTGCAGAAGAGCGTAACATATAACATACATATATATAAAGTATGATATTGCAATTTACATAACACTTCGTAACAGTTTACGTGGTCATGTGTTTCGTTTTTTAGTGGCAAAGTAAATGAATTTCGCTAGACCGGTGATAGAAGGTTTGGATGTTTTAGAAAGTAGTGTTTCAAATTTTATTACTGTTGGCCAGTGGCAAAAATATGGCTTGAAAAACTTTCTTCTTAAATCCCTATAATTTGGACAAACAAGTAAAAAGTGATACTCGTCTTCAACTTTACCCATATTACAAAACTGATATATCCTTTGCTCTCTTGGTGTACTTTCATATCTACCTGTCTCGATCATTAAGCTATTGGAAGATGTTCGAAAACGTGTTAGTGCTGATTTATATTTCGAGTCGATTTCAAGATTAAGATAATTCTCGAGTTCGAAATTGTGCTTAAAAATACTATATGCCTGAAGCCGGTTTGAGATATTTATTTCAGAGTACCATGTCTGTTTATATGTGTCTAGTATGCGATGACGAATCAGATTAAACGGAATATTAATATCGAATTGCTGTCTCCAAATATACCCATGGCATTGCAGTATATTTTTTACCTGGGTAGCCCAGTTTTGACCATTGTAATTTATATCGAGATCGGAATCTTGCTTAAGCATTAAGTAAACTTGTTTCAATAATGAATTATTGTTTTGTTGTAGAATTTTGATCCAATATTTGACCATGTTAATTTTTCTTGATACTTAAAATGGCGTTCTGCCAATTTCTCCGTGCAGTGCAGATAAGTTAGTGGATTTCTTAACGCCAAGGATTAATCGCAAGAATTTAGTGTGAATAAAGCATGCAAACCCCAGACTTCAGAAGAATCATTAAGGATCGGAGACACTAGCGTATCAAAGAGATGCAGTTTTTGTGAGATTGGTAATTCGATATTTTTGAAAATAGTAAAAAGATTGTGTAAAGCGAAGGATGCATGTTGTGATATACATTTTTGCGTACGGTACCAACTGCCGTTTTCGTTTTTTAAAAGGGTGACACCCAAATACTTAAATTGGTCTACAACTTCTATTATGGTATTATATATAACGAAATCGAAATGTGTTCTTCTTCCTTTTTCAAAGATCATAGCCTTTGTTTTATTAGTATTTATCTTCAGGTCCCAAAGTTGGCAATACATTTCTAGATCTGAGAGTAATGACTGCAATGTCTCGGGCAATTTTGCAAAAGCACTTGATCATCTGCGAATAATATGAGAAATAATTTCAGGTCGTTGATTGTAAAAATATTTTGTAAGTCTGCGTTAATATTTTCGACAAAATCGTTTACAAAAAGCATGAATAATAAGGGCGAATTAGGGTCCCCTTGTTTCAAGCCTATGTTTGAATCAAAAAAGCTAGAGTATGTTGACATATTTCACACATGATTTGACAACAGTATACATTGACTTGATTGCTTTGACTAATTTGCAACTAACATTCTCGGTCAATAATTTTTGCCATAAGAGGGAACGATCTATCTTATCAAAACACTTTTCGTAATCAATGAAAATACAGCATAACTTCTGGCCTTCATTTAGTACCTTTGAGATAACGGCGTGCAGGATATAGATACAATCTTGAACCGATTTCCCTTTTTGAAAGCCGAACTGGTTGTCTGAATTTTTTTCGTATTTTTCAACCCAACTGGTAAGGCGGTTTAATAGAAGCTGGGAATATACCTTCGCTAAAACACTAACGATAATTGGATGCCTCATTAACGTCCCCTTTTTGAACATAGGGGCAATAATGCCTTCTCCCCAGGCGCAGGGGTACTCACTGAAATTGAAAATTCTGTTTTACAACGATAAAAGAAATGGTGATATTAATTGATAAGATGTTTTTATATTTCTCCTGTTATGCTGTCTATTCCCGGATATTTATTATTGTTTAATGACAATATTACTCGTCGAAATTCGTTTTCCGAAAAATTTATATCCGCCAAGCCTTTTATATATCTCAAATGAACAATTGACCTGAGTATATACGTTAGAGGAGTCATTAATTTATAATAAAATCGAAATGCTGAACAAAGAAACCTTATTTGCTATGTTTGCAATTTACTTACTTTCAAGGAAAGCATTCCCCTAAATCATGACTGGACAAGTGTGAGCACTGAAGAGCAATTATTTCGTTGGTAACAGCACAACTTTGTTCAAAGAAACAACGAAATAACAGTAAAATTAAATGACTGGTACTTGATCATGGGATGTTGGTACTGTTTTTTTTTTTTTTTTTTTTTTGGCAAATGGACCTCAAAACCACTAAGCTTAGCCTTCCAATCAGCAAACAATGTTTAAAGTCATTCCGCTTGAATTTATGGACTTATTGTTTGTCACAGTCTGAAAACAGAGGCGAGCGACTAAAACTAGATTGCATGGATACACAGACTGGTCAAAGTTTTCGCTCTGCAACATGCCGTAAGGCAAATTTGTCTTATATCGCGGATGATTGTTTGTTACTGGTTTTCAGCCTAAACATCTTAATGTAACACTTTTGAGTCCCATGAGGGCGCTTTACTGTTGAATATTCAAGAGCTCTTACTTCTTTTTAAGTGGAGCTGTATGCCGTAAAAATTCTAAGTATTGGGCCAGATATGTGTAAACAAACACTGCAGACCCAGATCAGCCTGATCAGCGTCTTCACTGTTTGCCTTTCCATCTAGCATCTTTTGGAAGCGACGCGTTACTGCACTGTCAAAACAAACTTTTCTATTTTTAGGAAGATTTGAAACTATTTTGAGTGTCTTAATTTTCAAAAATGTTTACTGTAAATTTGCAATTATTCCTGTCTCTTCCCTTTGTCTTTATGGCAACAGAACCGTTTCCGCAGGATGCATTCATATATATTAAAGAGGACTCTCCCCTAAAGTGCCGCATTCGGTTGTTGAACAAGTAGAACAAAGTGTATTTAACACAAGAGCTGAAAAGATTAGAAGCCAAGATATTTAAAGAAAAGAAGATACATGTAATAAGAAAGACAAAACAATTATTCACAGTCTTACTTGTATCCTGTTGGTGACCCTTTCTAGAGTTCGAGCAGGTAAGGCAAATATTTTATTTCATTGTATACAGATTTCCACCTTGCATAAATATTGTACCAATGCACCGTCATGAAAACTGCGGATGTTGATAAAACTTATAAGTACACCGCAACATATCACACAAGAGGAAATCGAGCACCATAATGCAACTGATCGATCCGTCCCGGACTCTACCATACGCAATTTCTGAGTTATTGAGGATCACTGATTGCATAAATTCGTTTTCGTTTGAAGTTTTCATATTTGCTGATATAATTGTGGATTTGCCTTCATAATATCTTGCCAGTGCCTGCTAGAATGCATAATTCAGGCCTTTTGGCAATTTGATGTTAGTGTGTCAGTTGCCCATTTGAGTTGCTTCTCTTGAATCACAATTATTCTGATGCCAAGCTTGCCAAACTCGCCAACCGTAAACCTCTTCACTTTTGCTTTACGTAATAGGTATAGCCAATCTTTTGGAGATGTATCAGTAAATATCAATACGGATTGTCAGGGGTACAGGATAATTGACGAGCCCTTTAGGGCGAGTCCAATTATCATGTACACCTGACAATCTGTTTACTAATAGTACTGATTCTCAGGGGTACAGGATAATTGACGAACCCTTTATCTATTACGTAAAACAAAAGTGAAGAGGTTAACGGTTGGCGAGTTTGGCAAGCTTGGCATCAGAATCTAACTGCTTACACTGTGTGTCTCAGTCACAGGAGACGGGATTCTTGCACGTTATTTTCTTTTCTTTTTTCACCTTTTTTCATTGCATATTGATAAGTTTTCAAAATAAGAGTAGTCTTTTTCACTGCATAAAGATATATGTCTTCATCGCATAATTTGTTTATCGTATAATTTGCTTAGTCTGTTGTAACCCTTCTGTTGGTCTAAATTATTTAGTTCAGTAAAGATAGCTGAGTTGCCTCATATTTGGGAAAGAGCTGCTGACTGGGCTTATCACTTGTAATTTATTGTTTGTTGGGATGTCTTTGTCAATCTTTCCCTTAGATGTTGGGGATAGGGTTTGGGATCTGATTCAGTCAGTTCCTGAAGTGTAGTTACTCTTTAAATTTCAATATAAAAGTCTTGCAAGACGAGGCGTTCTAGGGATCTTGACAATGATAGTTTAACTGTTTTCTATAGTACAGAAGCAGTAGAAAACAAATCACTGTATGTCTAATCTATAGAAATGCAACGTCAAGATTTCCAGAGTTCAGGTTTTGCAAGGTTACTTTTAGTTTGAAGAAACATCTATATGGCCAGATAACAAAGTAACAGGACGATTAGTCTTTTCATAATCATAAAGCCATAATGGTGCGACCTTACAATTACGATGGGTCCGTGCCATCAGGTCAGTTTACAATAACACCAGCCGAGCCTAAATGTTAACCTTTTTGAATATTTTAATAAGCGTCAGGCTGAAATTAATGAAATATGAACCACTGATGAGTTCGGTTTTCTCGAAGTGATGTTTACGGGGTGGGAGCTCGTTGGGGACTGTGGGTGGGGGGGGGGGCGTCGTTTTTTTTTTTCTTCTTAGCTAAATTATTGCATTTAACTACGCACAGAGCTGTCATAATATCATGTCCGGGAGTCAAATTTCTTTAGAAAAATATTGACCGGAAGTCGTTATTATATGGGGTCATAATTTTTCGCGTGGGGTCGTTATACTTCATTTGGGGAGTCATGATTTTATGACCGTGGGCTAGGGTCGTAAAATTATGACCTGGGAGTCACTTTTTTAAGAATAATGACTGGGGGTCACTTTACTTTGTTACACCGGCAATAGCCTGGTACCACCCTGGCACCATGATGCCTTAAGCGACAAATGTAGGCCAAGAAATCCACTCCATGTTGCTTTTCAGTGCGTGACTACAGTGCATGACTGAATTGCTGACACGCCACACCTTTTTCTGTGCAACTGGCATTATTGGTACATGACGTCCTAGCAACGTCTTGCACCCACAGGTAAAATTGTCTTATCTGAGTTTAGGTCGGTTGTCAATCAATTAAGGAGCGAGCAGGAAGCCACATGAGTCGCAGGGTCTCTCGATTATGTTGCTTATGTAATAAGTGGTGCAATGGAAAAGACAAAATTCATCCGAGGTGCTTGCCTGGGCCAGATTGCCTGACCCAGATTTAGATTGGCAAATTTTGCCAGTAGGTCCTCCTGAATAAATTATCTGCGTGCTTCAAGGGAAGCAAATCAAAAGGGCAACTAACACACCAACATCAAATTATCAAAAAAGACCTCCATACGAGCCGAACTACCAACTAATTGTGTGCACCGCGGCGGAGGGTGAGGGTGAAGGTTTGGGCCCAGTAAAGCGATTTAAACCCCCCAGTAGTTATAACTGACCGTCCCAAGGCGGTACATCCGTTGCGGTTGAATTTGTTTTATGTTCGGTGCTGTTTAACTTATTGTGTTTTCATATTAACCCTTCTGTTGGTCTAAATTATTTAGTTCAGTATAGATAGCTGAGCTGCCACCTTTTTGGGAAAGAGCTGCTGATTCGGCTTATCACTTGTAATTAATTGTTTGTTGGGATGTCTTTGTCAATCTTTCCCTTCGATGTTGGGGATAGGGTTTGGGATCTGATTCATTCAGTTCCTGGAGTGTATTTACTCTTTAAATCTGAATTACTAGTATACATTCTAACTTAACCTGGCTAGAAAATATGAAGGCAAGTCCATAAAATCAGTGAACATAAAATCCTCAAACGAAAACGTATTTATGCAATAAGCGATCCTCAATAACTAAGAAATTGCGTATGGTAGAGTCCGGGACGGTTCGATCAGTTGCATTCTTCTTGTGTGATTTGTTGCGATGTAATCATTTGTTTTAGCAATATCCACAATTTTCACGAAGGCTCCGGTGCATCGGTATGATATTCTTGCAAGGCGAAAATCTGTTTACAATGAAATGCGTTAATTCTGCAAATACATCATATATCTTGTAACCACAGCTCCAGATATGAAGGGGTAACAGGGATAATTTAGGGATATTTTTCCATATTTCTCCATAAAAACATACGTCGTGGCCATTCATGAGAACCGTCTCGCCGAGCCGGTTCTAATGAGCGTTCACAACATATGTTTCGGCGAGACGGTGCCAATGAGGGGTCACAACATATGTTTTCATTGAGAAATAAGAAAATTTATCTTTGAATATAACCCTTCAAGAATTATATTACTTTTTTCAGAATGGCAGATTCGGCTCGTTCCATGTCTGTATATGGGGCTTCTGACGAACTAACAGATCCTTTTTGTGATCCCTGCTTTAAAGACGGTACAACCCGAGCAGTAGCAGGTTACTGTCCGAAATGTGTAGAGTTTTACTGTAAGAGCTGTTTGGCGGCTCATCGTCGTATGGCAATGACAGAACGTCATAAAATACTGCTGGGGTCTGATATGCCAGCATGTCAGGCAGACAAGCCTGTGAAATACCAACTATGTGGCAAACATGATGGGGAAGGAAAGGATAGATATTGCCTACACCATAATACTATCATTTGTGGGATATGCTACATCAGAGAACACAAGCAGTGTCAAGTTAAAGAAGTATCAGAGGCATCTAAGAGTTTCAACATGTCAGCTGAAAAAACGTCTTTTGGTGCCGATGTAGGTTTGCTGCTTAAACATGTAGAAGAGGCAACGCAGTCAATAAAATCAAATAAATCCAGGCTAGAGAAAAAGAAGCAGGACATCTTGACAGAAGCACAAAAACAAAGAGACAATCTTCAGCAGAAAGTCAATCAAAGCTACCAGGATTTTAGTGGGGAAGTTATGAGCCTATTCAAAGATCATACTACCACCTTATCTGCGCATCAGTCAACACTTGACGAGATAGCGACCAAGGCCAAAACTATATTGCAAAGTTTACAGCAAAGCGGCGCAAAGAAACAAAATGATCAGAAAGATTTTCTAGAACTGCATTATTCTGCGGAAAAAGTTCGCCTTTGTGAAGATAAGATGAAACTGCTCAAGATGGAGCACATAGATATAAACTGCACATTAAACACTAATATCCAGTCTTTGATCTTGATGAAAAATAAGTTCGGTGATCTTTCAACGCAAACTGCAGGATTTCAGTATAGCACAGAATTTCCTAGCATCGACTATCCGTACACGGGACCCCGTCAGGACCCTGATAAGACTGTACCTGAGTCTGGTACGATGGGAGGACATGCAGAACAATCTGTGAAGCTGACGAAGTTAGATAAAATTAATGTGAAGACGCCTAATGACAAAGAAGACTGCCTGATATCGGGAGTTGACATAACTGTTGATGGAAACATGTTGCTTAGTGATCATGATAATTATCAAGTCAAACTGTTTTCCCCTGATGGGATAGTGTTATCCTCTTTAAAACCACCAGAGAGACCTAAAAATCTAACAGTTGTCAACAAATCAGAAGCTGCTTTAAGTATGTACAATAGACGGATAGGTATCATAGACATAGCTGACAGTGGTCATCTATCATTGAAACGTATCATCAGAGAACGGAGCTGTTTGTCGGGGGAATCACTGCCTACAACAGGAATTTGATTGTTACCTGCGGTACGGCTAGTGAGAGTTTACGTTCAGTTCAAATGATTGATATGAGTGGTAAGATCCTGTGGACAACAACAACTGACTCCGAAAGTAAAATCCTTTTTGACCGTGCAGCGTACCTGACAACATGTTCCGGTGATGCTGGTGACACTGTGATTGTAACAGACGAGAAGAAACAAACCGTAACTGTCCTTGATGCTGGCTCTGGGAGGATTCTCAAGGTTTGTGATGTTAAGGGAAAGACGCCCCGTGATGCGACTGTAGATGATGATGGAAATGTCTATGTGTGTTATCGGTCAGGAGAGATTACCGTCTGGTCAGGAGTCATGCAGGAAGAAACACGCCTGGCAACTGGGAGTGAATACTTAGAGTTTTCCTTGGCGATGGCTTATAACAGCAGACGATCAGAACTAGTGTTAACAAGTAGTGAGGACGATCCTGATATCCGTAATTTCATTCATCGTTATAAGATTTCATTTTTGTAATGTTTAAAGTTACGGAATATTTCAAGTCCTGCTACATAATGCTTTTGGCAGAGGGACGGCATCGTTGTTTTGTACCAACCAAATATGTGTTTTATTGTAAATGAGAATTATCAAATCCAGATCTGTCTGCATCATCGTTCTGCCAAATTGAATGGAGATTTTAAAGGAGATAAACGAATAATAAAGTATTTAATCAGAGTACATTTTCATTTGGCGGGGCTGCTAAGCGCCTCGGGTCTAGCGCCTTGTAAAACAAAGACGTTCAAACAATGGACTAAATAACGCATCTGCTGCAGTTCAATAAAAGACACCTGAAAGTGTAAAATAAAAGCCAAATTTCAGTTAAGCCTATGTGTCCGCCTGATCACATCTGAATTTTCCCTGTTGGTCTGAATAGATTGATACTGGTGAATAAATGTGAAGCAAACGGAAATTCAAATTGATCGTAGGCTTATGCAATGAAGGACGTTATGACCATGGCATAACTCATTTCACTGGACATAATAAAAATCTTAAAATGTTCCTTCAAGAGCAGAGAACACAGGCAGAAGAAGGTACATGGGCCAGACTACGTAGTTTCGGATAATGAAGCCTCTTCAGTGACTCTGACAATATTTAGTGACAAAACCAGAGAACACATACTGTAATTTTTTAATTTTAATTGAGCAGTCGATTCAAAGACTGATTAGTATAAAAAAGGTCAAAATAATATAGATCTAGAACAAGGGTCTAATAATAATTTAGAATAATAGTCTAAACCAGTCTAAAATTTCAGATTCCTCAGAACAAACGCTCTGTTCTCAAAGGACAAAAATGAAATATAATCTGCACTATGGATGATGTACGGGAAGACGTTTTACGGCCGCCACACGGCACAACACCAGCTGCAGTTAAGTAAAAATCTTAAAGAGTTCCTTGAAGAGCAGAGTACACATTCAGACGAAGGAACATTATCATGGGCCAGACTACGTGGTTTCGGCTAATGAGGCCTCTTTAGTGACCCTGACAATATCTGGTGACAAAACCAGAGAAACACATACTGCAATTTCTTAATTTCAATGGGGCAGTCGATTCAAAGACTGATTAGTATAAAAAAGGTCTCAAATAACATAAAAGACGGTGATCTAGAATAAGATGCTTAACCAATCTAAAATTTCAGAGTCCTCTGATCTAAAAGGACGAATCTGGAATATACGCTATCTGTAAATGCATGTATATAGGTGCATTTCTTGTCGGTAACATAATGTTTAATAGTCTACTTGGATGGTTTGGTGAATAGCGAGGGGTTTTATTGATCCTTTAGCAGTATTTCTGTAATAGGAGATAACAGGAATCCCCGCTGTGACGTCATCGGGTAAGCACGTGGGTAGCATGGTTGGCAAAAGATAGCGACGGAGAGTGTTCCTCTATGGGATTATGCTGATGTTTAACCGCTGGAATGCGTAAAAAATAATTTGAAAAAATGCGACTAAATAGTTAATGGATTCGATTGTATTAATTCCTGATCATTACCCATCTGTTTATTTTACTGATTTAAAACAGTTTGGAAAGAAGGTCTTAGTCACCTGGCATACGAAAAAGAAGTCATTTAATTAATTCAATTCATCTAGGAAAACGCACACTTTGGTAAACATTGACTTCGGACTCCATCAACCGGACTGTTTCTCTTTATACCTACGACTGAAAAAATATTAATAAAAGAAAATAATAATAGTGTAAATCAGTATTCTAATGCACTTACAAATATAACACGACGTCTGATTTGATAACGTCAAAAATTTGCGACAGTATATTCTGCGATATACTGTCGCAAACCCGACGTCATTAAGTAACGTCGCTTCTCATTGGCTGACGTTTGGTTTTACGTTGCTGACGGCGCTTAAAGTGGGTGCAAAATAGTACATTATAAAGGGTGAAAATGTGGAAAAGTGCATTAGAATGGGGATAACTGTATTAAAAATTGTCATTTGGGGAGGTAAATCATCGGTTTGATTGTCGCAAATTGCGTTTTACGGCTCAGCTATCGCGTCGCCGTAAAACGAAATTGCCGACCATAAAACCGATGATTTACCTCCCCAAATGACAATTTTCAAGACATCCCCTAATTTTAACCTTTTCTACGATCAAATATATTTATAAATATAATCAGAAATGAAAGAAAATAAAATATAGAATACTATATCTAATAATATAGGATATTATATCTAAGAGAAAGAATGTGGAATTACTATAAAATTTCGATCGAATTTACGGACAAGAAAATCAAAAACAATAATAATAGAAATAATAATTATCATTAATTGTTGCAATTTAATAAAATATTATAAACAATAAAGTGAGTATCTAAACAGAGAACTTTCTCTGTTTCGAATGGGATATTAATTTTAAAATGATATAATACTCCGAGCTCATGAAATCTAAACGAAAAAGCTACGAAAAGATAAAGAAAATATTGGAAGTCATTTGCCTGTGGTATATGAAGGGTTTACATGCAACCTGACACATTTTGATAACAAATTTCTGTGTGATGTTAAACGGAATAAAGTGTCATATTATGATAAGATCACGCTAATCTGACATTGTATTACTTGAAAAATTATATTAACAATTCTGCCTAACAAGGTCATACATGTGCTCAATCATCAGTAAAATTTTGAACCTGGCCAGTTCTGTGAATGATGCCGATGCAATGCTGGCATTAAGGATTCAGTATAAAAAAGAATGAAGTAAACAAAAATTAAAAATAAATAGATAAGTAATAAAAAAAAATATAAAAAGCCAAACGTTTGAGTTAACGAATAATTGGTCGCGTCGCACGAACAAGTAGTTTATTTTAGACACATGTTAATTTGAACTTGTCACACAGGACACCATTGGCGTTCTTTGAACTATGAGTAGATACCTTTATACAATAAGAAAAGAAACATGTTTAAGTCAGAAAATTAACATAGGATACAGATACAAATACTGTTTATTTGAGTATCCATGATAAAACGTGGAATCAATTTACATAAATTATGAGAAATTATAAAATAAATTAACACGCTAAGATATTTATGCTTCACAATATCATCATTTATATAATAAATATGCATCATGATGCGCTAAATATGCAACATGATGCGCTAAATATAAAGCATGGTTATTTACTTAATTTTAACATCTACCCTATAAACCCTCAATACTGCATGAGTGACTATCGACTTCTTGCCAACCAAGCCGGAAAATCCCCTCGTATTCCTATTCGATGACGTCACCGTTTCATCTCCTATATTGGACAGAAGTTGCGTTTTGATGATTCGGAGGGTGAAACAATCCAAAAAGACCAGAGTAGAGTTCTTATATTTCCAAAGCAGGTATTTCTGTAGTATAGGAGTTGGCTTAGATAATTTTGAGGATGAGGTCATCCAAAGACCGAGGGAGAATTCTGATCTACGCCGGTCTTGAACCCACGGCCTTTGAGATTGAGTGCTCGGCAATCAAAGCCGGTCATGCGTAGCAAACGCAAAAATATCTACTAAAATGAAACTAACATTTAAATACAGTCTTAGTTGTGAAACCTCACTGAGCAAATAAATGTAGGGTACATGAATTGCTCTACTGGACAGTAGCTGTATGGTTACCCTCCATATGTTCTGCCATTTTTTCAAAAGGAAACCACTTCTGTGACTTCCTGTTTGCGTCCCTGAGCGAAGAAGCCCTTCATAAGGAGTCTTCTTGTAAAGGATAGAATTTAATATGAGCTGACCCAAACCCAGAGAGCTGACCAGAACTGTGAGAGACGGGTGGCAAAAAGAAACTGGTAGAGATGCTTCCCCCGATCAATTCACCTTAAATGTCGCTTGGAAATATTAAGACTGACCCAGGATGTACTGATATATAACGGAGCTAGAATTTTAAGTTATATAGAAGCGGCACTGAGCCAAGACGCGTCGACAAACAAATGTAGGGTGCATAGATGGGTCTGATGGATGTAATGCGTATGGGCACACCTGTATGTTTTTTTCCGTCATTTCATATAGAAAAATAACGTTTGTGACTTCTGACTGCTTATTATGTTTGTTTTTTATGCAGATTTAAACCCTTCGATAAATGATCTTTTCTCCAAGGGGAGGAGACTCTTCCCTTTAACAGCTGATCCCCATTTACCAATGGGCAAAAACGCGACAGTGGGTTCCTCTCTCCCCGATTCATTTACCTTATCGTCGCTTGGTCAAATCAGGACCAATCAAGGATTTCCTGAATTATAATCAAGGAAGAAAATAAACAACAATGTAGTGAAACTTTACTGGCTCAAGATACGTCGACAAACCAAGTGAAGGTGCATGAATGGGTCTATCGGATTTAAGGTGTATGGGACATAGACTATGACACAACTTTTCCAATCGCCTGTTTATTTCCCTAGAGGAAGAAGTCTTTTCAAAATGGGGGTCAGCTCTCCAAGGGGAGAAAATGCTTTCCTTTAACAATATATCCCTACTTAGAATGGGGACTAGAATGAAATGTTTGAGCTGCTTCTCTTGCATATGTATCCATGCACCTAAATGCGGCTCAAATATATCATGACCGACGAGTTTGACAGTAAGTAAGAGATCTAAATCCAAGTAAGTCCCATCACGACCGACGCGTTAGGTGTCTAGCTTTGACAGTTAGTAAGATGCCTAGACCAGATAACCATACCATTTACATGGACTAAACTCGAAGTTATCTTAAGGTATTTTTTCCAAAATTTGTACAAACAGAACTACTTTTGCGACTTCTTGGTTGCTTCCCTGGAAGATGATGCCATCTTAAAAGGGGTCTACTGTTAAGGGAATAAATTTCCTCCTAGAGGGGCAAAATCATTCCTTTAAGAGTTGACTTTGACAAAGGAAGCTAAAAAGAAAAGTGCAGAGTTGTTTCTACCGAAAGAGCTCTCATTTACCTTACATGAGGTCTGAGCAATAGTTCCTTGGCCTAGTATTACATTGCACTATTAAGAGCCAGATGCAATGGCAGGAGGCCCACTCATTGTATCTTTATTTAAAGAGTAACTACACTTCAGGAACTGACTGAATCAGATCCCAAACCCTATCCCCAACATCAAAGGGAAAGACTGACAAAGACATCCCAACAAACAATAAATTACAAGTAATAAGCCGAGTCAGCAGCTCTTTCCCAAATAGGTGGCAACTCAGCTATCTTTATTGAACTAAATAATTTAGACCAACAGAAGGGTTACAACAGACTAAGCAAATTATACGAAAAACATTTACCAATTATTTTTACCTTTTTTCTATTTTTATTATAGACGGGTTAAAATGAGAACACAATAGATTAAACAGCACCGAACATAAAACAAATGCAACCGCAACGAAAGTACCGCCTTGGGACGGTCAGTAATAACTACTGGGGGGTTTAAACCGGTTTTACTGGGCCCAAACCTTCACCCTCATCCTCCACCCGCGGTGCACGCAATTAGTTGGTAGTTCGGTTCGTATGGAGGTCCCCTAACTCATAGCCGGGTCGGGTAGCGCAATCGGTAGGGCACCTGACTCGTAAGTCAGAGGTCCTGGGTTCGAATCCCGGTCTGACCACATACTTTCGTTTCTCCTTCCGCTGATTCAAGAAGGGCAGTTGTCAGTTACTGGAGAAAGTATGAGCACTTAGTACTGGTTAACCGCTTAGTAGGTCTAAGCCTGCCCAGGAATAGTGTGGTTAGGTTAACTGACCGTCCCGACATGACCTTAGTTGTTTACCGTGGACGTTAAGCATCAAATCAACCAACCAACCAAAACCCCTAACTCATCAGAGAGTCATCACGGTCAACAATTAAAATCAAGAACAGACCGTGATAAAACAAGGATGAGGACTCGACAGCCGAAACGTGTTGAGACACCAGCCAATATTAGAGAAGCAAACGCGTATTTCCATGTAATAGCAACCACTTTGTTAACTTGTTAATTTTAAATCAGCTTTTAAAGCAAAACACGATGCGGCCGAGCAGCTAAGCCCAACGTTTTCTTTTTTGTGTTTTAATCATTTGTTTGCAGTCACAGTTAATGCTCAACTGGCTGAGTATCTCGTGTGCTTGCGGCGCTCGCAAGTTTAGATCTCAGCTGAATAAAATGGTGCATGCAGAGATAGACCGCAGCAAAAATCAATCAAAATACAAAAAAATGCCACCTCAGATATGCGAAAACCGCTGCAGGTGGCCTTAGATCCCTCTTTATACCATGTCTATCACACTGTTGTCACCGTGAGTTAATTCAGTTTCAACAAGGATTCGGTGTGAGTCATTATCGCAAAGCACAATACACCAAAAGATTTATCAAACACGGTTTAATATAGTTGCTACACGGTCGCAGCTGATCCAATGAAAGCCTGTGAGCCACATCATGTGATTTCCAACAATGTGGTTTTTGTGAAAGCAAAGAACTGATCAGACTGCACATAAGTACAGTCTGATCAGGGCCTTTGTTTGTCACATCAGCCACTTATGGAAGTGACCCAAGCCTTAGAGCCAACATTGAGGTCTCCGATTATAAATGTATAAATGTAATGGATGATCGAAATATCACATGACAAATTTGCACATTGTTGGAAGTCACATGATATAGCTTAGTTATGTGCATATGTCAAACGACGTTTTATATTTGCCAGAAGTTTCAAGCCTATATGTATTGGATGCATACATTTACGTAGCCAATATTAGAGAAGCAAACGCGTATTTCCATGTAATAGCGACCACTTTGTTAACTTGTGGCAGAATATTAACCTAACCATTTTAGAATTTAATGCTTGTACACCAGTAATTTACAGCGTAGCTCTCAGAGTTACGGTCACTTGTTTAGTGTTTACAAGTAACGTGAAAAAGTACGAGTTGTCGGGAACAATATACTTAGGCAAGTTTTGTCTCAATTCAAAATTATTGCAGGCTTTTTCCTGTAATTCCTTCACAGAGATGCATCGCTAAACTTACTGATTGATCGCAATTAGACTATTGCCTGCACTATGTCAGTACGGAATCATGGAAGTGATAAACCAGTTATTTAATGTTGAATGTTGCTAGAATATTGTCGAGCAGGCTTAAAGAGATTAAAATATGCTTTTCTTTAGCAACACGTTGCTGCTTGACAACTTTCGTCGCCAGATTTGTCAGGATCGCTGATGAGGCTCGACTGGCCAAAACTTCGAAGTATGACCCATGTTCCTTCCTTTCTCAGCTCTTAAATATCTCAGCTCTTAAATATCTCTTTAAGATATGTGAGCAAGACGTCTGTACGAATATATGTGGGAATGAATTTTGAAATAGCTCTCATAGTTCATAATTCACACTTCAAATCTCATCATAGGTTGTAGGTTATACTTCACATTTTTCAGTTCATATTTAGTTCATACTTCACACTTCAGTCTTCAAAGATTTAAGGTCTGTTACGTTCCAGATATAAATCTATATAAATGTTACCAACTCAGTAAAAGGATTTGGCCGCCTCTGATTCTCAACAAGTCCTGTGTTCCTATGATCAGGACATATAATATGAGCTCTCATACGAGCATAAAGGTAAATGGGTACCCTTTTAGCAGCTTCGTCATATACTTTTGCCTCCCTTCTCAATGGGTTCATTCTCTTTAAGGAAATAATTGGCTCCTCTAGGAAATTCCGTCAATTCTTTCCTTTTAAAAATTGACTACATTTTTACAGAGCTTCGTTGTCTAGCGAAGCAAACAGGAAGTCACAAAAAAAGTTCTCTTTGAAAAAATAACAAAAGAAATCCTGGAGGTGTATATACACCTTAATATCTGTGTCTACAATGTTTGCTTGGGCGTGCACGTTTGCACCTATACTTTTTTAAAGTGGTTTTAAAGGTTGTGCGCCCAGCGCAGACTCAGATCAGCCTGGGCGTCCGCCCAGTCTGATCAGAGTCTTCGCTGTCCACATGGAAGTAGTTTAGGCCCTTAGCTACCCTTTTGGTGCTTAACAAAGAGTCTAAACAGACCGAGTGGATGTCCTGGCTGATCTGAGTCTGCACTGGGCGCACAACCACATTGTTGGTTTTTTCGTGTCGCGGCTCAAATTAAGGCTGTAACGATAGCAAATACCGTGTTTGAGGGCTCACTCATGCAGGTAAACTCTGCAGTTTTGTTTTTTTTAATTACCTTTATTCTGAAGTCCTTAAATGAGAAACAAAGTGCAAACCTAATCCCGAAACAGCAAACATGATAATAAGTTAAACCAACGAGAAAGTTAAGATAGGTATCCTATAACAATAATAAAAGACATAATTGCTCTACTATTGTTCTGAATATAGACTTAGATTACACCACGTTAAAATATATTTTTCTCCGAGGCAGACAACAACTATTCATATTAGCATGCGCAATCTAGTCAAGGCTGTCGTTCTGTATGAATTAATAACAGAAGATAAAGTATGTGTTTAAGGAGCAACGACACCGGTCAGACTGCAAAGCCTTATAATGAGCAAGGCTTACAGCATAGACGATATTAGATATTCCCCTGACACGTCCGTAATTAGTTTCATATTTTACCAGGCCAAATTTCACGGTAGAAAGTCTTTTGTTCTTAAAACTGCATAACTGTCATTCAGCTCTGTTGTTCGATACGAATAAGGAATAGAAAAATATAGGCACACAAGTAAGTGAGGCAATGTTTCTGCACATGTCATGAACAACGGTATACCTCAAAATCTCTCTCTCTCTCTCTCTCTCTCTCTCTCTCTCTCTCTTTCTCTCTCGTCTTCCTTTTATTTCTATATTTTTAAATCTAACCTCTAATCGGATATTTTTCTTACAACAGAATACGTGTACAATTTATGAGAGGAGATTTGCTTATGTACATCTGTTGTTTGTGCTAGTAAGTATATTGTATACACTGACGAAACAACGGCGTCTGTTGGCTCCATATCAGAACTAGGATCCTCAGGTGTAAGTTTTGACCCATACTATGACCCGTGCTTACTAACTGAAATGCGTAAAGTTTCAATAGAAACTTCCACGTCCAACTCACAACCATAAATGGAAATGTATGTCAGGGCACTAAAGTTTATAGCCTGATCAGCAAAGTGGGCCTAGAAACCACCACCATGCTTTTTAAGGTATAAATGACTAAAGTGCATTACTGTATTGTTGACAGGCCACATCATTTCCTTTGCAACGAGATTTATGGCCTAGCAACGTTCTGCGCACGCACCTCAAATTGTCCTACCTGAGTTCAGGTTGTCTGTCAATCAGTGATTGCATGAGCATCAAGGTGCCGCATAAGCCACGCGGGGCTCATAAGAACATCGCCATTACCATGAGATCTGCCATCGAAACAACAAAAATAAGCCGAAATGATTTCCTGACCCACACATCATGGGTTCGGTTAAACCGGCCTACAATTATTAGACACGTTCAGAAGACTTTATTTATTTTTTTTTCTGAAAGCGCTCTATTTAATTCAATTTTGAACAATCAAGATGTCCCATGTGCGGTTTGCGAGACGAATCAAAGAACCAGAGGACCAATGACCCTGTAGCTCACCTGACACCTTCTGTCAACAGATACAATTTGTCATTACGCTCCTTTGTTACAAATTTCAAACCAGTGGCTTACAAGGAGTGCATATTTTAATTTTAAAATCTCAGTGACTTTGAGAAAAGTTAAAAAAAATGACATTGACCTTTGATGACAACCCGTTCAGAAGACATCTTTCAGATAAGTGACCACCAAACTAGCCTCAACAAAGTAAAAAAAAAACGTCAATGACAAACAGAAAGCCATCAGAAAAATGGCCACAAATTTAAGGTAGCCCCAACAAAACCAACATTTTTTTCGATAAAAACAAACAGAAAAAAGAAAAAAAAAAACAAGAAAGCTATTAGAAATGCAACAACCAAGAAAGCCTTAACAAAACCCACAAATCGTCTATGACAAACAAAATGCTATCGGATAAGTGGCCACCCAAACAGCTTTCATAAAACCAGTTTTTTATTTTAGATCTATCTGTCGTTTAAATACAGATACAGTGTATGGACATTTGAGTTACAACTAGCAAAAGAAAGGCAGTGATCAGGATATCCCATATCCGCCCCTCAAGACCAAAAGGGAAAGAAGCATGTCCATAAAACTGACAGTAGTTCACGAAATTCACGTAGCATGGTAAAGCAAATGATCAGCTCCTTCCTAGGCAGGTGGACATTCAGCTACCCCAACTGAAAACAACAGTTTCGTTTACCTGTTTTCTATTTTAGATTACAAAACAAAACAGAAAGCAAAGTGGGCAGCTATACAGGTGACCATATAGTTAGAAGATCAAAGCAAGTGGACGTAAGAACACACTACATTCACGCACCGCAACAGATAATGAAAAGTGATCGCAAACAATCCCTGAATTTTGAGTAATTAAAGTATTAAATGAATGTGCGGAGAGATTTCTTACTCTATTTTAGTAAGAAATAAATGCATGAATATCGCTATCTCAAATACGATAAAGGTTTCCCGAAGCCAAGTGGTCGTAGAGGCAGTTGTTGTTAGAGGACCCGTATCTTTAGACAAAGTGTATGACAATGACAGGCTGAACATATCCGTCTGCTTTCGCCGCCTTAATCCTCCCTTGATTAAAAAATGTAGCCATTTACTGCTGGGTTGACAGTGTTTTCAGTCGCTGGCTGACCTAAAGATGATTCGAAATAGCACCATCGCCGATTACCTCAAACCACTCGAGCACGCACTCTCTAGTATAAAGATGAATACATATAACTCTATTTAGATTACATTTATCTGTATTTCAAATGCATATTGTTTTCCAAAAAATACAGATACATGTATCTCAATTGATTAATAAAGAGATGTGTGGCATAGTAAACGAAAAGCACACAAGTATGGACAAGTTTTTAACTATTTATTTTTCCATAGTGATCGTATAGTTTATTTCAAGTTGTCAGATTTCAACATGTTCCAAAAGCTGACCAAAAACGAAAGACTACTGAGCCAGAACAACCACTGCTTATATAGCTTAACATGAGTCACTGGAAATTTCCTGGATAAATCCTATTGCGTTTCACATTAACCGAATAACCCATTATGCAAATAATGTTCTAGAACATTCTAAGACATGGTCATGCATAAATTAAGATAAGAACTTAATTGAATTGAAGAAAAGTTAATGGGAAATTAAATTATTTTGACATAAACCCTTTGAAGTTTGCATGAACTCTATGAATAATAATACGATACGCTCATTATATATTCATAAACTTGCCTTAAGTTGAAACACTTGATTAAGACTTAATCAATCGTATCTTGTAGGTGTGATTAATACATAAACTTAAGCAAACAATCGTATTCTAATTTTATACTCTACGTGAGTATCATTTATAGATTTGGTTGTCCTGGTAACCATATTAAAATATATGAGTTTTGCCTCCACTTTGTTACATATGTTACTTAAAATACAAATATTGCTATTAAATAACTAGCCACAGATTGCAATACAGTTCAAGTAAACCTAGAATTTGGCCATAGTCATTTGGAGCATGAAAGGATTCTTTGTTATCATGTAATAGACTTTTATCCTTTAGTTTATAAAGAATTATATAAGCGTATGCTTGCGTCCAAATCCTGTTTAGTAATTTTATCAGTAAAATATTTTACTATATACAGCAATGAGAAGAACTGTCGTCATCATTTATTTATGTACCGACATAAGCTTTCAGAAATTTTATATCATGTATATATATATATATATATATATATATATGTATTGCAGAATGGCAACTTCTGTTGGTTCCATGTCTGTATATGGGGCCTCTGACAGTATAACAGATCCCTATTGTGACCCCTGCTTTACAGACGGTTCAGCCCGACCAGTAGCTGGTTACTGTCCGATATGTGTGGAGTTTTACTGTCAGAGCTGTATGGAGGCTCATCATCGTATGTCAGCGACAGAAAGTCACAAAATACTGCTAGGGTCAGATATGCCAGCACGTCAGGCAAACAAACCTGTGAAATACCAACTATGTGACAAACATGAAGGGGAAGGCAAGGACAGGTATTGCTTGGACCATGATATTATCATTTGTGGGATTTGTTTCATCAGAAAACATAAAGAATGTCGAGTTGAAGATGTGGCGGAAGCATCTAAGATTTTCAAAATGTCAATTGAAAAGGCGTCTTTCAGTGCTGATGTAAATCGGCTGCTAAATTATGTACAAGAGACAAGCAATTTAATCAATTCAAACAAAGACAGGCTAGAGGAAAAGAGACAGGAAATCTTGGCAGAAGCACTCAAACAAAGAGACAAACTTCAGGAGAAAGTAGAGCAAAGCTACGAGGATTTCAGCGGAGAAGTTACAAACCTATTTACAGACCATGCAACCATCTTATCTGAGCGTCAAGCTGCACTTGACAAGATTGTGACCGAGATCGACACTTTATTGCAAAGTTTACTGCAAAGCGATACAAGGAAACACAACGATCAGAAAGAATTTCTAGAACTGTATTATGCTGCAGAAAAAGTTCGACTTTATGAAGATAAAATTGAACTGTTCAATCTTACGCACACAAATATAAACTGCGCCTTAAATACCAATATTCAGCCTTTGATCCTGACGAAAAATAAGTTCGGTGAACTTTCATTGCAATTTGAAACCTTTCAGTATAGCACTGAATTTCAAAGAATCACATATCCGTACACGGGACCCCGTCAGGACCCTGATAAGACCAATGTAAAGATAGCTGGTGACAAAACAGACTGCTTGATATCGGGAATCGACATTACTGTCGATGGAAATATGTTGCTCATGGATCATGACAACTGTAAAGTCAAACTGTTTTCCCCTGATGGGATCCTGTTATCATCTCTAAAAACACCAGAACTACCGAAAGATGTCGCATTTATCAACAAATCAAAAGCTGCTATTAGTATGCAGGAAAAACAAATAGGTATTTTAGACATAGCTGAGAGCTTTCGCCTGTCTTTGAAAAGTATTATCGAAACGGAGCAGTTTGTCTGGGGAATCACGGCCTACAACAATAATCTGATAATAACCTGTGACACGTCTACTGAGAAGCCTCGTTCAGTTCAAATGATTGATATGAGAGGTGAGGTCCTGTGGACAGCGGCAAATAACTATGAAGGTAAAAAGCTGTTTGACTATCCAAGGCACCTAACAACATGTTCCGGTGATGATGGTGACACTGTGATTGTAGCAGACAAGAAAAAACATACCATAACTGTCCTTGATGCTGGCTCGGGGAAGGTTATCAAGGTTTGTGATGTTAGAAAAAAGAAACCCCATGGTGTGGCTGTAGATGATCAGGGAAACATCTATGTGTGTTACAAGTCAAGCGAGATTTCTGTCTGGTCCAGAGATATGCAGGTAGAAACACGTTTGACAACTGAGAGTAAACTCACAAAACTTCCCTGGGCTATGGCTTATAACAGCAGCCGCTCAGAACTAGTGTTAACAAGTAAGGTGGGCGATCCTGACTACTGCAACTTTATTCGTCGATACAAGATTTCAGGAATGTAGTATTTAAAGATGCGGAAAGTGTCATGTCCTTTTCGATACCACAGATGATTGGTTTAACCAATTAATGCCTGTCGTTTGATAAAACTGACCCTTGCAAACAGTATAAACCAGATCAGACGCCCCATAATGCGGCATCTGATCAGGTTCTACACTGTTTGCTTTTAGGAAGTTTTGGCAAAATGAAAGACTTTACAATGAATGAAGGTAATGGACTACACAAGCCATGAGCTTTCGATCCATTCCTTTTCTCATGTAGTGTACTCTAAATTATTTATTAATATAAGTGTAGTTCAAGCTAGTAACGAACACGTCGACATCTCTCATTTTGAAAATGGACATATCAAAAGTGTGAGGAAGGAGTACTCTACTTTAAAAAGGTTTACTATCAGACAGAAAATATACTAACGAACATAAGTTATTGTGTACCACTAGCATTCTTACTGATCATTGTCTATCTTTTTACTTTAATGGGCAATGAGTTTTTCGGCTATTGAAGAAAAATGCTACATATTTCTTGGCAGAAAGAAAACATCATTGTGGTGCACCAAGCGAATGTGTTATATTATATTTGAAAATTACGAATGTCAAGATCAGTCTGCATCACCCTGCTGTCAAGGTAGATTATCAGGGATATTGCCGAAAACTAAAGAACAGTGCCTCATGCCTTGGTTCGGCCGCGCCGTGAAACAAAGACGTCCAAAAATGGACATTATATATAATGTAGCTGCTGCAAGAAAAGGAACCGTAAGGTGTAAAATATGTTCTGAAAAGCAAGATCTTTTGGAAGCAAGAACCACACTAAAGAATAGAAAATGGCAGACTCAATTTAATTGAGTCTGTTCATTCTGTTCATGACTAGTAATGAAATATGAAACACCAGCCATGCCCCCTAGCACCGGCTTAAGCGGAACTCTATTTTCAAAATTACTCAAATGAACTCAATGATCCCAAAGGACCAGAAATTATAATCTGCACTAACCTATGATGATGTACGAGGAGACGTTTTACGTCCGCCGACCGGCACAAACAACAGCTGCAGTAAAGACAAATATGTTCAGAAAAGCAAGGTCCTTTGGAAGCAAGGAACACACCAAAGAATAGAAAATAGCAGACTCGATTTAATTTATAAGCCTGGGCATCCACGCAGTCTGATCAGAAATCTTTCTGTTTGACTAAACTGATGTATCCTAGTGAAGGAGTATGTAGTGATCGTAGGAGTACACAGTAAGCCACTTTTTTCTCATGACAAAGCTTTTTATTTCAGGAATAAACGCTTTCTGTTAATATTTGATATATGTATAAGCATATTATCGTGTGGTTTGATTAAAGGTTTAGAGTTTGATCGGCCTTTATAATTATTACTTTGTTTTGGACTGATGAATTAATTCCAAGGATGAAATAATACAAGACCAAAACAGATCGACCACGGACTTGAACCTACAAACTCTGGGATTGAGTGCACGGCACACACCGCGGGCATGTTCATGAAAATAAGTACATGTACAGTGGGTATTTTTTTAAAAAATAATTAGAATTAGAAAGTGAATACATTGCAAGAAGTGCAACGTCACTGAACGAGTAAATATAGGGTAGATAAATAAATGTACTGGACAAAAGCTGTATGGATATACCCCATGTTTTTCTGCCATTTTCACAAAGGGGAACAGCCCAGTCTGATCAAAGTCTTCGCCGTCCGCATGGAGGTAGCTTAGACCCTTAGCTACCCTTTAAGCGCACAGTGAAAATTCTAATCAGACTTGGTGGATGCCCAGGCTGATCTGAGTCTGCGAAGGGCGCACAACCCCATTGTTGGTTTTCTCGTGTCGCGGCTCAAATTCTGTGACTTCCTGTTTCCGTCCCTTGGCGAAGAAACCCTTCAAAAGGCATATTGTCAAAGAAAGAAGTTAGAGCTGACCCGATCACAAAGAGCTGACCCAAATTCAGAGAGGGGTGGGAGTCAAACAGAAAATGAATGAGTTGTTATTCCCGATTCATTCAATTTAATATGGCTCCGTCATATCAAGACGATCAAGACGATGATATCTGAAGCCATTTTTTAGTTGAAAACTAAGTTTACAACCAATATCATACCCAAAAAACGCGCTAGAAGCATCAAATTTGACGGAAAACATCTAGAAAAAAAGTTGTGTTTCTGTCGTGATGGCTAACGCTCTTGAATAAACAGAATATTGCGATTTTCAAGCATAAAAGAAAAAGAAAATTTGACATTTTCAGTATAAGATGATTTTTTATTTCACTCATGAACACCAAAAGTGGTAATTTCACTCGTGGCTTGGCACTCTAGAAAATACTGTTTTTGGTGTTTATTCGGTGAAATAAAAATCGATCTTACACTGAAAAAGTCATCTATCCTCTATATAATAACGCTATTTATCTAATTCTTATTGAAACCTGACTGAGCCAAAGTTAGTCGACGAACAAATGTAAGGTCTATGAACGCGTCTGATGGATATAAAGTGTATGGGCACACCTTGATGTTCTTCCGCCATTTTAAATAGGAAAACAACGTTTGTGACTTCTGATTGATTCTTATGTTTGCTTCTTCTGGAGGAATAAGCCATTCGAAAAAGGATCTACTCTTCGAGCGGAGGAAGCTCTTTAAGATACCCTTTTAAACGTCGCCAATCAACTGTTTATTTATTTCAGCATTGATCAAATGACTCCTAACCTGCTACTGCTAATTCATACATGTCTCCATCTTATTATATATCGCTTCTATTCTCTGTGATATTGTGTTTGTAGGCGTAAGGGGTGGGAACTAACATATCTCTGGGATCTAAGGTGAAACTGATGCGTCCCTTTGTCATATACCTATTGACTCGTGGACTTTAGAGAAAAAATAGTGGCCTATAAAATAAGCTGCTACCAAGGGTTATTGTTACTAATGAGGTTGTTCGCAGAAAGCGCCAAGCAGCTATTGCAGAATATGATGAATTACTTTACATGGTCAAGAAACTGAAACTTAGGTGGGTTAATACACATCTCAAAGTCTTCTGGTCTAGGAAAGACAATTCTGCAAGGCACAATGGATGGAAAAAGAAAAACAAGAAGGCAGAAGAAGGGATGGTAAGACAATATTAGATAGTGGACAGTAAGGGACTTTGCCAGCACAACTAGGGCAGCAGAGAACAGGACCAGAAGGAAAAAACGGGTCTCGAAGCTAAACAGGTATATTTTATTTTTTTCTGACGCAGCGTGCATTGCTGTGCCGCTATGGGAGACTTTCGTTTTGTTTTCCTATCCCGTAGCTTATTACAATGGAGGTTTGAGTTCGACGACCCTGACAGAAGTTAAAAACAGACCTCAGGTATGTTTAGAATTATTCATATCATGATAGAGAGTGGATTGTAAATCCCCACAAAAAAATTCAACGGCACGGAATCTGTCACAGAGTTGGTTGTACTTGAAATTTGTAATTGAACATGGCAATAAGCGAATTCCGGGGATTGTTTTCCATGAGAAAATATCGATTGAAGATTGGACTTTAAGCCATACGCGTACAGCAAATGTTCAAATGATGGTGTGCAACTGACTGGAATCTTCACTTTTCAATTTATATGATAGTCAGGATTCATAGAAAGGAATACTCTGATCAGAATGCTGGAATGCGCAGGCTAATCTTATTTTTTTCTATTCGCACATTTGCAAATGAAGCCAATCAACTATTTATCTACTTCATCTAGCATCGAGCATTGACTCCCAACCTGCTGCAGCTGCTCGTTCATTCATGTCTCAATCGCATTGTATTCGGATTCCATTATCCATAATTTTGTGCTAATATGCGCAATGGATAGGAAACATATCTCTGCGATCTAAGGCGAAACTGATGCGTCCCCTTGTCGTATTCATATTTCTGCATGCCTGTGAATCGTGGACCTGACTTTTGAGAAAAAAACACAGGCCTTTCATATGAGCTGCTACCAAGGGTTATTGAACACCTCGTACTATGACCACGTAACTAATGAGGATGTTCGCAAAAGGCACCAAGCAGCTATTGGAGAGTATGATGAATTCCTGAACATGGTCAAGAAACGGAAACTTAGGTGGTTCTACCCACATCTCAAAGTTTTCTGGCTTAGCAAAGACGATTCTACAGTGCGCAGTGAAAGGAAAAAGAAGAAGAAGACAGAAGAAAGATGTGAAGGCAAGATTAGAGAGTGGACAGTAAAGGACTTTGACAGCACAACTAGGGCAATTGAGAACAGGGGTCTGATGGAAAGGGATATTTGCAGTCATCTTTGGTGCCCCAATAGCCGGGCAAGGTTATGGAATATGATAAAGTAGAATAGTGTGTAAGAAATGGCGACACAACAAATGGGATCATTCGTTCTGCACATTCTCATTAACAATTAACAGCAATTTATCGTGTCGAAAGAAGGACCTTTTGTTTGCAGAAAGCTATCAGTGAAAACAATATAGTGTTTGTGATATATGTAGGTGAAATTTTACATTAACTTAAACTACTTAGGGTTGAGAGACGGAAGGGGGTATTTTAAAGGTTTGTTATATGTTGTAATACCTTCATGTACCGAACACAATAAATGGTACCCGGACTTCTGCACTTGACTTTCCGACCTCATGGTCTGGAAAAAAGCATCTTTCCTGCCAGGACATATCATATTAGCTCCTCGAGCAATAAGCAAAATGGGTACGTAAAGGGAAACAACTCTGTCGAATTCTTACCTTTAAGATGTAAGGATCGTGCCATCCAGGGAAGCAATCAAGAAGTCATAAAGTTGTTCTCATTGTTAAAATGGCAGAAAAACAAAAACAAAATAAAAACATGATTTGTAACCATTTACCTACAGATCTGAGTTTGTCCAGTACCAGAACCAAATTATTTCAAACCCACTGAGCACATAACGTTGAATCAACAAGGAATCTACGTTGAAGCAACGTCATGACAGTAAATAAATGTTAATTCAATGTTGATCCAACTTTGTGTCCCCGCTAGGAATTTTCTTATTTAGTGAAAATTCAAACTTTTTTTCCTAGTATTTTCCGTCTTGAAGAGAGATGGGCTTGATCTCAGTCAACACTGTTTGCTTGTGCACGTTTGTCCCAATGTTTAAGCCATTCATACCTGGTGGACTCTTCTATCTGTATAAATTGGATGAGTCCATTTGTCAATTATGGATTGTCTGGCATGGTTTAGTTTATTTTTATAATTTCTAATTCATGGAAAATACCCATTTGCTTTTACCCTGCTCAGGGTCCATTTTTCAATTAAGGGGTGTCAGGATTAGTCATTTTTATTATTTTTGTTTTTTATTAGGAAAAATGCCCACTTGCCTAATGCAAATAGTGTAGACCCTGATCAGATGCCGCATGTTGCAGCATCAGATCTGGGTCTGCACTATTTGCAAGTCTCCCTTTTAGGGGACACTAGGCATAACTTGGTTTAGGCACCTATCGAAGGTCACAGCCATGGTGTTTCTCATAAATTGTAAGTGTTCTAAATATAAGATTAAGTCGCACCACGTAAAGTATGTTTTATCTCCTATACCTACAACAATTATTCACATTAGCATGTGTTCTCTTACTGTCTAATCAGGGCCGTCATTCTATATGAATAGATTATAGAATACCAAACATGTGTTTGAAGAGCAACGAGCCCGATCAGTCTACAGGGGCTTTAATACTGAGCATGGCTTTAATACATGATGACGATGATAGACATTCACCTGACGCGTCCGAATTTTACTTCCGTAATTTAGTTTCATATCTTACCCGGCCAAATTCACAGGGATCGTATTTGAAAGCTGCCATTTTGAATATCAGGATTTAAATAAGCGCCGTTGGATCCTGTCGACACGGAAGATCAGAGTCACACACGTAAGTTGAGCTACTGTGAATGCACCCGCCATTTTCAATGTAGTATCACCGCCATCCGTATGTACGTTCGTCCGTCCGTTCGAAAATTCCGTCCGTCTACGTACGGAAATGGTTTCTGTTCGATATCTTCTGAAAAGATCAGTATATTGGATTCTTATTACATACACAGAGATAAATTTATAAAATACAGATCAAGTTCGATTTAGGGTAAAATCTGCCAATTATTATGGGAGTAATGACCCTTTTTCAACTTAAATTTGTACTAAAATGGTTTCTTTTCGTTCTTTTTTAAACATTGGCATGTTATCATAAAATACAGATCGAGTTGGATTGAGAGTAAAATCAAGCAATTAATGTTCGAGTTATGGCCCGTTTTCAAATTAATTGTGTACGAAAAAATGGTCTCCGTTCGTTATCTTTTTTAGAGATCTTACTTAAGGTACTAGGTGGGGACGTTCATGTCCTGTGGACACATTTCTTGCTCTACATATATCAACTCTACCAGCATAGCCGAATATTTCTCGTTTTGTATCTGAAAAATTCTAATTAGATATTTCTCAGACAACAAAGTCAACATACAATTAATACATATGAAACAGCTGGTCACTCTGCCAAACACTTTATGGTACAGTTCCCAGTATCTAAATAATATGCAGTACATGTAATACATGTAAGTATATTGGTTACATGTATTTCAGAATGACGGAGTATATTACAATTTTTAATAGTTAATGCGGTGATTATAGGGTAAATACGGTATAGGATAGGGAAGGTTTGAGAACATATAAAGGACCTCTGACGGTTTCAATGCAAATTTGCCTATTTTTCGACAAATAACTGCAGCTTTCATGAGACGCCAATGTTGATGATTTTAGCGTTAACATGTACATAAGCATAGACTATAGAAAATTTAAACAAAAACATATGCAGTCAGTGAAAACTTGCGTATGTAGTGTCTCGGACGGTTCGACAAGGCACCAGGACAGTAAAATATAGTGTGTTTTTCTGGCAGGCCCTCTGACAAGTTTTCAACATAGACAGCATGCACCTGTATCGGCGAGAACATATGGGTATTGTCACAAAGTGCTTTAATGATGAGCATAGACTGAACATTTCACAAAGAAACGTTACAGATGTGCATAAACTGTTGGCCATAAATTAGCATGTACATGTACCCAATCCGCCATTTTTAATATGAAAAAGCTGGTCACACTGCAAAACTTTATGGTTCAGTTATCAGCATCTAAAAGATATTCAGGACTTTCACCTGTAAATTCGAATCATGAAAATAAATAGCAAATTTGTTTTCTTTTGTTTTTCAGTAGTCCTCAGTGGAAAAAACACAGCCTTTTGCATACCAAAAATCATTATGTTTTATCATATATTATTAGCCGAAAGTACGTAGTCTGGCCAATTTTCCTTCTTCTGAATGTATTACCTGCTCTTGACGGATTTTAATTATAATGCGGGTTTTCGTATAATTTGCTCTTATTCTCTAAACTGATTCTTTTGTTGGGTTGTTCTGTGGTTTGCACTTGTTTTGGTAAAGTGGAACCTTTGCGGAAGCTAAGACCGAGGTAGGGATCCTGTAGAACAAGTTGAAACCCCCACGCCCGCCCACCCTTAGGCGGTACTTCTGTTATGGTAACATGTTTTTATGTCCGTTTGTCTATGGTCATATAGCAATATGGTCACCTGTATTGATTCCTGTTCTGCTTTCTGTTTTGTTAGGTAATTTAAAGTAGAAACAGGTAAAGAATATATGTTACTTCTGTTTTCAATTAGGGTACCTAAATGACTACCTGTTTTGGAAAGAGCTTTTCATTTGGTTTACTGTGTGTGTCTTTCGTAAACGTTTTGTTAATTTGTGAATATACTTCATTTCCCTTTGGTTTTGAGGGCGGGATGATTTTCACAAATATAGATATCTCTGTAGATAGATACAGATATCGATATTGGTGTTTTGTTCAATGTGTATTAAAATATCTCTATTTCAGCTGAAGCAATGGTATCGGTATTTGAAACAGATATATTTCTGTAATGTAAATACTGAAATGTGAAATCTGTATTTGACATACAAATGTTTGATATAAAATATACATGTATCAGTATTTCCGATGCAGTATATTGAATGCATATATCTTTCTCACAAATACAAAAATGCATTTTTGTAGATATGAAGGGATATACACATCGGTATTATTTGTAAAATCAGATAGTCATACTGTCCAGGTAGACATAGAATTGTGCCCAAATAGGTTGGACCAGTCAGTTGAAAGGATTCTTTGTAATCGTGTAATAGCTGTTTATCCTGCAGTTTTAGGAGTACTATATAAGTGTAGGCTTCCGTCCTAAGTCCGTTAAGTGGTTACATGAGTTAAGACAGTAACTACACTTCAGTGAGAAGAATTTTCCTTCATACACAATATTTTTATGTACCAACATAACCCTTCAGATTATTTTCAGGATGGCAGATTCGATTGCCTCAAGGTCTGTATATGGGGCTTCTGACGAACTAACGGACCCGTTTTGTGATCCTTGTTTTAAAGACGGTATAATCCGACCAGTCGCAGGATACTGTCCGAGATGTGTAGAGTTTTACTGTAAGAGTTGTTTGGCGGCTCATCGTCGTATGGCAGCGACAGAGCGTCACAAAATACTGTTAGAGCCTGATATGCCAGCTTGTCAGGCAGACAAGCCTGTGAAATACCAGCTGTGTGACAAACATGATGGAGAAGACAGGGATAGATATTGCTTTGACCATGGTATTACCATTTGTGCGATATGTTTCGTCAGAGAACATAAACAGTGTCAAGTTAAAGAGGTGTCAGAGGCATCTAAGAGTGTCAACATGTCAGCTGAAAAGACGTCTTTCAGTGCCGATATAAGTTTGCTACTGAAACATGTAAAAGAAAAGAGCCAGTCAATAAAATCAAATAAAGCCAGACTAAAGAACAAGAAGCAGGAGATCTTGACAGAAGCACAAAAACAGAAAGACAAACTTCTGGAGAAAATCAATCAAAGCCATCAGGATTTCAGTGTGGAAGTTACAAGCCTGTTTACCGAGCAAACCACCACCTTATCTGCGCGTCAATCAGCACTTGACGAGATTGAGACGAAGGTCGACATCATATTGCGAAGTTTACAGCACAGGGATACAAAGAAACAAAATGACCAGAAAGAATTTCTAGAACTGCATTATTCTGCTGAAAAAGTTAGACTTTGTGAAGATAAAATTAAACTGCTCAACCTTAAGCACATAGATATAAACTGCACCTTAAATACCAATATTCAGTCTTTGACCCTTTCTGAAAATAAATTCGGTGAACTTTCTCTGCAAACTGGAACTTTTCGGTATAGCAGTGAACTTCCTAGCATTCACTACCCATACACGGGAATTCATCAGGACCCACATAAAGCTGAACCAGAGTCAGGTGCGATGGGAGGACACGCAGAACAATCTGTGAAGCTGACGCCGTTAGATAAGATTAACGTGAAGATAAGTGATGACAAAAAGTATTGCGCCATATCGGGAACTGACGTTACTTTTGATGGAAATATGTTGCTTATGGACTTTGGCAATAGTAATATCAAACTGTTTTCCTCTGATGGGTTATGGTTATCATCTCTAAAACCACCAGAGAAGCCTGTAGATGTTACTGTTATCAACAAAACAGAAGCTGCAGTAAGTATGGAGAACAGGCAGATAGGTATCATAGGCATAGCTAACAGTGGTCACCTGTCTTTGAAACGTATCATCAAAACGGAGAAGCTCGTCCTTGGAATCACTGAGTATAACAGCAATTTGATAATAACCTGTGGCACGTCTCTTGTGAATTTTCAGTCAGTTCAAATGATTGATATGAGAGGTAAGATCCTGTGGACAACGACAACTGACTCCGAAGGTAAAACGCTGTTTGAATGTCCAAGGTTCCTTGCAACATGTTCCGGTGTTAATAGTGACACGGTAATTGTAACAGACGAGAGGAAGCAGACAATAACTGTCCTTGATGCTGGCACTGGGAAGGTTGTAAAGGTTTGTGATGTAAAAGGCAAAAGACCCAAAGGAGTGACTGTAGATGATAAAGGAAATGTCTTTGTGTGTTACGAATCAGGAGTGATTTCTGTTTGGTCAAGGGATATGCAGGTAGAGACATGTCTGGTAGCTGGTAGAGAAAACCTATGGTTTCCCTTTGCGATGACTTATAATAGCAGACAATCAGAACTAGTGTTTACAAGTAATGCTCCAGATACTGACTACCGCGACTTTATATATCGCTATAAAATTGCAGCAATGTAAAATTCAAAATTGCGGAATGTTTCAAAACGATGTCGAAACGGCGAGCTGATTTATTTCATCCACAAATGTCCAGGGTCTCATCCTGAAAAGGGGCACTTGCAAACAGTGTAGAACTTGATTAGACGCTGCGGAGGAAAGTGGCGTCTGATCAGGATCTACACTGTTTGCACTAAGCTCAGGAAGTTTTTTTCGCTTACCTGAACTAGAGACTCCGGGGGAGCTGATAGTGTAGGCAGGCTCCGTCGTTGTCATCGTCGTCAGGCAGGCTCCGTCGTTGTCATCGTCGTCCGTCTACAGTTTCAAACGACCTCCTCTGAAACCACCAAACCGATTGTAACCAAATTTCATATAGAGCCTTCAGGGCTTGTGGAAACGGAATATTATTCAAATCGTCTGGGTCAAATGACTGACATGGCCGCCACGCCCATATATGTGTAGACCTTTAAAAATCTTCTCCAGAACCAAATGACCGATGGCTTTGAAACATGGTATATAGCATGGGGTACTCAGATACTACCAAGGTTGTTCAGATAATGACCTTGGGTTGATCCTGAACTGTTTTCACGACAAGGTCAAATATCCTTTCTGATGCAGAAAGGAAAATGTTGGAACATAAGATTTTATGAAATTGTTGGATTTTTTTTCACCTAAAAATTAGTTTATACAGTCATCTTAATGCGTTAATGAAGATTTGTGAGTACGAGAGGTAAGGTCATTCTTTGACCTTTGACCCAGGTTTTTCATTTTTGACAACTTCAAACATCTCGAAAGCCACTGGGTCAGTTGTAGATAAACTTCATATAGAGCCTCCAGAGGTTAAATATTAAAAGGTTGTTCGAATGCTCCAGATAACAGAATAAATATAGTCGCCACGCTCAGATATGGTAAAATGTTTAAAAATCTTCTTCTCTAGAGCCAGTTGACCAATTGCCTTGAAACTTGGTATGTAGTATTCGGTACTCAGGTACTACCAAAATTATTCAAATAATGACCTTTGGTTGACTGTTACCTTTTTATGGCAAGGTTAAAACTGTTTTCTGGTGCTTTTATATCGGAAAATGGCATAACATACGCGCTCATGGAAATTATAGAAGATTTTGGCCTAAAAATTGGTATGAGTACAATAGGTCAAGGTCAATTTTTTACCTTTGACCAAGGTCTCTCATATTTCAACAATTTCAAACAAGTTCTCAAATGCACTAAACCAGTTGTGATCAAATTTCATATCGAGCCTCCATGGCTTGCGGCAAAGAAGATTTGCTCAAGCGGTCCAGGTCACATGAAAACAATGGTCGCCATGTCCATACGTAATAAACACCTATGAAAATCTTCGCCATCAGAAGCGCCCAGTTACTGCGGCTATGGATTCGTTCCGCTGAGGTGCGGGGCAACGTCGATATGAGAATTGAAATACTTCATCATCAGAACCAATTGATCGATAGCCTTAAACCTTGATATGTAGCGTTGGAGACCCGCTATTTAGATAATGACCTTTGTTGACCTTGACTTTCTGATGGCAAGGCTAAATTTATTCTAGGCTGATTTTACATGTGAAAATGCTAAAACATACGAGTTCATGGAACTGGTAGAGGACTTTGGTGCAAAAGTTTATAAATACAGTCAACTAAATGGTTACATGACCATTCGTGAGTAATAGAGGTTAAGCCAGTCTTAAACCTTTAACCAATGTCTTATATTTTGATTCATACTATTAATTTTGTTCAAATGATGACCCTAGTTTGATCTGCGACTATTTTACTCGCTTGAGCGATTCAGGGTCTCATGACCCTCTTAAAAATGATAGTGTAATTACAATCAATCAAGGAAAATATCTATACAGAGCTTTCAACGTATACTCTGAATGTGTATAACATTTCATCAGTCGACTAAAATATTGTTTTCACTAATTACAAACAGTTTCGACATCTGAGCCGCGACACGACAAAACCAACAATGTGGTTGTGCGCCCAGCGCAGACTCAGATCAGCCTGGGCATCCGCCCAGACTGATCAGAGTCTTCGCTGTCCGCATGAAGATAGCTTGGTACCTCAGCTACCCTTTAAGCGCTTAGCGAAGAGTCTGATCAGCCTGGGTGGATGCCCAGGCTGATCTGAGTCTGCGCTGGGCGGACGACCACATTGTTGGTTTTCTCGTGTCGCGGCTCATCTCTCATTTGAAAATGGACCTGTCCAAAGTGTGAAGAAGGAGGGTTCACTACGCTTCGTTGAGTTTTAACATTAGACAGAAAATATACTCACGAACAGAAGTAATTTTGTACCAGAAGCAATCTAACTGGGCACTGCGTTTCCAAGTAGTGACGAAAAATACTACATATTGCTTTTGGCAGAGGGATTATATTTTTCTGTTGCACCAAGCAAATATGTGTTGTACTGACTTTGAGAATATCGAAAACCAAGAACAGTCTGCATCATCTTGTTGTCGATATAGAACGCGGTGTCTAATCAGGGTTTACACTCTTTTTATGAAAGTCCGGCAGATTTGAAGAACGATAGTGAAATAATAATCAATTAAGGAAATGATCTATGGAAAACACAAATATTCAACCTATTCTTTTCTCATGAAATGTACTCTGAATATGTATAACATTTCATTAATTTAATAAAACATTTCGACATTACTTATTCTGAAAATGGATCTGCCCATACTGCGAGTAGGAAGTGATCACTAGGCATTAATAGGTGTTAATATCAGACAGAAAATATACACAACCGAAGAGCTGTAATTGTGTACCACCAGAAGTTTTTGGCAATGCGTATTCCGGCTAGTGACGAAAACTGATACATGTTGTTTTGGCGGAGCCTTGGACACATCGTTGTTTAGGATCAAGCGAATATGTGTTTAATTTTCTTTGAATTACCAAGGTGGTCAAGATCTGTCTGTATCATCTTGCTGCCAATGTAGATTTAAAGGATATTAACGAATAATATAGTATGTAACCAGACTGCATCTTCTCCGTATGCATAGAGAAGACGTGCATTTTCATTCGTCGCGGATGCTGACGCCTCATGTCTTTTCACGGCGCCTGGTAAAACATGGAAATTCAAGCAATGGACTTACAATATTTATGTGTTGTCCAAGAAAATAAACATAAACTTTTTAAGGTGAAACTAAAAGCGGAACTCAGGATAAGCCTGTGTGTCCACGCAATCTGATATGAAATTTCCCTGTTGCCCTGAAATAGACGGATCCTGGAGACTTTAATATGTAATGAACGGCATATCAAACTGGTCGTAGACTCAATTAAAACCGAGTCTGCTATTTTCTATTCTTTGGTGTGTTCCTTGCTTCCAAAGGATCTTACTTTTCAGAACATATTTATGCAGTAAGGCCCGTTCTTTATAGCACAACTCATTTTCCAAATGAACATTTGACTGGACCAGAGTCTTCTTTTTGGAATATACGCTATCTGTAAATAAAAACTGAACATTAAAAGCCACGCCCACAGTGTATACACCAAATTTATTTTAAGGTACATGTATATGTTTATGTTTAAGTTAGGCTGTTTAACTAATTTTGTTTATGCTATTCCGACAAAATGAGCCCCTTAGCGCTCCGTAAACTATAGCCCCTATTTGTGATGGGGTTAAACTAAAAGTTCACATACTTTCAGAAGCTGAATTTTCAATTCCATAAAATGTTCAGTCAATAATTTTCTTTAGACATAATTTCCGTTGTAGGGGTAAGAAAAACTAACAACTCAAAGCAATCGGGCCTTGCGTTTCACAAAAACAACCGGGTAAAAGTTGACAGTGAAAGCTTCTCCCGATTCATTGCTTCGACGTCGCTCGGTCATTGCATCTACTCAATTATAATAGAGCTAGAAATTCAACAATTCTAACTGCAACCTCAACATGCTCAATGAGTCAAGGTGTTTCGACAAACGAATGTAAGGTGCATGGGTATGAGGCGCCGTTTCACTATGAAATAAGCATTTTTGGTATCATATATTCTACTTTTTGATATCACAATTTCGATTTCTTTATATCAAAAAAACACATTTCTTGATATCATAAAATAAGCTTCATTTTGTGATATCACAAAATAGATTTTGTGAAATCACAAATTCTATTTTGTGATTTCACAACACAAAATGCATTTTGTGATATCAAAAAATCAGCCTCTTTTAATGTTACCATAAAATGTTTTGTGATATCACAAAATGCACTTTGTGATATCACAAAATCAAGGCGTTTTTTTATTATCAAAAAATAGATTTTGTGTCACCAATAAACGTTTAAAATTTTCTATTTTAGCAATGCCTAAAGGATTTTGTGATATCACAAAACAGATTCTTATGATATCACAAAATAACTAAGATTTTGTGATATCACATATTCTATTTTATGATATTACAAAATCGAATATATCATACCGATAAATACATCTGATTTTGTGATATCACAAAATCGATTTTGCGATATCACAAAATCGATTTATTGATATCACAATGTGATATCATAAAATCCCTATGATTTTGTTATGTCACAAAAATCCCTTGTATGATATCATGAAATCGAATATGTGATATCATAAAAGCTATTTTGTGGTATCAAAAAATAGTGATGATTTTTTGTTATCACAAATTCTATTTTGTGATATCTCAAATTCTATTTTGTGATATCACAAATTCCTGTTGTGATATCAAAATATTTCGTGATATCACAAAATAGAATTTGCGATATCACAAAATAGGGATTATATAGTAAAACGGTACCTCATACATGGGTTAGTCTATTGGATTTAAGGTGTTTGGGTATACCGCCGTGTTTTCCGCCATTTTTACAAAGGGCACTTTCTTTGTGATCTCCTGTTTACTGCCCTAAAGCAAGAAGTACTTCCAAAATGGGGGCAGCTCTCCCAGGGGAGAAAATTGTCTCCTTCAACAGTTGATCCTTGTTTTAACGGGTGACTAAAATGAAATGTTAGAGTTGTTTCTCCTGAATGTGTATTCATGCAACTAAATGTGGCTCAACTACATCATGACCAAGGAGTTTGATAGTAAGTAAGAGATCTAGATCAAAGTTAACCCCATCATATCCGACGCATTAGGTGTCTAGCTTTGACAGTTAGAAAGATGCCTAGACCACAGTAAACCCAGGGAGTCCATGCCGTTTATATGAACTAAACGCGAGTTTCTACATTTGTGCCCTACTGGCTGCTTCCCTGGAAGACGGTGCCTTTTCAAAAGCGAGTCTACTCTTAAAAGAGCAAATTTACTCCTAGATGAGCAAGATCTTTCCCTTAAGAGTTTACTTTGATGAGCAAGTTGTTTCCCTGAATAGTTAACTTTAATTGAGAAAGAAGGCAAAAAGGAAAAGTGCACAATTGCTTCTCCTCAAAGTGTACTCATTAACCTTACATTAGGTCTTAGCAATTGGTCGTTAGTGTTTCATTGCACTATTAAAAGCCAGATGTCCTTGTCGGAGACCCACTCATTGTATCTTAGATCAGCTTTTAAAGCAAGAAAAACATGCAAACGAGCAGCTAGTAACATTTTTATTCAGCTGAGATCTTAACTGAAGACCTCCGCAAGCGCCCGCGACAGACAGCCAGTTGGAGATGAGTGGTGTCTGCGAACAGATAATAAGAACAAAATAGAAAACGTAGCCCATGCAGAGGCAGTCCGCAGCAAAATCAATCAAAATACAAAAGGCTTCCACCTCAGATACTAGAAAAATGTTAAAGGTAGCCTAAGATCCCTGTTTCCACTAAGTCAACCCCACTGTTATCACAGCAAGTTGAGCCAGTTTTAGCAAGGATCCATTTGGGTTGTCGAGCCATGATAATAAAGCACACTACACAAAAGAAACCGAAAGATTTATCAAAATCGGCATAATACTGTTGCTTCACATTCGCAGCTGAAAAAGTGAAAGACTGTATGAGCCCATCATGTGATTTACAACTATGTGGCAGTGGTGTCAAGCAAAGGCTCTGATCAGACTGCACATACGTGCAGTCTGATCAGAGCCTTCGTTTGTCACATCAGCCATTAAGCCGTAGAGTCAACAATGGTTACCCAATATAAATGTGATGGATTATCGAAATATCACATGACGTTTGCCACATTGTTGGAAGTCAAATGATATGGCTCAGTTATGTGCATATGTCAAACTACTTTTTATATTTGACAGAAGTTTTAATGTATTATTATTTATGTATTGGATGCACACATCAGGACAGCCAGTATTAGAGAAGCAGATGTGTATTCCCATGTAACAGCAACCACTTTGTTAATTGGAGGCAGAATATTAACCTAACCATTTAAGAATTTGTTGCTGATACACCAGTAACTTACAGCGTAGCTCTGTAACTTGACTAGTGTTTACAAGTAAAAATAGGAGTTTTCAGGAACAATACACTTAAGCAATTTCGGTCTCAATTCAAATTAATGCAGGCTTTTTCCTGTAATTTCTTCACAGAGATGCATCGCTAAACTTACTGATGGATCACTGCAATTAGACTATTGCCTGCACTATGTCAGTATAGTCCCAGAACCCGTGGTAGATTTATCATGTGGTCTAGGCCAAAAAGACCGAGGTTGTTTTTAATGAAAAAAGGTGTGCTAAATTCAAGAATCAAAGTCTTAAAAAATCGGTTGGTGCACAAAGTCGGTATACTCAAAAGAGTATACATGGGGTGCTCCAAATTTCGAAAAAGCGTCAACGTGTTATATCTAGTAATATATTCGCCTTCTGCATTCACTGAAATACTTACATTGATATCCAACAATATTAAATAGATGTTATATTAGATTACATAGCAAATTGCATAATTTCTTTGTCTTATTTTTGAGATGCTCTATCTTCAAAATGAAATATCTCGGAAAAAGCCACGAAAACTGATGATTTCAGTATTCAAGTCATAGGTAGATAAAATATTAATAAAAGACACAAAGGGGCAGTTATTTTACCCCCAACACAGAAATTATGTCGAGGGGTATATTGCTTTCGTCTCTCTATCTGTTCATCCGTTTGTCCATCTGGCTGTTTGTCAATTTGTCGATCCATCCTTCTGTCCCTTAGTTAATATTTGCGTTAAAGTTTTGCATTAAGTTTTATTTTTCTCTCTGTTTTCCTGAGAGTCTTTATAGGAACTTGTTCACATATTTTAAGTTTTACCACAGGATAGTTACTTATCAGCTTGTATCACCTGGAAGCTGCTGCATGCCTATGGTCAAGGTCACACACTTGAAAATTTGTACAACAATTACGTTAAAGTTTGCACTAATTGTGTGCTTTTGCTCTGGTTTCAGGAGCCACGATAGCTCATTGGGTTTAGCGCTGGACTGCTGACCTAGCGGTTCTGAGTTCAATTCTCGTTGGAAGCAAAGTGAAAATTAACCATATCTCGTAAAAGTTGTTGCCAGAAGTCGTTTTTCCAACCCATCTACAGCAAGGGCTCATATATACCTCCGGCCAGCGCCACCGCCTACAGAAAATAAACTTTACATGATACATTAATGCTAAATGTTAACAGACACTCAGTCTTACCCAGCAATAGTACAAGTCAAATATTAAAAGGTTCCATCCCAAGATTTGGAAATAGCCGAAAGAATACACACTTAAAAGGAAAGACTTGACAGAGATACTCTGATCTGATTGGCTATAGAGGAATTGACCTGAAAAATGACTGACAGCTGACTGGGGTTAATGTATCAATTATTCAGTTGATTGGGATTAATTTTTATCAATAAAACAGTGGCCTCGCCCACTGAGCAGTCAATGAGGTAGTTATTTCTCTGCCTGTGGGAACTGAAATAAGGCCTAAAAGTATGTAATCTTGACCTTAGCGCAGCAGCAACATTTAAGTGACAAAAACTGAGTATTATCTATCCTGTGTTAACACTAATCAAATATGAACCAGTTCTAGTAAAAGCTTTCGGGAAAACAGAGCAAAAGCAGACGCAAAGACTTAGTGCAAACTTAAACGTAGCTATTACACTAATTTCTAAGTCGGTGATCTTGACCTTAGGCCAGCAGCAGGTGATGCAAAGCGATCAGTATCTATCCTGCAGGACTAGACACATATGAACTAGTTCTAGTACAACTTTCAAGAACACAGAGCAAAAGAAATACCTTAATGCAAACTTTAACGTAACTGTTGTACCTAAGTCTCTGACCTTTTCCTTAGGCCAGCAGCAGCTTTACGCATGATGCAAGGTTATCACTATCTATCTTGTGGTAACACTTAGCACGTATGAAAAGTACCCATAAAGACTCCCAGGAAAAGAGAGCAAAGTATCAAATTAAACGTAAAACTTTGATGCAAATGTTAAATAACAGATGAAAAGACTTTGTGCACCAAACGATTTTTTCAGACTTTGATTTTTTAATTTAGCACACTTTTTCACATAAGAAAACACCTTCAAACCTTCTGGCCTCGACCACTTGAATTAACCTACCACGGGCTCAGGGAAGCATGGAAGTTATGAACCAGAAATTTAACGTTGAAGGTTGCCAGAATATTGTCGAGCAGGCTTTAAGAAATTAAATTATGCCTTTCTTCAGCAACAAGTTGCTGCTTGACAGCTTTCGTCGACAGATTTGTCAGGATCGCTGATCAGGCTGGACTGGCCGAAACTTCGAAACATTACCCATGTTCCTTTTTTCTCAGCTCTTAAATGTCTCTTTAAGATTTTAATTTGTGAGCGAGTCGTCTGTTCGGATGCATGTGGGAATAAGTTTTGAAATAGCTATCATAGTTCTTTATTCACACTTCAAAGCTCATCTTCAGAAATTATCATTCACGCTTTTCAGTTCACAGTTCACACTTCACACTTCAGTCTTCAAAGATTTAAAGGTCTGTTACGTTTCAGATATGAATCTTTGTATTAAACTATGTAAATGTTACCAAGACCCCAGTAAAGGGATTTGGCAGCCTCTGATTCTGAACAAGCTTTGTGTTCCTAAGATCAGGACATCATATGAGCTCTCATACGAGAATCGATCCCGGATTATTTCGTGAATAAGGAGCCACCTATCATATGTTATAAATATAACAAACTAATTAGAAACATTATATTTAACTTTAATAAACTGGTCTCAGATCTTGATGTTCCCACAAATACCCCTGATACATGAGATTGTATAGACTCCAAATTTATCTACCCTGCCGCTGGCCATGTCATTACAGGGAATCTTAATATTATTTCAGATTCAAGAATTCGTAACATTATTTCGAAGGGACCAAAATATAGGTTTCCTAACCGTATTGATTTCAAAATGTAGGGGAGATATAGCCTGTTCTTTAACTGATTTTGGTATTCGATGGTGCAAGCGGGAGCATTTTGAGTCTGATGCCTTAAAGGAATGGAAGGTGGACATTTTTAAAGTAATGGATAAACGTATTAGATTCTATTCCCAAAACACAAATCTTTTGCCGCCTAAACCTAAATCAACATTCCGTCACCTGAAGTTGGGTATCCAGCAGTTTCATTGTAAGTATGTTCTGGTTCCAGCAGACAAGGCTGCATATAACGTTGTCGTTGTTTGACGGTTACACTATATTAACACATTAAAACAAGAACTTCGCGGCACTAAGGCCTATGAAGAGACTTCAGAAGACGAAAAGTATGTTGTCTTTAGGCACTGTAATGATATAGCCCTCAAGTTTTCTGTAAATGTAGAGGAACGGCAGGACAAGCTTCCTACGATGTACTGGTTACCTAAACTTCATAAACGACCATATAAAGCCAGGTTTATTGCTAATTCTAGTGCTTGTACCACTACTGAACTTTCCAAATTATTAACTTCTTGCCTTACCGCTATCAGAATTCATGTAATTAGGTACTGTGAAAAAGTTTACGAACGGTCAGGAAAAAAAATGTTTTGGTCAATTAAAAATTCTACCGAGGTTCTTGATAAACTGAAGTCTAGAGGATATCGCGTGTCAAGTTTGTCTACATACGATTTTTCTACACTCTATACAACTTTGCCCCATAATTTAAAACAAGTCGCCCAAGGGCAACGATCGCTCACCTGCCAGTATGTGCTCAGGTCAAGTGGCCAAAATGCAAGCTTTCGGCTCAGGCAGGCTAATAAACAGGCTGCAATTCTATAGGATTGGATAGTGAGCGTGTAAACTGTTCCATCATGGCCACTTCTATAAAATCACTAAATGACCTTGACCTCTAGTATTTATAGAAGTTGAAGTTGACTGCATTTCCATATCACAGAGCTAAATAGCAACAGAAAAATGCACTTTTTCATCCTTTCCCATTCAAAAGTCTAAGGGACCAAATTTGACCTTGCCATAAGATAGGTCAATGTCAACCTAAGGTCATCATTTATATAAACTTTGTAGTACAATAGTCCATGATGTCACATACCAAGTTTCAAGGCAATCGGCCTAGTGGTTCTTGAGAAGAAGAATTTTTAAGGTTTTTACCTTCTTTATACTGTTACTGCGGCTATGGATTCGTTCCGCTGAGGTGCGGGGGCAACGTCGATATGAGAATTGAAATACTACTACTACTGTTAAGGCTCTATATGAAATTTGGCTTCAAGCAGCCCAGTGATTTCTGAGGAGAAGTCCTTTGTAAATGTTGACGACGGATGACGACGACAATGACCTTGACCTCTAGTATTCGTAGGGGTTGACGATGACTGAATTTCCATATCACAGAGGACAATAGCAACAGAAAAATGCACTTTTTCTGCTTTTCCAATTCAAAAGCTCAAGGGACCAAATTTGAACTTGGTATAAAACAGGTCAAGGTCAATTTAAGGTCATCATTTATGTAAGCTTTGTAGTACTGGAGTCAAAGATGCTACATACCAAGTTTCAAGGCAATCGGGCCAGTGGTTCTGGAGTAGAAGATTTTTTAAGGTTTTTACCATATATGAGCATGGCGGCCATCTTGGTCATGTGACCTAAGCCAAATATATAAACTATCGTTCCCACATCCTGTTAAGTCTTTATATGAAATTTGGATTCAATCAACCCAATGGTTTCTGAGGAGAAGATGTTTGAAAATGATGACACCCAATGGCCACATGACCTTTGATCAAGGTCACTAAATGACCTTGACCTCTCATATCCATAGGTGTGTGAATTGACTACATTTCCATATCACAGAGCACAAAAGCAACAGAAAAATGCACTTTTTCAGATTTTCCCATTCAAAAGCCTAAGGGACCAAATTTGACCTTGCCATAAAATAGGTAAAGGTCAACCCAAGGTCATGATTTATACGATTTTGTAGGACTAGAGTCCAAAATGCTACATACCAAGTTTCAAGATAATCGGCCTAGTGGTTCTGGAGAAGACGATTTTTAAAGGTTTTTACCATATATGGGCATGGCGGCCATCTTCGTGATGTGACCTGGGCCAAATATATATAATTTCTTTCCCGCTTTGCCTGAAGGCTGCATATGAAATTTAATTAAAATTAACCTAGTAGTTTCAGTAGAGAAGTCCTCTAAAAATGTTGACACATAATGGACAAATGACCTTTGGCCAAGGTCACTTAAATGACCTTGACCTCAAGTATTCATAGGGGTTGACGATGACTGCATTTCAGTATCACAGAGCACAATTGCAATATAAAAATGCACTTTTTCAGCTTTTCCCATTCAAAAGCCTAAGGGACCAAATTTGACCTTGCCATAAAATAGGTCAAGGTCAACACATCGTCATGATTTATAAAACATTTTGTAGTACTAGTATGCTACATACCAAGTTTCAAGGCAATCGGCCCAGTGGTTCTGGAGAAGAAGATTTTTAAAGGTTTTTACTATATATAAGCATGGCGGCCATCTTGGTCATGTGACCTGGGCCAAATATATAAACTTTCGTTCCCCCATCCTGTTAAGGCTCCATATGAAATTTGGCTTCAATCCGCCCAGTGGTTTCTGAGAAGAAGATGTTTAAAAGTGTGGACGCCGACGACGCCGACGACGACGGACCAAGGCTATACTATAAGCTCACCTTGACAGGTGAGCTAAAAAAAAAGAAACTAATAAATTTAATTGAGACTACTTTTCAGAGAGAGGGTGCTCTTTATCTTGCTTGTAATGATAAATAATGATAAAAGTTTAGATCCTTTAAGAGCAAAGAAAACATTCATAAGTAAGAAGTTGGGCCATACCGCGGTTTCGGCTATTCAAGCCTCATCAGTGACCCTTTAAATCTGGCACAAGGAGCCAGAGGAAAAAAACAGTAAATTTGCAGGTTTAACATGGCAGTCGTCTCAAAGACTGATAAACATGCCTTTTTTACTTCCGATGACCAAAAAAGGTTTAAAATGTGGTCTTGCCAAAATGTTTTTTGATGCTTTAGTATATCTTCTAGATAACATTTTCATCAGATTCGGTACTAAGTTACACAGACAAATTATAGGAATTCCGATGGGTACTAACTGCACTCCTCTTGTAGCAGATTTGTTTCTATTTTGCTATGAAAGAGACTTTATGATGTCTCTTTCAGATGATACTCATGCTCATGTCATTGAAGCATTCAACTCAACGTCTAGATACTTGGACGACCTTTTAAATATTGACAATCCTTATTTTGAAGGAATGGTTAGTCAAATTTATCCTGCTGAATTGCAGTTAAATAAGCAAATACTTCTGATTCCGAGGTGCCATTTTTGGATTTACATTTATCAATATTAGACGGATTTGTTTCATCTAAAATTTATGACAAACGCGATGATTTTGATTTCGATATTGTTAATTTTCCATTTTTGGACGGTGATGTTCCCCGCACCACTTCTTATGGTGTTTACATTTCTCAGCTTATTCGCTTCGCTAGGGTGTCTAGTCATTTGGCTGATTTCAATGCTCGTAATAAAAGTTTGACTGCCAAGCTTTTACAGCAGGGGTATCGGTATCATAAACTTCGGAAAGCTTTTTCTAAATTTTATCGTAGACACTTTGAATTGGTTTCTAAATATAATACAGGGTTAAAGTCACTTTTGCAACAAGGCGTATCGGATCCTGAATTTTATGGTGACTTAGAATATAAATTACGCAAAATCGTAGGGAAAACAGAATTTCCTGATCAATTTAAGAAAACAAGAAAATCGGTGGAACCGACGGATGCTCCCCAAAGGCGTGCAATAGGGGAATGGGTATCCTGGTGAAGGAGTGATTTTCTGAGTAAATTAAATGCAAAATGGAAAAAAAATAATTCTCTTTAATTCTCTTAGAGCTATGCTCTGACCATGCATGCAACTGAGAAAAATAAGAAGGGAAGTAACTCCAAAATAATTTGGGCTACAGTTATGGTTCTTCTGTTCCTACATTTCTTGTCATTGCCCTCTATTATCAATATGTGAAGTTTCATTCATGTTCTCTTAAATATGTACAGAGATATGCTCCGGACAAGCTAAGTAACTGAAAAAATTAGGGACCTACTAAATAGAGGGTTAAAGTTCTTAAGCTCTGCATTTCCTTTCATTGCCCTCTATCAATTTAGTTTCCTTCAATACTTCCTAAGATATGCTCAGGACAAGCAAAATAAAGCAAAAATTAAGAAGGGAGCTAACTCTGTAATTACTTATGACATGGTTATGGTTCTTGTGTTCTGCACTTTCACTCGTTGCCCTCTATCAGTGTGTGAAATTTCATTACGTTCCCTTTTATACTTTTGGAGATATGCTTCGGACAAGCAAAATATTGAACAAAAGGTCCATGATGGACCTAAATCGCTCACCTGAGTTATGACGAAATAACATGAGAGATTATCTATTTGATGATGATTCAACTGGAGCAATTCTGCACTTTCCAACCTATTATTCTGACAAAGTTTCATATAATGAATCAAAACTGTACCCTCTAGAGTGTACACAATGTTTTTTTTTAAACTTTGACCTAGTGAACTTGTTATTGACTCGGCATATTCCAGTTTCAAACTTCTTTTCATGGAGGTAAACATTGTGACAAAGTTTCACAAAGTTGCTATGGAAAATGAAGCCTCTATTGTGTACACAAGTTGTTTTTTTAAGATTTGACCTTATGACCTAGTTTTGATACAACATGACCCAGTTTAAAACATGGCCAATATTTCACGAACAAAAACAATCTGACAAAGTTTCATGAAGATTGGACCAAAACTGTGCCCTCTAGAGTGTACATAATGTTTTTCTAAGCTCAGACCTAGTGACCTAACCTTTAATCTGACATTATTCAGTTTCAAACTTGGCCTAGATTTCATGAAAATAAACATTCTGACAAAGTTTCATGAAGATTCAATGCAAAATAAAGCCACTATTGTGTACACAAGGTTTTTCTAAGGTTTGACCTAGTGACCTAGTTTTTGACCCAACAAGACCCAGTTTCAAACTTTACCTAGATTTTATAAAGATATACATTCTGACAAAATTTCATGAACATTGGATCAAAACTGTGCCCTCTAGAGTGTACACAAGGCTTTAATAAGATTTGGCCTGATGACCTAGTTTTTGACCGAACATGACCTAGTTTCATACTTGGCCTAGATTGCATAAAGATAAGCATTTTGGTAAAGTTTCATGAAGATTTGACCTAAACTGTGACATCCAGAGTGTTCACAAGGTTTTTTCTAAGATTTGACCTAGTGAGCTAGTTTTTGACCTGACATAACTCTTTTCCAATTCTTTTCTAGACTTTAAGAAGATAAACATTCTGAAAAAATTTCATGAAGTTTGGATCATAACTGTGCCCTCTAGAGTGAACACAAGGTTTCATTAAGATTTGATCTGGTGACCTAGTTTTTGACCCGACATGACCTAGTTTCATACTTGGCCTAGATTTCAAAAAGATAATCATGCTGACAAAATATCATGCATATTGGATTAAAACTGTGCCCTCTAAAGTGTACACAATGTTTTACTAAGATTTAACCTAGTGACCTAGTTTTTCCCCAACATAAACTAGTTCTATACTCGTCCTAGATTTTATTAAGATAATCATTCTGACAAAGTTTCATGAAGATTGGATCAAAACTGTGTCCTCTATGTCATTTAAAAATTTATTTCTATTTTTAGCTCTGGTTTTATTTCTATTCTTAGCTCTGGCGGCCATCTTGTTCAGTGGAACGAAACCGTTTTAGCAATTTTGGTTTAGGGCCATAAGTCGAACATTTCTGTGGAATTACTTTGAAATCCATCAACTGGCTTGAGAGGAGAAGTTGTTTAAAGGGTTTTTTATTTTTAGCTCTGGTGGCCATCTTGTTCATCGGAGCTGAACGATTTTAGCAATTTTGGTACAGGGCTATAAGAGAAACATTTGTGTGAAATTATTTTGAATTTGGTCTACTGGTCTAGGAGGAGATGTCATTTGAAGAAATTGTTGACGGACGGACGGACAGACGGACGGACGGACGGACAGACGGATGGACAAAGCGGCAACTATATGCTCACCCTTCGGGGAGCATAATTATCATACGATTTTAAAGGTAGGTTCCTGTACTAGAGATAACAATTATGTCCACAAAATAATTTCGTCTTTTTCTGAGCAGTATTGAATTCTCTTATTTTTCTGAATTTGTCGCTACTGAGAAACTCGTCAGATGTTGAAGAAAATAGTCGTTTTCCCTTTTGGTATATTTTCTTTGATTGGAATTCCAGTTCTAAAATAACTATGTTTATTATGTCTATAAGTGCGCGATTTCTGATACCATTCTCCAAAGGTCAATTGTCCCTAGTCGTGAGCTCTCCTAGAGGTCCTGGCATGGTGGATGGGTTAAAACTATCCCAAAATGCAATGCAGCATGACCTCAGCTGCCTTATCTCTTTTTGGCGCGAACTAAAAATAGCGCTAACTGGTGTGCGAAGCAGAGTTAGGAAATCCCTTGCAAAACAACTTTTCTAATATTCTTTTGATATACACTTTTTAGTGAAACTTATTCATTCCCTTTTATAAGTGCTTTCCAACAACTTGGATGAAAGATCATCAAAATTATGATGCATTCCAAAGTACAGGAACCTACCTTTAAACGCATTGGCTATAACATAGATGTAATGCGACAGTCTTCATGCTTAGTGGTTAACCCAATCACGGTTGACAACTTTGCTGTCCTCTTTAATTGCACGCCGGTGGGTCGGGGTTCAGACTCTATGATAGCCCCTACATAAAGCTATATATTAGTTGGTTGGGGCCGGATGTTTGTCTGTTTCTTGGCCCGGCGGGGTTAACTGGTGGTCTTCTTTTGCTTCAGTACTCCAGTGGTGTTGCTGACGTCCCAGGGACCTCCAGGTGTCTCAACACGTTTCGGCTGTCGAGTCCTCATCCTTGCTTCATCACGATCTTTTCTTGATTTTACTTGTTGACCGTGATGACACTCTGATGAGTTAGGGGACCTCCATATGAACCGAACTACCAACTAATTGTGTGCACCGCGGCGGAGGGTGAGGGTGAATGTTTGAGTCCAATAAAACCGTTTAAAACCCTCAGATGTTATTACTGCCCGTCCCAAGGCGGTACTTTCGTTGCTCCTGCGGACAGTTGTTGCCGAATACCTTTTAGATCGTGTAAGGTTTCTAACATGTTCTACTGATGCCACTGTGATTATCACAGACTGGGAGAAACAAACTATAGCTGTCCTTAATGCTCGTTCTCTGAACGTTGTCAAGGTTTGTGATGTTAAAGGAAAGGAGCCCCGTGGTGTGACTGTAGATGATAATGAAAATGTCTTTGTGTGTTACGAGTCAGGAGAGATCACTGTCTGGCCAAGAGGTATTCAGGAAAGAGCACGTCTGACAACTGAGACTGAATACGTAATGTGTCCCTATGCGTTGGCTTATAACAGAAGACGATCAGACCTAGTAATAGAGTTCTTTCGGATAATACGTATCTGTAAACGTAGCCGTATCAGAACGTATCGGGACGTATCGGAAAGGGATCGATCAGTTGTCTTAAATTCAATTTCCATTCGAGGATTTTTAAGCTAGCTGGGCACCAGAGGCACATGGGGGCTACCCAGGACAATCCAGATTAGTTGTTTAACTCACGGGTGGCTATCAGGATGAAGAACTGACCTGAATTCCAGGCCAATCTTCAAGCCCGGACGAAAGATGTGAGTTAAGTTATTGTAAGTTAGAATTACGGCATAAAGTGATCTGCCAACGGTCTTCTATAGTTTTAAGTCGATTCCGACTATTGCACAATGTCCCAGGCACCAGTGCTCGGCCGGAAGGCCCTAAAAATGGCCAAGAGTCAGAGACAAAGGGCCTGCCTCCTGACCACTGTCTGTCTGCTGATTGGTTCGGTGAACTGCTGATGACGTAGTTTCGGCGGTCCTCTTCAGAGCCATAGGAGCCTCAACCCCCCATCATGCCGACGGTCCAACTTCCAAGGTTCCCAGGGGGTACTGATGGTTGACGTGTAAGTGAGCATGGTGGTCCACAGCCTCTCTTCCCCATCCGACCTTGGGTAGCCATCCCGAGGATAGATAATCAGCCGCTGGTGGTGTAACGATTCCTATTACGTCATAGCTAGCACATGGGTCGTCGATGCGCTAGTGGATCCGTTGGTACTCGAGCCCACCTGTATCGTTGCAAAGGGATTTTTCTACCGTCTCAGCCGTTGACTGATTTATTCTTTGGGAATTTATTCCGTTTTGCAGTAACTTATTTATTTATTTATTTATTTTATTTATTTTTTTTGAATTCTCATACGAATGTTCCCCAGGAGGCTCAACGGAACAAATCCATAACTGCACACTCCTGGTACCGAGTCTGTATACCTGTCCCCTTTCCAAGTCGAAGAGGAGACTCGTTGTTGTTGCCATTCTGTAACCAAGCTGCCCGACTGTTTTCTTTCTTTTTTTTTTTTTTTTTTCTTTTTTTTTCTTTTTTTTGGCTTGCGCTTTCGAGCGCAAGCCAGTATTCAAGTGGTTTAGTGATACCGAGTTATTTTCGGAAGAAACGATACGTCACGCTTAGTCGGAAAATACCAGGAGAGTGTGTACACAGTGAGTGTGTAGTCTATTTTTATCCATATTCGATTTGCCTCATCTGCTAAAAATAACGATGGAAAGTGTATTCTATTTTTGATAGTTCATGTGTTTTTTTTTTACATATTTCCGTTAAAAAGCACGTTTTTCTTTTACAAGTGCCTTGAACTTGGCCACATGTCGTTTGCTTTTTATAAACTGATGGCATAAAAAATGAAACTGTGAATGCAATGCAAAGTATTTGGCTTTGCATCCTAAGAAATACACCAAAACTTGTGTAAGAAACAGTGTTTATATATAGCTTAGCGCAAAGCATTAGCTTTTCCAAAAATCATGCAGCGGCGTCGCGAAGACTAGGCCTTAGGGCATCGCATAATCTGACTAGTCAGAGCAGCCGGCACACTGTCCAGCGCCGATGCATTCGTTGGATCTGATCAGTCTTTTTCGGCTTATATATATATTCTTCATCTTTCATGCTGAGGCCAGACTAATCAGACTGCGCTTATGCCAGAGTGAGCTGATCTGTGTATCAGTGTAAATTTATTGTTTAAAGACAGAACTTCTCTGCCAGGGGGTCTGGTTCCCATCTCATAGCATATTTACCTGTACGGGTAAAGGTGTGAAAATTTATTCAACCAATCAATGGACCAGAATTACCAGTTATGATCATTTTATTGGCTGACTGGAGGTGTTGACACAATGTGATCAAGAGAAAGAATGACACTGTTCTGTTCTGTTCAATTCTCGTATCGACGTTACCCAAGTGGCTCAACGGTACGTAACCATAGTTGCACACACTTGGCGCCGTGTGTCCGTCCAAACACTGTTGAAGTTAACCCTCCTTATATAGTGCCACCCCTGTCTTTAAATTTAGAAACAAGCGCTTTTGACGATTTTCTTCCCTTATCACATTTACTTAAAAGAGATAAATTTCATTTGTCGGGAGTTCATGGAAATCCGAACGCAATGGGTTCCGTGCTTTGTTGTTCCCAAATGGTGTAAAGCAAGCTATTGTCCCAAACAAACAGCAGCATGTATTTTCTTCTCAGAGTGCCAAATTTTGTTCCAGTCACTGCCACTGATGCCACTTAAACCAAAAATAAACTTCAGTAAATATAAATTTATTGTCTTCTTTTGATGCCAAGTTCAGATGTGCCAAGATTCCATAGACATGGGTTTGAAACAGCCTCTCCTAAAATTTTGATTCAGACTAAATGTGACTCAACATCCGTGAAGAAAAGACTTGAAATAGGTCCATGTAGTTATTTTCCTGGAGACATGCCTAAAACGGCCGGCCAAAACGTTGAAAACTGTTGTGTGTGTGTGTGTGTGTGTGTGTGTGTGTGTGTGTGTGTGTGTTTAAATATTTTTTTCAATTTGTTTTTCAAATAAATTCTACACTTGTTTTTACCTTACACCCGTGGATAATGCCACCATTCAATAAGTTAGAAATTAAATACTTTGCTAAATAAAAGTTAGCAACAGAAAGTGCACTAACAATCGGGTTCACTTCAATAAATAACTCATGAAAATTTCACTGTCTTAGCTGGGCAAGCCTTCCTTTTAAAAGGAAATTTTATTTTTGTTTCAATCATCATCATATTTCAATTCTCATATCAATTCTTTGAGTTTCCGTTCAAATAATAAATCACTTTCATAGACAGTTGACTAACTAAGTTTGCATATGAAATATATTGATAAAGAGAAACTATTTTAGAAACCTTCCGATTATAAACCATTTTCTTACAATACCTCATATGTTTTACAATATATATATATATTGATAATTTCAGCTAACAGGAAGAATAAGCTGATGAAATTATGCGTTTCTGAATTCATTACAACACTTACATATCATTTATTCAAGGGAAGTAATAATGTTCGTAGTGTGCTCTTACAAGAAGTAGCTTGAACAAAATACCGGGGCCATAGGGGTGATAGGTGGCTATTTTGGGTGGGTTAGGGGTCACGGGATAATTGTTGCACCTGCTTTAGCAAGGTGCGATATAGGCGTCCGGTTTACCGTCCGTCCGTCAACCCGTCCGTCCGTCCGTTCACAGTTACGTCGACCCTAGCATTTAAGTCCATTCAAATGACATTTTCTCCAAAACCAATGCATCCATGGTTTTCAAATTTCACATGCTGCATGACCAGATTGCAGGGCTTTAGCATGGTTAAAGTCATGTTAATCAGTTTCAAAGATGGCTGCTGTTACTAGAAATAGCAAAAACAATAAAACCAACTTTTTATCCAGAACCACTTGGTATATTTGGTTGAAATTTGCAAGGAGCATCAGTTGGGCCTTGGTTTTATTTAAGATTGTCTCCCTAGTTTATTTCATGTTTTCAGAAACAAATATTTTAACAAAATTTCGTTAAACAATATGTAATAATCTCATAATTAACCGTACAAGCTTTGGAAGAATGCATGTTTTTTTTTTCCCGAAAAATGTGAAATGAAAAATAATCTTCAAATTAAAATGCAAATTACCTACTTCCTCACGGCCTGTAAGAGTATCGATTTTGACCTCATGTGTCATGTGATCATGTACAGGTGTTTTTCTTATTTGTGCACGTGATTGTGACGTATGAATAAATTATTTTTGTCCAATAATGCGATTTCGAGCGCGGTCCGCGATAGTTTAAAAAATTATCTTTTTTTTTGTTTAAAGTCAGTTTTAGCAAATATTATTATCTAAACTCTATTTCAAATGTATAGTTACATTATGTCGGAGGTATTGCATGAAATATGTCATCACATTTTTTTGTTATTATTATCAAGGGAGTAAATCTTTAAAATAAAAAATGAAGCGGAATTAGGTCACAGTGACATACTTTCTGTTAACAAGCCTTATTTTGCTAAAACTCTAATATCTCAAGTAAATATGAACGGATTTTGGTCAGATTTGGTCAGAATTGTCCATTAATGAAGTTCTGTCAAATTAAGTGATTCGAAACCATCTAAGATGGCCGCCAGCCACCGTTACTAAAAATAGAAAAACATGAAAATGTCAATTTTTCTAGAACCACTGAATGAAATTGCATCAAAATTATTCCAAAATGATCCTTGCATGAAGCTACTTCAAGATGTTTCAAATTGACCATCCAAAACAGCCGCCATCCACCGCTACTAAAATAGCGAAAAACATGAAAACGATATCTCAAATACTACTGAATGGATTTTGACCAAATTTACACGTGTGACACAATGATGCTTTAATTGAGTTTTTAATGCGAAGGTGCAAAGCAGGTGCGACACAGTGTTTCGCGGAACTCTTGTTCAACGTATGGGCTCTAATAAGCAAGGCATTGTAATTCTTGTTTAAACTACACCATGAAACTCTTAAAGCTTAAAGGCCACATTGCAGTATCATGGTAAACATTCATGAAAGATTTCATCATGAGGTATCGCTGCAAGTTTCACAGCGCTAACTTTAAACAAATAAAACAAGCTTGAGTTCCACATAGAACGGATCTGAAAATTGATTTTGGTCACACTTTCGATATCATAAGCATGATTTAAATGATAAAAATACAATGTACAGGCATGGGACCCATTAAATGTCCCGGTTTTTGCATCTGTCGAAAGGGAATCAGAAAATGATTGGTTGGTTTGGTTTGGGTTTAATGGCTCTTTGAGACATTATTTCAGACTATGTCGAGCCTTCTTCTCCCAGAGAGAGGGTGATAGAAAATAGAGATAAACGAGAGAACAAAATAGCCAAACAACCCCGACCCGCATCTACTGCAAGCACAGTAGGGCTATCCAAATAAGTAGTATGCACTGAGAGTTACCCAATAGTCATTGCTTTTTCTTTCTGTGTTGGAATATGACTAGCGGTTGAAGGCTCATTTGCTCTGTCGTTAGATATTTTATAGCGAGGTACCGCTGCAAGCCTTTACTATAGTTTCGAAGTTGTAAGTAACGTGTTTTTTTTTTTAGTTTCACATAATACACTTGTGAGAATTAATATAAAATGTCATTTTGGAAGGCAACTGAAATGACCGACTTTCGATATCATACACCTGACAAAAATAAATAAATAAATGAAAATACAGTGTATAGACATGAGACTCCTTTCATTGTCCTGTGTTTGTTTATACTACATTGCTCGACGTGGATCCGGAAATTGAAAACTGTATTTTGTGGAGCAGTTTTTTTATTTTTCAAAAACATGTTCTCCTTGTGTTTGCAAATTATTTGACTCAATTGATACAAATGAACCCAAATTTTACCACCAAACGTGAAGGTTAATTCGCTTTGTATAGGGATTTGAGTTTAGTCGTTTTACGCTGCTCCTAAACGGAAATATTTTCGCTGTCACAAGCTTGAAGAAAATGGTAAAAATACAATGTAAAAATTTGGGTCCCCTTTCATTGTCCCGCTTTCGTTTATATTGAAAATGTCGACGGGCAACCAGGAAGCTTTTTTTTTTTCATTGTTCCAAACACATGTTACCTCTACTTTCAGCCAGTTATATGGCTCAATATATGTACAGTAGCCTAGTTTTTTTTTATCAAAGGATTTATGTTTAGATATATTTACCACTGATAGGACTATGGAGACTCTAAAGATGTTAGCCCGGAACTTAACTTACAGAGACAATTATTACTTGCAACCCATTCCACTGCCCATTTAACAAAACTCCAAACAGTAAAAAAGAAATCACTGGTAAACTGGCTTAAAGCAGGACAAGGTCTACCGTGCTTGCAGTAGGTGCGGGTGAGGACTGTTTGACTTTTTTTTCTCTCTCTCTCTCTCATCTGTCTTGTCCACTATCTCTGGCAGGCAACTCGTTATAGACTGAAATACTACCCCAAAGGCCTTTTACACCCTATAAAGCAAACGACCAGCCGAAGAAATACTAAACAAAACATTAGGACATTGCCAGTTGAAGCTGTTCAATATAACTGAGTACAAGGGAGGATATTATTGTAGTCAAGGGAGGAAATCATTGTTCGCCAAATTTGGGCTAATAACAATAACTTCAAAGAGTATGGAAACGAAAGTGTGACAGTCGAACGAAAAGACGGACGGACATGCACTATTTCCAAAATCATCCAATTATTAAGCGGCTGAGGACAATGAACTATTGGGCAGACATACACCAAATCTCTTAAACAAAACTAAAAGCCATAATCGTATGTAAATCAAATGCATCTATCTTCTACAAACTAACATTTGACGGTATTATATAGATGCGTTTCAAAATTGAAATAATGATTTCTCCCCCTCGGATACGTCCCGATACAGCTACTTATACAGCTGCGTCTTATCCGAAAGAACTCTAATAACAAGCAGTGCTGTCGATACTGACTACCGCAAATTTATTTTTTGTTATAAGATAAGAGTGGTGTAGTGTTTGAAGTTGCAGAATGTTTCAAGTCGTTCCCGAAACGATGATATGATTAATTTAACCTGTGAATGTCTAGCGTCCCATCATGAAAAGAAACAATTGGAAACAGTGTAGACCAGATAAACGCCGCAAAGCGCGGCATCTGATGAGGGTCGGCACTGTTTGCTTTTGAGGAAGATTTGCAATGTATCAAGAAAATTATCTATGGAAAACATGAACTTTCGACCTTTTCTTTTTCACACGAAGTATACACTGAATATATTATAACGTTTCATTAACTGAACAATATATTGTTTAAACTAATTACAAACAGTTTCGACAACACTTAGTTTGAAAACGGGTCTGCCCAAGCTGCGAGGACACTACGCATTAATGGATTTTAACATGAGACATTGTGCACAACCAGCAGTCTTACTGGACTACGCGTTTGCCGACTAGTGGCAAAAATGCGACAGGGGGGAGATATCGCTGTTTCGAAAAAAACGAGTATGAATTTATTGTCTATCAGAATATTGAAAGTGAAGACAGCCTGCATCATCTTGCTGCCAAAGAAGAGTTGAAAGGAGATCCGAGAATAGTAAAGAAAAAAAGATAGGCAATGATCAGGAATTAATAAATCAAAAACCATATCCCACTCTCAAAACCAATAGGGAAAGAAGCACACACACAGACGAAAATAAACAATTGACACTAAGTTAAAAGATAGGCAATGATCAGGAATTAATACAATCAAATCCCACATTCCGCTCTCAAAACCAATGGGGAAAGAAGCACATACACACAGAAAATGACACAAGTTTACAAAGGCACGCACAGTAAAACGAATGAGCAGCTCTTCCCAAACAGATGGTCATTCAGCTACCCCAATAACAGCATCAATATCTGTTTTTACTTATTTTTTATTTTAATTACAAAACAAAACAAAACAGAAGGCCGATTGGGCAGCAATACGGGTGACCAAACCGCCAGAGACCATAGACAATCGGACACAGCACAATATAACATGAAGGAACCGCATCAGAAGTACCGCTTTAGAACGGTCAGCAAAACGGTCAGCAAAAGATTACTGAGGTGCGGGGGGGGCGGGCTTAGCCAGATTCACGTAAGGCATGCACGGTAAACAGAATGAGCAGCTCTTTCCTAAACAGGTGGTTATTCAGCTTCCCTACTCAAAGAGCATCAACATCTATTTTTTATATATTGTATCTTTTAACTAACAAAACAACACAAAACAAAAGGCAGTTTGGGTATCAAAACAGGTGACCAAACCGCCAAAGAACATAGACAAACGGACATAGCACAATGTAACATCAAGGAACCACAATAAAAATACCGCCTTTGAATAGCATTGGTTTGGTCAAAACAGTATTTTATTCGTGCAAAAATACAATACAAAATGATGCAGGTTCTGACAGCAAGCGAAGTGCTTATATAAAAGCCATCTCCCGGGTACAGGATCTGCAGTAAGCAAAGCCGTAAACTAAATCTTCACCGCCTGCATCAAGAGCAACTAATCCATTCGATTGTGTAGATATACAGGTGAATTGCTGGTTTTTCGCGCAAAAAAGATTAAATAATTTACAAATATAGTTAAATTCCCCCATTTTTTGCAACGTTTTTTCCGTTAAATTATATATCAAAAGAAAGAATAATTATTGCATATTTCGAATCCGTTTGCATATAATATATAACTTTGTAGTTAAAAATGACTCGCGAAATAAGAAGAGACGCCCCTTGCATTTCAGTGCAATTTACTATATAAGTATGCCATTTGAGGGAAATTATAAAAAAAAACAAAAAAACAATCAAAATACTGGAGAAAAATTGAATTTAAGAATCTGTATGCATAAAAAGTCGGTGTTAATTGATGTTTTTATAATATCGTATGAAACGTGTCTTTCCTATACAATTCAATACATTTTCCGCTTTTGGTTTAAACAATATTTATTGATAAATCTTCGTATACAACATATACATTTACACGTATACACATGATTATATGGTACAGGATCTGATAGGAAGCTTAAAGCTTATATAAATGATCTCCTGATGAACATCTAATGAAGTAATATATGTGAACATGGTGAATGGCAGATTAAATAATAGGCCAGGTATACATACAAACACGGAAATACATACAAACACGGAAAAGTTAGAAAATCCAGTGTGTGTTCCAGCAGGCATGCAGCGTCATGATGACGACACACCACCGTCGATGCGACTTCATGATGTGACGTCATAATGTCGCCTCGACGCTGATGCGACGTCTTCCGACGCCGCGCGCCCGCTGGAACTTAGCAAGTAAGTTCATGTCGCAATATAGATAGTGATCCTAACAGAGCAAATGAGAAAAAAAATAAAGAAACTAAAGAAAAGAAAAGAAAAAGAAAAGAGAAGAAAAAGAAAAAAAGTTGAGCCACAGAAACGGGGGAAAAATAGCTAGGAAAGACGCTTTCGATTGTGTGGCTACGTGATAAAGCGAATGATGAGATAAGTTGTAATTGAAGGAGTGAGTACATTTTCATTTTGCGCGGCCGCTGAAGTTCGTGTCGTTTATCTAAAGTAATCGGCCGTTAATCTGAGAAGAGAGACCTTAAGATATGAAAACTAACCTAACGTCAGAACAGCCTGCGCATTCGCGCATTCTGGACAGAATTTTAATTGTTGGTCCGGAGATGCATTTCATGAGGAATAGCTAACAGATAACACTATATGTCATCATCAAACTCATCTGTGGTAGGCGTTTGCGATAAGCCACCTTTTATCCGTGGATTTTTTTTTTTTTTTTTTTTTTTTTTTTTTTCTTTATTATTATTTTTGCAAGAGAATATTTGACTTGGCCAAAGTCTTTCTTTATTTCTAGAATAAACGTTATATGCAAATATTTATGTATTTAACTGCGATGGGCAATGCGCTTGGGTGATTTGATAAATGTCTTTGTGTCTGATAGCCCCTTTTAGCAGATTTTCTGTTATTTTGGACTGATTGGAGATGACTGAGATGATTCTCAGGAAGAAATAATCCAAACAACAAAAGAACACTGGTCTACGCCAGCCTTGAGCCCGTGACCTATGGGATTGAGTCCATTCCTGTGAAATCAAACCAATGCAAAAGCTAAGAGCGAGTGTTTGGATACGGCAAAGTAGCAGGATGGGCAATGATCAGAAATTAAATACAATCAGATCCCATATCCCGCCCTCAAAACCAATAGGGAAGAAGTATAACCATGAACTAAAAACAGTTCACAAAAGACGCGCACGGTAAAGCGAATGAACAGCTCTCTTTCCCAAACAGGTGGTCATTCAACTACCCCAACTAAAAGCACCATTTACATAACAGAAGAGCGAAAGCACCGACAAAGAAATCCAGGGTTTGAGGTTATAAAACTTTAGAATAATCTCAAACTCAAAATAAAGCACACTGATTGGCTGCTTCCGAGCAAGTGCTCGGAAGAAGCCAATCAGTGTGCTTTATTTTGAATTTGAGAATGTACTCAAGTTTTAGAACCTCTGGGCCAGATCAAATAGTAACATCTATGTTTACATATTTTCTACTTTTAATTAACAAACATAACAGAAAGCAAAGTGGACAGCTATACAGGTGACCATATTGCCAGAAGACTACTTAGACAAACGGATATAGGAGAAACTACAACAGAAGTACCGCATTGCAACGGTCAGTAATAGATTATTAGGGATCTAACTAAGTTTACTTGGATACCCTGCCACCGCCCCAACCCATCTCCAAACCCCACGCCCACACACACTCAGCTTCCGCAGTGGCTCGAAAGATCAAACTAGGTTTTTGCCGGCGTGAAGGTTTCCTATCTATTGAAGGATTTGAAGTCTGTCCTCTTTATTTATGGAACATAATTACGCTTTCTGTATATATACTGATACATCGAGGCCCTTCTAAGTCACCTGTGACTTCTTAATACCCATTTTTATATGACTGTCTCCATCCTGTCTGTTCGCCCGGGATGTAACATGAAGGGTTGAATTTTAGGTTATGTTTATGCCATAAGTGATTTGAGCCGCGACACGAGAAAACCAACAATGTGGTTCTGCGCCCATCGCAGACTCATATCGACCTGGGCATTCGCCTAGTTTGACCAGAATCTTTGTTAAGTGCTCAAAGAGTAACCAAGGGTCTAAGCTACCTCCATGCGGACAGCGAAGACTCTGATCAGCCTGGGAGTCTGCGCTGGGTGCACAACCACATTGTTGGTTTTCTCGTGTCGTGTCTCATTTAATCTACTCATGAAACCGGTAGGGCATCTGACTCATAAGTCAGAGGTCCTGGGTTCGAAACCCGGTCTGGCCACATACTTTCGTTTCTCCTTCCGCTGATTTAAGAGGGGCAGGTGTCAGTTACTGGCGAAAGTATATGTATTTAGTACAGGTTAACCGCTTAGGAGGTCTAAGCCTGCCCAGGAATAGTGTGGTTAGGTTAACTGACCGTCCCGACATGACCATAGTTGTTTACTGTGGACTTTAAGCAACAAATCAATCAATCAATCTACTCATGAAAGTGTTCAGAGAAGGCGCTGACACGACTTTTTTCGTGGAGACTGTTCCAAACATCAATCACACGGTTTTAAAAGGAGTTGCCACTTATGTTCAAACGAAAACGTTTCTTACATAACTTGTAGCTGTATCCTCTTATTCCTGAGAAGTGAGCAATTCTAAATAGTTTATCTCTATTAACTATATATATTTTGTTCAAATTTTAGAAGCCACGATTACATCTGCTCTTAGCCTTCTATAATCAAGTGAGGGTAATCCTAATTTCACATACATTTTGACAGAGATGTTGAAGTTGTATCTCCCTCACTAGAGTACTGTCTTGCACGCTGTGCGTCTTTTGTTCCCTGAATGATTAAGCTGGACAAACACTTTCAGCATTCCCTCTTTGGCGCAGACACATTTGGTCTAATTGAAGGACTTCTACGATTAAGGCGAGGATTTTCCCCATTAGGCCGGCGCGACAGGTCCGAATTTTCAAAAGTAAAAAGTGTGCATTTTTTTCTTAGCAGACCTTCCACAAATATGTAAACCGTATGAAATCAGATCATTTGTGATTCAGACCCAAAGACATGGGGAGATAATCCAGTCTGACCCTACCTACCCTAAATTCAAGGTTTTCGCATACCTCAATTTTGAGGTAATAAAGATATTGAAATTAGTCATTCGTTCCATAAATTTTTCTCATAAATGCATGCTAAATACACACATATCACAATACAAAGCAATGGTTTCATTCTTGTTACGCTTGATTGACATTTAAACATGCAAAACCGTAGTTCTACTTCCGGTCAAAACGGCCAAAAGGGAACGCTTCACTACAACTAAAATACAAGTACTTTCCCCCCCGTGACCCAGCATTTCCTGCATGCAGCAGACTTATGCGATGCAAGTACGCAATATATATGAGTGGGAAGCTGGGTCACGGGGGGGAACGATACTCAGTAAGCCAAAGAAGGAGAATGGCCAGCAGTAGCACTGTGTGTTTTGTGTGCCATGACCTTGAATTGAGGTCAAGGTCACATACATATAGTAAAAACTATCCTGTGTTGTCTGTTATGTAAGTAATGTAAGTCAAAAAGGGGTGAAATGTATACAATCAATCATTATTTCAACGAGGATAATTTACCATTTATCTCAAAAATGACGTCAACGTCAACGTATGTTTAACGTATTTACATAGATACAAACACTTGAAAATTCATTTGTCATGCAAGTTACATGTCATAGTCATAAATGCAAAGCAGAAGTCAGTCTTCCGTATAACTTTTTAATCATGGGGAAAATTCACGCCTTAAGCATAGAGGTCCTTTACATCAGAAGCCCATCTAACACTTATTTTATAAAAAGCAAGGCAGTCATTCCACACTGTACATGTGTATTCTGTTTTGAAGCACTATCAACTGATAGGGTAGAGTCGGGTAACTTTGGACAGCGGATAAATTTGGACATAACGTACGTGGCCCTAAGGTCGTCACCTCAGTGCATTTAAACGAATACCTCATGCATATGGTGACAGCTATTTATAGTTGCATTATGGTACCAGCAGGACAAGCCATTCAGAAGGGATGTTCAATAAAGAAACTGGTCAATTTAATGCAGAAAACATCGAAAAACAGACTCTTAACAGAGGAAGGGTCGGCCTGACGACCTTAGGACCTATGAGACATTGAGTCGTCATCAGTGCGGCCCTAGTGTCGTCACGGGGTCGTATTGTCTTTTTTTTACGTTTTTAAAGATAAGGTTCATGTCAAGAAACAAATTAACAAATATTTATTTATTTTGCCGTTAAATGATCATCAAACGGAAAGGATTTTATAATAATGTTGGTTTAAAAACCAGATTGGCGTGTGCAAACACAGAGTCTGGTCTAGGTTCTGATCAGATTGTTTTCCTGTAGCAATGGTGGTATATAGGTATATGTTTTAAGCTGTCAAAAATATGGTCATTGAAGATCCCGATAAGACTGCACACGTTATCGCTTGTTCTGGGATACCTTCTTGTCAAAAGTTCTTAATCATTCGATAGATAGCATTGTTGTCGGCGGACATGGAATATATAATTATTGGGATGTGGCTGACCAACTGAATTATTTGAGGTCTCATGGTATCGAAGATTCTTTTATTTTGTTTTAATATTCTATTTTCATTAACAAAATACTTGAATTGCACAAAGATAAAATGTGTTTTCGTATTTCTATATGAGGTTTATAAGTGACAGCAAACGGGTAAAAGCTGTATTTCTGGAACATTTGCCAATGGGTAATTTGCTGTTTCACACCAAATCCGGCACAACTGAAACTGTGCCTGTTTTTATAGACAACTTGCTACCATTTTCTGTCTTTAAATTTAAATCATTTTGGTTTCATTTGATTTTATGAAGACAAACCAACATAAAATTGTTAATTTATACGGAAATAATCACAATATATGCTTGTCAAACTGGAGTAAAAGAAGAGCATATAAGAAGTGGGGAAATGAATTTTTCGTTGTCTAGCAGTATGTGCCCTAGAGTCGTCAGGTATGACCTAAAGTCGTCATCACTGTTCTTTGATGTCTGTTTCGTTTAATTTCCTCTCTGACCACCAAAAATAAGAACATCTTGATGGTTTAATGTTTATTGTGTTTGGGCGAATGCAAACATACATCTGAAACTTGAATCTAGCGTGACAATCTTGATTCGCCCGACTGATATCAAAACCAGCGTGCTCTGTCGACAGACTTAGAATTTCAAGTAAAAATGGGTTACCTTGTTGTCACTTCGTTATATGGAAAATCGTTTAAAACCAGCTTAAAATTTAAACTGCATAACAAAATTCAGATATTTATCCTCTGAATTTCGCCCGCTTCTACACATTTCTGTGACACAGATGGAAAATAATGAAGCTAAAAGAATGATGACGACCTTAGGACCCTGACGACTTTAGGGCCACGTACGTTACCATTGTAAACAGTGCAAATCCAAATGAGACGGCTCATAATGAGCCGTCTCATCAAGATTTTCACTATTTGCCCAGTTAATTTTGTTTTAATTCCAACCGACTGATATAACGTAAATTCGGGTTAAGTCGTCAGACTCATTAAGTCGTCACTTTCCTTTCCCACACTGCTGTCTTTGCCTACGTCATCATAGAAATGGAGGAGCGGCAAAAATTGAAAATGAAAATATTCAGCTTTTATATTCTTTTGCCCTTAATATTAGTATTTTTGATATTTGCAAGATATATGCTTTTATTTAGGGGTACTGTTTTTCGACCCTGATCAAAAAGTGGGCGACGGAATAGCCCAGATTTAACGGGTTACGGCGAATGTGTTTTAAAACTTTCAGATGCGGCCACGTGCCATAGTAAAGTGCTCGGCCTTGAGAAAAATGGTTAAAGAAGCGAAAGAGTGATTCCCCTTGTACCGAATCACGCGATTAAATAAAAGAGCACTGACTACCTAGTAAAACATCTGACGACTTAATGTAACATTTTTATGTATTCTTGCCTCCGCTCTGTTACACCAGATACCGAACAGATCTATAAATCGCGAGAATGTTTCACTTCATGAAAGCGACTGTACTGATGTAACTATCAGAACGAATTTTATTTCCGTGGAATTCATCGATGTGTAAACGCCGGCGAATCACTCATAAACTGAATAAAGGAAGGCTTTATGTTATTGTTATGTTTGTGGGTAATTCGCCGGCGTGTGGACATCGGCGTTGGATAAAGTCCACAATATTTTATGCCTTAAAATTCCAATTGTATCATGAAAACATGGAAAATAGTTGTAAATCATTGATGTTAGTCTAAGCTTGCGGGAAAAATAGTTCTATGAGCTTATCCAATCAAATCGCACGAAACGAACTAAGTTGGAATTATTGAGAAGTATGGGGTGGTGGTAGCACATTGCAAGCAAAGGCACTGAATACATGTACTTTTATAACAGCAAGCATGTCTAAACTCTCTCTCTCTCTCTCTCTCTCTCTCTCTCTCTCTCTCTCTCTCTCTCTCTCTCTCTCTCATTCAAATTATTCAATTTCTTATTCCTATTATCTGATTTTCAGCAATGCCTTCAAGACGTGGTTCCAAAGGACCTAAAGCTTATTCAGGCAGACAGTGAGGTCTCGGACTTCAGATGCGCAAGCTTATCTGAGACATAGTTTGAATAAACTGCCCAGAACCGCTTCCCACGTTTCTTTGAACACCAGAAGAAAGAAAAAGCACATAAACAGGAATGCATGCACAAATACACATACCCTCTACTCCCCTCCCACCACTCAACAAGAATGCATGCACAAATACACAAACCCCTTACCCCCTTCCCACACACAACAGGAATGCATGCACAAATACACATACCTTCTACCCCCCCCCCACCCCAACACACACAACAGGAATGCATGCACAAATACACATACCTCCCCCCCTTCTCACACAACAGGAAAGCATGCACAAATACACATACCCCCCTTTCCACACACAACAGGAATGCATGCACAAATACACATACCCCTACCCCTCCCCCTCCCCAACACACACACACAACAGGAATGCATGCACAAATACACATAACCCCTACCCCCTTCACACGCACAACAGGAATACATGCATAAATGCACATATCGCCCTACCCCCCTTCCCACACACAACAGGAATGCATGGCACAAATACATATACCCCCTACGACCCCCGCCCTTCCCACACACAACAGGAATGCATGGCACAAATACATATACCCCCTACGACCCCCGCCCTTCCCACACATAACAGGAATGCATGGCACAAATACATATACCCCCTACGACCCCCGCCCTTCCCACACACAACAGGAATGCATGGCACAAATACATATACCCCCTACGACCCCCGCCCTTCCCACACATAACAGGAATGCATGGCACAAATACATATACCCCCTACGACCCCCGCCCTTCCCACACACAACAGGAATGCATGGCACAAATACATATATCCCCTACGACCCCCGCCCTTCCCACACACAACAGGAATGCATGGTACAAATACATATATCCCCTACGACCCCCGCCCTTCCCACACACAACAGGAATGCATGGCACAAATACATATACCCCCTACGACCCCCGCCCTTCCCACACACAACAGGAATGCATGGCACAAATACATATACCCCCTACGACCCCCCTTCCCACACACAACAGGAATGCATGGCACAAATACATATACCCCCTACGACCCCCGCCCTTCCCACATACAACAGGAATGCATGGCACAAATACATATACCCCCTACGACCCCCGCCCTTCCCACACATAACAGGAATGCATGGCACAAATACATATACCCCCTACGACCCCCGCCCTTCCCACACACAACAGGAATGCATGGCACAAATACATATACCCCCTACGACCCCCGCCCTTCCCACACACAACAGGAATGCATGCACAAATACACATACCCCCCTATCCCCACTCCCCACACATAACAGGCACTACCCCCTACCCCTCCCCCCAAACACACACACACAACAGGAATGCATGTACAAATACACATACCCCCAGCCCCTCCCCTCCCAACACACACACACGTACACAAGCGTGATTATGATTTCAGTTCTCTTTTATTAAATGACCTTCATCATGATAGAGTTCTGGTCTTCATATTACTTGTTATTACTTGAGAAGGTCGGATTAATTGATTAAACAAGTTTCCGTTCCTTTTTTTAAAAAGAATCCACGAAGGTTATAACTGAAGAGCCTACTGACGACATTCCAGTACATTAGATGACGACTTAATATGTAATGTCATATAAGGTCGTCAGGTCCACCCATCTGTCATTCAGTGATTTTTCACGAGAAAAGTTCGTATTTCAGGAATAATTTAAATAAATAATCGTTTAGATTAATAATTCTGGTACCCGTTGCAAAAAAACATTCTCAAATACCTGTGTTTGTTTGTGCATAGTTATACAAAATATGCCGCAACCTGACGACTTAATGTGCATTGACGTTATATAGGAAACAATGTCACTGTCCGAATTTACCTGCTGTCCGAATTTATCCGACTTAACCCTATTTAATTTATTAAGGGCAATGCAGCCCTCGCACACTTAAAATATAAACATAAAACAAGAGCTGTCGCCTGACAGCATAGCTCCCCTGAACTGGTGCTTGCCCATCTAACAGGCATTTGTCGGTATGGCTTGTACTACATAAAACTTCATGCAAGCATGTCCAAGTGTTGTCAACATATTTATAAAATCAATGACCTTGGCTTAAGAGTCACCGAGTGGGGTGGGGGTAGCATTTGTGAAAACTCAAGCCAATATCTAACAGAAGTTTAAGTATAAATGAAATCCATCCCAAACACTATCTAACAGTATGTTATCAGAATACTTTAAGAAAACCCCCAAATTTCTAAGTCCATGACTTTGACCTCAAGGTCACTGAGTGGGGTGGGGGTGGTACTCTAGAAAACTTTGAGCCAATATCTAACTACAGTGCAAATATCAAAAGAATCCAATCATTAGAAAAGGAGATATACTTAATTGAAAACTTTAAAGTGAGTGTGACCTAATGTTTGATCCTAAGCCCCACCCAGGGTCTGACCCTGGGATATAGTGTTATGCAATGAAAGGTTATGCTATGATATAATTATTTTTCAAATATGAAAGGCCTCTTGCCAGTGATTGCTGAGATATGAATGTTTGAAAAACTTTCACGGTCGCAAAACTTTAAAGCGAGTGTGACCTACTTTTTTACCCCTTCGCCCCACCCCACGGTCCGACCCTGAGATATAATGTTATGTAATGAAAGGTTATGCTATGATATGATTATGTTCCAAATATGGAAGGGTTCTTTCTAGTGGTTGCTGAGATATGAATGTTTAAAAAACTTTGTCATAGTACTTTAAACTGGATGTGACCTATATTTTGACCACTATACCCCACCCCAAGACCTCATCCAGGGGTATGGTGTTATAGAATAGAAGGATATGCTATGATATGATTATATTCCAAATATCAAAAGGTTCTGGCCAGTGGCTGTTGAGATTTAAAACTTTAAATAAAACTTTGACATAAAACTTTTAAGTGTGACGCCATCGCCCACGCCAACGCCCACGCCACCGCCCACGTCGACGTCAGAGTGACAACAATAGCTCTCACTGTACTTTCGTAAAGGCGAGCTAAAAATGGGCTTATTCGTCCTTTTCGAAGTACAACTAGCTAATGCTATGTGCGAAGGCGAGGCAATCCTCGCACACTTTTCACCGTTTAAATTTCAGTTATAAAAAATGGTTTCTCCGTCCTATTTCGAAGAGCTACCCGCTTATGTTTTATGTAAAAGGATGAGGCAATCCAGTCCTCATTTTAATTTTGCGTTTATTCGTCCTATTCCTCATGGTTAATGTAATATCTAAAGGGCGTGGCAATCCTCTCACACTTTATGTTGGTTTCTCCGCCGAATTTCGAAGCACTACCAGCTCTTGTTTTATGTGAATGACAAAGGTCACATTAAATAACATGAGTTTCTTCGGCCTTTTTCAAAGCACTACCAGCTCATTTTTATGTAAAGGGCGAGGCAATCCTCACATACTTTACATATACAGAAGATATTTAATTAATTTGGTTTCAGGCTTAAAGTTATTTTGGTTTCTCCTTACTGTTTCGAAGCATTAACAGTTCATGTTTTTCGTTAAAGGCGGAGCAATCCTTACATGAGACCTGGGGCCGTATTCATAAAACGACTTAAGTGGTTGCTATGCTGTTGCTAAGGCCAAATTTCTTTGAAGGAGATTCGCTACAACTATGAAATTTGCTCTGGAGGAACAGTCTTACAAAGACTGTTCCTCCAGAGCAAATGTCATAGTTGTAGGGAATCTCCTTTATGGATATTTAGCCTTAGCAACAGCATAGCAACCACTTAAGTCGTTTTATGAATACGGCCCCTGGATTCTTCGTCCTATTTCGAAGCGCTACCAGATTATATGTAAAGGGTGGGGCATTCCACATACTTTACCTTATGAAGACTTTCATTGAATAGAGTTCAGGGGCCGTATTCATAAAACCACTTAAGTTGTTGCTATGCTGTTGCTAAGGCTTAATTTCTATGAAGGAGATTCCCTACAACTATGAAATTTGGTCTTTGTAAGACTGTTCCTCCAGAGCAAATTTCATAGTTGTAGGAAATCTCCTTCAAAGAAATTTAGCCTTAGCAACAGCATAGCTACGACTTAAGTCGTTTTGTAAATACGGCCCCCGGTATTCTCTATCCTGTTTCGAAGCACTGCCAATGATTAGAGTCTCTTTGACCTCCTTTGGTGCACTACCATTATGTTTTCCCTAAAGGGCGAAGGAATCATTCACGGCTGGATTTGGGATACGAAACTACGAAATAAAAATTAGGTTTCTTTGTCCTGATAATAATTATTATAAGTCTGAAGTTCACTTAGTACATTGATTGAAGAGAGTGCCAGCAATTATTTGTTCCAACGCTTTCTCAAATTGTAAGGTAGATTAGATGAAAACAGTAGCCTATTCTTAGATGTTTGACCATGTTTTTAGGTGCACATATCTCATGGATAAAAGGTGAAACTTATGCGCTCCCTTGTCATTTCTATATTTCTGTCAGCCTGTGAATCGTGGACCTTGACAGCAGTGTTAGAGAAAAGAACGCAGACCTTTGCGATGAGATGCTACCGAAGGTTACTGAACATTAAAATGAGGAGGTTCGCAGGAAGATCCAAGCAGCCATTGGAGAATATAATGAACTGCTAACGCTGGTGAAGAAACGGAAACTAAGGTGGTTTGGCCACGTTTCAGGGTCGTCTGGTTTAGCAAGGCACTGTGAAAGGAAAAACGAAGAAGCGGATGAAGAATGGATTTTGCCAGCTCAGCTAGGCCAGCTGAAAACAGGACAAGGTGGAAAGGGATTGTTTCGGAGTAATCTGTGGTGCCTCAGCGACCTAGTAAAGTTCATGATGGGATAGAATAGAATAGATACAGGATGCATTCACTAAATATAGGATAGGCAGGTATACCTATATCAGACATACAGGATGAAAACTACAGTAATGTGACCAAGACAGGTGTGTATATGAGACTGCTCAACCTTGAAGAAAGTAGACCATCCTGTGTATCCTTCATAATTTTGACAAAAATCTAGACACATGCTACTACTTTTTTGTCTGCTCAGTCTGACGATGTGTGAAAGAGTTTGAACAAATAATTGCTGGCACGCTCTTCGTATTGTATTGAAGTATCTTCATACCTAAATATATATTCAATAACAATGTAAATATTTTAGATTTTTGAACAGAAAATTACCCTTTGATCTTTTCTTATAAAAACTTTTAAACACCAACTACTCAGATATTTTTATTCTAAATTATGGCAAACAACATAGAAAAGGCATCTATTAAATTTTCGGAATCTCTGTTGAATTTACAGAATTTTATGCAGATTTTTGTTTTACATTTCATATCATTGATTATCACCAATCATCATAATCATCAATATGATTTATGTTTTAATGAATAACAAAGAGTTTAGATAATAAATATTTTTAAAAATATAAAGAGCTTGTGTAGAAATGGTGACCCAATATTTATTGCAAGCTGATCTGCGGTTTATCGGTTTTCTTTTGTCCAGTTTGCAGTGTCTGTGAATAAGAAATAACAGCTTGGTGTTAGTATATAACTAATACTAACTTACGACCCTTAGATGACCGTATGTTTGTGTGTAAAGCCGAGTCACAGTGTGTAGACGATCTACGTTACGCTACTAATGCTATAGGTCATTGGTGTTTGGTATACGGATTACCTGGCCAGTTTATGTCGTGTTGTGGAAGGTTCAGGACTGTGGATTTTCAAGGTGAGTGTAAAGAAACTGACGAATCAAAAAAACGATAAAATCATAAATATAAAATTACAAATATTTATTATTTTTGGGGCGTCATGTAAAAAAAGACAGACATTTAATTATTTTAAAAAATTTTGATAATTTTTATCCTCTGTACCACATGCTGTCAACTGTACACGGAGTTTCGTTGCACACAGCCTTTCGTTATCACCCTCTTATCGTCCTGATATGGCTGAAATACTGTTGAAAAGGACGTAAAATCGCATGTCATCCATTCATTCTGTACATGCTGTTGATTGCTTAAGGCTGGTGAATGGGAAAACTTACAGGGCAAGCGAGCTGCCATTTTAATTTTTGCATCCCTTCTCGATGGGGATCAGCTGTTAAAAAACTTGCTTCTCCAGGAGCAAATCCTTTCCTTTTTAGTTCTCTGGGGAAGAAAACAGGAAGTTATAAAGGTTATTATGACCTCTCATCTCCCCACCAAAGAATGCAGGTGGCGGGGGATATTTTTTCAGTGCCGTGCGGATGCGTCGGCATCAGTCTCTTCAATCGGTTGGTTGGGATTTTACCAATTTTGCATTGCTATACCTACATCATCGGGACATGCCAAAGAGTTGATTTTGGTGACTTAATTTTCCCCATTATCAAAGTCACCGGAGGTCATAGGCTCATAGGGCCGATTGCACAAAACTATTTTATTTTATCCCTTGACTAAGGCTTATCCTGGGATAGCTAGCACTGAGTACTAAAGTGGATTGCAGAAAAGAAGTTTAAGCAGGGAATAGCTATCCCCGGGATAGTTATCCTAGGATAAGAGCATGGTTAGCCCAGATAAAATTGTTGATGCAATTTGTCCCATATCACCTCTGTTGCCATTAGAAACTGAGTTAAACACTGCTACTAGGTTGTATATGAGCTGTCCCTGCTGGAAATAAAGCATTTTTCTTGCAAATGTGGGCAAGAAAAGAAGAGCCCATGATATTGGAATGCATTTGCATTCACAGTCTTGCTTGTAGCTATATGATATTAGGTTATACCCAACTCGCCACTTTTATAATGGCATACTGTCCCAAGCAATCAAGGGACATATTGTATCAACACCAGATATGTCTTATTTTGAACCATTTCAGTATGCTAACATTTTGTATAAACAAACGCTGTGTGTGTGTGTGACGTAAGCTATAGTAAAACAACTGAAGGATATTAAATTTCAATCATATTTGTGACTTTTAATGGAATATATACCAAATTAAATGTGCATGCATGTTCTTGTACCGGGCGTATGCAACTGATGCGCAGGATTAATTAACGTCATGCTACAGTGGCTACTGGACGGTACCATTCCAAATGGTACTGACCCCCTACTGCAAAAAAATCACAAACAGTAAGACTGAGTTGAAATCTGCTTTCTCACAAGTAATTCACATAGGCAGCTTGCTTGATCAGCCTGATCATTTAAGCGCCTATTACAATATTCTGATGCCAACTATTCTGCTTCTGATCAAGGCTAAACTAAAGAATTTCTAGGGCAGTGAGTAGGAGTAGTCTTGATTCTTCAAATTTGCAAATGTGTCAAAAGCTTTTATTGTGTAACTAACGTTTTATGGGAATGACGGCCTCCTTATGGTAAACCATTCAAATGGTAAAAATACAATGTCATTTTTAAAATGACCTATTTTCGTTATTTAAAAATGAATCAAATGGTAAAAATACAACCCTAACCCTACAAGCCTTAGACCCCATTCATTGTCCCGCTTTTGTTTTCTGCTGCTGGACGGGAAACCAGACCAAGAACATTGCATAATTTGTTTCCAAAACATGTTCCCCTTCCCTTTTTTTTGCCAGTCATATCGCTCAAGATATGCACATCAATCTATACGTTATAGTCAGATCTGAAGGTTATACTGCCTAACATTTAAGAATTAAAATTTGATTTTTCAGCGTTCATCATGTGATGAAACCAGTGGGCGGAGCTAAAATTCCATGAAGCGCCAATCGCTTCTTGTAGAATTTTAGCGACGACCACTCCTGGTTCCCCTTTGAGCTAAAGCAAGACAATGATGAAATTTTCACGTGTACGCTATATATTATTGCTTATAATACCGAAAGTTGGTCATTTTGTTTGTCCACTGAAATAATTTTTCAACTATAAGCCCTTAGAACGCTTAAAACAAAAACTTTAAATTTCGAAGCCAGTGCCCTTGACCTCCGCCTTGTGGAGAAAAATACATGGATGGATGACTTGCGATTTTATGTCCTTTCAAAGGTATTTCAGTATTATCAGGAACCCTTTTTACGGTTGAAAAGATGTCACTGAGAACAAAGGAAGAATTATGTAACATATTATATAAAAAATCTACTGAAGTATCTAAAAATCCACCAAAGGATCAACGGTAGACATACCGACCTTTAAAACTGTATGCCAAATTTTCAGGACTGGGTGACTTGACATGGTGTTCCTACACCCATGCCCACCTGGATGCTAGATCTCAGTTATTGAAGTAGCTCTTCCAGTACTTTAGTACAAACTAGAAAATTGTGTCTGTAAGACACTAATGATGCCCCCGTGCAGCGCCTGTCACAGGACATGTGTACATTCCTAAAGCACCTTTTAAGCTAAATCACTATCTACAAAGAACCCACTAAAAACATTACACAAACTCCATAACCTATAGTGCAAAAATGCTGCATAAAAAACAAAGTTTGGAAGGCCATAATTCTGTCAATTTTTTTTTATAATCAAAAATCAACATGCACCTCTTCAGTATGTCCACAACAAGTGTACAATGTCTGAAAAACAGCCACTGAAAATTGTGGGAGGAGTTGATTACAGAAAGTACTTACTGTACAATGCAAACATATGCCTAAAATGACTAAGTTCAAAAGGCTGTAATTCTGTCAAAATTATTTCTAGCTCCAACAAAAACCCACAGGCTCATTTTCAGTATTTACACAACATGTATGCAAGGTTTGAAAAAGATCCACTGAGCACTGTGGGAGTAGTTGATTTCACAAACTCCATACCCTACTATTGCAAAACATATGCCTAAAATGACTAAGTTCAAAAGGCCATAATTCTGTCAAAATTATTTCTAGCTCCATCACAAACCCACATGCACATCTTCAATATGTCCACAGCAATTATGCAAGCTTTGGAAAAGATGCACTGAAAACTGCTGAAGGAGTTTTTTTTTTTTTTTGGTCGACTCCTCCTCCCCATATCGACCCCATATTTTTTTACATATCGTGTATTTGTTATCAAATATATCAACTTATTTACAAATTACATATATATTGTTTATATATTACAATATTTACAAACATACACTGCTGAAGGAGTTGATTACACAATTTCCATACCCTACGATGTAAACAATTTGCGTAAAATGACTAAGTTTAAAAGGCCGTAATTCTGTCAAAATTATTTCTAGCTCCATCAAAAATCCACATGCACATCTTCAATATGTCCAAAGCAAGCATGCAAGCTTTGGGAAAGATCCATTGAAAACTGTGGAAGGAGTTGATTACATAAACTCCATACCCTACAATGCAAAATTTTGCGTAAAATGACTAAGTTCAAAAGGCCGTAATTCTGTCAAAATTAATTTTGGCACCATCAAAAATCCACATGCACATTTTCAATATGTCCACAACATGTATGCAAAGTTTGAAAAAGATCCATTGAAAACTGTTGGAGGAGTTGATTACACAAACTCTATACCCTAAAGTGTGACGAACAGACAGACAGACGGACAGACGGATGGACAGACAGACAGGGGCAAATCTTAATGCCCCCTGACTATCCCCACGGGGGCATAAAAAGCCAAACTTTAATGACAAATTTTCATTGGCTATGCTGTTTGTTATAATTTATAACAGAGAAATTTTACTGAAGCTCTATTTTATCAGACATGCCGGTCTTTAAATGAATAATTATTTTGAAAACAACTAAATACATCAGACCACTGTATTAAGTGATTGGGATGAGGCATTGATGGGCAAATATCATTGTTCAGAAATTTAGATCTTTTGTCTAAAATTTGCTTCTGAAATTAATTTATTTATTTGATTGTTTGTATGCATGATTTTATTTGCTTTCTCATAAATTTTAATACATTGCTATGTAGAATTTGCTCATAATTCCTCCAGTACATCTCGCAACTTTGACATAAAAATGTCATAAAATATGTCTAAAACTACCCCCTTTGAAGGTTTAAATATTCAATAGTTGACGGATAAATTAACACCAAGGTTTAGCTAAAATAGTTTTGTGCAATCCAAAAAGTTAATCCTTGAGCCAGAGGATAGTTAAACTAGCTTTGTGCAATCCGGCTGCTTTAAACTTTCAGTTAACCTCGAGGTTAATTTAAAACTACATTGTGCAATCCAAAACTCTTAAACCCGAGGATAAACCCAAGGTTAACTCTTAAACTAGCTTTGTGCAATCGGCCCTTAAATTTTATCACATGGTTGGAATTCGTTCCCTTTGAGCCTCCTGGGGAAAGAGGAAACAAATACACACATACAATCGCGCGCACACACGCACACACAAACACACACACCGAACAACAGTTTTCAACATGTTCGGTTGGTGTGTGTGTGTGTGTGCGTGCGTACACACACACACACACACACACCGAACAACAGTTTTCAACATGTACATGTTGAAAACTGTCGTTCGGTGTGTGTGTGTGTGTGTGTGTGTGTGTGTGTGTGTGTGCGTGCTTGCGTGTGTATTTCTGAGCCTATCGAGCACATGGAATAACGAAGTTCAAGTTTGCCTGAACTGTAACTTTTGCAGTCCACGCAGTCTGTTAAGGATATTCATGCCGATTATTCAGAACTGAAGAACTTTGCTGTGCAAGCTGATTGGCAGGATTTTGGCATGTGTCGTTAGATAACTTTTCTCGCGGCTTGGCCCAATTTTCTTACGATACTATTGCGTGAAAAGGAACCTTCACTCATGTGCGTGTTGGAAATAATCTAACTAGTCTGCGTTTCATTGCATCCCCAGGCGCGAAAGCTTGTCCTTGCGTCTAACGAACACTCTGGTCAAATTTTGCAGATGCGCTAACCGCCTCCGTACTTCTGAAAGTTTCTTTTAGCGACTCCTAGCCAAGTATTGAATTGTTGTATTGTAGTTGAACCATTGATTAACCATGTGAAAAGTTACACCGGAGTGATTGAAGCAAGACAAAAGTCATTGTAAAAATGACATTGAAACAGCTGGCAAATTGACCCGTTTATCATTGAGACGTTTTTTGTTGTTATTGTTGTTGTTTTTCTTTTTCTTTTTTTCTTTCTTTTTTTCCCCTTTAAATAGACTAGCAAACAGCCTGACAAGACCAATAGTAGCTAAATAAATATGTTCATAAAAAGATTGGTTTAAATAAGGAAGTGGCGAAACAAAGTAAAGAGACCCCATAGGATGACCCCGGTCAAGGTTCTACAGAAAAAAGTGACCCATTTTCTGACTCCCGTTGAAAAATGATGACCCTCTCGATGATATCTATAAGATATTGATCCCCGTCTGTGGGGCTCATAATATTATCACCCGGCCAAAAATAAAAAAAATAATGTTTGCCCTCTCCCTACCTACCCAGAAAATTCCTCAAAAAAATTATTTGCATTCTAGACTGCAAGATTTTTTTTTTTTCTTACATTTTATTTTCCTTCAGATTTCTTAAGTTTAAACGTACTAATGCAAACTTGAAATACAGTTCAAATTATACCATGTAGCTGCTTGAAATTAGTAATTGCATCCAATTTTTAAAGCTCAGTTTCTCAGCCTTGTGTCATTTCAAGAACTACAGACAAATTGACGTCTCTGGATAATTAAAAAAGACCTACCGACCTGCCCAAAATTTTAAGACTGGGTAGGGAGACAAAAATGTTTTGTGTTTGTTATGTTTTAAATATGGAAGTAATAAAGCATTTTTGTCGTCTACTGAGATTTTCGCTTGATGGTGAGACACTCTTGGACGCGAAATTATTGAGCGACTAATATTTTTGACCATCGCCCTCTCAGGTGCTCTTGTAAAGTGATGTAAAGAACGCCGTCTGCAAACGCTTCTATACTAGTTCCCGATTTTTTACTGTGCCTTCTTAGATTTTTATTAACAGCTAGAAACCAGTGTGTCTTTTTATAGCCATATGCACCTTAATTTGAACTTAAAATGGTATTTAACTTGCTTTCTAGTCATTAAACTATCAGAAATTCGCAAAGGCTCGTTTACAAGTTAGGGATTATAGACAAACATTACATACCACTCTGAGCAGGTCAAAACTATCGCCCCTCGGTACTACGAACGACGTGAAGCATTATCGCTTTTGGCCTGCAGCCTCGGGCGATAGTGAATCAGGTCGTCCACTATAGTAATGACTGTTGCCCACCAAAGTGGTATTTTATGGGCGTGTAATGGGCGGGGTTCTTTATTCTATAATGGTTATTAGCTCACCTGGCCCGAAGGGCCATAGTGAGCTATTGTCATACCAATGCGTCCGGCGTGCGTCGTGCGTCGTGCGTCGTGCGTCGTCACGGAATGTGTCCGTCAACACCTAAAAACAAATATTCAAACATCTTCTTCTGTAAAACTACTTGTCCCATGGTTCTCAAATTTCACATGGAGCATGACCTGACTCCAGGGTCTCAGAATTGTAAAATTGGGTCAGGTTGAAAATCCAAGATGGCCGCCATTACTAAAAATAGCAAAAACAACAAAATTAACTTCTTCTCCAGAACCACTGGGTATATTTGTCTGAATTTTGGCATGGAACATCAGTGAATCCTTGGTATTCAAAATTGTAAAAATGAAAAAAATCTGTAGCGGAGTTTTGTCACAGTGACCTACTTTCTGTTTACGTGTGTAATTTTGCTCAAATGCCAATGTCAAAAAATGACCTATTTAAACAACTTCAAACAACTTCTTCTCTAAAACTACCGGTCCCATGGTTCTCAAATTTCACATGGAGCATGACCTGACTCCAGGGTCTCAGAATTGTAAAATTGGGTCAGGTTGAAAATCCAAGATGGCCGCCGTTACTAAAAATAGCAAAAACAATAAAATCAACTTCTTCTCCAGAACCATTTGGTATATTTGGTTGAAAGTTTGCATGGAACATAAGTGGGACCTTGGTATTAAAAATTGTAAAAATAAAAAAATTCTATAACGGAATTAGGTCACAGTGACCTACTTAGCGTTTACGAGGCCGATTTTGCTCAAATGTCAATATCTAAAGAAAATGCAACCAATTCTGACCAGATTTGGTCAGAAATGGTTCTTGAATGGAATTATTTCAATTTTGTGCCAGTTGACTATCCAAGATGGCCACCATGGGGGCCGTTACTAAAAATAGCACAAACATAAAAATGACAATTACTCAAGAACCCTAGAATGGAATTGGACCAATTTTGTGTCAGAATGTTCCTTGCATGAAGCCGTTTCGATGAATTGCAATTTGGCATTCCAAGATGGCCGCCATCTGGTGTTACTAAAAATAGCACAAACATAAAAATGACAATTACTCAAGAACCCTTTAATGGAATTGGACCAATTTTGTGTCAGAATGTTCCTTGCATGAAGTCGCTTTGATTAATTGCAATTTGGCATTCCAAGATGGCCGCCATCTGCCGTTACTAAAAATAGCACAAAACATGAAAATGACAATATCTCAGTAACCGCTGAATGGATTTTGACGAAATTTGTGTCAAAATGATTCTTGCATTGAGATGTTTCAAAAATATCTAACTGTAGACCATTCATATTGGCCTCTGTTACTAAAAATAGAAAAATGTGAAAATTAGAAAATCTCAATGGAGTTGGATTAATTTTGTGTCAGAATGATCCTTTAGTTAAGCTTTTTCAATTTTTTGCATTTTGGCATTCCAAGATGGCCGCCATTTGCCGTTACTAAAAATAGCACAAAACATGAAAATGACAATATCTCAGTAACCGCTGAATGGATTTTGACGAAATTTGTGTCAAAATGATTCTTGCATTGAGATGTTTCAAAAATATCTAACTGTAGACCAGTCATATTGGCCTCTGTTACTAAAAATAGAAAAATGTGAAAATCAGAAAATCTCAATGGAACTGGACTAAATTTGTGTCAAAATGGTCCTTGCATGAAGGCTTTTTGATTTTTTGCATTTTAGCAATCCAAGATGGCCGCTATCTGCCATTACTAAAAATAGCACAAAACATGAAACTGGCAATATCTCAGTAACCCCTGAATGGATTTTGATGAAATTTGTGGCAAAATGATTCTTGCATTGAGGTGTTTCAAAAGTAAATATATAAAGACCAGGCAAGTTGGCCTCTGTTACTAAAAGTAGCAAAATGTGAAAATGAGAAATTCTCAGTGGAATTGGACCAATTTTGTATCAGAATGGTCCCGTTGCACAATAGCCAGGTGAGCGATATCAGGCCCATTTGGGCCTCTTGTTTTATTTCGTTACACCGGCAAGTCTGTTACAACTCTCTTCAAATATTTATTGCGGATTTTAATATAACTTAGCTCAAATGTCACGGCGTTTTGTGGCGCGCACGGTTTTTGCATTTAAAAAAAAAGGAAAGCAACATTAGTGACTTTTCAGTTGCTTCCCCGGATGGCATGGCTCTTTCAAAATGGTCTACTTCTGTTGGTAGGAATTTCCTCCTACTAAGGGTGGAGGTGCGGGTGGAGTGGAGTGGGGTGGATAGAAAATTTCCTTGAAGAGTCGACTCCCGTTGGGAAAGGCGTCAAAGATGAAAATGACAGAGTTGCTTCCCTTGAAAGTGCGCCCTTCTTGACAATGGCAGTACACAATGACAGTGTGGGTCTCATACCTCAAAGTAAAAAAGGTACACGTCTATGTTTTTGCCATTTTTACAATTTCAAAGGGAAACAACTTTTGTGGCTTCGTTTCCCTCCCTGCCCGAAGGAGCCTGTTCAAAATGGTGTCTACTTTTAAAGAAAAGAATTTGATCCTAAGGGAGCAAATTCTTTCCTTTAAGAGCTGACCCCATTGGTAAGGGAAGCAAAATTAAAAATGACAGAGTTATTTTACCTGAACGTGTACCAACAAGCCTCTAGTGCTACTTTGTATTTCTTCAAATGATGTTTCCAGGTTAACGCTGCAACCCAACATGTGGACGACCGGCGCTTTGGTCATGCTAGCCTCTCTGGCCTTCATAGAAGCAGGTTAGTGATATTTTAATAACCTTGACAATTCATTTACTTTCTTACAATTCATGTTTAGTGATCTTGACAACTTATACTTTCGAGACCTTGACAATTCATAATTTAGTGACCTTAACAATTCATGTTTTAGTAACCTTGACAATTCATTTTTAGTAACTTTGACCATTTCATAGTTTAGTCACCATGGCAATTTATATTTTAGTGACCTTGACAATCGACAAGTCAACCAGTAACTGTGGGGAAGAGATGACCTTAACGATGGGTACAGAATACGTTGTAAAAGGAACTGGGGAATCCCCGGGGGTCGACTGTTCCTACGTATTCAAGGGAGAGAAAACCGAAAACTGTAAGGGGCTGTGCTATAACATGAAGAGTGGGTCATTTTTTAATGACTCAAAAGTCAGTCTGACCGTGGTGTCCGGGAGTCACTCGAAGGTATGTAGGCATATGGCATTGAAACACTTTATTAGCATCGATTCAACGGCATCTACATTAATTCAACGGCATGCCGTTGAACCAATGCTGATATGAGCCGCGACACGACAAAACCAACAAAGTGGCATGTGTGTCCAGCAAAGACTCAGATCAGCCTGGGCCTCCAAAAGCCTGGTTAGTGTCTTAGCTTTAGACATGAAGCTAGCATAGCTGGTATATAATCAACTCCGGCAGACTTCCCCTTCTTTAGTGCTGCTACTGCAATCTCAACTTCCTCACGAAGGATCGGTTGTTGATCTTCTTCTGGGGGCTGATTGCAGTCCAGAACCGCATTGTCACCGTAAGTCTCATGGTTGTATAGTTCTGAGCAATATTCTGTCCATCTGCTGAGAATCTCTTGTTCCTCTGTAAGGCATTTCCCAGTCTTTTCCTACCCAGACTTGCGAGTTTACGTCCTTTTTAATAGTATATGATTCTGAACGTTGTAATGACAAGAAAATCCAGCGGGTGCACGTTGAAACAACATCATATAAGCCGCAACACGACAAAACCAACAAAGTGGCATGTGCGCCCGGCGAAGACTTGGATCAGTCTGATCAGAGCCTTCGCTGTGCGCTTAAATGGAAGCTAAAGGTCTATGCTAGTCTATGCAGACTATATGTCGCATTTCTCGTGGGTATAACTGGGAACATTCGGATAAGTTTGCCAGCTGTTTGTTCCATATGTATTCAAGCTTTGTCGGCCATCTTAAATACCCACACCGTTTTTATTAATAAAAAAATGGGGTCGTTGCAGCTCACAAATTCTGAAATGGCATTTGGAAAACATAATTTGGGCAGTAAATGACAAAGTTTGGTGGTCTGTGGCCAAGTTTGATGGAATTGTGGCCCCCTTGTCACAGAAAAATTGATGAGGGGGGAGAGGGGGGGTTATAGAAGGGGTGTTTATTTATTAGAAGAAAAACGGTAAGTTCATGCGCCTAATACCAGAGACCATAACGAGATATTGGAAATCTCTCGCAAGAATGCCATGCACATTCAGCTGAGGCATGTACTATTCGGGCGCCCGGATAGCGAATCTGATATTGCTGACTGAAATGCGAATTGTAACGTTACAATTATGATATCCTGACTAGCCATTGGGTGTGTGCCGTGCCCATCCCTAGGTCAGATGTTCTTTCAGGTGATCGTATTTTGCCGTCATGCTTTCTTTCTATAGATTATCAGATTTCCAGCAATACGAAACCGTTAAAATGGGGTCTACTCTCAAAGGAAAGAGTTTGTTCCGCAATTGCTCCTTCCGGAGCAAATTCTTTTATCTAAAAGTTGACGTCTACGGAGAGGGGAGGCAAAAAAGAAATTTGTAAAGTTGCTCCCCTTGAAAGTGTATCCATTCACCTTTAGACACCTATTCAGACAATGTTACACCATGTTTTGTTAAGGTAGACAGAAAAGGTAGTCATTGTCTGGATTACAGAAAATTTACACAATAGCTCCTTCGCAAAGTTACATAATGCCTAGTCTAATCTTGCAAGGTCCTTGGGGCAACGCAGACGACGATAATAATCTCCGTCGACCTGTCCTGTTTTCAGCTGCCATTTTTATGCAACCGAGTACTAAAGACCACCCTTTTCCACTTAATCCATAAAGCGCCAAAAATGAAAAATTGTTGAATTTGCAAACAGTGTAGATCCTGATGAGGTGGCTCATTATGAGCCGGACCACTGTTTGCCCTACAGTCTTTGAATTCTCAATATGATACAGCTTGGACAAAACATTTTTTGAAATTTCTGCAGACTAAAATTTTGTCGTCTGCTTTTTGGCGCATTAAGGGTTAAAATAATACTGCTCTCTAATCTCTAACTCTTTTCTTTCATTTCATTGTACCATGTAAGATTCGAGAAGATATTGAGATTGGGCCACACTAGCTGAGTTGAACTGCTAATCTTTAAAAATTCATTTTCACTTGTACTTGAATGTTCTAGGTATACATGCAAAAGGAGATAATCGCCGATGAAATGTGGTGCGGTACGGAGATGACCTTGTCAACCTCGCTGACTGTTGCTATTGACTACGAGTTCAAACCTGAAATGCCCGGATACGGCTTTTCATTGGCTGTCTACAACGACTGTCAGAAACCAGACGGCGGCAGCGGCAAGTCTATAACATTTGAAGAAGCTATAGAACATCTTGAAAGTAAGTATGTTTAGCTCACCTGAGCCAAAGGCTCGAAAAGGTGAGCTTGTAGTATAGGCTTGGTCCGTCGTCGTCGTCCATCGTACGTCGTCAGTCGTCCGTCGTCCGCTCACAATTTTAAACATGAATACCTGCTAAACCATTGACCAATCTTAATCAAATTTAATATGTTGCATTGTATAGGTCGTTTGGGAAAAAGTGGAGGGCTAGAAATCGACTTAATTTCATTACTACTGAACACTTTTTCAAGAAACTTTGCCTACCTTAATCTATTACCCATACGAACTCATGCAAGGAAATTCAGAAATTTATGGTTTTTAGATAAAAAGGTTACTTTATCAATTATTACCATTTTTCTATCTATTTTATGCCATTCTTACATAGAAGGTAACCATAAAGGTGCAACAGCCGTTGTTGCTTCAACAGTTACTACACTAATACTAATTATTCATTCACAAATTACCATGTGGTCTGAAATGTGTTCACTCACTACTCGATAAACAGTAGACTACAATCACTTGAATAGGATTTTCTTACATGTTTCTCCCTAATAGGGAGTATATATTCAGTTCAGTTCAGTTCAATTCTCCTATCGACGTTCCCCAAGTGGCTGAACGGTAAGTAACCATAGTTGCACACACTTGGCGCCGTGTGTCCGTCCAATTCATTCAGCCTGTAATTGTGCCGTCGGTCAGTGCTGCCCAACCAGAGTTTATGCATAGATGTTTACCCGCCGCGGCTTCAAGTCACACAGGGTCCGGAGAAGGAGGCGCGCGCCACATGAAAGCCACCCCAGCGGAAGTTCCAGGGAAACACAGGCCAACCCCGCCCTCAGAGGAGGAGCACAACGAAACCCAGGTCCCACCGAGAGAACAAGCAGGCATTCGAGTATATGTCCTTATAAGGAATGTATATAAATAGTCTGTACAAAACTGGCTGTTCCAAAAACTGCACAAATCAAGCGTACGACTTCAAAGATCGAAGACATTTTTAACATGCAGCTGACCTGACAATTTTTTATTTAATGATAAAAAATTCTGAATTTCCGTGCAAGAGTTCGTAAAACAGATTAAGGTGGTGATAACCACTGATTTGGGACAAAGACAAAAATACTCAAAATAACACTGATCCTTCCAAAACTTAGCAGATGCCTTCTTTATGTTGTTTCTCATAATTTAGAATCCCAAAATGCAGCATTTGTTAATGTTAAAAAGTGTTTTTATAAGGAAAGATCAAAGGGTAATTTTCTGCGAATAAATCTGAAAAAAATAATATCGTTATTGAAAATGTATTAAGTGCTTAGAGTACCTTGTTGCATAATGGAGAGCGTCCCAGCAATTATTTTTTCAAACTCTTTCACACATTATCAGGCTGAGCTGATGAAAAAAAGACGCCGGCTGTGTCCATTTTTTTTTTGTCAAAACACACAGGCGAGACAGGTAAGACTATTTCAACAAGGTTGAACAATTTCATCTACACGCCACTGATCATGTCATTAATGTATTATTTATACTGTAGGTGTAACATAGGTATGCTTGCCTACCCTATATTTAATAAATGCGTCCAGTGTACATTTACTTTGTACATGGTTGAACATTTGAGAAAAAGCTACCATTTTCATCTGGTCTACATTACAATTTGAGAAAGAGTTGGAATAAATAATTGCTAGGACGCTCTTCATTTTGCAATAATGCACCTTCAGCACCATGTAAATTTTCAATAATGATATTATTTTTTCAGATTTATTCGCAGAAAATTACCCTTTGATCTTTCCTTATAAAAACACTTTTTTAAGCAGCATGTACGTCTATTTTGTATTCTAAACTGTAAAGAACAACAAATATAAGAAGTCTGCTAACTTTCAGAAAGATATACTTTACTTTTTTATGGTTTTATGCAGATTTTTACATTTACCATAAATCACCACCTTAAGACAGGCAAAGTTTCATGAAAATTTATTCAGTGATAATGAAATTAAATGGAAATTTTTGCCCACCACTTTATTGCAAACGACCTACATAGTTGTTCAAAACTGTATTTACCATGGCAACAAAAAGACTCATAGACTTATAATGGGGAAAATGTCCGACTGGATAGGAACTTTTCAAACTTGCAAGTACCTAGGACAAGCAGTAAATCTCGGATGCTTTCAAATTTGGGCTAGGTCGGATCATTTACTTCAGAGTCACTCGTCCTTGAGCGGCGAAAAAAAAATAAATTCCCATAGACTTATAACGAGGAAATGTTGTCCGGACCATAGCGCCTTCAGTTAGGTCGGAACGATGTCCAGGACAGGCATAAAATCTCAGATGAGTTTGAATTTGGGTCAGATCGGCTCGTTTACGTCAGAGTTACTCGTTCTAGAGTGATGCAAAAAATTTCCCGTAGACTTAAAACTGGGGAAATGTCATCCGAGCCGTAGCGCCTTCAGTTTTATCGGAATTTCTTCAACTTGCAGGTATCTAGTGCCTGGATAAAATCTCGGATGAGTTCGCATTTGGGTCAAGTCGGATAATTCACTTCGGAGCTACTCGCCCTTGAGTTATTAAAATTTTCCCCAAAGACATAATGGGGAAAGTTTTTTGTGTCAGGCATGGTAACTTATGTGTTAGAGAAACTTGATCAAACTCGCTGATAACTAGATCAGATATAAAATTTTGGATGGGTTATAGATTTGTCCAGTGTACTTTTTAGCACTCAAGGGCAAGTAGCTCTGAGGCGAATTGAAATCGCCTCAGAGTTACTTGCCCTTGAATGCTAGATACCGAGAAGTAGAATTGAAAGCTTCAATAATTTCATACTGCGTGTTTTGTGACAGACAGTACTCATAACAGAACAAAAACAGGTCAGCTACAAGAGGGGCACAGTTAGTACCCACAGGAATAACTACATTTTGTATAATTTAGAGCCAAAACTAATATAAATAGTATCCAAGAGAAAAGTGAGAGCTTTACACACTTGTCACAGGCAACGCCCATTTTTATTGCGACTTTACGACAGTTGTAGATAATAAGGGAATGCGTGGCATCGCGCTTGAGTTCTAATTTGGGCCTGATCGGAATATTCACTTTGCAGTTACTTGCCCTTGAAGACCAAAACATTTTTTCCATTGACTTACGATGGGGAAAATGTTATCTCGCGCTGAGCAACTATTTTTATTGAAAATCGATCAAACTTGCTTATAACCAGGACAAGCATAAACTCTTAGACGAGTTTTAAATTTGGCCATATTGTACATTTGCCTTGGAGTTACTTGCCCTTTAGGGCTTAAAATGCGCTTATTTCACCTTGTCCCGGGCACAGCCACTCTGGCTTCAACGAACTTGTTGATACTTAGGGCAGGCTAACATTCTCGGACGAGTCCAAAATTCGGCCACAATTCATCTCAGAGTTACTTGCTCTTGAGTGCTAAAACGCCCACATTTTTCTTTGTCCGAGGCGTAGCCCATTTATTCTATATTGGATATTTAGTAAAATTTGTTCAGCCATGATGACCAGGTCGTTTGGGAACTAGGAATTTTTCGTTTGGTAACAGCCCTTGTATGTACATGGTCAACCAGGGGTGATAAAAACGTGGCTATCTCTCTTTATTTCTTATACAGAATATAAACATGCAGAGGAACTCGAAGACAATGAACACATGGCTCTTGTACATGGTCTGCTGGTCATAGTTCCAAAACTACTTGGTCATCGTAACTAAACAAATTTGTTTAGCCATGATTACCAGGTCGTTTGGGAACTAGGACTCTTTTTGGTTTGGTAACAGTCCGTGTATATACATGCTCAACCAGGGGTGATTAAAACGTGGCTATCTCTTTTTATTTCTTACACAGATTTTCATCATGCAGAGGAATTTGAAGACAATGTACACAAGACTCTTGTACATGGTCTACTGGTCGGATTCGGCCTAGCCAGCATGTTTCTGATAGCGTTGGTTATCGGCTATTGCTACGTAAAGAACAGTCCTAATAGAGGAAGAGCTTCTAAGAAGAGCTTAAATGTTTCAGCGCCCAGAGGTATGTATAAATGACTGTTTTGTTTGTTTTGTTGTTTTTATGTTGTTGTTGTTTTTACATTATTCCGTTTCATACCTTCAACTATCTCAAAATGTCTAGTGTCCTATCATAGGACTGCAAATAGTGTAGACCCAGATCAGACGCCGCGGATCGCGGCGTCTGATGAGGGCCTACACTTTTTGCATTAAATACAGAGGAATCAGAGACAACAAACAAAATCATTAGAATCAAATCTGTGTGCGATGTTCCTGGTCTGTTGGCTTGATAAAATTGACACACATGTCCGGGACATGTGCCACCCGCTGGGAGTCGAATCATGACCCCCTGCGTGAAAGCAAACACTCAACAAGGCCAGGCCCCGCTATAGTTATCCTGGTATAGTTAGTGCCAGGATCTATAGTTATACTTAGGCCTTGTCAGAGATAAACGCCTTACGGTGTGTGTTATCAGCGAAGACTCAGATCAGCTTGAGCAATTTTGCAGTTTGTTGAGAGTATTCACTGTTTACAGAACATCACTCAGATGGATCCTGAGGAATTTGTATTGAAAATGCAAAGACTGTGAACAGACTGCGCGTATGCGCAGGCTGATCTGAGTCTTAGCTGTTACTGCAAAACTAAATGGTACCTATTTTCCATTTTTCAGAACCCGCCCGCTCAGGAAACAAGCCGGAAAATGTGCAGCTCCTTACCGTCACGACCGACAAAAATTAGCAAGCGCCTGTCACCAGCAGATTTATCAAAAGCGTCTAAACGAAGCGAAACAGAATGGCACACAATTGGAAGATCCCAGTGAATTCTACCCTTAAGCAACATAAAGTATATTGTAGAGGGAGACAATTGAAGTGTCTAAAAGAATTGGATTGCTCCCCTTTGTAAAATACTGAAGAATGTCTCCCGTCGTTATAAATGATCTAGACCATGAAAAAGTAAGATTTTTATTTTAGGGCATACTAAGTTAAGTGTGAACTGAAATGGGAAATTGGAAATAATATTGTGACATTTGGAAACAGCTGAAATACAAAATAAAAAAGGGAATAGAAAATAAAACACTTCTGAACATACCAGTTAGATGGCTGCTCTTGCAGAAATGCTAGATAGCTTATATTAGTCCCTGTAGACCTTAGATATTTTATGCATAAACTCCCTTACAAATTATAGAACTTCACAAACTTACTTCCCTTGGTAAAGGGGAATAACGTTTTAATACAAATCTCTACAACTGAAAAAAATCACAAATCCACATTTACTTTAAAGCACAAAGCCTTTCTTTTTCTCTTTCTTAAAATTTGTGTTACGAGAGACACTGAAAGAGGCCTCAAAGAGTTTACCATCTTTCCACTTATGTGGGTACTGTAAAGGTTAGATTTGGGATCTTTTCCTTTAAGGCAAAGAATGCGAACAGCAAGGAATCAAATTACGATGTTTTTCTACTAGAGTTGCCTCCCATTGGGGATACTGGCAAAGTTCCTCCCTCTTTATGTGTAGATATACTCCTGAAGTTCAGTTAGGAATTAAATTTGATTAGGAGTTGGAATGGGATTTACGATTGATCACTACGTTCCAAAAGCCACAATTGGGATATAACGAAAAGGAACAAAAGTGGTTAGAAACAATACACATCTTATGTAATTTGGAACCACCCGGACTGGAAATTTCCAAATCATGCACAACCGTCATCAAAGTGTAACAGCCGGACTATTTCTCAGGACACGTGAAGTTTACTATGCATTTTACCTTTGCTCATAACTGTTTGTTTACATTGTAAGCTAGTTTTATACACATGCATTTATATCTCTGAAAGATTTTCAACACTTTAAGCGCCAAAAGAAAAAAAGAAAAAAATAGAATTTGCAAACAGCGTAGAATTTGATGAGGCGGCTCTTGATGAGCCGCCTCATCTAGATATTTAGTGTTTGAATTCTCGATATGATACTGCTTGCGCAAAAGAATTTTTAGAAAATTTGCAGATGTTAATTTTATCGTCTGCTTCTTTTAGGCGCTTCAAGTGTTAACCGTCATGTCTGAAATGGCATGAGAAGCACCACGAGCGAGTTTTTATGGCATGCACTGACAGCGAAGATCCACTCAAACCATTCTGCAAATCAGCCCAGTCTGTCGGTCTTCCTAAATGCCCTGTCTGAGCATGCTATAATGGCTTTTTACTCAAGGCGCCGCACATGTGCATTTGTTTTATTGTTGCTTATTTTTATCAATTTTTGAATTTTTAGAATGCATATATAAGGCAATGTCAATGCATTTATATAAGCGATGATTTGATGTTTTATTACAATTGTCCTTTTAGAATTAGAATTAGAATAAGAATAAAAGAAAAGAAAAAAAGATTTTTCATGAATAGATTTCCCTCAAGAGACCCCTCCCTGTAGCTACCTCATATCAATGGATGGATAGATGACTCTCGATTTAAGTCATTTTCAACAGTATAAGCGAACTCGGAGTTCCGCTCTTCGCATGCTCACACTCAGATTTTCCACTCGGAGGTCAAAGGTCACCGATGCCAAAAGGCGTATATGCAAAGCGTAACACACCAACATATTGACTAATATTTCAATTTTCAAACATTCCCTGTCTATTCTATCTTGCTAAAATAATGTGACTATCCATTTTCTCTGAATTGAAAACAATTTTCAATCATTAATCATGAAAAAGGTGTTTTATATCAACTGACCTGGTAGGCGTTATGATCTATCGGATTTTGCCACAATTGACGGATTTTGCCACAATTGTTCTCTGACCTTTCTGTCCAGTCCAACCGGAAACTCGGAACTCCGAACTCGCTTATTTCAGGTATATCAGGCCGACGGAAGGGTGATAATAAATGGCTATATATGTGCAGTGAAACGCCATTTGCGTTTGAAAATATTTCCGCCTCCCTGGGCCAGCGGGAATCGAACCCGGGACAACTAGATCAGCACGTCAGCATTTAACCAAATGAGCTAATGGGGCTCCACCTCATGTGAAAATCTGGTCGAACAGCACATGTCCAAATCATCCTGCGCGTATGCACAGCTTGTGCCGTGCGCTGTATTAAACATGGAAAAGACAACTATCGTCTAGACCAGGTCCCGAGGCCTCAACTCAGCTGAGCATGAAATTTTCTCTGCTGATGAGTATGAAAATGCCAACTAATATTGGCATTTTCATATTATCAACAGAGAAAATTTCATACTCAGCTAAACTGAGCAAGAAAACAACTGTTCTTATCAGTAATTTGCTATTTAATAGCAGATAAAACTTCATGCTCAGCTGAGTTGAGCATGGAAAAAGTTTTAAAACATCGGGGCCAGGTCATCGTTATGGCAAGACACCCCATATGCGCAGACGATGGTATTTAAGACACACGTTCTCTCGCTTCTTATTCCAGCGATTTTAATGGAAACTGCGTGGTGGACTAGATACTCAATTTATGCAAAAATGTGACACACTGCCTCAGTCTGTGATGTGCCTTCGTTTTCTTTGGCCACGTAACAAGAAAACTCCCTAAAGGGATAATTATACAAACTGCGCAAGGTCCAACTGTACTGCAGTATCGTCAGGCTAAACTGTGCATGTCCAGACACGCCTCCCCAGCAGGCACACAAGGTTGAATCAACCTTGATTCAATGTTGAATCAAGGTTGATTCAATCTTGTGTGCCCAGTGGGTCTGTATTTGTAGGGCCAGCGCTAGCGCTGTTCGCATAGGCAAATACAATTCTTTATTATAACCCTGTTTAGACTGAGACCAAAACGAGGCGTCTGATCAGGGTCTACCGTTTGCTTACAGGAACTTCTATGCAAAATACAATAAAAATGAAAACATTCACTAGAAACTCCTAACACTAGAAATGGACTCGTCAAAATGTTATGGATGGACTGGTCAAAAGAGGATTAAAATGCGAACTAAAATGGATGGATGACACGCGATTTTACGTCCTTTTCAACAGTATTTCAGTTATATCAGGACGATGAGACGGTGATAATGAAAGGTTGTGTGCAGTGGAACCCGTTTACGGTGGGAACGTTCTCGCCTAAAGCGGGGCTCAAACCCAATCCGCTAGATCAGTAGGCCAGCGCTTGACCCACTGAGCAACTGGGGCTTCTAAAATGCGAAATACCATACCGTGACAATGCGCATGCATGCACTCTGGTAAGAGTTTTTGCAGTTTGCTTTAATGCCTATGGTTAATAGTTGCAGTTTCAGAGACAGCTACTCTGCCATTTTTATTTTGCCTCCCTTCTTCGTGAGGATGAATTCATAAATGAAAGAATTTACTCCTTTAGGATACGAAAATATAAATAAATAACTATTGTTGAAACCTGTGACACAAGCATCTGTTCTCACGTCACTTCTGTTACTCATCTTTCATAAAACTGCCCTTGACAAAACACTTGAGAGAATACCTTAAGGCGTACCCGGACTGCGCATGCCCAACACCAACCTGCGAGCATGCGCATTGTACAGACTGGTCTGAGCATGAGCACTCTGCATATGCCTCAAGGTGACAGGGTACCTTTTAAGGGGCAGCAACTCCGCCATTTTCATATTTGCCTCTATTTTAAATGGGGGTCAACTCTTAAAGGAAAGAATTTGCTCCTCTAGGAGCAAATTCTTTGATTTAAGAGTTGACCCCTTTATAGAAGGGTTTTGTCGTTCAGGGGAAGCAAACAGGAAGTCACAAAAGTTGTTCTCCTTTCAAAAACTGGCGGAAAAAGCATGGAGGTAAGCCAGATCACCTTGAGATAGGTTTTCTTAGGACAGAATACACTTGTTCCGCTTTCAAGAGCTGTTTTGTGTAGTCGACAAAAATAACGGAGCTGTAAAATGCCTCTTTATAGGTACCATAAAACAATTAAACGATGAAATAAGATATAAAATATTGAATAACAACTTTCAAATTCAAACGCAAATTTGTTAAACAGTCTCCGAAGGAAATATTTCATACGCATTTTCATGATGAAATATATCGCTGTATCTTTATTCTTTGTTGTTGGGTTGCTAGCTGGTACAGGAATCTCATGTGCACGGAAGAAGGGTAAGTTTGATGATTTTTTAAATTGTAATTTTAATCTCGGTTTTTCCACATTTCTGTCTTTTTTTTTTAATATTAATTATTTGCATCACTTTTTACATAATTTGTATTTCATTTTCATATTTACTTTTCAAGTATAGGCCTACATGTATTATCTGAATATCTTATCATTCGTTCCTTTTTTTCTGCCTTTATCTGGCTCCGTGGAAAAAAAAAAACAAAACAGGAAAACTCTAAAAGCTGGGTTTTTTTAGAAAAAAATGGCGGAAAAACAGGCAGGGATACAGATACACCATTCCCTTCCTACGTCACTTACTCGTTTGGGCTGCGCCCAGCAAAGACTCAAATCAGCCTGGGCATCCGCCCAATCTTTGCTGTCGGCATGGAAGTAGCTTAGGCCATTAGTTACCCTTTACGCGCACAGTAACGACTCTGATCAGACTGGGCGGATGGCCAGGCTGATTTGAGTCTTCGCTGGGCGCAAATGCCACTTTGTTGGTTTTGCCGTGTCGCAGCTCAGTTTTTTATATATTTTCTTGTTGATCATAGTGTCGTATTTAAATCTAGAGTTCTGCTGAAGCTGGTGCTAGGGAGGCACGTACAGTCTTGCACATTACGTTACTGAGCATAAACAGACTCAGTTAACTGATTCTGCTATTTTCATTATTGTCATTTCTTTGATACATTCCTTGGCCCCAAAGAATCATTATTTCAGAAGGACTTCTATGCTTAAGGCGTGAGTTTTCCCCATGATTAAAAAGTTATACGGATCACCGACTTTTGCTTTGCATTTATGACTATGAGATGTAATTTGCATGACAAATGAATTTTCAAGTGTTTGTGTCTATGTTAAGTACGTTAAACATACGTTGACGTTGACGTCATTGTTGAGATTAATTGTAAATTATCCTTAAACTGATCGTTGAAATAAAGATTTATTGTATACATTTCACCCTTTTTTTCATAACAGACAACACTGGATAGTTTTGACTATATGTATGTGACCTTGACCTCATTTCAAGGTCATGGTACACAATATAACCCTTGAAGATCACAATGCTACTGTTGACCATTCTTCTTCTTAGGCTTACTGAGTATCGTTCCCCCCCCCCCCCCCCCCCCCGTGACCCAGCTTCCCACTCATATATATTGCGTACTTGCATCGCATAAGTCAGCTGCATGAAGGAAATGCTGGGTCACGGGGGGAGAAAGTACTTGTATTTTAGTTATAGTGAAGCGTTCTCTTTTGGCCGCTTTGATCGGAAGTATAACTGTGGTTTTGCATGTTTAAATGCCAATCAAGCGTAACAAGAAGAAAATCATTGCTTTGTATTCTGATATGCGTGTATTTAGCATGCATTTATGACAAAAATTTATGGAATGAATGACTGATTACAATATTTTTATTACCTCAAAAAATGAGGTATGCGAAAACCTTGAATTTAGGGTAGATAGGGTCAGCCTGGATTATCTCCCCATGTCTTTGGGTCTGAATCACAAATGATCTGATCTCAAAAATTTGCACACTTTATACTTTTGAAAATTCGGACCTGTCGTGCCAGTCTAATGGGGAAAATCCTCGCCATAATCATAGAAGTCCTTTACACCTTATTGGTGTTGCATGAAGACTGACCTTAAAGCGTTATAACACGGGGAAGACTTAGATCAGACTGCGCATACGCGCAGTCTGACCAGAATCTCCCCTATTCGCAATAACAACCCACTACTGGAGAATATAAAAAAATAGCTCACTGTATACATGGTATGCTTTCCTTTCATTATTCAAGCTTCAGATGTATCGCCAGTGTGCGCTTGTCCGATGAATTACGCCCCCGTCTGTGGAGAGGATGGACAAACCTACGCTAATCAGTGTACCGCCGAATGTGGGTAAGTATATGATACATGTACTTTTGCCCAACATTGGGATGGGTCGGGATGAGATGGGATGGGATTGGGATGGGATTACGGCCATTTTAACAGTATCTGATTAATGTCGAGCCGATTGAAGGGTGATTATGAAGGGATGTGCGCAATGGAACCTCGTTAATGTTGAACTGATTTCCACCTCCAGCGCGAATCGAACCCGGAGCTCTAGCTTAGAAGGGCAGCGCTCAACCCACTGAGCTACCGGGGTTCCACCAAGATAGAATGCAATACTTGTTGCATGAGAAGAAAGTCAAAAATATACAAAGTTAAGCCGCGACACGAGAAAACCAACAGTGACATGTGCGCCCACTGAAGAATCAGATCAGACTGGGCATCCGCCCAGTCTGATCAAAATCTTCAATGTCCGCATGAAGGTAGCATAGACATTTAGCTATCCTTTAAGCGCACAGCGAAGACTCTGATCAGATTGGGCCGGCCCAGTCTGATCAGAGTCTTCGCTGGGCGCACATGCCACTTTGTTTGTTTTCTCGTGTCGCGGCTCAATTATGGTCAAATTACCGTATTAATCCTATTAGCCCCGGTGACGTTGCATTTAACAAAAAGGGGGACGACATAAATGAGCCTGAAGAGTAAGAAATCAGGCACTTGCCAAAATGCTTTTGCTAAACACTGTTAAGTCATTTTAAACATGTTAGAAAAATAGCTGCACGTTTTCATCACTAAACTAGCTGAAATTTGCATGGACCTCATATACTATAATTGAGCTGCGACACGAGAAAACCAACAAAGTGTTTGTGCACCCAGCGCAGATTCAGGTCAGCCTGCAATGGGCATACACCCAGTCTGATTAGAGTCTTCTCTGTCCGTATGGAGGTAGCTTAGACGCTTATCTACCCTTTAAGCACTTAGTGAAGAGTCTGATCAGACTGGGCGGATCTGAGTCTGCGCTGGGCGCACTACTTTGTTGGTTTTCTCGTGTCGCGGCTCATATACGATAAGATGGACATATGGCCATATGGCCAAATGACAGCAACAAATCAGAGGATTTTATGTTTGGAATTTTAGAAGTCAATATATTACTTTCGGTAAAAGAAGGAGGGGCGTTTATAAGAGCAGGGGCGTTTATTAGGATTAATACAGTATATATTCATTATTTCCAGCGGCATCAAGACCAGATGTCAAGGGGAATGCCCTTGTACAAGCCTCTAATGGAGTAATCTGAACTAGAAGACTAGAAGATGGGCTGAAATGATTTTTCTGTAAAAAATGATGTAAAAGTAAAACTTAGTTCAGCTATCGAATTCATAAGATTTTGTCTTGTTTTTGATTTCTGATCAGACATTATTTTTTATGAATAATCGAGAGGAAAGTTAAAATATTTTGCGACACTGAAATGCTGAAATTTTAATATTTTTAACACATGATACAAATTTAGGTTACATTTACAAACGAATGAAAAGTCCACGGTGACAGAAGCTGAGTGGTTTAGAGTTTAAAACCCTGATTCCGGTCCAGTTTTGCGACGTCACGTGCATATTTAGATCCTTATCAAGGTTGAAACAAGGTAGAACTCTTAAAAGGGATCATATATGCTTTCTCATGCATTAACATATGCCGAGTCCACATTTGCCAAGTCAAGCATTTTACATTGTGATTCCTGTTAGAAATTAGTCCAAGATGACAAAAAATCATAAAATGCATTGTTTATCGTTTATTCTGCAGGAGAAAAAGCCTTTGATGCTAACGTAAATAAAAACAGAGTACTTATTCCAGAATGGTACTGTACATTCTAACACAGTGCGCCTATAGAAGCAATGGAAAGTTTCCGTGTTTTATTCTGCAACAATTCACTGTCTCGGAGCGCGTGAGTCTATTGCTGACGTCACTTGCATTACTGACGTAATTTTGTGACGTTTTGAGACGTTAGACGATGTAACGTCTCTTTTTCTTGCTAAAATCGCCATAAAAACGTACATTTATCTTAGATGCAGTTAAGAATATTGACGGGAGCATGAACGCGCTGGCAGGAAGGTTGGGAGAATATGAATGAAAAGAATTCTCTTTCAGCGTTTTAGAGAGTTAGAATCGAAATAGTTCATCTCTAGCAGTGAATTGTTGAGTAATAATTCACTGTTTGTCGGTCATTTGTAAGTAGATATATCACTCGCGCTCCGCGCTCGTGATATGATCTACATTACAACTGACCTCCAAACAGTGAATTATTACTCAACAATTCACTGCTAGAGCTGATCTATTGCTTAAATAACGTAACGCCAGCTACGAGTAACGTCATGTAAAAGTTACGGCCCGAAATGTGAAACTAACTCGGTGTTCAAACAACATAAGAATGCCATGGTTTGAACAGGGATCTTATTATCTACGACCACGTTCTCAAACAGCTACCCTGTAGGCACATGACGTCGTAATGACGTTATATGCCCACTGGGCGCTCAGGTATAGAAAACATCAAATTCATGTTGCTAGGATCAGACTTCGCTCGTAGCACGTTACTTGCATCCAAGAACAGCTAGCACACCAAAAAGGTCAAAGAAGAAAAACATGACAAGAAAATAATACAAATTTAAGCCATTCTCTTTAAACTAAACATAAAATTATGTGTGTATAAAAATATTATCAAAAATAACATGCGACACATGTATCAGATAAATAAATGCCTCTACCCCTGGTTCAATACCGGTCACGATATTACTCATGCCAGTTCGCTTTAAGGTGAAATGGTACATTTACAAGGGTTACAACTATGCCCTTTCATTTTTACCTCCCTTCACAATTCACGCCAACTCTGACAAGAAAAAGAATGCCACTTCAGGGTCAAAATTCTTTCCTTAAAGACATATTTTAAAGTAAACGGTAGCCTATAATGTCACTTTATAAAACAAAACTGGTCTGAAAGCGGTTAGTAAATGCAGATTTTGCCACTTTCGCATTCTGGGTATTTTTGTCGTCTGCTGAAATTGTCGTCTGCATCAAAATCAAGAATATTTTGACAATATTGGTCTAACTACTGTAACTCTTGTAGAAATGATGTCGAGGCAGCAAACAGTTTGAATCTCAGATCAGGCCCCACGTTTGTGAGGCCTGATCTGGATCCAAACTGTTTGCCCAGATATCCCCTAAAATCCCGAATGGTATGGGTTAAATGCTTTATGATATAGATCGTTAGATTAACAGAAATGGATACACATTTTACGGAGACAACTTTGATATGATAGTTACTACCTCCCTTCTAACAGTGGAATATCAATTTACTCCTATAAGGAAATTCACTTTTCAGTAAGAATACTCCCCAACCACACCCAAGCACGCACCCATGAGAAGGGATAAAACACCAGGCAAAATTCCTGCTAGAAAGGCAATACTTTGAAAAAAGAACAAGAAATGCAAAATGATCTTCAACAGAGTACTCCCCCTTTAAGGTGTATCCACCAACCGTTATATGGAGACACTAGATGGTTTGGGGTTTCATTTATCAAGTTGGTGTAGCAGGACTGCGCCGTTTACTAGATCCCGGTCTACTATAGTGACATGCGCACTCGCGATATCTGAATATTTTAAGAGAGTGTGCACCAACAACACTATACTCAGTGGTGATAAGGTGTCCTTCCGGTCCTACTACGCATGTCTGTATTGCCCCTGCGTCATCAGTAGGGCATAACAGCTGCTGGAGCAAGACGCCCCTTTCTGTATACAAACTGACTGTGTGGTTTAAAGAGTCTGCCACGATCAGCTGATGCAAGGGTGTCAGAAAAATCCCACTTGGGATCGTGCTAAGACCTTCGTTATTCGACACCGGATGAAACTTGTATAGAATCTTCCCATCGTAAGTGAAATACTTAATGCTACATTCAGATGGATCACATACTATCACCTCGTCGTTGTCATTAACGCAAATTTGAAAACCGCACAGTCCTTTTTGTTTTTGACCAATAGGAAAGCAGTTTATCAGTTTCCCGCCTCTTCTGTAAACTTCAACCATTCGATTGGTCGTTGAAACAACCAAGTTAAAATTAGAATCACTTGCGACACAATATGGCTGATGCGCGGTTGGAAACTCGTACTTAAAGTCACCATCAGATGTGAAAACTTGTATCCTATTATTATTTTTATCAGCGACAGCTAAATCACCATTTGGCATCTCAGTCACGCCCGTGGGCTCATCAAATTGTCCTTCTCCTGACCCTTTCTTTCCAAACTTAGCTTTGAAAACACCAAATGACGTCATGATCTGTATTCGATGGTTCCCAGTGTCAGCTATAATAATGTCGCCGTCGATATTAACTGTAAGACCTCGTGGGTAGATGAAGTCCCCATCCGCACGGCCCCGCAGACCAATATTAAAGAGAAGTTTGTCGGGTCTGGAAAAAGTAAATAATGGTATTTAAGCCATTAAAATACTGAATTTAAATATCAGCAAATGGCTTTTGATTTTTTTCTTATTCCTTGGCAGAAACTAGTGCTGTCTATCTGATTCGTCCTGCGAGGGACTAGGAACTGGACAATGCAATCAAATCGTCCCGCAAGGGGACGATTTGAATGCTGTGTCCAGTCCTAGTTTCTGCCAAAGAAAAAAAACATAAGAAAAACTGAATATATCATATTTGTTGTCTAGATCAGTAGGCCAGCGCTTAACCTACTGAGTTATCGGGGCCCCGGCTTTAAAAGAATACAGCAGAGTTGATTCCGCAAAAAGTGCATCCATTAACCTCAATATAGAATATATGGGACTTATATATATGATATTATATTTGAGACGGTCCCCCTCCTCCCCTTCCTTGAGCATATACTTGATATAGCGTGTCCGAACTGCGGGGATTCAGATTAGCAAGAGCACCCAGACAGACTGATTAGTCGTCCCCTTTCGTGATGCAGATCCGTCTGGGTTCATATGTACACGCTGATCAGAGTCAAAGAGTCAGGGATATGCCATGACGTACATTCCCACAGCTCCTTTAAGGTGAATGGGAATACATGCAAGGGGTCGTTAATTCTTACCAATAATTTATCTCCCTTTTCACTGGATGGGGGCTTCTCTGAAAGGAATGAAGGGAGCAAATTCATTCCTTTCAGAGTCGCCCCCATTTTGGAACTGCTTCACAAAGCAGAATGACAAACAGAAAGTAGCAACAATTGTTTCCCTTTGTAAAACGGCGAATAAAACCTGAAGGTGTGTCCGTACACCTTAAATGCTATTGCAACAACACTTAGTGTCATAACGAAGCTGTATCGTAAATCTTATTCTCGTAAACTTAGTTTTATAACTGCTTGTCTCAAATACGGTTCAAGATGTGGAGCTGGACGCTTTTGTTTCAACGATTTAAAGTGTTCAGGGTAACTCTGACATTTTCATTTTTGCCTCCTTTCCCAGTGGGTTTAGCTCCCCTCCCCTGATGGTGATGGGGGTTATTTCTTTTAAGAGTAAAGGTCATTTGGAAAGGCTTCTTTATGTAGAGACACAAAAGTTGTTTCTTTCAATAAAATTCGATGGACGGATGGATGACTTGCGATTCTAATTCCCTTTAAACAGTATTTCAGTCATATCAGGACGATGGGTGGTTGATAATGAAAAGTTGTGTGCAATTGAACCCCGTTTACGACTGAAAAGATTCCCGCTTAAAGTGGAGCTCGAGCCCAGGACCGGTAGATCAGCAGGCCAGCGCTTAACCTACTGAGCTGTGGGGCTCCTAATAATATTAGAGAGACATTCAACAGATGTATTATATAGTATCCCTCTCTAAAGCAGAAAATGCTTTATACCGTTTTGAGACAGAGTTATACTCGGCTCAAACCATGTTCTTACTTTTTCTTGGAAGACTTAGGTCGTTCCTCTGTGTCTTTGGAATGGAGCCCATCAACGCTGCGACAAGTGTCCGTGAGTCCCCGAGACAGCAGCCATGTTTCCCAGTCCTGTCTGTCAGTGTAGTCCCGTACTACCTCCATCCGGCAGTCGTGAGCTGGAATAAAGAGTAAGTCATAGGCAGACCAGTTCTGCGCCATCCATGGACTTGAAGGTCTAAGACCTATACTGGCAAATAGGCATATCGGTGAATTCCGTCAAACATCGTCAATCATCGGCAAACGTCGTATTCTTCCGTTGCCAACTTCGTTTAAACACCGGCTTGCAAAACTGGCAACGGTTGGGTACGACATATATCGTACAAGAAATATCTTTAAAAAAAGATATAAGACGAAGTGAAAGAAGACATATTTGAAACAAATAATATTTTTTTTATTTATTTCTGTTGAGATAAGAGATTGGCTGCAAGCAAGGTTTCAGAATACGTCCCGCAAAATTATCTGCACTCAATGTTTTAAATACACTATACGCCTTTAATAATTAAAATGTAAAAAAGGACCAAAATCTAATGGGGTATCTATGAGAAATTTTTACTGTGATTGAAAAAAATCCAAGTTCAAAACCCTGTCGCAATGTCATAATAACAAAATAAAAATTGGCTAAGTTCAAAATGCTGTAAATATGTCTGATATTATGATATTATTATTGATAGCAGTATCCTTATGTTGGGGTTATCCACTACTATATGGCGAGAAACCAGACTGGTCCGTAAATTATTGACATTCTTCGGTACATTCCGATATGCTTCCGATGATACGGTACTGTATTTTACCCGGTTCAGTACAGCCGGGTGCGTAAATTTACCGGAACGGACCGGAATGGACTGAATTACCGGAACGGACACCGGAACGGACCCGTTTTCCCCTATCTTCAGTAGATATTTGTAATATTTTTATTAAATAACTCTTATTTAATATTAATACATATTCTGTATGACATCTTGCGCAAATCAATTAGAGATATTAGTCAAAATACTCTTTGAGTATTTTGCGCCATGGGTAGGCCTCTTCATACCCCACGCATATGCGTTTCATCTTAAAATCATATAATCTTATACAAAACTCTGGTTATCTTTCTTCCAAGACTTGGAGCGAATGAAAAACACAAAAATTCCCGAATTTTTGTTCCATAGTATCATGACCAACATTCAGCCGTAGAGCTATTGTGTTACAGCTTTAAATTGAAACATTACAGTGGTCTAAATGTATAAAGGGAAACTTTGTATATCGATTGTACGGTTAGCACCATTATCATGTTTCAATAAGTCGTCAATTTATCTGACGGACAGACATTTGTTTCGCCAATAGTCCTTATCAGATATTGTCAAATCAAAATCAGGGGTTGCAATTAAAATCTTAAAAAGTTCCTTCAAGAGCAGAGAATACATACAGAAGTAGGAACATGGGCCAGACTACGTAGTTTCGACTAATAAAGCCTCGTCAGTGACCCTGACAATATCTGGTGACGAAACCAGAAAAAGGCATACTGTAATTTCTAATTTTAATTTGACAGTCGATTCAAAGACTGATTAATTTCAAATGGATCCAAATAATATAAAAGACGATGATCTAGAACGATAGTCTAAATCGGTCTAAAATTTTAGATTTCTCAGAATCTATCCTCTGATCTCAAAGGATGTAAATAAAATATTATCTGCACTATGGATGATGTACGGGGAGACGTTTTACGGCCGCCACACGGCACAACACCAGCTGCAGTGAGGTAAAATTAAAATCTTAAAAAGTTCCTTCAATAGCAGAGAATACATACAGAAGTAGGAACATGGGCCAGACTACGTAGTTTCGACTAATAAAGCCTCGTCAGTGACCCTGACAATATCTGGTGACGAAACCATAAAAAGGCATACAGTAATTTCTCATTTTAAGTTAAGATAATACATGTTAGTCATAGGTAGGGCCTTGAATTAATCGTATCAAAATATCTCAAAAATCGGCTGGAAATATGAATAATAAGGGTCCGTTCCGGTCCGACCCGGTAATTAGGTCCGTTCCGGTAACTTTACGCACCGAGTACAGCCTGAACTACTTTTTTACTACGAAAGACTTTTCGCACCATAGAATCTTTTTTTTTCTCAAGCCATCGGCATTTGCGTTTCTCGCGTTCTGCTTAACTCTATCAATCATTACAGCGTTAAAGTGAAAAACATATTTAAAACTAAATGCAAAGTGCAAATAATAACATTTTTAATGTAACTAAATCTTCTGACAGGTGAATAACAATTCCATGACATATATATGCGCTCTTCCATACAGAGATCAAGTCAAGTTTTGGCGGCAACGATGATTTTATTAGACTTCGTCTAAAAACTATCTGGCGGCTTCGAACAGATGAACAAACTATCATTATGATATAACTATTTTACGCCACCCTTCGTGCTCAGGTGAGCTAAAAATGAAGCCTCTATTGTGTATAAAAGATCTTCAATGATTGAACCTAGTAGCCTAGTTTTTGATCCAACATGACCCACATGCGAACTAGATATTGTTCAAACAAACATTCTGTCAAAGTTTCACAAAGATTCAACGGAAAAAAACCTCTGTTGTCTACACAAGGTTTTTTTCTAAGATTTGACCTAGTGACCTTGATTTTGTTTCAGTATGACCTAGTTTTGAACTTGGCCTATATTTCAAAGAGATGACAAAGTTTTATGAAGATTGGATCAAAACTTTGCACTCTAGAGTGTACACAATGTATTCTAAGATTTGGCCTAGTTATCTAGTTTTTGACCAGACAATACCCAGTTTCAAACTTGGCCTAGATTTTATGGAGATAAACATTATGACAAAGTTTCACTAAGATATAATGCAAAAAAGCCTCTAGAGTGCACACAAGGTTTTTCTAAGTCTTGACCTAGATTTTGACGCAATGTGACCAAGTTTCCAATTTGGCCTATGTTTCATGAAGATAAACATTCTAACAAAGCTACATGAAGATTGGAACACAACTTTGCCCTCTAGAGTGTACTCAATGTTTTTTCAAAGATTTGACCTACTGACCTAGTTTTGACCCGACATGACCCAGTTTCAAACTTGGCCTAGATTTCCAGCTAGAGTGTACACAAGGTTTTCAAAGGTTTGACCTAGTGGCCTAGTTTTTGATTGACATATTCTAGTTTCGACTTTGGCCTAGATTTTATAGCAGATTGGATCAAAACTGTACCCTCTATGTTTTTCAGAGATCTATTCATTTTTCAGCTCTGGCGACCATCTTGTTCAGTGGAATGGAACCGCTTTATCAAGTTTTGATTAAAGGTCATGTGTCGAATACTTCAGTGAAATTATTTTGAACTGGAGCCACTGGCTTGAGCCACTGGCTAATTAAAAGTAGGCGTATTTAATGATTTTTATGCGGTTTGTTTAGAGCAAAATCCTCTTTTTCTGCCTCTAAATGGTCAGTGCTATCTTCGAATTATGTCGGATGTTTAAAGGGAAATGAATATGTAACTTACAGAAACCAGAAAGCAAAGCAGAGACATGCTTTGTCAGTGAGAAAAATTGAGCCGCGACACGAGAAAACCAACAATGTGGTTGTGCGCCCAGCAGTGCAGACTCAGATCAGCCTGGGCATCCGCCCAGTTTGACCAGACTCTTCGTTAAGTGCTCAAAGGGTAGCTAAGGGTCTAACCTACCGCCATGCGGACAGCGAAGACTCTGATCAGACTGGGCGGATGCACACAACCACATTGTCGTTTTTGTTGTGTCGCGGCTCAAAAATATACTGTAATGCAAAATTTCTTTTGGTCAGCATATAACAACTGTGAAATGGGCAGCGCTATCTTTGAATTTTGTCCGATGGGGGCCACTGCTAAAGTAGATCCGGCTCTCACAGAAAAGAGTTTTTCCACGACGCGCGTAGTCCTCTTTGGACAAAGAAAGCAGGTAATATTCTGTCAAAACTGTCCCCTTGTAAAATTGGCAGCCAAACCATAAAGATATATATGTTCTGCGCAAAGTAGGAATCGGTACAATTCCGGAATTGTCTTGCGCAAAGTAGGAATTCTCACTTTGTTGCGCAAAGTGGGAATTCTTACCTTGCGCAAAACAATTCCGGAATTGTCTCTGCGCGAAGTGAGAATCGGGACAAAGTGAGAATAACTAAGATGGTATTGCGGTTAACCAATATAATTTTGCATTTATTTATTCTGATATGGTCATGTTTTGTAATTAAAATTCTGACAGAATAGAATATATGAGCCTCTGGCCGTGATTAAAAACTACTTTCAATATGTTTCTTACCTCTGTTCAAAGTTTCAAATAGATTCCTTAAAACTGTTGAAGAAACTGACTACACAAACTTGTCATCTTAAATCACCCTAAACAGAAATATTTCTAAGCTCGGGATGGCAGTCAAAAACATTGTCTTTCTTTTCAAAAAGCACATGCACAGTAACAGATATTATCTATAACATCTGTATAAAGTTTCAAACTGAGCGCTTACAATTTTGGAATTTATTATATAAATTTGTCATCCTGTATATAACCTACAAATCTCTAACTTTTAAAAGGCCGTTATTTTGTCAAACAAATACTTAAGTTTTTTAAAAAAGCTCATGCACATCTACATATGTCTGCAGCATGTGTGTAAAATTTCAAATCAACTGCTCGAAACTCTGAAAAGAGTTGATTATACCATCTTGTCATCCTGTATTAGCCAAAACCAGAAAAAAAATCTAAGTATGCGCGGCAGTAATTTTAACATAAATTATTCCTCATTTAAAGATTCCTCATTTAAAAGTCCATTCTATGTTACTAATATCAAATAGATATTCGATTCTCACTTTGTCCTAAAGATTCCCACTTTGCGCAGACACATTTACCTGTTCGATAAACCACCAAAATACCTTGCGCAATTCTAGAATTGTACCGGTACAATTCCGGAATTGTAACACGAAGTGAGAATTCCTACTTTGCGCAGGACAATTCCGGAATTGTACCGATTCCTACTTTGTGCAGAACATATACATACAACTTAAGCCCAACTGGACTCTTCTGTCATCAGAGATTGGGTGGGTCCATTTGTTTTTAAGGTATGTCCGATTTAGTTTATTTCTATTTTATTCTACTAAGTGTAAGCCAATTTTTTTGCAAACAATGTTGACCCTGATCAGATGCCGTTTTTTACAGGAAATTAAGACATTTCTTTCTTTTTCTATCTTTTGCAAACAGTGTTAACCGTGATCAGATGTCCCGTTTTGCACTGTTTGCGAATGTCCCTTTTATAAGACGCTTGGCATGAATGGGTTAAAATGGGAGAAAATCAAGTGTTCAGAATTTTGGAAAGGCGCCTGATCAGTCTCATAAATAATAAACAAACGCGGCACACAAGTCATAATTAAGAATATAAAAAAGACAAAATTGAGCCGCGATACGAGAAAACCAACAATGTGGTACCAGCACACACTCAGATCAGCCTGGACATCCGCCCGCTTTGATCAGACTCTTCGTTAAGTGCTCAAAGCGTAGCTAAGGAGCTACCTCCGTGCTGACAGCGAAGACTCTGATCAGACTGGGCGAATGCCCAGGCTGATCTGAATCTGCACTGGGCGCACAACCACACTGTTGGTTTTGTCGGGTCGTGGGTCATTAATAAAATAATACAGACTTACTGGTTTATTACAACCATACCATGCCACACAATGAATAAATAATCAGCTTCTGACAATCATATGGCAAAACCGTACTATTTCTAACTATGTCTAGCAACAACCACAAAAAAGCCCCACTGAACCAACTACGTCATAAAGTAACCATGCCAATAACGTGCAATAAAAATCAATAACTAAGAGACGTTATATCTCGTATAACGTCACTAGCGTCGCTGAAGAGGCGTAAACACTTTGAACAATACATACCTGAGTTTGGAAACCATTCTGAAATTCCATCAGATTTGCATCACTTTACACTCGCGACAGCAACAACTGTCAACTCTCGATATTTCAAAAACTGATGCCTCAAAGTACCTTTGTATATCAAAGAATATAGTTTGGACACAATATCTCAAACTACAGATATCTCAAAATAAATTTTCTAGGACTAGAAAATTTATTTTGAGATATCAGTAGTTTTGGAAGAAATTCGACTTTGAGATATCAATTGTTGACTTAACATAATTTGTAACCAAAAATGGGATGTAAAGCACAGCATAAACTTAGTTTTAGACTGGTCATTCAAACCCTCAGGGGCCGTATTTATAAAACGATTTAAGTGGTTGCTATGCTGTTGCTAAGGCTAAATTTCTATGAAGGAGATTCCCTACAACTATGAAATTTGCTATGGAGGAACAATCTTTTTCAGACTGCTCCTCTAAAGCAAATTTCATAGTCGTAAGGAATCTCCTTTATAGAAATTCAACCTTAGCAACAGCATAGCAACGACTTAAGTGGTTTTATAAATACGGCCCCTGGTAAACACAATAAGTATACTGTCAGGGGAAACAACTCCTTCCTTTTCATTTTCTCTTCCCTAATCAAAATAAGCAAATCTTAAAGGAAAGAGTTTGCCCCTTTGGGAGCAATCTCTTTCCTTTAAGAGTTGACTTCTTTAGGAAGGGGTTTGTTGTTCAGGAAAGCAAACAAGAAGTCACAAAAGTTGTCTCCCTTCCAAAAGATGGCGAAAAGAATTGGTGAAGTCCCCATGCATCCTAATTGGTCATCTAAAGTTGCCTGTATGAAGAACAGATACTGTAGGCTATAAAATTGAACGTAATAGAGCAGTTCGCGAAGCAGTCACGTGCAGGAGTTGAATATTCGTCCGTTTCTGTGAAACGGCTTTGCGCGCAACTCTCAACCACAGAGATGTTGTTGTTGTTGCTGTGTTATTGTTTTACATCCACGGCAAACAGCTATGGTCATGTCGGGACAGTCAGTTAATCTTATTACACTATTCCTGGGCAGACTTAGACCTCCTGAGCGGTTAAAAAGTACTAAGTGCACATATTTTCACCAGTAACTGACAACTGCCCTTTTTGAATCAGCGGAAGGGGATGTTGTCAGGCAGAATTTTGCCAATTTTGCCTGTCATTGGTTAACAGTACACAGTTATTTCTACATCTCGGAACTAAGATCAAACTTTCACGATTTCGACACAGAATTTGTAATAAATTTGGTACATAAAGACAGACGTCAGATTAGTAGGCGGAATATTTAAAAATTGGGCACAGATATGAAAGGGATAAGACAACTCGGCTATAGACTGAAACATTGGGTATAGACATGATAGATGGGAGGAAAAAGTATCGGGTACAGATGAGAGATAAGAGCTGGATGTAGAGGACTTATATATCGGATATAGATGGGAGAAGATTGGTGAATCGCAAATCGGGTACAGGTGGAAGATAAAAATCGGGTATAGACAGGTAGAATAAGTAGACGGGTATAGATGTGGTAAAAATTGGGTACAGATGAGGGATAGATGAGGGATCGGGTATATATAGGAGTCATAACTGGATTTGAGCAAATGGTCCATATTTATCCATGAGAAGAAAAACTTGTGTCTCAAAGCGCATGTTAAGATTAGTCTGGAAACCTGCGCAGTCTAGCCCCGGTTTTTTGCAGTTTGTGCAGGAAAGACATTTTAAACTGGGCATGCCTGAACATCCTGCGCGCATGTGCGCAGGCTGGTCCGAAATGCGCAGTTTTAAGACAGTGTTTCTCGAGATGCAGCCCATTTAACTAATGTATACCTTTTGGTCTCCTCTTGAAAAGCAATGGCGCCTGTTCATGGTACAACTCCCGATGGGTCGCAACGGGGTATTTAACCTCCGGACACGTATATCCGTGCCCGTAGAGACGAAACCGGGACTGGAAGTCAACCATCGTTGTATCTCACGAAACTGCGAATAGAAAATTCATAAAACTGACTCATTATTACAAACATTTTAAAATATCTCAGAATTATACTTTTATGCCAGATCAGCATAAAAATGGCCAGTTTTCTTGTATGCCCATTACATTTCAGCTCGGCCTGCTATCTCAGATTGCTGCTATCGCCTTACAAACCTTTTAGATATGTTCTTAGGGACCGACCATTTGATATTCTGGGGGGGGGGGGCCTGGTATTCTTGATGGAGACACAACATTTTATTTCACTGGCCTCTGGAAACAATTTTTTTTTTTTTTCACCTTGTGGAAGCTAATTTATTTATTTTACAAACTCACTCAAACAGGTTATTTTTTTTTTATTTTATAGCTGAACTATCAGATCCTTGTTTACTTGATCTTAATATCCTTTTATTTTACCCACATCAGTATTTTTTACACCTTTTTTCTCACAAAAAGAACATGGTGCTGTCTTTAACCAGGCGAAGGGCATGGCTTAGCTTGCTTTTGCAAACCAGTGCCTGGAGCATGTTACTCTTTTCATCTAAGGTACAGATACAAACATCCCTGTATGAGTTTGGCAAAAAATTAGGCCTTAAATTAGGGATATTTTGGCCAAAATTTAGGGCTATTTTGGCAAAGTTTTAGGGCTAACATTAGGAATTTAAGTTTTTTTTCTATCCCAATATATGCCCAAACATGCTTTATTCGTCCTTTAGAAAGTTTGATAAATACTTACTGATAGAGTCACATTATACATGGATGGCAATTAATAAAATGGCCGAAAGTCATGTGTTAAGAAGTTAACAAAGGGGGGTCTGGGGGGCGTTGCCCCCCAGAAGCTAAAGCAATTTCCCAATTTCAATGGCAATTTTAAGACTGGAAACAAGAGAAAAACTAGGAATGATGGTAAAAATAAGGGTTTTTATATTCGGACTTTTGCCTTTTAGAGTGTTTATTTTGCCATAATGGTTTTGTCTCCCATAAGCTAGTGACTCTTTTGCAATTCTGTTTTAGTGGAAACATTTACTTAGTAATGTGGCAGATCAATAATACATGTATGTGAATGTTGTATAGGATTTTTTTGTAAATGTATGCACATGCGGGCCCGCTGGTGTAAACCAACTGTAGATAATATTAAAATATAACTATAAATATGGGGGTCTGGGGGCGCAGCCCCCAGAAGCCAGAGAGATTATAAAAACTCAATTCCAATGGAATTATCTGCAGACTATATTTTTATTTTGAAATTTTGGGTGGAGACAGGTTATTTTTTTCTCTTACTTTTGAAGCCAGATTATTTTTTTGAACCCCCTTGTGAGCCAGGTTATTTTTTTCTTGCATATCCAAAGACAGGAAATTTTTTTTGATAAATATACCAGGCCCCCCCCCCCCCCCAGAATATCAAATGGTCGGTCCCTTAGGAATTTCCCCCCCCCCCCCCCCCCCCCCCCCCCCCCCCAGAATATCAAATGGTCGGTCCCTTAGGAATTTGCGATACCCGTATATTAATGTATATCGAGCCCTCTCGAAAAGAGAAAGACAAGTTAGACCAAAGTAAGTAAATAGTTATGATGCTAGCAAAAAACAATACCCTCCTACCCCATCCTCCCCCGACCTCAACGCCTCCCCCCAAAGCTCTATTTTCTCATATGCTGAAATCACAGTCGGAAGACGAATATCAGAAGTACGCCCCAGTGCTAAAAGTTTCACGGTGTATAATTTTGGGTGTTACCGTATTTGCGTTAAAGTACCAAACTTTTCGCAGACATTAGTTACACACAGAAAGTATACACAAATTCTATAAAATTTTATGAAGGATAAAGGGTACAATTATCAAAGTTATTTGATCATTACACCTCATACTTATATCGACAACACATTGAACAAATATTTAACCGTTTGAAAAGTCTCATAATAGGTTTACTTGAGGTATGATCAATAGAAGACTTCAAAATTTAAATAGCTTCTCAAACATTGTATTGACGTATATGCATATGCGGCACTATTGAAACAGAAGTATATGAGAAAACAGTCTAGACCCAGATCAGACTGCCCCAAGGAACAGGCTTTGTCTCAATTGTTTGTCGTTCCGCCAAAACATCTGCCAATAACTGAAAGTGGTCATATCTCCCTCCCCGCTCCCCAACAACTCCCCCGCCCACACACAACAGATTCTTTGCCTAAAATTTGTATCGCTTCGAAGTCAAATATCTTGATAAAAAGAAGTTCCTTCTCTGTTTATTTTATTTTTTTATCTTTATTTATTTACTTTTATATTTGTTCTCGTTTTTGTTGGTCAAGAAGAAGAATTTATGTTATATAAAAGATGCCACCAAAAAGGAACAAGAAGTGGGAGCAGTTCGTTTAATTAACGGCCTAGCAGCAAATATTTCATCCCATAGCCAGGTCGAGAGAGAGAGAGAGAGAGAGAGAGAGAGAGAGAGAGACAGAATTTCTAGGTGTTAACCAATGAAAAACTTAACTTGTTGGTCAAGAAGAATAATTTATGTTACGTAAAAGATGCCATCAAAATAGAACAAGAGGTCGGAACAGTTCGTTTAATTAACGACCAAGCAGCAAATTTATCCCATAGCCAGGTCGAGATCGAGAGAGAGAGAGAGAGAGAATTTCTAGGTGTTAACCAATTAATAACTAAACTATTGTTCTTTATGAATCAAAATTCTATATGCAAATTCCGTACATTTGGTATGTGCATTGAATTTCTATTTGCATAGCAGTCATCATAATACACATCATGGGTAGAGTCGGGTAACTTCGGACAGTGGATGAATTCGGACATACCATTGCAAACAGTGAAAACCCAGATGAGCCGTCGCATCAGGATTTTCACTGTTTGCCCAGTTAATTTTGCTTTAATTCCAAATAAATGACATATAAAGGAAACAATGTCACTGTCCGAATTTACCCGCTGTCCGAATTTACCCGACTTTACCTTATCAATTGAGTATAAAAATGATAGAAAACTGTAATAGGGGTATACAAGTATAACAGTGACATATTCAAACAGCAAAGCCACATATCAGTCTGCGCCTCTGCTTAAATTGACTCGAGTCTTCGTGTGTCATGCTGTCCACAAACTTTTCAAGCAAACACGGAAGACCCTGATTAGACTGCGACAATGCAAGGCTGATATGGGCCTTCGCTGTTCGCAGAAGCATGGTTTCTCGCCACTTTTTTCTGATTCTATATTATAGTTTTAATGATGGAAGACCACCGATAAGTTTAAAATCTTAACTTACTTTAAAATTCGAATTCCATAGAATTTTGGATATTAATCCCAGCGATTAACCCAGTGCCTTACAGAGTTATCCCTCATAAGTTATCGTTCTTTTATAGCAACGCCTGCGTGCTTAACGACAAGATACTATTCAACATAATACTAAATTGATAAGCTGGTTTTAAAGATTTAAATATCCGTTTATTATCCTAGTGGCCGATATTAATCTATTCTAGGTTAACCTGAACATTACAGTATTTGACATGATCGTGTGGTAATTTAAAGACGCCGTGACAGGAGGCCAGATTTAAAAGGCCTTTCCTCCTTCCCATCCTCCATTCCACGCCCCACTCACCTGAGCCAAAGACTCCGGGAGTCTGACAGAATAGTCAGTCCGGATGTCGTGCATCGTCACAAGTAGATATTTTTCAGACGGCATCCTCTCTGAAACTATAAAACCCTTTGTAATGCAAGTCGTATATACATAGCATCTAAAAATTGAAAGGGAGTGTAAATATTCTAGCGTCATGCATTAAACGGTAAAGGGTCCCCATAGCTCAGAGGTCGTAGGGGCAGTGGGGATTAGAGGCCCACTGTATCATGGGCACAGCATATGAAAAGCGGAGTCTATCCTTCTCCTTCCGCTGCCTTATCCTTCCCTGATTCACTGTTGGGCTAACAGTCGACGGTCGTCGGATGGCGAAACCCGGATTTAAACTCACGACCTTCCGGTGACCTTCTGCACCATAACCGAGATTCTCTAACCAGTCGACTACAGCGCCTCTCGGCCATTACGGAGCCCTTAAGGGATTAAAATCGGCTATTTTTACGCCCGGTGTGGAAAAAAACGAGAGTTTTTAGCTCACCTGAGCCAGTAGTTCTGTACCAAAACCTCAGTGTTTTTCGTCTTTTTCATCGGATATCTATGTTGAAAAAAATGTTTTTGACATATAAACGTCCGATGGAAAAAAAAAATGAAAAAACATGAAGTTTTGGTACAGAACTACTGAGCTTATATGATGGGAAGGCTCCGTCCACAATTTCAAACGACTTCTCCTCTGAAACCACTGGGCCAATTGTAACCAAATTTCATATAGAGCCTCTAGGGGTTGAGGAAACGAAATTTTGTTAAAATGATCTGGGTCACATGACCAACATGGCCGCTACGCCAATATATGATAAAAACCTATCAAAATCTTCTCCAGAACCAATAGATCCATGGCCTTGAAACTTGGTATGTAGCATCAAGTACACGAGTACTACCAAGATTGTTAAAATCTGTTCTTGGGTTGACCTTGACCTGTTTTTACGGCAAGGTCAAATTTGTTTTCTGGTACTTTTATATGGGAAAATGCTAGATCATAAGATTTCATGAAAATTGTTGAAGATTGTGGCCTAAAATTTTGTATATACAGTCATCTTAATGAGTACATGAAGACTTATGAGTACAAGAGGTCAAGAACATTCTTTGACCTTTGAGCCTGGTCTGTAATATTTCAATAAATTCCGAACATCTCCTCAAAAGCCACAAGGCCAATTGTAACCAAATTTCAAATAGAGCCTCCAGGAGTTGAGGGAACAAAATTTTGTTTAATCGGTCCAGATCACATGATCAGCATGGCTACCACGCCCATATATAGTAAAAACCTTAAAAAGTTTTCTTCTTCAGAACCAATTGACTGATGGCCTTGCAACTTGGTTTGTGGCATTAAGTACTCAAGTCCTACCAAGATTCTTTGAATAATGACCTTTGGTTGACCTTGACCTTTTTTGCGGCAAGGTCAAATGTGGGAAAATGCTGTAACATAAGATTTCATTGGAATTATAAAAGTTTTTGGCCTAAAAATTGATATACGGTATATAGTCATTTTTATGAGTACATGAAGATTTATGAGTACAATAATTTACCAACCCCAAATAACAATTCTTATGCACTTACGTATGTAACGTGACGTCTGATTGGATAACGTCAAAAATTTGCGACAGTATATCCTGCGATTTACTGTCGGAAATCCGACGTCATTACATAACATCGCTTCTCATTGGCTGACATATGGTTTTACGCAGCTGAAAGCCGCTTGCTATGGGTGCAGAGTTGCACACGTTTAAACGTTAGAATGTGAAAAATGCATTAGAATGGGGATAACTGTATTAAAAGTTGTCATTTGGGGAGGTAAATCGTCGGTTTTATGGTCGCAAATTCCGTTTTACGGCTCCGCTGGCCCGTCGCCGTAAAACGAAATTTCCGACCATAAAACCGACGATTTACCTCCTCAAATGACAATTTTGAATATGGTTATCCCCTAATTTTCAATATCCCCATTCTAATGCACTTTTTCACATTTTCCCCTTTCATAATTGACTTCTTTGCACCCATTGCAAGCGCTGTCAGCAACGATACGTAAAGCAAAACGTCAGCCATTGAGATACGACGTTTCATTAAGGATATTATCAATCAGACCAATCAGACGTCGCGTTACATTCGTAAGTGAATCAGAATGGTGTACTGCCGCTAAGTCAGCATCGTCGTAAACAGTACACAATATAATAGGATACAGTACACAATATAATAGTATACAATCGAGCTTGTGCAAAAGTCAGTACTGCTGTGCGCATTATACAGCTGACAAGAGAAGTAGTGTATGTAATTCCAGTTTATCAATGTCGACATAATAGTGAAAGTTAAACTGCGGCTTTGTTTTACCGATGATGTCGAAGAAAAGAACGATAATGTCGAAATAAAATGGCCAATCAAACCTTACAGACGGCTTTGATTTATATACAATGTCGAAAGGACAGGGTCAGTTAAACCTAACCTGTAGCTTCGGTTTGCAGACGACGTCGACTTGACAGAGCTGCCAAATTCAACCGGAAGACATGGTTTATCGACTTATGAAAGTGCCAGTTAATCCTTACCTGTGGTTTTGTTTATCCACTTCATCGACATGAGAGTACCATTTTAAGATTATTTGTGTAGTTTTGATTTACCGACGAAGTCGACATGCAAAAGGCTATTAAACCTTATATAATGGTTTGCTTACATAATGGTTTGATTATTCGACGGCGTCGACATGGGACTGACAGTTATGCATTATATGTGGCTTCGCCTTAATAGCAACTTCGACTTTGGATCCATTGAAACTTGTTTAAGCCCCCAGTATTCTTTTACTGACCGTTCCAAGGCGGTACTTCTGTTATGGTACCTCAATGTTACATGCCCGCGTGTCTGGTCTCTAACAGTGCGGTCATCTGAAAAGTTGCCCATTCTGCTTTCTGTTTTGTATTATTTTGTAATTTAGAATAGAAAATAGGTAAAATAGATGTTGCTGTTGTTTTAATTAGGGAAGCCTACACATGTGATTCTTTATTGATTCAAATAGTGTTTGATTTATCATTTATTCGCACAGCTAGAAAAAAAAACAGCATTGATATTTTGGTATAAAAGTGTTGATAAGGATCTACAATTATATGTTTCATGAACAATGACGAATAAGAAAATTATTACATGTTTGTTCCACAATTTCGAAAAAAGTAGTTTTTTTTTTATGTTTTGTTTTGCTTCGTTATAGTTGCTCATGACATATGCTTCTATATATACGAGATGTAACACTTTAATAAATTATTACTATTACTTACTATTACAAGCTTACTAAGAACTGCAATGTTACTAGATTGGAGGATGCATTATTCGGCATAATAGCTGGTGGCCCGTAAGACTAATAAAGGATTGCAAAAATTCCTATGTAGCACATTCCTATATTTGGGCAGCAAAACCCACACGCAGACACATGTAATTTTCTGTACATTTAAGTTCTGCAATAGTTAAAACAAATAAAAAAATAACAAGTAAATTAAATTTGATCTGATTCTAAAGTGATTTCTCAGATACATCTATCCCAAAATTTCGGATCACTGCGGTTATTTTTATTCATTTTTTGTTAATCTTGCAGCTCTTGGATTACATCATTGATAATCAAGGGTCGGTTATATTTGCACGTGCATTTTATGCTCATCTCTTTAAACGATATGAGCCTTGTCCGGGCAAAATATGTTTGACACTATACGCAAACAGTGGGTACCAAGATAAGTCTATGCAACTGCGTAGTCTGTCAGAGTTAGTGCAGTTCACCGTTTGATTTCCAGAAGGCATACTTATTGCGCCTAACCTGTTCTGATTGTGCTAGTGCACAGACTAGTCTGGACATAGGCGTTTTGCATACACCACAAGGCTGACTTTATCACGACACGACTCAAATGGCCTGCGCAAGGAAAAAATGTGCTTCAACCCATAATATTTTCAGCGAAATATGTATGTATACGCAACCAGGAGGTACCAAGATATGTCTACGCTCATGTGTAGTCTACCGTGCTCTGATTGCGCATGCGTCTAGTCAAGACACGCGCGTTTTGCTTATGAAATAAGACTGGTTTTATCATGACACGAGGTATGCGCAAGGGAAAATGTATTTCACCCCATCTTGGGAAAAGCGAATGCAGTCCCATTAGTGTCTTTTCTTTTCGCGCTCTTTACGACGCCGCAGTGTATGATGCTCAAGACTGCTTATACATGTTGCGAACGCATACATGTTACCACAGACTGGACTGATTCTTCTCGTCGCATGTGGCAATTTTCCGAGGGTGCGGCTCTTGGGTTACATCATTGGCAATCAGGATAATCAAGTGTCGATCTTATTTTCACGTGCATTTTATGCTCATCTCTTGTTTTGAATGTTATTAGCCCTGTCCGGGTAAAATATGTTTGACGCTATACACAAACAGTGGGTACCAGGATAAGTCCATGTAACTGCGTTGTCTGTCAGAGTAAGTGCAGTGCATCGTTTACGAGAGAGCCTGCACTGCCGCGAGAGTTTGAGATCAGTAAAAGTTATAATATCCTGCTGTTCATACTACCGGGGCACACATTGCGGGCCTAGCAGAGCAGTCATATCAGGATCTGCGCTGTTTGCGGTTCAGCCTCACCAAGCCTGCGGAAATTAAATGCTGAATAATCATTGAATCAACGCTGAATCAACATTGAATCAACGTTGATTCAATGTGATTCAATGGTGTGAGCCCAGTGTATAAACTATAGAAAAACATCTTTAATGAGCCTCCTTATTACTGAGTACAAATTTGCACCTCATATAATCAGCTATGTCTCAAGTTACATGTAAACCGTCAATATCAACGTCAGTTCAACGTCATAGTAACGTTTAATCAACGTCAATGCCACGCCGTTGTTTCAGCGTTCTGTGTCAGCTGAACCTGAGGCACAAATCTGTAATCATTGAATGTGGTTAGAATATTTAGAGTTGTGTCGCGCGAAAAAACACTTCAGGTGAGCATAAGCGAACTGTGCATATCAGCTTTCACATATGCGCAGTCTGCTCAGTAAGTGCAGGGAGAGTCAGGTTATCAAAACACGCAACATCATATCAATTTCAGTGCGTACTATATTTTTTCCGAATAGAATGCGCATTTACGCAGACTAGTCTAAGCAGTGCCGGATCTCTCCTTAAAGGTTCGGAACGAAAGTTTTTCACACCTATAAAACAGCTCATAATTTTAAAAGATTTGTTTTATATACACACAGATAATTAGCAAGGTCATACATTCGGATAGAAGCTACATGATATTACAACGCATCTATAATTAGAAACTGAAAGTACAAACGTTTTGAAGGATTAAGTGCGTATTTTAAAACATCATTTTTATGAAGAAAATAAAATCGCTTCTAAGCCTGAAAAAGCCGAAAGATTCACTTAGTTTGTTACTCCCCTTTCAATTTTATTTAGAACAAAAAAGGAAGGGACCCAGATTTGGAGAAACGAAAATTCCATAGCTTTCTATTCGTTAATACCCCTCACCTGCCTTGAAAGGCCATTTCACCCCCCCACACACACACACCCCTCCTCCCCACACACACTGCCACACACATCAATTACGCACTTGTTTCTTGGCGTGCTACAGGGTGAAACTTTTATTGTGCCACTGTTTAAATCTTATTAAACAGTATTCCATAGGGAAGAATTCTCGTTATAGTGACGGGATTTTCCGATAATCTCCAAGAGGGCCGGAGATAAGCGGTTACCTGTATGCGGTTCTCAGTTTAATAGGGAAATGTATAGAAGCTCATAAATAAGTTAAATTTTCTTATTTAATATATTTTCCGACATTAAATTATAACGTCTAGCACGAAAGAGCATTTCAAGCTCTTTAATCTGGTATAAAAATCATAGAAATGTGTCAATGAGAAGTTTCTTCCATCAGAGCCCATAGTTTTCTTTCTATAAACCATAAGTTTCTTAACACAATTTATTCAAATTACGCGAATCTTCGTTTTTGGACCTAAATAACACATATAAATTAACATTTGCGAATCTATTATAACGTATGAGCTAGAAGCTGTTATTCCACTGATTACAATGATGTATTTTATACATACATAGCTAATTGGGAAATTTCTTCCCTGAACGCCTAATTTTGCTTACTATTGATTCGAAGCTTGGTCGAAATTTTTCTAAGTTCCCTCTATTAACCATTAAAACACTGGAAAGGGAAGCAATCCCATTTATGGCCAAGGGCTAAAATTTACAGGTAGTACAGAGTTATCGATTTTACACCGTAACGAGTTTTCTGCCAGATGTAAGACTAGTCAGAAAAAGTGTATTACGTACTGGAATTAGTAAGATGTTGCGTGTTTGACTTTCCATGCACTTACTGAGCAGACTGTGCATATGCTCATCTGAAGACTTTCTTCGCGTGGCGCAACACTAAATATTCCAGCCACATTCAATGATAACAGATTTATTCCTCATGCTCAGCTGACACACAACGCTGACACAACGTCGTGTCATTTACGTTGGTTAAACGTCACTGTGCCGTTGGTTGAATTAACAATGATATTGACGGTTACTTTTTACTTCAGACAAAAGCTGATACTTTTCCCTCAACGTTATAGACCGTTTACCGTCTGCTGTGCACTGTCCACTCGCCCTTCGCTTTGGAGCATGCTGAAAAGTAGTACATGTTGTTCGCGGTTTTATGTATACTATTTACTGTCCAGTGAAGTGTCTACTGTCTGTCTACTGCGTCCTGGATACTGTTTACTGCGGTCTGTCTGCTACAACATGGATGTGGTGCAAGCACAGGGGCATGGGTACAAGGTCGCAGCATGTGCGCCTGTTTCAGCGCATCTGGACTCTAAAATGATGTACCTTCAATCGCACAAACAGATGAAACCAACATAAGCATCATAGTAACCTGCACTTTATGGGAGATGAACCCTGGTGGCCCGTAAGACTAATAAAGGATTGCAAAAATTCCTATGTAGCACATACCTATATTTGGGCAGCAAAACCCACACGCAGGCACATCTAATTTTCTGTACATTTAAGTTCTGCAATAGTTAAAACAAATAAAAAAATAACAAGTAAATTAAAAAGGCAGTTCTGACATTTTTTCTTGTCAATTTTAGTTTTGTATGATAGAAATGCAGAATTTATCAATTTTGGCAATATGCACAAATTCTGGCATTATTTCTTTTCCCTAGAGAATTGCTTCTTTCGTCTGAAGATCGATGTTAATGAAACGTGGACCTAGAATAAATTAGCTATGACTGTGGGCAGACTTCCAATATCATTATTTTGAACCACGACGCGAGAAAACCAACAAAGTGGTTGTGTGCCCAGCGCAGACTCAGATAAGCCCGGGCATCCACCCAGTCTGATCAGAGTCTTTGCTGTCCACATGAAGGTAGCGCGCCACGTTAGATCCTTAGCTACCGTTAAAGCGCTTAGAAAAGACTGTGATCATACTAGGCGGATGCCCAGGCTGATCTGAGTCTGCGATGGGCGCACTTCCACTTTGCTGCTTTCTCTTGTCGCGGCTCATTTTTTTCTGATTCAGATAAACGGATACCTAATTGGAAGCTCAAGGAGACGGATCAGATCTTCACATTGATACATACTACCCAGCAGGCACACAACGTTATAATGACGTCGCATTGACGTCGACGCAAACATTACATTTCATCGACGTCATTCTGACGTCATGTGCCCGCTGGGAAATACTTACTGCCCAGCAGGCACATGACGTCGAAATGACGTCGTATTGACGTCTATGCGGCATGGGAGCGTCGCATCAACCCCATTTTGACATCATTACGACGTCATGTGCCTGCTGGGTGTCTTGCAATGCTGTTCAAACAATTTCCATCGTTTTTATTTACTCTCTCTATTGGGACACCTTTAAATTACCAGATTATTCTAAAATTTAAACAAATGCTAAAAGCAGCTGACAGTGTGTCAAAAATACTGATAGGATATGACGCATTGCACATCTTGATCTGATTCTAAAGTGATTTCTCAGATACATCTATCCCAAAATTTCGGATCACTGCGGTTATTTTTATTCATTTTTTGTTAATCTTGCAGCTCTTGGATTACATCATTGATAATCAAGGGTCGGTTATATTTGCACGTGCATTTTATGCTCATCTCTTTAAACGATATGAGCCTTGTCCGGGCAAAATATGTTTGACACTATACGCAAACAGTGGGTACCAAGATAGGTCTATGCAACTGCGTAGTCTGTCAGAGTTAGTGCAGTTCACCGTTTGATTTCCAGAAGGCATACTTATTGCGCCTAACCTGTTCTGATTGTGCTAGTGCACAGACTAGTCTGGACTTAGGCGTTTTGCATACACCACAAGGCTGACTTTATCACGACACGACTCAAATGGCCTGCGCAAGGAAAAAATGTGCTTCAACCCATAATATTTTCAGCGAAATATGTATGTATACGCAACCAGGCGGTACCAAGATATGTCTACGCTCATGTGTAGTCTACCGTGCTCTGATTGCGCATGCGTCTAGTCAAGACACGCGCGTTTTGCTTATGAAATAAGACTGGTTTTATCATGACACGAGGTATGCGCAAGGGAAAATGTATTTCACCCCATCTTGGGAAAAGCGAATGCAGTCCCATTAGTGTCTTTTCTTTTCGCGCTCTTTACGACGCCACAGTGTATGATGCTCAAGACTGCTTATACATGTTGTGAACGCATACATGTTACCACAGACTGGACTGATTCTTCTCGTCGCATGTGGCAATTTTCCGAGGGTGAGGCTCTTGGGTTACATCATTGGCAATCAGGATAATCAAGTGTCGATCTTATTTTCACGTGCATTTTATGCTCATCTCTTGTTTTGAATGTTATTAGCCCTGTCCGGGTAAAATATGTTTGAAGCTATACACAAACAGTGGGTACCAGGATAAGTCCATGTAACTGCGTTGTCTGTCAGAGTAAGTGCAGTGCATCGTTTACGAGAGAGCCTGCACTGCCGCGAGAGTTTGAGATCAGTAAAAGTTATAATATCCTGCTGTTCTTACTACCGGGGCACACATTGCGGGCCTAGCAGAGCAGTCATATCAGGATCTGCGCTGTTTGCGGTTCAGCCTCACCAAGCCTGCGGAAATTAAATGCTGAATCATCATTGAATCAACGCTGAATCAACATTGAATCAACGTTGATTCAATGTGATTCAATGGTGTGTGCCCAGTGTATAAACTATAGAAAAACATCTTTAATGAGCCTCCTTATTACTGAGTACAAATTTGCACCTCATATAATCAGCTATGTCTCAAGTTACATGTAAACCGTCAATATCAACGTCAGTTCAACGTCATAGTAACGTTTAATCAACGTCAATGCCACGCCGTTGTTTCAGCGTTCTGTGTCAGCTGAACCTGAGGCACAAATCTGTAATCATTGAATGTGGTTAGAATATTTAGAGTTGTGTCGCGCGAAAAAACACTTCAGGTGAGCATAAGCGAACTGTGCATATCAGCTTTCACATATGCGCAGTCTGCTCAGTAAGTGCAGGGAGAGTCAGGTTATCAAAACACGCAACATCATATCAATTTCAGTGCGTACTATATTTTTTCCGAATAGAATGCGCATTTACGCAGACTAGTCTAAGCAGTGCCGGATCTCTCCTTAAAGGTTCGGAACGAAAGTTTTTCACACCTATAAAACAGCTCATAATTTTAAAAGATTTGTTTTATGTACACACAGATAATTAGCAAGGTCATACATTCGGATAGAAGCTACATGATATTACAACGCATCTATAATTAGAAACTGAAAGTATAGTCCGTTTGCTCCCAAGTGCAAACGAGGTTTTGCTTATTTTCTCGAAAACGATGAAAGTTCCATCAAATGTTCTAATGTCCTAATGATTCCGATAACTATACATAACAGAATACGAAAAATCCAAATTTTTGGATGCTTTTGTAAAATATTTTCCATTAATAGTAATGCAAAAACTGAGCAGTTTCACTGAAGGGCGTCGTATGCTTGTAAGAACAGCCAAAATATTGTTGATAGTAAATAGCGTAAACTCCTTGTTTACTACAGGTGTGGGCGTATATGAATGAAATAGTAAAATGTATTCACATGTCCACACGCGCAACGCATGGTGTCACCGGTCGGATGATACTATGATCTAAATAATTTTTTTACTTTTTATATAGTTTTGCGAGTAAAAGGTTTATGTTTCAAAATTTGCTAATATGTGGGTGAAACAAAATGTAGAAAAAACGGATTCAGAATAAAATTTCAATTAATTATGCAAATTTTGTTCCAGGGATAGCATACACTGGTCACATGCTCTAATACGTAAGACTAAACGGGAATTCCAACAGCCAACTTTTACTCCCTTGTAACAAAGAGGTGAAAATGACATATTTTAGGTCCATTTTTGTAAAGAAACTTTTTTATGCAAAGCCTCACATTTTTACAAAATTATGATTTTGTTATGTATAGGATGAAAATTAAGAATGAGCAATTCAAAAATCTTCTGCCTCTAACCAATTTTGAGAAAATATTGGGGATGCCGTTTGCATTTGTGTGCAAACAGACTATACAAACGTTTTGAAGGATTAAGTGCGTATTTTAAAACATCATTTTTATGAAGAAAATAAAATCGCTTCTAAGCCTGAAAAAGCCGAAAGATTCACTTAGTTTGTTACTCCCCTTTCAATTTTATTTAGAACAAAAAAGGAAGGGACCCAGATTTGGAGAAACGAAAATTCCATAGCTTTCTATTCGTTAATACCCCTCACCTGCCTTGAAAGGCCATTTCACCCCCCCCCCCCCACACACACACACACACACACACCCCTCCTCCCCACACACACTGCCACACACATCAATTACGCACTTGTTTCTTGGCGTGCTACAGGGTGAAACTTTTATTGTGCCACTGTTTAAATCTTATTAAACAGTATTCCATAGGGAAGAATTCTCGTTATAGGGACGGGATTTTCCGATAATCTCCAAGAGGGCCGGAGATAAGCGGTTACCTGTATGCGGTTCTCAGTTTAATAGGGAAATGTATAGAAGCTCATAAATAAGTTAAATTTTCTTATTTAATATATTTTCCGACATTAAATTATAACGTCTAGCACGAAAGAGCATTTCAAGCTCTTTAATCTGGTGTAAAAATCATAGAAATGTGTCAATGAGAAGTTTCTTCCATCAGAGCCCATAGTTTTCTTTCTATAAACCATAAGTTTCTTAACACAATTTATTCAAATTACGCGAATCTTCGTTTTTGGACCTAAATAACACATATAAATTAACATTTGCGAATCTATTATAACGTATGAGCTAGAAGCTGTTATTCCACTGATTACAATGATGTATTTTATACATACATAGCTAATTGGGAAATTTCTTCCCTGAACGCCTAATTTTGCTTACTATTGATTCGAAGCTTGGTCGAAATTTTTCTAAGTTCTCTCTATTAACCATTAAAACACTGGAAAGGGAAGCAATCCCATTTATGGCCAAGGGCTAAAATTTACAGGTAGTACAGAGTTATCGATTTTACACCGTAACGAGTTTTCTGCCAGATGTTAGACTAGTCAGAAAAAGTGTATTACGTACTGGAATTAGTAAGATGTTGCGTGTTTGACTTTCCATGCACTTACTGAGCAGACTGTGCATATGCTCATCTGAAGACTTTCTTCGCGTGGCGCAACACTAAATATTCCAGCCACATTCAATGATAACAGATTTATTCCTCATGCTCAGCTGACACACAACGCTGACACAACGTCGTGTCATTTACGTTGGTTAAACGTCACTGTGCCGTTGGTTGAATTAACGTTGATATTGACGGTTACTTTTTACTTCAGGCAAAAGCTGATCATATGAGGCGCGAATTAGTACTCCGAAATAAAGAGGCTTATCGAAGATGTTTTGCCATAGTTTAATCGATGATCACAAAACATCGAATCACATCGAATCAACGTTGATTCGATGATGATTCAACTTTTTTTGTCTGCTGGCATGATGAGACTGAAATGTAAACAGCGCAGATCCTGATACGACTGCTCTACTAGGCCTGCAATGTGTGTCCCAGTAGTAAGAACTGCAGGATAAGCTATTACTGATGGCAAACTCTCAAAAGTACACTTTGCAAATGTTGAAAATCGGTACTTTGTTGTCTACGGCCATAATACATTGAAAACATCGGTTCTCGTCCGATCACGGAAATTAAGCAACGTCGGGCCCGGTTAGTACTTGGATGGGTGACCGCCTGGGAATACCGGGTGCTGCAGACTTTTGTCTGCTTTTCTTTATTTTCTATTTCTATTTCTTTTTTCTTTGATAGTTTTCTTCCCCCAATTTCACGATCACTATATATGTATCTCAAAGCTGTGCGAAGGAAAATACTTTTCCCTCAACGTTATAGACCGTTTACCGTCTGCTGTGCACTGTCCACTCGCCCTTCGCTTTGGAGCATGCTGAAAAGTAGTGCATGTTGTTCGCGGTTTTCTGTATACTATTTACTGTCCAGTGAAGTGTCTACTGTCTGTCTACTGCGTCCTGGATACTGTTTACTGCGGTCTGTCTGCTACAACATGGATGTGGTGCAAGCACAGGGGCATGGGTACAAGGTCGCAGCATGTGCGCCTGTTTCAGCGCATCTGGACTCTAAAATGATGTACCTTCAATCGCACAAACAGATGAAACCAACATAAGCATCATAGTAACCTGCACTTTATGGGAGATGAACCCTGGTGGCCCGTAAGACTAATAAAGGATTGCAAAAATTCCTATGTAGCACATACCTATATTTGGGCAGCAAAACCCACACGCAGGCACATCTAATTTTCTGTACATTTAAGTTCTGCAATAGTTAAAACAAATAAAAAAATAACAAGTAAATTAAAAAGGCAGTTCTGACATTTTTCTTGTCAATTTTAGTTTTGTATGATAGAAATGCAGAATTTATCAATTTTGGCAATATGCACAAATTCTGGCATTATTTCTTTTCCCTAGAGAATTGCTTCTTTCGTCTGAAGATCGATGTTAATGAAACGTGGACCTAGAATAAATTAGCTATGACTGTGGGCAGACTTCCAATATCATTATTTTGAACCACGATGCGAGAAAACCAACAAAGTGGTTGTGTGCCCAGCGCAGACTCAGATAAGCCCGGGCATCCACCCAGTCTGATCAGAGTCTTTGCTGTCCACATGAAGGTAGCGCGCCACGTTAGATCCTTAGCTACCGTTAAAGCGCTTAGAAAAGACTGCGATCATACTAGGCGGATGCCCAGGCTGATCTGAGTCTGCGATGGGCGCACTTCCACTTTGCTGCTTTCTCTTGTCGCGGCTCATTTTTTTCTAATTCAGATAAACGGATACCTAATTGGAAGCTCAAGGAGACGGATCAGATCTTCACATTGATACATACTACCCAGCAGGCACACAACGTTATAATGACGTCGCATTGACGTCGACGCAAACATTACATTTCATCGACGTCATTCTGACGTCATGTGCCCGCTGGGAAATACTTACTGCCCAGCAGGCACAAGACGTCGAAATGACGTCGTATTGACGTCTATGCGGCATGGGAGCGTCGCATCGACCCCATTTTGACATCATTACGACGTCATGTGCCTGCTGGGTGTCTTGCAATGCTGTTCAAACAATTTCCATCGTTTTTATTTACTCTCTCTATTGGGACACCTTTAAATTACCAGATTATTCTAAAATTTAAACAAATGCTAAAAGCAGCTGACAGTGTGTCAAAAATACTGATAGGATATGACGCATTGCACATCTTGATCTGATTCTAAAGTGATTTCTCAGATACATCTATCCCAAAATTTCGGATCACTGCGGTTATTTTTATTTATTTTTTGTTAATCTTGCAGCTCTTGGATTACATCATTGATAATCAAGGGTCGGTTATATTTGCACGTGCATTTTATGCTCATCTCTTTAAACGATATGAGCCTTGTCCGGGCAAAATATGTTTGACACTATACGCAAACAGTGGGTACCAAGATAGGTCTATGCAACTGCGTAGTCTGTCAGAGTTAGTGCAGTTCACCGTTTGATTTCCAGAAGGCATACTTATTGCGCCTAACCTGTTCTGATTGTGCTAGTGCACAGACTAGTCTGGACATAGGCGTTTTGCATACACCACAAGGCTGACTTTATCACGACACGACCCAAATGGCCTGCGCAAGGAAAAAATGTGCTTCAACCCATAATATTTTCAGCGAAATATGTATGTATACGCAACCAGGAGGTACCAAGATATGTCTACGCTCATGTGTAGTCTACCGTGCTCTGATTGCGCATGCGTCTAGTCAAGACACGCGCGTTTTGCTTATGAAATAAGACTGGTTTTATCATGACACGAGGTATGCGCAAGGGAAAATGTATTTCACCCCATCTTGGGAAAAGCGAATGCAGTCCCATTAGTGTCTTTTCTTTTCGCGCTCTTTACGACGCCACAGTGTATGATGCTCAAGACTGCTTATACATGTTGTGAACGCATACATGTTACCACAGACTGGACTGATTCTTCTCGTCGCATGTGGCAATTTTCCGAGGGTGAGGCTCTTGGGTTACATCATTGGCAATCAGGATAATCAAGTGTCGATCTTATTTTCACGTGCATTTTATGCTCATCTCTTGTTTTGAATGTTATTAGCCCTGTCCGGGTAAAATATGTTTGACGCTATACACAAACAGTGGGTACCAGGATAAGTCCATGTAACTGCGTTGTCTGTCAGAGTAAGTGCAGTGCATCGTTTACGAGAGAGCCTGCACTGCCGCGAGAGTTTGAGATCAGTAAAAGTTATAATATCCTGCTGTTCTTACTACCGGGGCACACATTGCGGGCCTAGCAGAGCAGTCATATCAGGATCTGCGCTGTTTGCGGTTCAGCCTCACCAAGCCTGCGGAAATTAAATGCTGAATCATCATTGAATCAACGCTGAATCAACATTGAATCAACGTTGATTCAATGTGATTCAATGGTGTGTGCCCAGTGTATAAACTATAGAAAAACATCTTTAATGAGCCTCCTTATTACTGAGTACAAATTTGCACCTCATATAATCAGCTATGTCTCAAGTTACATGTAAACCGTCAATATCAACGTCAGTTCAACGTCATAGTAACGTTTAATCAACGTCAATGCCACGCCGTTGTTTCAGCGTTCTGTGTCAGCTGAACCTGAGGCACAAATCTGTAATCATTGAATGTGGTTAGAATATTTAGAGTTGTGTCGCGCGAAAAAACACTTCAGGTGAGCATAAGCGAACTGTGCATATCAGCTTTCACATATGCGCAGTCTGCTCAGTAAGTGCAGGGAGAGTCAGGTTATCAAAACACGCAACATCATATCAATTTCAGTGCGTACTATATTTTTTCCGAATAGAATGCGCATTTACGCAGACTAGTCTAAGCAGTGCCGGATCTCTCCTTAAAGGTTCGGAACGAAAGTTTTTCACACCTATAAAACAGCTCATAATTTTAAAAGATTTGTTTTATGTACACACAGATAATTAGCAAGGTCATACATTCGGATAGAAGCTACATGATATTACAACGCATCTATAATTAGAAACTGAAAGTACAAACGTTTTGAAGGATTAAGTGCGTATTTTAAAACATCATTTTTATGAAGAAAATAAAATCGCTTCTAAGCCTGAAAAAGCCGAAAGATTCACTTAGTTTGTTACTCCCCTTTCAATTTTATTTAGAACAAAAAAGGAAGGGACCCAGATTTGGAGAAACGAAAATTCCATAGCTTTCTATTCGTTAATACCCCTCACCTGCCTTGAAAGGCCATTTCACCCCCCCCCCCCCCCCACACACACACACACACCCCTCCTCCCCACACACACTGCCACACACATCAATTACGCACTTGTTTCTTGGCGTGCTACAGGGTGAAACTTTTATTGTGCCACTGTTTAAATCTTATTAAACAGTATTCCATAGGGAAGAATTCTCGTTATAGGGACGGGATTTTCCGATAATCTCCAAGAGGGCCGGAGATAAGCGGTTACCTGTATGCGGTTCTCAGTTTAATAGGGAAATGTATAGAAGCTCATAAATAAGTTAAATTTTCTTATTTAATATATTTTCCGACATTAAATTATAACGTCTAGCACGAAAGAGCATTTCAAGCTCTTTAATCTGGTGTAAAAATCATAGAAATGTGTCAATGAGAAGTTTCTTCCATCAGAGCCCATAGTTTTCTTTCTATAAACCATAAGTTTCTTAACACAATTTATTCAAATTACGCGAATCTTCGTTTTTGGACCTAAATAACACATATAAATTAACATTTGCGAATCTATTATAACGTATGAGCTAGAAGCTGTTATTCCACTGATTACAATGATGTATTTTATACATACATAGCTAATTGGGAAATTTCTTCCCTGAACGCCTAATTTTGCTTACTATTGATTCGAAGCTTGGTCGAAATTTTTCTAAGTTCTCTCTATTAACCATTAAAACACTGGAAAGGGAAGCAATCCCATTTATGGCCAAGGGCTAAAATTTACAGGTAGTACAGAGTTATCGATTTTACACCGTAACGAGTTTTCTGCCAGATGTTAGACTAGTCAGAAAAAGTGTATTACGTACTGGAATTAGTAAGATGTTGCGTGTTTGACTTTCCATGCACTTACTGAGCAGACTGTGCATATGCTCATCTGAAGACTTTCTTCGCGTGGCGCAACACTAAATATTCCAGCCACATTCAATGATAACAGATTTATTCCTCATGCTCAGCTGACACACAACGCTGACACAACGTCGTGTCATTTACGTTGGTTAAACGTCACTGTGCCGTTGGTTGAATTAACGTTGATATTGACGGTTACTTTTTACTTCAGGCAAAAGCTGATCATATGAGGCGCGAATTAGTACTCCGAAATAAAGAGGCTTATCGAAGATGTTTTGCCATAGTTTAATCGATGATCACAAAACATCGAATCACATCGAATCAACGTTGATTCGATGATGATTCAACTTTTTTTGTCTGCTGGCATGATGAGACTGAAATGTAAACAGCGCAGATCCTGATACGACTGCTCTACTAGGCCTGCAATGTGTGTCCCAGTAGTAAGAACTGCAGGATAAGCTATTACTGATGGCAAACTCTCAAAAGTACACTTTGTAAATGTTGAAAATCGGTACTTTGTTGTCTACGGCCATAATACATTGAAAACATCGGTTCTCGTCCGATCACGGAAATTAAGCAACGTCGGGCCCGGTTAGTACTTGGATGGGTGACCGCCTGGGAATACCGGGTGCTGCAGACTTTTGTCTGCTTTTCTTTATTTTCTATTTCTATTTCTTTTTTCTTTGATAGTTTTCTTCCCCCAATTTCACGATCACTATATATGTATCTCAAAGCTGTGCGAAGGAAAATACTTTTCCCTCAATGTTATGGACCGTTTACCGTCTGCTGTGCACTGTCCACTCGCCCTTCGCTTTGGAGCATGCTGAAAAGTAGTGCATGTTGTTCGCGGTTTTCTGTATACTATTTACTGTCCAGTGAAGTGTCTACTGTCTGTCTACTGCGTCCTGGATACTGTTTACTGCGGTCTGTCTGCTACAACATGGATGTGGTGCAAGCACAGGGGCATGGGTACAAGGTCGCAGCATGTGCGCCTGTTTCAGCGCATCTGGACTCTAAAATGATGTACCTTCAATCGCACAAACAGATGAAACCAACATAAGCATCATAGTAACCTGCACTTTATGGGAGATGAACCCTGGTGGCCCGTAAGACTAATAAAGGATTGCAAAAATTCCTATGTAGCACATACCTATATTTGGGCAGCAAAACCCACACGCAGGCACATCTAATTTTCTGTACATTTAAGTTCTGCAATAGTTAAAACAAATAAAAAAATAACAAGTAAATTAAAAAGGCAGTTCTGACATTTTTCTTGTCAATTTTAGTTTTGTATGATAGAAATGCAGAATTTATCAATTTTGGCAATATGCACAAATTCTGGCATTATTTCTTTTCCCTAGAGAATTGCTTCTTTCGTCTGAAGATCGATGTTAATGAAACGTGGACCTAGAATAAATTAGCTATGACTGTGGGCAGACTTCCAATATCATTATTTTGAACCACGATGCGAGAAAACCAACAAAGTGGTTGTGTGCCCAGCGCAGACTCAGATAAGCCCGGGCATCCACCCAGTCTGATCAGAGTCTTTGCTGTCCACATGAAGGTAGCGCGCCACGTTAGATCCTTAGCTACCGTTAAAGCGCTTAGAAAAGACTGCGATCATACTAGGCGGATGCCCAGGCTGATCTGAGTCTGCGATGGGCGCACTTCCACTTTGCTGCTTTCTCTTGTCGCGGCTCATTTTTTTCTAATTCAGATAAACGGATACCTAATTGGAAGCTCAAGGAGACGGATCAGATCTTCACATTGATACATACTACCCAGCAGGCACACAACGTTATAATGACGTCGCATTGACGTCGACGCAAACATTACATTTCATCGACGTCATTCTGACGTCATGTGCCCGCTGGGAAATACTTACTGCCCAGCAGGCACAAGACGTCGAAATGACGTCGTATTGACGTCTATGCGGCATGGGAGCGTCGCATCGACCCCATTTTGACATCATTACGACGTCATGTGCCTGCTGGGTGTCTTGCAATGCTGTTCAAACAATTTCCATCGTTTTTATTTACTCTCTCTATTGGGACACCTTTAAATTACCAGATTATTCTAAAATTTAAACAAATGCTAAAAGCAGCTGACAGTGTGTCAAAAATACTGATAGGATATGACGCATTGCACATCTTGATCTGATTCTAAAGTGATTTCTCAGATACATCTATCCCAAAATTTCGGATCACTGCGGTTATTTTTATTTATTTTTTGTTAATCTTGCAGCTCTTGGATTACATCATTGATAATCAAGGGTCGGTTATATTTGCACGTGCATTTTATGCTCATCTCTTTAAACGATATGAGCCTTGTCCGGGCAAAATATGTTTGACACTATACGCAAACAGTGGGTACCAAGATAGGTCTATGCAACTGCGTAGTCTGTCAGAGTTAGTGCAGTTCACCGTTTGATTTCCAGAAGGCATACTTATTGCGCCTAACCTGTTCTGATTGTGCTAGTGCACAGACTAGTCTGGACATAGGCGTTTTGCATACACCACAAGGCTGACTTTATCACGACACGACCCAAATGGCCTGCGCAAGGAAAAAATGTGCTTCAACCCATAATATTTTCAGCGAAATATGTATGTATACGCAACCAGGAGGTACCAAGATATGTCTACGCTCATGTGTAGTCTACCGTGCTCTGATTGCGCATGCGTCTAGTCAAGACACGCGCGTTTTGCTTATGAAATAAGACTGGTTTTATCATGACACGAGGTATGCGCAAGGGAAAATGTATTTCACCCCATCTTGGGAAAAGCGAATGCAGTCCCATTAGTGTCTTTTCTTTTCGCGCTCTTTACGACGCCACAGTGTATGATGCTCAAGACTGCTTATACATGTTGTGAACGCATACATGTTACCACAGACTGGACTGATTCTTCTCGTCGCATGTGGCAATTTTCCGAGGGTGAGGCTCTTGGGTTACATCATTGGCAATCAGGATAATCAAGTGTCGATCTTATTTTCACGTGCATTTTATGCTCATCTCTTGTTTTGAATGTTATTAGCCCTGTCCGGGTAAAATATGTTTGACGCTATACACAAACAGTGGGTACCAGGATAAGTCCATGTAACTGCGTTGTCTGTCAGAGTAAGTGCAGTGCATCGTTTACGAGAGAGCCTGCACTGCCGCGAGAGTTTGAGATCAGTAAAAGTTATAATATCCTGCTGTTCTTACTACCGGGGCACACATTGCGGGCCTAGCAGAGCAGTCATATCAGGATCTGCGCTGTTTGCGGTTCAGCCTCACCAAGCCTGCGGAAATTAAATGCTGAATCATCATTGAATCAACGCTGAATCAACATTGAATCAACGTTGATTCAATGTGATTCAATGGTGTGTGCCCAGTGTATAAACTATAGAAAAACATCTTTAATGAGCCTCCTTATTACTGAGTACAAATTTGCACCTCATATAATCAGCTATGTCTCAAGTTACATGTAAACCGTCAATATCAACGTCAGTTCAACGTCATAGTAACGTTTAATCAACGTCAATGCCACGCCGTTGTTTCAGCGTTCTGTGTCAGCTGAACCTGAGGCACAAATCTGTAATCATTGAATGTGGTTAGAATATTTAGAGTTGTGTCGCGCGAAAAAACACTTCAGGTGAGCATAAGCGAACTGTGCATATCAGCTTTCACATATGCGCAGTCTGCTCAGTAAGTGCAGGGAGAGTCAGGTTATCAAAACACGCAACATCATATCAATTTCAGTGCGTACTATATTTTTTCCGAATAGAATGCGCATTTACGCAGACCAGTCTAAGCAGTGCCGGATCTCTCCTTAAAGGTTCGGAACGAAAGTTTTTCACACCTATAAAACAGCTCATAATTTTAAAAGATTTGTTTTATGTACACACAGATAATTAGCAAGGTCATACATTCGGATAGAAGCTACATGATATTACAACGCATCTATAATTAGAAACTGAAAGTACAAACGTTTTGAAGGATTAAGTGCGTATTTTAAAACATCATTTTTATGAAGAAAATAAAATCGCTTCTAAGCCTGAAAAAGCCGAAAGATTCACTTAGTTTGTTACTCCCCTTTCAATTTTATTTAGAACAAAAAAGGAAGGGACCCAGATTTGGAGAAACGAAAATTCCATAGCTTTCTATTCGTTAATACCCCTCACCTGCCTTGAAAGGCCATTTCACCCCCCCCCCCCCCCCCACACACACACACACACACCCCTCCTCCCCACACACTGCCACACACAGCAATTACGCACTTGTTTCTTGGCGTGCTACAGGGTGAAACTTTTATTGTGCCACTGTTTAAATCTTATTAAACAGTATTCCATAGGGAAGAATTCTCGTTATAGTGACGGGATTTTCCGATAATCTCCAAGAGGGCCGGAGATAAGCGGTTACCTGTATGCGGTTCTCAGTTTAATAGGGAAATGTATAGAAGCTCATAAATAAGTTAAATTTTCTTATTTAATATATTTTCCGACATTAAATTATAACGTCTAGCACGAAAGAGCATTTCAAGCTCTTTAATCTGGTATAAAAATCATAGAAATGTGTCAATGAGAAGTTTCTTCCATCAGAGCCCATAGTTTTCTTTCTATAAACCATAAGTTTCTTAACACAATTTATTCAAATTACGCGAATCTTCGTTTTTGGACCTAAATAACACATATAAATTAACATTTGCGAATCTATTATAACGTATGAGCTAGAAGCTGTTATTCCACTGATTACAATGATGTATTTTATACATACATAGCTAATTGGGAAATTTCTTCCCTGAACGCCTAATTTTGCTTACTATTGATTCGAAGCTTGGTCGAAATTTTTCTAAGTTCTCTCTATTAACCATTAAAACACTGGAAAGGGAAGCAATCCCATTTATGGCCAAGGGCTAAAATTTACAGGTAGTACAGAGTTATCGATTTTACACCGTAACGAGTTTTCTGCCAGATGTTAGACTAGTCAGAAAAAGTGTATTACGTACTGGAATTAGTAAGATGTTGCGTGTTTGACTTTCCATGCACTTACTGAGCAGACTGTGCATATGCTAATCTGAAGACTTTCTTCGCGTGGCGCAACACTAAATATTCCAGCCACTTTCAATGATAACAGATTTATTCCTCATGCTCAGCTGACACACAACGCTGACACAACGTCGTGTCATTTACGTTGGTTAAACGTCACTGTGCCGTTGGTTGAATTAACAATGATATTGACGGTTACTTTTTACTTCAGACAAAAGCTGATACTTTTCCCTCAACGTTATAGACCGTTTACCGTCTGCTGTGCACTGTCCACTCGCCCTTCGCTTTGGAGCATGCTGAAAAGTAGTACATGTTGTTCGCGGTTTTCTGTATACTATTTACTGTCCAGTGAAGTGTCTACTGTCTGTCTACTGCGTCCTGGATACTGTTTACTGCGGTCTGTCTGCTACAACATGGATGTGGTGCAAGCACAGGGGCATGGGTACAAGGTCGCAGCATGTGCGCCTGTTTCAGCGCATCTGGACTCTAAAATGATGTACCTTCAATCGCACAAACAGATGAAACCAACATAAGCATCATAGTAACCTGCACTTTATGGGAGATGAACCCTGGTGGCCCGTAAGACTAATAAAGGATTGCAAAAATTCCTATGTAGCACATACCTATATTTGGGCAGCAAAACCCACACGCAGGCACATCTAATTTTCTGTACATTTAAGTTCTGCAATAGTTAAAACAAATAAAAAAATAACAAGTAAATTAAAAAGGCAGTTCTGACATTTTTCTTGTCAATTTTAGTTTTGTATGATAGAAATGCAGAATTTATCAATTTTGGCAATATGCACAAATTCTGGCATTATTTCTTTTCCCTAGAGAATTGCTTCTTTCGTCTGAAGATCGATGTTAATGAAACGTGGACCTAGAATAAATTAGCTATGACTGTGGGCAGACTTCCAATATCATTATTTTGAACCACGATGCGAGAAAACCAACAAAGTGGTTGTGTGCCCAGCGCAGACTCAGATAAGCCCGGGCATCCACCCAGTCTGATCAGAGTCTTTGCTGTCCACATGAAGGTAGCGCGCCACGTTAGATCCTTAGCTACCGTTAAAGCGCTTAGAAAAGACTGTGATCATACTAGGCGGATGCCCAGGCTGATCTGAGTCTGCGATGGGCGCACTTCCACTTTGCTGCTTTCTCTTGTCGCGGCTCATTTTTTTCTGATTCAGATAAACGGATACCTAATTGGAAGCTCAAGGAGACGGATCAGATCTTCACATTGATACATACTACCCAGCAGGCACACAACGTTATAATGACGTCGCATTGACGTCGACGCAAACATTACATTTCATCGACGTCATTCTGACGTCATGTGCCCGCTGGGAAATACTTACTGCCCAGCAGGCACATGACGTCGAAATGACGTCGTATTGACGTCTATGCGGCATGGGAGCGTCGCATCGACCCCATTTTGACATCATTACGACGACATGTGCCTGCTGGGTGTCTTGCAATGCTGTTCAAACAATTTCCATCGTTTTTATTTACTCTCTCTATTGGGACACCTTTAAATTACCAGATTATTCTAAAATTTAAACAAATGCTAAAAGTAGCTGACAGTGCGTCAAAAATACTGATAGGATATGACGCATTGCACATCTTGATCTGATTCTAAAGTGATTTCTCAGATACATCTATCCCAAAATTTCGGATCACTGCGGTTATTTTTATTTATTTATTTTTAATCTTGCAGCTCTTGGATTACATCATTGATAATCAAGGGTCGGTTATATTTGCACGTGCATTTTATGCTCATCTCTTTAAACGATATGAGCCTTGTCCGGGCAAAATATGTTTGACACTATACGCAAACAGTGGGTACCAAGATAGGTCTATGCAACTGCGTAGTCTGTCAGAGTTAGTGCAGTTCACCGTTTGATTTCCAGAAGGCATACTTATTGCGCCTAACCTGTTCTGATTGTGCTAGTGCACAGACTAGTCTGGACATAGGCGTTTTGCATACACCACAAGGCTGACTTTATCACGACACGACCCAAATGGCCTGCGCAAGGAAAAAATGTGCTTCAACCCATAATATTTTCAGCGAAATATGTATGTATACGCAACCAGGAGGTACCAAGATATGTCTACGCTCATGTGTAGTCTACCGTGCTCTGATTGCGCATGCGTCTAGTCAAGACACGCGCGTTTTGCTTATGAAATAAGACTGGTTTTATCATGACACGAGGTATGCGCAAGGGAAAATGTAATTCACCCCATCTTGGGAAAAGCGAATGCAGTCCCATTAGTGTCTTTTCTTTTCGCGCTCTTTACGACGCCACAGTGTATGATGCTCAAGACTGCTTATACATGTTGTGAACGCATACATGTTACCACAGACTGGACTGATTCTTCTCGTCGCATGTGGCAATTTTCCGAGGGTGAGGCTCTTGGGTTACATCATTGGCAATCAGGATAATCAAGTGTCGATCTTATTTTCACGTGCATTTTATGCTCATCTCTTGTTTTGAATGTTATTAGCCCTGTCCGGGTAAAATATGTTTGACGCTATACACAAACAGTGGGTACCAGGATAAGTCCATGTAACTGCGTTGTCTGTCAGAGTAAGTGCAGTGCATCGTTTACGAGAGAGCCTGCACTGCCGCGAGAGTTTGAGATCAGTAAAAGTTATAATATCCTGCTGTTCTTACTACCGGGGCACACATTGCGGGCCTAGCAGAGCAGTCATATCAGGATCTGCGCTGTTTGCGGTTCAGCCTCACCAAGCCTGCGGAAATTAAATGCTGAATCATCATTGAATCAACGCTGAATCAACATTGAATCAACGTTGATTCAATGTGATTCAATGGTGTGTGCCCAGTGTATAAACTATAGAAAAACATCTTTAATGAGCCTCCTTATTACTGAGTACAAATTTGCACCTCATATAATCAGCTATGTCTCAAGTTACATGTAAACCGTCAATATCAACGTCAGTTCAACGTCATAGTAACGTTTAATCAACGTCAATGCCACGCCGTTGTTTCAGCGTTCTGTGTCAGCTGAACCTGAGGCACAAATCTGTAATCATTGAATGTGGTTAGAATATTTAGAGTTGTGTCGCGCGAAAAAACACTTCAGGTGAGCATAAGCGAACTGTGCATATCAGCTTTCACATATGCGCAGTCTGCTCAGTAAGTGCAGGGAGAGTCAGGTTATCAAAACACGCAACATCATATCAATTTCAGTGCGTACTATATTTTTTCCGAATAGAATGCGCATTTACGCAGACCAGTCTAAGCAGTGCCGGATCTCTCCTTAAAGGTTCGGAACGAAAGTTTTTCACACCTATAAAACAGCTCATAATTTTAAAAGATTTGTTTTATGTACACACAGATAATTAGCAAGGTCATACATTCGGATAGAAGCTACATGATATTACAACGCATCTATAATTAGAAACTGAAAGTACAAACGTTTTGAAGGATTAAGTGCGTATTTTAAAACATCATTTTTATGAAGAAAATAAAATCGCTTCTAAGCCTGAAAAAGCCGAAAGATTCACTTAGTTTGTTACTCCCCTTTCAATTTTATTTAGAACAAAAAAGGAAGGGACCCAGATTTGGAGAAACGAAAATTCCATAGCTTTCTATTCGTTAATACCCCTCACCTGCCTTGAAAGGCCATTTCACCCCCCCCACACACACACACACACACACACCCCTCCTCCCCACACACTGCCACACACAGCAATTACGCACTTGTTTCTTGGCGTGCTACAGGGTGAAACTTTTATTGTGCCACTGTTTAAATCTTATTAAACAGTATTCCATAGGGAAGAATTCTCGTTATAGTGACGGGATTTTCCGATAATCTCCAAGAGGGCCGGAGATAAGCGGTTACCTGTATGCGGTTCTCAGTTTAATAGGGAAATGTATAGAAGCTCATAAATAAGTTAAATTTTCTTATTTAATATATTTTCCGACATTAAATTATAACGTCTAGCACGAAAGAGCATTTCAAGCTCTTTAATCTGGTATAAAAATCATAGAAATGTGTCAATGAGAAGTTTCTTCCATCAGAGCCCATAGTTTTCTTTCTATAAACCATAAGTTTCTTAACACAATTTATTCAAATTACGCGAATCTTCGTTTTTGGACCTAAATAACACATATAAATTAACATTTGCGAATCTATTATAACGTATGAGCTAGAAGCTGTTATTCCACTGATTACAATGATGTATTTTATACATACAAAGCTAATTGGGAAATTTCTTCCCTGAACGCCTAATTTTGCTTACTATTGATTCGAAGCTTGGTCGAAATTTTTCTAAGTTCTCTCTATTAACCATTAAAACACTGGAAAGGGAAGCAATCCCATTTATGGCCAAGGGCTAAAATTTACAGGTAGTACAGAGTTATCGATTTTACACCGTAACGAGTTTTCTGCCAGATGTTAGACTAGTCAGAAAAAGTGTATTACGTACTGGAATTAGTAAGATGTTGCGTGTTTGACTTTCCATGCACTTACTGAGCAGACTGTGCATATGCTCATCTGAAGACTTTCTTCGCGTGGCACAACACTAAATATTCCAGCCACATTCAATGATAACAGATTTATTCCTCATGCTCAGCTGACACACAACGCTGACACAACGTCGTGTCATTTACGTTGGTTAAACGTCACTGTGCCGTTGGTTGAATTAACAATGATATTGACGGTTACTTTTTACTTCAGACAAAAGCTGATACTTTTCCCTCAACGTTATAGACCGTTTACCGTCTGCTGTGCACTGTCCACTCGCCCTTCGCTTTGGAGCATGCTGAAAAGTAGTACATGTTGTTCGCGGTTTTCTGTATACTATTTACTGTCCAGTGAAGTGTCTACTGTCTGTCTACTGCGTCCTGGATACTGTTTACTGCGGTCTGTCTGCTACAACATGGATGTGGTGCAAGCACAGGGGCATGGGTACAAGGTCGCAGCATGTGCGCCTGTTTCAGCGCATCTGGACTCTAAAATGATGTACCTTCAATCGCACAAACAGATGAAACCAACATAAGCATCATAGTAACCTGCACTTTATGGGAGATGAACCCTGGTGGCCCGTAAGACTAATAAAGGATTGCAAAAATTCCTATGTAGCACATACCTATATTTGGGCAGCAAAACCCACACGCAGGCACATCTAATTTTCTGTACATTTAAGTTCTGCAATAGTTAAAACAAATAAAAAAATAACAAGTAAATTAAAAAGGCAGTTCTGACATTTTTCTTGTCAATTTTAGTTTTGTATGATAGAAATGCAGAATTTATCAATTTTGGCAATATGCACAAATTCTGGCATTATTTCTTTTCCCTAGAGAATTGCTTCTTTCGTCTGAAGATCGATGTTAATGAAACGTGGACCTAGAATAAATTAGCTATGACTGTGGGCAGACTTCCAATATCATTATTTTGAACCACGATGCGAGAAAACCAACAAAGTGGTTGTGTGCCCAGCGCAGACTCAGATAAGCCCGGGCATCCACCCAGTCTGATCAGAGTCTTTGCTGTCCACATGAAGGTAGCGCGCCACGTTAGATCCTTAGCTACCGTTAAAGCGCTTAGAAAAGACTGTGATCATACTAGGCGGATGCCCAGGCTGATCTGAGTCTGCGATGGGCGCACTTCCACTTTGCTGCTTTCTCTTGTCGCGGCTCATTTTTTTCTGATTCAGATAAACGGATACCTAATTGGAAGCTCAAGGAGACGGATCAGATCTTCACATTGATACATACTACCCAGCAGGCACACAACGTTATAATGACGTCGCATTGACGTCGACGCAAACATTACATTTCATCGACGTCATTCTGACGTCATGTGCCCGCTGGGAAATACTTACTGCCCAGCAGGCACATGACGTCGAAATGACGTCGTATTGACGTCTATGCGGCATGGGAGCGTCGCATCGACCCCATTTTGACATCATTACGACGACATGTGCCTGCTGGGTGTCTTGCAATGCTGTTCAAACAATTTCCATCGTTTTTATTTACTCTCTCTATTGGGACACCTTTAAATTACCAGATTATTCTAAAATTTAAACAAATGCTAAAAGTAGCTGACAGTGCGTCAAAAATACTGATAGGATATGACGCATTGCACATCTTGATCTGATTCTAAAGTGATTTCTCAGATACATCTATCCCAAAATTTCGGATCACTGCGGTTATTTTTATTTATTTATTTTTAATCTTGCAGCTCTTGGATTACATCATTGATAATCAAGGGTCGGTTATATTTGCACGTGCATTTTATGCTCATCTCTTTAAACGATATGAGCCTTGTCCGGGCAAAATATGTTTGACACTATACGCAAACAGTGGGTACCAAGATAGGTCTATGCAACTGCGTAGTCTGTCAGAGTTAGTGCAGTTCACCGTTTGATTTCCAGAAGGCATACTTATTGCGCCTAACCTGTTCTGATTGTGCTAGTGCACAGACTAGTCTGGACATAGGCGTTTTGCATACACCACAAGGCTGACTTTATCACGACACGACCCAAATGGCCTGCGCAAGGAAAAAATGTGCTTCAACCCATAATATTTTCAGCGAAATATGTATGTATACGCAACCAGGAGGTACCAAGATATGTCTACGCTCATGTGTAGTCTACCGTGCTCTGATTGCGCATGCGTCTAGTCAAGACACGCGCGTTTTGCTTATGAAATAAGACTGGTTTTATCATGACACGAGGTATGCGCAAGGGAAAATGTAATTCACCCCATCTTGGGAAAAGCGAATGCAGTCCCATTAGTGTCTTTTCTTTTCGCGCTCTTTACGACGCCACAGTGTATGATGCTCAAGACTGCTTATACATGTTGTGAACGCATACATGTTACCACAGACTGGACTGATTCTTCTCGTCGCATGTGGCAATTTTCCGAGGGTGAGGCTCTTGGGTTACATCATTGGCAATCAGGATAATCAAGTGTCGATCTTATTTTCACGTGCATTTTATGCTCATCTCTTGTTTTGAATGTTATTAGCCCTGTCCGGGTAAAATATGTTTGACGCTATACACAAACAGTGGGTACCAGGATAAGTCCATGTAACTGCGTTGTCTGTCAGAGTAAGTGCAGTGCATCGTTTACGAGAGAGCCTGCACTGCCGCGAGAGTTTGAGATCAGTAAAAGTTATAATATCCTGCTGTTCTTACTACCGGGGCACACATTGCGGGCCTAGCAGAGCAGTCATATCAGGATCTGCGCTGTTTGCGGTTCAGCCTCACCAAGCCTGCGGAAATTAAATGCTGAATCATCATTGAATCAACGCTGAATCAACATTGAATCAACGTTGATTCAATGTGATTCAATGGTGTGTGCCCAGTGTATAAACTATAGAAAAACATCTTTAATGAGCCTCCTTATTACTGAGTACAAATTTGCACCTCATATAATCAGCTATGTCTCAAGTTACATGTAAACCGTCAATATCAACGTCAGTTCAACGTCATAGTAACGTTTAATCAACGTCAATGCCACGCCGTTGTTTCAGCGTTCTGTGTCAGCTGAACCTGAGGCACAAATCTGTAATCATTGAATGTGGTTAGAATATTTAGAGTTGTGTCGCGCGAAAAAACACTTCAGGTGAGCATAAGCGAACTGTGCATATCAGCTTTCACATATGCGCAGTCTGCTCAGTAAGTGCAGGGAGAGTCAGGTTATCAAAACACGCAACATCATATCAATTTCAGTGCGTACTATATTTTTTCCGAATAGAATGCGCATTTACGCAGACCAGTCTAAGCAGTGCCGGATCTCTCCTTAAAGGTTCGGAACGAAAGTTTTTCACACCTATAAAACAGCTCATAATTTTAAAAGATTTGTTTTATGTACACACAGATAATTAGCAAGGTCATACATTCGGATAGAAGCTACATGATATTACAACGCATCTATAATTAGAAACTGAAAGTACAAACGTTTTGAAGGATTAAGTGCGTATTTTAAAACATCATTTTTATGAAGAAAATAAAATCGCTTCTAAGCCAGAAAAAGCCGAAAGATTCACTTAGTTTGTTACTCCCCTTTCAATTTTATTTAGAACAAAAAAGGAAGGGACCCAGATTTGGAGAAACGAAAATTCCATAGCTTTCTATTCGTTAATACCCCTCACCTGCCTTGAAAGGCCATTTCACCCCCCCCCCCCCCCCACCCACACACACACACACACACACCCCTCCTCCCCACACACTGCCACACACATCAATTACGCACTTGTTTCTTGGCGTGCTACAGGGTGAAACTTTTATTGTGCCACTGTTTAAATCTTATTAAACAGTATTCCATAGGGAAGAATTCTCGTTATAGTGACGGGATTTTCCGATAATCTCCAAGAGGGCCGGAGATAAGCGGTTACCTGTATGCGGTTCTCAGTTTAATAGGGAAATGTATAGAAGCTCATAAATAAGTTAAATTTTCTTATTTAATATATTTTCCGACATTAAATTATAACGTCTAGCACGAAAGAGCATTTCAAGCTCTTTAATCTGGTATAAAAATCATAGAAATGTGTCAATGAGAAGTTTCTTCCATCAGAGCCCATAGTTTTCTTTCTATAAACCATAAGTTTCTTAACACAATTTATTCAAATTACGCGAATCTTCGTTTTTGGACCTAAATAACACATATAAATTAACATTTGCGAATCTATTATAACGTATGAGCTAGAAGCTGTTATTCCACTGATTACAATGATGTATTTTATACATACATAGCTAATTGGGAAATTTCTTCCCTGAACGCCTAATTTTGCTTACTATTGATTCGAAGCTTGGTCGAAATTTTTCTAAGTTCTCTCTATTAACCATTAAAACACTGGAAAGGGAAGCAATCCCATTTATGGCCAAGGGCTAAAATTTACAGGTAGTACAGAGTTATCGATTTTACACCGTAACGAGTTTTCTGCCAGATGTTAGACTAGTCAGAAAAAGTGTATTACGTACTGGAATTAGTAAGATGTTGCGTGTTTGACTTTCCATGCACTTACTGAGCAGACTGTGCATATGCTAATCTGAAGACTTTCTTCGCGTGGCGCAACACTAAATATTCCAGCCACATTCAATGATAACAGATTTATTCCTCATGCTCAGCTGACACACAACGCTGACACAACGTCGTGTCATTTACGTTGGTTAAACGTCACTGTGCCGTTGGTTGAATTAACAATGATATTGACGGTTACTTTTTACTTCAGACAAAAGCTGATACTTTTCCCTCAACGTTATAGACCGTTTACCGTCTGCTGTGCACTGTCCACTCGCCCTTCGCTTTGGAGCATGCTGAAAAGTAGTACATGTTGTTCGCGGTTTTCTGTATACTATTTACTGTCCAGTGAAGTGTCTACTGTCTGTCTACTGCGTCCTGGATACTGTTTACTGCGGTCTGTCTGCTACAACATGGATGTGGTGCAAGCACAGGGGCATGGGTACAAGGTCGCAGCATGTGCGCCTGTTTCAGCGCATCTGGACTCTAAAATGATGTACCTTCAATCGCACAAACAGATGAAACCAACATAAGCATCATAGTAACCTGCACTTTATGGGAGATGAACCCTGGTGGCCCGTAAGACTAATAAAGGATTGCAAAAATTCCTATGTAGCACATACCTATATTTGGGCAGCAAAACCCACACGCAGGCACATCTAATTTTCTGTACATTTAAGTTCTGCAATAGTTAAAACAAATAAAAAAATAACAAGTAAATTAAAAAGGCAGTTCTGACATTTTTCTTGTCAATTTTAGTTTTGTATGATAGAAATGCAGAATTTATCAATTTTGGCAATATGCACAAATTCTGGCATTATTTCTTTTCCCTAGAGAATTGCTTCTTTCGTCTGAAGATCGATGTTAATGAAACGTGGACCTAGAATAAATTAGCTATGACTGTGGGCAGACTTCCAATATCATTATTTTGAACCACGATGCGAGAAAACCAACAAAGTGGTTGTGTGCCCAGCGCAGACTCAGATAAGCCCGGGCATCCACCCAGTCTGATCAGAGTCTTTGCTGTCCACATGAAGGTAGCGCGCCACGTTAGATCCTTAGCTACCGTTAAAGCGCTTAGAAAAGACTGTGATCATACTAGGCGGATGCCCAGGCTGATCTGAGTCTGCGATGGGCGCACTTCCACTTTGCTGCTTTCTCTTGTCGCGGCTCATTTTTTTCTGATTCAGATAAACGGATACCTAATTGGAAGCTCAAGGAGACGGATCAGATCTTCACATTGATACATACTACCCAGCAGGCACACAACGTTATAATGACGTCGCATTGACGTCGACGCAAACATTACATTTCATCGACGTCATTCTGACGTCATGTGCCCGCTGGGAAATACTTACTGCCCAGCAGGCACATGACGTCGAAATGACGTCGTATTGACGTCTATGCGGCATGGGAGCGTCGCATCGACCCCATTTTGACATCATTACGACGACATGTGCCTGCTGGGTGTCTTGCAATGCTGTTCAAACAATTTCCATCGTTTTTATTTACTCTCTCTATTGGGACACCTTTAAATTACCAGATTATTCTAAAATTTAAACAAATGCTAAAAGTAGCTGACAGTGCGTCAAAAATACTGATAGGATATGACGCATTGCACATCTTGATCTGATTCTAAAGTGATTTCTCAGATACATCTATCCCAAAATTTCGGATCACTGCGGTTATTTTTATTTATTTATTTTTAATCTTGCAGCTCTTGGATTACATCATTGATAATCAAGGGTCGGTTATATTTGCACGTGCATTTTATGCTCATCTCTTTAAACGATATGAGCCTTGTCCGGGCAAAATATGTTTGACACTATACGCAAACAGTGGGTACCAAGATAGGTCTATGCAACTGCGTAGTCTGTCAGAGTTAGTGCAGTTCGCCGTTTGATTTCCAGAAGGCATACTTATTGCGCCTAACCTGTTCTGATTGTGCTAGTGCACAGACTAGTCTGGACATAGGCGTTTTGCATACACCACAAGGCTGACTTTATCACGACACGACCCAAATGGCCTGCGCAAGGAAAAAATGTGCTTCAACCCATAATATTTTCAGCGAAATATGTATGTATACGCAACCAGGAGGTACCAAGATATGTCTACGCTCATGTGTAGTCTACCGTGCTCTGATTGCGCATGCGTCTAGTCAAGACACGCGCGTTTTGCTTATGAAATAAGACTGGTTTTATCATGACACGAGGTATGCGCAAGGGAAAATGTAATTCACCCCATCTTGGGAAAAGCGAATGCAGTCCCATTAGTGTCTTTTCTTTTCGCGCTCTTTACGACGCCACAGTGTATGATGCTCAAGACTGCTTATACATGTTGTGAACGCATACATGTTACCACAGACTGGACTGATTCTTCTCGTCGCATGTGGCAATTTTCCGAGGGTGAGGCTCTTGGGTTACATCATTGGCAATCAGGATAATCAAGTGTCGATCTTATTTTCACGTGCATTTTATGCTCATCTCTTGTTTTGAATGTTATTAGCCCTGTCCGGGTAAAATATGTTTGACGCTATACACAAACAGTGGGTACCAGGATAAGTCCATGTAACTGCGTTGTCTGTCAGAGTAAGTGCAGTGCATCGTTTACGAGAGAGCCTGCACTGCCGCGAGAGTTTGAGATCAGTAAAAGTTATAATATCCTGCTGTTCTTACTACCGGGGCACACATTGCGGGCCTAGCAGAGCAGTCATATCAGGATCTGCGCTGTTTGCGGTTCAGCCTCACCAAGCCTGCGGAAATTAAATGCTGAATCATCATTGAATCAACGCTGAATCAACATTGAATCAACGTTGATTCAATGTGATTCAATGGTGTGTGCCCAGTGTATAAACTATAGAAAAACATCTTTAATGAGCCTCCTTATTACTGAGTACAAATTTGCACCTCATATAATCAGCTATGTCTCAAGTTACATGTAAACCGTCAATATCAACGTCAGTTCAACGTCATAGTAACGTTTAATCAACGTCAATGCCACGCCGTTGTTTCAGCGTTCTGTGTCAGCTGAACCTGAGGCACAAATCTGTAATCATTGAATGTGGTTAGAATATTTAGAGTTGTGTCGCGCGAAAAAACACTTCAGGTGAGCATAAGCGAACTGTGCATATCAGCTTTCACATATGCGCAGTCTGCTCAGTAAGTGCAGGGAGAGTCAGGTTATCAAAACACGCAACATCATATCAATTTCAGTGCGTACTATATTTTTTCCGAATAGAATGCGCATTTACGCAGACCAGTCTAAGCAGTGCCGGATCTCTCCTTAAAGGTTCGGAACGAAAGTTTTTCACACCTATAAAACAGCTCATAATTTTAAAAGATTTGTTTTATGTACACACAGATAATTAGCAAGGTCATACATTCGGATAGAAGCTACATGATATTACAACGCATCTATAATTAGAAACTGAAAGTACAAACGTTTTGAAGGATTAAGTGCGTATTTTAAAACATCATTTTTATGAAGAAAATAAAATCGCTTCTAAGCCAGAAAAAGCCGAAAGATTCACTTAGTTTGTTACTCCCCTTTCAATTTTATTTAGAACAAAAAAGGAAGGGACCCAGATTTGGAGAAACGAAAATTCCATAGCTTTCTATTCGTTAATACCCCTCACCTGCCTTGAAAGGCCATTTCACCCCCCCCCCCCCCCACCCACACACACACACACACACACCCCTCCTCCCCACACACTGCCACACACATCAATTACGCACTTGTTTCTTGGCGTGCTACAGGGTGAAACTTTTATTGTGCCACTGTTTAAATCTTATTAAACAGTATTCCATAGGGAAGAATTCTCGTTATAGTGACGGGATTTTCCGATAATCTCCAAGAGGGCCGGAGATAAGCGGTTACCTGTATGCGGTTCTCAGTTTAATAGGGAAATGTATAGAAGCTCATAAATAAGTTAAATTTTCTTATTTAATATATTTTCCGACATTAAATTATAACGTCTAGCACGAAAGAGCATTTCAAGCTCTTTAATCTGGTATAAAAATCATAGAAATGTGTCAATGAGAAGTTTCTTCCATCAGAGCCCATAGTTTTCTTTCTATAAACCATAAGTTTCTTAACACAATTTATTCAAATTACGCGAATCTTCGTTTTTGGACCTAAATAACACATATAAATTAACATTTGCGAATCTATTATAACGTATGAGCTAGAAGCTGTTATTCCACTGATTACAATGATGTATTTTATACATACATAGCTAATTGGGAAATTTCTTCCCTGAACGCCTAATTTTGCTTACTATTGATTCGAAGCTTGGTCGAAATTTTTCTAAGTTCTCTCTATTAACCATTAAAACACTGGAAAGGGAAGCAATCCCATTTATGGCCAAGGGCTAAAATTTACAGGTAGTACAGAGTTATCGATTTTACACCGTAACGAGTTTTCTGCCAGATGTTAGACTAGTCAGAAAAAGTGTATTACGTACTGGAATTAGTAAGATGTTGCGTGTTTGACTTTCCATGCACTTACTGAGCAGACTGTGCATATGCTAATCTGAAGACTTTCTTCGCGTGGCGCAACACTAAATATTCCAGCCACATTCAATGATAACAGATTTATTCCTCATGCTCAGCTGACACACAACGCTGACACAACGTCGTGTCATTTACGTTGGTTAAACGTCACTGTGCCGTTGGTTGAATTAACAATGATATTGACGGTTACTTTTTACTTCAGACAAAAGCTGATACTTTTCCCTCAACGTTATAGACCGTTTACCGTCTGCTGTGCACTGTCCACTCGCCCTTCGCTTTGGAGCATGCTGAAAAGTAGTACATGTTGTTCGCGGTTTTCTGTATACTATTTACTGTCCAGTGAAGTGTCTACTGTCTGTCTACTGCGTCCTGGATACTGTTTACTGCGGTCTGTCTGCTACAACATGGATGTGGTGCAAGCACAGGGGCATGGGTACAAGGTCGCAGCATGTGCGCCTGTTTCAGCGCATCTGGACTCTAAAATGATGTACCTTCAATCGCACAAACAGATGAAACCAACATAAGCATCATAGTAACCTGCACTTTATGGGAGATGAACCCTGGTGGCCCGTAAGACTAATAAAGGATTGCAAAAATTCCTATGTAGCACATACCTATATTTGGGCAGCAAAACCCACACGCAGGCACATCTAATTTTCTGTACATTTAAGTTCTGCAATAGTTAAAACAAATAAAAAAATAACAAGTAAATTAAAAAGGCAGTTCTGACATTTTTCTTGTCAATTTTAGTTTTGTATGATAGAAATGCAGAATTTATCAATTTTGGCAATATGCACAAATTCTGGCATTATTTCTTTTCCCTAGAGAATTGCTTCTTTCGTCTGAAGATCGATGTTAATGAAACGTGGACCTAGAATAAATTAGCTATGACTGTGGGCAGACTTCCAATATCATTATTTTGAACCACGATGCGAGAAAACCAACAAAGTGGTTGTGTGCCCAGCGCAGACTCAGATAAGCCCGGGCATCCACCCAGTCTGATCAGAGTCTTTGCTGTCCACATGAAGGTAGCGCGCCACGTTAGATCCTTAGCTACCGTTAAAGCGCTTAGAAAAGACTGTGATCATACTAGGCGGATGCCCAGGCTGATCTGAGTCTGCGATGGGCGCACTTCCACTTTGCTGCTTTCTCTTGTCGCGGCTCATTTTTTTCTGATTCAGATAAACGGATACCTAATTGGAAGCTCAAGGAGACGGATCAGATCTTCACATTGATACATACTACCCAGCAGGCACACAACGTTATAATGACGTCGCATTGACGTCGACGCAAACATTACATTTCATCGACGTCATTCTGACGTCATGTGCCCGCTGGGAAATACTTACTGCCCAGCAGGCACATGACGTCGAAATGACGTCGTATTGACGTCTATGCGGCATGGGAGCGTCGCATCGACCCCATTTTGACATCATTACGACGACATGTGCCTGCTGGGTGTCTTGCAATGCTGTTCAAACAATTTCCATCGTTTTTATTTACTCTCTCTATTGGGACACCTTTAAATTACCAGATTATTCTAAAATTTAAACAAATGCTAAAAGTAGCTGACAGTGCGTCAAAAATACTGATAGGATATGACGCATTGCACATCTTGATCTGATTCTAAAGTGATTTCTCAGATACATCTATCCCAAAATTTCGGATCACTGCGGTTATTTTTATTTATTTATTTTTAATCTTGCAGCTCTTGGATTACATCATTGATAATCAAGGGTCGGTTATATTTGCACGTGCATTTTATGCTCATCTCTTTAAACGATATGAGCCTTGTCCGGGCAAAATATGTTTGACACTATACGCAAACAGTGGGTACCAAGATAGGTCTATGCAACTGCGTAGTCTGTCAGAGTTAGTGCAGTTCGCCGTTTGATTTCCAGAAGGCATACTTATTGCGCCTAACCTGTTCTGATTGTGCTAGTGCACAGACTAGTCTGGACATAGGCGTTTTGCATACACCACAAGGCTGACTTTATCACGACACGACCCAAATGGCCTGCGCAAGGAAAAAATGTGCTTCAACCCATAATATTTTCAGCGAAATATGTATGTATACGCAACCAGGAGGTACCAAGATATGTCTACGCTCATGTGTAGTCTACCGTGCTCTGATTGCGCATGCGTCTAGTCAAGACACGCGCGTTTTGCTTATGAAATAAGACTGGTTTTATCATGACACGAGGTATGCGCAAGGGAAAATGTAATTCACCCCATCTTGGGAAAAGCGAATGCAGTCCCATTAGTGTCTTTTCTTTTCGCGCTCTTTACGACGCCACAGTGTATGATGCTCAAGACTGCTTATACATGTTGTGAACGCATACATGTTACCACAGACTGGACTGATTCTTCTCGTCGCATGTGGCAATTTTCCGAGGGTGAGGCTCTTGGGTTACATCATTGGCAATCAGGATAATCAAGTGTCGATCTTATTTTCACGTGCATTTTATGCTCATCTCTTGTTTTGAATGTTATTAGCCCTGTCCGGGTAAAATATGTTTGACGCTATACACAAACAGTGGGTACCAGGATAAGTCCATGTAACTGCGTTGTCTGTCAGAGTAAGTGCAGTGCATCGTTTACGAGAGAGCCTGCACTGCCGCGAGAGTTTGAGATCAGTAAAAGTTATAATATCCTGCTGTTCTTACTACCGGGGCACACATTGCGGGCCTAGCAGAGCAGTCATATCAGGATCTGCGCTGTTTGCGGTTCAGCCTCACCAAGCCTGCGGAAATTAAATGCTGAATCATCATTGAATCAACGCTGAATCAACATTGAATCAACGTTGATTCAATGTGATTCAATGGTGTGTGCCCAGTGTATAAACTATAGAAAAACATCTTTAATGAGCCTCCTTATTACTGAGTACAAATTTGCACCTCATATAATCAGCTATGTCTCAAGTTACATGTAAACCGTCAATATCAACGTCAGTTCAACGTCATAGTAACGTTTAATCAACGTCAATGCCACGCCGTTGTTTCAGCGTTCTGTGTCAGCTGAACCTGAGGCACAAATCTGTAATCATTGAATGTGGTTAGAATATTTAGAGTTGTGTCGCGCGAAAAAACACTTCAGGTGAGCATAAGCGAACTGTGCATATCAGCTTTCACATATGCGCAGTCTGCTCAGTAAGTGCAGGGAGAGTCAGGTTATCAAAACACGCAACATCATATCAATTTCAGTGCGTACTATATTTTTTCCGAATAGAATGCGCATTTACGCAGACCAGTCTAAGCAGTGCCGGATCTCTCCTTAAAGGTTCGGAACGAAAGTTTTTCACACCTATAAAACAGCTCATAATTTTAAAAGATTTGTTTTATGTACACACAGATAATTAGCAAGGTCATACATTCGGATAGAAGCTACATGATATTACAACGCATCTATAATTAGAAACTGAAAGTACAAACGTTTTGAAGGATTAAGTGCGTATTTTAAAACATCATTTTTATGAAGAAAATAAAATCGCTTCTAAGCCTGAAAAAGCCGAAAGATTCACTTAGTTTGTTACTCCCCTTTCAATTTTATTTAGAACAAAAAAGGAAGGGACCCAGATTTGGAGAAACGAAAATTCCATAGCTTTCTATTCGTTAATACCCCTCACCTGCCTTGAAAGGCCATTTCACCCCCCCCCCCCCCCCACACACACACACACACCCCTCCTCCCCACACACTGCCACACACATCAATTACGCACTTGTTTCTTGGCGTGCTACAGGGTGAAACTTTTATTGTGCCACTGTTTAAATCTTATTAAACAGTATTCCATAGGGAAGAATTCTCGTTATAGTGACGGGATTTTCCGATAATCTCCAAGAGGGCCGGAGATAAGCGGTTACCTGTATGCGGTTCTCAGTTTAATAGGGAAATGTATAGAAGCTCATAAATAAGTTAAATTTTCTTATTTAATATATTTTCCGACATTAAATTATAACGTCTAGCACGAAAGAGCATTTCAAGCTCTTTAATCTGGTATAAAAATCATAGAAATGTGTCAATGAGAAGTTTCTTCCATCAGAGCCCATAGTTTTCTTTCTATAAACCATAAGTTTCTTAACACAATTTATTCAAATTACGCGAATCTTCGTTTTTGGACCTAAATAACACATATAAATTAACATTTGCGAATCTATTATAACGTATGAGCTAGAAGCTGTTATTCCACTGATTACAATGATGTATTTTATACATACAAAGCTAATTGGGAAATTTCTTCCCTGAACGCCTAATTTTGCTTACTATTGATTCGAAGCTTGGTCGAAATTTTTCTAAGTTCTCTCTATTAACCATTAAAACACTGGAAAGGGAAGCAATCCCATTTATGGCCAAGGGCTAAAATTTACAGGTAGTACAGAGTTATCGATTTTACACCGTAACGAGTTTTCTGCCAGATGTTAGACTAGTCAGAAAAAGTGTATTACGTACTGGAATTAGTAAGATGTTGCGTGTTTGACTTTCCATGCACTTACTGAGCAGACTGTGCATATGCTCATCTGAAGACTTTCTTCGCGTGGCGCAACACTAAATATTCCAGCCACATTCAATGATAACAGATTTATTCCTCATGCTCAGCTGACACACAACGCTGACACAACGTCGTGTCATTTACGTTGGTTAAACGTCACTGTGCCGTTGGTTGAATTAACAATGATATTGACGGTTACTTTTTACTTCAGACAAAAGCTGATACTTTTCCCTCAACGTTATAGACCGTTTACCGTCTGCTGTGCACTGTCCACTCGCCCTTCGCTTTGGAGCATGCTGAAAAGTAGTACATGTTGTTCGCGGTTTTCTGTATACTATTTACTGTCCAGTGAAGTGTCTACTGTCTGTCTACTGCGTCCTGGATACTGTTTACTGCGGTCTGTCTGCTACAACATGGATGTGGTGCAAGCACAGGGGCATGGGTACAAGGTCGCAGCATGTGCGCCTGTTTCAGCGCATCTGGACTCTAAAATGATGTACCTTCAATCGCACAAACAGATGAAACCAACATAAGCATCATAGTAACCTGCACTTTATGGGAGATGAACCCTGGTGGCCCGTAAGACTAATAAAGGATTGCAAAAATTCCTATGTAGCACATACCTATATTTGGGCAGCAAAACCCACACGCAGGCACATCTAATTTTCTGTACATTTAAGTTCTGCAATAGTTAAAACAAATAAAAAAATAACAAGTAAATTAAAAAGGCAGTTCTGACATTTTTCTTGTCAATTTTAGTTTTGTATGATAGAAATGCAGAATTTATCAATTTTGGCAATATGCACAAATTCTGGCATTATTTCTTTTCCCTAGAGAATTGCTTCTTTCGTCTGAAGATCGATGTTAATGAAACGTGGACCTAGAATAAATTAGCTATGACTGTGGGCAGACTTCCAATATCATTATTTTGAACCACGATGCTAGAAAACCAACAAAGTGGTTGTGTGCCCAGCGCAGACTCAGATAAGCCCGGGCATCCACCCAGTCTGATCAGAGTCTTTGCTGTCCACATGAAGGTAGCGCGCCACGTTAGATCCTTAGCTACCGTTAAAGCGCTTAGAAAAGACTGTGATCATACTAGGCGGATGCCCAGGCTGATCTGAGTCTGCGATGGGCGCACTTCCACTTTGCTGCTTTCTCTTGTCGCGGCTCATTTTTTTCTGATTCAGATAAACGGATACCTAATTGGAAGCTCAAGGAGACGGATCAGATCTTCACATTGATACATACTACCCAGCAGGCACACAACGTTATAATGACGTCGCATTGACGTCGACGCAAACATTACATTTCATCGACGTCATTCTGACGTCATGTGCCCGCTGGGAAATACTTACTGCCCAGCAGGCACATGACGTCGAAATGACGTCGTATTGACGTCTATGCGGCATGGGAGCGTCGCATCGACCCCATTTTGACATCATTACGACGACATGTGCCTGCTGGGTGTCTTGCAATGCTGTTCAAACAATTTCCATCGTTTTTATTTACTCTCTCTATTGGGACACCTTTAAATTACCAGATTATTCTAAAATTTAAACAAATGCTAAAAGTAGCTGACAGTGCGTCAAAAATACTGATAGGATATGACGCATTGCACATCTTGATCTGATTCTAAAGTGATTTCTCAGATACATCTATCCCAAAATTTCGGATCACTGCGGTTATTTTTATTTATTTATTTTTAATCTTGCAGCTCTTGGATTACATCATTGATAATCAAGGGTCGGTTATATTTGCACGTGCATTTTATGCTCATCTCTTTAAACGATATGAGCCTTGTCCGGGCAAAATATGTTTGACACTATACGCAAACAGTGGGTACCAAGATAGGTCTATGCAACTGCGTAGTCTGTCAGAGTTAGTGCAGTTCACCGTTTGATTTCCAGAAGGCATACTTATTGCGCCTAACCTGTTCTGATTGTGCTAGTGCACAGACTAGTCTGGACATAGGCGTTTTGCATACACCACAAGGCTGACTTTATCACGACACGACCCAAATGGCCTGCGCAAGGAAAAAATGTGCTTCAACCCATAATATTTTCAGCGAAATATGTATGTATACGCAACCAGGAGGTACCAAGATATGTCTTCGCTCATGTGTAGTCTACCGTGCTCTGATTGCGCATGCGTCTAGTCAAGACACGCGCGTTTTGCTTATGAAATAAGACTGGTTTTATCATGACACGAGGTATGCGCAAGGGAAAATGTAATTCACCCCATCTTGGGAAAAGCGAATGCAGTCCCATTAGTGTCTTTTCTTTTCGCGCTCTTTACGACGCCACAGTGTATGATGCTCAAGACTGCTTATACATGTTGTGAACGCATACATGTTACCACAGACTGGACTGATTCTTCTCGTCGCATGTGGCAATTTTCCGAGGGTGAGGCTCTTGGGTTACATCATTGGCAATCAGGATAATCAAGTGTCGATCTTATTTTCACGTGCATTTTATGCTCATCTCTTGTTTTGAATGTTATTAGCCCTGTCCGGGTAAAATATGTTTGACGCTATACACAAACAGTGGGTACCAGGATAAGTCCATGTAACTGCGTTGTCTGTCAGAGTAAGTGCAGTGCATCGTTTACGAGAGAGCCTGCACTGCCGCGAGAGTTTGAGATCAGTAAAAGTTATAATATCCTGCTGTTCTTACTACCGGGGCACACATTGCGGGCCTAGCAGAGCAGTCATATCAGGATCTGCGCTGTTTGCGGTTCAGCCTCACCAAGCCTGCGGAAATTAAATGCTGAATCATCATTGAATCAACGCTGAATCAACATTGAATCAACGTTGATTCAATGTGATTCAATGGTGTGTGCCCAGTGTATAAACTATAGAAAAACATCTTTAATGAGCCTCCTTATTACTGAGTACAAATTTGCACCTCATATAATCAGCTATGTCTCAAGTTACATGTAAACCGTCAATATCAACGTCAGTTCAACGTCATAGTAACGTTTAATCAACGTCAATGCCACGCCGTTGTTTCAGCGTTCTGTGTCAGCTGAACCTGAGGCACAAATCTGTAATCATTGAATGTGGTTAGAATATTTAGAGTTGTGTCGCGCGAAAAAACACTTCAGGTGAGCATAAGCGAACTGTGCATATCAGCTTTCACATATGCGCAGTCTGCTCAGTAAGTGCAGGGAGAGTCAGGTTATCAAAACACGCAACATCATATCAATTTCAGTGCGTACTATATTTTTTCCGAATAGAATGCGCATTTACGCAGACCAGTCTAAGCAGTGCCGGATCTCTCCTTAAAGGTTCGGAACGAAAGTTTTTCACACCTATAAAACAGCTCATAATTTTAAAAGATTTGTTTTATGTACACACAGATAATTAGCAAGGTCATACATTCGGATAGAAGCTACATGATATTACAACGCATCTATAATTAGAAACTGAAAGTACAAACGTTTTGAAGGATTAAGTGCGTATTTTAAAACATCATTTTTATGAAGAAAATAAAATCGCTTCTAAGCCTGAAAAAGCCGAAAGATTCACTTAGTTTGTTACTCCCCTTTCAATTTTATTTAGAACAAAAAAGGAAGGGACCCAGATTTGGAGAAACGAAAATTCCATAGCTTTCTATTCGTTAATACCCCTCACCTGCCTTGAAAGGCCATTTCACCCCCCCCCCCCACACACACACACACCCCTCCTCCCCACACACTGCCACACACATCAATTACGCACTTGTTTCTTGGCGTGCTACAGGGTGAAACTTTTATTGTGCCACTGTTTAAATCTTATTAAACAGTATTCCATAGGGAAGAATTCTCGTTATAGTGACGGGATTTTCCGATAATCTCCAAGAGGGCCGGAGATAAGCGGTTACCTGTATGCGGTTCTCAGTTTAATAGGGAAATGTATAGAAGCTCATAAATAAGTTAAATTTTCTTATTTAATATATTTTCCGACATTAAATTATAACGTCTAGCACGAAAGAGCATTTCAAGCTCTTTAATCTGGTATAAAAATCATAGAAATGTGTCAATGAGAAGTTTCTTCCATCAGAGCCCATAGTTTTCTTTCTATAAACCATAAGTTTCTTAACACAATTTATTCAAATTACGCGAATCTTCGTTTTTGGACCTAAATAACACATATAAATTAACATTTGCGAATCTATTATAACGTATGAGCTAGAAGCTGTTATTCCACTGATTACAATGATGTATTTTATACATACAAAGCTAATTGGGAAATTTCTTCCCTGAACGCCTAATTTTGCTTACTATTGATTCGAAGCTTGGTCGAAATTTTTCTAAGTTCTCTCTATTAACCATTAAAACACTGGAAAGGGAAGCAATCCCATTTATGGCCAAGGGCTAAAATTTACAGGTAGTACAGAGTTATCGATTTTACACCGTAACGAGTTTTCTGCCAGATGTTAGACTAGTCAGAAAAAGTGTACTACGTACTGGAATTAGTAAGATGTTGCGTGTTTGACTTTCCATGCACTTACTGAGCAGACTGTGCATATGCTCATCTGAAGACTTTCTTCGCGTGGCGCAACACTAAATATTCCAGCCACATTCAATGATAACAGATTTATTCCTCATGCTCAGCTGACACACAACGCTGACACAACGTCGTGTCATTTACGTTGGTTAAACGTCACTGTGCCGTTGGTTGAATTAACAATGATATTGACGGTTACTTTTTACTTCAGACAAAAGCTGATACTTTTCCCTCAACGTTATAGACCGTTTACCGTCTGCTGTGCACTGTCCACTCGCCCTTCGCTTTGGAGCATGCTGAAAAGTAGTACATGTTGTTCGCGGTTTTCTGTATACTATTTACTGTCCAGTGAAGTGTCTACTGTCTGTCTACTGCGTCCTGGATACTGTTTACTGCGGTCTGTCTGCTACAACATGGATGTGGTGCAAGCACAGGGGCATGGGTACAAGGTCGCAGCATGTGCGCCTGTTTCAGCGCATCTGGACTCTAAAATGATGTACCTTCAATCGCACAAACAGATGAAACCAACATAAGCATCATAGTAACCTGCACTTTATGGGAGATGAACCCTGGTGGCCCGTAAGACTAATAAAGGATTGCAAAAATTCCTATGTAGCACATACCTATATTTGGGCAGCAAAACCCACACGCAGGCACATCTAATTTTCTGTACATTTAAGTTCTGCAATAGTTAAAACAAATAAAAAAATAACAAGTAAATTAAAAAGGCAGTTCTGACATTTTTCTTGTCAATTTTAGTTTTGTATGATAGAAATGCAGAATTTATCAATTTTGGCAATATGCACAAATTCTGGCATTATTTCTTTTCCCTAGAGAATTGCTTCTTTCGTCTGAAGATCGATGTTAATGAAACGTGGACCTAGAATAAATTAGCTATGACTGTGGGCAGACTTCCAATATCATTATTTTGAACCACGATGCGAGAAAACCAACAAAGTGGTTGTGTGCCCAGCGCAGACTCAGATAAGCCCGGGCATCCACCCAGTCTGATCAGAGTCTTTGCTGTCCACATGAAGGTAGCGCGCCACGTTAGATCCTTAGCTACCGTTAAAGCGCTTAGAAAAGACTGTGATCATACTAGGCGGATGCCCAGGCTGATCTGAGTCTGCGATGGGCGCACTTCCACTTTGCTGCTTTCTCTTGTCGCGGCTCATTTTTTTCTGATTCAGATAAACGGATACCTAATTGGAAGCTCAAGGAGACGGATCAGATCTTCACATTGATACATACTACCCAGCAGGCACACAACGTTATAATGACGTCGCATTGACGTCGACGAAAACATTACATTTCATCGACGTCATTCTGACGTCATGTGCCCGCTGGGAAATACTTACTGCCCAGCAGGCACATGACGTCGAAATGACGTCGTATTGACGTCTATGCGGCATGGGAGCGTCGCATCGACCCCATTTTGACATCATTACGACGACATGTGCCTGCTGGGTGTCTTGCAATGCTGTTCAAACAATTTCCATCGTTTTTATTTACTCTCTCTATTGGGACACCTTTAAATTACCAGATTATTCTAAAATTTAAACAAATGCTAAAAGTAGCTGACAGTGCGTCAAAAATACTGATAGGATATGACGCATTGCACATCTTGATCTGATTCTAAAGTGATTTCTCAGATACATCTATCCCAAAATTTCGGATCACTGCGGTTATTTTTATTTATTTATTTTTAATCTTGCAGCTCTTGGATTACATCATTGATAATCAAGGGTCGGTTATATTTGCACGTGCATTTTATGCTCATCTCTTTAAACGATATGAGCCTTGTCCGGGCAAAATATGTTTGACACTATACGCAAACAGTGGGTACCAAGATAGGTCTATGCAACTGCGTAGTCTGTCAGAGTTAGTGCAGTTCACCGTTTGATTTCCAGAAGGCATACTTATTGCGCCTAACCTGTTCTGATTGTGCTAGTGCACAGACTAGTCTGGACATAGGCGTTTTGCATACACCACAAGGCTGACTTTATCACGACACGACCCAAATGGCCTGCGCAAGGAAAAAATGTGCTTCAACCCATAATATTTTCAGCGAAATATGTATGTATACGCAACCAGGAGGTACCAAGATATGTCTACGCTCATGTGTAGTCTTCCGTGCTCTGATTGCGCATGCGTCTAGTCAAGACACGCGCGTTTTGCTTATGAAATAAGACTGGTTTTATCATGACACGAGGTATGCGCAAGGAAAATGTAATTCACCCCATCTTGGGAAAAGCGAATGCAGTCCCATTAGTGTCTTTTCTTTTCGCGCTTTTTACGACGCCACAGTGTATGATGCTCAAGACTGCTTATACATGTTGTGAACGCATACATGTTACCACAGACTGGACTGATTCTTCTCGTCGCATGTGGCAATTTTCCGAGGGTGAGGCTCTTGGGTTACATCATTGGCAATCAGGATAATCAAGTGTCGATCTTATTTTCACGTGCATTTTATGCTCATCTCTTGTTTTGAATGTTATTAGCCCTGTCCGGGTAAAATATGTTTGACGCTATACACAAACAGTGGGTACCAGGATAAGTCCATGTAACTGCGTTGTCTGTCAGAGTAAGTGCAGTGCATCGTTTACGAGAGAGCCTGCACTGCCGCGAGAGTTTGAGATCAGTAAAAGTTATAATATCCTGCTGTTCTTACTACCGGGGCACACATTGCGGGCCTAGCAGAGCAGTCATATCAGGATCTGCGCTGTTTGCGGTTCAGCCTCACCAAGCCTGCGGAAATTAAATGCTGAATCATCATTGAATCAACGCTGAATCAACATTGAATCAACGTTGATTCAATGTGATTCAATGGTGTGTGCCCAGTGTATAAACTATAGAAAAACATCTTTAATGAGCCTCCTTATTACTGAGTACAAATTTGCACCTCATATAATCAGCTATGTCTCAAGTTACATGTAAACCGTCAATATCAACGTCAGTTCAACGTCATAGTAACGTTTAATCAACGTCAATGCCACGCCGTTGTTTCAGCGTTCTGTGTCAGCTGAACCTGAGGCACAAATCTGTAATCATTGAATGTGGTTAGAATATTTAGAGTTGTGTCGCGCGAAAAAACACTTCAGGTGAGCATAAGCGAACTGTGCATATCAGCTTTCACATATGCGCAGTCTGCTCAGTAAGTGCAGGGAGAGTCAGGTTATCAAAACACGCAACATCATATCAATTTCAGTGCGTACTATATTTTTTCCGAATAGAATGCGCATTTACGCAGACCAGTCTAAGCAGTGCCGGATCTCTCCTTAGTTCGGAACGAAAGTTTTTCACACCTATAAAACAGCTCATAATTTTAAAAGATTTGTTTTATGTACACACAGATAATTAGCAAGGTCATACATTCGGATAGAAGCTACATGATATGACAACGCATCTATAATTAGAAACTGAAAGTACAAACGTTTTGAAGGATTAAGTGCGTATTTTAAAACATCATTTTTATGAAGAAAATAAAATCGCTTCTAAGCCTGAAAAAGCCGAAAGATTCACTTAGTTTGTTACTCCCCTTTCAATTTTATTTAGAACAAAAAAGGAAGGGACCCAGATTTGGAGAAACGAAAATTCCATAGCTTTCTATTCGTTAATACCCCTCACCTGCCTTGAAAGGCCATTTCACCCCCCCACACACACACCCCTCCTCCCCACACACACTGCCACACACATCAATTACGCACTTGTTTCTTGGCGTGCTACAGGGTGAAACTTTTATTGTGCCACTGTTTAAATCTTATTAAACAGTATTCCATAGGGAAGAATTCTCGTTATAGTGACGGGATTTTCCGATAATCTCCAAGAGGGCCGGAGATAAGCGGTTACCTGTATGCGGTTCTCAGTTTAATAGGGAAATGTATAGAAGCTCATAAAGAAGTTAAATTTTCTTATTTAATATATTTTCCGACATTAAATTATAACGTCTAGCACGAAAGAGCATTTCAAGCTCTTTAATCTGGTATAAAAATCATAGAAATGTGTCAATGAGAAGTTTCTTCCATCAGAGCCCATAGTTTTCTTTCTATAAACCATAAGTTTCTTAACACAATTTATTCAAATTACGCGAATCTTCGTTTTTGGACCTAAATAACACATATAAATTAACATTTGCGAATCTATTATAACGTATGAGCTAGAAGCTGTTATTCCACTGATTACAATGATGTATTTTATACATACATAGCTAATTGGGAAATTTCTTCCCTGAACGCCTAATTTTGCTTACTATTGATTCGAAGCTTGGTCGAAATTTTTCTAAGTTCTCTCTATTAACCATTAAAACACTGGAAAGGGAAGCAATCCCATTTATGGCCAAGGGCTAAAATTTACAGGTAGTACAGAGTTATCGATTTTACACCGTAACGAGTTTTCTGCCAGATGTTAGACTAGTCAGAAAAAGTGTATTACGTACTGGAATTAGAAAGATGTTGCGTGTTTGACTTTCCATGCACCTACTGAGCAGACTGTGCATATGCTCATCTGAAGACTTTCTTCGCGTGGCGCAACACTAAATATTCCAGCCACATTCAATGATAACAGATTTATTCCTCATGCTCAGCTGACACACAACGCTGACACAACGTCGTGTCATTTACGTTGGTTAAACGTCACTGTGCCGTTGGTTGAATTAACGTTGATATTGACGGTTACTTTTTACTTCAGGCAAAAGCTGATCATATGAGGCGCGAATTAGTACTCCGAAATAAAGAGGCTTATCGAAGATGTTTTGCCATAGTTTAATCGATGATCACAAAACATCGAATCACATCGAATCAACGTTGATTCGATGATGATTCAACTTTTTTTTGTCTGCTGGCATGATGAGACTGAAATGTAAACAGCGCAGATCCTGATACGACTGCTCTACTAGGCCTGCAATGTGTGTCCCAGTAGTAAGAACTGCAGGATAGGCTATTACTGATCGCAAACTCTCAAAAGTACACTTTGTAAATGTTGAAAATCGGTACTTTGTTGTCTACGGCCATAATACATTGAAAACATCGGTTCTCGTCCGATCACGGAAATTAAGCAACGTCGGGCCCGGTTAGTACTTGGATGGGTGACCGCCTGGGAATACCGGGTGCTGCAGACTTTTGTCTGCTTTTCTTTATTTTCTATTTCTATTTCTTTTTTCTTTGATAGTTTTCTTCCCCCAATTTCACGATCACTATATATGTATCTCAAAGCTGTGCGAAGGAAAATACTTTTCCCTCAACGTTATAGACCGTTTACCGTCTGCTGTGCACTGTCCACTCGCCCTTCGCTTTGGAGCATGCTGAAAAGTAGTGCATGTTGTTCGCGGTTTTCTGTATACTATTTACTGTCCAGTGAAGTGTCTACTGTCTGTCTACTGCGTCCTGGATACTGTTTACTGCGGTCTGTCTGCTACAACATGGATGTGGTGCAAGCACAGGGGCATGGGTACAAGGTCGCAGCATGTGCGCCTGTTTCAGCGCATCTGGACTCTAAAATGATGTACCTTCAATCCCACAAACAGATGAAACCAACATAAGCATCATAGTAACCTGCACTTTATGGGAGATGAACCCTGGTGGCCCGTAAGACTAATAAAGGATTGCAAAAATTCCTATGTAGCACATACCTATATTTGGGCAGCAAAACTCACACGCAGGCACATCTAATTTTCTGTACATTTAAGTTCTGCAATAGTTAAAACAAATAAAAATAATAACAAGTAAATTAAAAAGGCAGTTCTGACATTTTTCTTGTCAATTTTAGTTTTGTATGATAGAAATGCAGAATTTATCAATTTTGGCAATATGCACAAATTCTGGCATTATTTCTTTTCCCTAGAGAATTGCTTCTTTCGTCTGAAGATCGATGTTAATGAAACGTGGACCTAGAATAAATTAGCTATGACTGTGGGCAGACTTCCAATATCATTATTTTGAACCACGACGCGAGAAAACCAACAAAGTGGTTGTGTGCCCAGCGCAGACTCAGATAAGCCCGGGCATCCACCCAGTCTGATCAGAGTCTTTGCTGTCCACATGAAGGTAGCGCGCCACGTTAGATCCTTAGCTACCGTTAAAGCGCTTAGAAAAGACTGTGATCATACTAGGCGGATGCCCAGGCTGATCTGAGTCTGCGATGGGCGCACTTCCACTTTGCTGCTTTCTCTTGTCGCGGCTCATTTTTTTCTGATTCAGATAAACGGATACCTAATTGGAAGCTCAAGGAGACGGATCAGATCTTCACATTGATACATACTACCCAGCAGGCACACAACGTTATAATGACGTCGCATTGACGTCGACGCAAACATTACATTTCATCGACGTCATTCTGACGTCATGTGCCCGCTGGGAAATACTTACTACCCAGCAGGCACATGACGTCGAAATGACGTCGTATTGACGTCTATGCGGCATGGGAGCGTCGCATCGACCCCATTTTGACATCATTACGACGTCATGTGCCTGCTGGGTGTCTTGCAATGCTGTTCAAACAATTTCCATCGTTTTTATTTACTCTCTCTATTGGGACACCTTTAAATTACCAGATTATTCTAAAATTTAAACAAATGCTAAAAGTAGCTGACAGTGCGTCAAAAATACTGATAGGATATGACGCATTGCACATCTTGATCTGATTCTAAAGTGATTTCTCAGATACATCTATCCCAAAATTTCGGATCACTGCGGTTATTTTTATTTATTTTTTGTTAATCTTGCAGCTCTTGGATTACATCATTGATAATCAAGGGTCGGTTATATTTGCACGAGCATTTTATGCTCATCTCTTTAAACGATATGAGCCTTGTCCGGGCAAAATATGTTTGACACTATACGCAAACAGTGGGTACCAAGATAGGTCTATGCAACTGCGATGGGGTGAAATACATTTTCCCTTGCGCATACCTCGTGTCATGATAAAACCAGTCTTATTTCATAAGCAAAACGCGCGTGTCTTGACAAGACGCATGCGCAATCAGAGCACGATAGTCTACACATGAGCGTAGACATATCTTGGTACCTCCTGGTTGCGTATACATACATATTTCGCTGAAAATATTATGGATTGAAGCACATTTTTTCCTTGCGCAGGCCATTTGAGTCGTGTCGTGATAAAGTCAGCCTTGTGGTGTATGCAAAACGCCTATGTCCAGACTAGTCTGTGCACTAGCACAATCAGAACAGGTTAGGCGCAATAAGTATGCCTTCTGGAAATCAAACGGTGAACTGCACTAACTCTGACAGACTACGCAGTTGCATAGACTTATCTTGGTACCCACTGTTTGCGTATAGTGTCAAACATATTTTGCCCGGACAAGGCTCATATCGTTTAAATAGATGAGCATAAAATGCACGTGCAAATATAACCGACCCTTGATTATCAATGATGTAATCCAAGAGCTGCAAGATTAACAAAAAATAAATAAAAATAACCGCAGTGATCCGAAATTTTGGGGTAGATGTATCTGAGAAATCACTTTAGAATCAGATCAAGATGTGCAATGCGTCATATCCTATCAGTATTTTTGACACACTGTCAGCTAATTTTAGCATTTGTTTAAATTTTAGAATAATCTGGTAATTTAAAGGTGTCCCAATAGAGAGAGTAAATGAAAACGATGGAAATTGTTTGAACAGCATTGCAAGACACCCAGCAGGCACATGACGTCGTCATGATGTCAAAATGGGGTCGATGCGACGCTCCCATGCCGCATAGACGTCAATACGACGTCATTTCGACGTCATGTGCCTGCTGGGCAGTAAGTATTTCCCAGCGGGCACATGACGTCAGAATGACGTCGATGAAATGTAATGTTTGCGTCGACGTCAATGCGACGTCATTATAACGTTGTGTGCCTGCTGGGTAGTATGTATCAATGTGAAGATCTGATCCGTCTCCTTGAGCTTCCAATTAGGTTTCCGTTTATCTGAATCAGAAAAAAATGAGCCGCGACAAGAGAAAGCAGCAAAGTGGAAGTGCGCCCATCGCAGACTCAGATCAGCCTGGGCATCCGCCTAGTATGATCACAGTCTTTTCTAAGCGCTTTAACGGTAGCTAAGGATCTAACGTGGCGCGCTACCTTCATGTGGACAGCAAAGACTCTGATCAGACTGGGTGGATGCCCGGGCTTATCTGAGTCTGCGCTGGGCACACAACCACTTTGTTGGTTTTCTCGCGTCGTGGTTCAAAATAATGATATTGGAAGTCTGCCCACAGTCATAGCTAATTTATTCTAGGTCCACGTTTCATTAACATCGATCTTCAGACGAAAGAAGCAATTCTCTAGGGAAAAGAAATAATGCCAGAATTTGTGCATATTGCCAAAATTGATAAATTCTGCATTTCTATCATACAAAACTAAAATTGACAAGAAAAATGTCAGAACTGCCTTTTTAATTTACTTGTTATTTTTTTATTTGTTTTAACTATTGCAGAACTTAAATGTACAGAAAAGTAGATGTGCCTGCGTGTGGGTTTTGCTGCCCAAATATAGGTATGTGCTACATAGGAATTTTTGCAATCCTTTATTAGTCTTACGGGCCACCAGGGTTCATCTCCCATAAAGTGCAGGTTACTATGATGCTTATGTTGGTTTCATCTGTTTGTGCGATTGAAGGTACATCATTTTAGAGTCCAGATGCGCTGAAACAGGCGCACATGCTGCGACCTTGTACCCATGCCCCTGTGCTTGCACCACATCCATGTTGTAGCAGACAGACCGCAGTAAACAGTATCCAGGACGCAGTAGACAGACAGTAGACACTTCACTGGACAGTAAATAGTATACAGAAAACCGCGAACAACATGCACTACTTTTCAGCATGCTCCAAAGCGAAGGGCGAGTGGACAGTGCACAACAGACGGTAAACGGTCTATAACGTTGAGGGAAAAGTATTTTCCTTCGCACAGCTTTGAGATACATATATAGTGATCGTGAAATTGGGGGAAGAAAACTATCAAAGAAAAAAGAAATAAAAATAGAAAATAAAGAAAAGCAGACAAAAGTCTGCAGCACCCGGTATTCCCAGGCGGTCACCCATCCAAGTACTAACCGGGCCCGACGTTGCTTAATTTCCGTGATCGGACGAGAACCGATGTTTTCAATGTATTATGGCCGTAGACAACAAAGTACCGATTTTCAACATTTACAAAGTGTACTTTGAGAGTTTGCGATCAGTAATAGCCTATCCTGCAGTTCTTACTACTGGGACACACATTGCAGGCCTAGTAGAGCAGTCGTATCAGGATCTGCGCTGTTTACATTTCAGTCTCATCATGCCAGCAGACAAAAAAAGTTGAATCATCATCGAATCAACGTTGATTCGATGTGATTCGATGTTTTGTGATCATCGATTAAACTATGGCAAAACATCTTCGATAAGCCTCTTTATTTCGGCCTGAGTACTAATTCGCGCCTCATATGATCAGCTTTTGTCTGAAGTAAAAAGTAACCGTCAATATCAACGTTAATTCAACGGCACAGTGACGTTTAACCAACGTAAATGACACGACGTTGTGTCAGCGTTGTGTGTCAGCTGAGCATGAGGAATAAATCTGTTATCATTGAATGTGGCTGGAATATTTAGTGTTGCGCCACGCGAAGAAAGTCTTCAGATTAGCATATGCACAGTCTGCTCAGTAAGTGCATGGAAAGTCAAACACGCAACATCTTTCTAATTCCAGTACGTAATACACTTTTTCTGACTAGTCTAACATCTGGCAGAAAACTCGTTGCGGTGTAAAATCGATAACTCTGTACTACCTGTAAATTTTAGCCCTTGGCCATAAATGGGATTGCTTCCCTTTCCAGTGTTTTAATGGTTAATAGAGAGAACTTAGAAAAATTTCGACCAAGCTTCGAATCAATAGTAAGCAAAATTAGGCGTTCAGGGAAGAAATTTCCCAATTAGCTATGTATGTATAAAATACATCATTGTAATCAGTGGAATAACAGCTTCTAGCTCATACGTTATAATAGATTCGCAAATGTTAATTTATATGTGTTATTTAGGTCCAAAAACGAAGATTCGCGTAATTTGAATAAATTGTGTTAAGAAACTTATGGTTTATAGAAAGAAAACTATGGGCTCTGATGGAAGAAACTTCTCATTGACACATTTCTATGATTTTTATACCAGATTAAAGAGCTTGAAATGCTCTTTCGTGCTAGACGTTATAATTTAATGTCGGAAAATATATTAAATAAGAAAATTTAACTTATTTATGAGCTTCTATACATTTCCCTATTAAACTGAGAACCGCATACAGGTAACCGCTTATCTCCGGCCCTCTCGGAGATTATCGGAAAATCCCGTCACTATAACGAGAATTCTTCCCTATGATTTCCCAATGAAATACTTAAAATATAGGTCAATAGTAAGGTTGTTATACGGCTAAAGGCGAAAAAGCCGAAAAATCTATATTTTGTTAGTAAATAGATATACAGGTGAACTGCGAGTTTTTGCGAAAAAAAACATTGAATAATTTACAAATATAGTTAAATTCCCCCATTTTTTCAACGTTTTTCGCATTAAAATATAATCACTAGATGGCCGCGGCCAGCATATCGAGCCTGTTGGCGCTTTGACAGTAATGAAAATGCTAAGCATAAGATGGCAATAGCTTTAGCAGTTGCAACCTGAAGTCTCTGCTTGGGTGATATGGTGACACCCTGTCTTCATAACAACTTATCACATATTCAAGGTAAGAATCTGTCCTGTGGTAACAGAGATATTAGCACTCAAAAATGTTAAAACGATGACATAGCATTATGAGAGGGGACCTGGAGTGGTACACAGCGACTAAGTTTTGTTGAAGGTGACCTGGAGTGGTAAGGTGCATGCACTGATGAAGTTTCAATGTTCTGAGGCTTATGAAAAGGGAGACATGGGGCTGCAGACGAAAACTAAATATGTGGTCCTTTTCCGTGAAAGTAGGTCACAGTGACCTTGTTTTGTTGTAGGTGACCTGGAGTGGTAAGGTGCATGCACTGATGAAGTTTCAATGTTCTAGGGCCAAAGAAAAGAAAGTTATGGGGCTGACCTCAAAAACTTAATATGTGTTACTTTTTCGTAAAAGTAGGTCACAGCAACCTAGTTTTGCTGGAGACGACCTGGAGCGGTAAGGTGCATGCACTGTTCCGGAGCCTATGAAAAGGGAGATATGGGGCTGCAGACGAAAACTAAATATTGTACTTTTTCGTGAAAGTAGGTCACAGTGACCTAGTTCTGTTGTAGGTGACCTGGAGTGGTAAGGTGCATGCACTGATGAAGTTTCAATGTTCTGGGGCCAAAGAAAAGAAAGTTATGGGGCTGACCTCGAAAACTTAATATGTGGTACTTTTTCGTGAAAGTATGTCACAGCGACCTAGATTTGTTGAAGGTGACCTGGAGTGGTAAGGTGCATGCACTGATGAAGTTTCAATGTTCTGGGGCTTATGAGAAGGGAGATAAGGGGCTGACCTAAAAAACTAAATATGTGGTACTTTTTCGTGAAAGTATGTCACAGCGACCTAGATTTGTTGAAGGTGACCTGGAGTGGTAAGATGCATGCACTGATGGAGTTTCAATGTTCTGGGGCCTATCAAAAGGGAGTTATGGGGCTGCAGACGAAAACTAAATATGTTGTACGTTTTCGTAAAAATTGGTTACAGTGACCTAGTTTTGTTGGAGGTGACCTGGAGTGGTAAGGTGCATGCACTGATGGAGTTTCAATGTTCTGGAGCCCATGAAAAGGGAGATATGGGGCTGCAGACGAAAACTAAATCTGTGGTACTTTTTCGCGAAAGTAGGTCACAGCGACTTAGTTTTGTTGGAGGTGACCTGCAGTGGTAAGGTGCATGCACTGATGAAGTTTCAATGTTCTGGAGCCAATGCAAAGAAAGATATGGGGCTGACCTCGAAAACTAAATATGTGGTAGTTTTTCGTGAAAGTATGTCACAGTGACCTAGTTTTGTGGAAGCCAATTTGCATTTTCGTGGGAGCATATTTTGATGAAGTTTCAAGGTCCTAGGGTCTATCAAACTCAAGATATGGCTGTAAACGGACGGACGGACAGACGGACGGACGGACGCACCAACACCAAACGGGCGATTATACCTCGCTAACCGCAAGCAGGCTCGATAAAAAGAAAGATTATTTATTGCAGTTTTCGAATCCTTTTGCATAATATCTGTAACTTTGTATTTAAAAAATGATCTCGTGAAATAAACAGAGATGCCCCCTGCATTTTAGTGTCATTTACTATATAAGTATGCCATTTGAGGGGCTATGTTTACAACTTAAAAATCCTCCAATTTAATATTAACATAAAATTATGAAAAAATGATCAAAACACGGAAGAAGAAATGAATTTTAATAATCTCTGTGCATATAAATCGTGTGAAACGTGTCTGTCCTATAAAATTCAATACATTTCCCGCTATTGATTGTGTTGCTACGTGTTATGATGAGATGCTCTCAGTCCCTGAAAGTTTTATATGAAACTTGATTACGACTGACCAAGTGGCTTTTGAGGAGATTGTTTGAAACTGTCAAAATATGAGACCTGGGTCAAAGAATGACCCTGACCTCTTGTACACACAAACCTTGATGTACTCATTAAGATGAATGTATTTGCAATATTTAGACCAAAATCTTCAATAGTTTCCAAGAAATCTTATCTTCTAGCATTTTCCCATATTTGACCTTGCCGTAAAAAGGGTCAAGGTCAACCCAAGGTCATAATTTGAACAATTTTGATAGGACTTTAGAACCCAATGCTACACACAAGTTTCAAGCCATCGGTCAGTTGGTTCTACTGAAGAGACTTTTAAAGGTTTTTACCATATATGGGTGTGGCGGCCATATTGGCCATATTGGTCATGTGACTCAGACCATTTTAACAAATTTTCATTCCCTAAACCCCTGAAAGTTCTATATGAAATTTGTTTACAACTGACCCAGTGGCTTTAAGTAGTTTGTTTGAAATTGTCAAGATATGAGAAATCTTTGGTCCATTGGCTGTGGAGAAGAAGATTTTTGAAGGTTTTTTACCATATATGGGCATGGCGGCCATGTTGGTCGTTAGACTTGGAATGGTTAATTAAATTTTCTTTCCCTCAGCCCCCTGGAGGCTCTTAATGAAATCTGGTTATATTTGGCCCAGTGGCTTTATGGAGGTGTTTGAAATCGTCAAAATATGAGAGTTCTGGGTCAAATGTCAAAGAATGACAAGACCTCTTATACTCACAATCTTCATGCACACATTGAGCTGACTATATATACCAATTTTAGGCTAAAAACTTCAAAACGTTCCATGAAATCTTAAATTCTAGAATTTTCTCATATTTGACCTTGCCGTCAAAAGCGCCAAGGTCAACCCAAGGTAATCATTTGAACAAACTTGGTAGTACTCGAGTACTTGATGCTAAATACCAAGTTCCAAGGTCTTTGGTCAAGTTGTTAAGGAGAAGAAGATTTTAGGTTTTTTATCATACATATGGCGTCCAGGTTGGTCATGTGACCAGGGCCTTTTGAACAATTTTGTTCCCTCAACCCCAGGAGGCTCTATTAGAAACCTGGTTACAACCGGCCCAGTGGCTTTATAGGAGATCTTTTGAACTGTCAAAATATGACAGACCTGGGTCAAAGACTGACATTGACCACTTGTACTCACAAATTTTCAAGAACTCATTAAGCTGACGGTAAATATCATTTTTAGGCCAAAAGCTTCAGCAGTTTCCAAGAAATCTTATGTTCTAGCATTTTCCCATAAAAAGCACCAGACAGCAAATTTGACCCTACTGTGAAAAAAGGTCAAGTTCAACCCAAGGTCATAATTTGAAACTTCTTGTTAGTGCTCGTGTACCCGATGATACATACCAATTTTAAAGGCCATCGGGCCTATTGGTTCTGGAGAAGAACTTTTTTTTTTAAGTTCTTACCATATATGGGCGTGGAGGCTATGTTGGTCATGTGACCAGAACCATTGAACATTTTTTCGTCCCCCCCCCCCCCCCCCCCCCGAGGCTACCCCACCCCTGGATGGAAGCTTCGTATGAAATTTGGTTACAATCAGCCCAGCGGTTTCAGGGGAGAAGTCGTTTGAAAATGGTTGACGGACGATGGACGACAGACGGACAACGGAGCCGCTCCCGTGGAGCCTGTTCCTCCGGTGAGCTGAAAATGCTACATTTATTTTACACAGTATATCTTACATGCATGGCCTGCCCTTCAACTTATTTTTTCTAAGTATATGATATGATATATTTTATATGATAAAGGAGTACAGCGGCATAGGCGGGGAAATATGACACTTGGCAAGCATCTAAGGAAATATTGGAGAAACTGATGATACTTTTGAGCCAGCTTTAGAACAACAATTTGTGTAATAAATATCTACCTACAATATACACTTACTGTAATAAAATCCTTATCCCAACATTTTAATATGAACACACACACAAAAAAAAATCTTTTTATTCACCAATTCCGCTATGCTTCATAAACTGCTTTTATGAAGTATTTAGGACAACACCGTTCATGTCTGGTGAATCTTCACAGCATTTACTTTTAGTGCAATTAGCATCCGGGTACGACGTCATCTATACTACGCAGAATTTGCAAGGAATCACTTCCATGCATATTTTTCAAATCATCCCGCGCGTTAAAATATGTGACCCGTCGCGCAAAAAGGGACGAGTTGGGTGTCCTATAGCGAAATTTAGTTTTATGTCTCAGAGAATAAGCAAATCTAAGAGGATTCGGAAAATATCAAAATTTTGGTGGCTCTTGGCCATTTTGGGGCTCAAATTGTCTGCAGAACGTAGGTACCGTCATGAATTGTCACAAATGTTTTGATGACGTTGTGATGACGTCGCAAAGTAAAATCGTTCAGAACTTGTAACCGATAGATAAAGTAAATGTGTGTTTTTTTTGTGTGCCGTCCTTGGAAGCTTTGTTTGCTGAATAAATGTTCCGAATAATGCTTCTCGGGGACTTCTTCCTGCAGATATGACAAAGAGATCACACACTGGCATCAAATTAAACAAATAAGCATTTTGATGTATTATCAAGTGACTTGCACATATATGAGCCGCGACGCGACAAAACCAATACAATGGTATTTGAGCCACACGAAGACTCAGGTCAGCCTGGACATCCACCAAGTCTGATCAGAAGCTTCGCTGTGCGCGTAAAGTAAGCTACCTTCATGCCGTTGCATGCGTCGGCGAAGATTGATCAGACTAGGCGTTAGCCCAGGCTGTTCCGAGTCTTCGCTGGGCGCACATGCCACTTTGTTGTTATTCTATCCAACTATGATTGATGGTTTCTGCAATTTTTACGGGTGCCCGTAAAAATAACGGGAAATGGTCTGGCAGCTGGTTTCCAGTTATTCTACCATAAAATCTTCGGATTTTTTACAAGGTAATCATGTCCAAATCACCGAATTGGATTTGTTGCCATAGCAATATTAAGGAAATATTTTCGAAAAAAATATTCAAAGATCTTTTCCTCAAAAAACATATAGGGGGATAAAGCTGATTCTTTGCATACATGTTCATGACATTAGCCACTACGTAAATATTGTTTTTTATTATTGTTGCCCTCATGGTTTCATTGCTATGGCATTTTAAAATTTCCATAGACTTGTATTGTAGTGGGGCAGATATGTAACAAATTTTGGCCGAATTGTGCACTTTTTGATAAAAGCATGAAATTTGGTACATAGTTAGATTGGACCAAAATATGAATTTTCAGGGTGGATGCCAAGCTGAATTTTGCCTATTTCGGCGGCCATCTTGATTTTTCAAAATGGCGTCTGCCTTATAGGTAAGTTTCATACTGATCAGAGCCCATTACATTTTGTATAGACTTTGAGCTGATAAAAGTCCCCCTGTTATATGGAGGAACTCTAGAGAGTATTGTTTGCAGAAGTTCCTATTAAAATTGTGTTGGTTATTACCTGTAAACCCTCTGATTATGGGTTAAGCCCACATGTGTAAATTACATATTTATATTTCCATAGAACCATATACTTTGAATGCAGAAACATTTTGTTTTGTTTCTGTCAGCCTTTCACCCTTTTTTCCTATCTTCAAATAGTGGAATAATTACAGTCTGCATGATTTGTTTATCTTTTTCAACTACTGGAGGTAACGTAAATAACATTTATTTATAAAAGTCCATTATAATACCACTTTTGAACTTTCTTCACTGTATCTCAAAAATATTATAAATATGACATTCTTTCAGTTCTTAAGAAACGTTGCTTCTTGAGACCTCTGACACTTTAATAGTTAGGTTAAAGGTGACATGACGTGTGTTTTATACGTTACGAAAATTAGGATACTGCAAACTAATAATGTTTCTAGACATGAAAAGCTCAGAGGACATTCACTCTTTTCTGGCATTTTATTACCTAAATTAACATTATTGATAACATACTTGCCTAACTACTTAACTGTTTTGTCATCCTTTTAATGATACTAGCATACATAATATTTATTATAAAAATGATTAAAAAAGTTAAATTAAATAAAAGAACAGAGACATCACTGTAGAGAAAATAAAGCCCTGCCGTTGTAGGAAAGCACTTTATGTAGAAATAAAGTCTAGAGATAAGCAGTCAACAGTCAGTCTTATAAAAATAACGCCCCAAAAGCGTTAATTTAGTAGTATAAGAGCATCTAGTATGACATGTAATCTACAATACATACAAGAGCATTGTCTTACAGTGTTTATTGAAAAGATGTAGCATATTAAGTGCAAACAAAAGAAAGACTGTTGATAAGAGAAATATAAACAGACATTTGAAGATTTTGGGAACAGAATGTTACATGTAAACTTGGGTTGCAGAGCACATTTATTTTAGTTAAGGTTCTATGGGTAGTATACGTTACACAAGAAATGCCATTTCTCAACTAAAACCATCATATAAAATAAAAAAAATACTGCATAATGTCAAAATACTACAAGTTTTACAACACAGCTTTACGTTGTCTATTTTGTAATGCTCCAACCTCTGATGCCTTAAGCAGGACTTTGGGAATAAAATATCGAAACATGAACTGAAAGCTAATGATACGAGGAGTTGAGTAGTAGGTTATGTGGATATTTGAAGCTGGTTTCGATAAATTCTTTCGTTTACGACAATCTTCATTCTATGCCGTAGTTTTGTTTTATATTTTTTTCTTACCTTATCAATGCTTATATATTCAACAGTTTCTTGAGGGGTGCCTAAATATGGGAACTTAAGTTGTTGTTATTGACAAATATTATATTTTTACAAGTAATAATAATCTGCAGTGTTCCAACTGCACAAAATGCAATGGCAAATGAAAAAAGACTACATATATTAATCAACATCAATGTTACTACTTAGGTATTTAAAGGCAAATCTCAGTTCCTCATCTCCTGAATGAACCTGCAGTATGACTAGAAAATAAACGAGAACAAACATAACAAGTAATGTATACAACCATTTTATTGGGCAATTTACTAATTAGCCACACCTTATATGTAGTAAAACGGTATGTATAGGGCAGAAACAAATAAAATAAGTTATACCTATAAATATCAGGGACTAACCAAATTAAATGTTATTCTAATTAATCTCTTTGCCTAGTTTGTTGTAATCATTTCGGGAAAGGGTTAGGGGAGGTGGGGTGGGGAGTAAATAATTTATTGATGACGAAGTCCTGCTGCTTATGAACAGTGTTCTCAATACAACTTGACAATATAAAAGATAATACCAATACAATAAATAATTTATTACAAGTTGTTTGAAAGTAATTATGCTGTTGTAATATTTTAGGTGTTGATAATAGTAAGCCGTAATATGCAAAGATGGTGGTGCAAAATTACCTGATCAGGAAAGATTATGTCTTTTTATAGCGACAGTTATACTTCGTGAACAGACATATGATAGGAAAACTCTACTTTCCATGTCTCACTATAAAGATTTGCACTTTTTTTCGTTTGCCTTAGAGTAATAGGCAGCAGTATAAATGACGAGAGCTACATGTATACAAACAGATAACGTTTATTACCACTCAGGTACACATTTAACGTGATATTCAACCTTGACCCTGATCAAAATATTTACTTATCGAATGTGTCATTAAAAGGTAATTATAGTGAAGCTGCTGCAAAACTATGTTTAAAAAGAGTCAGAGCCAGAGTATGCCATTCGTAAAGATCTTTGTTTTTCCTGTTGTACTAAAGGAAATATTGAAAATCTACGTATACTACATATATCTGAATATAGTTGACAGGTTAACACTTAAAGCATTGAAAGCCTAGCTGCAGTCTGAAACTGACTCTTTACAACAGTTTGCAATTCTAATAATCTGACACCACTAACAATTATATACAAACTACAATTGTGTTACTCAACGTTACCACTAAACCTACCTTCAGATACATGTTTAAATCATATAATTATAGTTAAAAACATACAACGATGGTTTTCCAATATAGTGGCATATGCTTCTGGCTACTTAAGATGAAATACAGAGCAAACTGAGGATACAGTGGTTACCATTTACACGTGTATCTATTTCTCGAAGTCATTCGTCAAAATTGTATGGACTCTTACAAAAATGTTTCGTTCTAGATTCAAGTAAATTTTCAGCGCTGTATTGACTAATTCAAAAGGAGCCAATCTGTTCTCTCAAATATGTGCAGAATTTGAAAATGAATAATAGTGTTAGTTCAGTAAGGACCACATTTATCAACCATCAATTTTGGTTTATTTAGATTATTGTTGTTTGTTAGTACCTTTGCTACTATTATGTACGTTACAAATCGAATATGATTTTTTCCTTTTAAATCCTTATATAACTTTGTGCATTAAAATAAACTCAAATACATTTAAGGATTAAACTATGTTTTTGGTTCTTTTATAAATTATGAGTTAGGCAAAATGATTTATTATGTAGACAAAAGCAACAAGAAAAAATAACAAGTAAAAGAATTGCTATCGTCATCCAGTTAATAAGTTTTATTCACTAGAAAAAGAATTAAATCTGCAAAACATTGATATTTTGAAAGGTTTTGTTCACCAGGTGGTGAGGAATTGTGATTCACTGTATTCCATTTCTATACTTACAAACATGTAATTATCGATTAGTGTCATGTCTACGCCCAGGAGCATACATCAGAAAGGCCGAATAACAGACAAGTTTGAGAAAATCGTGGCGAAAGATCAGTAAACATGTTCAGAAACACAAAACTGGTCTTTCTAATGATTTCCGATTCTGTTTGTCATAAAATGCAGTTTCAGTGGCGGCCATTTTGAAATTCAAGATGGCCGCCATAAATGGAATTTTTCGGCTTGGCATCCACCCTGAAAATGCTTAGAATAGCTTTGTCTAACATTGTGCCAAATTTCATGCTTTTATCAAAAAGTGCACAATTATTTCACATACACTCAGCAAAATTTCTAATTGGTCAGTTTTCTAATATGCAGAAATATGATTTTTTAACTGTATTTTTGGATAAAATTATAATCAAAATTTTGGGCTGTAATCTACTTATTGAAAGTCAATGATGTAATCAAAACTTTATTGTAGGATTAGAGTTATGACCCCTTCTATGTAAACCATAGAATGCTTTGAAAACACATACAGGCTGCATCAAACCCCCACAAAAGCATGATATTTCAGAAGTAAATAAAGTTTCTCATCATAAAAACATGAGGTATGTTTTTTGTCTTCATGCATTTTTCACTTGTATTAATTTTAATATTGACGTTACCAAATTACCTCCCTTTCAATGTTTGTGTAAATCCTAATAGACGCCTCAAACTGATGTAAATCATTTTGCAAATGCATAAGCGCTTGTGCTGCTTGTAAAATACAAGAATATTTGTACATTTGTTTGTCCTAGTTGGTAGCCAGGCTAATCTAAATCTACTTAAGGCTTAATTCTATGGCAAAAAGTGACCAATTAGAAATTTTGTTCAGTGTATCTGCCCAGCTATTGGGAAAAGTGCAAATTGGCATTTATTTCTGTGTTCCTGCAATATTTACATGTTAGGCAATGGTAACTGATGATATTTTCCTTATTTTTTTGTTCATTCGGCGATGAGGCGGTTTTAACGAGTAGTAACCATCTATGTTTTGAGACTAAATGAGTAAAATAATGCCGTGTTCACGAAACGTGCAGGACAGTCTGACAGAGTCTGGTAAACATCCTTGGCAAAAATATTCTAAAATTTCACCCGTACAACATCATTTACCAGTTTTGGTTAGACACTGAATTCTAAAACTTTTTTGCGAACTCGAACAATGCTCCACTTTTCCCTCTGCAAAATTGGGGTTTCGGTGGTGTTCATTACACAACCTTGTCAACATGGTGCTCGCATTATTTTCTCATTTTTTTCTTTCATGAAATCAGTCCAAATTTCAATGAAAATGCCTGGGAAATTATAGAAATGACTGTTTTTAAGGAAAATGAGTAGCATGACGTCATTCCGCAAAAAAAAAATTAAAAAAAAATGGAAAGAGAAAATGGACCAGTTCACGCCTGCTTATTATCTCCTGAAGTACAAGTAAGTAAGTAAGTAAGTAAGTAAATTCTTTATTTTTAGAGGGTGACCCAATTGGTACAACCAATCTTCCTTGGGGCCCTCTTTTACAAGTTAACATATTTACAACTGGGCAACAAAATTGTTTCTTAAACATAAGATCATGAATGACTATGGAAACCAGAATGTAAGCATAAATGAACATGGATTAACAAACATATTGTTATATAATAAGTCAAAAGTAGAAGTTGCATAAGACAGACATACATTCATGATCAGACAGACAGACTTATGCACGGACAGACGGACATACAGAGAATGGCGGTGGAGGTAAGCAAGTCATCACAGCATAATATAAGTTATACCAGAAAAACTAATGCTTTATCCATTCGGAGCACCGTTTACTAAACGTGTGTAATGAAGATGAATTTTTGATGTCTAGCGGGATACTGTTCCAAACCAGTACTCCCGAAAAAGATAAGCTACCTTTAAATAAATTACATTTTGCCTGCGGCAGCACATAATGTTTATTTGTAACAGATCTCAAATTTGATGTTGTGTTATCTAAATTAACCTCTCTCATTTGGAACATTTCATGCAAGTAACTGGGAGCCAAATTATTGTGAATCTTGTACATAATCTTTGCCTTGTTAAGAAAAACTCCTTGATCGAATGATAAAATGTCAAGTTGTTCCAGAGATTCATTTAAACTTTTATAATCATGAGATAAGATTAATTTGCATGCCCTTCTTTGCAGTTTGTAGATTTTATTAACGTTGAAATTTGATGAATTACTCCAAATAATACTGCAGTAATCAAATTGAGGTTTAATGTAGGAATTGTAATACAAAAGTCTATACTCTTGTGATAAGTAAGGTTTAATTTTACTTAAAAGCCACAAATATGAAGATACTTTCTTTGATACATGCTGATAATGATCTTTCCATGATAAATTTTCATCAACATAGACACCAAGTATCTTATCGCTGGTGGTCATTCTAATATCTATATCATTGTATTTAAGCGAAAAAACGCTTTCTTGTAAGTTATTTCTTTTTTGTCTGCTTGTGATCAACATCACTTTAGTCTTTAATGTATTCAATATCATGCCATTTTCTCTACACCAGTCATGAAGAGAATTTAAGGACTTTTGTAAATTACTGTGAAGAGTGCTCATTTCAAACTGTTGGTCATATATGGTAGTGTCATCTGCATATAAATCGGTGCTAGCTGTCGTATCATGCAGTGTTAAGGGTAAGTCATTAATGAAAAGTAAAAATAATAAAGGACCTAAAATGGAACCTTGGGGAACTCCACATTTGACCATTGAAGAACCAGACAATTCATTATTTACAGCAACGCGCTGGCTTCTGTTAAACAAATACGATCTAAACCAGGATAAACAAATATCACTACATTTGTAAAATTTCATTTTTTTTAATAAAATTTGATGATCAACAAGATCAAAAGCTTTGCGGAAATCTACCATTACACAACCTATCAGTTTGCCAGCGTTTAAAGCTTTAAGCCACGAATCTACCATTAGAATAAGTGCAGATTCAGTAGAGTGCCTAGCACGGAAACCACTTTGTGACTTATGGAACAAACCAAAATTGTTTATAAACAAGGAGAAATTAATATCAACCCATTTCTCAACGACTTTCGATAGAGACGGAAGAATTGATATGGGCCTATAATTGTTAATGTCGTCCTTATCTCCTGATTTGAAAAGAGGTTTAACTTTTGCTTCTTTCCATATATTTGGAAATATCCCGGAAATAATACTTTTATTTATAATATACACAATACTTGGAGCTATTATGTTTGCCGATATTTTAAGAATTCTTGGGCCTATGTTGTCTAATCCCGTTGACTTGCTTACATTTAAATTTGATAAGAACTTTCTCACAAAACCCACATTAGTTAAAGGAATTTTAAATTCAATATCATTTGGTACTTTTGATCGCACAAAATTGTTAAGACGTTCGAATTCTGAGTTTATAATTGGCTCTTTTAATTTAGAAGCCACGTTTACAAAGTAGTTATTAAAGAGCTCTGCCAAATCTGATTCGTTAGTAATCATGTTATTGTCACTGTTTATGCCAAAGTTATTTTCGTCGCCATTTCCTTTACTTTTTAAACCAAACTCTTTAAACAATTTCCAAATAGTTCTTGGGTCTGATTGTCCTTCTTCAAGTTTTGTTTCATATGTTTTCTTTTTTGCTATTTCAATCAATGTTGTTACTTTATTGCGAAGCTCTTTATATGCAGCAATGTTTCCATTTAATTTGCATTTATTTCGTTCTTTCATGCAGTCTAGAATTTCTGGTGTTAACCATTCAGGCTGATATTTTCTTTTAACCCTGTGACTTTTTATCGGAGCATGCTTATCAAGAATTTCTAGAAATAATGATTTCCAAATGTCAACGATGTCATCAATATTGTCAAACTGTTCTAATACTTCCCAGGGAACACAACTTAAATCAGAAAGGAAATTAGCTTCTTCAAAGTTTTTAAATGATCGATATGTAATTATTTGATGGGTATTTTTACCAACAGAAGGGTGAGATTTACGATTGCAGAAGACCGCGAAGTGATCACTTATGCATATTTTCTCAACATATACACTTTGAATAGTTTCCTCATTATTTGTATAAATATGGTCTATCAATGTTTGCGTATCTTGTGTTACCCTTGTAGGTTCACTAATTAATTGAGTAAGACCTAATGACGATGTAAAATTTCCCCAATCCCTTTCAATTTCGAGATTCAATAAATTTTTATTAAAGTCACCTAGTATTATAAATTCCTTATTTTGATTTGAAACAACATCTATAAAATCCTCAAATCTATCATTAAATTCTGCTTTTGAGTCAGGCGGTCTATACATATTACCTACTAAAAATGACTTCCCTTTGTTTGGACAAATTTCTAACCACAGACAAGGTATACTATTTGATTCTAAATCCTCTCTTCGTTTTGCAAGGATACCTTCCCGTACATATACAATTATTCCTCCACCGCCATTATTATTATTATCTTTCCTGAACGGTAATTGAAACCCATTTATTTTGAAAACATTATTAAGCTTATGAGCTTTCAACTTTGTTTCGCTCATTCCAAAAATATGCAATTTACTATTTACAGGAGCGGTCAGTATTGCAGCTATTTCTGAAAATTTACTCATTTTGTCACCACAAATTCCTTGAACATTTAAGTGACCAATATTAATACCTTTGCTATTCAGATTAATTGAACAAGTATCTTGACTATTATTACTGGAAGAAGTATCAGAAGCGTGCACATTGTTTTCCGAAAGATTGTTAAAAGTTTGAGAAGTTTGCTGATTTTCAAAATCACTACAAATAGTTACATTTCTATAGTCACTGATACTTCTCTCAAAATACACCGAATTTGTATCTGAACTCCGGCTTTGTTCAGCATAAACTCTCGGCTTTGATGTTTTCACTGACTTTTCTTCATAATTCCTGGTTTTAGAAACATATGTTTGACTTTTACAGTTACAATGAAACAAATTACAATTATCACATACGTTTTGTAAAACACTAAACTTATTTGTATTATAAAGCAATAAGGTAGGATCAATTTCGGCAATTGTGCCTAGTCCCTATTGAGCATACCAGCAGTCAGCAATTACATGACCCGGCATAGAACATCCGAAACATAGTTTTCTGCCTCCCCATTTTCCATTGAACTGTCTATTTATATTTCTCCTGTAAGCCTTGTATGGTCGGTTTGATTGGCCATTTCCTGTGAACGGCCTGTAATATTGCCCATTTCCTGTGTGCGGCCTGTTTGATTGCCCATTCCCCGTTTCCGGTATGCTAGATGGTCCGTTTCCTGTGTATGGCTTATTTGTTTGGCCGCTCCCCGAGTATGGTCCTTGCGACTGTCCGTTTCCCGTGTATGGCCGGTATGATTGTCCATTTTGTCCTGGTCTATTATCTCTGATGATTGGCTGCCTCGAAGATGGTATCACGCATGATCGGAAATTATCGACTATAATCACATGTCTGTTGATGGCGTCTAATAATCTCCGAATCCCAGAATGTGCCAGATGGATTCCATCACTGTCGTAATAACGAGTGGCTGGCACCCCGTTTCTGTCAAAAAGCAGATCATATGTGTCTCCTATGCATTTGACCTTGTGCATTTTCCAGTGATCTACAACTCGTATAATACAAGTGTTGATACTCGATACATCGACATCTCCACGTGGCAACACTTTGCAAACATAAACAACGCAATCCCGGTTTGCGCTGTTAATGAAATTCAACAGCTCGTCATATTTCTCTTCAAACTGACTAGTATCTGTTCTGTTTGAGGCGTCATTTCCACCAACGCATATGATGATGTTACCAAACGTGGCTAAGTTGTAAACCGATACTTCTGACCAAATATCCTTGATTGTGGCACCGCCTTTGGCACAAACTGTAACACCATTCTTTAACCCTTTAGTATTTACCCCTTTCAACAAGGAGTCGCCGATAATCAACGTTCTGTTGTATGTTTTTGGTGGAGGAGGCCGTTGTTGACTTCCAGGACCTGCTCGATTAGTTATACGCACTGGAACTGGCTGCGGCGAAGTTGAACAGTCTGCAATCTGTTGGCAAGTGGAGTCGGAAACAAAAGTTTCAACATTGTCTTCATGGACTGGAGTATATACTCTTTTCAGTTGTGTCTGCGATGATTCACATTGGAAGCATTCATTAGACAAATTCCCGTATCCCTCATCAATGGCGCAAGATTCTGAAATGTTACGGCACTCACTTGAAGAAACTTGGCGCTGCTGTGTTCTCACCGAATCAGCGTACGATGTAATTTTACCTGTATTTTCAATCATTCTCACTAATGAAAATTTCAGCTCATTCAACTTGAGTTCCATCTGTTGAATAATCTCGGTTTTCAGCGACTTAATACTGGAATCAAGCTGATCTATTTTGTTCAGCATAGTGCAAATTTTCATACTGGTGAGCCCACTGTTGTCTGTTATTACACTATCTTGTCGTTGGACAATAGGGGTGCTAGTGAACATGGGCATTGTGTTGTCATTTCCGCATGTGGCTGTTCCGTAAACCAACTTTTCCGCAGTAAACTCCTTTTGAACATGTGATGTTGGTATATGGTCTTTATTGGTAGGCACTGGCTCTGAAGTCTGACTCGTCGGTACAAACTGTAGTGTAGGCACTGGCACAGACGGTTGAATAATATTCTCTGGTTTTGAAGACTGAATCGTAACTATTTGTTCAGAAGACTGACACCGGTTCTCAAAAAACGCATCTTCTGGGCAGGGGCTGTTCTCTATATTCTCGATGCATGGTGAATCTAGTTGAAAACAGCTGTCTGACAAATCCTCTGGTAGCGGCTTTCCAGTGCTGGATTCTTCGAGTTGACTGTCAACCTCCTCCATTAGCCGTTTAAACAAAGACTGGGCAATTTTCGGAAACCGTTCAGTTCTCCAGAGTCTAAAACCCATTCCGCTCAGCTCGACAGTTTTGAAATGGCTATCTAATCTCAACTCGCATTTAGCTCCTTTTACGTGTGTCCAACATTTAGACACGAACGTAGTTTCATCTTTCTCGACGCTTTGCTGAAAATCTGAATGAATTTTTCTTTGGAACATATCAAAGAAGACCCGTGATTGAAACGAAATGCTGATTTTTGATTCATATACCTGTGTTCTGTATATTGTTCCTTCTAACTGATCATTTGATATCACCGCACTTTCAGCATTTTCTGCCTCGGTAACTGATACACCGGAACTTGAATCAAGATGAGCGAATTCGCTACAGCCAGAACTGTCAGAGTCAATGATGACGGTATCCATATTCGATAGAAATCTTATTTAGGATTGTGTCAGGATACAGTATAAATAATTACTTAATAATTGAGATATTAAACAAAGTCCCTTTTAATACCGATACTAATACTGATTAATTATTCCCGAAAATCTCAATTTTGTGCGGAAAAGTTAGCTGAATATACAGTCCGTTTATGAGTAATTTATAATACTGTTCTTATTAACCAAGAAACAAAGATGAAATACCTTTGAAGACCTAGAATTAACACTTTCCGCCGATTTTGATTCACGATATGGAAGTCCCGATCACAAAAGTCTTGATTTTTTCTCGAAACGAATATCCACCAACACAAATTTCACATCCACATGAAGATCTATCAAAAGTCTATAGAGATTTCCACTTTCTAATAAAATTCGGCTCGTTTTTCGACGTTTAATTAATTATTTTCTGATTTTTTACGACGGCGCTTAAACAAAAACAAGTTGACGTCATGGCGCCAAAACGTGAAAGCGTGCTGTGAATAGAAAATATTGAGGGGATGTCTGGTTGCGCTGGAGGGGACTAGAAACTGGGATGACACAAAGGTTAGTGAACAAGTTGAACCGAGATTTATTCTTTTTCAATGTCAAGTCTTAAAAATCGGGGAATGTCATGAAAGCAACCCTCTATTCATTCTTTCACCTATAGGTGTGAATCGAATTTGAAACCAGATTCTATGTTTAACAGCAGAAATCCGTTTTGTTCTGGAGCAAGGGTAGTCAATATTATGCCATTTTGACGCAATGCGAAAAAATTGGATACAGATTCCTGAAGTTGTTCAGCGTAAATGGTTCCATCCATCACCATAACTTTAAAAGGGCTTTAATGTTAATGTTCTTTACCGACCAAACTATATTCCTTTACTATTCGTTGCCAAGAAAATGGGCATTTTGTTGAATTTTATGATTAAAGGTAGGTTCCTGTACATTGGAATGCATCATAATTTTGATGAACTTTCATCCAAGTTGTTGGAAAGCACTTATAAAAGGGAATTAAGAAGTTTCACTAAAAAGTGTAAATCAAAAAAATATTAGAAAAGTTGTTTTGCAAGGGATTTCCTAACTCTGCTTCGCACACCAGTTAGCGGTATTTTTAGTTCGCGCCAAAAATAGATAACGCAGCTGATGTCATGCTGCATTGCATTTTGGGATAGTTTTAACTCATCCGCCATGCCAGGACCTCTAGGAGAGCTCACGTCAAGGGAAAATTGACCTTTGGAGAATGGCATCAGAAATCGCGCACTTATAGACATAATAAACATAGTTATTTTTAGAAATGGAATTCCAACGAAAGAAAATAAACCAAACGGGAAAACGACTATTTTCGTCAACATCTGACGAGTTCCTCAGTAGCAACAAATTCAGAAAAATAAGAGAATTCAGTACTGCTCAAAAAAAGATGAAATTATTTTGTGGACATAATTGACATCGCCAGCCCAGGAACCTACCTTTAAGGGGATCGGATGTGCTTAAATGGATAGGTTATGATTGAGGGGAGTGTGAAAAATTGGTTTGCTGTTTGTCTCTTTTGAGTCATGTTTCTTTGGCGTGGTGAGGCTTGGTAGGCAGGTGCTCTGGTAACCAGGATTTGGTAGATCGGTTTGTGTAGGGTAGGCGATGTGTGTAGGTATCTAATCTCCACCTTCGGAAGTTAGACTCACTTATCTTCTCTACTCTACTTTTCTCTGCTCTACTCTTCTTTACTCTACTTTAAGCGGACAGTGCAGTGCATCACAATGCCGTATAGTAAGCTGTTGATTGTAGTAACGTACTATTTATTTCAGTACTGTACATTGTTCCTCCCTCCAAGAGGACATCCGAGTAGACCAGGCATCGCCGCCACGGGAAACTAACAGGAAGCTATAAATAGGGAACCACAAAAGTTGTTTCCCTTTACATGAAGTAACCAAGTTCTAGCCTAAGTGATGGCAGTAAACAGACGCGCAATATATTATGGCCATCCTATGCAGCATTAAACTCGTACAGATAAAGCTGTTCGGGCCATATAAATATACAAGTTAGCTGATACAGGATTAGGATTTCTATAGTTTGAAGAAAAAAAAAAGAAATAAAGAAAATGAGATTCGAACTTACCCGGGACAACTCTTATGTCAACAACTCAGCAGACGAAACCGCTCGGCTACCTTGCCACATGACACAATGGGCAGAAAATTTAAAAAAAAAACTAGCTACGAACACACTGTACATCTTTCATTTTTATGCTAATTTTCTCTTCCTCCTTTCCCCATCATTAACTAAAGCTAGGGTCTCTTTATCACTATCTTCTAAGCTTAGGAAACAAGTATCGGAAAGAAAATTTGACTGAAGTTGTTGTTCGACTCATATTTTCGCGGCATCAAAACTTCAATACTCTTCCAAGGGACGCAATTTTATTTACCTCAAATATTTGACTGTCTGGCGGGAATGAAAGACCCCAAAAATAAAGTCCGAAACGATTGACAAAAACGCGGGCACCTGTTTATCGGGCGACTGAAATTAATAAGACGTGACGTCAACGTTGAAACGTAATTTCTTGAAACAACGTCATCCACCCAGCTCGTCCCTTTTCGCGCGACGGGTCACATACAGTGGACTCGACAGTATCGGATCAAGTTCAATAAAACTCCCGTTTTGTTGTATGTGAAAGCTAAAAGTATGTATGTTATGACACAAAACAATTGCAAAATATCTCTTCTATCTATCCATGTCAAAATATTTACGAAATTTGTTCCTTAAAGGGCGGATAACCTATGCAGACTTACGGGAGGGTCCTGCGACAGTAACGAATCAGGTGCGACAGTATCGGATCATATGATATTATTTTATAGGAGAGTTTCTCCGAGGCATTCTGACAACCTTCTTAGCTTCAATAATTTTGCTACATAAACAATTGGACCTATTAAACTCTCTGAGGAAACTTTTATGGCCTTTCAACGATATTTTTCATGTGGTCCTTCACCAGCAACGGTTTTGTCTGTTAAATAAAAGTTGAATGTATAGAAAACTACAAGCATGCCAAAAATTCTTAACTCAGTAATGCCCTGCGCCTCATAGCATGGAACTACTCAAACAGTAAAGATCATAAACTGCCTTTGCAAAGTGTAGACCCTGATAATACCGTGGTGTCTGATCACGATCAACAAAGGACCTGGTATGATAAGGCCCATATTTGGCCCCCAGAAAACTCATTTTTCAAAAGTTCTATTTCGATGACTAAAATGCATTCAGAGGAAAGTTCTAACCTAAAATGTAACAACAACTACAAACTCAACCAGTTCTAGCATAGAATATTTTTCTTTTTAATCTTGAACATACCCACACCCCCAGCGGATTCTGACGAAAATGCCCAATTTGGTAGCCTTTGCGGCTTTCAAAATATATGAGCCCGGCCTCCAGCACATTTTATATTTTATATGCAGACATGATTTTGATATATTTACATGCCATGAAAATATTAAATGTGCTGGAGACCGGGCTCTATGTTTATTTTTAACTTTTTGTTACCAAACTGGCAGCGTTTGGAACATTTTTCCTGTTTTCTCAACACAAAAACGCCCATATCTCCGCTCATAGACAAAATAAACATATGTTGTGGGTATTCATTTTCTTAGTTAGAACACAAGGAATAATTTGGTACAAATTTCATTTTGATCTGTTGGAATTTTTTGGTTAGCGTCTCTGGGTTTGCAAACATGAGTGGGTGGGGTACCTTGACAGGCCGTGTGCAGTACACGGGTAGGTAGCTGTGGTGCCCAACATATAAGCATTTAATCAAAAGCCTGTTATCAAGAGCTTTCAAAAGCTATTGTAAATGACTTATTTCTTTAAAGGAAAAATTATAAAACTCAGTTTTCTTTTTAATTTTCCTTCATATTATTGAACCAACAGAGACATGTCAGAAATCATGTTATTCTGAGAATTAACAATAGTGAAACATATTATTTCTGTTTGTTCCCATACGCACAAATGATAAGCAATAGAAACCATGCAATTTTAAGAGAATTTGAATGGGGGCCAAAAATGGCCCTTATCATACCATGTCCTTTACGTCGATTTTCCGTCTTAACGATATTTCAGTGCAATCAGTGTATAAACACTACATGGTCATTCAACTAGTTTTCCGGCATTAATCTGAGTCTACACAGTGTACAGATGTCCATCCGATGAACGCCAGTCATTATTGGGTTCACATACATACGAGCTGATCTCGAATGTTTAGCAGAAGCTTGGTTGTGCTACGCATAACCTTCATTATCATACGCTAGAATGTGGGGCTTGGGATGGGGGATATTTTACAAAAAGGATGTAGTCTTAGTTTTAAACTGATTTTCTTTGAAAAAAAAAGACACAGCGGCCACTCAGTTAGTTGATTTATGACTTGTTTTCAGCATCAGACCATACATCTAACATGCAGTTTCCAGCGGATGCCTGTATTTCAGTTCAAATTATATAATGATCCGTTACTGTCGCACATCGGTGCCTCACTTTTCAAGTCTTAAGTTTCATCAAATACTGGGATGTCACAAAAATAATGACTGCCTGCAATTGTAGGGATGCCAGGACACATTACAAAACAAAATTGGCTTCAATCGCCTAATGATAAAATAGTTTAAATAACCGAAATCTATCTCGGGGGTAACGAGCAACAGGCAAAATGCAAGCGCCGCTGAAGAGGGGCCAAGCTTTTCAACAACTCTGATTTGTTTCTCAGCCGCAGATTTCGATCGAATTTTTCACCCTGCACTTTGCCATTGGTCGAACTTGATGACTGTAATATAATGGTAAAATATATTTGCTTCATTTGTGAGAAAAATGGGTGATAACCTAAGAGTGATCCGATACTGTCGATGATCCGATACTGTCGAGTCCACTGTATATCTGCTGCTATATGAATTAAAATGATTTAAATGATAGCAGCTGCACCTGTAAATGATAAAGAACGGCCCCCACCACCACCACCACACACACACACACCTTTTTTTCTTGCACTTTGCTACGCCCCCACCCCTTTTTGCCTTCTTCTTTTCCACAAAATACATTTTGGACAAAAAATCAGTGATTTATCTTTTTTTTCCAAATAGATACTTTGTTCGTTTTAAATTCAGGTTTTCTTTTTTGTTGTTGTTGTTGTTATTGCTGTTGTTGTTATTTTAGTTGTCGTTGTTGTTGCTGCTGTTTTTTGTTTGTTTGTTTGTTTTTTCTTCGGGCAAGTAGGCTAAAAGGTATCACCGTTGCTTTGATGTGACAAACACAAGGTTTACTTCGGCGAAGAAGAGCAGATACAGTTTTGGGGTTGGAGTTGTAGTACATTAACATTGGGTAGTCGTTGGCTTACTGTACATTATCTAGATTAGTCTCATGGCCATCTACTGGGAGCGGCTGACATCTTGGCTTTCCGCTTGTCTTGTTTTGCTTTGTCTGCCATCTCTATTATTTCCTTTTCCATTTGAGCGGCGACATGGCAAAACCAACAAAGTGGCATGTGCGCCCATCAAAGACTCAGATCAGCCTGGGCATCCGCCCAGTCTGATCATAGTGTTTGCTTTGTGCTTAAAGGGCAACTAAGGGTCTAAGCTAGCTCCCTAAGGACAGCAGACTCAGATCAGACTGGGCGGCTGGCCAGGCTGATCTGAGTCTGCGCTGCCGGGCGCATGACCACTTTGTTGGTTTTGTCGTGTCGCGGCTCAATTTTGATGTTTGGGAAAGGATGTGGTAAACGATTCCACAGGGCACAGTGCAAGGAAAAAGAAGAGGTAGACAGAAGAAGAGGTGGGAAGACAATATTAAAGAGTGGATTTTGATGGATTTTGCCAATTCAGCTAGGGCAGCTGAAAGCAGGACAAGATGGAAAGTCATCTGTGATGCCCTAACGACCTTAAAACAAGCCCGGATCCTGGTGGGGCTGGGAGGTGCCGAGATCTGTGCGTGTGTGTGGGGGGTGGAGGCGGGGGGAGGGGAGTGGAGGGGGGGGGGGCTTGAAAATGTATGACATAATTAGGGATCAGTTTGATGAGAATTTTTGACTTGAAATATATGTTGTGATATCTCATTAGAATCGCCTTGCTGACCAAGATATCAATGCGAGCCTTCAGTTAAATAACCCTAAAAGAAAACATAAGCAAGACAGCTCTGCAAGCCTTCATCTAAATAAGACCGAAAGACAATATGACCTTCAGTTAAATAAGGCTGAAAGAAAATATGACCAAGATAGCTCTGCAAGCCGTCAGTTAAATAAGGTCGAAAGAAAATATGACAAAGATAGCTCTGCGAGTCTTCAGTTAAATAAGCCAAAAGGAAAACATGATCAGGATAGCTCTGCAAGCCTTCAACTTAATAAGCCTATAAGAAAACATGATCAAGATAGCTCTGCAAGCCTTCAGTTAAATAAGCCTAAAAAGAAAACGTAACTAGGATAGCTCTGCAAGCCTTCGCCTAAATAAGCAAAAAAATTACCAAGATAGCTCTACAAGCCTTCAGTTAAATAAACCTAAAAGAAACATGACAAAGATAGCTCTGCAAGCCTTCAGTTAAATAAACCTAAAAGAAAACATGACCAAGATAGCTGTACAAGCCTTCAGTTAAATAAACCTAAAAGAAAAAATGACCAAGATAGCTCTACAAGCCTTCAGTTAAATAAACCTAAAAGAAAACATGACCAAGAAAGCTCTGCAAGCCTTCAGTTAAATAAACCTAAAAGAAAACAGGACCAATACAGCTGTACAAGCCTTCAGTAAATAAACCTAAAAGAAAACATGACCAATATAGCTGTGCAAGCCTTCAGTTAAATAAACCTAAAAGAAAACATGACCAATATAGCTCTTCAAGCCTTCAGTTAAATAAACCTAAAAGAAAACATGACCAAGATAGCTCTACAAGCCTTCAGTTAAATAAACCTAAAAGAAAAAATGACCAAGATAGCTCTACAAGCCTTCAGTTAAATAAACCTAAAAGAAAACATGACCAAGAAAGCTCTGCAAGCCTTCAGTTAAATAAACCTAAAAGAAAACATGAGCAAGATAGCTGTACAAGCCTTCAGTTAAATAAACCTAAAAGAAAACATGACAAAGATAGCTCTGCAAGCCTTCAGTTAAATAAACCTAAAAGAAAACATGACCAAAATAGCTGTACATGCCTTCAGTTAAATAAACCTAAAAGAAAACATGACCAAGATAGCTGTGCAAGCCTTCAGTTAAATAAACCTAAAAGAAAACATGATCAATATAGCTGTACAAGCCTTCAGTTAAATAAACCTAAAAGAAAACATGACCAAGATAGCTGTACAAGCCTTCAGTTAAATAAACCTAAAAGAAAACATGACAAAGATAGCTCTGCAAGCCTTCAGTTAGATAAACCTAAAAGTAAACATGACCAATATAGCTGTGCATGCCTTCAGTTAAATAAACCTAAAAGAAAACATGACCAAGATAGCTGTGCAAGCCTTCAGTTAAATAAACCTAAAAGAAAACATGACCAAGATAGCTGTACAAGCCCTCAGTTAAATAAAACTAAAAGAAAACATGACCAATATAGCTCTACAAGCCTTCAGTTAAATAAACCTAAAAGAAAACATGACCAATATAGCTGTACAAGCCTTCAGTTAAATAAACCTAAAAGAAAACATGACCAAGATAGCTGTGCAAGCCTTCAGTTAAATAAGCTTAAAAGAAAAATGATCAAGAAAGCTCTGCATGCCTTCAGTTAAATAAGCCTAAAAGAAAACATGACCAAATACCTCTGCAAGTCTTCAGTTAAATAAGCTTAATTAGGAAAACATGATCAAGATAGCTCTGCAAGCCTTCACCTACATAAGGCTAAAAGAAAATATGACAAATATAGCTCTGCAAGCCTTGACCTAAATAAGCCTAAAAGAAAATATGACAAATAAAACTCTGTTAGCCTTCAGATCAATTAGCTTAAAAGAAAACATGACCAAGATAGCTCTCTTACCACACCCTGCCCTAAACATCAAATGGGGAAAGAAAAACATAAAGATGACAAGACAACTGAACCAAAACAAGACATACACAGAAGCCCACCCTGTGTTTTGCAGTGATTAATAAATATACATATCAAACCAGAAAACAGGGTATAATCAATTCCGCTAATTTTTGCTTCCTGCAGAGACTGTAAATCATATTTGGCTTCCACCAAGACTGTCAGCGATCTCTTGCTTCCTGCCGAGACTTCTGTACATGATAAATGGCTTCCTGCAGAGACTGTCCGTGTGATTCTGCTTCCTGCCAAGGCTCTCGGCAGGAAGCAGAGTCACGCGGACAGACTCAGCAGGAAGCCATTTTTCAAGGACAGTAGTCCCTGAAGGAAGCAAGAGTTCACAGACAGTCTCGATGGAAGCCAAATATGATGTACAGTCTCTGCAGGAAGCGAAAATTAGCGGAATCGATTATACCCTGTGTAGAACTTCAAACAAAGCATTTACATGAATAACATGTGTAATTTTACAAGAAGACAAGATAGAAAGCAAAGCAGGCAGTTAAATCGTATTTGGGCCATGTTTAGGACTTCTAACGCATCGGTGGATCAAAACAGCACACATAAAAGTCAGGAGGAGTACATGTAAATACTGAGATGTAATAAGCATTCAACAGCAAGAACAAAAATACTAAAAGTGGGAGCAAAAAAAAAGTGCAACAGTTAAACCCCAATGAGCCCGACTAAAGACAAATAATCAAACCCAAACCAACTCCACAAACTAAATTAGCAGATTTTTAGGCTGGAGAAGTCATAAAATCTGAGGCCCATCCACTGGCATGTAGCTAAACGTGGCAGCAAAATAACATCAAAGCTAAACTCAGCCAAAATAAAAAGTACCCACTTTTCTTTGTACAATATTTTGAGAATTTTCATCTTCCTATAGTTAGAATGCATACAATGTATGCAGCCCTCTATTTTATCATTTAAAAAATGCTGCTCTTACTGTGTGCAAGGAGCCGTATTAAAGAAAATAACCCCATGTCATATTCCATTTTCACGTGTATAACTTGACAGTTCATTTGCTGTATAAGCTACCTCAAACATCAAGCTTAAAAGAAAATCACGAAAGATTTTTCTTCAACAGCATGCCTCTATTAAATAACAACCAGCACATTCAGGCCATTGCTATGCCCAATGCTGGTCAGTAGCTGTTGGTTAGTGCAGTTAGCAGAGCTTTTCGCTGTATCAGCCGGACTATTAAGAAGCTGCCCATTTTTTTAGGCAGACTGGCAATGTTAGGGGCTGTCCTCGCAGTGGTAGGCCTCTTGTGACCACAGCATGTCAAGACTGTTACATAACGTTAACACACCTGCGCCATTGCTTCCTACTGATCACCATCACATCTGTAGTATCACTGAGTTCTTGAGAGTTTTAGAGTAGTATAATCTAGGGAAAACTCTCTGAGCCTTCAGCTTAATATGCTTATTTATTATATGACGTTGCATCTGAGAGTGTAATAAAGCCATGCATTAAAATCAATAATCCACTAGTGGATTAAATATGCAAATTACGTCGTAACGTTATGCGTTAACGTCCATAAAAAACGTCGCTTTTTCTAATGGGGAAACCATGACGTTTCAGTGCAAAATTTGCTAATAAAATGCGCTTTTAGTGTCATATGATAAATAGAATCTTGCATTCGTGCTCCTGTATTATTGAATTTATTAAACTCGTTGGGGAAAAACGATAAGATGCTCGGCAAAGCCTCGCATATTATCTTTTCCCCAACTCGTTTAATAAATTCAATAATACATGAGCACTCATGTAAGATCCTCTATTTAATTTAACCCAATACCATTAATCCCTAGTGTCTCAAAAACGACATAGGCAAACAGTGAAGACCCAGAATGCAGCGTCTGACCTGGGTCTACACTGTTTGCATTTAATATACAGTAATTTCTATTAAATGAGATAAAAATAAATTACACACCCTAAAATGATGAATGATTGATTGATTGATTGATTTGGTGCTTAACGTCCACAGTAAACAGATATGGTCATGTAGGGACGGTCAGTTAACCTAACCACACTATTCCTGGGCAGGCTTAGACCTCCTAAGCGGTTATACAGTACTAAGTGCACATACTTTTGCCAGTAACTGACAACTGCCCTTCTTGAATCAGCAGAAGGAGAAACGAAAGTATGTGGCCAGACCGGGTTTCGAAACCAGGACCTCTGACTTATGAGTCAGGTGCCCTACCGATTGCGCTACGCGGCCCAGCATGACTTGTCCAATTTTTGAGGGTAGAAAAGTCCACTAAGCATAAATGGGTTAAAGACAACATAACCACAACAACTCTACAAAACTTCAGCCTAATTGGTTTAAAAGAAAACAAATACTGCATCTGTAATTTGTATTTATTTTTTCTGTCATGTATAAAAATATAAATATTTTATCAATAAAAATGTGAACACAACTTGTTAAGCAAGTGATAATGTACAAAACAGTAAGAGATCTACTCTCGAAACTATACATAAGGGTCCACAGAACCAGATGAGAGTGCTCCAGGGCACAAAATATCAAAACAAGCTCAGATTTGGTGGGATTTTGAAAATAATTCTAAAATAATTTTGCACATTCTCCAAAGTATTAGTGCTCCAGACAAGAAGGGGTCACAGGGAAAATTTAGGGATAATTCTGCATATTTTTCCATAAAACCATATGTTGTGCCCTTCATTAGAACTGTCTTGGCGAGACGGTTTTAATGAGGGGTCACAATGTATGTTTTGGTGGAGAAATAAGAACAAGATTTCCGTGGAATGCTATGTCGCAACTGCTATGTGCCTTCACATTAAGAACTCAATGAAAGCATCAGTTTGACACATATTTGGTCAAAATCCATTTTGATTGTCGGTTTCATACTTTTTCTTTAACGGTGAATGGCATCCATTTTGGCTGATCGATTTGCAAAAAATTGAAATAGCTTCATGCGAGGATCATTCTGGCACAAAGTTGGTCCAAATTCAGTCAGAGGTTCTGGAGAATTGTCATTTTCATGTTTTTGCTATTTTTAGTAACAGCAGCCAATGGCTCTCTTTGACTGCCCAGTCACATAAATTTGAAAGAACTCCATCTGTGGATCATTCTGACTGAATTCGACTAATATCTGTTCAGCTTTTTTTTGAGATATTGGCATTTTATCTAAACTAGATTCGTAAATAAAAAGTAAGTCACTGTGATCTAACTCTGCTACAGATTTTGTTCATTTTGATAATTCTGAATACCAATGTCCCAACGATGCTTCATGCAAAAACTCAGCCAAATATACTATGTGGTTCTGGAGAAAAAGTTGATTTTATTGGTTTTGCTATTTTTAGTAACAGCGGCCATCTTGGATTCTCGACCCGGCTAAATTTTATCATTCTGAAGCCCTGCAGTCTGATCATGCTGCATGTGAAATTTGAGAACCATGGATGCGTGGTTTCAGAGAATAAGTCATTTGAATGGACTTAAATGCTAGGGTCGATGTAAATTATTCTAGGGTCGACGTAAGGTCACTGTGACCTAATTCTGCTACAGATTTTTTTCATTTTGATAATTCTCAATACCAAGGTCCCACTAATGTTTCGGCCAAATATACCAAGTGGCTATGGAGAAGAAGTTGATTTTATTGGTTTTGCTATTTTTAGTAATGGCGGGCTGAATTTTACCATCCTGAAGCCCTGCAGTCTGATCATGCTGCATGTGAAATTTGAGAACCATGGATGCAGGGGTTTTAGAGAATAAGTCTTTTGAAAGGACTAAAATGCTAGGGTCGACGTAAATTGTGAACGGACGGACGGAAAACTGGACGCCTATATCGCACCTTGCTAAAGCAGGTGCGACAAGAATTAACTTTGAATTATCCTCAATACCCTCTTATCTAGAGCTCTGGAATATATTATATCAGCCAAGTAATACTGACACAGTTCAAATGAGGAGGCAAGACAGAAACCTTCGCATGTATCAAATGGCTCTATTTCAATATATTGAAACTTTAAGCAAAAGATTACAATGCCCAAGTCCCAGTTGTGGATTCCTAGCCCCATAGGCTTGCAGCTTACTTATGGATGTACCATGAACCAAATAAGAAAACAATCTTGCAGAAGTTATATAGGCCCTTGCATAGGGTCAGGAGTCAACAACATGGACTTAAACATTTTCATTGTGTCAGTTTTATGTTGAGCCCTTTTTGATTGCTTATATCTACATCAAGAGTAATGCTTTGGAGAAATCATAAATAAATATTAAAAGCATCTGACATGTGGTTCAAGAGATATGAGCAATCAGAAAGGTCTAAAGCACAACTAATGTAAAAGTTGATGAATGGTGGGACAAACAGACAGCACTACAAAAACTGTATACCCCCCCCCCCCCCCCATAATTCTTACGTCGGGGTAAAATTATCAGCATAATCCCAACTCATCTGAAGCTCTTCATTTGTGACTGATTTAACACCCTTTACTAATACCAGAAGGAGAAATAAAATCGTTTGCATCGGCAAGCAGATCCTTTGTTTTTCTGTTGCTGACCTGCCATTAAAATTGTCAAAATTGGGACACGTATAATAATTACTGTATCTGTACTAAAAACTGAACAGATTCGATTTTTCAATGTAGTAAATGTGTCTAAAAGATGCAGAGGGAATGGCAATGAAATAGTGTAGCTCCTGGTCAAGCTTGTCCTTCAGAAGCAGTCAGGCCTGGAGCTACACTGTTTGCCCAGTCCTATCTGTCCCAATCTTTAGAATTTTTACTGTTCAGTGCAAATAATCCTGTAACTTCTCAGATCTTCATGTAGCATAACTTGAAACCACAGCACATCATAGAGACCTTTCACACTTGAGCTGCGACACATCAAAACAAAGTGGCATGTGTGCCACGTGAACACTCAGATCAGCATGGGCATTTGCCCAGTCTGATCAGAGTCTTCACTGTGGGCTTAAAGGCTAGCTAAGAGTCTAAGCTGCCTCCATGGCGACAGCGAGGACTCTGATCTGATCAGAGTCTTCACTGTGGGCTTAAAGGCTAGCTAAGAGTCTAAGCTACCTCCATGGCGACAGTGAAGACTCTGATCTGATCAGAGTCTTCACTGTGGGCTTAAAGGCTAGCGAAGGGTCTAAGCTACCTCCATGGCGACAGTGAAGACTCTGATCAGACTGGGTGGATGCCCAGGCTGATCTGAGTCTTTGCTGGGGGGCACATGCCACCTTGTTGGTTTTGTCCTGTCTGGGCTCATTTGGCATTCTATTTCCTGCCCTAGACATAATTTCTGTTAAAGAGGTCTATTTAATAGTAACTCATTCAGATATCCATTCACACATTTCTACCAAGTACATCATGTAATGACAGACAACATATGAGCTGCAACATGGCAAAACCAACCATGGCAAGTGGCATGTGGGCCCAGCAAAGACTCAGATCAGCCTGGGCATATGCCCAGTCTGATCAGAGTCTTCGCCGTGTGCTTTAAGGTTAACTAAGGGTCTGAAATACCTCCATGCCAACAGCAAAGACTCTGATCAGACTGGGCAGATGCCCAGGCTGATCTGAGTCTTTGCTGAGCGCACATGCCACTTTGTTGGTTTTGTCGTGTCGTGGCTCAAAAATTTTAACAACAGAAGAAACACCAAGGACCAGTTGTTTAGAGCATTGTTAGCTTAATAATGTCTTCTAGTTTACATAAAATCAAGTGTGCTAGTTTTTTATGCTGAAAAAAAATGTGAGCTGCTCACATTCTTTCAGCAAAATTCTGCAGCAGCTATTGCAATGCAAAAGCTCCATTATTTTTTCAAGGAAATTATAACCATTTACAAAGCAGGGCAGACTTACAATGCTTTAGACAAGCAGGGGTAACAGGGATACTTAAGGGATAATTTTCCAAATTTCTCCATCAAAATTGTATGTTGTGGCCTTTCATCAGCACCGTCTCACCAAGACGGTTCTAATGAGGGGTCACATGATGTTTTTGTTGATATAACTGTCTCTTTCATATATATGAAGACTGTCAAGGCCAATAGAAATAATACAATAACATGTCTCCCATGGCTAGTGTATCTAACATAGACAGGAAACATATTAAATAATATCTATCTGACCTAGTAGTTCTCACCCTACTTATGGGCACCATCCAATAAAGCCTAAGGCTAAGTACAACAACCTTAAGAAAGCTAGTCAAACAGATATTGTTTTGAAGAGCTCACTTCTTAATGCAGGCATCCATATAAGCTGGTTTGACTGAGCTGAAATTCAGCTCCTAGTTATTATAAATAAATCTCTCAATCCAGATGAAGCCTTGTAGCCTTTTAATCCAAGTGTACAGGTCCAGTTAGACTGAATCCCTGCATTTCATTCTACAACATGACTGTCAAAGAATTGAGGCACAGTCCAATCTCTGTGTTTTATTCCACAAAGAACTATTACATGAAACTGTACCATGTCACAGTCCAGTCAGACTGTGTCCCTGCATGTCACTCTACAACATGACTCATACAAAGATACTGTGTCACGGTCCAATCTGACTATGTCTCTGTGTTTTATTCCACAAAGAACTCTTTGGTGAAAGGCACTTGTCACAGTCCAGTTTCATTGTGTCCATGTCTTCCCCCATGCATACCCCACACGCTGATGATGAAAGTGTATCACAGTCCAGCAGAATTCCAGCTCCTGAGATTCAATTGTTCCACACACTGCCTAATGATGGTATATGACGTCGTGAGTTCCAAGACTCTGGCTCTTCTGATGTTCCAGCTAAAACATCTCCTGTTTGGGATGCTAGCGCCTGTAAAGAAAAAACACAGTCTTAATGTAAATAGATACACTTTCAGGGCAGCAGTACTTACATTTGAGCCACGACACAAGAAAACCAACAAAGTGGTTGTGTGCCCAGTGCAGACTCAGATCAATGTGGGCAGACGCCCAGTTTGATCAGACTCTTTGTTGTGCTCAAATGGTAGCTAAGGATCTAAGCTACCTTCATACGGACAGCGTAGACTCTGATCAGACTAGGTGAATGCCCAGGCTGATCCGAGTCTGCGCTGGGCGCAGAACCACATTGTTGGTTTTGTCGTGTCGCGACTCATTTTTTATTTTTGCTTCCCTCCTCATTAGGGATCAGCTTGTACAAAGACTCAGAAATTTTTTGTAAAGGACTATGACCCCCCAGCCACATCCTTGCCTCTAAAGAAGGTTCATCCCTGAATGCTTCAATCAGAAAACCAGCATACGTAAACCAAACACATATGAAATATCCTTTAAAGCTAATTTAAATAGGTCATCTAAACCAAATTCCAACACCATCACGGCACCATATGCAAAATATAAAGATCACGGCAGCTCAAGTGGCTCCTAAGGGGAACAAAACTTATAATTGCTTAAGACAGCTATCTCTTAATATAGGTTAATTTGCACTCTATTTTGGCTCAAGGGACCCCAAAAGATGGGTGACCCTTACAGCAGATTTGACCAAAATTATAATTGCATATTCTTGCTTCAAACACTTCCAATTTTATCAAGTTCTTGTGTGGAACTTATAGTATTTCACCTCATGCCTGCACAATGAGGACAGATGCGAGTATGGAAATGAAGATAATTTGTCCAATTTCACCCCTTTTGAAAATTAAAAACAAATCTATGCCTTAGACTGCCTCGGAGCATCTTGGGTTATTTCACAACCCAAACTGACCCTTGGCACACTTAGGCTTAACAATAAAGATCTAAGCCTCAGCCTGCCTCCGGGCATCCTGGGTTATTTCATGACCCAAACTGACCTTAAGCACACTTAGGCTTTTAAAAAAAAAATACAAGTCAACTTTGAGTATTCTATCTCTGATTTCAAAAAGCTTACCATATTACTATCTGTATAATGCATCTGAGGGGGTTTGATGACGTAGGCTGAACCAGGACGAGAAAAATGAGCAAAGTCAGATCTTGGCATCGTTGGGTCAGGAGTTGACACCTGAAAGGCATTTCAAGAAAAGTGGTCACCCTTAAAGTGCCCAAAAAGCAGACAACAAAACTGATGTCTGCAAATTCAAAACCAGAGGACCAATGGTCCTGTAGCTCACCTGACACCTTCTGTCAATAGACACAATTTGTCATTTCGCTCATTTGTTACAAATTTGAAACCAGTAGCTTAAAAGGTGTGCATATTTTAATTTAAAAATCTCAGTGACCTTGAGCAAAGTTCAAAAAATGACCTTGACCTTTGATGATCTTGTCTACATGTATTCATTTAGTTAACCATAATTTCCAATTATTATATCTAGGCTTAAAAAAATTCCGTAACATCAACTGTTTAAGCATTTTCCCACATAAAAGCATAACATACCAAAGTTGACCTTGCCATAAATTAGGTCAAGGTCAATGTGCCGTCATGATTTGTACAAACTATGATGGGCCCGAGTCCTCAATGCTACATACCATGCCACGAGGTCCTTGTGCCTTTGGTTCTGCAGAAGTAGATTTTTGAACAGGAGTTTTACCATATATGGGCATGTCGTACACTTGAATGGTTTCTGAGAAATCCACTGCTTCAGTATTTTCCAATGCATCAAACTCGACCTTGCCATAAATTAGGTCACAGTCAATGCACAGTCCTGATTTGTATAAATTATGATGGGCCCAACTTCCAAATGCTACATACCAAGTTTCAAGGTCATAGGCCTATTAGTTCTGGAGAAGAAAATTTTTGAAGGGGTTTTACAATATATGGACATGGCGGCCATCTTGGTCATGAGACCCAGATCCTGGAAACCTACTTTCGTTCCCCCATCCCACTAAGACTCCATATGAAATTTGGCTTCAATCAGGGAAGTGGTTTCAGAGGAGAAGATGTTTGAAAATCTTGACAACAGATGGGGACATTATATTGCAAATATCATACCTTAGCCTTGAATAGTTTCTGAAAAATCCACTGTTTAAGCATTTTCCCACATAAAAGCCTAACATACCAAAGTTGACAGTGTCATAAATTAGATCAAGGTCAACGCACGGTCATCATTTGTATATACTATGATGGGCCCGAGCGCCCAGTGCTACATACCAAGTTTCAAGGTCATAGGCCTTCTCGTTCGGAAGAAGAAGATTTTTGAAAGTTTTTTACCATATATGGATGTGGTGGCCATCTTTATCATGTGACCCAGATCCTGGTAACAATCTTTCGTTGCCCCATTTCGCTGAGACTCCATATTAAATTTAGCTCAGTCAGCCCAGTGGTTTCTGAGGAAAGGATGTTTGAAAATCTTGACGACGGACGGCTGACAGAATGACCTTGACCTTTAGTGACATAATATCTACAGCTGTTCATTTAGTTGACCATATATACCAAATATTGTACCTTAGACTTAAACAGTTTCTGAGAAAGCCACTGTTTAGGCATTATCCCATATAAAAGCCTAAGGTACCGAAGTTGACCAAGTCATAAATTAGTCATAAATTAGGTCAAGGTCAACTCAAGGTCTTCATTTGTATAAATTATGATGGGCCCGAATGCCCGATGCTACATACCAAGTTTCAGGGTCATAGGCCTTTTGATTCTGAAGAAGAAGATTTTTGAAAGGTTTTTACCATATATGGGCGTGGTGGCCATCTTGGCCATGTGACCCAGACCCAGGGTATGAACTTTCGTTCCCCCACCACACTGAGACTCCATATGAAATTTGGCTTCAATTCGCCCAGTGGTTTCAGAGAAGAAGATGTTTGAAAATCTTTACGACGGATGGACCGACAGAATGACCTTGACCTTTAGTGACATAATATCTTCAGCTCTTCATTTACTTGACCATATATACACCAAATATTGTACCTTATACTTAAATAGTTCCTGAGAAATCCACTCTTTAGGCGATTTCCCATATAAAAGCCTAAGGTACCGAAGTTGACAGTGTCATAAATTAGATCAAGGTCACTGCAAGGTCATCATTTGTACAATCTATAATGGGCCGGCATGCCCGATGCTACATACCAAGTTTCAAGGTCATAGGCCTTTTTGTTCTGGAGATGAAGACTTTTGAAGGGTTTTGACCATATATGGGCGTGGCGGCCATCTTGGTCATGTGACCCGGATACCCCCAACAATCTTTCGTTCCCCCAACCTAGGAAGGCTCCATATAAAATTTGACCTCAATCGGCCTATTGGTTTCAGAGGAGAAGATGGTTGAAAATCTTGACGACGGAGGGGCTGACAGATGGACCTTGACATTTAGTGACATAATATCTTCAGCTGTTCATTTAGTTGACCATATATACCAAATATTGTACCTTAGACTTAAACAGTTTCTGAGAAATCCACTGTTTAGGCGTTTTCCCATATAAAAGCCTAAGGTACCAAAGTTGACCGTGTCATAAATTAGGTCAAGGTCACCGCACGGTCATCATTTGTATAAACTATGATGGGCCTGCATGCCCGATGCTACATACCATGTTTCAAGGTCATAGGCCTTTTGGTTCTGAAGAAGACGATTTTTTAAGGGTTTTTACCATATATGTGTGTGGCAGCCATCTTGGTCATGTGACCCAGACCCGGGGTAGGAACTTTTGTTCCCCCACCCCACTGGGCTGCATATAAAATTTGGCTTCAATCGGCTCAGTGGTTTCAGAGAAGAAGATGTTTGAAAATGTTGACAACGGATGGACCGACGGAATGACCTTGACCTTTAGTGACATAATGTCTTCATTAGCTAATTTAGTTGACCATGTATACCAAATATTGTACCTTGTACTTAATTAGTTCCTGAGAAATCCACTGATTATGCATGTTCTCATATAAAAGCCTAACGTTCCAAAGTTGACCGTGTCCTAAATTAGGTCAAGGTCCCCGCAAGGTCATCATTTGTATAAACTATGATGGGCCCGCATGCCCGATGCTACATACCAAGTTTCAAGGTCATAGGCCTTTTGGTTCTGGAGAAGAAGATTTTTGAAGGGTTTTGACCATATATGGGCGTGGCGGCCATCTTGGTCATGTGACCCAGATACCCGGAACATACTTTCGTTCCCCCGGCCTAGGTAGGCTCCACATGAAATATGGCTTCAATCGACCCAGTGGTTTCAGAGGAGAAGATGTTTGAAAATGCTGACGATGGACGACGGACGGACGGACGTACCTACCAGAGGTACCTACCAGAGGTACACTGTGGACTGCACCCCGGAATTGGCACTATGGGCTGCAAATTGCACCCAAGAGCGTCTTTTGCAACCCACAATGTTTGCATCCCATAATTTTTTGGGTAGTGTCCATTTGTTGAAAACTTACACCCCCTATATAGTTATAATCTAGGTGTGTAGAAATAAGCTTTGTGGGGTACCTTTAACGTGGATTAAACCTGCATGATTTAGAAGTTTTGTCCAAAGGGGGGAGAACAATGTGGGGTGCACCCCATAAAATCTATCGGACGGACATGTCCAACAATGGACAAATGAGTCTGTACACATTCTGGGTTGTAACCCCCAATATTTGAAATTTAGTCATTTTAGCTTATTTGCAAGCGAATGAAATACATTCATCATGGGGTGCATCCCACAATGCAGAATCACCCCACAAGGCACCATATTCTATACAAAACACCCCACAATGTAGGTCTGGTAAGAGTGGACGGACAGACGGACGACGGATGCCTGGCTATACTATAAGCTCACCTATGAGCCTAAAGGCTCAGGTGAGCTAAAAATGTTTCGCCCAAGCTTTATCATATTGATAATTAGATTAAATAAGACTACAGGACAAACAGTGCAGACTCAGATTTGACTCATCTGGATCTACTCTGTTAGCATATTTACCCTAATGTGCTGAAATGTTGTGACACCTAAAAATCATTTATTTCTTATTTGTCCCTAATGGAAAAGTAATTATTTTTAAGCGGCCCAATATTCAACTATTATTGTTTTTGGCACTTTAAGGGGTAACAAGAGGCCCAATTGCTGTTTGAATAGATAGTTTTCAATTGTTGATGAACGACCTACAATTCATGAGGCAAGATGAATGCTGGACACACTGGTATGACAACAGCTCACTAAGACCCTTCAAGACAAGGTGAGCTAAAAACTAATTTCTCAGACAACTGACTATTCTCACAAACTGCTGCGTTTTTGGGATAGATAATCTTAATATTGGGACAGCCAAACCAACTACTGTAATTTTCCCAAAATTTGAACATGTTTAACTTACTCTATAGCAATGAATCTGTTGATAAACTATACAGATTCGTTCTAACTGCTCTTCAGGACAGATACCTGCTGTGTGCACTCCACCAGCAATTTATCCTAACATCACTGGCCAGTATGAACCATTACAAATTCACTGTCTGGATCGTGATCCGGAACGTCCTTTTTAGGAAAGGGAACAGACCACCAACAATGGCAGACCGGTTTACGCAAGTTAGGTAGGTGCTTCATTTGATCAAATTTTCTGACTACAGTAGAACTTCATTGGCTCGAATGGGCTTGGGACCTTGAAAATTAGTTCCAGCCAAGGGTAGTTCAGTGGCGGATCCAGAGGGGGTTCGGGGGGTTCAAACGAACCCCCTCTTCAGCCTTGATTATTTCATTTTCGTGGGGAATTTCAGGAAAAATTGGCCAAACTGCACAAATCCGAACCCCCCTCAGCTAATTTGAACCCCCTTTCCAAAATTTCTGGATCCGCCCCTGGTAGTTCTAGCCATCCAGGGTTAGTTTCCATATAAAGTGACCTCAAGGGACCAAGATAAGAGTTCTAGCCAGGCACGGCGGACGAGCCATCAGGGTTCGAGCCATTGAAGTTCTACTGTATATATCGTACAGATCATTCAAACGAGCTATATGAGCGATCAAAGAATACATTTCTACATATAAAACAGGCAGCAATGTGGTGCAAAGTATACACACTCGCTTGTATTGGCATATTTTTCAAGTCTGTTATTGTGCAGTTTTAATTTTTAGTGGTGACCCAAATATTTTCATGACTTTCCTATGAAACGTTATTCATATATTTTTGTATTTTTTATACATTACGATGCCCAATTAAATTCTGTCTCTGATCCAGAAAACCGTGTTTAAATCTCTTGGCTTTTTTGTTTGAGAAATATTCATTTTTATTTGCCATGTAATTTGCATTTGTCACCGGAACATACTTGCTAGTTCAACACAAATTATGTGTCTGTGTACAGGAAAATGTCAACGGAACATCTCACAAAAATTCACAAAAATTTCAACGGATTTCGCCACATCACTGCCTGTTTGATATGGAGAAATACATTCTTCGTTTGCTGATATGGCTAGTTTGACTGATGCATACGATACATAGTCATAAAATTTGATAAAACGAAGCATCAACCTAGCATGTGTAAACTGGTCAGCCCCATTTGGTGGGCTGTTCCATTTCCTAAAAAGGATGTTCCGGATCTCAATCCAGACAGTGAAACTGGGTAGGTGATAAGTAATTTAATGTCCTTTTTAACAGTATTTCAGCCATATCAGGACAATCATTGGGAGAGCAACAATGAAAGGCTGTGCAGAATGGAACACCATTCCACTGCCAGTGAAAGCCACTTATTCAGATCCAGACCACTAGCTGAGAGGTCCAGAGCCTTACCAACTGAGCTACAAGCTCCTCTAGAAGAATTACAATAAATGTCATAAGTGTTACACAGCTCCAGATAAGAAGGGGTAACAGGGAAAGATATTTTTCTTATTTCACAACAAAAACATACATTGTGACCTTCATTAGAACCGTCTCAATGAGGCGGTTCTAATGAGGGGTCACAATGTATGTTTAGACAGAAAAATAAGGAAAATTATCCCTAAATTATCCCTGTTAACCCTTCTTATCTGGAGCTCTGAAGTTCCTATATTTCAGTACTCCAGTAGTTATGGTAACAGTCACAATATATGAGCTGCATTGTTAGAAAACTTGTCTTAAGGTATGTGGGTATACCTTAATATTTTTCCGCCATTTTTATTAAGGACAGCACTTTTGTGACTTCCTTTTTGTTTCATTGGCTGACAAATCCTTTCCAAACTGGGGTCTACTCTTAAAGAAATAATTTGCTCCTAAGGGAGCAAATTTTTTTCCTTTACGAGTTGACCCCAATTGACGTCTGATCAGAGTCTTCATTGTAGGCATGGAGGTTGCTTAGACCCTTTAGCTACCCTTTACATGAACAGTGACGAGTTTGATCTGGGCAGCTGCCAAGGCTGATCTGAGTCTTTGCTGGGTGCACATCCCACTTTGTTTTGTCAAGTGGCGGCTCAATTATTGTTTCAAATTTAGCATAATCACAGAAATTGGTTAAGGTGTCCCAAAATATGGGATGTTACGGTAAGAAATGCTCACCTTTTGAACAATTTTCATCTTTATCAATTCTGACTTTGGAGTTCTTTTGCAGCCACGAGCTGGAAACAAAAAGAAAAGGTAAGACAAGAATTTCGCTGTCTGTCTGTCTGTCTGTAGTTGCAGGAACAGAGCTAATTCAGAATATCATATTAATCCTAATAAACAACCCTACTGTAATAAAAGCCCTCTGTTGTTTTCAAAGACACTTAAGAAAGAATGAAGATATCATTTCATTCCCTCTAGATAAAAAAAGTGATGACATGCAAAAATTACCTTGTCCTGAAAACCATTTTATTTGCCCCACTACATGTATTTTACCTGGCTAGAAATGTTTCCACCATACAGAAGATACCCCCACTTAGTGCTTGTAGTCTTATAAAATACAGTCTGACCATAGTAATGCATGTGTAGATCTGCAGAGACCCAAACAATAAGAGCTCAATCAGATGGAGTTTCCGGAATAATTCTAATTTCTCACGAAACATAAATTGAGACCCCTCATTAGAACTGTCTTGGCAAACTGTTCATAAGAAGGATCACAATGTATCCCAGCAGGCACATGACGTCGAAATAACGTCGCACTGACGTGGATGCGACGTCATTACGTCGCATCGACGTCAGTTCGACGTTATTTTAACGTCATGTGCCTGCTGGGATGTGTTTATGGAGAAATATCAAATTATCCTTAAAATAATTCATGATACCTTCTTATCTGGAACACCCAATGTTCCACATCTCCAGCGATGCCTATGGTGGGGCCACAAGACTAAACCTACCTGCAAAGAAAGGCCATATTGCATCCATAGCTGAGGCAAAATCTACAGCTGTTCTGAAAAAAAAAATATCAAAATTACAGTATTTATTTAAGGAATGAATTTCATTTTTCTGAGGTTTATCGAAGTGTAAACTACATTGGGTCACGTGCAAAGTGAATGAACCCCGAAGGGGTTCATGTAAACTTTGCTAGTGACCCAATGTAGTTTACACTTCGATAAACATCAGAAAAAATAAGTTCATTGCTTATATTTACATTCGTTTCAATCAAATCTTTCATGAAAAATCTTATATAAGCGCTAAAATTGAAGCAATAAAACATGTACACGCATTTTTTCTGCTAACAGCAGAAGGGCATGCATGACGTCATGACGTTGCTAACGTCCAATTGGGTTGTAGAGAGCCATTGTTTATCTTTACGTCATTGACGTCGCGTGTCTCAATGTAATTATTGGAATGTAAACTACATTATGTTCAAATGGTTTACTATAGGGCTTTTCATTAAATACACCAAGAATGTAAATATTCAGTTGTAAGATGGTGTTTTCCCCCTAAAACAAATTTAACCCCAACCATCCAGGTATCTGTCTCATAACTTAAAGACAGATCAGAATTCTTGGGATTGTTTTGAGAGGGAAGCTCCCATCCTATAGCAGAAATATACAAGAATAAGTTAGATAACTTGGCTCATCTTATAGCCCAATTATTATAGTGTCTATTTCTAAGATGCATCATTTGAACTGTGACATGAAAAAAGAGCCTTATAATCATTTGTTGCTTCTTTGGTGTAGAATACAGATTCCTGTATTTTTCCCATAGTGTCCATAGAGAATTCAGTTCTAAAAATGGCCAGGTCAAACCTCCATGGCATACTATGTCATTCAAAGTATATGGTAGCTTTTTGTAGAAGAAATAACAAATAATCGTGGTCTTGTGGTCTGTCATTTAATATCAGGAGCCCCAGTAGTTTAATGAGTCAAGGGCTAGGCTGCTGATCCAGCAGCTCCGAGTTTGATTCCTGGAGGCAGGAGGACTCTTTTCAATAGCAAACAGGGTTCCATTGCACACAGCCTTTCATTATCATCCAGATATAACTGAAATACTGTTGAAAAGGATGAAAAAACACAAGTCATCCATCTATCCATCCATTCATTCATTCAATATCTTTCCTCTCTCAAATATTTGTTACCCCGGTAGTTCCTTTTGATATCACATGTTTCTAGGTGATCAGAAAATGTGTATAGGAATGGTAAGATTATTTAGATATTCCATGGTTTCAGATCCAGCCTAATAACATGATATCAAAGAAAATACATGTTTTGCTATAATGCATCACTTAAGCTAGTTGCTTAGAAATTAACAAGAAGAGACATTTGCTTTAATTGAACATAATCATACTGCAGTCATCCTCTGTAGTAATTTATGATGTACCTGTCTCAGTGCCTGATTGGCTAGATGTTGAGGTTTGCAATGATCTCAAGGTTGGATTAGCCGAACTTTGGGACATTCAGCCAATCAAACACTGAGATTTTTTCAAACCTTAACATCTAGCCAATCTGGCATTGAGACAGGTAAACATTCAGCCAATCAAACACTGTGATCATTTAAAACCTCAACAGGCAGCCATTCAGGCATTAAGACAGTACAAAATGCAATGCATGATAGCTTTCTGACGGGTATCAACGAAGTTTGTAAGTCTTCTATTGTTGGTCACTTTTTTCAGTTGCGGCATGATAAATATCACAACTTGCTTTATTTTACCTTTTTTGAGAAATGATACGAATGACTGGTTTCATTAAATGTTTTTAATCATACAAGGAGATAGTATTTATGTAATCTTAAGTACAACACATCTGACATAAGTGACTGTAGCAATAAAAACATATAATGTAAAGTGAAAAGACTAACCTCCCTTGGTTATCTTTGACAGAAAGATCAGGATTGTATTCCATTAGAATCATTACAAGTTTTCCATGACCTTGAAAAGCTGCTGAAATTATAGGAGTCCACAAGGATCTTCTGTTTGCCATGTTAACATCAGCTCTGTTGAAAAGGATAGTAAAAATTGTAAAAGATCAGGCACTAACCTCCCGACAGTGTCTTTGAGAGTAACATCTGGATTATGTTCCATAAGTTTCATTATAACTTTTCCGTGACCTTGATATGCTGCTGAATGTATAGGAGTCAACAACGTTCCTCTGTTTGCCAAATTAACATCAGCTCTGTCAAAAATTTAGAAAATTTTATTCTTTCAGCAAGCTCCTGGTTCTTCATCAATTTCTTTTTTTCATTTATCTTTGTTTTTTTGTTTTGTTTTTTTTTTCTCAAGGAGTTCAATTTCAGAACTTCTCATATTGAAGTCTATCTTTATCAACATTCATATGCAAAATTAATAATTATTTTGACTATAAGACAGTGATTTTTCTCTAAACTGCATATGGCACATATAATACAGAACACCAGACCTCCAGAAAGGTGGGATAAGTGAGGATATTTTTCTAATTACACTAATTTCTGTTTAAAAAAAAGACATTAAATTTGTCCCAACGCTACTATTCCTTTGACACACGCTTGAAATGTATCTGAATCAGAGCTCCAAAAGTATCTAGGTTTCCATTTAGAGTACAGTATTTATTTGGCTATAACACAGGGTTTCCCCTCTCTAGAATGACCCCAAATATTTTAATCTGCCTTATGAAATTCTGCTATAATATGGGGTTTTCCCTTTCAAAAGAATCTGGAAGATCTAGTCTTATAGGATGGATCCAGATTTTTTGGATTGTTTTGGAAAGGAAAAACTTCTGTCTTATAACTGAAAAAATATGGTAGTTTCTTTTTCCTTTTTATTTTTATTCCTTTTTCTCCATAAAATGGACATTATTAGGTCATGTTCATAAAAGTAAACCCGCCCTTTAGCGAACTGATTCTCTTTTGTCAGATGATAACATTTTTATTGTATACATGCTGAAATACCACTGTGATATCACTGAAATGACAGTTTATCATTATACTTACTTCAACACCGAGAAAAAAGGGAACGTTTTTATTACCAACTTGTGTGATTGCAAAAAGAGAGAACTGCAGAAAAATACCAAACAGCTGAGATACTATAAAACCAACAAAGTGGTGTGAGCACCCAGTGCAGACTAGGTCAGCCTGGGCATCTGTCCAGTCTGATGAGAGTCTTCACTTGCACTTACAGTGTAGCTAAGAGGCTAAGCTAACTCCATGCTGACAGCGAAGACTCTGATTTTACTGGGCTGATCAGGGTCTTAGCTGGATGCACATCCCATTTTGTTGGTTTTGTCATGTCGGGCTCAAATATCTGTTCTTCTTTTACTGGGAACTTGTCAGATTAAGTAGCAATTTCTAGTCAGAGAAGGATTGGATAATCCTATAAACTTGAGCTCAATGAAAAGTTTGCAAACACCTACAATACTCACCCATTTTTAAGAAGCAGTTCTGCTATTTCTGCATAGCCCCAGAAAGCTGCTATACCCAGTGGTGTCATGCCATCATTAGATCTTTCATTCACATCAGCACCTCTTTTGATTTGTTCCTCCACAGCCTAAAAAGATACATGTACCTGTACTATATTTATTTGGTTATAAGCCAGGAGTTTACCCTTCCAAAATTATCGCAAATATGTAGTCTTGCATAATTCAGTCTTGAGTCTCTTCTAAAACAATCCCAAAAATTCTAAATCTTAGAATTTTGGCACTGCTGTGGAAAAGAAAAATCACTGCCTTATAACTGAAGAATCTGTTAAGTCCTTATAACTGAAGAAATATGGTAAGCAGCCTACAAAAATGACAGGTAACAGCCAGTAAGCCACCCCCTTGCATTACGTAGAATTCATACTTTGGCCAATTATTATTATATCAATACTCATTCTTTCTCCTAGTTATTATACAATGTAACAGATTACCTTCTGACGTTTTACTGCCTTCATTTGCTCAGTTCAGTGAGGCAGTTTGATCCTTTGACCACCAGTTACCATAAACACAACAGTCCTGTTTTTAACCAGATTTTAGGGACAAGTCATTTATCATCAGGTGGGAGAGGGGGGAGGAGGGCTGGGGGGGGGGGGGGTACATTTTCATATGGTTCACCAAAAATTTTTCCGACCACCCCCCCCCCCCTCCCCGCACCCCCAGTCTCACCAGAATTTGTTTTTTGACCCCCCAGACAGTTGACAAAAATTTTATGACCCCCCCCCCCCAGCCACACATACACACACACCATATTACCTATTTTGTCAGACTGACGTCAATCAAAACCTAGCTGTATAAAACTCAAAGAACATTTTCTTATTCTAACAGGTTAATTGCATGTAATCATGGTCCGTTTAAACTTTGTCTGCATTTCTTGCACTTTTTTCTTCTTTCTTTCTTTCTTCCATTTACGCCTTAACCCCCGAAGGGGACACAGACTGAATGTGCTTATAGGTGTACTTATGTACACTCAGGTGGTGCAGGATGAAAGCCTACGTATAGCCATGTAGCTATAGTAGGGATCTTTAACCTGCACAGGGGATGACTCACCCTGCTCAGGGGCCCTCCAGTTAATGTCCCGATCCGAAGGACAGCACATTTGTTAGCATCATACCTGCAAATGATGCTAGAAAAACGCGTTCAGACATAGGAAGATTTCGCCTTGGGTGATGATTGAACCCACGACCTCTGGCTTCAGAGTCAAGTGCACTAACCACTAAGCCACCGCGCTTCTTCTGCTAATGGGCATCCAGAAATCCTGTTTGTCAAATGCTTAATAATTATAACTTAATAATATTAATTGGGCCTCGGGGCGGGGGGGCACAGCCCCCCAGAGCCACAGTAGTTTTACTGATGAAAAGGAACGTGGAGAACTGATATCACAAACACAGGCCTTAGATTCATTTGAGCACAAAATCATCTACTTGATATAATTTTATGGACACTTTCATACTGTTCTTCTAGCAATTCAATGAGAGGATCTGTTTCTGGATATGAAGCTGCACAAGTTTTGTGTGTCATTTCTATAAAGTTATCTAAGTTCAAATTTTGAGTATGAAAGAAAAGAAACTGAAATTTTAGGAGTAATGGGGGGTCTGGGGGCAAAGCCCTCCAGAAGCTGTGACATTTTTAAAAATGAAGACTGATGGATGAATTCTGACGACCCCCCCCCCCCCCCCCCCCCCCATCAGTGATTTTTTTACAAATCTCCTTCTTTGAGTCCCAGGACTCACAAGACCTAAAATTTTTGCATCCCAAGCTCAAGGGTTTGCATCTTTACTGGGATGCAAAAGCAATATTTTCTCTGCATCCCAAACTTAAAGGGCTTCAAAGGACAAGCCCTATAAGTAAAAAATAACCAACGTCAAGCTCCTAGGGTCACGGGAATAAAATAAATCACCTGTTGTCTCATTGTCAGACAGCGTATTGGATTTGGAGACATCCGTTGTCATTTCGGATTCGGAAGTTTGATCGGTCGCATCATGATCTACAACATCTGGCCTTGCGTGTTTGTCTTGCCCAAGAAGACCAAATAATGTTTGCTGCTTTGAATCAAGTTTGATCTTTTTCTTGTTTTTCGGAGGCATGATTACTTATTGACCCGGTGTATTGATAAAAGTTTGCACTTAGGTAAAAGACATCACGTTGGTCGATAATACTATGTTCATCCGGTACTGGACAACTACTATTGATTATTGGTATTACAGGTAGACTTCGGTATTTAGCGGGAGTAGGAAAGACTATGGTACTGTTTTTTACCAGTAATATAACAATCTGCTAATGCACCGTTGCTATATTCTTAAAACGAAAGTAGCTTTGTAAACGAAGCCGAAATCGGAAGTTGGACTACCGATCGGCTATTTTTATGCGTCCCGGAACGCAGCCAAGGAAATATTTTGCGTCCTCTTGGAAAATTATGCGTCTAAGACGCAGGACGCAGGGGTAAAAAAATCACTGCCCCATATGCCTAATAAAAAATGACCCCACCCCGATTTGCTCCGAGGCATTCTGACCCCCCCATCCCCCGCTAAATGTACCCACACACACACCTAATAATAAATGACTCATCTCTTAATTCTTTTTTTTCTTCCTTTTTTCCATTTACGCCTTAACCCCAATAGGGGAAACAGTGTACTTTTGTACACTCCGGTGGTGCAGGATGAAAGCCTACATATAGCCATGTAGCTATAGTAGGGATCTTTAACCTGCACAGGGGATGACTCTCCCTGCACAGGGGGCCTCGAGTTAACGTCCCCCCAGAAGCTGTGACATGTTTAAAAATGAAGATTGATGGATGAATTCTGCCCCCCCCCACCCCCCCTGTATGCCTAATAAAATATATGACCCCCCCCCTTGCTCCGAGGCTTTTTGAATTCCAACCCCCCCCCCCAACCCCAGTACATCACCCAAAAAAATTCTGACCCCCCGCCCAACCCACCCACCCCCGCTGAATGTACACCACACACACACCTAATAATGGCTCATCCCTTAATTCCTTTTTTAATCTCCATTTTTTCCATTTTAATACGCCCAGAAAAGGACACAGTGTACTTTTGTACACTCCGGTGTTGCTGGATGAAAGCCTACATATAGCTATAGTAGGGATCTTTAACCTGCACAGGGGATGACTCTCCCTGCACAGGGGCCTCCAGTTAACGTCCCGATCCGAAGGATCCCTATTGCCTGTCCCTTTTCAGTTTAAAACTAGCTGCGTGAACATGCCTAGGAAGTCGAGGAGGAATAATGGCAGTATGAAGAGATTGACAGAATAAAAATACTGGCAGTGCTACCAGTTTCCTTCTCAGTAAGTGGTAGCATGTTCGAGCTTCTTGGTAGAACTAACCCCACCCACTAAACTTTCCCAAGCGTAGATGGGCACTGTGTCATTCTGTAAAGAACGAGCTGCATCAGAGCAATTTTCCCATCCAGGTTTCCAATCTGTGACATAATGTAGACGTATACTTTCGACAGCATGCAACTAAAGCTCTCTGTAAGCAAAATATACCCGTAAATCTCCGTTGGCGGCGGCGGTAGCAACCGTCACGCGAGCCGCCATCTTTTTGTCGCCATATCACGTGCTCACCGGGGTAAAAACCATTAGTTAAGCTAAGCGCGGTCCTACGACTTGCACTGAATTGAATAGAATAGACGGGCTACCAACGAGCATATACCAAGAGTTGAAATACGTGTTATTTGCTCGGAGAGGCAGACATTGCCATTGTGTAAAAGATGAGGCAGCAATTATTCAGATTTTATATTTTTCCATACTCCCGTTTCTTTCTTTCTTTTGTCTGTATTTTCCGCCTATATGAGGCGCCCCACGTTGTGTTTCTTGTTTTTATAGTTTCACCTACATTATAGGAGAACTCACAGGCAGACCCATATCTATCTATCTATCTATCTATCTATCTATCTATCTATCTATCTATCTATCTATCTATCTATCTATCTATCTATCTATCTATCTATCTATCTACCTACCTACCTACCTACCTACCTATCTATCAATCTATCTATCTTCGTGTACTGCCTACGCCCTCGCGAGCATTCTTGGCAGGGTCTGCGCGTCATGTTGTGAAAAAGGGTTGATTTAAAAGCATGACAGTGAGGTAATATAAAGATGACAGGTTAAAAATATACTGCGAAAAGGATGAGAGCCATAAAAACACATCATCATGGACAGATCCAAAAAAAAAAAAATGGGATAGGGTCTAAAAACAGATAAAAACCTAGGTAAAAACAAGCATTTTATGTTTAGGGTTTGGGATGCTGCAACTCTCCAACCGCGGCCTTGAACAAGTCAAGACTTGGAGAAGTTGCAACAGTTTACGGAAGGGCATTCCACTGGACAATTGCCAGGGGAAAGAAGGAATATTTATAGGAATCCTTGCCAGTTTGAATTTGACGAAACGTCATAGAGTGGCAGTATCTGGATATCCTATGGGTGGGCTGTATGTATTCGGGTAAGGGGACGGCAACAATGCCATTTACAATTTTGTAAAAGAGACAGAGACGGGCCACATTTCGTCTCTCTTCTAATGTCTGCCAGCCCAACTGCTGCAACAATGAAGTGACGCTAGTTGTTCTGGCGTAATCACTCATGGTCCAGCGTGCAGCACGCCGCTGAACCATTTCAATTTTGTGGGTCTTATCTTTTGTGTCCCATATTGCTGAAGCGTACTCCAGCTGGGGACGAACAAGGGTCTGGTAGGCCGTTTCTCGGACTTTTGGGGACTTAGTTTTCAAGTTTCTCTTAACAAATCCGAGAGTTCTATTGGCCGTTGATGTATTTTTTTTTCTTATGGATGTCTGTAGCTATAATTTCATAATTTCAACTTTTATTCATTTGCAAAGTAAAATAAAGGCAATTATAAGAAATTAATGCATTGAAATCCCACATTCTGTCCTCAAACCCAAAAGGAAAAGAAGGACACACAAAATTGGCAAACGTTCACGAAAGACGCGCTTATTAAACCAAATGAACTGCTCTTTCCCAAACAGGTGGTCATTCAGTTACCCTAATAAAAACAGCAGCAACATCTATTTTTCCCCTTTCCTATTTGCAAATTATAAAACAAGACTAAACAAAAAGCAGTATGGGTAGCTATTCAGGTGACCATATTGCCCTAGACCATAGATACGCGGGAATAACAACATGTAACATTGAAGTACCCCCTTGGAACTAGTTTTACTGGACCCAAACCTTTGCTTTCTGTTCGTACAGTGGTTGGAAATATTTTGTTACCAATTTGGTCACATGAAGGTTTCCTGACCCAGCAACGAATTATCACAGAAAACACACACACATCACGGTTAAGACCTATGAAGAACCAGAGATGAGGATTCGACAGAAACAAGGTATTGTGACACTTCTACCCCGGGATGTCACAATAAAAGGTAAAGGTAAAGGTTTCCCATAGCCTAATAGCCGTAGGGGCAGTGGGGGTTAGAGACCCACTGTATCTTGGGCACAGCTGATGAAAGGCGGAGCCCATCCCTCTCCTTTCGCTGCCTTATCCTTCCCTAATTCGAAAAAGGTACCCATTTACTGCTGGGTTGACAGAGAGAGTTTTCCAGTCATCGGATGGCGACGGTGAGCCGCGAACTCAAGACCTTCCGATGAATTTCTGCACAATAACCGAGCCACTCTAACCACTCGGCTACCGCACCTCTCTGGTCACGATACCGAAGCAAAAGAAAACCACTAGTTGAACCCCGAATGACCAAGCAACAGAAAAGACAAGGTCCGGTCCCAACCAACCCCCAAAAAATGTTGTTGTTTTTTGTCGGGTCTATCGCTGAGTATGATGCACAACCAACTGGCGTGCAATTAAAGAGGGGAGCAAAGTTATTAACCAGGACTGGGTTAACCACTAAACATGCAGATTGCAGCATTAGATTTATGTTAGACCTAAACCGTTTGTAATGTATGGTATTTTATCTGATCTAATCTGAAAAATCAGCCCTTAATTTACTCCTTCTTTTTTAAATTATCAGTCTTTGAATCGACTACCTTATTAAAATAAAGAAATAACAGTTTGTTTCTCTGGCATTCGTCATCAGGTCATGTCAGGCTCACTGATGAGTCTTCAGTAGTCTAAACTTCGAGGTATGGCCCATGTTCCTTCTTTCTGCTTCTGAAGGCACTCTTTTAGTTTTTAATTATACTTCTTTATAAGCGTTTTAAAGGTAAAAAGTTAATAAAAAGGTCCAGGGCATGCCACAATCACAAACCGCAGCCAACCCGCGACACCAAGAGGAAGAGAAATCGGACAAAGACACACACACACACAAACAGAAGCAGAAATAACAGCTCCCTCTTCCCCAAGCGGGGTGGTCAGATGCTAAAACAAACACAAAGCGAGGACAAAGAACAAAAGAGGACTATAAAACATAAAAACATATAAACCACAAAGCAATAACACCGGGAATCCCGTCTTGGAACGGCCAGCAGCACAGACTACCGGGGGATTTAAAAATATTTTCTTACTGATTACAAACTTCATTCTGATCCCGATGGAATTCATAAGACATAAGTCTGCAATACTAAAAAAAATGCATCATTTCCCTTAACATATCATATTCTGGGACTGTCTTGCATCATCCCAAATAGTCTTAGCAACTGGAAATTCGTTTACTTACTACTTCGCTTATTTTTCTGCCAAATTGCTTTAGAATTTCCATCTGTAAGAAATTATAACCTTTAGCCTTCTCCTTTCTCACTCCGTTCCCCCCCCCCTTCCCCGCCCACTCTGCGAATGAATGCATGCTTGCACTGATGTACATCAAGCATGCATTCATTCGCAGAGCAGAGCGGGTGGAAAAATTACCTGCAGACTGTGTACTATTCAGATTCTGTATCTACATGTGTGGTTGCGGAAGCAGACACCCATTCACCAGCAGGAAAACGACTACAATATTTGAGCCGCGACACGAGAAAGTGGTTGTGCGCCCAGCGCATACTCAGATCAGTCTGGGGATCCGCCCTGTCTGATAAGAGTCTTCCCTAAGCGCTTAAAGGGTAGTCAAGGGTCTAAGCTACCTTCATGCGGACAGCGAAGACTCTGATCAGTCTGGGCGGATGCCCAGGCTGATCTGAGTCTGCGCTGTGCGCACCACCACTTTGTTGGTTTTCTCGTGTCGCGGCTCAGTTTCAATCTTTTGATAATACCAAGGAGGAAAACTTGGATATGGTAATCTGAATACTAAAGCACCAGGAGTACTGCTGTTCTTGTTCAGGGTAATGAGATCTGTCTTGTGTGTGTATAATAGCACTACCTTTTAGAACGTTATTTAAAAATATATCTTCTTCGAGAGATAGCCAATATAACTCCTCCAGAATACCAGTCATGCACCCAGTTACTGAATTTCCTGCAACCCGATCTCAGACTCTTTCTCGAGGAAACCATGAGGATCTCAAAGCGCACCGCACAATTACCCTTAGACCAGACGTACAACCTCTTGTAAGCTGGTTCCTTAACATCTATGTGTTCTATTTGTTTTGCCTCCAACTTCGAAGATGGGCAAATGGATCGGCAAACGTCCGTCTGTCCATCCATTCGTCACGCATACCATATCTTAGGAACTGTGCACGCTAAAGTTTTGAAATTTCATATATGGATTCATCATCAAAATAGCTGTAAATATAGTAATAGTATTTAAGCCGGGGAGTTGAAACTTGGTCAGCTGATTTGAGATGATAAGTAAATTAACTGATCAACTTTTGAATGAATTCCGCTTATTTTTCTCGGAGTTATGGCCCTTTGAATATTTCAGCAGTTTAAACTTGTCAGCAAGCTATCTCAAAAAGTGTATAAGCTAGGGACTTGAAACTTGGTCTGCTGATTGGAGATGATAAGTAAATTGACTGATTAACTTATGAACAATGTCTGTCAATATTTTAGTATAGACCATTCCCTTGTAAGGTCAAGCATATGGCTGGGGGCATACTGTTATAGGTTTTTTTCCCTTTGAACAACTGACATATTGGCTTTTCGCTTATCTTGCTCTGCTTTGTGTGCCGTCTTTAACTTTCCTTTTCCCATTTGGTGTTAAAGACAAGATGTGATAAGCGACTGAGAATTTAGTTGACGTAGGGCGCAGCCAGAAGCATTGTTATGTCACGTAAGAGAAGACGACTTGGGTCTGTACTGTTAGCCTTCCCGCCTGCAGTTGGTAACATAGATGATCTATACTACATCTAGTCTTTTCAAAGGTTAACTTATATTTGAGAATGACGATCAACGAAATTTCGAATATTTCGGTACTTAAAACTGATCGGTAATTGGTCTCACTACCTTTTACACAGGTAAGTAAAATCACCGAACCGTCACAGGCAACTGCCAATTATTAAAAGTTTTCCGCGCGGTGCAAATCAGAATTAATATTTATTTCCAATATGAAGCTGGAGAAAAATAATAACTCTGTGCATTTCAAAAATAAGAATAATGGAATAAACAGTGATATATGTAAAATAAGTAAAAACTTAAATATTAGAGTACGGATTACGAATTTTCATACATTTATTTACTTCATTCCGCTACTAGTCGCTGCAGTTTGCTATATGAATAGTTTAAATGGTGACTTCGTGCATGATGATGTCTTAGCGATACAGAGAAACTTAGACGTAACTGGACGTAAGCCATTTTTGGAATTGTTCTCTAATGATTTTTGGGGTAGATCTATGACCAGTTTTAAAAGCCACAAATCCTACAGACCTATTACAGTTTTAACTTTCAGGTAAGAATGAGGTCCCAGAAGACACATGGCGTCGAAATGACGTCGTTCTGGTGTCAATGCATCGACGTCAGGTCAGTATGACGTCATTTTGTCCGACGATTAACTATTTAAATGACGGCATACTATATAAAAATAACTGTACCTGTCTATGGATACACCCAGAGGCTTGTGAGTAGTTATAAGCCTCTGATACACCCCAATAGAAATACTCTGAGTAACTCAGATTTGCCTTTCCACAGTGGCCTACTCTTAAAAATTCTGTTTTATAGATAGAGAGCAAATTCTACCTGTTGGAAAAGGGATAATCCTAACGGCATTCCCTGGCTTTTTAATTAAAGCCATGATTCCATACATGTATAATAAAACTGTTGATGATGACCCCAACACATATACTCACTGGGCACAAAAGGTTGAATCAATACTGAATCAACATTGATTCAACGTTATGACGAATCAATGTTCAACGTCATGATGTTGAATCAAGGTTGAATCAATATTGATTCAACCGTGTGTGCCTGCTGGAATATTCTTCTCGCTTATTTCTCAGTAAAACAAATCTTGGTACAAATATACTGAGGCGTCTCAATTAAAGTCACCGCTGCAGTTTAAAAAGTCCTGAGTTTAAAGAAGGGTACTAGGGTGTCAGTCGGTGATTGTAGTGTCGCTGAATGTCTGCAATGTCTCTGCCTTACCCAACCGGCAAAGAGATACGCACGTAGTAGAAAGCACCACGGTATATGGCTATTGTGGTTTCATATCCAGATACTGTGGTTTCTGTGTCGTTTCTATATAAGTTTGCTGGAAACCAGACGTCCAAAGTGCAACAAAATATCTGCTACAGTGTATATAGTTTTCCTTTCAACTGATTCAAGGACATCTATCTTATTTATTTATCTATTTATTCATTTATCTATTTATCTTATTTTTATTATTTTATCTTTTTATATTTAAGTGTTTGGTTTTAATGCCTGATAAAATCAGGCGATATTTAGATTTTAGGAAAAAACGTAAATACGTTACTTTTATGTTCTTATGATATTTTAAGAAATTTACACATGAATGTAAAAGTTATATCTTCCATGAATATGAATAAAATGATGAGACCACTAACTGACATATTATTAGACTATACAGATAGCAAACTGATTCCTTATAGATATGAAAGGAACTCTTGCTGAGTTTATGATTGATAAACTGTTGGATTAGGCCATGGTCACAGGTCCATGAAATAGTTATAATGAGACCATTGAGTTAGTACCGAGGAAGAAGAAAATAAAATTCACACTCGACTTACCTGTAAGTCGAGTGTGAATTTTATTTTCATCTTCTTCAATACATATCTGTAATAACCCCTTTGAAATGATCATTATCAATGCATGAGCGTTGTTATTTTACTGAAGATAAAATCGAAGTGATACTGTATATCGAATAGAAAGAATTAGATATTCTGGGTCAAATTAACTTACGTGTTTCTACTATACAGTATCAAGAGCCTATCACACTACTTGACTGTGTGGTACTTGACAGTATTTATTAATTTAAACGAGAGACAGAGTTCAAAACTATTTCTCCGTTTGTCTCGTGGGGGGTGTGAAATTTGATTGTATCAATTTCTTGGTCACTCTTTTTTTTACAAACTTTAAACAAAAGAAAAAAATCGAAAATTATCCGCCCCTCCAGATACGGAGTACCAAAAGGGTCAAATGCACATGCATGGGCAGAAATGGAGTGTAGATTCACCTAGCCAAAGTATCAATCAGTCGATAAGTGACACGTTCATTTTATAATGGGCTGACATAGGACATGTTATTTTTTGAGCCAATAAAACTGTTAAAACCTTAGATAAACAAATTATTGTTGATGATTCCTAAATCTACATTAACTCTATTTTACAAACATATAACTTTCATAATTTTTGGATGAAAAAAAGTTAGGTCATTTTTATATTTAATGTCCATACCCTTCTTTCTATTAACCACAATGTAAAAATCATAAAAAACGACACCCCTTTGATTAAATAACCGATTAAAACAACATTATTTTTTCCATTAAATACAAAATTGCTGATACTTCCTAAAACTAGAAAGATTTATCTTTCTAAAGGTATATAATTCATATTTCTGCTTTTAAAAAAAGTTAGGTCATTTTTCAAAAAAGCCTAGTGGACGAAGCAACTAAAACTGCATTTTACCGTGTAAGACCGGTTTGCAGCAAGCGGTTGATGACGGATCAATTCATACCTAGCACTATTCTATTCCACTGTTAAAACTGTTAGATATTCGCATACACAGGTAATACTAACAGCAATTATAACAATAATAATAATAATAAAGCGTGTGGAATGGTTTTAGTAATGTTTTTAAATTAATGTTTGAAGAAATTCTATTAAAATATGGTAAATGATGGTAACACTAAAAGCCCATTAATCTATCTAAATTATATAATATTATAGGATTCAATTATCAACTTACTAAAAAGAAAATATTATCAATTAGCAGGTTTAATTAGCTCCTTGATGTGCAATAAACTTTTTGATTTGCGGCCCGTGTCTTTCGAACACTTAGCGTGTCATTTTTCTATAATTGTTGTCTAAACATTTAAGATTCGGTGTGTCTTCCTAATGGTACTCGGACAAAACGGACCATGGACAAAACGGACCAGACAAAACGGACCACGGTTAGGACAAAACGGACCACGTTTCAGGACAAAACGGACCACGTTTCAGGACCAGACGGACCACGCTAAAAGAAAAACCAGACCATTAATTGGTGCCAATTAAAAGATTCAGGAGTATATAATTACCAAAGACAATGTTAAATGGTCACAGTTATTTGACAACTGTTCATGATCTCAACTATCTTTGGTTGTCGCAACTATCTAATTAATTTAATGATAAGATTTTTATCTTTTAAGCATGCAAATTTCTTTTTTACTGTTGCAACTAAAATAAAACATGCTTTCTCAAGGTTAACGGAAGGTCTGAACGTGGTCCGTTTTTACCTTAAACGTGGTCCGTTTTGTCCTGAACGTGGTCCGTTTCGTCCTGAACGTGGTCCGTTTTGTCCCAAGCGTGGTCCGTTATGTCCGTGGTCCGTTTTGTCCGTGGTCCGTTTTGTCCGTGGTCCGTTATGTCCCTAATTCTTCCTAATTAGGCGTCATTAAAAAAAGGTCGCTGTGATCTTTCGCATCTGAAGTAGTCCTTTTGTTAAAATTAATTGAAGATTAACTGAAAAGTGTGAAAAGTTTATTACTCAAATAGCTGAATTATTTGACACAACTGAATTGTGCAACCATCTCCAGGCTACGCCCATTTATTACCATTAAACTATATCTCCTAACTAGATGCAACAAAAGGGTTAATTTAGGAATCTAATTTTGCATAAAATACTGATAGTCATTAGAATCTCCTCGTTGATATGTTGCTCAGAATCTCCTCGCCGAGGCGATTCCTAAAGAGTGCACTCAGCATTTGTATTATTTGAGATGTTAAGGAATTAAATACTTTTTCAAGTTAAGTTCTTAATTTATTTGTTTTATTATTAAATTGCCCCTCTTGACAAAGAAATCAAACTTGCGAGTATAAAATTGCAACTGCTTTTTGAAGGTTGGATACAGATGTCCGTTTTTTATCTATTTATTTATTTCATTTTATTTTATTTTTCATTTTTTTTTCGGGGGGGGGGGGGGGGCGGGGGAAGGGGTGGGAGAGGGGGGAGCTTTTTTTCTTTTTAAATGCGTTCGTCTTTGCGCTCGTTTGGCCGTTCGTCCACAAATGCGTCGATCCCCGCGTCTAAGTTTAAATAAGTATACCTATCGAACTATAGTACCAACAATCATCAAACTGGCATAAAAGTTTTCTTAGATGACTTTAATTTAAGCGTGTCGCTTATCGTCAGATCCGGTACCATGCTATATTGTTCTTTTCGTGTAATTATGTAATTTACACTGAATAAATATATGAGCCGCGACATGACAAAACCAACAAAGTGGTTGTGCGCCCAGCGCAGACTCAGATCAGCCTGGGCATCCGCCCAGTCTGATCAGAGTCTTCGCTGTCCGCATGAAGGTAGCTTGGACCCTTAGCTACCCTTTAAGCGCTTAGCGAAGAGTCTGGTCTAACAGGGCGGATGTCCAGGCTGATCTGAGTCTGCGCTGGGCGCACAACCGCATTGTTAGTTTTCTCGTGTCGCGGCTCATATAAAGTTTTCTTGGGTAGATTAACTAGGATGCTGCTGCACTTTTGTCTCTTAATTCTTATTGCACGCTCTAGTGACTTTGTAGTTTTTTTGCTTTGACCGATCTTCCAAAAATAATTCTTTTGAATTACAACAGAAGACCCGTGAGGCTAACCGTACAGTGGATTTGTAAATTTGGTTCTTGCGTTTGGGCCTTGTCTTTGGGCGGTCGCCACTCAGACTGAACGCCTACTTAGTTTGGTGCTGCGTCTGAAGGAAGAATGAGGTTGCGCGCATAAAAAACTCAAGTACTTTATGCTGCTGTCCATTTCAACATGGAAACCATAATGCGGGTTTTGTAGGTTGTATTTCAAGCGTCGTTGTCACCTGTATATAGTCATCCAGTTATTTCTGTTTTCTTTGAAACGTGAAAGTGAGTTTTATTTGTGCAGTTCCTCTGTGCTGGACAATGTGTCTGTTTGCGAAGGTAAACCGTTTAAGTCATTTTCGTTTCTGCCTTCTTCCTTTAGCGGTATCATGGGTGGTTGTGATTTGTGATTGTGGCTTTCTCTGCACACCTTTAGTTATAGTTTCCATCTTGCCTTTGCAATTAAAATCTTAATGTCTGCCATACTTGATATACGTTTCAGTGTAGCATCTGAGTCTTGCTTGGTCAATATGTTCGGGATCAGGCCTAGCTTGAAAACACATTTAACTGTGTTCTGTGATGACTGGTGAGTTTGAGGAATTGCATTGGACGTTTGTCAAACAAAAAAAAAGGTCTAAAATGTACGATTTCTATACCTACAAATAGATTCGGGTCATAACGTCTATTCCCATTGCGTCTTCTCCTAAAATGTTCTCTCTCATCTGGCCTACTGTACTCAAACATCTTTTCCTGTTTGATCTACTCAGCCAATTTATCTACATATACGTACTCTGATTTGGTCTTCCTTATAGCTTTACACATCGTAAATTTATCACAGACTAAGTTTATGGTGCAGCATATAACAGTGACATCTAAATCCGGATGTACAACCACACGGTTAAAGTCTGATGGGTTGATGAAATGCTGACCCAAAACCAACACAAGAATTCCGCGGAATGCCGTGTTTCGCCTGTCAGCGCTTTGTGAAACTGACCTAAACGCAAAAACCCGATGAAAGTTTACGCCGCCGACGCCGACACCGGAAAAGCAATACCTATGTTTCGCTTCTGCTTCGCAGGCGAGACGAAAAACAACATAAGGTTCAAAGTCCAGCTATCTCCCTGAATACAAAATTTGGGTGACAGACCTCACTATTTAGCGGTATCGACAACTGAGGATACATTCTGTGAAAGGAAAATATTACATGTATGCATGTTCACAGACATCTTTTCCAGTTCAATACTGAAAGATATAGAACCTGTGATTAAAGTGCCTTTCTTCACAGGGTATAATCGATTCCGGCAATTTTCGCTTCCTGCAGAGACTGTCCGTCATATTTGGCTTCCGCCGAGACTGTCCGCGGACTCTTGCTTCCTGCAGAGACTACTGTCCTCGAAAAATGGCTTCCTGTCGAGACTGTCCGCGTGATTCTGCTTCCTGCCGAGAGCCTCGGCAGGAAGCAGAATCACGCGGACAGTCTCTGCAGGAAGCTATTTATCACGTACATAAGTCTCGGCAGGAAGCAAGAGTTCGCGGACAGTCTCGGCGGAAGCCATATAGGACGGACAGTCTCTGCAGGAAGCGAAAATTAGCGGAATCGATTATACCCTGTGTTCTTGTGATTACTTTAAATTCCCTAGTTGTTTGCAGACGATCATGCTGATTGTATAGATACTTCACAGAATGCTAGTGGGGGTAGATGTTTTGTCACACTGGACCAAAGAAGTCGACTTTCGGGAGTAGATGTTTTGGGAGCAGAAGTTTTTTTTAAAAGAAAGAAGACATCATGGCACTACTCCCTAAAACGACATCATTCCCCCTTTACAAGAAGAGCTTACCTCCTCATTATTTAGCATCGCAAATACCAAATGCTAGGAGGACTGTGCTTTTTAAGCCCATCTTCGTGTTCGTCACAGGCCAATCAGGGATTAGATCACAATTTCTTCTTCGCTAATTTCCTCTGTTGAAGCTGAGGATTTCATTTCTATAATTAACTCATTTATAAAGTATTTTAGTCGTACATGCACCCCCCCCCCCCCCCCCCCCAAAAAAAAAAAAAAAAAAAAATACACACAAACGCTCCTCCATACCCCTGGCCCCTCACTTTCACCAAACGTCCCATCCTGGTCCCTGGCGCATTATTTCGAAAAAAATGTTGTATAGTTTTAATATGGTTTTGCATTCTGAAATTTCCCCTAGAGTGTCTTTAGCTAGCGTTCATACAAGCAAGTATAGATCTTGTATTCGATCTTTTTGGCGGGATTTTTTTTATCTTGAACTAGGGTAGGACGTTGGGTGAAAGGGAGGGTGGGGGAGAGGGTAAGGAAGAGCGTTCGTTTGTGTGCAGTATGTGTGTGTGTGTGTGGGGGGGGGGGGGGGGGGCGGTACGGTAGGGTCGGTAGGAGGGGGCTTTTTCCGACTCGGAATACTTAACATCGGTTTTTGTCAATGGGGTAAATGTGGAAATGGGATGATATGGGACTATTCGATTGACATTATGTATTCAATTTTAGGAACTGAAGGAAAAATCAAATGTGCATTTTGGAGATGATCCTTTAAATGACATGATTGCTAAAATCAGTGACCTATATATATCCTATATATATAGGTCACTGCTAAAATTAATTTGATTATTTCATATTTGAAGGCCCCAAAAATTTGGCTCCGGCTTTGGTCTCGTCTTATCCGTTGCGGTCCTGAATTATTACAGCTACCCACTTCATTCGGAACTCCTCGACCAATTCCATGAATTCACGGAATTGGCCGAGCGGTGTTCCGATTGCTACCCACTTATGAAGCACCGGCTTTTACTGAGCCACTTGATTTTGGCATTTGGCGGGACATCCGAAACCGAAAGTAGAAAAGAAACTTTATCTGATTTGATAGAAATATTCTTCAACACATCGGCTAGATGTTGAATTCGATGAGTATTTCAGAAATGTCAATATCTTCTTCTTCTTCCGTTAAAGCACAGACACCTCAATACTCCCATAATATGAGATATCGGGTATTCTGACGTCCATATTTTATGTTTTTATACTGATATTTACATTTTTACTTTCATTGAATATCACTCTCCAAGAAATGAAAATGAAAGTAGAAATGAAAATATCAGAATAAAAATAGGAACAACAAAATGAAATATTAAATAAGAGAGTGGCAAGTTTTATGTTATAGAACTAACACCTCAATAAAGGTGTATTCTCGTATACTGGCGCATAGGTGGTGCAGGAACCTGGAACATGACGGCTGCCCAGTGCCAAGATTAATTTACAGTAAACAAACTGCACTGTGGAAACAGAACAGAATTGAACAAAGTCAGAAGGGGACAAAGTCAAAAAATGCAAATTGTCCTCAACCCTTCTAATCTAGTCATGGAAAAGTTTAGAGGGGGGGGGGGGGGGGGTGGTATAGTGCAGCTCCGGACCGAAATTATTTCAGAAACAAAGTTTCTAATTTAGTGAAAATTGAAACTTGTCTCTGGGTATTTTCCGGTCCAGAGCTGGGCTAGTGGTGGTGGTGGTGGGGTGCGGGGTGGGGGGGGGGACTTTATGAAGACAGAACTTTTTTTTTTTTCACTGGCCTCTGAAAACATTTTTTTTCATCTTGAAGGACCTAATTTCTGTTTTTTTTTTATGCCCCCGCCACGAAGTGGGGAGGGGCATATAGTTTTGCCCTTGTCCGTCTGTCCGTACGTATGTTCGTCACACTTTGTAGTACTGTTCTTGTCTCCGCAACTCCTCCTACAGTATTCGATGCAGGGAGTTGAAACTTGCAACACAGTTCAGACATGCATTGAACATGTGCATAAAGGAAACATAACTTTGATTCAGGCCTTTATTGCAGAATTATGTCCCCTTGAATAATATACATATACTCAAAAAAAATATTAAAGGGTCAAACTTTTATCCTGCGATTTCTGGAACATTTCAAACATTTGGTAAAATAAATCATTTCTACCTTCCATTTTATTCATTTTACAAGTTTTATACACATGAAGCTTGAACCTATAGCCTTTGTCTTGACTAAGGTCAAGCTTTAAGTCAAACTACCCCTAAAATGCAAGTTGTTTGAATTCCCATAGAGAATTGATAGTGTGTCAGTTTGGTCGGGAATAACTTCTAAAATTGCTGTGAGTTTTAAACTTCTTATAGCTTGCTGACCTTAAAAATGATTAAACTTGATGACTATTTAGCAATTTTTAAAAAAAATCTTGAATTGGCGAAATCGAAAATTTTGGTGAATTTGTTCCCTATGGACTTTAAAAAACTCTGATTTTGAGGGTAGTATGAATTGAAGTCTGGACTTGGTCAAGATATGGGCTATATTTTCAAACTTCATGTGTACAAAATTTGTAAAATGAATGAAGTGGAAGGTGGAAATGATTTATTTTACCAAATGTTTGACATGTTCAAGAAATCGCGGGGTAAAAGTTTGACCCTTTAATATTTTTTTCGACTATATTATGACCATATTTCACATTTGAGTACTGTTCTTGTCTCCGCAACTCCTCCTACAGTATTTGATATAGGGAGTTGAAACTTGCAACACAGTTCAGACATACATTGAACATGTGCATAAAGGAAACTTTGTAGTACTGTTCTTGTCTCTGCAACTCCTCCAATAGTATTTGATGTAGGTACTTGAAACTTGTAACACAGTTCAGACATGCACTGAACATGTGCATAAAGGAAACAGAACTTTGATCCAGGTCATTATGGCAGAATTACATCCCCTTGAATGACATGCATATTTTGACCATATTTCACACTTTGTAGTACTGTTCTTGTCTCTGCAACTCCTCCAATAGTATTTGATGTAGGGATTTGAAACTTGCAACACAGTTCAGACATGCATTGAACATGTGCATAAAGGAAACAGAACTTTCAGTCAGGTCTTTATTGCAGAATTATGTCCCCTTGAATTACATACATATTTTGACCATATTTCCATAGCTTAAATACAATCTCACCTTTTATCGTAGCTCTAGCGGCCTCATTTATTAACCGATTTTGGTATTACATCACAGTTTTATTGCGGATGACAGTACCTCGACCATTGTGTTTCAGTTTGGTAGGATGAAGGTCAAGGTCACAGTTGCTATTTTCAGAAAAACTAGAGCATTGCTCCAGCGATTTCATTTATAGATTGATTTTGATGTAACTTCACATAAATGTTAAGTATAACAATATCTTGAATAAATTGCCGCTTCAGCACCCCAGGTCCAAGGTCAAGGTCACAGTTGCTATTTTTAAGAAAAACTAAGTCATCCCTCTAGCACCTTTATTTATTGACAGATTTTGATGTAACTTCACACAAATATGTTTTAACACATAACTCATCTAGTGAGGCATATGGCGGGGGCATTCATCACCTTTAGTGATTGTCTAGTTTTACAAACTAACTCATTTTTTGTGTGTGTAATTTTATAGGCTGAACTGAATCATCAGACCCTTATTTATTTATTATACATATGTGAATGAATTTCCTTTATTTTACCCACATCAGTAATTTTACACCTTGTTGGTGCTGTCTGTAACCAGGCAAAGGGCATGTTTTAGCTTGCTTTTGCAGACCAGTGCCCTCTTCATCAGTGGTACAGATACAAACATCTCTGTATGAGGGCTTTTTCTAGCAAAATCATATGCGAAAACATGCTTTATTTGCACTTTTATTAAATATTTTCACACCGTACATTCGATCTTTAACATTTTGGTAGAACGCGGTCGGGTACGGAAAATACAGATGTTTATCCAAGCGCGCGCTTTTTTGCGGGTAAGTCCTGTTCTTAGTTTCTGGTGAGCTGGCTGGATTGTTTCTTCAATTTTCATAGCGAGAGGACATATTTTGTACCTTTCTCTGAAACGGTGCAAAAAGATGGAAATAATTCAGGACCATTATCTTTTTATTCGGTTGCTAGGTGACGCTAAATATACGGGAAATGGCAGTCGGTATATTTTGATTTGGTAAGGAATATAACGGACGGCGATTACGGAAGATACGGTCGTTTTTATTCATTTTCATGGTACGGGTCTATCACAGACGGCACTAAGTACAACATTCTAATTGCAAATTCATATGTTATGCCACTTTTATTCCTAATTTTATATCTTGTACTAAATTGGCCATACATTTGTCGTTGTTAGGATTGTATTGAGAATTTTTATGCTTCCATTGCAAAAGATTTACTCCAGATGAAAACGACAGAGGTGTGGTGTTTCCCTTGGAAGTGTATACCCATCCACCTGAAGCTCCGCTTGCCGAACTATTAGCGAGCAGTCGCTTGCTGGCCCAAAGGAGCTTTGAAAGAGTGGGAGCTCTATTGTAGAAGATTGGTAAGGCATATTTTACAGTACTTTCAATGAAATTTCTTTCATAACGACACCAAACGGAAGATAGAATTAGACTGGTTCGAATGGAAATCGACGAAAAACTTACAGCGTACAGTCGTTCTGTCGCTACGTTACGTAATGACGTCAAACGTTTCGTTTAAGAAAAACAAGATGGCGTCAACGTTAACCGCTTCAATGCGAGGAGGCTGAACGTTGGATGAAATCATTCAAAGGAAATAAAGCACCGTAGAGAAGGAACTGAAAAAGTATAGCCCGTTTTTCGAGGGGATAGATTACTAGGGGTAAATCTGTTTTCTGACAGTTTCTCATCAGTTTGTAGACAGAGTTCTCAGCTGTGGAGTTGCAAAGCTTTTAATACAAATTTAATACTACAAAAAGAGCAATGTGCTCGCCCTAAGGCAGTGCCCATTTTCATATTATGCTCTGAATGGAGAACGTGTGCATGCTGTTACTTCATGCGCAGTTCCTTTCTGCTACTTGACAACGGCATAATATGTTCTGCATGAAGTGAGCGGATATCGCACAACAATCTTCATTTTTCTTCTTTTAACTTGTATGCAAACAGCGTAAGACTAAAAAAACGTTGTGACGACGTCGATGCAACGTTATGACATCGCGACAACCTTGTATAGATGTCAATGAAACGTTGTAACATTGGGTCGACATTGTTACAACGTTGTTTCGACGCAGTATGCCAGTATGAATTGTCGCATTATTTCTGATGATCAACCGGTTTACTAGGCATTTCTAATCTCCCAAGTATGCGTAACAACTCACGCGCATGCTACTTGACCGATCTATTATTTGTGCACTGCTCGGTTTTGACATTAAATGGCAAGCCTCAAACATCTCCACACTGTCTTCAAAAGGTTAAAAGACTATCATGTAATTCATACACAGAGTCCACTCATCAGATTGAATGTCTTCGATGTTTTGCATGTACCCAGTTCAGGACATTTACCAACCAAAGCACTGAGCATACGTTGAAATCAACATAGACAACCTTGATTCAACGGAATGACATTGGATCAACGATGTTTCAATGTGGAGTGAATGCTGTGTGACTGCTGGGTAAGGTTTCTAAGAGGAGTTGGTACATGACTTTGCTCATCTACTGTCAATTCAAGGCAATGGGCAGAAATACGTCACCGTGTGACGTCATCCTGCATGTTTTGGTCACAGCCATTTCGATTTCGAGTCACTTCGATGGTAAGGTTTTATTGATTTCTCTGTGTAATACTAGTTTAGAAGTTTTTGTGCATTATGAGCTATACATGTATTTCAGTAACCAATTCATATTATGAAATTGCAAACTCTTCGACACTCACAAGTAGGCTAATGCATGACATCTTAGAGTGTGATCTTTCATAGGGGCAACTGCAATCGGACATCCTCGTCGATATATTCGATATTGCGGATACGGAATTGGCCGAAGTGTTACGATTGGGTCAGTTGGTGTCAAAGTAAACATGAGAACCACAGGGGCTTGGCCATATGCTTTGTTTCTTCATATAGCCAGTTTAGGTTATTTACAACCATTTACCAACCAATGCACTGGGCACCCAACGTTGAATCAACATAGAATCAACGTTGATTTGACGGAATGACATTGACTCAACAATGATTAATTTTGAGTGAATGATGCTGTGTGCCTGCTGGGTAAGTTTTCTAACAGGAGTTGGTTTTTGTAATTTTGAGGAAAATACAATATTTATTCATTCATAATCATCTCATACTTATTAGTTTAAATGATTCAGTTGATTAGTACATAGTAGGAGTCAGTTTAACTTTGTTATATATCACCCAGCAGGCCTAAAACGCCGAAAGGCGCCTACAGACGTGGATGCCACGTTATTACGTTGTATCGACGTCAGCTTGACGTAGGTAAGACGTCATGTGCCTGCCTGCTGGATACGTGGAATTAGAAGAAAAGACTAAGCACGACGTAAATTCCTGGCACTATGAGCGTTAGCTTTATTTGTTGTACTAAACGCCTATATTCGGTCTCGACACAAAAATAAAATATGCAATGTTAATTTTCATCTGCCATCATCTCAGTGCGCTCGCACTAAGTCTTACAATAATCGTTGAAAGATCAAGAGATCGCCGAATCCACCTTGTAGTATGTGAAAGGTAGCCTATCGAGTCGAGTACCTTTCACACCCCTGGTTAACTATGTATATACAAGGGCTGTTACGATACGAAAAAGAGCTGTTACGAAACGAAGAAGTCATAGTTACCAAACGACCTGAAGATCGCGTCGTTTGGTAACTATGATTTTTACGTTTCGTAATGTTCAGCTCTTTTTAGTTTCGTAACATCCTTGAAAACAAAGTTAACAAGGTGTGTTTGAGGTGCTAGAAGGTAGAATTCTCTCAAATGCTATTATAAGACTATACAAATTTAGTACGTGCGCACTGAGATGATGGCAGATGAAAGTTAACATTGCAGCTCAAATCCAAGATAAAAGGCGATTGTTGGACTATACATAAGCCTTCCCAGCGGGCTCAGGATGTCGAAATGACGTCGAACTGACGTCGATGCGACGTCAAAATGTCTCATCAAAGTGAATACGATGCCAGTTCGACATTTTGTGCCTGCAGGATTAGTTCAACGCTCCTAAAGACGGAATACCAACAAAGTGGTATGTGCTTCTAGCGTAGACTTAGATCAGCCATGGCATCTTCCCAGTCTGATCAGAGTCTTCGCTCTGCACTGAAAGGTTAGCTTAGGGTCTCGGCTAGCTCCGGGCGGACAGCGAACACTCTGATCAAACTGGGCCGGTGAAATACCCTGCAACGTGCAAGGTCTACACTGGGTCTCGCTAAAGCTCTTGGCATGAGGGTAATCTTGAGTTTACAAAAATCCTAGCAATAATCAAGGAGACGTGGAGCGGACATGAAAGTTAAAGTGACAGACGGACGAACTACAACTAGACGGACGGATATCGCCACGACATAATACGACCCATCTTTCAAAGGGGGCATAAAATGATCATTGCTGATACCAACCAGTGATGCGATACCTAACGCATCATCAACAACAAATTTCTCTTGATATATACAGGAAAACTCTGCTATGATCATTTTTGCTAGCCAGGGGTACTAAGTTCACTTTGTTCCTTACAATATGCCGACGACCAATTCGCTAATCAGATTGCCCACAGCGCTGCCCTTTGGCTGCAGCGAGTTGCTCCCCCGGCGTGTTAGTTTTAGATCAGAAGATCAGTTTCAAAACACAGTTTTTGCACAACTTCGCATGATCGTTCAAAAACACTGATGAACTGGTTAATCTTGACCGTCTACTCCTGTTTGGTTGTTGATTGGTTGTTTTGGGTTTAACAGCTCTATCGAGCTGTCCTGCTTAGTAACTGTTAACGGTATCCACGATGTTTTCTGTTCTGTTCTGTTTCAATTCTCGCAACGACGTTCCCAAAATGGCTCAGCGGTGCGTAACTATAGTTGCACACATCTGGCGCCGAGTGTCCGTCTATCACGATATTTTCTATCGACAAAGCGCCTATTATGCGGAAAATATTTTGTTACGGATAATTTGATTGGCTGTGATGGATGTTGTTCGCACCCATGAAATGGCGCAGTGGGAAACTCGATTAACAAATATGCCTTTATTTTAAATTGGCATATTTTTTTTCATTCACACGAGCACATTTTTCTATGACAAACCTACTTGGTCACAGGAATTTTGCCCGTGTGAACGAGGCTTATTAAGGCATCCTTGGCTTGCGAAGATGTGCTATGACAAAATAGTGCTTTATCAATTCAAAATGTTGAAGAAAACAAGTACACTACAGAAATAGTAGCGAATTGTGCAACACCTGCGACCAACACTGCAAAACCTTTTACTTCAATATGACTGCTATACCCCGTAGAAAGTGACTGCCATGACCCGTATACGTGAAAATTCCATATGTTGTGAAAGACGCCGCTTTTTCTCAAGTGTTATCAATCAACGTGATCTTACTTATGAATTTATATTTGCTTTAGATATCTGGCTACCAAAAAACATCAAAATATTTTTATAAATTATTTACTTCTAGGAGAAATTAAGATTACAAAGACAAAATTCGATGGCAAAATCCGTCCTTTTCATATTCTTGTGAAATTTCTCGTCAGTAGCGCAGATAAAAACGAGAACGATGGCATTCAAATATATACATGATTACATACAAAAACGACAACTATCTATCTGCCACAAAATACATGCATAAAGTAGAAAAAATAAAGAAAATAACTCACCCGCGAAAAGGCACGTGCCTCGGTAAACATCTGTATTTTCCGTACCCGACCGGATTCTACCAAAATGTTAAAGGTCGAATGTACGGTGTGATTTTGCACTTTGAAAGTTTGATATATACTTACTAGAGTCACATTAGAAATGAATGCAAGTAAACTAATTCATGGCTAAAAGTTCTGTGCTAAAAAGTAGGCAAGGGGAGGTGGGGGGGGGGGAGGGGGGCAATGGTCCCCAGAAACTGAATAATATTAGGGTTGATGATAAAAAAAATAAGGGCATTTTTTAGGAATTTGGCCTTTTAGAGTGATTTCTTTGCTGTAATGGCTTTGTCTCCCATAAGCTAGTGACTTTTTCGCAACTCAGTTTCAGTGGAAACATTTAGCAGATCAATAATACATGTATGTGACGTGACTGTTGTAAAGGATGTTTGTAGTAAATGTATGCACATGCGGCGCTGCTGGTGTAAAACTATTGTAGTTAATGTTAAAACATTACTGTAAATATGGGGGGGGGGGGGGGGGGGGGGGGGTCTGGGGGCTGTGCCTCCTCCCTCCACTCCCAGAAGTATTTTTTTTTTTTTTAATTTTGGGCAGAGCCAGATTATTTTTTTACTAACTTTTGAGGCAAGATTATTATCCACCTCCAAAGGTGGAGGGATATAGTTTTGTCTATGTCAGTCCATCTTTCCATCCGACCGTCCATCCGGAGCCATTACTAAGTAACCACTGGATGGAATTCTATTAAACTTAAAATAAATGTATATCACTATAGGTCTTCTCCGAATTTTAAAAACTGTTTACACTTTCTAGTTCAGTGGTGGTAAGGTTTATTCACTGAATAAGGGATGTCACCCCTGTCTGATTTAGCATACTATGCATGTGCAATCAATGCACTGTTCAAAATCTCTTATAGGCCAATTGCTGTCTATAAAACAGGTCATTTTGCTTAATATCTCTAAAACTACCATGGCTATCACTGTGAAGTAAAGCGCATCTTTAATGTCTATCTTATACATATTCCTCAAAATTATATTTTGAAACTAAAAAGTTTCTTTTGAAAACTGCCCATTTCACTGTATTTTACAAGGGAGTAAGTGTATTCATGGAACAGCCTTAGACTGGCCAATATCTACCTATGTCAACTGTTAGTTAATTGTACAGATTTACTCAATGGCACCTACATACCTGTTAATATGGTGGCTGGTTTGTGCCATTTCGTCTTGTCGCCGCGAAAAGACGCCAGGCGAAAAGACGAAAAGACGCTATGCGAAAAGACGAAAAGACGCCATGCGAAAAGACGAAAAGACGAAATAACGCCAGGCGAAAAGACGAAACCCGCCACGCGAAAAGACGAAATTTCAGGGCGAAAAGACGAAAAAACGCCATGCGAAAAGACGCCATTTGAAACTCTTATTTTGTCGTCTTTTCGCGTGGCGTCTTTTCGTCTTTTCGCCTGGCGTCTTTTCGTCTTTTCGCATGGCGTTATTTCGTCTTTTCGTCTTTTCCCGTGGCGTTATTTCGTCTTTTCGTCTTTTCGCATGGCGTTATTTCGTCTTTTCGCCGCGAAAAGACGCCACGCGAAAAGACAAAAAGACGCCACGCGAAAAGACGAAAAGACGAAATAACGCCACGCGAAAAGACGAAATAACGACACTGCATTTTTTCCTTCCTTCTCTGTAAGGGACAACACCTAAAGGAAAGACTTTGCTCCATTTGGAGCAAATTCTTTCGTTTAAGAGCAAACCTCTTTAAGAAACGATTTCTAACTAGGGGAAACTTGAAGAGGAAGTCGCAGAAGTTGTTCCCCTTTGTAAAAGTGGCGGAAGGAGCATTAGCCAAAAGAGCTGTCTGATCAGGCTCTGCTCTGTCTGCGATCGGCACGTCTTTAGAAAACTATAAATTTGTTCAAATTTTGGGTTAGCTGCAGGTTAAAGTATGCCGTATTCATATCATGTTTCAGCGTTAATATAAACACTTGTAACTTTTCCTCCATAATTTGTGGGAGATTAGATTGTCAACAAGGTACTTAATCTTTTTGGTAGTTTAAGATCGAAACGAAGATATAATTATGATGAAATTGATTCGAGTATTTTTCTCCAAAACATTAGGACGGCTCATTTTCTTGGTCCTTTGAACCAAAATACAGTGTAAATGAAATGTATTATGGGGTCACCTGTCTTAAGTAGCCACTTCTTGTCCTTCCCTTGGGTGACCCCTGAAGACAGGTTTGACTGTATTTCTCAAAAATGCTTGCTACAACAACGTATTAGGTCTGCCTACGCTCCTGAATGAGTAAATTTGCGTCTGCTAATTTTTAAGTCAACATGGCCCAGATTATTTTAATCAATAACTGTAATTATTACAGACCCCATACTAATACTTATAGCTATCCTTTTCACTTTTAACAAGTTTTATTTTTCTGTTGGATAAAATAGAGTTTTAGTGGCAAATCCATTCTAATTTTCATAAGACTGCTGCTTGATACTGGTTATCTTGATTATATCTGTGTTTGATCTCAGTCAACAAGGCACAAATTTGTTATTCAATCTAAACGGTACCATACTGACCGAAAATGTTGCCGACCCCACGTTAATTTTATAGTCTATCCTTACAATTTTTAGCTGTCAAAAAGATATATTAAAAAGCATTTCAGTGGCAAATTCTGTGATCAGACTGCTTCTGTAGCTGCGTTTGCAGTAGTCTGATATGAGTCTTTTTCGTTTACTCAGACAAATCTGTCTTAGTATTAGGAATCTATACAGTTATCAATAAAAGGGTATTTGTGTGTCGTTATTTCGTCTTTTCGTCTTTTCGCCTGGCGTCCCTTCGTCTTTTCGCATGGCGTTATTTCGTCTTTTCGCGTGGCGTTATTTCGTCTTTTCGCCTTTTCGCACCGAAAAGACGAAATAACGCCACGCGAAAAGACGAAATAACGCCACGCGAAAAGACGAAAAGACGAAATAACGCCATGCGAAAAGACGAAATAACGCCATGCGAAAAGACGCCAGGCGAAAAGACGAAAAGACGAAAAGAAGCCATGCGAAAAGACGACAATTAAGAGTTTCAAATGGCGTCATTTCGCATGGCGTTTTTTCGTCTTTTCGCGCTGAAATTTCGTCTTTTCGCGTGGCGGGTTTCGTCTTTTCGTCCTTTCGCATGGCGTTATTTCGTCTTTTCGTCTTTTCGCATGGCGTTTTTTCGTCTTTTCGTCTTTTCGCATGGCGTCTTTTCGTCTTTTCGCATGGCGTCTTTTCGCGGCGAAAAGACGAAAAGACGAAAAGACGAAATGGCACAAACCAGCCACCATATGTTAATCTTTTCATCTGAGTAAAACTGAAATTCACTTATTTATTTGTTGCGAAGATAATTGATTGGTGATGAATAGGATTAATTTAGCTATAGAAACATGTCTTGTTTGCGATGCATATATGGGCATTGCTTATTGCTATTACACACGGCGCCAGGTGTGTGCAACTATGGTTACGTACTGTTGAGCCACTTGGGTAACGTCGATACGAGAATTGAACAGAACTATTACATTAAATGATTGTACTCCCCTCTATTTAAGCTGAAAATTTTGAAAATTGAATAGACAAAAGCAAAAAACTGACATGATAAAATTCTGAAAGTCAGTTTCCAGTTATGTATTAGTTTGACAATACCAGTGGAGAAAAAAAATCAATTTTATCACCAATAGTAAAAGAGAAAATGTGCAAAATGACCTGTTTTATAGACCGCAAATGGCCTATACCTGGCTAATTGTGCGTAAATACATGCTTAGAAGCCATGCATCCTATGACTTCCTAAAAAGGCCAAATTCTGAACTTCATGATTTTAATGCTGATACTCTTCTATTGAAATATTTGAACTGGTTTCTTAACTAAAACTAGATATTTGTGGAAACTGGACCTAAAGACAGCTATTCAGAAGACCTTGAATAAAAGACATATGCAATACTGAAGGTCCTGAGAAACAGTTTTCAAACTATTTATAAGAACTTGTTGACTGGCTTTCGCCATGGCAGTATAGGCTTTGCAGGACTGATGCTTATTATTATATCTCTTTGCATGGACATCATTGGATTCCGATGTCTTTCCCTCTTCATCTTATTCATTTTACTGTTCACCATGTACATGCATATACTTGGATTTTCTCAAAGTGATATAAAACACAGGTGTGAATGTGGTCTTACAAGCAAATAAAGTTCCAAAATGATCTGTAAAACATGCACCACCTCACTAAATATTGGGACAGGAATGTCTGGGCAAACACTGTAGACCAAGACCAGACTGTTCAGGGACAGCAATAGTATTTCCCATTCTGCCAGCACCTTTGTGCCAAATTGATGATAGTCAAATCAGTGAAGCTTCTGGTAAAATCAACTTAATTTAGGTTTACAATGGCATCTGCTGCAGAGATGGCTTCTGTCAATATTAAAGCTGCTATGATAAGGTATTATATCAGGCATAAGCAGTCAGCTGTAGCAGAATAGGTTAAATTTGTGCTAAAATGGGCAGTCAACCTTAGCAAAAAGTGGACTTGGCGGTTCCGCATCAGACCTGTTCTTAAAATTTGTATAAGAGCTATATAAGGGGCTGATGCACGTGAAGTTTCGTCAGACTGGCCTCAGTAATGCAGGAGTTATCACCCTTTAATTGATTTCAAAATAACAAAATGAACCATAACTAAGTAATCAATTACCAGAATTTAATGAAACTTAAAATAAATGTGTATCACCATAAAACAGTTCTGTCAGAATGACATCAGCAGTGCATGAGTTATTGCCCTTGAATCAATTTAAAATCAACAAATTTAGTCATAACTATGTAATCAATGAATGGAATTCTATGACACTTATACTTCATATGCATTATCATAACAGGGTGGTTCATATTAAGTTTTGTTGGACTTGCTTCAGTAATTCATGAGTTAATGCCCTTTAATTGCTTTAAAGTAGATAAATTGAGGCTTAACTAAATAATCAATGCATGGAGTTTCATGAAACTTAAAACAATTTTGTATCATTAACATGGCAGTGCACATTAAATTTTGTCATGATGACATCAGTAATGCATGAGTTATTGCCCTTGATTTGATTTAAAATACACAAATTTGCCATAACTAAGTTGCCAATGAACAAAATTTCTTGAAACTTGACATAAATATATATTATCACGGTGTGAGTGAGCACTGTGATGCTGAGGCAAGTGGTTTAAAATGGCCTTTATACTCATTCATGGATTATTGCCCCCTTGATTTAAAGTCCACAGCTTCAGTCGTAACTAAAAAACCAATGAACGAAATTTTATCAAAATGATAAAATAAGCCATAAACAAATCAACCATTTCGGCGGGGGATATAAATTCAATGAATTTACTTGTTTTTAGCTCACCTGAGCACGAAGTGCTCAAGGTGAGGTATTGTGATCGGTCTTTGTCCGGCGTCCGGCGTCAACTTTTGCTTTAAACGACTTCTTCTCCAAAACTGCTAGCCGGATTTCGAAATAATTTCACAGAAATGTTCCCTGGGGGACTGTCTACCAAAATTGCTCAAATGGTTCCGCTCTGCTGAACAATATGGCCGCCAGAGCTAAAAATAGAAAAACCTTTAAACAACTTCTCCTCCAAAACTGCTGGGCCGATTTTGAAATAATTTCACAGAAATGTTCCTTAGGAGACCCTCTACCAAAATTGCTCAAACAGTTCCACTCCGCTGAACAATATGGCCACCAGAGCTAAAAATAGAAAAACCTTTAAACGACTTCTCCAAAACTGCGGGGCAGATTTTGAAATAATTTCACAGAAATGTTCCTTAGGTGACCCTCTACCAAAATTGCTCAAATGGTTCCGCTCCGCTGAACAGTATGGCCACCAGAGCTGAAAATAGAAAAACCTTTAAATGACTTCTCCTCCAAAACTGCTGGGCCGATTTTGAAATAATTTCACAGAAATGTTCTTTAGGAGACCCTCTACCAAAATTGCTCAAACGGTTTCGCTCCGCTGAACAATATGGCCACCAGAGCTAAAAATAGAAAAACCTTTAAATGACTTCTCCTCCAAAACTGCTGGGCCGATTTTGAAATAATTTCACAGAAATGTTCCTTAGGAGACCCTCTACCAAAGTTGCTCAAACGGTTCTGCCCCACTGAACAATATGGCCACCAGAGCTAAAAATAGAAAAAAGCTTTAAACATCATCATTTCTAAAGCCAATGGATCGATTTCAAAATTTTTTTACAGAAATGTTTTACTCATGGCTCTGAACAAAAATTTCTCAAACGGTTCTGCTCCGCTGAACAAAATGGGCGCCAGAGCTAAAAATAGAAATAAATCTTAGAATGACACAGAGGGCACAGTTATGATCCAATCATCATGAAACTTTGTCAGAATGTTTATCTTAATGAAATCTAGACCATCCTTGAAACTGGGTCATGTGGGGTCAAAAACTAGGTCACTGGGTCAAATCTTAGAAAAACCTTGTGCACACCCTAGAGGGCACAGTTATGATCCAATCTTCATGAAACTTTGTCAGAATGTTTATTTATATAAAATCTAGGCCAGATTTGAATCTGAGTCTTGTGGGATCAAAAACTAGGTCACTAGGTCAAATCTTAGAAAAACCTCATGTACATTCTAGAGGGCACAGTTATGATCCTATCTACGTGAAACATTGTCAGAATGTTTACTTTCATGAAATTTATACCAGATTTGAAACTGGGCCATGTCAGGTCAAAAACTAGGTCACTAGGTCAGTTCTTAGAAAAACAGTGTGAACGCTTTTGAGGACACAGTTTTGTTCTAATCTTCATGAGACTTTGTCAGAATGTTTGTCTCCAATGAATCTGGACCAAGGGTGCAACTTGGTCATGTTGGGTCAAAAAGTAGGTCACTAGGTTAAACCTTAGAAAAACATTGTGTACACTCTAGAGGGCACAGTTTTGATAACTTTGTCAGAATGTTCATATCCAAGAAATCTAGACCAGGTTTGGAACTGGGTCATGTGGGGTCAAAATCTAGGTCATTAGGTTAAATCTTATAAAAACCTTAGGTACACAATAAAGGGTTCATTTTCCATTTAATCTTTGTGAAACTCTGTCAGTCATATGGATGTCTCTGAGGTTAAGTTCACTGGATACTCAGGTGAGCGATCCAGGGCCATCATGGCCCTCTTGTTTGAAATCCCCTTACAAGCAATTTATTTTTTTCTTGCATATACCAGCCCCCTTCCCCTTCAGTAAGTATACTGTATATTTAAGCGTTTGAAAAGTTCAAAACATCACAATACATACAGTATGTGATTTGACTTTGAATTCGTAAAATTTCCAGGGGATTCATAATTTTCAAGGCCAGCAAGTCCAGGGACTCGTAGAACAAATTTGTAAAAAAAAATCACTGAGGTAATTAAATGCAGAATGTATACTCCCACACTTAAATAAGTTCCCCGCATTCCAATGCAATAAATACAAAGGACTATAACAATTATTAAAAAAAAGACATACTCTTATGCCTCTTTTTATCCTCAGCCTTGACTAAGACAATGAATGACAACCCATTCTCGTCATGCCTTTTCAACAAAATTGGCCTTTTAATTCAAATGAAATTGCTGCAATGCCTATATATATCCTTTTCAGGTTGAACTATTGGTTGTTTAGTCCTGAGCCATTTTACTTTCATCTTGTGAATGTAATCCTGCACTCGGGCATCACATGTTTATTCGTGTACATCTGTCATCATGTCTTCAGACTGTGCAGAGCAACTTCATTTCTGGCAGGGATATTATTTGCGGTACATCCGATTCACACAGAAGCAGTAAGTTGATATTTTCATTTCAATTTGTTCCTTTATCACCATTTAGGATGAAGAGAAAAAACTTGGGTGACTTTCTATATTCTTCCTTGGCATCTGTGATGGGGACTAGCTGCTCTTAAAGGAAACAGTTTGCACTTTGAGGGAGCAAACTGTTTTTTTCTATAAGAAATGCCGCCAGTAAGACAGTAGACAAAGTCTTCCTGATAAGAATTTGTACCCATTCATCTTCAGAATGCTTTTCTTATTGTAAGGTGTATGGTAAATGGTGCACCTCCATGTTTTTCTGCCATTTTCAAGGGGAACAACTCTTGTGACTTCTATTTGCTTTCCTGGACAGCATAGCCCTTCCAAAACGTGGTCTACTCTAAAAGGAAAGAATACTCTAAAAGGAAAGAATTTGCTTCTACAGGAGCAATTTTTTCCTCTTTCAGAGGTCCATATAAGAAAGGGTAACAGGGATAATATAGTGATAAATATCCTTATGTTTCCACGAAAACTTACATTGTGACCCCTCATTAGAATCATGTCGCTGAGACGGTTCTAATGAGGGCTCACAATGTATGCTTTTGTTCAGAAATTATCTCTGAACTATTCTTGTTACCCCTTCTTATCTGGAGCTCTGCAGTCTTTCCTTTAAGAGTTGACTCATACCAAGAAGGGAGGCAAGAATGAAAATGGCAGAGTTGCTTCCCATGAAAGTGTTCTTATTTACTTTAATATTCAGACTTACATGTCAGTAGATCCTCCATAATTTTGCCAAAAACAATTGTCAGAGATAAAAGAATGTTTTTTAACAGTAGCAAACAGTGCAGATCCTGATTAGGCTGCTCCCTAGGTCTCAATAGATGTAGTCTCATAAGAATACCATTGTACTGTGCACCAGTCACTTGCAACCTCTGTGGACAGCTGGGACTTTGACTTTTTTCTCTGCTGAGTTCCAGTAGATGACCTTCACTGCTGGGACAATTACATGTAATTTCTGTTCAAATCGGTGTTCAAATTTCCATCCCCACTGAGCCCAGGGACTGTGATCAGCAGTTGGGATCACTATCATCGTTCCATCTATTTTAGCAGGAAATCGGATGCTCTGCATAATGTACCGAACTGTGGGACAACTGCACACCAAAGCACCTTGAAAGGGCTAGTTAAATGCATTAAATGCATGAAAAGTGAATCACGAAAGAGAATTCTATGAAATTCGTTAAATGAATGGAGACTGTGATAGTAACATTGATTCAAGGGATTACCATGTTATAGTCAAAACCATGTAAAAAATAGCCATCAGAGGAGATGGCAAATCCCCCGACCGAAGACCCCCATGGGCCTTGGTAAAAAGGGTGCACTTCAAAACACATATTAGTAATATGTTGTCGTTCTTTTATGCTTCTGATTGACATTAACTGTTAACAGATGCATGATTATCTAACACTCAAGCTAAAACAGTATGCTTGACTGCTAAAAAGAGGTAATATCTCAAACAGCCACCATATACACAAATGTATAGCATACGATACATTCAACTTTCAAAATGTGTGAATAACTTCTAAAGTACAAGCCCTACAAATCTAATTTTGAGCTCTCTAGTAAGTAGTAAGTGAATTTGGACAAAGAATCCAAATCTGGAAAAAAAAAATTTTTTTTTGGGGGGGGGGGGGGGGGGGGGGGGGGGGGGTGCGGGAGGGGTCACGGGAATGTGGAGGGGTAAGAGAGAGTTAGGAACACTGATAAGATATCACAGCATGATCATCAATATTCTAAAAGGTACACGGTTATTCAAATTCTGGAGCTGGCCAGGGTTATACAGTTATGGAGCAGAGACTCAAACAGCAGCTCAAACTACCAAAGGGAAATAATTCACTGAGTCTAAAAGCAAGAGTTATCATTCATGTATGAGACAAATTGTCATGACCTGTTCTGCATATCTGTGAAGTATCATGAAAATATTTCAAAAGGTATTCAAGCTATGGAGCGGACACCTAAAATCATCAAAGGGAAATAACTCCAAAAGTAAGAAAGCAAGAGTTGTCATTCTTATTCGCGACACATCATCATGACCTGTTCAACATATCTGTGAAGTATCATGAAAATATTCCAAAAGGTATTCAAGTTATAGAGCGGACACGAAATCAGACCTAAAACCATCAAGGGGAAATAACTCAAAAAGTAAGAAAGCAGGAGTTGTCATTCTTGTTCGCGACACATCGTCATGACCTGTTCTACATATCTGTGAAGTATCATGAAAATATTCCAAAAGGTATTCAAGTTATAGAGCGGACACAAAATCATACCTAAAATGATCAAGGGGAAATAACTCAAAAAGTAAGAAAGCAAGAGTTGTCATTCTTTTTCGCGACACACCGTCATGATTTGTTCTACATATCTGTGAAGTATCATGAGAATATTCCAAAGGGTATTCTAGTTATAGAGCGGACACGAATATGCCAAAAAATCACACCTAAAACTATCAAGGGGAAATAACTCAAAAAGTAAGAAAGCAAGAGTTGTCATTCTTGTTTGCGACACATCGTCATGACCTGTTCTACATCTCTGTGAAGTATCATGAAAATATTCCAAAGGGTATTCAAGTTACAGAGCGGACACGAATCTGCCAAAAAATCACCAAAGGGGAGATAATTCAAAAAGTACAATAGCAAGAGTTACCATTCTTGTACGCGACACATCGTCATGACCTGTTTTACTTAACTGTGAAGTATCATGAAAATATTCCAAAGGGTATTCAAGATATAGAGCGGACAAGAAAGTGTTTACGGACGGACGGACAGACGGACGGACGGACGGACGCCAGGCTCATCGCTATATCCCCCGAACCTTTCGGTCGGGGGATAAAAATGAACAGTAGGAGTTCCAGTAGGTTATGTGCTGGCCCACTGATCTAGTGGTCCCAGGTTTGCAACCAGCTGGAGACAAAAATCGTTCCAGGGGTTCTGTTACACGCAGCTTTCATAATCACCCTCCCGTCGTCCTGATGTTAAAAAAGACGTAAAATTGCAAGTCATCTATCCTTCTATTATGAACAGTACTGTGAAGCAGTTCAGGAATAATGATCTAGGGTCGAGTTGGGTAACTTTGGACAGGGGGTAAAATTTAATTTGGACATACCATTGTAAACAATGAAAATCTCAATGAGACGGCTCATAATGAGCTGTCTCATTGAGATTTTCACTGTTTGCCCAGTTAATTTTGTTTTAATTCCAAGCAGCTGACATATAAAGGAAACAAATTGTCACTATCCGAATTTACCCGTTGTCCGAATTTACCTGACTTTACCCTACATTTACATCGTGAAGGGGTTCTTGGCAAACTCCTTAAACTGGTTTGAGTTATACCCTTTTCTGACTTATACATTGGTTTAAACACTGTTTTATTTGTATAATAATCATATAATGTACAACAAATAGAAGTACAAACAATACAAAAATCATACAAATGGGATTCAGAAGAAAGTCAAGGACGTATTTAAATCTGTATCCCAGTTGGAAAATGGCTTATACATTGTGGGATGAACTTTCTGTAGAGGCAAGTTTCTTTGCCCATAGAAAAATGCTTCTTCTGGACATAGATATTTCATTCTACTTTTTATCCCCCGACGGAAAGGTTCGGGGGATATAGCGATGAGCCTGGCATCCGTCCGTCCGTCCGTCCGTCCGTCTGTCCGTCCGTCCGTAAACACTTTCTTGTCCGCTCTATATCTTGAATACCCTTTGGAATATTTTCATGATACTTCACAGTTATGTAGAACAGGTCATGACGATGTGTAGCGTACAAGAATGGTAACTCTTGCTATTGTACTTTTTGAATTATCTCCCCTTTGGTGATTTTTTGGCAGATTCGTGTCCGCTCTGTAACTTGAATACCCTTTGGAATATTTCCATGATACTTCACAGAAATGTAGAACAGGTCATGACAATGTGTCGCGAACAAGAATGACAACTCTTGCTTTCTTACTTTTTGAGTTATTTCCCCTTGATAGTTTTAGGTGTGATTTTTTGGCAGATTCGTGTCCGCTCTATAACTAGAATACCCTTTGGAATATTCTCATGATACTTCACAGATATGTAGAACAGGTCATGACGGTGTGTCGCGAACAAGAATGACAACTCTTGCTTTCTTACTTTTTGAGTTATTTCCCCTTGATCATTTTAGGTATGATTTCGTGTTTGCTCTATAACTTGAATACCTTTTGGAATATTTTCATGATACTTCACAGACATGTAGAACAGGTCATGACGCTGTGTCGCGAACAAGAATGACAACTCCTGCTTTCTTATTTTTTGAGTTATTTCCCCTTGATGGTTTTAGGTCTGATTTCGTGTCCGCTCTATAACTTGAATATCTTTTGGAATATTTTCATGATATTTCACAGATATGTAGAACAGGTCATGATGATGTGTCGCGAATAAGAATGACAACTCTTGCTTTCTTACTTTTGGAGTTATTTCCCTTTGATGATTTTAGGTGTCCGCTCCATAGCTTGAATACCTTTTGAAATATTTTCATGATTCTTCACAGATATGCAGAACAGGTCATGACAATTTGTCTCATACATGAATGATAACTCTTGCTTTTAGACTCAGTGAATTATTTCCCTTTGGTAGTTTGAGCTGCTGTTTGAGTCTCTGCTCCATAACTATATAACCCTGGCCAGCTCCAGAATTTGAATAACCGTGTACCTTTTAGAATATTGATGATCATGCTGTGATATCTTATCAGTGTTCCTAACTCTCTCTTACCCCTCCACATTCCCGTGACCCCTCCCGCACCACACCCCCCCCCCCCCCCCCCCCCCCCAAAAAAAAAAAAAAAAAAAATTTTCTTTTCAGATTTGGATTCTTTGTCCAAATTCACTTACTAGAGAGCTCAAAATTAGATTTGTAGGGCTTGTACTTTAGAAGTTATTCACACATTTTGAAAGTTGAATGTATCGTATGCTATACATTTGTGTATATGGTGGCTGTTTGAGATATTACCTCTTTTAGCAGTCAAGCATACTGTTTTAGTCTGAGTGTTAGATAATCATGCATCTGTTAACAGTTAATGTCAATCAGAAGCATAAACACGCCTACCAATCGCTCTCATGCGAAACCATGGTTCAGAACGCCAATCCATGAGAGGAGTTCCCGGTTTTGCAGGAGAGGAGCCAAAATCGTAAACAAATTTGACATCGGCACAAGGTTTGAGGTATTTATTTTCTCTGAAAACTATTTATGCAAAATATAAGAATGCTATTTTGTCACATATAGATTGTTTCTTCGGCACATGAAAGGATTAGGCACATGGTCTTGCATTTTTCCAGATATACATTTAGTACGGCGGAGCATGTGTTCAAAGTCAGTCTCGGCGATATATACATGTAGGGAAAAGTCGCATTTTCTTGCTTGATTTTGAGTCTCTGACCTTGACAGTCGCAAAGAAGTGAACAGAACTACTGTATGGGTGAATCCAAAGGTTGGAAGTAAGCTTTCCGTGATGGACAGTTTAGAATTTAGAAAATATACGCAAAAACTTGGCATCGTCTGCCCGGTTCCGCATGAGATAATAGAATATATAACGAATTTTTATCAAACACAAAAACAGCTTCTGAACAATAATTGGATCAAATCTAATATGAACTCTGTGATAAATCGTTATTTTATACTTTGCAGATGACTTTCTGTCTATTTTTATTCCCCGTTTGTCTTTTAAGGCCTTTTGCAAACCCTCTTTCAAACCCTCTTGCATGCCTCAGAAACAGACAAACGGGGAATAAAAACAGCCAGAAAGTCATCTGCAATGTATAAAATAATGATATATCACAAAAGTCATGTTAGTTTTGATCCAATTATTGTTCAAGAGCTGTTTTTGTGTTTGATAAAAATTCCTTATATTTTCTATTATCTCATGCGGAACCGGGCTGACGATGCCAAGGTTTTGCGTATATTTTCTAAATTCTAAACTGTCCATCACGGAAAACTTAATTCCAACGTTTGGATTCACGTATACAGTAGCTCTGTTCACTTCTTTGCGACTGCCAAGGTCAGAGACTCAAAATCAAGCAAGAAAATGCGACTTTTCCCTACATGTATATATCGCCGAGACTGACCTTGAATACATGCTCCGCCGTACTAAATGCATATCTGGAATAATGCATGACCATGTGCCTAATCCTTTCATGTGCGGAAGAAACAATCTATATGTGACAAAATAGCATTCTTATATTTTGCATAAATAGTTTTCAGAGAAAAAAAATACCTCAAACCTTGTGCCGATGTCAAATTTGTTTACGATTTCGGCTCCTCTCCTGCAAAACCGGGAACTCCTCTCATGGATTGGCGTTCTGAACCGCGGTTTCGCATGAGAGCGATTGGTAGGCGTGATAAAAGAACGACAATATATTACTAATATGTGTTTTGGAGTGCACCCTTTTTACCAAGGCCCATGGGGGTCTTCGGTCGGGGGATTTGCCATCTCCTCTGATGGCTATTTTTTAAATTCTTGCAAAGTAAACATATTTTTCTGTTTTAATAGAAATGGAAATAAATAGCTGGAACAGGTGAGGGCAAAATATTTAAAGTTACCCTACATTTACATCGTGAAGGGGTTTGATTAACAGTACCCTAAAGCAACCATCCCTCATAGAAAGTAAATTCATTAAACCAAATTATTTTAATGACACTAAATATGGGGACAGAAGTGCAACAGCAAACAGTGCGGACCCTGATCAGACTGCTCCTAAGGGAGCAGTCTTTTCAAGGTCTGCACTGTTTGTCATTTTGTAATCCCCTCTTCCACCATGTTCACCCAAGTTTTTGGGTACATCACATAATAGTAAATTAGCAGTAGCTTATGAAGCTGTCCCAATAGGTTTGACAATTAATAGTAATATTTGGCCCCTTATTTATATTAATCAATATAAAAAGAGAGTAATCTAAGCCTTTCAGAAATCATCTAATACTCTTCAAACAAGTTTTTTTTGCCTGATTAGGTTTAAGCAAACACATGAAGAGAGATTAAGATATTTGAATATATTTCATGAGTTGGTGAGCTCTTCAGAAAAAGAAAAAAAAAACGCATGTACCATAATCGCCCTTAATGTTAAGACACCTGGATCCAGTTGTTCTGAACTAGTGACATTGTTAAATTTTCTGTTGTATTATTATATGTAAAAATACTATCAGCAACAAAAGCTCCTCACAATTTTTCAGCAAACAATGTAACTGCACTAGAGGACTTAATGAATCATTGACAGCTAACAAGTGTCCATTCCCTTAATACGTTGAGTATGGTACTTCCCTTGTCTGGAGAGTATGGTACTTCCCTTATCTGGAGAGTATGGTATTTTCCTTATCTGGAGAGTATGGTACTTCCCTTATCTGGAGAGTATGGTATTTCCCTTGTCTAGAGAGTATGGTACTTCCCTTGTCTAGAGAGTATGGTACTTCCCTTATCTGGAGAGTATGGTATTTCCCTTGCCTATAGAGTATGGTACTTCCCTTGTCTGGAGAATATGGTACTTCCCTTATCTGGAAAGAATTGTACTTCCCTTATCTGGAGAGTATGGTACTTCCCTTATCTGGAGAGTATGGTATTTCCCTTGCCTAGAGAGTATGGTACTTCCCTTTTATGGAGAGTATGGTATTTTCCTTATCTGGAGAATATGGTACTTCCCTTATCTGCAGAGTATGGTACTTCCCTTATCTGGAGAGTATGGTACTTCCCTTATCTGCAGAGTATGATACTTCCCTTATCTGCAGAGTATGGTACTTCCCTTATCTGGAGAGAATGGTATTTTCCTTATCTGGAGAGTATGGTATTTTCCTTATCTGGAGAGTATGGTACTTCCCTTATCTGGAGAGTATGGTACTGCCCTTATCTGGAGAGTATGGTACTTCCCTTATCTGGAGAGTATGGTACTTCCCTTATCTGGAGAGTATGGCACTTCCCTTATCTGCAGAGTATGGTATTTCCCTTATCTGCAGCGTATGGTACTTCCCTTATCTGCAGAGTATGGTACTTCCCTTATCTGGAAAGTATGGTACTTCCCTTATCTGCAGAGTATGGTACTTCCCTTATCTGGAGAGTATGGTATTTTCCTTATCTGGAGAGTATGGTACTTCCCTTGTCTGGAAAGAATGGTACTTCCCTTGTCTGGAGAGTATGGTACTTCCCTTATCTGGAGAGTATGATACTTCCCTTATCTGGAGAGTATGGTATTTTCCTTATCTGGAGAGTATGGTACTTCTTTTATCTGGAGTTGTCAGGGCCCTTTAAACATTATTTTGTTGTTTTTGCCCAGGAAAATATACAGGAGATCTAATTGATGATATGCTAAATAGAAATTTTATTTAAATAAACATAATTTTGTCATTTAAAAGGAGAATGCTTGAGGACATTTGTTTTTAACCCTTAAATTGTAAAGATAATGCAGAAAACAAAATTTGTGTATGAATATTCAAGAAAACTGTTGATCCAAGATCACATCGAAAATTCAAAAACTAAAGGGAAATGGTTAGGCCCAGGTGAGGCAGCCCTTACTGAGCTGCCTCATCTGGATCTACACTGTATTGTCATGTTTGGCACTTTAAGGGTTAAAATAAAACCATAAGTAGTAATCTGAAAAGTATATTATATCAGTTTAAAACTTCCAAGTTAAGCAGTTGGGAAAAGAAAAATTTCAAAGGATGGCCGTGAGAATCAGACAGGTTGTCAGAATTTCTTCTGATCTAGAATTTTTCCAATGAAAAAAAGGTGATGTCTTGTCTTATACATTTATAATAGGACTCAGCATAATGGGACACTTTGGGCAAAATGCTATGTCACATTAGCCAAAAAAAAAAAATATGCACACTTGTTTAGATTCTTTTTAAAACATACAACTATTAATTCATATATCTATATGCAAACAACAGCTTAATCTGGACAAGCTTTCACAGTAACATCATCAGAAATATTGTTTTCAAGTCCATGTAACAAAAAGATTTGTTTTGAACATACATGTACTTTTAGGTTTGTAAAAGGCACCATTGCCATTCACAAATTCACAATGGCTGTTACACTATTTGATTAAGTGGGAGTTTTCCCACTCCTCCTCAAGGGGATATGTCCGTGCATGTGTGTGTGTGTGTGTGTGTGTGTGTGTGTGTGTGTGTGTGTGTGTGTGTGTGTGTGTGTGTGTGTGTGTGTGTGCGTGCATGCAGGAGGGCAGAGGAGAAGGAGTGGGAAAACTCCCACTGCCAACAGTTGGCAGGGTCAGGTTATATAATAATCTTTCTTCAGGACAAACTTGTAATGGTGGGAATGTCTTACTTCTTAGCATACTGTTGAAACCCTGCACATGTTTGGCTTCCAATATAAAGTGACACAGTATTAATGTAAGTTCGTGACATCATGATGTTATACCAACATTGATATGACAACAATTTAACATCACACTTACACTGACATGAAATGTGTTTTGACATTTTGCGCATGCTGTGACCTCTGTCAGAGTTGTACACAGGCAAAAAGATTGTCTAGTCTCTTGTTTTCATCTTCACAAGCCAAGGGTACTAAGTCCACTTTGTTTCTTACATACACAATTTCTTACATACACAAGGCTCAAAGTAGACTTAGTACCCTTGGCTAGCCTTAGATACATAAGGAATAAAGTAGACTTAGTGAAGATACTTGTTTCTAGAGCTGTACATAATTTTTCAGGTATCGGGTATTGTTGGCATGGCAGAATTGTTATCCTGTATACTGTTCCTGACTTCTTTCATCTGTTATACAAGGTGGGTAAAACTCTTTGTTGTACTTATGTGTCACATCAAAATTATGCCCTGGCAGAACAACCCTAGGGGAGAATCGGTAAATTTCGGACAAGGGGGTAAATTAGGACATACCATTGCAAACAGTGAAAATACAGGTGGGATGGCTCATCTGTATTTTCACTGTTTGGCCAGTTATTTCATTTTTGTTTTAGTTCCAAACAACTGACAGATAAAGGAAACAATGTCACTGTCCAAATTTACTGGCTGTCCGAAATTACCGGACTCTCCCTTATAGGGTTGGACTGTTTAGAAAGTCCCTACACATGGGAGGTGGACTGAAAGTCTCTGAACTGGGCAAGAAATAAGAAACATTACTGAATAACCAGCCTGAAGAAGTCTAGTTTAAGGGAAGTAAACCTTTCTGCAAAGGAAGGCAATACTTGTCTGTCTGTCCTTCTTTCCTTCTGTCCAGCTGTTTGTCTATCTGGAGCCATAACAAAGTAACCACTGAACAGAATTTCATGAAACTTTATAATAAGTAGATATCACTATAATTACAATGATGCACGTCAGGTTCTGTCAGACTGGCTGCAGTAGTGCAGGAGTTATTGCCCTTGATTTAAAATCACCAAAATATGCGAAAACTAAGTAACCAATTACTAGAATTTCACAAAACTTAACCCATTCCATTCGGGATACCCCTTTAGGGGTATCTTGGCAAACAGGTTGGATCTGTTTGTGGGGCCTGATCTGAGATCCAAACTGTTTGCCTCCTAGACATCATTTCTAGACCAATATTGTCAAAATATTCTTGATTTTTGATGCAGACGACAATTTCAGCAGACGACTAAAAATACCCAGAATGCAATGGGTTAAGATAATCTGTTAAGGCATTACAGTTTTAATGGAATTTGCATTCAAGGTTAATTCAGTTTTAAGACCAAATGTAGTAAACAAGGCTAAAAGTTCCTTAGAAAATGAAAAAAAAACTAGAGGCAGCGACCAGCCTGCATATTCTACAATCTGAGCTTCCTTGCATGCCTGTGTATGTGTTGAAATGCATCCTTGGCAATGTCTGTCAGCAAAGTCTCTGAAAAGACTGTTGTAATACTGCTCATCTCTTTTTAATCAAAGACAGCAGTTTAACTCAAAGGTGAAATCAACAGTTATATCATTTATTGGAACAAATCAATGGAAATCTCAATTTAGCAACACACAGACTATTAAAAAACTACTTCTGGATATCAGTTGGTTTGATAACCTGAACAGGAAAGATTGGTGTATAATGTTGGAAAGAATGACAACAGATTTGTGTTACAAGCTTCATACAGAGAGGATACTGAAGAGTTTGGACGTACATAGCTAACCCCCACCAGTCATCTTTGTGTAAATAGGCATGTGTACAGGACTTTTATTACTGTTTTAGCACCCCCTTATTGTGCTCAAAAAGATACATTTTACAAGTTACATATATGCTCGGTGATCCTTAATGGGATGCAGATATTAAAGAAAGAAGAAAGACTGCACAGTTCTGAAGAAGGGTTTCTAGTGTGGGCCAGTCATGTATGGGTAAAGAACCTATCATATAGTTCAGTACTGGTGGATAGAATATTTATATATCTTTTAAATCACTTGAATATACTTGCTTGCTTCTGAGTACCTTAATAACAAAAATTTTGAAAAACAGATAAATGAAATAAATGGTATTGTGCTGAATTGAGCTCCTAATAAATGGAGGGGCAGGGGTCTTCTGCTGTTCACATAATAAGTTCATATTCGAGACCCTATAATTCAATTAATAACAGATAATTGGTAGTTGAAATTTATGCATTTAGATCTTGTAAATACACTTCTGTGAGTAAATATACTTAACAAATTGAACAAAAAAGTAAAGAGAGAGGGGATGGTTATGGTTGACGGAAACAGTGGAGAAAAAAAAATAGTTTGATAATGAGCAAGAGTCAGATAAATTAAATTGATTTCTTATGTTTTCATTATTTTCATCTCAAAACTAGTCAAACACTTTGCACATATGACTGAATTTGAAAAACAAAACATTTTAACACTTTAACCCATTGCATTCTGGGTATTTTTTGTCGTCTGCTGAAATTGTCGTCTGCATCAAAAAACAAGAATATTTTGACAATATTGGTCTAACTATTGTAGAAATGATGTCTAGGCAGTAAACAGTTTGGATCTCAGATCAGATCACACGTTTGTGTGGCCTGATCTGGATCCAAACTATTTGCCCAGATTCCCCTAAAGGGTATCCCGAATGGAATGGGTTAAAGCACTGAAAATGAAAATAGTTTCGCATACAGTATAAATTTTTATTGTCTGCTTGTTTAGCAATTTATTGGTTAACAAATCAGTTACATGTCAACAGTGCAACAGCATGAATAGCTTTAAGCACCAAAAAGCAGATAGCAAAATTTAAGTTGGCAAAATTTAAAATAATGCCTTGTCCAAGAAATATCATATGGAGAATTCAGAGACCAGAGGGCAAACAGCATAGATGCTGATGAGGTGGCTCATAATGAGCCACCTCTTCAGGATCTACACTATTTGAAAATTCAGCTATTTTCGCCACTGGAGTTTAAGTCTTTTAATGCTGCAAAAGAGAGGACACTTTTTACATCATTTTATGTGATCTAATGCAAATATACTGTAGGATGAACTACATGGTCCTAGCGGTTGATATAAGGCTTTGATTTGAAGATGTAATATTGTGGTTAAATTTCTCCATGTATTACCTTAACTGAGACTAGCAGAAGCAAGACGTAGGTAATGCTTTTCAGTCAGTTTTGGCATTCAGCATAAATTTTTGTCAAGTTTTCTGGTTTAATCTGTTTTGCACAGATGGGCAAGTCACAACACCTTTCATGGAATTCTTATATACTTATATCTAATTTCAGAAGTTTAGGAGCTAACAATGCTACTGGAATTCAGTGTGTGGTGGGACCGTCCATGTTCATATTATGTCTGCTGACATCTGCAGTGGCCATGTTGTGCAAGGAGACAGGAGTTACTGCCCTTGGAGTGTGTGTTTTGTATGACATACTAGTCTTGTCACGGTCAGAAGTTCTCAGGTAAATTGAAGCTTATTGTTCTCCTGTCTGTCTCTTTATAATTGTGTCATTTGCTTCCAGTAGATACAGTTGCTGCCCTAAAGTTGTCTACGAATTAAAAACTTGCCTAATGTGTGTCTCTGCATTATAAGTTTTGATAAGGTTAAATCATTTTGAATTTATAAATCAGACGCAGGTTGTACTGTTTGTAGTAACAGTCTGATAGTGTTGGTCAGTTGTGGGGAGGGGTGGGGGTGGTTGTGGGGGAGGGGTGCATGCTATATAGGGTTTACAGGGCAGACCTCAAGCTGTCTGATAAGGTATAACACTGTTTGCATAGTCGTGTTCATCCAACAGTACATTTATTTAGACTTTCAATGGTATATTTCAGGGTTTGCCATTCAAGATCATTGTCAGCTAGTATTTATCCTTTGACAAGAAGAATCCTAACTGTCTCAGGCTTTGTAAGTATGACGTTTCTTTTGTAAAATGTTAGCAGCAGTGTTAAGCAGAGAAACTGGTGTATTGTCCCCAAACCCAGGGATAGCTACCTGATTAGCAAACCCAGCTCAGATTTTAGTCAGATCAATGATCAGGGTATGCACTGTATGCATATGGCCAGCTCATAATCTAGGTAATTGGTTAAGACTTAAAGCATCAGAAAGGAAAATAGGTAAATTTTCCAACAGCATAGATCCAGATAAGGCTGTTCAATAATAGACTTTATTTATAGAGGGTGACACATTTAGCAAAACACTAATCTTCAATGAGGCCCTCTTTAACATATTTACAACATATCACCAAGAAACTACCATAATGTGCCTAAATTTTGGGACATCTAAAAATATATAATTTTCCATTTGGGACAAATGGAAAATTAATTACTTTTAGGTGTCCTGATACGTATGCACATTACAGTAAGCAATCTGAATTAACACACACACATTTTAAGACAAGAACTCTGAGGAATGCCTTGTATAGCCTGTCCACACACCATCACAATACAGAAAATGCTAAGCCTTAGTGCAGATGGCACCAGAAAAGTAATGCCTATGTCTTGCATCTACCAGTCACAGGCAAGACGCTAGACATAACTATTAACAAATTTGAACACATATAATGAGCTGCTTCATCTGGATCAACACTGTTTTCCCTCTAGTCTTTGAGTTCTGAATATGAGATAGATTGGACCAAACTTTTTTTGTAAATTTTGCAAAGGTAAATTTTATTGTCTGCTTTTTTTTGGCACTTTTTCTGGTTAGAGTATCCTTTTGGATATAAAAATGTCACAGTCTATTAAAATAAACCCTGCAAAAAAAGTAATCACTAGTCTTAACAACATACACTTTTCATTGAGAATTAAGAGGAATTATCTCCATATTATCTTGCCTAAGAAGATACACCCCGTCCAATCGAAACGCCGGAAAAATGGTACGAACGGCGAATATGCGGTATTTTCACGCCGGATTGTGGTCTTTTTATCAGAATCGCCGTCATTAAATTTGACAGCGGGTTACAAAAGTCGGGTGAATTATTGGTTAAAAACGGTAAGTGAGTATAACGAATTAGCCTATCTGGATCTACATAGATTTCACTAACTGTCGAGACTTCATTTAGTTTAGAAACTACGTTTGTTTGTCGTAACATTCAAAGTGATTTTTGTCTTATATGTTCGGCCTTTCGCTTAGACCTTGTTCACGTCCTCAAGTTTCGTACTTTTTTAATTTTCACTGAAAAGGGTCACAATGAGTTGGCTAAAGTAGAATTTTAAACATCCTCATACCATTATCGGGAACCGAGTGATGCATTTTCCACCGAGGAAACCGAACTGGAAGCACAGTCTTTAAAATTAAAAGTAACGCCGGGTAAAGTGGTATCAGTTTCTTTGGAAAGCGCTTATTTTTTCTATCTGGGTATCAGCGCAGTCCAATCAGATTCTTCGCTAAGCGCTTAAAGGGTAGCTAAGGGTCTAAGCTACCTCCATGCGGACAGCGAAGACTCTGATCAGACTGGGCGGATGCCCAGGCTGATCTGAGTCTGCGCTGGGCGCACAACCACATTGTTGGTTTTGTCGTGTCGCGGCTCAAATGGCTCTGACAAGACTGCTTGACTGGACAAGCTGATCTGTGTGGCTGCATTATGCTATAAGGATGTTTTAAGCATTTCTTAATTTGTACTTTACAGGTTGTATTGTTGCTGAGCCTACGATTTTGGGTAATGGGTGGAGAACTTCCTATATTTCTGTACCAAGATAATCCCGCCTCTTTCTCGGAGTCACTCAAAACCAGGTATGTTTATGGATTAAGATGATGGAAAGTCTTTAGTAGATCCATGTGATTGACTCCTTTCAGGACAAGAATTGCTGCCTTTGCAGGCTAAAATGAGCTGCAACACAAGAAAACCAACTATATGGTTGTGCGCCCAGCGCAGACTCAGATCAGCCTGGAAATCCGCCCTGTCTGATCAGAGTCTTCGCTGTTCGCATGGAGGTCGCTTAGACCCGTAGCTACCCTTTAAGCGCTTAGCAAAGAGTCTGATCAGACTGGGCGGATGCCTAGGCTGATCTGAGTCTGCGCTGGGCGCACAACCACTTTGTTGGTTTTCTTGTGCTGCAGCTCAAGTAAGAAAGTTTTTAGGATCTCATAGTTTCTAAACCCTTTGATGGATTTGAATTATATTTGATACCAGTATGATGATAGATACTGGTCTGAAATTGTATACAGCAGCATCCCCACTCCTGGTCATGACCTATAGGTCAAGGTCACAGACTGAGAAACTTTATGTTAAAGTTTTACAATAAGGTTATTAAGGTCTCATAGTTTCTTAACCCTAGATTGATTTGAATTATATTTGATATGATGACAGATATTGGTCCAAAATTGTACGCAGCAGCATCCCCACTCCTGGTCATGACCTATAGGTCAAGGTCACAGACTTAAAAAAATTTATGTTAAAGTTTTACATTAAGGTTTAATAGGTCTCATAGCTTCTTAACCCTAGGATCAATTTGAATTATATTTGGTAAGATGATACACATTGGTCCGTAATTTTATTCAGCACCATCCTCACCCTTGGACATGACCTATAGGTCAAGGTCACACTTAGAAATTTTTATGTTAAAGTTTTACCTTACAGTTTTTAGCTCGCCTGTAGAAATGTACCAGAAGAGCTATTGAACTATCCCTGGCATCGGCATTGGCAGCGGCATCGGTGTTAGCAAAATGTTAAAGTTTTATTTTAAAGTATTTATGTGACGAGCAAGGTACTGTTAGGCGAGCTGTCCTGTACGCAGACAGATCTTGTTTTACCCTTGACCAATATTTCATGCTCTGCTGACTTCTTCAAATTTAACTTCTAAAATTACATTTATCCCAGTGTTTATGTCCATTTCTAAATATTGTGCCTACAATCATCAGACCCTAGTGTAAGATCAGCTCTCTTAGATTAATACACAAATTCATTAGATCTTTCATACACTTTTTTCTCTGCGAAATGCTATGTTGCACCTGCATTGTGTGGAAGCACAATGCAGATGCAACATAGCATTTTGCAGAGTTCTTGTGTAAGACAAAAATTTCACATATTCATTTTTGTGGATAAACTTTCAGAAAAAAAACTTCCAAAATTTCTATGTATTTTTTCACATAGTAGCTTGACTGTGTGGGCTTCAATATTGAGGACAAGTTAACCCAATTTGATATGCCATCAATATGATTTCTTTCATATTTGATGTACTTTCAAACTTTTATGTATACAAATGATTCATAAAATACATACTTCAAAATTTGATTTTGATAGCATCTTTGATGAAAATATAAATTTCTCATTACGCAGGTGTCAGTTTGCGGAATTAATGTTTTCTGCCTCAGCACTTTCTCCTTAGCAAAGCCAGGCCGTTATTATATCAACTTTAAATTGATTTCAAAAAAGGAGAAAACTACCATAATGACCTAAGTATTGGGGTGTGCCCGAACAGACAATGTAGACCTAGGTGAAACTGCTCTGTAGAAGTAGTCTTTTAGGAGCTGTCCTGGTTTGCGTAGTTTGCGAGCAAGATTCTGTCTCATTGCCAAAGTTAGAAATTAGGGACCTTTTTATTCCCCCCCCCCCCTCTCTCTTTCCCCCCCCCCCCCCCACCCCTCCACCCCACCCCCACTCTTCCCCCACGACAATAGTCAGGGGGCATTAAGATTTGCCCCTGCCTGTCGGTCTGTCTGTCTGTCAATCACACTCTTGGGTATAGAGTTTCTGTGAATTGTAGTCAAACAAAATACATACATTGTGGACATAATGAAGATGTGCAAATGGATTTTTGATGTAGATGAAATTAATTTTGACAATAACCCCTTTGAACTAAATCTTTTTGTACAGTTTCTTGCACTTTAAGGCATAGATTTCTTGTAATCAACTCTAACACAAATTTCAGTGGATGCATTTTAACACTTTAAATGCCAGTGACAAAACTAGCTGAATTTTCAAACAGCATAGATCCTCATGAGGTGGTTCATGATGAGGTGGTTCATGATGAGCCACCTCATCAGGACCTATGTTGTTTGCCCTTTAGTCCTCGACTTATGGTCATGACTTATAGGTCAAGGTCACAGACTTAGCAATATTATGTTAAAGTTTTACAATAAGGTTATTAAGGTCTCATAGTTTCTTAACCCTAGATTGATTTGAATTTTATTTGATATGATGATAGATAATGGTCTGAAATTGTACGCAGCAGCATCCCCACTCCTGTCATGACCTATAATGCAAGATCAAGGTCACAGACTTAGAAATTTTATGTTACAGTTTAACATTTAGGTTTTAAAGATCTCATAGTTTCTTAACCCTAGTATCAGTTTGAATTATATTTGGTAAGATGATACGTATTGGGGTCTGAAATATTACTCAGCACCATCCCCACCCCTGGACATGACCTATAGGTCAAGGTCACACTTAGAAATTTTTATGTTAAAGTTTTACCTTATAGTTTTTAGCTCGCCTGTACTAATGTACAAGAAGAGCTATTACACTATCCTTGGCGTCCGCATTGGTGACGGCATCGGCGTTAGCAAAATGTCAAAGTTTTAATTTGATGAGCAAGTCCCTGTTAGGGGAGCTATCCTGTATTTGGACAGGTCTTGTTTTACTCTTGACCAATATTCTATGCTCTGCTGACTTATCAAAATTTAATGTCTAAAATAACATTTATTCTGGTGTTTAATGTCCATTTCTATCTATAATTATTGTGCCTACAATCATCAGACCTGAGTGTAAGATCAGCGCTCTCAGTTCAATACTTAAATTCATTAAACCTTTCATACACTTTCTTCTCTGCTTCTGTGGAAGCACGATGCAGGTGCAACATAGCATTTCACAGATTTCTTGCTTATGACAAAATTTTACATATGAGCCACGACAGGAGAAAACCAACAATGTGGTTGTGCATCCAGCGCAGACTCAGATCAGCCTGGGCATCCGCCCAGTCTGATCAGAGTCTTCGCTGTCCGCATGAAGGTAGCTTAGTCCCTTGGCTACCCTTTAAACGCTTAGCAAAGAGTCTGATCCGACTGGGCGAATGCACAGGCTGATCTGAGTCTGCACTGGGCGCACAACCACATTGTTGGTTTTCTCGTGTCGCGGCTCATATTCATCTTTATGGATAAACTTTCAGAAAAAGAAACTTCAAAAATTTCTCATATACATGTATTTTTTTCACATAATAGCTTGACTGTGTGGGCTTTGGCTTTCAGGACAAGTTAACCCAATTTAATATGCCATCAATATGATTTCTTTCATATTTGATGTACTTTCAAACTTTTATGTATACAAATGATTCATAAAATACATACTTCAAAATTTGATTTTGATAGCATCTTTGATGAAAATATAAATTTCTCATTACGCAGGTGTCAGTTTGCGGAATTAATGTTTTCCACCTCAGCACTTTCTCCTGAGCAAAGCCAGGCCGTTATTGTATCAACTTTAAATTGATTTCAAAAAAGGAGAAAACTACCATAATGACCTAAGTATTGGGGTGTGCCCGAATAGTTAATGTAGACCTAGGTCAAACTGCTCCGTAGAAGTAGTCTTTTAGGAGCTGTCCTGGTTTGCGTAGTTTGCGAGCAAGATTCTGTCTCATTGCCAAAGTTAGAAATTAGGGACCTTTTTATTCCCCCCCCCCCTCTCTCTCTCCCCCCCCCTCCCTCCCCCACCCCTCCACCCCACCCCCACTCTTCCCCCACGACAATAGTCAGGGGGCATTAAGATTTGCCCCTGCCTGTCGGTCGGTCTGTCTGTCTGTCCATCACACTCTTGGGTATAGAGTTTCTGTGAATTGTAGTCAAAACAAAATACATACATTGTGGACATAATGAAGATGTGCAAATGGATTTTTGATGTAGATAAAATTAATTTTGACAATAACCCCTTTGAACTAAATCTTTTTGTACAGTTTCTTGCACTTTAAGGCATAGATTTCTTGTAATCAACTCTAACACAAATTTCAGTGGATGCATTTTAACACTTTAAATGCCAGTGACAAAACTAGCTGAATTTTCAAACAGCATAGATCCTGATGAGGTTGCTCATGATGAGCCACCGCATCAGGGTCTGTGCTGTTTACCCTTTGGTCATCAAACTATCAATATGATATCGCTTGGATTAAATGTTTTCTAAAATTTTGCAGACATAAATTTTTGTTCTCTGCTTTTGGTGCGTAAAGGGTTAAACTTGCTGTGGAAATAGTAAGGTATGTGCATGTGGGTTACTGATAGATAGAGCTGGAATAATTTATTGAAAGAATGACATCCTTTTGAATTTGCCATTATTGGTAGCTTTTTGGCTGCTTTAGGTTTTGAGTTAGAGTTTTTAACTCTTTTCACAGATTTCAACACATGAGCATAGTAGACATGATGAAGATGTTCATGTGATATTTTGGTTGAAGAGAAATTGTTTTACAAAATTATGGCTTTTTCCACTTAATCATTTAGGGCAGTTTTACAGAGTTTGTGTAATCAACTCTTTTCACAGGGTTGACACATATATAAGAGGCTTTGTAAGAGCATTTTAGATATCATAAAAATGTATCTTGTTTTTGTTGGAGAATTCAATTTGAATGAATCTTTAGTCATTTCACCATGATTTTAGTGTACAGTTTTGCCTCATTTTATCTTGGTACAAAAATTGCAAATGTTTGCAGAAGTGCATTAACATTTTATACAGACGTACAAATTAATTTTGTTGAAATTGTAGATTTGCACTTCATAATGTTTGTTGATAATGAACAATCAAAAGATGTACACTGCCTGTGACAGGCACTGCACCAGGGCATCATTTGTGTCTTTAAAACATATGAGCCGTGACACGAGAAAACCAACAAAGTGGTTGTGCGCCGAGTGAAGACTCAGATCAGCCTGGGCATCTGCCCAGTTTGATAAGACTCTTTCCTAAGTGTTTAAAGGGTAGCTAAGGGTCTAAGCTACCTCCATACAGACAGCTAAGACTCTGATCAGACTGGGCGGATGCCCAGGCTGATCTGAGTCTGCGCTGGATGCACATGGCACTTTGTTGGATTTCTCATGTTGCGGCTCATTTTTTGTAAGGTGAATGGGTACACCTCCATATTTTTTCTGCAATTTTTACAAAGGGGAACAACTTTCATGACTTTTTGTTTGCTACCCTGAGTGACGTAGCCCTTTAAACAGGGGTCTACACTCCAAGAAAAAAGATTTTGTTCAAAGTGGAGCAAATTCTTTGAGCAAATTCTGTCCAACATAAGTTGACCCACACTGAAAAAGGAGGCAAAACAAAAGTGGCAGTTACTTCCCCTGGCAGTAGAACCATGTACCTGAAAACGGGTTTACCATTACTGTAACAGTTTTCATATTTTAAAGAAATTTTAAAATGATATGAGCCGCAAAACGAGAAAACCAACAAAGTGGTTGTGCGTCCAGCACAGACTAAGATCACCCTGGGCATCCGCCCAGTCTGATCAGAGTCTTCGCTGTCCGCTTGGAGGTAGCTTAGACTCTTAGCTACCCTTTAAGTGCTTAGCAAAGAGTCTGTTCAGACTGGGCTGATGCCAAGGCTGATCTGAGTCTGCGCTGGGCGCACAACCCCTTTGTTGGTTTTCTCGTGTTGCGGCTCATATGAAAAGGTGCGTTATGGCACATATGACTGAAGAGATATCGTACATGTGTGTATGGCAAACTATGATCAGCTTGCATGTCCTTGCACTCTCATCAGAATCTCCAGCAAGTTGATAAACCCTGAATAACCTATACGACTCTGATTATGCAGTCTGTAAAAATCTGGGCCCAGTTGTTCAAAGCATCGTTAGCCTAAAGAGCCTGTTAAAAGGTCAACTCGTTAAGAGTTTTATGACTTTGTAACCAAATGCACTGATATTTTTTGTTGAAAAAAAATGTGAGAAGCTTTTGCACTGCAAAAGCTGCTCACATTTTTTCAACAAAAAATATTGGTGTATTTGAGATATTTAATATTTGAAATTTTAACGGAACGTGAACTAACGACGTCGTTAGTTTTGAACATCTGGGCACTGAATCTCAACTGTTTAATACACCATTTCTTGTAAAATGGCTGCTATGAGATACAAAGCATCGGTGTGGTTAGCACTCACGACTTCAGATCATGGTGCTGCAGGTTCGAGTCTAATTGGAGGCAAGAGTACGTCCAGAGTATGTCCAGGCTTCATTGTACAGAATCCTTCATATTCATTTTTAGCTCGCCTGAATGAAGTTCAGGAAGAGCTATTGCACTACCCCCGGTGTCGGCGTCAGCGGCGGAGTTGGCGGCGGCGGCGTTAGCAAAATGTTAAAGTTTTTACGTTCAAGTTTTTTTATGTGATGGGCAAGGCACTGCAGGCGAGCTATCCTGTACGGGGACAGGTCTTGTCTCATCATCCTGGTATGGCTGAAATGCTGTTGAAAAGGACATAAAACAGCCAAGTCATCCATCCATCCTATTTAGATTTATCAGTGTTATCAATCAGTTGAATGACATTGCCAATTATGATTTAAATGGGGCACTTGACCCTGTTCCTCAGTGTCACTCTGCAGCTTGTAGCTTTAATTATCTAAAACATCAGGACACTGTCACTAAGGTGATTATGTACACTTTCAGGGGAAACTACTCTGCCTTTTGATTTTTTGCTCCCTTTTCAATGGAGTCTACTAGATCTATCAAAGGAAAGAATTTGCTCATCTACAGGAGCAAATTCTTTCCTTTAAGAGTAGACCCATTTAAGGAAGGGCTTCGTCATCCAGAGGAAATCAGCAAAGTTGTTTCCCTCTGTAAAAATGGCGGAAAATCAATGAAATGTACCTATACATGTTAACATTAAAATTTTACTATTCAATTTTCTGGTGGACTGATGAACAATCCAGATCTGAACAGTCTGATATGGGTCCACGATTCTGTCCCAATATTTAGAATTTGTACAGTAATCAAAATTTGTAACTTTTTGACATCTTGTTATCTCTTTAAGATTTTGTATAACTTATTCCTTTGAAATATGAGTTGACTCTGAAAAAAGAAAACAAATAGGTTGATGCTACTTGTGATACATAGAGGATCTTACATGAGTGCTCATACATGTATTATTGAATTATTGAATGAGTTGGGGAAAAAGATAAGATGCGAGGCTATGCCAAGCATCGTATCGTTTTTCCCCCAACGAGTTTAATAAATTCAATAATATAGGAGCACAAAAGCACGATTCGTTTTATCATATGGCTCTAAAATCACATTTTAGTAGTAAATTTTGCACTAAAACGTCACAGTTTTACCATTAGAAAATGCAATGTGTTGATGAACGTCAATGGGTAATGCTTTGACATAATTTGCATATTTAATCCACTAGCTTTATTATACTCTCAGATGCAACGTCATATGATAAAGTGCCATTGTCTTCGGTTATAAGACAGGGTTTTTCCCCTTCTAAATCAATCCAAAGTCTAGATCCATCTTATAGGACAGATCTTGATTTTGGGGATTGTTTCAGAACGGAAAAAAACATCTCATAGCTGAATGTAAACAGCTTACAGCCCCGAGTGTGAATAAACAACCCTAAAGCAATGTTCAAGAACATTCTATGGCATGGCCTCAAACAGCTATGTGTATTTGGATTCATGCATAGAAGAATACCTTTTTTTGGCTTGAGGCCCAAAGGCCGCAAGCCATATAGATTGGAAAGCTCGTTCCGGTTTGAGACTGCAATTGTTCATGTTTTTCTTCACAAATACGAACGTTTCATCGCAACAAGCAGAGAACTCGTCCGACTTTGTCTATTAATATCCATATCTGGCTTACCGCATCTAATAAAAATAATAGCTGGAATTTCATTCTATTTTTGGTCGCATTGTCGCCAACGGTCGGCACTTTCCATACACATGACGCTTATCAAACAAGTATTAGCTTTTCCAAAAAGCTTGCTGTTTTTAGCATACGGCGGGGTTTGGGCGAAAAAGGCCTTAGGGTATTGTGTAATGTAACTACGTGAAGCAGACACCACGCTCGAGGTGATGCATCTGTGCAGCCTGATCAGGGTCTTTCTTTTACAGTATTCATATTCTACATGATCCAGGAATACGTCATGCTGAGGATCGATTCATCAGACTGCGCTGATGCGTGTGGAGATTTGTGTAACTGGAAACCCTGTCAAAGAAGAAAAAAATCAATGTTCAAATGTATTGTTTAAATTCAACTAGCAGGCGCTTCTGAAGATTTTTCCTCATCACTCATCCCATTTTACCAAATAAAGTATCCCATCTATCTCTGTGTGTGTGGCTAGTATGCACAGTGACCGTGTTAATATATGCAAAATACGGTAACGCCGGTGTATAAGTAACGTGTATTCATTGTAAAGGCCATGTCGATGGCAAGCAGCGATGTAATATACACAATTCAACATCTAATACAATACCGTTTGACCATTCATGAATAGTCTGTCCTGGAAACCTCTTGTAGGGATACAGGTAACGAAAAGAGTGGACAGTTTCAGAACCGTTGAGATTTTAATCTCTCTCAGGGATTCATTGGCAGTTTTGAGACAATGGATGAGGCACTGGTCTATCTCTCTCAGCAAGACCGAACCAACACTCGAAACTATGGAACCATGCCACAACGTCTCGCCATGGCTCCAAAGAAGGCAATGACTATGCCTTCAGCTGACAAAGTGATCGCTTCAGTCATTCGGGATTCATAAAGTGTTTGCATGTTAACCACCTGTTTAGGGACAGGTAAATAGTGGGATATGCGAGGTCAATTACTGAAGCAGCTGAGACAGAAAATCAAGATTCATCGCCGAGAAAAGTTATCAGGCATTTCTGTTGATTACTTCCACCGTTTTCAAGAATTGGCTGGGAAGCAGTTTGCAAGTGATTATGACGCCATTTTGGTTGTAGATGAATTTCTTGACATGCAAGGGGAACCTTTTCATGCAACTGGAATCCAAACACTGCATAATCGCTGGCCTAAGAGGGATTTAGTTAAAAAATAAATTGTAACGAGAAGTGTACAACAACAACTGCATAATTAGGCTAAATTCCGTTCGTTTAGTCCTCAAACGCTAGTTCTCCAAATTCCCGTTCCATTGGTATTAACTCAGCGGGCACAAAACGTCAAAATGACGTCGATGCGACGTCCTTACTACATTGCAGAACGACGTCAGTAAAAACTCGGCAAGCCTTTCCTTTTAAAAGGAAACTTTATTGTGAAGTAGCTTGGCGTTTTCTTTGAATGAAAGCCTTGAAATGTTTAAGTCATAACTTGGATGATCAGCAAATTAAAATGTAAGAAAATATCATAATTTACATATTACTGTAATTACTCAAAAGATTAGGACATAGGTACCTGGGCAATCAGTGTAGACCCTGATCAGACTGCTCCAAGAGGAGCAGTCTGATCAGGATTGACACTGTTTGCCAGCCTGCAAGCTATTTTTAACACATCATCAAATATTAAAATGAACTTGTACCGAGTTTCGAATATTTACAATAATTGCTTATGGTGTTGCAAAATTTCAGAAAATTACGTTAAGCAAAGACCATAATTTACAAATTATCTTCACAATTCACGGGTGGTAATTTACCGTAAAATCTCTTAATTTTGCAGTTACACATAAAAAGGCAGAACTGTAAAATAGTAGTAAAGATCAAAAGTCGTATGTAATAAAAGATGTAAGTAACCAGTGCCATAAGTCTTCTAGTACCCATATCACCTTATTTGCCGTAACTATTGAAACACCTCAAATGCTTCTGTTAATGGACTTGTCCATTTTCTAATTTGAGCAATTTCATTCATATATTAGGGGAGTTGTATTCAGGCTATTTGTAAACAGTGCAGACTCAGATCAGACTGGTCCTAAGGAGCGGTCTGATCTGAGCCTGCAATGTTTTCTCAATTATTTCTGTTAAGTATACTGCTGGTACTCAAAATAAGTGTTTAGTGCGGTGACAAATGTGCACTAAACCCCAGATATAAAAGCATGAAGTCAGCAATTTTACATTGTCCAAAGGAAAAATCTGAAGTAATAGAGGCACTGTTAAAATTTTATTGGCAAAAATAGTGTGAAACTTAATTTATTTTATGTTCGTTTTAAGTTGTAAGGTTATAAAGTATGAGTTCATTTAAACAGTAAACCCATTTTCTTCCTCAAATGATGCATTGACATTGCATTGATGTATGTACATGTGAAAGCATATTAAAAGTGAAATAATACTTTGAGTACGAGAAACAGCTCATATCAAATTTTCATAAATTGATGAAATACATTATTGTTACCAGTATGTGAGAGCGTTCTTGTATTGTGTTTAAGTGTGACATGCAAATTTAGTGCTGCTTTAATTTGAATGTGCATATAAATTTTGGACAAAAATATTTTGCATATAATTAATACATTTTTGAAGCCCTGCACATAAATTTAAAAAAATGTTTATTCTTCAGATAACTGTAAGCGTGAATGAAATTTGATATTTTAATATTTTCCGCTATTTGATTCATTATGCAGTGAAGGCTTTCGTATACCGGAAAGTAGCATCGTGACAAACCCTGTCTTTAAGCATTTGTAAACTGTTCAGGCTCAGAACAGCCTGCACCTATGCCAGTCTGGCCGGCATTTAGACTAGTCAAGTTTGAAAAGTTTCAGACAACTTTCTGGTGATTTGGGCAAACCCTAACCAGAGAGCACAAGTGAGCAGGCCTTTCACAATATACAAGTTGATACAGTGGGAGACAGATACTTTGTTGCATGTATATGCTTTCAATATAATGTGATAATTATTGCTGTTTTAAAAACAGAAAATGATGCATGCATTAAATGTTACAGAACTGTGTGAATATCACCATTGTGTGAGGTATGAATCATATTACCATGAAAGCCTAAATTAATGGAGTAGTTAGTGTAGGCTGGGTGAAGGCAGGACACTGTCCTACATGGATTCTAGCTGTGAATGAGTATGCTGGTGTCAGTATTTGAGCAGCAACACAACATAAAACAAAAAAAGTGGTGTGTGTGCCCAGTGTTACAGGCCAACTCTCCTACCTTCCATTATCTACAATAGTAGATTTGCCTATAGCTTCGTTGTATTATTATTCAATCTCTGACAACTGCATCAGGGAGTTAACTCTTTGGCGTCAGTGGTTAGAGCATTGGACTCTCACTCATGAGTTTCGGTTTTATTCCCAGCAAAAGTCAGGAATTATTTTCAGCTATGCTTTGGTCTGTTTGTTACAACAGTAATGTCGTAAGATGGGGGCTCATACGGGATCGGACATTCTAAGCCAAAATGGCAAAAATGATGACTTCCTTGAAGTGGGGGAGAGTTACGGGCCAACTCTACTACCTTCCATTATCTACAATAGTAGATTAGCACAAATAGCTTCGTTATATATTCAATCTCTGACAACTGCGTCAGGGAGTTAACTCTTTGGCGTCAGTGTTTAGAGCATTGGACTCTCATCCGTGAGTTCTGGGTTCAATTCCCAGCAAAAGTCAGGAATTTTTTCAGCTATGCTTTGGTCTGTTTGTTACAACAGTAATGTCGTAAGACCAGCAAAGACTCAGATCAGTCTGGGCATCTGCTCAGTCTGATCAGAGTCTTTGCTGTGAGCATGGAGCTAGCTTAGACCCTTAGCTACCCTTTAAGTGCACAGGGAAGGCTCTGATCAGACTGGGCAGATGCCCAGGCTTATCTGAGTCTTTGCTGAGCCCACTTGCCACTTTGTTGGTTTGTGGTGTTGTTGCTGATTTGATGATTGCTTTTAGTGCATATCATGGCTCATAATTATCATAATTATCTGAGTTGGAGTGCAGTCCCAGTTGCAGCTGAACCTAGTGTAATAATAGTTCTAAAAATATGAGCCGCTACATGAGAAAACCAATAAAGTGGCATGTCCGCCCAGTCTGATCAGAGTCTTCGCTGTGCACTTGAAGAGTAGCTAATAGTCTGAGCTACCTCCATACCGACAGCAAAGACTCTGATTAGACTTTGCAGATATCAAACTTGATCTGAGTCTTTGATGGGTGCACATGCCACATTGCTGGTTTTGTTGTGTCGTGGCTCAATATGGTGTAGACCCAGATGTGTTGGTTCTGAAGGAGCTGCCAGGGCTGCCCCTTACTGTTTGCCATTTGCAGCAGTTCTTTTGACACATTCCTGGATTGGTTCAGATTTTAGGATAGTTACAGTAAATGGTTGTAGGGTCCAAATATTACAGTTTATTTGGGTATTTTGTGAATCATTAAATTGACTTCCCTGCACTTACGGGTGGGCAAATAAAATGCTTGATTGTATTGGTATAGGGGTAAATGCTCCATTTTTAGCACGCCTTTGAGAAGCAAAGGAGAGCTTATGCGATACCCCCGGCGTCGTAGTCCGAGTATCCGTTAGCGTTAGCGTCCACGTCAGCGTCCTCGTCGGCGTCCGTGACAGGTTAACCCAATGTTAACTTTTGCGTTTAACTCGATGTTTAGCTCTGTATCTTACAAACTACAGTAGCTACAGTCATCATACTTGATACATATACACATCCATATGACTGCAGCAGCAGCATCACACAATTGTATGTCCTTGACCTATATGTCACGGTTGACTGACTTTGCTGTTTGGCACTGTTTTTAAGGATTTATTTTTAGTTTTCATGATACCTTTGACACAAGAGACTTGATACTTGGTCAAATAGCATTTCCCTATAATTGCAGCAGCTGCAAAGCTTCCATGCTGACTCCTGTGTCCTTAACATTTATTCACGGTCTACTGATTTTGCCTTCTATCTCTAGCAAAATTTGATGAATTAACATTATACCTGGCATAGTGGATCAGTCTGACATTGCGAATGACCTCATACTATGTATAGATCACTATGACACCCACCTACCCCTCCCCTTTCATCCACCCACCATCATATCCACAAGTATGAGTAAGAATCCTTGTCCAGGGTGGGGCAAGAGGTCAATATCTAGGATGATCTTGATGTTAAAGTTTAAGGCTCGTACCTCCAAACTCTTTCGAGGTACCTGCTTTGTATTTGGTCAGGACCTTCCCTGGAGCATTGGGTTGCAGCAGCAAAGCATCCATGCAGACTTTTGTGTCCTTGACCTTTATTCGTGGTTGAGTGATTTTTGCCTTATACCTTTAGCACTATTTAATAAGTATGCAATATGACTATGCATTTCTCTTCGAGCTCATAACTTCGATACCTTTTATGCTACAAAGTTTAAATGCAGTATGATACTTACCCGAGACCAGGCTTTGACAACTGGTTCAGGCTGGGGTGAGGTTATGGGATGGGACCAAAGGAAACATGAGAAGTCTGCAAAGGGTAAGGAGGTGTCATCACACCGACTTAGTACTGGGTTATGGTGGTGTGAAAACCCATACTAGGAACCACCCTTTGTCACCATGAGGCATTATAAGTTAGACTGAGTTGGTATCTCTCCGTCTGGTGCACGAGGACCCGACCCTCAATGTCCGCAAAGTGTTCAGATAGTGGCATACAAGTCGGCCCTGTATGCCAAAGGGAACAACTGACTTAGTCTAGCTTCTGATGCAAACTTCATTTGTGCACTAGCTACCACATTCACCCCTGGTTAGGGCCCCGCCAGACGAAGTCTGCGGAGGCCCTATAGTAATCACCTTGTCCGTCCGTCTATCTGTCTGTCCGTCTGTCCGTCCGTCCGTCTGTCCGTCCGTCATCATTTCGTGTCCGCTCAATAACTCTAAAACCGTTAGAGATATTTTCATGAGACTTGATACAAATGTAAAGCATCATCAGACGATGTGCAGAGAACAAGAATCATAACTCTGCCTACAATTTATACTGAATTATGCCCCTTTGAAATTTCGAGTACAGAAATCGTGTCTGCTCCATAACTCTGAAACCGTTAAAGATATTTTCACGAGACTTGGTACAAATGTAAAGCATCATCAGACGATGTGCAGAGAACAAAAACCATAGCTCTGCCTAAAATTTTTACTGAATTATGCCCCTTTGAAATTTTGAGTACAGAAATCGTGTCTGCTCCATAACTCTGAAACCGTTTAAGATATTTTCACGAGACTTGGTACAAATGTAAAGCATCATCAGATGATGTGCAGAGAACAAGAACCATAACTCTGCCTACAATTTTTACTGAATTATGCCCCTTTGAAATTTTGAGTACAGAAATCGTGTCCCCTCCATAACTCTGAAATCATTAAAGATATTTTACGAGACTTGGTACAAATGTGAAGCATCATCAGACAATGTGCAGAGAACACGAACCATAACTCTGCCTACAATTTTACTGAATTATGCCCCTTTGAAATTTTGAGTGCAGAAATTGTGTCCGCTCCATAACTCTGAAACCTTTAAAGATATTTTCACGAGACTTGGTACAAATGTAAAGCATCATCAGTCAATATGCAGAGAACAAAAACCATAACTCTGCCCACACTATTTACTGAATTATGCCCCTTTGTAATTTTGAGTACAGAAATTGTGTGCGGTTCATAACTCTGAAACAGTTAGAGATATTTTCACGAGACTTGGTACAAATGTAAAGCATCATCAGACGATGTGTGGAGAACAAGAACCATAACTCTGCCTACATTATTTACTGAATTATGCCCATTTGTAATTTTGAGTACTGAAATCTTGTCCGCTCTTTAACTCTGAAACGGTTAGAGATATTTTAACAAGACTTGGTACAAATGTAAAGCATCATCAGGTAATGAGCAGAGAACAAGAATCCTAACTCTGTCTACATTTTTTATTGAATTATGCCCCTTTGTAATTTTAAATATAGAAATCAGGTACGCTCTATAGCTTTAAAACCACCAATGATCTTTTCATAAAACTTGTACATAATATAAAGCGTCATCAGACAATGTGCAGAGAATAAGAACTGTAACTCCATCTACATTTTTATAGAATTTTTCCCCTTGCTAGTTTACCATCTAGAAAACGTGTTTGCTCTCTAACTATGAAACTGTTTAAGATATTTTCACAAAACTTGGTACAAATATAAACATCATCAGACAATGTGCAGAGAAAAAGAACCATAAGTACACCTTCCCTTTGTTATTTTAGGTATGGAAATCTTGTCTGCTGTATAACTTTAAAGCCTTTGAAGATATTTTTTATAAAACTTGGTACAAATATAAAGCATCATTAGATGATCTGAAGGTATGCAGAATGCAAGAATGGTAACATCAGTCTCCTGCCTCACAGAGTTGTTGCACATGCTTTAATCAATCATAATTGTGTATTTTGCCCATATCTTAATGACACTGCCAGAGGCTTAATTTCAAACAACAAATTTAATATGAAGGAACAACATGATAATAGAAGGCTGGTATTGTTATTTCTAGTCGGGCACATACGACTTAAATGTCATCAATAGTGTCATAAAGGCGGGGCCCTTTTAGTTACCATGTTTCTAGTTAATTATGTTAACAATGTTTTGAGTTAGGATACTTTGTAACCTTGAGAGTCAGGCACCCATTAGGCGCGCTTCGTTGTCTTCTGACAACTCTTGTAATATTCTATTCTATTCTTTATTATGAAATACTGAATACGTCATCATGTTCAGATGTGCTTAGATTGCAATTTTCTAGCTTGTAAACTATCCATGTCTTTAATATTGTTGTATTCCCTTCTTCTAATTTGTCTGTAATATAGGTTCCTTGAAATATCAAGACTCCTAAGTCATCATATGTCGCATAGATTTCCTAATGTTTGCCATCCATAGAGATGCATATCTGTTCAACCATTTACCCATCTGCCGACTGGAGATGGAAGATGATCAAGGATTTTGCTAACAATGCAGACACAGATCAGACTGATTCTTTGGGGATTGACACTGTTTTCTTCCTTTTGTACCGCGCAAAACATGTCCCCCCTTTTCTTTTACAGGTACAATAAAGTACCAAAAATGAAAATACCATATTCAGACTAATTGGCGCACATGCCTCTGTAAGCACACATCATGGTAATTTTTAAGGCAAATGACTAAGTGCACATATTTTTATTGGTTTATCCCTTTGTTTGTTAGTTTATAAGAGCTGAAAAATGCTGCAGAATCTTTCATTTTTCATTTGTAAAACTGCTCTATCCTTCGATGACTATAAACAGCTTTTCTCCTATACTTAACCCTATTGCACTCAAATCGGCATTTTGAGTGCAAAAGGGTTATCCTGAAAAATTGTTTCCTTCAATATATAATAGAAAATAATGAAATGTGCGCTATTTACTACAAGTATTTGTCCCCATTTTGAAAAAGTTAAGTGCACAGGGCCCTTAAAGGGTTGATTACGGTAGTTGAATTTGAAAACAGTGTAGCTTCAGATGAGGCAGTTCATAAACATAATGAGCTGCCTCATTGGGAGCTACACTGTTTACCGTCTATTCCTTGAAACCTCATGTATAAGGCTTGGAAGAAACATTTTTTTCAAATGTTGCAGATGTGTAAAGTATGTTGTCCCCTTTTTTAGCTCGCCTGAACAAAGTTCAGGAAGAGCTGTTGTACTACCAACGGCGTCGGTGTTGGCGTCGGCATTAGCAAAATGTTAAACTTTTATGATAAAGTTTTTAGGTGATGGGCAAGGCGCTGTTAGGCGAGCTATCCTGTTCCACTGACAGGACTTGCTTTTGTAGCTTTAAGCCTGTCTGTCGGATTTCAAAGGTACAAAGATTCATATCGTATCTAGGGTCAAAGTTCCAGGCATATTAGGCTGATACTTTCTTCTTTTCTATGTACAGGTTTCTGACATACAGTTTTCTCTGGGCATACAATGGTTGGTTGCTGATGGCTCCAGCGGCCCTCAGCTATGACTGGCAAGGTGGAAGCATCCCACTGGTGGAGAACTTTGGTGACCACCGAAACCTAGCAACAGTGGTGGCGGTCCTTATACTCTGTTGTCTCATCCTCACTGCTTATAAAAACTTTAAAAAGGTAATGTCCCTAATGTGCATAAGTATTGGGACTCCTAAAATAATAAATTTTCCATTTGTCCCAAATGGAAAATTCATTATTTTTAGGTGTCCCAATATTTACACACATTATGGTATGTACATAAGAAAGAAAAAGGCACTTCAATATATCCAAAAAAGAAAAATAGATCTTGAAATATACATGTATGCACACTCTGGCTCGATTTCTACTTAAAATTTGTGCTGACAACATTTGATCTTATTTTAGCTCACATAAAATGCTACAGGCTGGGCAGTTTGTCAGTGTGAATATGGAAGACAGATAGGTCTTGAGGGAGGAGCCCTGGTATTTTAGTAGGTTAAGTGCTGGCCTACTGATCTAGGGGTCCCTGGCTGGAGCCCCGCTGGAGGTAGAAACTTTTCAGCTGTAAACATGTTTCCTTTGCACACAGACTTTCATTATCACCTTCCCATCATCCTGATATGACTGAAATACTGTTGAAAAGGACGAAAAATTGCACGTCATCCATCCATTCAACTCGAGGAAGTCACAGGCTGATCTGGGCCCAGCCTTAGATCACTTGATAATTTGTTTGCTAGCATTTCTGTCACCAGCGCCTCACGGTGATGGACAAGTGGAAATTTTGACAAGTGAAAATTTTGACTTTTTCTTGTGTAAACTATTGAAATGACCTTACATTTTGTCCGACACATCAAGTGAAAAATTTAAAGAATTTTCCAGTTTTGGAAAATGCCCCCACCTAATAGCTGAATAAATATGGTTCAGACAACTCTAGATATCTCAAAAGTTCATCCCAAACTACTGATATCTCAAAGAAAATTTTCTAAGAAAATTTACTTTCTAGATATCAGTAGTTTGAGATAACAGGAGTTGAAATGTAAACAAATATAGGAAATCTGTCCAAACTAAATTCTTCGCTATAAGAGAGTATTTTGAGATATCAGTGTTTGAGATATTTAGAGTTGATTATACTTTAAATATGATATAGAAGTGCCTTATCAATCAGTGTAGACCCAGATCTGATCAGTAAAGCAATATGAGCCATATCGTGTTATTTTCAGCAATGTGGAATTGGTAACAAGCAAAGGCTCTGATCAGACTGCATAAAGTGTGCTTGTCACCTTAGCCTTCTGTGGATGTGGCACAAGCCATAGAGCCATTGGTGAGGTTTGATTACCTTGTATAAATAAATGAGAAGAATGATCTGAATATCACATGACAAAAGAAGTCACATGACATGGCTAAAGCATAGCAACATCAGGCTGATAATTAGAAATGACTGTTGTCGCACTAAAAAGGACCTTGAGCCATGTGTGTGGTGCATGATATGGTAAATACATGTATTGAAATCAGTCTGCGCATCAGCGCAGGCCAGTAAAAATCCTACTTTTTCATGTTTTAGCTTTCCCATGAGTCACAGCTTGTGTATGCAAAAATCAGACTGCGAGGATTAAATGTTTTCACATGTGGTAAGGTCCCTTTTCACTCGATGTCAGCTAAGTATCCCAATAGTTTGAGTTCCATAAGAAGCAACGTAGTTGCATAGAGCTATTCTCTTGGACGGACTCACGGCGCCAAGTGTGTGCAACTATGGTTGCGTACCGCTGAGCCACTTGGGGAAGGTCGTTAGGAGAATTGAACTGAACTGAACTGAAATAGAGCTATTCTGTTTCAGTGCAGAAGGTCGCAGGTTCAAATCTGTTTTGGGTCATCCCATGAAACTCTCTGTCAACCCAGCAGTAAATTGGTATCTTTTTCGAAAACAGAGAAGGATAGGGTAGCTGAAGGAGAGGGATGGGCTCTGCCTTTCACATGATGTGCTCAAAATACAGTGGGCCTCTAACCCCAACTGCCCCTACTGCCACTACGCTATGAAAAATCTTTACTTTTACATGTTAATTAATGTTTTACATTTCAGAAAGAGCATAGTAAAGAAGTGGATCCTATTCTGTTATCTCTTATTTTTATGGTTGTGCCATTTCTACCTGCCTCCAACCTCTTCTTCCGAGTTGGATTTGTACTCGCTGAGAGAGTTCTGTATATTCCAAGGTAAGTTTATTTGGTGTGTACAAAAATATGCAGATTCGTGTTGAAATTTTTGTCAGAGTAGTGTAGTGGAAAAGGCACAAGGCTATCAATCCAGGGGTCGCAGGTTCAATCCCCTGCTTTACTGGTCTTTCCGATGAAACTTTAGACCAAGGTATGACCTATTTGTTGGTGGGGCGTTATACCGAACTCACTTATCAGACAAACATTTCTCACACAGCTTCATAATGTTTGAGCTATTGAGTTTACCGTATTAATTATAATAAAAGCCCCTGCTCTTATAAATGCCCCTGCCTTTTTAGCTCATCTGAGTCATAGGCTCAGGATGAGCTATTGTGATCACCCGGTGTCTGTCGTGTGTCGTCCGTCATCAACAATTTGCTTTAAATGACATCTTCTCTGAAACCGCTAGGCCTAGGGCTTTGATATTTGTTATGAAGCTTTGTCTAGTGAACCTCTACCAAGTTTGTTCAAAGGTGGCTCCAGGGTCCATAATGGCCCTTGGGCAGGGGTCTTGGGTTTCGAAACTAAAATATACTTAAAAATCTTCTCCAGAACTGCTTGGTTTAGATGCTTGAAATTTGGTATGTAGCATTGCCTAGTAGTCCTCTACCAAGTTTGTTCAAATGGTGGCCTAAGGGTCCGAAATGGCCCCGCCCCAGGAGGTCCTGGGTTTGAACCATAAAAATACATAGAAAAATATTAAAAAATCTTCTTCTTCAGACCCGCAGGGCTCAGATGCTTCAAATTCAGTATGTAGCATTGCCTAATAGTCCTTTACCAAGTTTGTTCAAATGGTGGTCCCAGGGTCCAAAATGGCCCCTTGGCAGGGAGTCCAAGGTTTGTACCATAGAAATGCAAAGAAAATATTCAAAAATCTTCTTCAGAAATGCAAAGCTTAGATGCTTGAAATTTGGTATGATGCATTGCCTAGTTCCTAGGTTTGAACCATAGAAATACAAAGAAAAATATTCAAAAATCTTCTTCTTCAGAACCACTTGGCTCAGATGCTTGAAACTTGGTATGTAGCATGGTTCTTTACCAAGTTTGTTCAAATGATGACCCCAGGGTCTAAACTGGCCCCACCCTTGGGGGTCCTGGTTTTGAACCATTGAAATACTTAGGAAAATATTCAGAAATCTTCTTCTTGAGAGCCGCCTGGCTCAGATGCTTGAAATTTGGTATGTAGCATTGCCTTGTAGTCCTTTATCAAGTTTGTTCAAATAGTGGCCCTAGGGTACAAAATGGCTCTGCTGCAGGGAGTTCTGAGTTTGAACCATTAAAGTCTCCATAGTCCTATTAGTGGTAAAAACGTCTAAACTCAAATCATTGTAAAAGGCGGTTCAACCTTCACGTTAGGTAATAAAATGTGGGTTGGTATGCATATATTGAGTCATATAACAGGCAACAAGAATAGAAAACTGTTTTTGTAAAGTAACAAATCGCTCCACAAATTGAAATTTCCTGTTCTGGCTTCCCATCTAGCAATGCTATATAAACATAGGCGGGATAGTGATTGGGACTCCACGCCTGTACGTTGTATTTTTACCATTTTATTCAACTTAATGAAATCGAAAGTAGGTCATTTTAGTTGGCAACTAAAATGACCCAAATAAGTTTTCAAACCCTTTTTATGTGAAACTCAAGGATGTTTGATTGTTTTAAAGTTGGCTAATCACGGTCATTTACAATTACGAAACTATAGTGAGAAGCCTGTAGTGATACCTCATGATATTTTTTTTCATGCTGATAGAGCAATGGGGCCTTTAAAATACATAGAGAAATATTGGAAAATCTTCTTCCTCAGAACAACATGGCTGAGATGCTTGAAATTTGGTATGATGCATTGCCTGGTGGCTTCCTACAAAGTATGTGTAAATGGTGGCCCTAGGATCGAAAATGGCCCTTGGGCAGGGAGTCTTGGGTTCGAAATTAAAATATACTTAAAAATCTTCTTATCCAGAACCCCTTAATGCAGATGCTTGAAATTTGGTATGATGCATTGCCTAGTGGTCCTTTTACCAAGTTTGTTCAAATGATGGTGCCAGGGTCAAAAATGGCCCTGCCCCAGGGGGTCCTGGGTTTGAACCATACTAATACATAGAAAAATATTAGAAATCTTCTTCTTCAGAACCACTTGGCTCAGATCCTTGAAATTCAGTATGTAGCATTGCCCAGTGGTCCTTTACCAAGATTATTCAAAAGATGGCCTCAGGGTCCAAAATGGCCCTGTCCCTGGGGGTCCTGGGTTTGAACCATAGCAATACATAGAAAAATATTAAAAAATCTTCTTCTTCAGATCCATTTGGAAATGGTTGCAAACTGTCAGGTTTGTTCAAATGATGACCCTAGTTTGACCTTTAACTATTTTTGTCGAGACCGCTTGCAGTGGGCGAGACATAGTTGTCACAACTTCAGTTCGGTGTGTGTGTGAATGTTAGTGCATGCATCCATCCGAATTTGTCCGGGCCATTACTCCTACATTTATGGATGGATTTCAAAATAATTTGTATCAATTGTTCTCCTTGATAAGCAGAAGTGCCATTTGAAACATTTGTTCAGGTAGGTCCAAGGTCAAGGTCACACTTGAAGGTCAAATGATAAAATAGTCATAAATTGTGCTTGTCCAGGCCATAACTTCTACATATATGGATGGATTTCAAAATAATTTGGCACAGTTGCTTTTCTTGATGAGTAGAAGTGCCATTTGAAACATTTGATCGGGTAGGTCCAAGGTCAAGTTCACACTTGAAGGTCAAATGATAAAATAGTCATAAATTGTGCTAATGTCCAGGCCATAACTTCTACATTTATGGATTTATTTCAAAACAATTTGGCACAATTGTTCTCCTTGATGAGTAGAAGTGCCATTTCAAACATTCGTTCAGGTAGGTCTAAGGTCAAGGTCACACTTGAAGGTCAAATGATAAAATGGTCATAAATAGAGACTGTCCGGGCCATATCTACTACATTTACAGATGGATTTCAAAACAGTTTGGCACAATTGTTCTCCTTGATGAGTAGAAGTGTTATGTGAAACATTTTTAGCTCGCCTGAACGAAGTTCAGGAAGAGCTATTGCGCTACCCCCGGCGTCGGCGTCAGCGTTGGCGTCGGCGTCGGCATTAGCAAAATGTTAAAGTTTTACGTTAAAGTTTTTTATATGATGGGCAAGGCGCTGTCAGGCGAGCTATCCTGGCCCTGTGACAGGTCTTGTTTCAGGTTGGTCCAAGGTCAAGGTCACACTTGAAGGTCATATGATAAAATTATCATAATTAGAGCTTGTCCAAGCCCTTACTTCTACATTTATGCATGGATTTCAGAATAATTTGGCGCAATTTATCTCCTTGATGAGTAGAAATGTTTGTTCAGGTTGGTCCACGGTCAAGGACACTTGAAGGTCAAGTGATAAAATTGTTATAAATTGAACTTGTCATGGCCATTAGTTCTACTTGTTTTCCTTAAAAAAAATATTAAAAAGAAAAATGCTGTATAAGCATGATATTGTTTGGCTTCTTTCTAGATTGAAGCAGTTAGTTTCGACATACTTATAGGTCACTAAAGCAAACAGCGGGCTCGACAAGTTGTTCCTGGACAACCATTCTAGTTTTATCTCAGGTGAGCGATTTTTGGCCATCTTGTTTTATGAAACTAATGTAAATATATTAACTTGCATGAATTAATATCCTGTTTGCTTCTCTGGATGTGATAGCAATTTGAATTGGGGTTTTCTCATAAAGGAAAGAATTTGCTCCCAGAACTGATTTACTACAATTGAGGTTCTTAATAATTCCCCCCTCCCCCCCCCCCCCCCTCCAATATGCAATTATGCAATGCCTCCCAGGCTCCCAGGGGTTTAATAGGATTAATATGGTATTTGTTAGGTTTCGTTTAGTTTGGAATATGAAATATGGCAACTGTATCGATAGAAATCCACCGATTCCCTTCCATTCTTAAAAAAAGTGTCCTGCCAGAGAATATTGTCAATAACGAGCTGCATCTATATAAGTCCAGTGACTTCACTGATGTTGAGTGTAGTGTGTAGTATACTATGCACAATAAATATAGCAATTTTTTAGTATATGTCAGATCCACCATATTAGGATTATATTGTCACTTTACTGCATAAAGATATAAAGGCCGATCATTCGAGATGGACTGGCAGGTAAAAGAATCAAGATTGCTCAATTGTAGCGTGTGAACTATTGTGACGTCAGTTTTTATGACCATTGTATCTGAACGACATTTATGATCATGTACAAAAGCCACAGCCATAATGAGGCGGCTGGTTTGCTGTTGAAATAAAGGAAAACGCTCTAAAACATTTAAATATGCTACGAGTATGAGGTTTACAAAGTTCGAAAATTTGACGTTTTCCCTTGTTTTTACGTTATCGTCCTAAAAACTTGATTCTAATCGATATTTCTTGAATCCCTTTTGAGTGTATGATCGTTTGGTAGCTACCAATATAATAAAGTAAACAATTCAGAAAGAAAATTCTTCCCGTTTACTGAGCATACGTCAAAAGTCTCAGACTAACGTCATCATTTTCTAACAGTTACGTTATACTTCAATATAGAAACTTAACAGTTAAATTAATCATGGCGTGACCTTTAATTTTAGCCTATTGTTTTTCTCGGGTTTTGATTCTACATTGAACTGAAGCAGTCGTGAATCACTGCACATTGGACCGAATTAACACGTTTTTACGTCAATGGCGCATGCTAAGATTCGACAGTTGTTAAGCTTAACCATATCTTTTACACAATCAATAGCTTTGACAAGAAAACTGAGAATGAAAATGTTGAGCAATACCGTACAAAAAAACACATGCTTACCATTTTTATGTTGCTTTTCAATGGGTGCGAATTTCGGCTAATGACCCCTTCCGCGCTTATCGCACTTCCCCAATATCGTTTTTTAAGATGGCTTCTGTAGTCCCATGGTATCTTAAGCCCCAAATACGGTTCCTTTCAATTCAATTTAATTTCGCTCAATGTTGCACTCCAGTAATGAGAAAAATTGCAAAATATAAAAAATTGCTAAATATATGTTGCATAGTATATTTGTGCCACCTTACAAACAAACATCTGTCTACAAGTTGTCAGGTTTAACTCTTTAAGCCCCAGTGACGCAATTAGCAAAATTTGCAAACAGCGTAGATCCTGATGAGGCGGCTCATAATGAGCCGCCTCATCTAGATCTACACTGTTTGCCCTCTAGTCTTTGTATTCTCAATACAAAAAGTCTTGGACAAGGCATTTTTTTAATTTTTGCAGACGTAAATTTTGTCGTCTGCTTTTTGGTAGTGAAAGAGTTAATAAATCTTATACATTGGCTCATCCTTTAACCATGGCAGTTGTTTCCCTTGATTTTGAAAAAAAAAGGAGAGCTGGTTTGCAAACTGGCAGGTATTTGTACAGCCTTCATCTTTCTGATTGAAAGTGTTAGGTCTATTAATTATTGTAATACTTGGCTATAAGTATGCCAAAATGACCCAAATTCTGTCATATAATGCAAGATTTTTTGGTTCAAAAGCAATCCCAGAATTACAGATCTGTCATATAAGATAGATATAGACTATTGTCATTGAGGGGGAGACCCCCTGTCTTATAAAAACAAAACAAATACAGTTCTCAGATGTCCTACAATTGCAGGCATGGGGTCCAGAAATGTTAAACATTTTTATATGTGTTGGGGATACAAGCTTTCAGATATTTTAGACTATTGTAAATAGGGATTTTGAACACCAAAGCCTTACAAAATGCCTTCACAAACAGATCAATTCCAGATCAGACTGCTTCTGCTGCAGCAGTCTGATCAAGGTCTACACTGTTTCCAGTTCAGATAAAAAAGATCTGAAAAATCACATTATCCATGCCTTTTCTAAAAAAAATTGTAGCAGTAGCATTGTAACTTGATATTAATTAAGCAAATATAAATTAAATGAAAGTTAGACAAAGAAAAATCATAAATAATAATGTAAATAATGTGCTAGTGTGAATTATTAAAGATTCTTATTTTGCTAATGACTGTTTATTGTCAACTGATGTAGGTGTGAAATTTATTACCTTGATGTTGTCTTTAAGACTTGCCTTATCAGTTGTTGTTTTAAGACCCCTCTTTCTTCAAAAGGGACTAGCCAGTAATGCCAAATGACATCCTGTGTATTTGGACAGGGTCCCTTAATTAATATACATTAAAGGTGTGTGAAGTATGAAAACTGGGTGTTTGGGTATAGACTGTATATTGTCAACTGAGATAAGGTGTGAAATTTATTACCTTGATGTTGTCTTTAAGACTTCCTTCAAAAGGGTTGATGTAGCCTTGCCAAATGACATCCAAAAATACCCTAAAAAATCTATATATTGAGACAGTTAGGTCTGTCTGAGCAAATAGTACAAACCCAGACCAGACTGCTCTGATCAGGGTTTATACTATTTGCCATCCTATTTGCATTTTTTGGGCACATTACTGCACTGTAAAATCAAACTGTTCCAAATTTAGGACAACAATGGTAATTATTTTTAGTGTCCCAATATTTAGAATTTGGGGATAGTTTCTAAGTATAAGGACTAATAGGTCCGAGCAAACAGTGCAGACCCAGATCAGACTGCCCCTCTAGCACTCTACCATTTAAAAGAGCCAAATATGAAAAAAGTTGATTTTACAAACAGCCTAGATCCAGATGAGATGGCTTACCATGAGTCACCTCATCTGAATCTATACTGTTTGCCCCATAGTCTTTGAATTCTCAATATGATAAAGTTTGGAATTTTTTCAAAGATATATTGCAGGCTTAAATTTGTGGTCTGCCTTTTTTGGCACTTAAAGGGTTAGGAACTATACTGTTTCCCATTCCCTTTGCATCTTTTAAATGCAGCACTGCACTGGAACAACTGTTCCACTTTTAGGACAATTACTGTAGTTATTTTTAGGTGTCCCAATTGTTTGAATTTTTACTGTGTTGGGGAACGATTCCCTCTTTACCATAAATATTTGTACCATTTTTATGCCCCTGAAGGAAATTCGGGTGGCATATTAAAATCGCACCATCAGTCAGTAACAAATTGTGTCTCAGCGATAATCCAAAAACTACTGAAGCAAATTTGATGAAACTTCTAAAGAAAAATAAAGCAAAATGAGAAGGTTCTTCACACACAAGATTAAGATTCCCACACCCAAGGTCAAGGCCACAATTGGGTCAAAGGTCAGATCATGTCTTAAATGGTGTCTCAGATATAACTTAAAAACTACTGAAGCAAATTTGATCAAACTTCACAGTAAGATAAAGCATAATGAGAAGATGTGTCATGCACAAGATCTAGATTCCCATGCCTAAGGTCAAAGTTCAAATCATACCTTAAATCATGTCTTAGCTATAACTTATAAAGTACTGAAGCAAATTTAATCAAACTTCACAGAAAGATAAAACCAAATAAGAAGGTGTGTCACATAAAAGATTTAGGTTTCCATGCCCAAGGTCAAGGTCACAGTCAGGGGTTAGAGGTCAAATTTTGTCTCTGTGATTATTTTATAACTACTGAAGTGAATTTCATCAAACTTCATAGAAAAGTGAAGCAAAATGAGATAGTTTGTCACATATAACATTCATGTTCCTAGACTCAAGGTCAAGGTCACAAACAGGGGTCACATGTCAAATCCTGTCTCAGCAATTGCTCGGAAAAGTACCGAAGCAAATTTCCTTTAACTTCACAGAAAGATAAACCTTAATGAGAAGGTAAGCCACACACATGATGTATGCTTCCACACCCAACTTCAAGGTCACAGTCAGGGGTCGAAGGTCAAGTTGTTTCTCCCCAATTACTAAAATACTTCTTAAGCAAATTGGATTTAACTTCTTGAAACGGTAGAACATAATGAATTGGTATGTCACAAACAAAGTTAAGGTTCCCATGCCCATGAGCTGGGGTCATAGGTCAGATGATATCTCCAAACTGACTCGGAGACTGCTGTCAGCGGTGAATTTCACCAAACTTCACAGAAAGGTAATGCATGATAAAAAAGGCGTCTCACTTGCAAGATTTGGGATTCCTTGCCCAAGGTCAAGGTCACAGTCGGGGGACAAAGGTCAGAATAAGGGTTCTTCGGGGGCATTTGTTACATACTGTAACATTTCTTGTTTCAGTTATAAGACAGGCTTTTCCCTTCCAAAACAACCTCAGAGATCTAGATCCATCTTCCATCTTAGACCAACCCATTTTATAGCTAAATTACACAAGACTGGTTTGCAGATTTGCAGGAATTACTGAAGGATAAACTCTCATCTAATAACCAAATATATACTATTATACTCTAAATAATTGCTTGTCTGAATGTTCAAAACCTTTAACAATTAGTAGCAATAAGACATATGGCTACACTTTCAGGGGAAGCAACTGTCATTTAATTTAGCCTCTTTTCTTAATTGCTCTTCTAGAAATTTGTCCCTAGAGGAGTAAATTCCTTGCATTAAAGTAGACTTCCTTATGGTAGGGTTTTACTAAGGCCAGTGTGAACCCACATACAGTAGAGAGTTAACAGATGGGGGTGGGGGAAGGTGGTGGTGGTGGGGGGGGGGGGGGGGGGTATCTGCTGTCCAGGTAACTGGAACTGGAGCCAAATATGCACAGAAGGGTTTTGTTGCCTAGGTTGCTCAAGGTGAGCTATTGTGATTGATATTTGTCCGTCGTCCGTCAGTCCGTCCGTCCGTCCGTCCGTGTCCGTCAACAATTTCTTCAAACGACATCTCCTCCTAGACCAGTAAGCCAATTTCAAAATAATTTCACACAAATGTTTCTCTTATAGCCCTGAACCAAAATTGCTCAAATGGTTCCGCTCCGTTGAACAAAATGGCCGCCAGAGCTAAAAAAAGAAAAACCTTTAAACGACATCTCCTTTGAAGCCAATGGCTCAATTTCAAAAAAATTTCACAGAAATATTTGATTCATGGCCCTAAAACGGTTCCACTTTGCTGAAAAAATGGCCGCCACAGCTTAAAATAGAAATCTAAAAACCTTTAGAAGACATCTCCTTTGAAGCCAAAGGCTCGATCTCAAAATAATTTCACAGAAATGTTTGACTCATGGCCCTGAACAGAAATTGCCAAAACGGTTCCACTCTGCCAAACAAAATGGCCGCCAGAGCTAAAAATAGAAATAAATCTTAGAATCACACAGAGGGCACAGTTTTGATCCAATCATCTTGAAACTTTATCAGAATGTTTATCTTAATAAAATCTAGACCAAGTTTGAAACTGGGTCATGTGGGATCAAAAACTAGGTCACTAGGTCAAATCTTAGAAAAACCTTGTGTACACTCTAGAGGGGACAGTTATGATCCAATCTTCATGAAACTTTGTCAGAATGTATCCTCATACAATCTAGGCCAAAATTGAAACTGAGTCATGTGGGGTCAAAAACTAGGCCACTATGTCAAATCTTAGAAAAACCTTGTGTACACTCTAGAGGGCACAGTTATAATCCAATCTTCATGAAACTTTGTCAGAATATTTATCCTTATACAATTTAGGCCAAGATTGAAACTGAATCATGTGGGGTTAAAAAAATAGGTCACTATGTCAAATCTTAGAAAAACCTTGTGTACACTCTAGAGGGCACAGTTATGATCATATCTTCATGAAACTTTGTCAGAATGCTTATCTTTATGAAATCTAGACCAAATTTGAAACTGGGCCATGTCAGGTCAAAAACTAGGTCACTAGGTCAGAAATTACAAAAACCATGTGAATGTTCTAGAGGGCGCAGTTTTGTTCCAATCTTCATGAAACTTTGTCAAAATGTTTTTCTCCAACAATCTAGACCAAGGGTGCAACTGAATCATGTTGGATCTAAAACTAGGTCAAACCTTAGAAAAATATTGTAGATACTCTAGAGGGTACAGTTTTGGTTCAATCTTCATGAAACTTTGTCAGAATGATTATCCTAATGAAATCTAGGCCAAGTTTGAAACTGGGTCTTGTCTTGTCAGGTCAAAAACTAGGTCACTAGATCAAATCATAGAAGAACCTTGTGTACACAATTGTGGCTTTATTTTACATTGAATCTTCATGAAAATTAGTCAGAATGTTTATCTTAATGAATGTAGGCCAAGTTTGAAACTGAATAATGTCTGATAAAAAAACTAGATCGCCAGGTCAGATCTTAGAAAAACATTGTGTACACTCTAGAGGGCACAGTTTTGATCCAATCTTCATGAAACTTTGTCAGAATATAGATTAGAAAGTGCAAAACTGCTCCAATAGAACCATCATCAAATAGATGATCTTCCATGTTATTTCATCATAACTCAGGTATGCGATTTAGGTCCATCGTGGACCTCTTGTTTGGGGTTCTGGTGGATGTTTTCATTTTTATTGTGTTTAAAAAACCATGCAAACGAACAGTGTAGACCCTGTTCACGTAGCATTCTGCAACATCTGTACTGGGTATGCACTGTTTGCATATAGCCCCAAAAAGGGTTTCCTGTCTAAAATGGGCTAATGGCTAATAAGTGTAATATTTATTAGCTCACCTGAGCCATAGGCTCAGGGTGAGCTATTGTGATCACCCATTGTCCGTCGTCCGTCGTCCGTCGTGCGTCGTGCGTCGTCAACAATTTGCTTTAAATGACATCTTCTCTGAAACCGCTAGGCCTAGGGCTTTGATATTTGGTATGAAGCATTGGCTAGTGGTCCTCTACCAAGTTTGTTCAAATGGTGGCCCCAGGGTCCAAAATGGCCCTGGGGCAGGGGGTCTTGGGTTCGAAACTAAAAAATACTTAAAAAACTTCTTCTCCAGAACTGCTTGACTCAGATGCTTGAAATTTGGTATGTAGCATTGCCTAGTGGTCCTCTACTAAGTTTGTTCAAATGGTGGCCCCAGGGTCCAAAATGGCCCCGAGGCAGGGGGTCTTGGGTTCGAAACTAAAAAATACTTAAAAATCTTCTTCTCCAGAACTGCTTGGCTCAGATACTTGAAATTTGGTATGTAGCATTGCCTAGTGGTCCTCTACCAAGTTTGTTCAAATAATGGCCCCTGGGTCCAAAATGGCCCCGGGGCAGGGGGTCTTGGGTTCGAAACTAAAAAATACTTAAAAATCTTCTTCTCCAGAACTGCTTGACTCAGATGCTTGAAATTTGGTATGTAGCATTGCCTAGTGGTCCTCTTCTAAGTTTGTTCAAATGGTGGCCCCAGGGTCCAAAATGGCCCCGGGGCAGGGGGTCTTGGGTTCGAAACTAAAAAATACTTAAAAATCTTCTTCTCCAGAACTGCTTGGCTCAGATGCTTGAAATTTGGTATGTAGCATTGCCTAGTGGTCCTCTACCAAGTTTGTTCAAATGGTGGCCCCTGGGTCCAAAATGGCCCCGGGGCAGGGGGTCTTGGGTTCGAAACTAAAAAATACTTAAAAATCTTCTTCTCCAGAACTGCTTGGCTCAGATGCTTGAAATTTGGTATGTAGCATTGCCTAGTGGTCCTTTACCAAGTTTGTTCAAATGGTGGCCCCAGGGTCCAAAATGGCCCTGGGGCAGGGGGTCTTGGGTTCGAAACTAAAAAATACTTAAAAATCTTCTTCTCCAGAACTGCTTGGCTCAGATGCTTGAAATTTGGTATGTAGCATTGCCTAGTGGTCCTCTACCAAGTTTGTTCAAATGGTGGCCCCAGGGTCCAAAATGGCCCTGGGGCAGGGGGTCTTGGGTTCGAAACTAAAAAATACTTAAAAATATTCTTCTCCAGAACTGCTTGGCTCAGATGCTTGAAATTTGGTATGTAGCATTGCCTAGTGGTCCTTTACCAAGTTTGTTCAAATGGTGGCCCCAGGGTCCAAAATGGCCCCGGGGCAGGGGGTCTTAGGTTCGAAGCTAAAAATACTTAAAAATATTCTTCACCAGAACTGCTTGGCTCAGATGCTTGAAATTTGGTATGTGGCATTGCCTAGTGGTCCTCTACCAAGTTTGTTCAAATGGTGGCCCCAGGGTCCAAAATGGCCCCGGGGCAGGGGGTCTTGGGTTCGAAACTAATAAATACTTAAAAATCTTCTTCACCAGAACTGCCTGCCTCAGATGCTTGAAATTTGGTTCAATGTTTGTAACATTGCCTAGTGGTCCTCTACCAAGTTTGTTCAAATGGTGGCTCCAGGGCCAAAATGGCTCCGGGGCAGGGAGTCCCAGGTTTGAACCATCGAAATACATAGAAAAATAATAAAAAATCTTCTACTTCAGAACCGCAAGGCTCAAATGCTTGAAATTTGGTATCTAGTATTGCCTTAAAAAGTAGACCTTTACCAAGTTTGTTTAAATGGTGGCTCCAGGGTCCGAAATGGCCCTGGGACTGGGAGTCCTAGGTTTGAGCCATAGAAATATATAGAAAAATATTTAAAAAATCTTCTTCTTCAGTACCACTTGGCTCAGATGCTTGAAATTTGGTTTGTACCTTTGCCTAGTAGTCTTTTATGCAGTTTGTTCAAATGATGACCCCAGGGTCTATAAATGGCCCTGCCCCAGGGGGTCCTGGGTTTGAACCATAGAACTACATAGAAAAATATTAAAAAATCTTCTTCAGAACCACTTGGCTCAGATGCTTGAAAATTGGTTTGATGCATTACCTTTTTGTCCTTTATCAAGTTTGTTCAAATGATGACCCCAGGGTTCAAAATGGCCCTGCGGCAAGGAGTCCTGAGTTTGAGCCATAGAAATACATAGGAAACTATTAAAAAATCTTCTTCTTCAGAACCACTTGGCTCAGATGCTTGAAATTTGATATGATGCGTTGCCTGGTGGTCTCCTACAAAGTTCGTGTAAATGGTTGCCCTGGCATCCAAAATGGCCCTGGGGCAGGGAGTTTTGGGGTCGAAATTAAAGTGTACTTAAAAACCTTCTACTCCGGAACCCCTTAGTGCAGATGCTTGAAATTTTGTATGATACATTGCCTAGTGGTCCCTTACCAAGTTTGTTCAAATGATTGTGCCAGTGTCAAAAATGGCCCCGCCCCATGGGGTCCTGGGTTCGAACCATAGAAATACATAGAAAAATATTCAGAAAGCTTCTTCTTCAGAACCACTTGGCTAAATATTCAGAAAGCTTCTCCTTCAGAACCACTTGGCTCAGAGACTTGAAATTTAGCTTTTAACATTGCCTAGTGGTCCTTTACCAAGATTATTCAAATAATGGCCCCAGGGTCCAAATGGCCCTGCCCCAGGGGGTCCAGGGTTTGAACCATAGCAATACATAGAAAAACATTCAAAAATCTTCTTCAGAACCATTTGGAAATGGTTGCAAACTATCTGGTTTGTTCAAATTATGACCCTAGTTTGACCTTTAACCTTTTTGCTCAGGTGAGCGATTCAGGGCCTCTTGGCCCTCTTGTGTTCAGATGCAAGCATGTATGTTTCAAATGCACAAAACATGAATAATGAAAGCTGAAGTGGGTTAGGAAATTTAGTTTATTTTAAAATTTGGTAAAATCATATATTTTCAAAAACTGGCAACAGAACTAACTTTTGTCCATTACCATAATGGTCTAAGTTCTGTTCCAGTTTTAGAAATATATGATTTTATGGTAATTCTTAATGATTCAAATTTTGCAAATAAGGGGGTTGAAGTGGATTGAAACATAGTGAATCTATAATGATAAATTAAAGACACTCATTTAAAAAAACAATGAAATAAGAATTACAAAATATGACAATATGCAAGTTATATGTCACCTTAGTGAAATTTCAAAGTTTCACACCTCTAACTTGCCTGATTATTAAAAAGGTGTTATCCTAACACCTTTCAAGTTTCAAAAATTCAATGATTTCATTGGCCAGTAGTTACAACTTACCTGTGTTTTGATTGGTCAAGAAGACGAATAATGGGAGGAGCCAGTCTTTCAGGAGGATGGAGATATCAGCATGCAGAGAATTGTTTCATCACAATCAATTTTGGCATTGTTCCAGAGAAGATTTACAGAAATTTGAGTTTTACTTTGTAGTAGTTCATCTTATTGACAGTAGGTAAGTATGGCTTTATTACTTTCATGAATAAAACTTCAAAAAAAAAAAAAAAAACTTGGCCAAAACAATGGTTTCTTAAATGATGTATTAAAGCAGAAATAAAAATAAAAATCAATATTGGTATCATTTACAACAACTAAGGATGTAATAAAGAAATAAAAGGAAAGAAAAAAAAATAAAATATACCTTTTTTTGACAGAACATATTTTGCTACATTTGTATATTGTAAGTGTAGTTACTCTCTTTGGGACGGAAGTTCCAGTATGAAGATGCACAGAGCCCTAGATAAGAGGGGTATTTGATGATAATTGAAAGATAATTTTTTTTATTTCTCATTGAAACCATATGTTGTGACCCCTCATCTGAACCGTCTCGTCGAGACGGTTCAGATGAAGGGTCACAACATATGTTTTTATATAGAAATAACAAAAATTATCCTACATTATCACCAAACACTCCCTCTTATCTAGGGCTTTGGATGCAGTCTGAACAGAATCTGCACTATGCTAGTAATTTTGATAAAAAGAAATAGTAAAATGAACTAGCTCAGTTTTATGATTATTTAATTTAATTGAGATGTCTCAATATGTAGCAAAATTATGGAATCACTATTTGCTTGAACTTCAAATCTAAGTTATTTCTGATATTTTATAATGACTGTATTGCGACATTTGGAGAATGGAAAATATTTATATTTCTCTATAAAAAAGAGAATGATAAAAAACATGTTTTGGTACCTCATTAGAGCAATTCTTATATGGTGCCACTACATATATCTCCTCTCGCATTAGATATAGATTTTCTCACTTCAGGGATCCTGAAGTGAGAAAATCTATTTTTAACGAACAGGAATGAAAGGTTATCTCCCTTTTTGCTGGAGCTGTGTATGACTTAATTATCTTTAGCTGTGTAGGCACCTAAAGCAGATGACAAAATTTACATCTGCAATTATTTAAAAAAAATGCCTTGCACAAGACATTTTAGATTGAGAATTCAAAAACTAGAGGGCAAACAGTGTAGATCTGGATGAGGTGGCTCATTATGAGCCGCCCCATCAAGATCTACGCTGTTTGCAAATTCTGGTAATTTGTCACTGGTGCTTAAAGAGTTAAGAATTTATTTGAATTTATTAAGCATAATATGCTGATGCGGTTCTATTGATGGTCATATCTTTTTATAGAAGCTTATATGGAATCTTTTCTGTTCATCCTCCATCATTCATTGATTATAAGTCTAAAACTATTTTTAGTTTTTCTCTGTATACTATGTGCTCTGAGCATTCACCATGTCTGCAGGCATTTATTATTGTCCGCATAAAAATATGGGAGATTTCTATTGTGAAAAAAAGTATTTTGTATTTTTTTTTGTAATTTTATGTTATAAAAAAAAATGGAAATATCCAAAAAATGTATCTGTGAAAATTGTGCTTTGGCACCATTAATGTTTGAGTCAAATCTATTATTAGATGTCTATTATTATGAATTCATCTGTTTATATTTACAGACAATTGAAGATAGAAGACAGTCAGAAAGACAAAAAGTTCAAACAGAAGAGTGCAAAAGAGAAGATTTGGTGAGTAAAGAGTTTTGTTCCCTACTGTAATGATTCTAAATATTGGGACAGATTGATATGAGCAAACAGTGTATACCCTAGTCAGACTGCTCCTAAGGAGCAGTCTGATCAGGGTCTACACTGTTTGCTGTTCCATCAGCATCTTTTCAACAAATTACTGTATTGAAAAACCAAACTGATCAATATTTAAGGCATATTTAAGATGTTCTAAGTTTGTTGAATTTTTACGGTATTTTATCTTAATGAGTGAAAAGACCCAGAGATGAAATTTGGCGATAGTAACATATTTTCTTTGGTTATAAGACAGATTTATTTCTTTCCAAAAAATCCCAAAATCAAGATCAATCTTTCTTTCATAAAATATCCCAAAATCATGATCCATCTTACGAAATGGATCTGGATTTGTGGGATTGTTTTGGAGGGAAGGGGGGGGGGGGGGATTCATGAGACTGGTCTAGATATTTAGGGTCAGTCTGGAGAGGGAAATGCTGATTTATAACAGAATAAATATGGTCAGTCTGAGATTTCTTATTTCCTCATATAACATATGTTGTAGCATTTCATTTGAATTACCACATATATATAAAATTGGGACACCTTTCATAATTCCTAGAAATTGAACAGTTTGGTTTTGGATGAATAAATGCATTGAAGTGGCAAACAGTGTAGACTCTGATTAGACTCAGCAGCAGAAATCTTATCTGGGTCCGCACAGTTTGTTCTGACAGACCTATCTTCCAAATCCTCAGAATCTCAAGGTACCATAGAGGCAATTCTATTGAAATGACACATAAAATATTACCATACTGACCCTAAATATTCAGACAGACAGGTATGCGCCAACACTGAAGCCCCAGATCAAACTGCTCCCTGAAGGGGCAAATTGATCGGGGTCTGCAATGTTTGCCATTCACTCAGCATTATTTGGATGCATTATCATGTGTAAAATCTACTTTCTAAGAATTTTCAAACAAAAATTGTCCAACCTTCGGGTGTCTGACAGTTTAGGGTCATTATGGTATTAGAATTAACATCAAATTAGCATCGCTTGAAACACTGTTTAAGTCAAGCAGAAAAAGAAAGATTCAATTAGCCTGCTTATCCACACAGTCTTATCAGAGTCTTCACTTTTCAAAAAATCTAAAAGTTGAACAGTGAAGGCTGTGATCAGTCTGAGTTGATGCACAGGCTGGTTTGAGTATGTTCCCATTTTATGTGACCCCCAAGCATGCTGTGTACCATAATGACTTTAAAATTTCGGACACCCAAAAGTCAGACAAGGATTGTTATAAAATTCTTAGAAAGTGGTTGTAATAGTAAATGGCAAACATTGTAGACCCTGATCAAACTGCTCCTTTAAGAGCAGTTTGATCTGGGTTTACAATGTTTGGTCAGACCTGTCTGTTCGAATAGTTAGGGTCATTATGGTAGTTGGATGAGGTAACCTAAAAGCACACTAAAGGCACTCAATAAAATTCATGTCTGCAAAATTTCAAAATTTGCAGTCCAAACTATACATTCAAAGGCTAGAGGGCGCACATTGTAGATCCACATGAGGTGGCCCATTATTAGCCGCCTCTGTTTGCTAATTTGACTTTTTTCATTTTTGGCGCTCTAAGTGTTAATTAACTCTTTAAGCACCAAAAAAAGCAGACGACAAAATTTATATCTGCAAAAATTAAAAAATGCCTTGTCCAAGACATTTCTTATTGAGAATTCAAAGACTAGAGGGCAAACAGTATAGATCTAGATGAGGTGGCTCATTATGAGCTGCCCCATCAGAATATACGCTGTTAGCAAATATTGCTAATTTCGTCACTGGAACTTAAAAGAGTTAAATTCCTGCTGCAGTAAATGTTTCTTATAAAGCACTTACCATATTTTGACAGTTTTAAGACAGGATCTTTCACTTTGGAAACAATCCAAGAAATCTAGATCCATCTCATAAGATGGATTGTTTTGGTAGGGAAACCCTCATGTCATAGGGAATTTCATAAGAAACAAGGAATTAAATAACTTAGGAATAATTATTTGTTTGAGAAAATCTGGAGAGTCTGTTCAAGGATTTTCAGTTTGTTGTGTTATTAAAAATTGAAGGGGACCGATGACTTCATAGATTTGTTACCATAGCAACTATGGGATTGGCAACTAGTGTACTTTGTACCCAGGCAGAATAACGTCTCAATAGTTCCTTTGGTAACATATCTATGACTTCATCCGCATAGTCATATAAGACTAAATTTTTTAATGACATCACAAACTGAAATCCTTTCAACAGAAACCTCAGATTTTCTCAAACAAATAATCGTTCTCAAGTCATTCAATTGGGTGTTAAGACTGATTTAAATATTTGGGGTTATTCTCGAGATGGAAAAACACTGTTTTATAGCCAAATAAATACGACACACCTTCATGTTCTTCCACCATGTTTACAAAGGGAACTACTATTGTTGTGACTTCCTGTCTCTTCCTTGAACAACAAAGCCATTCAAAAATGGAATTTACTTTTAAAGGGAATAAATACTCCTTGGGGAGCAAATTCTTGTTAGCTCGGAATGGCTATTTTTGTCACCCTGGCATCTGCGCCCGCATCCCCGTCATGATTGGATGTTTTGGTTAAAGTTTTTTAAAGACCTATATCTCCTTAACCCACGGATGGATTCTTTTGATACTTGCACTGTAGTTAAATACTGGTCCAAAAGTTAACGGGGCACCACCCCCACCCCACTCAGTGACCTGGATGTCAAGGTCATGGACTTACAAAATTGGGAGTTTTTTGGACTGGATGTTTTGGTTTTTAAGTTTTTTAAAGCCCAATATCTCCTTACCTCATGGATGGATTCATTTGATACTTGCACTGTAGTAAGATATTGGTCCAAAGTTATCCAAGGTACTACCCCCACCCCACCTCAGTGGTCATGGACTTCGAAAATTGTCTTTTTATTGATTGGATGTTTTGGTTAAAGACATATCTTCTTTTAATAGATGCACTGTATTAAACTTGTTATTAAAGTTATCTAATTGCATACTGATTCATAATGCTTGGCATAGATTTACTTTACACTTGAACTGATGTTAGACACTTTTTTGAGTTTTTTACAAAACACTATATATACTTATCCCACTGGATGACCTTGAAGTCAAGGTAATTGACTTTGAATTTTGTCTTAAAGATTTTGGTTAAAGTTTAATATTTATGTGCCACAATGGACTCAGTTGATACTAATACTTGGACTGATGTTAGATAATGGTTTAGGGTTTTGATACATCCTGCCTCCCCCTACCCCTCAGTTCTTTGACCTCAAGCTCATGGACTTCGAAATTTCATGTGAATTTTTTTTTATTTTAATTTTATTGGAAGACTTATTTCTGAGATAACTTTTGTTTATAAATGTGTTGTCATTATGGACATGCTTGCCTGAAGTTTTATGTATAGCAATCCACACTACCATAGCGACTGTGCGATGGGCAAGCACCAATTCAGGCATACTATGCTGTCAGGTGACAGCTCTTGTTATGAGTTAACACACGTATAGAAGAGAGGCTAAATTGAAAATTGAAGAGTTACTTTCCCTGAAACTACCCATTAGCCTTAAAAAGCAATTAATCACTGATACAGACATGTCTGACCAAATAGTGTAGACCATGACCAGACTCAGTACAGTTGGATCAGGGACTGCACTCTCTGCTATTTGGCCAATACTTCAAAGATGTATGGATACACATTCAAGGGGAGCAACTCTGCCATTTCATTTTTGCCTCCCTTTGATTGAGGGTCAACTCTAAAGGAAAGAATTTGCTCCTAGGAATAAATTCTTTCTTAAGAGTAGACCATCTTTTGGAAAGGCCTTATGTCGAGAGAAGTAAACAGGAAGAAAGAGAAGTTGCTTCCCTTTGTAAAATGGTAGAACAATATGGAGGAGTACCCATACTTAAATTATATATTTCCTGATATAGCAAACAGACAAATATTTCTTGGGGAAAACATAATAATGTTGTTGCCCCGGCATTAGAACTGTCTCATTAGGACAGTTCTAATGAGGAGTCACTTCATATGTTTTTATGGAGATATATGGAAAATTATTCTTAAATAAGCCCTGTTTCCCCTTTTTACCTGGAGCACTGAAAGATAGAAAAGTCTGTTTATGGAAATAGTAAGGTAAGATTAACCGAAGTTCCAAGATATCTAGATAGCTAGGGGCTTAAAAAGCTTGCCAGATTACAAGGAATAATGAGTATATAAATGATAAACTTATGAATTATTCAGTCAACTTTTTTTGAGTTATGGCCCTTAGAAAATTCAGCATTTTGACTTTGTCAGCAAGATATCAGAGATAAAAGTATCAGAGCTGGGGACTTTGTCAGCTGATTCTAGATGATGAGTAGATTAACTGATTTACTTTTGAACATTTTTTATAGAAGTTATGACCCTTTTAAAAATTTGGCAATTTAAACTTGACAGCAAGATATCTCAAAATTATTAGTAAGGGACTGGAAACTTTGTCAGCTGATCGCGGAGATTATAAGCAGATAAACTTTTAAACGAATTCTGTCAGTTTTTGGTAGAGCAAATTGAAATGGCCCTTTGAAAATTTTGGCATTTAAACTTGTTTTAGCTTGGGACCTGAAACTTGGTCAGGTGATTGGAGATGGTAAGTAGATTGACTGATTAACTTTTGAACAGATTCCTTCAAGTTTTGATTGCTAATACAGATCATTCCCTTTTAGGATCACCGTCAAGCATATGGTTGGGTTACAAACATATATCTCAAGTTCTGTATCATTCTGATGTTTTTGTTTGTTGTTTATTCTTTATAAAAAAACGTGTTTTGGCTTTTCACCTTATCTGGACCTATTATTTATTTGTCTATTTATTTATAATTTTAGAAGAAGAGTGAAAGAGTGAAAACAGAAGACAGTCTTCAAGAGAAGAGAGCAGCAGAGTACAGAAGAGAAGAGTTGGTAAGTTTTAAGTTAAGTTCCCTGTCTTAGTTGGTTGAGGGGCAACACTCTTGAAAGGGACGTTTTGATGATAATATAAGATTTCATTTTTTTTAACCCTATTGCACTCAGAACGGCCAAAACTCCATAGAGTTTTGGCTATTCTGAGTGCAATAGGGCCAAACAAACATGTACAATTTGTTTTCTTGCTTCCTTCCCTGGAAGCGGCTCTACCAAAAAGGGTTTGCTCTTCAAGTAAAGAATTTGCTCTTTAGGAGAGTTTGCTCCTAAAGAGCAAATTCTTTTCTCTAGGAATTGATCCCTTTTGAGATTGGGGGCAAAATGAAATATGCAGAGGTATCCCTCCTTGAAAGTGTACCCTTTCATTGCTGAAAAGTGCATATTTTAATTTATTAAAACAGGATGTTTTAAGTATAAAATTTGCCTTTAAATATAGAACATGGAAATATCTAGGACATGAGTAGGTTCTTGAAACCCAGGTTCTGCCCACAGTATTGACTGGTGGCATTTTTTCAGAAAAAAGTCATTCCTGATTTTACCTATAACAACAATTTATTTCTGAATCAGAAATTTTGGATTTTGAGAGGGCAGTGCACAGGTTTAATGTTTTGCCATTTAAACTGTGCAGTTCACACCTTAAAAGCAATCTTCTAAAAAATCAGAAATAATTTAGCCACAGCACAACAAAACCAACCAATTTTTGGCATGTGCACCCGCCAGGACCCAGATCAGGGTCGGCATCTGCCCAGTCTGATCAGCATCTTCGCTGTCTGCATGGAGCGAGTATACACCCTTAGCTACCCTTTAAGTGCACAGTGAAGAGTCTGATCAGACTGGGTGGATGCCCAGGCCAATATGCGGGGCTCTAGATAATAGGGAGTATTTGGTGATATGTAGGGATTTTTTTTGTCAATTCTGCATAAAATCATATGTTGTGACCCCTTATCTGAACTGTCTTGATGAGACGGTTCAGATGAGGGGTCACAACATATGGTTTGCATGAGAAATAAGAAAAATTATCCTCAATTATCATAAAATACTCCATCTTATCTAGAGCTCTGGATATGAGTCTGCTGGGCACACATGCCACTCGTGACGTGGCTCAATTTACTGAGACATGATTAGGGAGGAATGTCTTTTTCATTAATCATGTATTTCTAGGCAATGTTGCAGCCAGAGCCTGGTTTTGAGACATTCCCATATTCCATATTAAAGATGAATTCCATATTTCTAAAATTTTACGTTTTAATTGAGAATAAATATTTTATTAGAGAGTACAATTATAAAAATGTCTCCCCACTTCTCGGGGAGACATATTGCCTTTCCCATAGTTGTCTGTCCATCTATCCATCCATCTGTATGTCCGTCACAATTTGAGTCCCCTCAGTAACTCTGAAATCGATTGAGATAATTATAGGGAAGTTGATACAAATATACAGCATCAATAGAGAATGCAGCAAAAAAGATCTGTAACTCCACCTACACTTTTAAGCTCACATAAGCTTTAGGCTCATAGGTGAGCTTATAGTATAAGTATAGTCAGGCATCTGTCATCCAGCCATCAAGCAAAATTTTCAAACATCTTCATGTCTGAAACCACTGTGTTGATTGAGGCCATTTTCAGCCATAGTGGGATGGGGATAATGAAAGTTTGTTCAAGGACTCTGGGTCACATGATCAAGTTGTTTGCCATGACCTATATGGTAAAAACCCTTCAAAAATACATCACTAAGTAACCACTGAATGGAATTTCATGAAACTTGAAATAAATATATATCACTATAAAGCCATGATGAATATAAAGTTTGATAAGACTTGCTTCAGTAGTGCATGAGTTATTGCCCTTGAATTGATTTAAAACCAATAAAATGTGCCATATCTAAGTTATGAATTGTCAAAATTTCATTACATAAAGTTTTGCCAGAATGGTATCGGTAGTGCATGAGTTATTGCCCTTGAATCATTTCATAATTGACCAATTCAGCCATAACTTGGTAATCAATGAATTGAATTCTATGAAACCTATACTAAATATGTATCATTATGTGATGGTGGTGCATGTCAAGTTTTAGTGGACTTGCTTCTGTAGTGCATGAGTTCATGTCCTTGACTCATTTTAAATTAGGCAAATTAATTCATAACTAAATAACCAATGAATGGAATTTCACAAAACTTTGACCAATGAATGGAATTTCACAAAACTTAAACAATTATGTATCAGTACAGCATGGCAGTGGACATCAAGTTTTGTTATGATGGCATTAGTTATGCATGAGTAATTGCCCTTGATTTGATTTAAACTACACAAATTAACCATAACTAAAGCACCAAGGAATGAAATTTCTAGAAACTGGATATGAATATGTATGAGCCGCGACACGAGAAAACCAACAATGTGGTTGTGCGCCCAGCGCAGACTCAGATCAGCCTGGGCATTCGCCCAGTCTGATCAGAGACTTCGCTAAGCGCTTAAAGGGTAGCTAATTGTCTTAGCTACCTCCATGTGGACAGTGAAGACTTTGATCAGACTGGGCGGATGCCCAGGCTGATCTGAGTCTGCGCTGGGCCCACAACCACATTGTTGGTTTTGTCGTGTCGCGGCTCGTATCATCATAGTGCGAGGAGCTGTGGCAAGTTGGTTTAGAATGGCATTACTTTTACATAGGTTATTGCCTTTGATTTGATTTAAAGTCACACTTTCAGTTGTAACTAAGTAGCCAGTGATTGAAATTTTGTCAAACTTAAAATAAGCCATAAAAAATCAGCCATTTTGGCAGGGGATATAAATTCAATGAATTTGCTTGTTAAGTCATGCTTTTATAATGGGAAATGCTTAAACAGTGGATTTCTTAGAAACTGCTTAAGTCTAAGGTATATTATTTGATGCATATGGTTAGCTGAATGATCAGAAGAAGATATTATGTTGCTAAAGGTCAAGGTCATTCTTTGACCTTTGTTCAAGATCACTAAGATTCCGTACCACGTCATCATTACAAACATCTTCTCCTCTGAAGCCACTAGTCTGATTGAAGCCATATTTATATGAAATCTCTTTTTTGGTCAGGGGGTTCAGCTTGTCTGGGTCACATGACCATTGTGGCTGCTAAGCCCATATTTGATAAAAACCCTTCCAAAATCTTATTATCCAGAGCCTTATAGACAATGACCTTGAAACTTTGTATATAGCATTGGGGACTCAAGCCCATCATATTTGTAAATAATTGATGACCCTGTATTGTCCTTGACCTAATTTATGACAAGTCAACTTTTGTACATTGTGGCTTTATATTGGAAAATTCTTAAACTGTGGATTTCTCAAAAGCCCAAAACTGTAAGGTATAATATTTGGTATATTTATTAAACTAATTAAGCAGATGGAGATATTATATTGCTAAAGGTCAATGTCATTCTTGACTTTTGATAAAGGTCACTGAGTTCTGTCACTCGTCAACATTTTCAAACATCCTCTGAAGCCACTGGGCCGATTTGGATTTCTCAAAAGCCAAAAACTATAAGGTATAATATTTGGTATATTTGGTTAACAAAATAAGCAGATGGAGATTTTTGATAAAGGTCACTCACCCGTTAACATTTTAAAACATTTCCTCTGAAGCCACTGGGCCAATTGAAGCTGTATTTCATATGAAGTCTTCCTTGTGTTAGGGGAAAAAGTGTGTTCTACAGGTCATAGTCACATGATCAGATAGCCACAATGCCCATATATAGTAAAACTTTTTTTAAAATTTTAAAATCTTTTTCTCCTGAAACTATAGACCAATGATCTTAGACCAATGACCTTGAAACTTAATATGAAGCATGGGGGACTTGGGCCCACCGAAGTTTATTCAAATGATGACCCTGCACAAACCTTTCCCTAATTTATGACAAAGTCAACCTTGGTATGCTATACATTTGTATGGGAAAATGCTTTAACGATGGATTTCTCAGAAACTAGTGAAGGTATAAATTTTGGTATACAATGTATGAAGATATTATGTTGCTAGAGCTCAAGGTCATTCTTTGACCTTTGTTATAGGTTACAGACATTCTGTTGCCCATGAACATTTTCAAACATTTTCTCCTCTCCTCTGTGCTGATAAAACCAATATTTCTCATGCAGCCTCCATTGACCCAGGGACTTAAGTTAGAGATAGTCTTGGTCACATGACCAAGGTGGCAGCCATGCCCATATAGGGTAGCAAGTCCGCTGAGTGGGACAATATACGCCTGTTATGGCTTAAAGTTGGAAAGAACACAAGAGATGACATACTTCATCAAGCAGGTATAAAACCACAAAACAAGCGAAGCTAATACGAAATTCCTAGACAAAAATTACAAAGGGGCATAATTTCATCAAAACTGAAAGAAGGGTTATGTTTCTTTTTGCCTGCATATCATCTGATATTTATACAACATTCATGAAAAAATCTTAAACGGTTTTTGAGATATGGAGCAGACGTGAAATGTTACCGTTGGACCTTTGACCTCTAACACTCTGACCTTGACCTTTGTTGGACATTGTTGAAATATAAATTATGCACATTGCCTCGATAAGACAAACATTTGACCAACGTTTCAAAAAAGGCGACGGCTAGTGACAACCGGTTGTCAGTAGCCTCACAGGCTAGAGACAACCGGTTGTCAGTAGCCTCACAGGCTAGAGACAACCGGTTGTCACTAGCCTGTCAGGCTACTGACAACCAGCTAATAAATTAATATGCATTTTAAAGGACAGGAAGCATTGGTTCATTTTAAAAATATCACAAGTAATTCTCAATAGGTTTATGCTTTAAATCAAGCTACATATGAATCACAACAACAAAATATCTGCAAATAAAAAAGCAAAAATATGGAGAAGAGATATCTTATAAAAATAGGTTTTCCAAGGGAAGTAACTCAAATCATACTTTGTACAAACTTTAATGAAGAAATTTTAAATGTTTTTTCGAGATAGGGAGTGGGCACAAAACTAATATTAAATTACTATATGAAAAATATAAAGGCAGAATTCCATCAAAACTGAAAGAAGGGTTATGGTTCTTTTCCCCTGCACACTGTCTGATGGTGCTTCATATTTGTATAAACTTTTATGAAGAAATCTTATACGGTTTTCAAGCTGTGGAGGGGACACATTATGCTACCTTTGAACTTTGACCTCTAAATGTGACCTTGACATTTGTTGAAATATGAGTTCAGCACATTGCCTGGATAAGGTGAATGTTATGAAGAAATCTTATACAGTTTTCAAGCTGTGGAGGGGACACATTATGTTACCTTTGAACTTTGACCTCTAAATGTGACCTTGACATTTGTTGAAATATGAGTTCAGCACATTGCCTGGATAAGGTGAATGTTTGACTCAAGTTTAAAAAAATCTGTCAAAGGATTAAGGAGATGGAGCGGACACAAAGTTAATACAAAATTACAATACGAAAAATACAAAGGGGCTTATTTTTTATCAAAAGTGAAAGTAGGGTTATGGTTCTTTTCCTGTGCATATCGTCTGATGGTGTATATTTATACAAACTGTCATGAAAAATCTTTAACCGTTTTCACGATATGGAACGGACATGAAGCCAATATGAAATTACTATGAAAAAATACAAAGGGACATAATTCGGTCAAAAATGAAGATATGGTTATGATTCTTTTTCTTTGCACATCCTCTGGTGCTTTATGATTGTACAAACTTTCATGAAGAAATCTTAAACGGTTTATGAGATATGGAGCAGAAACTAAATGCTACATTTTAACCGTGAACTTCTAAGTGTGACCTTGACCTTCGTCGGACATTATTGAAATATGAGTTCAGCACATTGTTTTGGTAAGGCAAATATTTGACCCAAATTTCAAAAAAATCTTTCATGGGGTTAAAGAGATATGGAGCCGACACAAAAAGTTAAGGGTCGTACGGAAGCCACGACATAATACAACCTGTCTTCAATGGGCGTATAAAAATCCTTTAAAAATCTGTTTCTCCAGGACCTTAAGGCCAGTGACCTTGAAGCTTTGTATGTAGTAACTCAGGTCATCAAATGTTTTAGCTCACCTGAGCTTTTGGGATACCCTGATGTCCGTCATACGTGTGGACGTCTGTCCGTCAACTTATGCTTGTGTACACTCTAGCAGGCACAGTTTTCATCCGATCTTTATGAAACTTTGTCAGAATGTTAGTCTTTATCAATTCTAGGCCAAGTTTGAAACTGGGTCATGTCAGGTCCTAAACTGGGTCATTAGGTCAAATATAAGAAAAAGCTTATAAACGCTCTAGAGGTCACAGTTTTGATCCAATTTTCATGAAACTTTGTCAGAATGTTTATCCTCACAATATCTAGGCCAAATTGAAACTGGGTTATGTCAGGTCAAAAACTAGGTCACTAGGTCAAATATTAGAAAAAGCTTGTGTTTGCTCAAGAGGTCACAGTTTTGATCCAATCTTCATGAAACTTTGTCAGAATGTTTATCATCACAATATCTAGGCCAGTTTTGAAACTGGGTCATGTGGGGTCAAAAACCAGGTTACTAGGTCAAGTCTTAGAAAAACCTGTTGTACGCTCTTGAGGGCACAGTTTTGATCCAACCTTTTTGAAACTTTGTCAGAATGTTTATTGTCACAATATCTAGGCCAAATATGAAAGTTGGTCATGTCGGGTCAAAAACTAGAACTATGTCACTGTGTGAAATATTAGAAAGACCTTATGTACGCTCTAGAGGGCACAGTTTTGATCCAATCTTCATGAAACATTGTCAGAATGTTTATCCTAAAAATCTAGGCCAGGTTTGAAAAACTAGGTCACTAGGTCATATTGTTGAAAAAAAGTTTTGATCCAGTCTTCATGAAACTTTGTCAGAATATTTATCACCATAAAATCTAGGTCAGGTATGAAACTAGGTCATGTCGGGTCATAAGTGAGGTCACAGGGTCTGATCTTAGAAAATCCTTGTGTACACTTTAGAGGGCACAGTTTTGATTAATTTTCATGAAACTTTGTCAGAATGTTTATCTTAATAAAATCTAGGCTAAGATTGAAAATGGGTGTTGTCTGATCAAAAACTAGGTCACCAGATCAAATCTTAGAAAAACCTTGTTTACTTTCTATAGAGCACAGTTTTTATTCAATCTTCATGAAACTTTGCCAGAGTGTTTATTTCCATATTTCCATAATATCTAGATCTGAAACTGGGTCATGTGGGGTCAAAATCTAGGTCACTAGGTCCAGCCTTTTGTACACTCTAGAGGGCACAGTTTTGATCAAAACTTAATAAAACGTTGCCAGAATGTTTACCCCAATTAAATCTAGGCCAAGTTTGAACTGGGTCATGTCGGGTCAAAAATAAGGTCACAGGGTCAAATCTTAGAAAATCTTACGTACACTCTAGAGAGCACAGTTTTGATCCAGTCTTCATGAAACTTTGTCGGAATGTTTTTCTCCATAAAATCTAGGCCAAGATTGAAACTGAATATTGTCTGGTCAAAAACTAGGTCACTAGATCAAAACTCAGAAAAACATTGTGTACACTATAGAGGGCCTAGTTTTCATCCAGTCTTCATGAAACTTTGTCAGAATGTTTATCGTCATGAAATCTATGGTGAGTTTGAAACTGGGTCTTCGGGCCAAAAATAAGGACACTATGTGATATCTGACGTATACCCCATAGGACACAGTTTTGATTCAATCTTCATGAAACTTTGTCATAATGTTTATCTCATTGAAATTCAGGCAAAGATTGAAATTGGGTCATATTGGATTAAAAACTAGGCCACAAGGTCAAGTCTTAGAAAGCCTTTGTTTTGGCAATAGAGGCTTCATTTTCCATTGAATCTTCATGAAACTTTATCAGAATGTTTGTTTGAATATGGATTATATTGGTTCAAAAACTAGGTCACTAGGTTGATTGGCCAACTGCAATGAAATTTGATATATGGCACTGGGGACTTGGTCCCATCATAGTTTCTTCATATTATGAGTGAGTGAGTTAACTCAGGTTTAACGTCCAACCAGCATCTAGGTCATACGGAGACAGGACCGCAATTTGAAGTCTCATCCAAAAGACCGCAGATGTGGGCGATCCATCTTCCGACCCCTGGATTGGTCATCCAGCGCGTTATCCACTACACTACCATGGCCCCTTCCAAATTATGACACTGGGTTCACCATGACCTACTGGCATTTCATGCCAAGGTCAGTAATTAACCCCATCCACCCTAATATTCTTCATGCACATGATACTCAGGTGAGCGATTCAGGGCCACATTCCCTCTTGTTCAAATGATGACGCTGCATTGACTTTGACCTAATTTATGGCAAGGTAAACCTTTGTTGCTTATGCTTTTATATGGGAAATCATTAAACAGTGGATTGCACATAAAACTTTTAAGCCTGGATATAATAATTGGAAAATATGGATAACTAGATGAATACATATCAACATAAGGTCACCAAAGGTCAAGGTCATTCTTTGAGCTATACTCAAGTTTACTGAGATTTTAAAATTAAGATATGCACTCTTCTTAAGCCACTGGTTTAAAATTCATAACAAATGAGCAAAGTGACAAATTGTGTTTGTTGACAGTGAGCAACAGGACCATTGGTCCTCTGGTTAAGGAATTATGCCTCTGAGAATGTGAGTATGGAAATATCAAATCAAATTGTGTTTGTTGCCTGTGAGATCTTATGTGAGCAACAGGACCATTGGTCCTCTGGTTAAGGAACTATGCCTCTGAAAATGTTAGTATGGAAATCATGTCCACTCCATAACTCTAAAACTATATGAGATATTTTCACAAAACTTGGTACAAATATAAAGCATCATCAGATGATATGCAGAGAAAAGAATCGTAACCCCAGATACATTTTTTCATAATTTTGCGTCTTTGTAATTTTCAAATTTGCAGTTATATAACTTGCAGTTATATAACTAAGAAAACTTATAAGATATTTGCATGAAACTTTATGTAAACAATGTGCAGAGAACAAAAACCATAACTTCACCTACACTTTCTTAGGATGCTCCTTCGAAAATCCTATTATGGAAATCATGTCCTTTCCATAACTCTGAAAACTATACGAGATTTTCGCGAAACTTGGTACAAATATAAAGCATCATCAGAGGATGTGCAGAGAATAAGGAGAGTAACTCCACCTTTATTTTTTAAGGATTTATGCTCCTTTGAAAATTCAAAAATGGAAATCATATCTGTTTCTTTACTGTGAAATATGAGGTATTTTTGGGAAACTTGATACAAATTTGAAGCATCATCAGACAATGTGCAGAGAACAAGAACTTTCACTCCATCTACACTTTTTATGGAATTATGCCCCCTTGTAATTTTTAGCTCGCCTGAACGAAGTTCAGGAAGAGCTATTGTACTACCCCTGGAGTCAGCGTTGGCGGCGGCGTTAGCAAAATGTTTAAGTTTTATGTTATTTTTTTAAGATCTCATAGTTTCTAAACCCTTTCATCAATCTGAATAATATTTGGTATAATGATAGATATTGATCCAAAATTCTCTTCAAGACCATCCCCACCCCTGGTCATGACCCATAGGTCAAGGTTACGGAGTTAGCAATTTTATGTTAAAGTTTTACGTTGAAGTTTTTAAGATCTCATAGTTTGTTAACCTTTTAATCAATTTAAATTATATTTGGTATGATGATAGATATTTTTAAGGTCTCATAGTTTCTAAACCCTTTGATTGATTATCCCCTCACACCACGAAGTGGTGAGGGGATATAGGTTTTGTCCCGTAAGTAAGTACGTACGTACGTACATACGTATGTTCACCTTTTGTCATCGCTCTAGCACTTACATTTCTCAACGGATTTTGAAATAACTTCACACAAGTGTAGGGCATGACAATATCTCGAGCAAGTTTGACTTTCAGGGTGCTGCGCCCAAGGTCAAGGTCACTGTGGCTATTTTTAGAAAAACTTTGTCAGCGCTCTAGCGCCTACATTTCTCAATGGATTTTGAAATAACTTCACACAAATGTAGGGCATGACAATATCACGAGCAAGTTCGACTTTCAGGGTGCTGTACCCAAGGTCAAGGTCACTGTGGCTATTTTTAGAAAAACTTTGTCATCGCTCTAGCGCCTACATTTCTCAACGAATTTTGAAATAACTTCACACAAACGTAGGGCATGACAATATCTAGAGCAAGTTCATCTTTCAGGGTGCTGCGCCCAAGGTCAAGGTCACTGTGGCTATTTTTAGAAAAACTTTGTCATCGCTCTAGCGCCTACATTTCTCAATGAATTTTGAAATAACTTCACACAAACGTAGGGCATGACAATATCTAGAGCAAGTTCGACTTTCAGGGTGCTGCGCCTAAGGTCAAGGTCACTGTGGCTATTTTTAGAAAAACTTTGTCATCGCTCTAGCGCCTACATTTCTCAATGAATTTTGAAATAACTTCACACAAATGTAGGGCATGACAATATCTTGAACCAGTTCGACTTTCAGGGTGCTGCACCCAAGGTCAAGGTCACTGTGGCTATTTTAAGAAAAACTTTGTCATCGCTCTAGCGCCTTCATTTCCCAATGGATTTTGAAATAACATCATACAAATGTAGGGCATGGCAATATCTTGAGCAAGTTCGACTTTCAGGGTGCTGCGCCCAAGGTCAAGGTCTTTGTGGCTATTTTTAGAAAAACTTTGTCATCGCTCTAGCGCCTACATTTCTCAACGGATTTTGAAGTAACGTCACACAAATGTAGGGCATGACAATATCTTGAACCAGTTCGACTTTCAGGGTGCTGCATCCAAGGTCAAGGTCACTGTGGCTATTTTAAGAAAAACTTTGTCATCGCTCTAGCGCCTTCATTTCCCAATGGATTTTGAAATAACTTCATACAAATGTAGGGCAAGACAATATCTTGAGCAAGTTCGACTTTCAGGATGCTGCGCCCAAGGTCAAGGTCTTTGTGGCTATTTTTAGAAAAACTTTGTCATCGCTCTAGCGCCTACATTTCTCAACGAATTTTGAAGTAACTTCACACAAATGTAGGGCATGACAATATCTCGAGCAAGTAGTCTTGTGTGAGGGGATTTGTATCGCCTGCGATGCCTTGTTTGATTTATATTTGTTTTGATGATAGATATTGATTAGAAATTTTATTCAACCACATCCCCACCCCTGGACATGACCGATAGGTCAATATGTTAAACTGTAAAGAGCTGGTTACAAACTATACAGAAAGGCTGTTCTACACGATTTAGTAAGTACGAATGGGTAATTCTTGTATGGCCTATGCGTAGAAATTGTAAATGCTCGACTACGCATAGGCCATACAAGAATTACCCATTCGTACTTACTAAATCATGAAGAACAGCCTTTCTGTATAGTTTGTAACCAGCTCTTAACAGTTAAACATATTCTTCTTGACTGTGTTGACTTTTCACAAAACAGAAATAAATATTTCCGAGCTAATAACTTGACGCAACTGTTTCAAGATGTACCTGTTGACAGTATCTTATCCTTTTTAAAATATATTAACCTTTTCAACAAAATATAAACCTTTTCTACATTTTTACCATGTATTACTTCCATGTTAATAATGCAAAGTTAGTTTTATAAAGTGCCATACCTTTCAGTTCTGTTTATATTTTAAGTAATATGCAACCTTCATGAGGCAAATGACCCAGCGGGTTGACGCGTTGTTAAATTTTACATCATCATCATCATCAAGATCACATACTTTTTTTGAGAAATTTTTTTGTTACAGTGAATGTCAAAGTCTTTGAAATCTTATAGCTTCTAAATCCTTGGATGGATTTGAATTATACAGTAGAACTTCAATGGCTCGAAGTGGTGAGGGGATATAGGTTTTGTCCCGTAAGTAAGTACGTACGTACGTACATACGTATGTTCACCTTTTGTCATCGCTCTAGCACTTACATTTCTCAACGGATTTTGAAATAACTGCACACAAGTGTAGGGCATGACAATATCTCGAGCAAGTTTGACTTTCAGGGTGCTGCGCCCAAGGTCAAGGTCACTGTGGCTATTTTTAGAAAAACTTTGTCATCGCTCTAGCGCCTACATTTCTCAATGGATTTTGAAATAACTTCACACAAATGTAGGGCATGACAATATCACGAGCAAGTTCGACTTTCAGGGTGCTGTACCCAAGGTCAAGGTCACTGTGGCTATTTTTAGAAAAACTTTGTCATCGCTCTAGCGCCTACATTTCTCAACGAATTTTGAAATAACTTCACACAAACGTAGGGCATGACAATATCTAGAGCAAGTTCGACTTTCAGGGTGCTGCGCCCAAGGTCAAGGTCACTGTGGCTATTTTTAGAAAAACTTTGTCATCGCTCTAGCGCCTACATTTCTCAACGAATTTTGAAATAACTTCACACAAACGTAGGGCATGACAATATCTAGAGCAAGTTCGACTTTCAGGGTGCTGCGCCTAAGGTCAAGGTCACTGTGGCTATTTTTAGAAAAACTTTGTCATCACTCTAGCGCCTACATTTCTCAATGAATTTTGAAATAACTTCACACAAATGTAGGGCATGACAATATCTTGAACCAGTTCGACTTTCAGGGTGCTGCATCCAAGGTCAAGGTCACTGTGGCTATTTTAAGAAAAACTTTGTCATCGCTCTAGCGCCTTCATTTCCCAATGGATTTTGAAATAACTTCATACAAATGTAGGGCAAGACAATATCTTGAACCAGTTCGACTTTCAGGGTGCTGCGCCCAAGGTCAAGGTCTTTGTGGCTATTTTTAGAAAAACTTTGTCATCGCTCTAGCGCCTACATTTCTCAACGAATTTTGAAGTAACTTCACACAAATGTAGGGCATGACAATATCTCGAGCAAGTAGTCTTGTGTGAGGGGATTTGTATCGCCTGCGATGCCTTGTTTGATTTATATTTGTTTTGATGATAGATATTGATTAGAAATTTTATTCAACCACATCCCCACCCCTGGCCATGACCAATAGGTCAATATGTTAAACTGTAAAGAGCTGGTTACAAACTATACAGAAAGGCTGTTCTACACGATTTAGTAAGTACGAATGGGTAATTCTTGTATGGCCTATGCGTAGAAATTGTAAATGCTCGACTACGCATAGGCCATACAAGAATTACCCATTCGTACTTACTAAATCATGAAGAACAGCCTTTCTGTATAGTTTGTAACCAGCTCTTAACAGTTAAACATATTCTTCTTGACTGTGTTGACTTTTCACAAAACAGAAATAAATATTTCCGAGCTAATAACTTGACGCAACTGTTTCAAGATGTACCTGTTGACAGTATCTTATCCTTTTTAAAATATATTAACCTTTTCAACAAAATATAAACCTTTTCTACATTTTTACCATGTATTACTTCCATGTTAATAATGCAAAGTTAGTTTTATAAAGTGCCATACCTTTCAGTTCTGTTTATATTTTAAGTAATATGCAACCTTCATGAGGCAAATGACCCAGCGGGTTGACGCGTTGTTAAATTTTACATCATCATCATCATCAAGATCACATACTTTTTTTGAGAAATTTTTTTGTTACAGTGAATGTCAAAGTCTTTGAAATCTTATAGCTTCTAAATCCTTGGATGGATTTGAATTATACAGTAGAACTTCAATGGCTCGAACCCTGATGGCTCGTTCACCCTGCCTGGCTAGAACTCTTTTATTGGTCCCTAGAGGTCACTTTATATGGAAACTAACACTGGATGGCTAGAACTACCCTTGGCTGGAACTAATATTCATGGTCCCAAGCCTGTTCGAGCCAATGAAGTTCTACTGTATTTAGTATGATGATAGATATGTCGGAAATTTTATTCAGCACCATCCCCACTGCTAAGAAACAAATACTAGCACTTGACGATGGACAAGCGCAGGTTCAGGCAAGCTATCCTGTCTGGTGACAGGTCTTGTTAGTATAGAAATCATGTCCATTCTGTTACTTTCAAATCGTTGAAGTTGTGCTTACTGTTTCTGATTGGAGATAATATCTATCTTAGTTTGGTAAGAAGTCGACCATTGGTTCTAGAGATATGGTCGAATATATTGAATTCAAAGTACCAAAATTAATGAAAATTGACAGTGTCTCTAAAAGAAATTCTGCAGACATAAGATTTTACTTTAAAAGGTAGAATTTGAGAAAAGATGTCACCAAAGACATTGCTTTAACTATTTTAAGGTATTTATGAATGCCATTAAATTTGAATGAGAAATATAGCTTATAATATGACGACCCTGGTTCATGCTGATTTACCCCACCCACTTTAATAACCCCATTATTCCAAAAGTAGCGCTTACGGAGCTTTACCTCTATTGATTCAGTATGGCGGACACTATAGGCTAATCATCAGTTGAAAATAAGACATTCTGCTCGTGGGCAGAAAAAGGGCCTTATAGACACCCCCCGCCCCCCCTTCCTAGGCATCTTCCGAGTCTGATCAGTGTCTTCGCTGTGCAATTAAGGGGTAGTTAAGGGTCTAAGCTAGCTCTATGCGGACAGCAAAGACTCTGATCAGACTGGGCAGATGCCCAGACTAATCTGAACTTTTGCTGTGCACACATGCCACTTTGTTCATGTTGTGGCTCATTTAGCCGTAACTAAGTAATGTATATGCAGAGTTTCATAAAACTTATGTCTCAGCATAAGGCAACACTGCAGGTTTTGTCAGAAAGACTTCAGTAATGCAGGAGTTTTTGCCCAGTAATGCAGGAGTAGTTGCCCTTGAATCAACAGATTGAGCCTTAACTAAGTGACCAATGAACAGAATTTCTTGAGACTTCAATAGAGGGATATGATTTTCTCCATGTCTGTCTGTCAGTCCTTCCTCAGTCCATGTTTCTGTTCTTCCATCTGCAGACTTAGTATCAAACCACTAAACAGAATTTCATGAAACTTAAAACTATCTTAACCCATTGATGCTTATCAAGTTTTGTCAGAATGGCATCTGTAGTGCTTGAATTATTGCCCTTGATATGCCCTTGAAACTCCAGTCTCTCCCATCTGTCCACCTTTCAATCCATCCATCTGGAGGCATAACTAAGTGAAGAGAATGTGTCATAAAACTTAAAACAATTATATCTTACATGAGTGCTCATGTATTATTGAATTTATTAAGAATAGCGGAAAAGGATAAAATGCGAGGCTATGCCGAGCATCTTATCAGTTTTCCACAATGAGTTTAATTACTTCAGTAATACAAGAGCATGAATGTAAGATTCTATTTATCACTGGCACTAAACTCGCATTTTTATGCTCCCCCAAGGGTTAGCATATTGTTGCGCTTTGTCCATCTGTCTGTCACACTTTTGTCCGGAGTATATTGCTGAAAGTATAAGAGGGAACTACTTGAAACTTAAACAATTGATAGAGGGCAAGTAGGGGAAGTGCAGTGCACAAGAACATTAACCATGCCACAAGTTCTTACAAAGTTAGCTCCCTTTCCAATTTTTTCAATATTTTGCTTGTCCGGAGTATATCTCTGAAAGTGTAAAAGGGAACTAAATGAAACTTCACACATTGATATTATGAAGTTAGCTGCCTTAATGAAACTTCACACACTAATAGAGGGCAATGAATGAAAGTGCAGAACACAAGAATGATAACCCTGTCATAAGTAATTACAGAGTTAGCTCCCTTCATAATTTTTGCCTTATTTTGCTTGTATGGAGCATATCTTAGGAAGTATTGAAGGAAACTAAATGAAATTTCACACATTGATAGAGGGTAATGAAAGGAAGTGCAGAGCTTAAGAACTATAACCCTACCTTTAGTAATTACGGAGTTAGCTGCCTTCTTAATTTTTTCAGTTATTTAGCTTGTCTGGAGTGTATCTCTGTACATATTTTTAAGAGAACAGGAATGAAAATTCACATTGATAATTCAGGGCAATGACAAGAAGTAATGAGCAGAAGAACCATAACTGTATCCCAGAGCATTGCTTTAAAAGTATTGAAGAGAATTATTTTTTTCCATTTTAAATGGTATTTAATTTACTCAGAAAATCGCTCCTTCACCAGGATACCCTTTCTCCTATTCCAAGCCTTCGGGGAGCATCCATCGGTTTCACCGATTTTCTTGTATTAGCAAGTTTTGCACTAGAAGGTCATGATTTTGCCCTGAGGATATACGGCACAATAACGTTATAACGTAATTTGCATATTTAGTCCACTAGTGGATTATCGTGTTTAATGCATGGCTTTATTACACTCTAGGGTGCAACGTCATATGATAAATATCATGATAACACGGTGATGCATTTGATGCAAGTTTTATCATAATGGCAGGAGTAGTGCATGTGTTACAGATCTTTAATCAATTTAAGTAACCACATCTAAGTAACCAATGAACGGAACTTCATGAAACTTATACTGAATTTGTAAAACTAATACCTGGTGATGCACATTAAGTTTTGTCAGAATAGCATCTATAGCATCTATATTTCAAGGTTACACTTCAGGCTGACCTGATTAGCTTTTGAACAAATTTCGTAAAAGTTTTGACAAAATTATCTGTAAGTCTTAGATATTTTTGGTGCTTCAACCTAGGCACTTTTGTCGCTATCAATCTGGTGACCAAAATAACTAAAGAACCACTAGAGCTAGGGTCATGATATTTTTTTTGCATTCAGTTTATGTCAAAGATGTAGTTGACCTGTATTTACTTTTGAGTAAATTTCTTATATAGTTAATTGAATTATATCCCTTTACAGAATTTTTGTAGTGAAATGAGGTCACAGGGAGCTACTTTGTATTTACAAGCAGACCCAAAATTTATGTCTGCAAAATGTAAAAAATGTTGTGTCCGAGCATTTTCATATTGAGAATTCACAGACAAGAGGGCAAACAGTGTAAATCCAGACAAGGTAGCTCAGTAAATTAGATGCCTCATCTGTACCTACACTGTTTGCAAATTCAACATTTAAAGTTAAAGCTGGGCAAGTACAGTAATGAGCTGCAACACGACAGACCCAACAAAGTGCGCTCAGCAAAGACTCAGATCAGCCTAGGCATCCGCCCAGTCTGATCACAGACTGCTGTCCGCATGGAGCTAGCTTTGAAACTTAGTTACCCTTTAAGGGCACAGTGACAGTTGTGACCAGACTGAGCGGCTGCCCAGGCTGATCTAAGCCTTCGCTGGGGCACACATGTCACTTTGTTGGTTTTGTCGTGTTGCGGCTCAGTTGTTCTTGGTGCATATCATTGGCTTGTTAGCCTTTAGGCCAGTGGTTGCACTTTAGGGGAAGCAGCTCTGCCATTTTCATTTCTGTCTCCTATCTCAAAAGGGTCAATTTTTAAAGGAAAGAATTTGCTCCTGTAGGAGCAAATTCTTTCCTTAAGAGTTGACCCCATCTGTGAAGGCCTACATTGTGCAGGAAAGCAAACAGGAAGACCCAGAGTTTATCTTCCTTTGTAAACATGGTGGATAAACATGGTTCTGTATCTGTACACCTTAAAAGCTATATATTCAGCATCCATTCTTTGTGTCGTTTCAGAAGACTGCAGCAATTCTCCACCAAGATGGCTGAAGAATTCTTTGTGACGGGAGAATCCCTGTTAAATGACAGACAAGATGGTATGGTTGAGAGAATCACCAGACAGGGCAAGAAACGTTTACTAGAAGCCAGTATAACTCCCTCTTCAATGATCAACAAAGATAAGAGACAAACTCAAAAGAGAAAGCAAAGAAGTCCCAAAGATGAGTTCAATCCTTATGTGAAGATGATGAGACTAGGTCCAAAACAGATGACTAATGTCCTCGCCTATGATACTGATGAAGACAGAGACCAAAGAGATGAAGCTTATCAAGATACTTCTGACACCGAAGAAATGTCAAGAGAGTTAGTGGCGACAAGTAATTCTGAGTTCCAAGAAAAGAAGAGTAAATCAGACATAAACAGTCAAAGTAAAGCATCTGTGAGTTGTGACAGGCCTGTGATAAACAAAGTGTCAAAGGAAAAGCTAGTGATCAAAATAGCCCCACTTGTGAAGGCCGGTATAGAAATGCCTGTTAGTAGTGCTAAGACAGCTGCAGTTAAGAGAAAATTGAAAGAAAAGCTAGTGTTAGAAATTGCTCCAGTTCCTGAGGCCAGTACTAAAGTAACTACCATAAGTGATAAGTCTGGGTTAGATATTGTGAAGTCAAAGCTGTGTTATTCAAATGCCAATAATGAAAATCCTGTTCTTTCTGATAAGTCAACCTCAAAATCAAATGAAAAGCTTGTTGTGAGTGTGGCTCCTGTGGCAGAGGCCAGTAATGAAGTACCTGTACCAAAGAACAATGTGAAGAAACTTGCTTTGTTTTGGGAAGACTTTACTGTGAAGGCAAAAGTCAAGACTATGGAACCTAAGAATGTTAGCCAAGAAACATCCGCAGCAGTGAAGAACCTTGAAGTGGTGGCTCAGCCAGACTCAACAACTGATCAAGAAACTGCTCAGTTACCAGCGGATGCTTCAGAGGCGTTTCCACAGTCAGAACACAAAAATGATGCAGTGAGCAACCAGTCATGCAGTACACCAAACAAGATGACGCCAAACAAGAAAGCCATGCCTGGAACACCAAAATCACCTAAGGAAGTTTTACAAGACTACACCAAAACTGTTCAGGTCGCTAAGTCAAAAACACCTCTATCTGGTAAAAGCTCAAAGTTAAATAAACATCTAGATGTGACAGAAGAAGAGAGTCATGGAAAATGGGGCAAGAAATCATTCAGAAGACTGTTTCCAGATCCCATAGCAGCAGACTCATCACCTGAAGTTCTGGAAAGCCTGACACCAAAGAAGAAACACACAGGAAAGAAACGCTCTCTCATGTCTTTGAACCCTGCTGTGTATAGTCAATTTTTTTCTCCCCCACCAGATGAAGGTAGCCTAGACTCAACCACAAAGGCTGGTAACAGTTCAGTTGAAGAAAGAAAAAGGGAAGATGATGAGTCCTTTTTAATGTCTGAAGTGACTATGGAAGAACCCGTAGAAATACCCTCATGTAATGATTCTTTGAATGGACTTTCTGTAGACGTGTCATCAGCAGTTAGTAACAGCTCAGGTATAGACAGTTCAGTGTTGGACAACTCAACAGTTAAAAGAGCTATATCAGAAGTGGTGACTGGTGTACTAGGAGATGATACCTCAGTGGCACTGACAGATTCTACAGCTGCTGATAAGAGCCAGGAAACAGCTAAACATAAGAAGGCCGGAACACAGAAAGAAGTTTCAGTAACACCTTACCCCCACAGCTCTACAGCATCACCTGACCTGGACTGCTCTGCAGATTCAGCTGACCTGGACAGTTCTGGAGATGATCCACCACCTCTGTATCCAGCAATAATCAAGGATGGACTTCAGCCACCGACACTGTCCCCACATCCACCAGTACTGGAAGACTTGAATATGCCACACAGTCAGAACTTGTCTGATTCAATGTCAGAAGATGACACTGCTAGTGATGGTATGCCGGACCTGATTTCTCCAGTGAGCAGTCTTAAACCTCCGATATTATCGCCTCATCCAGCCAGTATAGAGATGTTGAAGAAGACAAGTCCTAATAAACCAGTGACAAGCAAGTCATCCAGCCACTCCAAAGTAGCAGTTCAAGAAAATCAGCACCATGTAGGCGAAGCAGGGATGGGAGCTGAAACAACTCCAGTTGATATTCCAGTTCTAGTCTTACTACCCACACATGATACAATTTCTAACACAGACAGAGAACCAGAAGAAACTCCCATGGACCTTACATGTTATGAAAACCATGATAAAGAAAACATTCCAACAAGTGGGCAAAGCCAAGAAGACACAGTCAGTCAGCCTTTAGCCAGCCAGAATGTTAATCCAGCTAGCAGTGACAGTGTACTCCACTCTGATCAGTCGGAGACGGAGAGCCAGTTTTCACCGTCATATCTTAGCACCAGTCAGTTGCTATGGTCACCAACTCCAGTCTTTGACCAGTCTCCACAGCCTCAGGTACTTACCAACAGAAAATCAGTGAAAAGACCCAGAAAACTTGTGTTCGATGATGTTCATAATCAAGAAGAGAGCCATCCTGATCAAAAGAAATTGAAATCAGCAGAGATGGGAAAACCTGATAAGCCAAAGCGTAAATCATCATCTATCGTCTCTAAAACAAGCAGTATAGGAAAGCTGGCTTTGATCCTGTCCCCTAAGAAGACTCCTGCTACTGGTCAACTATCATTATCAACAAATGTGTCCACCCCTTCTGCGGCAGCTTCCGCACAGTGTCCACATACTTCACATCAAGCTCCTGCTTCAGCTGGTCCGTCGACATCAACTCCTGTTATTCAGACCTTTCAAAGAAGAATTTATGAACCTAAAAGTGCTCAGCTAGCTCCCTCAGTTACATCAACCCCTTTAGTTCAGACTTCTAAGAGGAAACTTAATGAACCTAAAGGTGCCAAACCAGCTCCCTCAGCTACATCAGCCCCTTCAGTTAAGACCTTTCAGAGCAGGATTTATGAGCCTAAGAGTTCCCAGCCAGCAGCCACATCAGGATCATCAAGAGTGACAGAAGGCCATAAGAGTGCAGCTGAACAAACAGACCAGGTATTCTTTGGAGCCAGCTTTGAACCTGCCATCACCGCTGAAAGAAAGAGTTCAGTGTTTTGGAAACAGTATGCTATGGAATCATTGGCTAATATGAAGACCGCTGGTCCTGAAGTTGATGCTCCTACAGTCCAGACCGCAGGTATTCTTGACAGCCGAATCACACCTGAAGGGGCAGATAATGTAAGAAGGTATATGAAAAGTTCCAGTACAGCTCATTCTAAGAAATCTTCAACTGTTGGACAGCAGCCTTTGCAGACCAGCACTCCAATATCTTCAGAGAACTCAAGAATCAGTGGATATGTTCGGGAGAATAGACCAGTTACAGCTGTTGTCAGAGTTAATGCCCCTGTATCAACTTACCAACTAGCCAGTCAGAACATAGTTCCATCAAGTCAGCAAGTGAATGCTCCCATGTCAAGCTACCAACAGACAAGTCAGCATCAGAACAGATATCAGAGTTCTAGTCAGAGGGTGAATACTCCAGCATCAGTCTTCCAGTACGAGAGTCAAGTTTCAGCCATGGTTCAGAGTGCCAGTCAGCAATTTAAAGCTTCTGTATCTACCTTCCAACAAACTAGTCAAGTTCCAAAGAGTTCTAGTCAGCAAGTACATGTCCCAGTATTATCCTATCAACATACCATCCAAGTTCCAAACAGTTCTAGTCAGCAAGTACATGCTCAATTATCATCCTATAGTCATGCCAGCCAAGTTCCAAACACAAGTGAAGGCTCCAGTCAGGCAAGACCAGCCGCCTGTCATCATACTGTTTCACATAAAGAACAGCATCAGACAAAAACCTTTTCACTGTTTGACCATGTCACCAACTTTGTTCAAGAGAGACTAAGTAAACAGCTGAAGCAAAGGCAGACACTCCTGTATAATGATGTTGTTCTGACTAATATGAGAAGCCAGACTGAGAATGTTCCCAGTGTTGGATCAGTATATTCTGGATCCTCACAGCCAAATTACACCTCAGCTCAGACAGACTCTGTGCCACAGTTTCAACAGAACTACCCCAGAATGTCACTAGAAGATAGCCCAGATGTCCAGCCACTGGGACACTCAGCAGAAGGAACAGCAGCAACAACCTTGAACTTCAACCAGAACTTGTGGCAACCCCACCGTCAAGTATCTCCATTCTCATATGAATCCTCAGTGTGCAGCAGAATGCAGAACCTTAAGCCATACACCATCTCCGGCTGGATCTCTCCTAGTTATCTACAAGCTCTGATGCAGAAGACAGATCTCCTAAATGATATGTTCAGTAATGCTCTCGACCACAAAGGTGATGTCAAAGACTGGGTTGTTGAAAACTGCAGAAAATCCTCGCCAGCAGTTTTAGCCAGAGATCTTGTGTTCAGAATCATTAGTCTTGGAAAACTTGAAAGGGCTGTGATGTTGTACAATAACATGAACTGTTTGCCAAGGTCTAAAATGGCTGCCATTCGTAGGTGTATCCGGAAACAGTTTCCTAAAGAATTTGATGAGACCATTTGGAGAAAGAAATGTTTGCCCTACGTTAAAGCTTCTGTGAAAGTACTTTTGAAGCACAGAGTTCCACAGATTCAGAGATTCTGGTTGATGAATGATTGTAGCTCAGTGTAAATATAACCTACAAGTATTTGAAATCAAGAAGGTGAAAACGATTAAATATAAAGTGAGTTAAAAAGGTTAAAACACCAGGAATGATAGAATGTGAGGTGAAACATAGTGAATTAATAATATTAAAACCCTGAAGTAACTGAACATATGGTGAATATGATATTAAAACTGATTAGGAACTGAATATACAATACTGAATTCACAATATTTAGTCTCAGACATATCAGAATATATGGTCCATTACAATCTTAAAACCAAGAAATATTTGCATAAATGGTGAATTTATGATATAGTAAACCCTGAAATAATGGAATATGTGTTGAATTAAGATTAAAGCTGTGAATTAATTGAATAGGTGAAGATAGACACAGTATGAAAAAAAATAGCGCAGAATAAGCATGACATAGCTCTCATAAATGAATATATTAAGGATGAGCTGAAATAATAATTCTGACATAATTCCATCAATCCATGACTCCATATGTTGTGCCCCCTTATTTGAACATCCTAAAGGAGAATGGGTATACTTTTAGGGGAAGTAACTCTGCCATTTTTATGTTTGCCTCTTTTAATTGGGGTCAACACTTAAAGAAAAGAATTTGCTCCTTAGGAGCAAATTCTTTTCTCTAAGAGTAGACTTGATTTTGAAAGGCTACATCCTCCAGGGAAGCAAACAGGAAGTCTTCAAGAATCGTTCCCCTTAGTAAAATGGCAGAAAGACTTGGAGGTGTATGCATACACCTTACTCAGAAATAAAAGAATTATCCCAGAATTATGATCTATGCAAAAGAATTTTGTTCTTGGGAGTGCAGAATTAGACATGAATGCACTGTGAGAGAATAATAGTTAAGTGAAGAAAACATAAGCTGTAGAAAAAATTTAAAGTGTAGTATTTTCTTAAATAATATTCTGTTGAATGAAGATGTATGAAATACAATCAGACACTGAAAGGGAGAATTAAAGTGTTAAATCATGATTTTGTGGGCATTAACGCTCTTTTGATCAGTGGACTTGTCCATCCTTATCATTTGGTGGAGTCCATTTCTAGTTTTAGGGGTTTATGATGGACGTTATCATTTTACTTGTATTTTACATGAAAATTCCTGTAGCCAAACATTGTAGACCCTGATTAGATGCCGCATTCCGCGGCGTCTGAATTGGGTCTGCACTGTTTGCTTATCTCCAGTCTCAAAGGACAAAAGCTACTCACAGCTATTATGTTTATATGGGAAAGAGCTGTTGTACATCTTAATATCTCAAAGTGAATTGAGTTCATCTCAAACTACTGATATTTCAAGTAAGTTTTCTGGTAACCAAAATTTACTCTGAATGAGCCACCTTATCTGTAGCTACAAAATTTACTTGGAGATACCAGTAGTTTGAGATAAGAGGAATTGTAATGTAAAGAAAAATAGGAACAATGTCCAAACTATTTTTTTATATATATATATTAACCCTTAATGCACCAAAAAGCAGACAACAAAATTTACGTCTGCAGAAATTTCAAAAAATGTTTTGTCCAAGCTATATCATATTGAGAATTCAAAGACTATAGGGCAAACAGTGTAGATCCATATAAGGTGGCTCATGATGAGCCACCTCTTCTGGATCTACACCGTTAGCAAATTCAACAATTTTTCCTTTTTGGCGCTTTAAGGGTTAAAGGATACTTTGAGAGATCATAGTTTGAGATAACAAGAGTCAGAAATTTTACCACTAAAAGCACCAAAAAATGAAAACGGTTGATTTTGCAGATGAGATACAAATGACGTGGCTCATCATGATCCACCTTATGACGTGGCTCATCATGATCCACCTTATCTATAGCTACTCTATGCTCTATTGTGCTATTATACCAAACATGACATCGCATTGATGAAACATGTTGACTCAATTTTGTTAACTGCTTATTTGACACTGCAAGGGTTAAAATTATATTTTTGTTATTGTTTAATGCTTGGATGTCCAAACAGAGATACCTCTACAGGGAAACTCTGTTATTATGACCATTTTTCCATCAATAAGTGTGTGTGTGGCCACTCATTAGAATGGCCTCGCTGTGGTAGTTTTTATTCGCTACCTCAACAGCATTCATAGAATTAACCCTTAATGCGCCAAAAAGCAGACGACAAAATTTATGTCTGCAGAATTTCAAAAAATGTTTCGTCCAAGCGATATTATTATTGATAATTCGAACACTAGAGGGCAAGCATTATGAGCCACCTCATCTGGATCTACACTGTTTGCCAATTCAACGATTTTAATATTTGGCGCTTTAAGGGTTAATTTTGGTCCTTGTCATGGATGAAAAAATGCTCACTGAAGTATTTATCGGTACTAGAGATTAACAGCCGTTGTTGCAGAATAAATAATTTGTTACTGTTTTAGTATTTTAATACTTGTAATTATGTGAAATTTAAAAGTGCTGTTTTATAAGGATAATTATGTTCTGTCGCAATTTACATACCCTGTATATCCTGTTATAGTATCAATGTCTTAATAGATTTTCATATTTGGAATGCAACTGGCCACGCTGACAGTGTCACACTTAAAAAAATTAAATAAACAAAAGAAAGAAAGTGGAAATTTTGCAAGGAAAATTTGAAAAAAGAATTTAGATGAAGAAAAAATGAAACAGGAAATTTTTGAAGGAAAACAATAATTACATGGTATGTAAAATGTGGAAAAAAAAAACCCTTTGCTGGTCTGTATATAACTAAAGGTGTGTGAATACCCTGCCATGTTTTTCTGCGTTTTTTTTAAGGGAGACAACTTTCCTGACTTCCTGTGTGCTTCCCTGCACAATGTAGCCTTCTGAGATGGGATCTGCTCTTAATTGAAAGAAATTGCTCTTTTGGGAGCAAATGCTATCCTTAAGAAATACACATATTGAGAAGGGAAGCAAAGAAAAAAATGGTAGAGTTGTTTCTCTTGAAAGTTTATCCATTTATATGTAGACACGGTCCTCTCGATATCTCGAAGTCAAATTTCAGCCCAAACTACTAGTACCAGAAAAATTACTTTGAGATATCAATAGTTTGAGATAACAGGAGTTGAAATGTAAATAAAAATCGGAAATTTATTCTTTGATATAAGAAGATATTTTGAGATATCACTGTTCTGGATATTGGGAGTTGTCTGTTTATGTTAGGATAGACTGTTGTATTAACGATAAATACCTGGGCCATTTGTTCAAAACTAACAAAGTTGTTAGTTAACGTGACATTAAATTTTCAAACATACATATTGAATTCTGCCAATTTTTGTCCCCAGAAAAATGTGAGGAGCTTTTGTACTGAAACAGCTTCTCACAATTTTTCAGAAAAAAATATTACCCCAGTTGATTTTGTGAGTACAGAAAGAGTTAATGAATCCTTGACTAAACAACTTTGATAGGCTAACTATGCTTTGAACAACTGGGCCCAGGACTCTCTATATTCACAGTCATTTATCTGATCAATCAAGGATGATTAAAACTGTTGATAAATGATGCAGACCCTCATTAGGCTGCTCCAATATAAGAATTCTTTTGAAAAGTTTGATCTGGACCAGATTAAAGTGGTCTGTAGTTTACACTCAGGCCTTCATGTCTAGGGCCCGGTTGTTCAAAACTTACGGCAGTGTTAGTTAACTAGATGAACAACTGGGCCCAGATACTTACGGTATGTGGTTGGTAGGGATTTTTTGTACAGAGATCAGTGCATCAGGGCTTCAAAAAAGGTCCGGTTTTTAGGATACTTCCAAGACATTTATTTACATTCCTCAACAAAAAAGTATATGTGCTGGGACATAACAACATAATGGGACGCGCACTTAACGAAGACACAAATAAGCCTGGGCATCTGCCCAGTCCAATCAGAGTCTTTGCTGCCTGCATGGAGGTAGCTTAGACCCTTAGCTACCCTTCATATGACAGAGAAGACCCTGATCAGGTGGGGCAGATGCCTAGGCTGATTGTAGTCTTTGCTGGGAGCACATGCCAGTTTATTGGTATTGTCCTGTCACGGCTCAGGTACTTTTGAGGCTGTTTTATTTACATTTCTCAATGAAAGCGTATATTGTGACTTCTGCTTGGAAGGAATACCGGTAGTGCTAATGAGAGGTCACAACATATGCTTTTATGGAGCAATGTCTAAATTAACCTGCCTTATCTGGGGCACTGAAAGTATTGTGCATGCATAAAATATTCATAAATTTTGAATGATTTTTTCACAGTATTATATATTCCGTGTGTTAAGATGCAAATGGATCTAGTCTTTGTAAAGTATAACACTGTTTGAAATAATTTAGTATAGTCTATTTTGTTTAGTTTATGAAATAAAGTTTTATTTTATAGTTGTCTTGGTTTGTACTTCCAGTAAAAGAGGCAGATTCCAATGTTAAACCTTATTACCTCATACATACTTCAGTATGGGTTTTCTCATTGTAGTGAGCTGAGGTATGTTCAGCAAGGTGAGAGCTTGGCAGGCACTCACTGTACTGGTACCTGTTTGTACACAGTTGTACAAACAGGTACCAGTGCAGGGAGCGCCCCTAAGTGCTCACCTGGTTGACCATACCTCAGTATGTTTACATTGTGATAGTCAGGTTTTCATTTGAAGTCATTTATGTCTTTTTCAGAAATGCCCCTTTCCTTTAAGGACTAGATACTGATAAGTCACAAATATAGCAACAAGTCACAAATTATAGCAACAATGCTTGACAAATAGTTTAGACTGAGATGAGAGCACTCAGAGTCTGGACTGTTTGCCAAGATTTGTCTGAATTTGACTTGAAGGCAAACAAATGCTTGGCACTAAGTTACATTTGATCCTGTTTTACAACCTGTGTGAGGGTTTTGGGTTGAACAAAAAGGGTCAGGGGCCGTATTCATAAAACAACTTAAGTGGTTGCTATGCTGTTGCTAAGGCTAAATTTCTTTGAAGGAGATTCCCTACAACTGTGAAATTTGCTCTGGAGGAACAGTCTTACAAAGACTGTTCCTCCAGACCAAATTTTATAGTTTTAGGGAATCTCCTTTATAGATATTTAGCCTTAGCAACCGCATAGCAACGACTTAAGTGGCTTTATGAATACGGCCCCTGGTCTCATGAATTGTAAGGTGAATCAGTTCACTTTTAGGAGGTACCTTTTACCTCCCCATTAAATGGGATCGACGCTTAAAGGGACGACTTTGCTTCCGTAGAAGCAAAGTCTTTCCTTTAACAGTGAAGTCCATTTTGAAAGGACTTTGTGATCCAAGGAAGCAAACAGGAAATAATAATTTTTCCAGTGCGTAAAAATGACACAAATTAGAGCATGGATGTGTATTATATTTTCTAATGGAAACATTGTTTTCGTTCTGGTGATATTACATTAGTGGATTCCCAGAAAGATTAGAAAATATAATTGATTGGCACACTTGGAAAAGTACCTTGCAGGTATATGCAAACAGGAATACTGCACATCAGACTCTATGCAGTCTTGTCAGTCATCCCAGCTTGCATAATATTATGAAGAAAAGCAAAGAACGATACACAGGCTGTTGAGTATTTAATGTACTGTATTTCTTCAGTTGTAAGATGGGAGGTTTTGTCTTTCATCACAATCCCAAAAAATCTAGACCCAGTTGTTCAAAACTAATATTTCAAATATGACAATATTTTTGGTTGAAAAAATGTGCAAAGCTTTTGTACTGCAAAAGCTTCTACCATTTTTTAACAACAAATGGCAGTGTACTTGGTAATAAAGTCATAAAACACTTAACACATAAAACAACTGGGCCCAGATCTAGATTTTTTTGGGGTTGTGTCTGTTTAGATAGAACTAGAGTTTTGGGATTGGTTTGGAAAAGAAATCCCATTCTACAGGGCAGTTACACAATACTGATTTGCAGTAATTTTGGGAGGGTAAACTCACATCTTATAACCAAATGAATACAGTATGCACATGGCTGAAGGTGAACGGCTACTATATATTGTCAAACTGCCGTGGAGACAATTCAGAGTAGTGTAATGTATTTGCTTCCTGTGAATCTAGGAGCCCCTGTAGCTCAGTAGGTTAAGTGCTGGCCTGCTGATCTGGCGGTCCCAGGTTTGAGCCCCGCTGTAGGTGGGAATCTTATCAATCATAAATGGGCACTCAGCCTTTCATTATTACACACCCATCATCCCGATATGACTGAAATACTGTTTAAAAGGACATAAAATCACAAGTCATCCATTCATCCAGTGAATCTCTGCAAGGGTGCTTTAAGCAAAGAATTTGCAGGCTTACAAGTAGTCCTACGTTTTCCTACTTTTCCTACTTTTTTGCCTTGTTCCTACTTTTTTCCAACTTTTTTAAAAAAATATTCCTACTTTTTGAATGAAAATGAAAATAAAAAATTGTTTATTTCAAAATATTTTAGCCTGAACATTGCAGAATGAAACAAGCTACATCATATAAGGACTGATGGCATATACTACTGATGAGGTTCTTACAGTCTTTGAACATGCTACTGTTGACCTCTTATGCAAGCTGCATGGTGCCTTTCTGGGAAATGTGTTGAACATTGTGAACATGCATGTTGCTTAATGTGAAGGATGAGGCCCTCCGAGGGGTTTTGGGTAGCTGGGGAGAATGGACATTTATTTTCAGGGAGCTGGGGAGCAAGCTCTTAATTTTGGGGAGCACTGTCAGAATGTGATTTTCTAAATTGTTTTGGGCTTCTGGGGGGGGGGGGGGGGGGGCTGTGCCCCCCAGACCCCCCATTTATACATGAATGGATATCATTTTAGTCATTCTTTTTAAGCCAAAACAACTTCAGATGGGCATTCAGACTTGCAAAATGATAGCATTTCGGGGGCTGACTAGAGGTAGAAATGACTGCTTTTACTTATCTTGCAGTAGTTGTGCTTGTTAATCAGAGTAAGGTGTTTTTAGCTCGCCTGAGCACGAAGTGCTCAGGGTGAGCTTTTGGGATACCCTGATGTCCGTCGTCCGTCGTACGTCCGGACGTCAGGACGTCCGGACGTCCGTCCGTCAACTTTTGCTTGTGTACACTCTAGCGGGCACAGTTTTGATCCAATCTTTCTGAAACTTTGTCAGAATGTTTATCTCCATAAAATCTAGGTCAAGTTCGAAACTGGGTCATGTCGGGTCAAAAACTAGGTCACTAGGTCAAATCTTAGAAAAACCTTGTGTACAATCTAGAAGGCACAGTTTTCATCCAAAGTTCATGAAACTTTGTCAGAATGTTTATCCTAATAATATCTAGGACAAGATAGAAACTGGGTCACGTCAGGTCAAAAACTAGGTCACTAGGTCAAATCTTAGAAAAACCTTGTGTACGCTCTAGAAGGCACAGTTTTCATCCAAAGTTCATGAAACATATTCAGAATGTTTATCCTCATAATATCTAGGACAAGTTTGAAACTGGGTCACGTCGGGTCAAAAACTAGGTCACTAAGTCAAATCATAGAAAAACCTTGTGTACACTCTAGAGGACACAGTTTTGATCCAATCTATATGAAACATTGTCAGAATATATATCTCCATAAACTCTAGGCCAAGTTCGAAACTGGGTCATGTCGGGTCAAAAACTAGGTCACTAGATCAAATCTTAGAAAAACCTTGTGTACACTCTAGAAGGCACAGTTTTCATCCAAAGTTCATGAAACTTTGTCAGAATGTTTATCTTTATAATATCTAGGACAAGTTCGAAACTGGGTCACGTCGGATAAAAAACTAGGTCACTAGGTCAAATCTTAGAAAAACCTTGTGTACGCTCTAGAAGGCACAGTTTTCATCCAAAGTTCATAAAAGTTAGTCAGAATGTTTATCCTCATTATATCTAGGACAAGTATGAAACTGGGTCACGTCGGGTCAAAAACTAGGTCACTAGGTCAAATCATAGAAAAACCTTGTGTATGCTCTACAGGACACAGTTTTGATCCAATCTATATGAAACATTGTCAGAATATATTTCTCCATAAACTCTAGGCCAAGTTTGAAACTGGGTCATGTAGGGTCAAAAACTAGGTCACTAGGTCAAATCTTAGAAAAACCTTGTGTACACTCTAGAAGGCACAGTTTTCATCCAAAGTTCATGAAACTTTGTCAGAATGTTTATCTTTATAATATCTAGGACAAGTACGAAACTGGGTCATGTTGGGTCAAAAACTAGGTCACTAGGTCAAATCATAGAAAAACATTGTGTACGCTCTAGAGGACACAGTTTTGATCCAATCTTTATAAAACATTATCAGAATGTTTATCTCCATAAACTCTAGGCCAAGTTAGAAACTGGGTCATGTAGGGTCAAAAACTAGGTCACTAGGTCAAATCTTAGAAAAACCTTGTGTACACTCTTGAAAGCACAGATTTCATCCAAAGTTCATGAAACTTTGTCAGAATGTTTATCTTTATAATATCTAGGACAAGTTTGAAACTGGGTCACGTCGGGTCAAAAACTAGGTCACTAGGTCAAATCTTAGAAAAACCTTGTGTACGCTCTAGAAGGCACAGTTTTCATCCAAAGTTCATGAAACTTAGTCAGAATGTTTATCCTCATAATATCTAGGACAAGTTTGAAACTGGGTCACGTCGGGTCAAAAACTAGGTCACTAGGTCAAATCATAGAAAAACCTTGTGTACGCTCTAGAGGACACAGTTTTGATCCAATCTATAGGAAACATTGTCAGAATATATATCTCCATAAACTCTAGGCCAAGTTTGAAACTGGGTCATGTAGGGTCATAAACTAGGTCAATAGGTCAAATCTTAGAAAAACCTTGTGTACACTCTAGAAGGCACAGTTTTCATCCAAAGTTCATGAAACTTTGTCAGAATGTTTATCTTTATAATATCTAGATCAAGTACGAAACTGGGTCACGTCGGGTCAAAAACTAGGTCACTAGGTCAAATCATAGAAAAACATTGTGTACGCTCTAGAGGACACAGTTTTGATCCAATCTTTATAAAACATTGTCAGAATGTTTATCTTCATAAACTCTAGGCCAAGTTCGAAATTGGGTCATGTCGGGTCAAAAACTAGGTCACTAGGTCAAATCTTAGAAAAACCTTGTGTACGCTGTAGAAGGCACAGTTTATATCCAAAGTTCATGAAACTTTATCAGAATGTTTATCCTCATAATATGAAGGACAAATTTGAAACTTGGTCATGTAGGGTCAAAAACTAGGTCACTTGGTCAAATCATAGAAAAAACGTTTGTATGCTCTAGAGGACACAGTTTTGATCCAATCTTTATGAAACTTTGTCAGAATGTTTATCTCCATAAACTCTAGGCCAAGTTTGAAAGTAGGTCATGTCAGGTCAAAAACTAGGTCACTAGGTCAAATCTTAGAAAAACCTCGTTTACGCACTAGAAGGAACAGTTTTGATCCAATCTTCATGAAACTATGTCAAAATGTTTATTGTCCATATATATATGCCCCTTATGAAACGGAGTCACGTCAGATCAGAAACTAGGTCACTAGGTCAAATCTAAGAAAAACTTTGTGTACACCCTAGAGGGCACAGTTTTGATCCAATCTTCATGAAACTCTGTCAGAATGTTTACCTTTATGAAACTCTAGGCCAAGTTTGAAACTGGTTTGTGTCGGATCAAAAACTAGGTCACTAGGTCAAATATAAGAACGACCTTGTATACGCTCCAGAGGGCACAGTTTTGATCCAATCTCAATGAAACTTTGTCAGAATTTTTATTCTTACAATATCCGGTTTGAAACTGGGTCATGTCGGGTCAAAAGCTAGGTCACTAGGTCAAATTTAAATTAAGTTATGTTGCAAGAATCAGAACTAACATTGCAATGATGCCAGCCACAAACTCCTTGGAATACATTAGTTTCACCACAGTGAGATAATGATGCTACCATTCTATCATCTGTGTTTGCCTAGTTAAGTCTAGTTGAAATCCATCAAAGGAACTCAACATGAACGGGAACTTTTCGGAGAAGCGACTCTGCCATTTTCAGCTCACCTGATCGAGCCTTACAGTATTGGTGTTAGCTGCCTCTTTCATCCATCCATAAACATTTTCAAACTCTCTGAAACCACTGGGCAGATCAAATTTCATATGGAGCCTGCACATGGGTCAAAGGATTGAAAGTTCTTCAAATGATCTTGGTCACATGACCAAGGTGGCCGCCATTCCCATGTATGGTAAAAACTCTTATAAATCTTCACCAGAGCCAGTGAACTGATTAATGCTCAGGTGAGCGATTCAGGGCCACCATGGCCCTCTTGTTTTATCATATACTCATTCTAACCCATGTTCCAGAGAAAGATGTTGGGGCGCTATCCATTCAACTCTGAAATTGAATTTCTGACTGCTCTCATTCCTTGTTCCCTGACAGATCACACTCAGGTCCTCTTATTTCATTTAAACTACCATTATATCTTGTTCAAAGCAATGTTTTCATATAAGCGTCTTACCACCTGGTTCTCTTTCTCTCTCTGGAACAACATTGAACAGTTCTTTCACTATGGTTTGTTTAAATGTTCAATTTGATTAATAAATAAAAAAATCAGGTTGACAGCAGCATGTTCAGTAAGATTTCAGAGCCTCCTGAAGTTAAACAGCCCTTATTTCTTGTGACTGGAGTTTTTCTGAACTGTTCTACAGCGTGAAGTGAGTTAATATATAGAGATTTATTGGAAAGTTTGTATAAATAGTTCCTACTTTTTATCATAAGATTCCTACTTTTTTCCTACTTTTTTCTTGAAATGATTCCTACTTTTTTCCTACTTTTTCATGAAATGCCACATGTAAGCCTGAATTTGCTGTATATGAGAGCAAATTACTCTTAAGATGAATGGATGCACTTTTAGGGGAAGCAACTCTGCCATTATTTTATAAATCCCCCTTCTAAAAGGGATCAACTCTTAAAGGAAAGAATTTGCTCCCCATGGAGCAAATTCTTTCCCTTAAGAGTAGTCTCCATTTTGGTAGTTTTTCCTTAGTTGGAGAAGCAATAGGAAGTCAAAAAGGTTGTTCCCCTTTGTATAAAATAGCAGTAAAACATGCAGGTGTACCAATACACCTCATTTCATTAGTGAAGAGGGGTGAAGTACATTCCAGTAAATACCAGCTATCAGTATCTGTCAGCATTTACCTGCAACTAAATATCAGATGACTCCCTGAAGCAGCCACTGCACTAAATATCAGTCAGCTATCAAATATCCTGTAGCAGCCGGTGGCACTAAATATCAGTCAGCTATCAAAATATCCTGTAGCAGCCGGTGGCACTAAAAATCATTCAGCTATCAAATATCCTGCAGCAGCCACTGCGACTAAATATCAGTCAGCTATCAAATATCCTGTAGCAGCCACTGCCTATAAATATGTCAGCTATCAAAAACCATGAGGCAGCCACTGCAATGAAATATCAGTCAGCTATCAAATATCCTTTAGCAGCCACTGCCACTAAATATCTGTAAGCTATCAAATATCCTGTGGCAGCCACTGCCACTAAATATCAAGTCAGCTATCAAATATCCTGCAACAGCCACTGCCACTAAATATCAAGTCAGCTATCAAATATCCTGTAGCAGCCACTGCCCGTTAATATCAGTCAGCTATTAAATATCCTGTAGCTGCCACAACCCACTAAACATCATTCAGCTATCAAATATCCTGCAGCAGCCACTGCCACTGAATATCAAGTCAGCTATCAAATATCCTGTAGCAGCCACTGCCCGTAATTATCAGTCAGCTAATCAAATATCCTGTAGCAGCCACTGCCACTAAATATCAAGTCAGCTATCAAATATCCTGTAGCTGCCACTAAATATCAGTCAGATATCAAATATATTGTAGCAGCCACTGCCACTAAATATCAAGTCAGCTATCAAATATCCTTTAGCAGCATTTTGCCACTATATATGACAGCTATCAAATACCCTGAGGCAGCGACTGCCAATAAATGTCAGTCAGCTATCAAATACCATGAGACAGCCACTGCCACTAAATATCAGTAAGCTATCAAATATCCCCTAGCAGTCACTGCCACTAAATATCAGCTATCAAATATCCTGTGGCAGCCACTGCCACTAAATATCACAAAGCTATCAGATATCCTCCTGCAGCCACTGCCACTGAATATCAATTCAGCTATCAAATATCCTGTAGCAGCCACTGCCAATAAATATCAGTCAGCTATCAAATATCCTGTAGCAGCCACTGCCAATAAATATCATTCAGCTATCAAATATCCTGTAGCAGCCACTGCCACTTAATATCAGTCAGCTATCAAATATCCTATAGCAGCCTTATGCCACTAAATATCAGTCAGCTATCAAATACCCTGTGGCAGCAACTGCCACTAAATATCTATCAAATATCCTGGGTCATCTTTCAAATATCCTGAGGCAGCGACTGCCGAAAGATACCAGTCAGCTATCAAATACCCTGAGGCAGCCACTGCCACTAAATATCATTGAATGCATAATGATGGTTCATCAGTCGTTGCACAGTAATATACAATTATTGACCTTTGTTGAGGTGAATATGCAGTTTTATTGACCTGCAAACATCATATTGACCGACGCGAAGCGGAGGTCAATATGTTATGTTTGCAGGTCAATAAAACTGCATATTCACCGAAATAAAGGTCAACAATTGTTTCATTATATGATAATTCTAAATTCAGTTGCTTTAGATATTTATAATGGTACTACATGGTATTATCTCGCGACGTTACGCCATTAACATTAAATCAGACGTTACGTCACGAAAATACAATGACGTCAGCGTAAAAGTTATATTCACTGACAGGCCGGTGAATGTCACAAAATATTGACCGGCACGTGACGTCAAAGCAGCCAATGAAATTGCGTGTTACATCTTGGTCATATAATAATATGTGAATATTTGATTACAGAATTACAGTAGAATGAGATGTACCAATATATTCTTTAAAATGGGAAATTTTTTATGAATGCATAGTTTTGCAGTTTGAGGTTGAAGGAAATGAATTTGCAAATATTGAATAAAACAGTTCAGTCCCTCCTCCCATGTACAGTCAAACCTCGATAATTCGAACTGACAGGGACCTCACTATTTTATTCGAATGATCCGTAGTTCGATTTTTTTAGTTCGGCCTTTCCCTTTCATTTCCGTACATTTTCGGAATTCGTTATTACGGCAGTTTTCAGGCAGTCCGGTATTTTATTTCTCTATGCTTATGTCAGTAAGCATAGAACAACAAATTCAGAATAGAACAACAAATTCAGAATGTAGAAAATCAACATTACATACTGGAAACATCCAAAATATCCACGATCATTTCATATCGCGAGATATCCCTCATATTTGGCACATGTACATGTGTATTGTCCGAAAGCCGCACAGCTGCCAAACATTTTCCCAGCTCTGCAAATCAATTGTTTATGTCAATGCAGCGCCGGCAAAGATCAAAGCCAGACTGAACGGAAACAGGCTAGCCACTCAACGCCTCGGCAACTGGTCGTCTGAGCCGTGTCACAGAAAAGGTTCCTCAGTCATTCGGAGTTAATCAGTGACCTCTATTTATATATTTGGGAACGAATACTCAAACCAGCCTCTCAGTCTGTGCAGTGTAGCTGGAGACTCTATTAAGTGCCGTGTGCAAACCTTATGATCTGTGCGCAAACCCGTACGATCACCCACTAACGAAGCCTAAGTTCGGATGGGCATGCTAGTCCGATCCTTTGCTGGTTACAAAGGCCATCACATTTGGCCTTTAAATTTACAAACTTCAAACAAGATAATACTCGACAATTACGCAGTTAGACAGACACCTTTTGCTCAACAATAATTAATGACTTAGCCATCAAAACTTAGCGATAATTACCTGTGCAGGTGGCAGTGATGACCTGAGGCTGTTAATATAATATAATTGATCTCATTGATGACAAAAAGGTGATATTTTCCGGCAGGAAATTGGAGCATGAATTTTGATTTCGAATAATAGGGGGGTATTTTAAATGGATTTTACTCCATCAGGACCTAATTTTTCTTTCTAAAAATCCGATTTTTCGAATTATCGAAATTCGTACTTGCGGAGGTGTTTTTGCATAGAATTAATGGGCTTACGATCGGGCAGTGTTTTAACTTCGAAAAATCCGGTAGTTTCCAAAAATCGGCGTTCGAACTATCGAGATTCGACTGTACTGCGATCGACATGCTGCAATTGTAGAGGCTATTGCAGAAAGTGTTTAGTTCACTCCGCGTTAGATGACAAGTGCATGCAGAGATATATGATATTTGCTCTGGATGAAACATTTTCAATAAAATTGGGCTAGTTTTATATCGTATGCACTGACATAGCTAATTATTTTTAATAATTAAATCCTGAAACATTCTCATAATTAATTCCTGAAACACATGCTGTGCTGTTTCTTAGTTTGTAAAATAATTCTATGTTGCAACTGAGAAAAAAACCGTTGCAGTGGCGACAAATCTTGGTGATTTATAAAGGTCCTAAGCATGCAATATTTGTCACAAACTACGGTATTCAAATCATAATCTTTCATATTTTCAGCCTGGGGTTTTGCCTGTGTGTTAGTTCTGGTTTTGTCAGACTGTGTTCAAGATGGAGGCTGCAGCGGCCATTACTGCTGTCAGGAATAACCCTTCTTCTGGTGTTGCATGCTGGGAAAACATGGAGTCAGAACAAAATCTGGTTGTCAAGAGAGACATTGTTTAAGTAAGATGCCTTAAACTACTACCCTAATGAACTGATGTATTGACACACCTAAAACCAATAATTTTCCATTTGTCCAAATGAAAAATTAATGGGTTATAGGTGTCTCAGTATTTAAGCACATTAGGATAAATATTCAAAAGGAAAATAAAGTGCCCATTTTCAAACATGAAGGCATTTTAAATTGAAATTAAGGAATCAACAATTTTATCATGAACGCTGTTACTTAAAATAATTGCCATGAATTCAGGAACCAGGTTTATAGCAAAATGTGTCTCTTCCTTTATTTTGGTAAATGCAACAGGTCTACACCAACAGTATTTCATTACCCATCTGTCATTTTTAGCTCACCTGAGCCATAGGCTCAGGGTGAGCTATTGTCATCGACCAGTGTCCGTCGTGCGTTGTCCGTCGTGCGTCGTCAACAATTTACTTTAAATGACATCTTCTGAAACCGCTAGGCCTAGGGCTTTGATATTTGGTTTGAAGCATTGTCTAGTGGTTCTCTACCAAGTTTGTTCAAATGGTAGCCCCAGGGTCCAATATGGCCTAGATGCTTGAAAATTGGTATGATGCATTACCTTGTTGTGCTTTATCAATGTTGTTCAAATGATGGCCCCAGGGTCCAAAATGGCTCAGCGGCAGGGAGTCCTGAGTTTGAGCCATAGAAATACATGGGAAACTATTAAAAAATCTTCTTCTTCAGAACCACTTGGCTCAGATGCTTGAAATTTTGGTATGATGCATTGCCTGGTGGACTCCTACAAAGTTTATGTAAATGGTGGCCCTGGGATCCAAAATGGCCCTGGGGCAGGGAGTCTTGGGTTCGAAATTAAAATGTACTTATAAACCTTCTTCTTCAGAACCCCTTAGTGCAGATGCTTGAAATTTTGTATGATGCATTGCCTGGTGGTCCCTTACCTAGTTTGTTCAAAAATGCCCCCCAGGGGGTCCTGGGTTTGAACCCTAGAAATACATAGAAAAATATTCAGAAATCTTCCTCTTCAGAACCACTTGCCTCAGAGGCTTGAAACTTAGCTTTTAGCATTGCCTAGTGGTCCTTTACCAAGATTATTCAAATGATGTCCCCAGGGTCCAAAATGGCCCTGCCCAAGGGGGTCCAGGGTTTGAACCATAGCAATACATAGAATACATTCAAAAATCTTCTTCAGAACCATTTGGAAATGGTTGCAAACTATCTGGTTTTGTTCAAATTATGACCCTAGTTTGACCTTTAACCTTTTTGCTCAGGTGAGCGATTCAGGGCCTCTTGTTTTATGTGAGTACAATTAAAAGTGTATACAATATAGTAAGATTCAAAGGTAAAATTCAATTTTTTTAACAACAAATTGTATAAAATTCATGATGGGGTCTTTTGGCTTACAAAACAAGTCATTAACATTAAGTACAATGTACCTTTACTGGCCGGGCCGCATAGCGCAGTCGGTAGCGCATCTGACTCAAGAGCCAGAGGTCCTGGGTGCGATACCCGGTCAGGCCTCAAACTTTCATTTCTCCTTCCACTGATTCAAGAGGGGCAGTTGTCAGTTACTGGCCAAAGTATGTGCACTTAGTACTGGTTAACCGCTTAGGAGGTCTGAGCCTGCCCAGGAATAGTGTGGTTAGGTTAACTGACCGTCCCGACATGACCATAGCTGTTTACCGTGGACGTAAAACAATAAAACAACAACAACAGAACCAAACTTGGATGTTTTTTGTGCTTGCTTAATCTCTTGTTTTCTTCATTATAGGTCTGGAGTGACCAGGATGCCCCATAATGCCAAAATGCACTACAACTACGCCAACCTTCTTAAAGACACTGGGGACTTAGAGCTTGCCCGACACCATTACAGAACTACGTTAAGGTAATAAGGATTATGGTAATTTTAGTTTAAAGTTTATTTTTTTATTTGTATAAACATAAATACATTTACAAACATTTCTGAAACACGATATTTTATACAAATGGGATTCAGAAGAAAGTCAATTGACTTTTTTTCAAATCTGTATCCCAGATTATGGTAATTTTAACACTTAAATCACTAGAGATGAAATTAGGCAAGTTTGCAAACAGCATAAATCCAGATAAGGTGGCTCATAATGAGCCACTTCATCAGGATCCACACTGTTTGCCCATTAGTCTTTGAATTCTTAATATGATATGGCTTGGACGAAACATTTTTTGGAACCTTGCTACTCTGGGACCTTTTGCACCGTGGAGCCCCAGTAACTCAGTAGGTTCAGTGGTGGCCTGCTGATCTGCCTTTCCAAGTTTGAGACTTGCTCAAGGTGGAAATCTAACTATAAACACGGTTCCTTTACACATAGCATTTCATTATCACCCTCCCACCGTCTCAGTATGGCTGAAATACTGTTAATGAAAAGATTTAAAATCACAAATCATCCATTCATTTATCCTTCTGCTCCACATCAAGCATCAAACGAAGTATAAGTGAAACAGGATGTTTTACTGATGCTCTGTGGGTTAGTAAACGGTCAAATTTTAAGCAGATTTACTGGAAATATGTAAATGATATTCAAATATTACGGTACTAATGACTAGCAAGACCATTTTCAGTTATTCAGTTGTACAGCTGGGCCCGGTTGTTCAAAGCATCGTTAACCTAACGAGCTCGTTAAGAGGTCAGCTTGTTAAGTGTTCTACTACTTCATAATCAAATACACTGATATTTTTTGTTGAAAAAAATGTGAGAAGCTTTTGCAGTGCAAAAGCTTCTTACATTTTTTCAACAAAAAATATTGGCGTATTTGAAATATTAAGTGCTGGTTCAGATAATTTTCGGGCAAAATGAAAAAATCATTCCACATGGGGGTCAACAGAATTTCATGAAACTTACACACTAAATATGGTATAAGATGCATTATTCACCCCTTAATTCTTTCGGAATGATTTTCATGCGTTTTTGAGAAAATCGAGTTTGAAATTTTAGACGTGTTTCACACATTTGCACTGAAGTCTATGGGAAAATATGGTCAAAATCGTGGATGATTTTCGTAACTTCTGAAGACGAGTTCGTAAGCGAAATACATATGGATATGAAGCAGAGTTATTGATTTTCGTGTTTCAAAAATAAAACGCTTGGAAAACTGAATTTTCGATTAATTATTTGCATTTCTTTACGTCTACGGTCCCACCAAGGTTTTGGTATTCGTTTTCATTTTACATGAATGTTGGAAAGCTGGGCACCAGTCTATTTACCTGTTACTACGAGAAACGGGCATGTGACTAAATCATGTGATAGAACAAAAATGGCGACTGCGCGATGACACATGTCAGTGGTGAAAACTGGAAAATGCGGGTTTTATTTTTAGTTTACAATCAGACGGATGCCGCCACACTTCGCCAGTGTAAAGGAGCTATAACAAATCGATTTGCAGAGGGCATACAGAAGTGTATCTGATCGAATCGGCTGTCGAAAATGAGGGAAAAGAGTGAGTTCCCTTACTTATCTGAGTAGTGTAGTCCGTTTGGACTGTTGGTGACCCTTTCTTCAGTGTAACTGAACTGATAGTCACACGGATTACTAGCATAATAGTAATTGTGCTAATAGTCACTTTCTAAAACGAAAGTAGAATTTGCAGAAGGAAGTAAATGAATTTGATAATGCTGTTTTGTATGTTTGCCATGCGATTAACTAACTTCTAGACAAGGCATATTTATCGTTTTACGTCGTCATGACGAAGCAACTACAATTTCGTATCTGAAATTCCAAATTGACAGGTATGTTTAAAACTGTCTGACTTTTATTTTTGGAAATTCCTCCATATTCCAATGAAGTATAGAACAGATGTAAAGGACATAGGGAAGGGGCCAGCAGTTATTTTATAGGGACGTGAAATAATGATGGGAAATACCCATGCCAGTTTGACCCTAAATCAAATTGTCCTGCTGTTCCACGGCTTTACTGGGACAATGATGAAATCAAAATATGGCACTTTAGGCCACCATCTTTGGCCTTACAGGGGCAGTGGTTACCAGTGACTGAGCCCAGGTAGCTCAGTAGGTTAAGTGCTTGCATGGTGACCTAGCAGTTTCGGGCTCAACACCCACTGGAGGCGTAAATCTTTCCAACCGTAAACGGGTTTCCATTTCACACAGCCTTTCCCTATTGCCCTCCTATCATCAAATTTCCCATCGTGCCATTTCATTGGATGCGAGCAACTTCCATAGCATACCTGCCAAGTTTTCGGAAATTCAAAAAGTGAGACTGCGGCACGCTCTTGATTTTGCATATATTTTTGCGCTCTAATGTGTCGGAAAATCTCCAGAAAAATTCTAAAGAGTGAAATTTTTTATCTCCAAAACAGACAAAAAATACCTAATAAGAGAGAAATAAACATTACTGTTTAGCCCTAACCACACGGTTAGGCCGCAATCGAAAAGGCTTGTGCAATCCACGAATGCGGATCAAAAACAGTTAGAAACAGCATTTTCGATTGTGAATTGACGACAATTTTCAATCAAAAACGCTGTTTTGCAATCAAAAAAGATGTTTTTCGATTGTTAAGAGCGTTTTCGATTGCCGCCTACCTGGTATGCTAACTATATGATTTACTTTAGAATTAATCCATTATTTATATGTAAATCTATAGTTAGTATTTACCCCAGAATTGAAAAAGGGCATGGTATATTTTCTCAAACAAGAAAAGGGCCTTTCTTCGAAAGAAAGGCACTTATTGAACTTTCTCAATATAAGGTCTATTTTTCAAACAGCTGATAAAGCACCTATTATACTTAAAATTCATACTTAATTCATTATCAACTGCAGCAGCCTCATTATCTTGAAATGCAGTAAATAGAAGTAAATACTCCATGTAAGAGTATTATCTCATTCAGTATCCACTTTTTTTTCTGTGTTTTTTTTTTACACAGAATGTTGCTTTTGTAATCCTAACCTTTGTCAGTTGAAAAATATTGTGTGTCTGGCTAATGCATTCATTTAACAAGACAGAAATGTAATGACTAATGTGTTGAAACTGATTGTTAATATTTTTCAGGTACATGTAGTACTAACCAGAGAGGTTATTAGGATGCTCCTTTAACAGAGAAGCCCCAGATGCCTAAGGCTATGAACTTCTGATCTTCTGTACCTCCATCAAGCAACATAACACAGAAACTAAAGAGGGTAGATTTTTTGTGTTATACCTGCTCTTGTGAAGTGCCATATATATTTTAAAAAAAATTAAAGGTTGTTTATACTGTATTTCTTCGGTTATAAGAGGGGAGTTTTTCCCATCTAAAACAATCCGCAAAAATATAGATCCATCTTATAAGACTGATCTTGATTTGTTGGATTGTTTTACTAGGGGACCCCCCTGCCCACCCCACCCAAGAAAAAAAATATAGGTTGTTTATACCATATTTCTTTGGTTATAGGAGAGGAGTATTTCCCAGCTAAAACAATCCCCAAAAAATCTAGATCCATCTTATAAAATGGATCTAGATTTGTTGGATTGTTTTACTAAGGGCAATCCAATCTCAAAGCAAAATCTCATAAGAGTGATGCAGATATATGGGGCTATTCTGTATATGGAAAAATGCCATCTTATAGTGGAATAAATATGGTACACATTTGAACAAATGCCAACAATTTTTTAGTATTATGATTTTTTTTTTACTTATGAGGGCCCCACCAGACGAAGTCGAGTCGGTGGAGGCCCTATAGTAATCACCTTGTCCATCCACCTGTCTGTCCATCTGTCTGTCAACCAGCATTTCCTGTCTGGTCCATATCTCGGAATCCCATTGAGATATTTTCAAGGAACATGGTAAAGCATTATCAGACAACGCACAGAGTTAAAGAACCATAACCCCACATTCACTTTTTTACGGAATTATGCTCCTTTGAAAATTTTAGTATGGGAATCCTGTCTGCTCCATAGCTCTGAAATTATATCAGATATTTTTGCGAAACTTGGTACAAATATATAGCATCATCACCCGACATGCAGAGAACAAGAACTATAACCACCTACATTTTGACGGAATTATGCCCCTTTGTAAATTTTGTATGGGAATCATGTCCACTCTATAACTCTAAAACTATATGAGATATTTTTATGAAACTTTGTACAAGATAAAGCATCATCAGATGATGTGCAGATGATGTGCAGAGAGCAAGAACCGTAACTCCACCTTCATTGTTTTAGGGAATTATGCCCCTTTGTAAATTTTAGTATGAAAGGCATGTCCACTCTTTAACTCTAAAACTATATGAGATATTTTCATGAAAGTTTGTACAAATATAAAGCATCCTGGTATGATGTGCAGAGAGCAAAAACTGTAACTCCACCTTCACTTTTATGTAATTATGTCCCTTTGAAAATTTTAGTGTGGAAGTCGTGTCCCCACTATATCTCTTAAAATACTGGAGATATTTTCATGAAACTTTGTACAAATATAAAGCTTCATAGGATGATGTGCTGAGAGCAAGAAGCATAACTCCACCTACATTTTTACGGAATTATGGCCCTTTGAAAATTTTTGTATGGAAGTCTTGTCCGCTCCATAACTCTAAAACTGCAGAAGATATGTTTATGAAACTTTGTACAAATGTGAAGCTCAGATGATATGCAAAGAATAAGGATCATAACTCCAATCTACATTTATACAGAGTTATGCCACGTAATAATTTTCTGTAAACTGAAGATATTTTCACAAAACTTGGTACAAATAAAAAGCTTTATCAGACAATGTGCAGAGAACAAGAACCATAACTACACCTTCATTTCTAACAGAATTATGTCCCTTTTTTTTAATTTTAGGCATGGCGATCTTGTCCATTCTATAACTTTAAAGCCTTTGAAGATATTTTCAGGAGCTCCAGTAGCTCAGTGGGTTAAGCGCTGGCCTACTGATCTAGCGGACCGGGTTTGAACCCCGCTACAGGCGAGAATCTTTCCTACCGTAAACGGGGATCCATTGCACACAGCCTTTCATTATCATCCTTCCATCGTCCTGATATAACTGAAATACTGTTGAAAAGGACGTAAAATCACAAGTCATCCATCATCCATCAATTGAAGATATTTTCACAAAACTTTGTACAAATATAAAGCATCATCAGAAGAGCTGAAGATGGGCAGAGCGCAAGAGTGGTTACTCCAGTTTCCTGCTTCACAGAGTTGTTGCCCTTGTTTTAATTAGTCATGATTTTGTATTTTGCCCATATCTCAATGACTCTACCAGAGGCTAAATTACAAACAACATATTAAAAATGAAGGAACAACATGATAAAAGCGGTTATTGTTATTTCTGGTTGAGCACATATGACTTAAATGCCATCAGCAGTGTCATAAAGGCAGGGCCATATTAGTTACCATGTTTATAGTTTATTTAATTTTCATTTTTTTTTGGGGGGGGGGGGGGGGGGGTGTTGTTTTGTGGAAAAGTAGGAAAACTTCTTCAAATTCTCTTGTTGTCTGCGTCTCCGAAGACTTTTCATTCCCCAGATAATCAGTCTCATAATTTTCTTTCTTTTTAATTCAGGCTTGGGCAGTGTTGATTTTGGAGAATGCAGACAGTCTTGAGGTAACATCTTCTGAAGAAATGAGACTGTAGCTGGACATCTCAGGTATCCTCTGACAAAAACAGTGCACACCTGATACTTCAGATATGCAGCTTACTGGAGATGAACAGATGATGTCAGCATCAAGTGAACAGATGCCATGTGTTAAGGTGAATGGGTACTCTTTTCCACGGATGTCTGCAAGGAAAATTCCTTTTTGGAAAGATTTCTTCATTTAGGGAAGCAAACATGATGTCACAAAAGTTGTCTCCCTTTGAAGAAATTGCAGAAAAACAGGGAGGTGTACCCATTAACTTACAATGAACAGTGTCACTTAGCATCAAGGATAAAGAATTCAGTGCCTATTCTGAATAAGACAGTCTGTTTTCATCAGAGCATTCATTTAAGTATAAAACAGAATAAATATTCCACAGAAATGTTATAGTACACATTTTGAGGGCTTACTCCTGTTTGCTTCGCAGACACTTTGCCACGCCACCTGATGCAGTGGTACACTATTTCCACTGCTGTGATATTTAGTTGTAAAACTTTAACTTTCTGAGAAAATAGAGAACCATTAAAGCCTTGCAAATGACCTTGCTGTCAGGTGACCTTGCTGTAATACGAAGACTTCCAATATAACAGAGGTATTGTTTTTTTGTTCTTTGGTTGCTATGCCAACCACATATTATGTTTTCTTTCAGTTTCACTATTACATATTTATCAGTTTTATTATTTATTTGTAAGTTTTATCTAGCTGTATAACAGATTCAACCGTTGCCTCCACATTTTACAAATTCTAAAAAAAAATTCAGAAAGCTGGTGGATATGGCAAATTTAGAAATTTTATGACAGGCCCTTTACACTTGTTGCTGTGACAGCCACATTTTGTTTTTATTTATCATTTCAAGTGTGCATATTTACTCATCTCTAGTCATCTGTGTAAAATATGTGTTACAAATGTTACATGCACATATACGGAATCTGAAGAAGATTTCTAGAAAGATAGAGAAAATGGCCAATAGAGAAACATTTGACAGGCATCATACTTTTGTTGCCATGACAACCATATTGTTTATGTTTTTTTTTTTTTTTTTTTTGGGGGGGGGGGGGGGGAGAGGGGGAGGGGGTAACTACTATACAGTCAAACCTGTCTTAAGGGGTCAGCCAAGGGAAGCACAAAATTTGGTTGCTTATAACAGGTGACTCTTTATACAGGTTCATTTGCACTGTATTTTGGTTTAAGGGACCCAGAAAATATGGCTGCTTAAGACAGGTGATCCCTTAATAGAGGTGACCACATGAGCAGGTTTGACTGTATGATTCTCATCTGTAGTCAACTGCATTAAATAAATGTTACAGCCAATACTTCCATGTTTAAAGAATTCAAAGAAATTGTCTTGAAAGAGGGTTAAAATGGCAAAATTTATAATTGCATAACTTTTGTTGCTATAGCAACAGTATTGTATGTTCTCTTCAGGTTTTAATACCTTATATTTGTCAACTAAGGTTCAAAATATTGAATATAAGTTATTACAATTTCATCCATAGTAACATTGTCTTAAGAAACAGTCTTGAACTTTGGCAAAAATGACAAAATTTAGAAATTCGTTGACAGGCATAGTACTTTTGTTGCTATGGCAACTGTACCTTATGCTTTTTCTTCAGAATTAACTGTTATATATTTGTCAACTCAAGTTCACAATATAAGTAAAAGGTGTTATAATTACATCCATGTTTTCAGAATATTTGAAAAATGACTTGAATTAAGTTGAAAATGCAAAATTTAGATGTTTTTTCACAACCATAGTTCTTCTGTTGCTATGACAACGAAATGCTATGTGTTTTTTTTTTCAAATTTTACTATTATATATTCGTCAACCTTAGCTTATCATGCAAAATAGAAGTTATAACCATTACATCTACGTTTATGTAATTAGAGGAACATGTATTGAAAGATGATGAAAATTGCAAAATTTGGAAATTCAGTGACAGGCATTGCACTACTGTTGCTATGACAACAGTGTTTTATCCTTTTCAGAATATTTATTCATTGTAATCTTTTCATTAAGGTTCAGTTATAAAAATTTGATTTATTCCAATTATCTGTACACTACCCAAAGCTGAAAAACTGGTTGACGTCAAAGGTAAATGTAGCAGTTTTTCAAAATTTTGAAACCCCGCTTCGATTAATATTGTCATGGCAACCAGGTTTATGAATTTTCCAAAAGTTTTATTCTTTATTCAAGTTAATGGGTAGTTGTTCTAATATTGTCATAATACCATTTAGCTATATCAGTCTTCAGAAGTTGAAATAAATTGGCCTTAAATCACATGAAAATGCCAGATTTTGCTTTTCAGTGTTAGTGGTATAGCTTTTATTGTTATGGTAACAGTGCATGCAGTCAATAGGCATGTTTTCTGGTTCGAATGTTACAAGTTAAGTCAGTTGTATCTGACATTGGTGTTTGTTTGTGCATGTTGATTGTTATTTATTAGAAATTACTTGTTAATTTTGGGCAAATTCAGGGCAATATTTGACCAATTTTGGCCTAAAATTAGTTACCGTTGCTATGGCAACGGAAATAAAAATTTGTGAAAACAAACATTCTCTGCATTGTTTTTTCATCATTGTCTTCCTGTAAAATGAAAATCAGGTAGATCTGCTGACCTTCATGTGGAGTCGCCTGCCTGATTTTTATCTGAACCAGCACTTAATGTTTGAAATTTTAACAAAACGTTAATTAATGATGTCGTTAGTTTTGAACAACTGGGCCCAGATTTGTGCTGCAACCAGGCAAACTGCACCTGCTTCACTAGCTACACATATTTCAACCATAGATTGCAATAATTGAGCCACATCTTGTGATTTCCAACAATGTGGCATTGGTGTCAAGCAAAGGTTCTGATTGGACTGCGCATAACATTTGCTTGTCACATCGGCCTTCTGTGGAAATGGCCTAAGCCATAGAGCCAGCCATAGGTTTGATTACCCTTTGTAAAATGAGAAGGTTGATCTGAAAATCACATGAAAGCATTGCCACATGTTGGAAGTCACGTCATGTATATTATGTGATTTACCGCTGAAATGTATGTAGATGGTGTAAGTGTGTGCAGATTGCTCAGCTGAGCTCATAAGAGCTGCAATACAACAAAACCAACAAAGCGGCATGTGCGCCAAGCAAAGACTCGGATCAGCCTGATCAGTCTTCTCTGTCTGCATGGAGTTAGCTGAGACCCTTAGCTACCGTTAAAGTGCACAGCAAAGACTTTGATTAGACTGGGCGGATGGCCAGGCTGATCTGAGTCTTTGGTGGACGAACATGCCACTTTGTTGGTTTTGTCTTGTCACAGCTCTTACCTGCATGTTTGGTTTAAACACTATTTTATTTGTATAATAATCATATAATGTACAACAAATACAAGTACAAACAATGCAAAAATCATACAAATGGGATTCAGAAGGAAGTCCAAGGACTTATGTAAATCTGTATCATAAATTGCAATAGCACAAAATTTCTACATAAACGTGATTGTCATATATGATTTATATACAATTTTTCTGTACCTGCATGTTTCGTGTCATAGGTTAGATCCCCTGTATGCCAGTGCCCACAACAACCTTGGGACCCTACTGGACAACAAGACAGAGGCAGAAGTCCATTTCAGAGAGGCTTTAAAGGCTGCCCCCACTCATTCTGGGGCACATGTTAACTTAGGAAATAGCCTTTTGTAAGTATTTCAGGAAATGTTTACTGCAGCAAAGTTTCTTGAATATGAAAAGGGTCCTTTATCAATTAAAAAATGAGCCGCGACAGGACAAAACCAACAATGTGGTTGTGCGCCAAGTGCATACTCAGATCAACCTGGGCGTCCGCCCAGTTTGACCAGATACTTGTTAAGTGCCCAAAGGGTAGCTAAGGGTCTAAGCTACCGCCATGCGGACAACGAAGACTCTGATCAGACTGGGCGGATGCCCAGGCTGATCTGAGTCTGCACTGGATGCACAACCAAATTGTTGGTTTTGTCGTGTCGCGGCTCATATTATTTTGAGGATTACAAATTAAAACTGAATTGAAATACATGTACATGTATTTATATTAACTCATGAAAATAAGGATTTCTTTTGGTGTTGAAACTATATACCTTGTTTAATACAAAGGCATTGTGAATTGTACTTCAAAAACCTTTATAGTTCATTTTTCTGGCATTCTTATAACTTTAAGATTATGAAAAACTTAGTGTACCATATTAATCCTAATTAATGCCCCTGCTCTAATAAACACCCCCTCTTCTTTTCCAAAAATAATGTTATATTAACTTGCATGAATTCCTGTTTGCTTCTATGGATAAGGTAGCTCTTCAAATGGGGCCTACTCTTAAAGGAAAGAATTTGCACCTAGAGGATCAAATTCTTTCCATTAAGAGTTGATCCCTTTTGAGAAGGGAGGCAAATAGAGGTACTTCCTTTAAAAGTGTACCCATCACCTTTATATTGCTTACCATAGGTATTCTAGTAGTGGCTGATTTACTACACTAAAGGCTCTAAATAATGTCCCCCTTTGGAAAAAAAATTGCCCCCAAGGCATTTAAATACTGTATAAATAAAAATAAATAAATAAAATAAATTTAATAGGATTATTATGGCAACTGTAGCATGACAATGTCCAGCTATTGAAGTATGAACTACACTAAGTCTTGAAGGTTCATATGAGGCTTGGCATTGCAAAAGTGGCTGTTTTGATATTTATTTTGATTTATTCGTAGTAAACATGGAGACCATTTTGATTTATTTGTAGTAAACGTGGAGAACGTGTTGAAGGTCTTGGGCTGTTATACAAGGCTTTAGAGCTGGACAGTGGGTACCTGTGTGCCTTGATGTCTATCAGCTCGGCTCAGATGGAGCTTGGCAACTTCCAAGAGGCGGAGAAGCACCTGAGTGCAGCGCAGGAAACCAGTCCTGATAGTGTTGAGGTTTTTACACACTATGGTGCTCTCATGGAGAAGAAAGGTAAAACTGGGTTCTAGGTTATAAAACTTGAGTATAATCTCAGACTCAAAATAAAGCACACTGATTGGCTGCTTCCGAGCACATGCATGCTCGGAAGCAGCCACTCAGTGTGCTTTATTTTGAGTTTGAAATTGTACTCAAGTTTTATAACCTCGACCCCTGACTGCTTTAGAGTCCTGATGAGGGGTTGGGGTTTAGGTGGAACCAGAGGGGTAGGGAGGTGATACTGTATTTTGGAAAATTTTCGCGTCACCAAATTTTTTCAGATTTGTCCCAAAAACATGAGGATTAATTTTTGCGGTTTTTAATTTTCGCGGATGTGAATATCCACGAAAATAAAAATTGTGTTTGTCCTGTAAAATATTGGCTTGACTGAAAATTTAGACGTACAAGGAGACAGAAACGTAAAGAAACTGTAATCACTTTATACTGATCACATTTTTTTAGATAGAATCGGCTCCTTTTGGAATTGGGTGATTACCCATCCTTTTTTTTACACAAAAAAAGAAATAAATAAAAAAAACAAAAAAAAAAACCTTAATATAGACATTTGTACAAATCCATGTTTAGTACGCAGAAACAGTCAACTGAAATATGCGAGCAATTGATATAATGGCTGTTGTTCAGGATAAAAGTAAACAGAGCTCACAGACAATTAAAAGTAATTCAATTGTACTTGGATAATCAGGTACAAGTGACACATACTTTCGTTTCTCCTTCCGCTGATTCAAGAAGGGCAGTTGTCAGTTACTGGCAAAAGTATGTGCACTTAGTACTGGTTAACCGCTTAGGAGGTCTAAGCCTGCCCAGGAATAGTGTGGTTAGGGTAACTGACCGTCCTGACATGACCATAGTTGTTTACCGTGGACGTTAAGCATCAAATCAATCAATCAATCAATCATGACCGTTAATCAAGCGAAAAAAGTGACAGGCTGTTCAAATTGTAATTACCTGCTAATTACCAGCTAACATAATTGCGCCTAAAATAATAGCGTCATATCTACCAACTTTTAAGGTTTTGTGGGGCGCTTTTAATACCGAAAACCATATGTTTGGATGATTCAAGTAATAGTAATTACTATTCTGTTCAAACTTGGAAAATATTTTGCGGAGTTTAATTTTCGTGGATCGCTACTGACCGCGAGATTCCACAAAAAGTAGGCGATGGAAAATTTCCCATTATATGGTATGTGATATTGCTGAATTAAATAAGTTAATTCTCAATGAAATGCATGTTGAGACCTCACTTTAGATCTGTCTTGCCAAGGTAGATCTAATGAGAACACAGGGTATAATCGATTCCCCCCTTTCGTAAAATGCAAAACATGAAATTTTTATACTCCTGGGCATTTAAAGAGATTAATATGGTAGTTTTCATGTTTCTGATTAACACCAGTGCTGCATCTTCTCCACAGGGTATAATCGATTCCGCTAATTTTCGCTTCCTGCAGAGACTGTACATCATATTTGGCTTCCACCGAGACTGCCCGTGAACTCTTGCTTCCTGCGGGGACTACTGTCCTCAAAAATTGGCTTCCTGCTGAGACTGTCTGCGTGACTCTGCTTCCTGCCAAGAACCTCGGCAGGAAGCAGAATCATGCGGACAGTCTCTGCAGGAAGCCATTTATCATGTACAGAAGTCTTGGCAGGAAGCAAGAGATCGCGGACAGTCTTGGCAGAAGCCAAGATATGACAGTGTACCCACAAACCTTTACTCGTGATTTTCAGGAGACCACAGATCAGCAGCATTATATTACAAGAAAGTTCTGGAGGTTGACAGAAGACACAGTGAGGCCATGATTCATGCTGCACATGCCTATAATCAGCTGGGAAATACTGATGTGGCAGAAAATCTTCTCAAGCAGTTAGTATACAATATGGAAACTCTAAATTTACATATGCAAAACTCTAAATTTACATATGCAAAACCATAAATTTATATATGCAAAACTGTAAACTTGCTGTAGTGAATAATGAATTCTGCACTATTTGCTGAATTTCATAAATTTGATTTAAATTAATAATTGTATCATTTTGAATTCAGGATTGTCCAAATAGAGAAGTCTGATCAGGATCTGCAATGTTTGCCAATGTGCAAAATTCTAAATTTGCTGCTGTGAATGAGGAACGAATTCTTCACAATTTGCTTAATTTCATGAATTTGATTTAAATGAACAATAGCATCATTTTGAATTCACGATTGTCAAAAAAGAGCAGTCTGATCAGGATCTGCAATGTTTGCCATTCCTCCTGCAAGTTTTTGGCATATTACTGGATATTCAGGGGTATATATGTTGATGGTATACAGGATAGCTATGAAAAAACATTGCTTTTAAATTTTGCCAATATAAGTTTTGTCATCTGCTCTTTGGCTCTTTTAGGGTTTTAAACTTTTCCTAATATAGAACTCATTCACTAGTTTCCATTCAATACTGATATCGAATGATATTTGTCATTACCGTATTAATCCTATTTAAAACCCTGGGGGCATTGCTTTTTACGAATCGGGGGTTTTATTTAGAACCTAAAGTGTAGTAAATCAGCCCCTTTAAAATTATCTGTACTAGGCAGTATTAAGGTGAATGGGTATACTTTCAGAGAAAGCAACTATGTTTTATGTTTCCCTTCTCAGTAGGGGTCAACTCTTAAATGTAAGAATTTGCTCCTCCAGGAGCAAATTCTTTCTTTTAAGAGTAGATGATTTGCTGTTCTAGCAGCAAATTCTTTTTCTTTTTCTTTTTTTTTAAGAGTAGACCCCATTTTATAGGGCTACCTCATCCAGAGAAGCAAACAGGTATTCATGCAAGTTGATATAACATTATTTTTGAAAAAGAGGCAGGGGCTGTGTATAAATGCAGGGGCATTCATTAGGACCAATAGGGTATTTTCTGTTTCATTCATCAGAGCCATAGAAGTGAAAAGAGACATACCTTCACTGGAGCAGCTGGCAACATTGTATTATCGTGCTGGGCGGGTGGACGAGTCTCTGGGATTGTATGAAGAAATAGAGACAATGTCTCCTAATACCACTGAAACATTGGTCAGATATGTAAGTTTTGGGCAGCTCTTTTATAACATGACTTTATAACATACATTTGAATATGATACTACCATGTTATGCTCTCAAAAGTTTTGAGTTTTTATAAAGGAATTAAAAGGAAAATATCATTTAAGGGCAATTTATCTACAATTTCTTTGTGAATTTGGCCTGTTATAACACTCCTATGGACAGTAGACATATGGTTATATATGGTTATAAAGCCATTGCACTGTATAGCTACAAGTGGATCATTGGTGAGTGAGTAAGTGAACTCGGGTTTTACATCCCACCAACAACTAGGTCATATGGGACCTCGGTTTAAGTCTCATTCGAAAGACTGGAGAAATGGGGGATTGATCTTGTGATCCCTGGATTGGTAGTCTAGTGCATTACCCTCCACACTACCGCCACTCTTGGAACATTGGTACGTTTGAAGAGAGAAAACCTGGGTTTTACGTTCCACTAACAACCAGGTCATACGGAGACAGGACCTCGGTTTAAAGTCTCATTCAAAAGACAGTAGAAGCATGGTATCGATCTTGGGATCCCTGGATCTGTAGTCTAGCGGGTTACTGTAAAACACTTATATTTGGCGGTCACTTTATTTTGGCGATATTGGCGGAAAAGAAGAAAATCGCCAAATTAAAATGCCGCCAATATAAGCTCATGATACCGAAAGAAGAAAAAATATCATTGAGCACATGATCCTATTTCCTCTTCCAAAATATCAAAGCTTATACACATCACATATATAAGCGCAAAAGAAGATGCTTCCCAAACAACAAGAGGGAGGAACTGGAGTATGAAAATGTTCTCACCATACTAATTAGTATTTCAATTAAGTTGATTAAATCAGAAGGAACGCAAAATCTGTTTACTATAAACAATTAACTACCCAAACTGTAACATGAATATAATAATTGTTTTTGATTTAATCACCATGACAATATAGAGCTCAAATAAAGAGCAAAATACGACGACAGAAGAATTATTTTGTTCTTGAGAATCACCAAACCGCCAAAATAAAAATCCGCCAAAAGGTCCATATTTAAAAACCGCCAAATTTTGCTGCCGCCAAATATAAGTGTTTTACAGTATCCACCACACTAAAGCCGCTCTTGGAACATTGGTACTTTTGAAAAGAGAAAACCCCGTCTTATACTGAATAAATACGGTAATACCATAATTGAGCCACAACACAAGAAAACCAACAAAGTGGTTGTGCGCCTGGCATAGACTCGGATCAGCCTGTGAGCATCCACCCAGTCTGATCAGACTCTTTGCTAAGTGCTTAAAGGGTCTAAGCTACCTCCATGCAGACAGCAAAGACTCTGATCAGGCTAGGCGGATGCCCAGGCTGATCTGAATCTGGACTGGGCGCATAACCACTTTGTTGGTTTTCTCGTGTCACGGCTCAATTAAACTTTGTACATTGTGCTGTTGATTCATGTCTATATTTCAGGGCAATGTGTTAGGGACCCTGGATAAACTGGATAAAGCTGAAAGTGTATTTCTCCAAGTTCTGAGGCTCGACCATCAGAATATAGAAGCCTTTCTAGGATTATCTATGCTTCTCAGTAAACAGGCTAAATATGAACAGGTAAGATGTTTCTCCAAACAAAGGGGGCGGAAGTGGGGATGGGGTTTGATGATAACGCTGGAATATTTTTTTATGGCCTCTGCCATTCAAAAACTGCTGGAAGGGCATATAGTGGTATTACCTTTAACCAGTGAGCTGTCTATGTGTTTGAGCTATAACTGATTAACAAGTATATTTAAATGATACAGCACAGTTAGGCCGCATTTACACGAGCAAAGTTTCTATGTCACAGAAACTTTAACAAAGAAAGTATGACAAACATTTTGCGTTTATTTATTAAAGAATTATTTGTTAAAGAAAATGTGCCATAGAATCTTTGTCACATAAACTTTGGCAATGAAATATTTGCTGCAGTGTTCACACGACCAAATATTATTCGTCAAAGTCACCTGCAGCGATGAAACAAAATCTTTGTCACATTTTCCACTCTTATAGCGAAGTCCTTTGTTACATAATCTTTAGCAAAATTCTCCGTTTACAAGGACAAATTTAATCTATCAAAGTAACTTTACCATATATATTTGTCAAAGAAACATTGTCATATTTTGGCATTTACAGGAGCAAATTTTTCTGAGGCAAACCTACTTTCTCATAGAAAACTTTGGTCGTGTAAACGCGGCCTTACTCATGTCTTGAGAATATGTCGCATACAAGATTCACTACTCTCCATTTCATACTTTTGGAGTTATTTCCCCTTGATGAGGTTAAGTTATAATTTGGTGGCTATAAATTGGGACACCTAATATAATTACCGTTATTGTTCTAGAAATGGAATAGTTTGGTTTCACAGTGCAGTAATGCATCCAAAAGAGATGTAGCAGGAATGGCAAACAGTGTAGGCCCTGATCAGACTGCTCCTCTTTAGGAGCAGTCTGATCTGGGTCTGCACTCTTTGCTCAGATCTATCTATCCCAATACTTAGAATTTTGAAAGTAATTACCTCCCTTATGTTTGGTGGCTTCTTTTATAGAAAATAGGTTAGTCCAAAGGGAGAGCAAATCCTACCCTCTAAGAGGGCCCCAGTTTTGAAGCATCATTTGAATAATGTAAAAGAAAATCCTTTTCCTGCTAAAATGGCTTCCCTTTGAAAATGGGAGTTGTCTCTCTGTCTGTCTCTTTCTCTGTCTCTTTCTCTCTCTCTTTTTCTCTGTCTCTCTCTCTCTTGCCCTCTCTTAGGTGAGGAACCCTGGTAGCTCAGTGGGTAAAGCGCTTGCCTGCTGATCTAGTGGTTCCGGACTACCAGGTTTGATTCTCACTGGAGGGGGAAATCTTTTCAAATGTAAACAGCCATTAATTATCCCCCTTCCATCATCTTGGTATGACTGAAATACTGTTGAAAAGGATGGAAAATTGCAGCAAAGTTGTTCATTCATCTCTCTTGCATGTTTGAATACTTGTATATATTTTAAAATGAATGGGAATATATGGGAACACTTCCCTGGGGTAGGGGTTGTGGGTGAGGGGGGGGGGAGGGTAGGGGGCATGGTGCTGAATTTATTGAATTCAGGCTAAACATTTGCTCCCTATTTCATAAAAAGTGTCCTTTAAATGTTGTCAGAGCTCTAGATAAGAGGAGTATTTGGTGATAATTAGGGATAATTTTTGTTAATTCTGCATAAAAACATATGTTGTGACCCCTCAACTAAAATCTCGATGAGACACTTCAGATGAGGGGTCACAACATATGGTTTCAATGACAAATAAAAAAAATTATCCCTCAATTATCATCAAATACCCCTCTTATCTAGAGCTTTGTGTTGTTGTTTAGATTCTCTTAGAAATGTTCCCCAGGGGCCGTATTCATAAAACGACTTAAGTGGTTGCTATGCTGTTACTAAGGCAAAATTTCTTTGAAGGAGATTCCCTACAACTATGAAATTTGGTCTGGAGGAACAGTCTTACAAAGACTGTTCCTCCATACCAAATTTCATAGTTGTAGGGAATCTCCAACATAGAAATTTAACCTTAGCAACAGCATAGCAACCACTTAAGTAGCTTTATGAATACGGCCCCAGGAGGTTCAGCGGAATGTATCCATAGTTGCACGCTCCTGGCACCATATGTCCATTCATTAACCCATTGCATTCTGGGTATTTTTTGTCGTCTGCTGAAATTGTTGTCTGCATCAAAAATCAAGAACATTTTGACAATATTGGGTAACTCTTGTAGAAATGATGTCTAGGCAGTAAACCGTTCAGACCTCAGATCAGGCCACACGTTTGTGTAGCCTGAGCTGGATCTAAACTGTTTGCCCAAATACCGCTAAAGGGGTATCCCGAATGAAATGGGTTATACTCTTTAATGGAAAGAATTTTCTTCCTTGGTAAAAATGGCCACAACACATGTCTCGTTATGCTTAATGCTTCATATGCCAATTTTTATAGTCCAAAGAATACCTGTCATCTGCTATAGAGGTTTCTGAAGCAAGTGGCAAGACAGAGAGGCTGAGCATTCTTTACTTTGAGCGTGCCAATAATTATAAAGACCTGTCCAAGTATACAGAAGCTTTGCAGGTGAGTTTAGAGTACACTCCCTTCCTTATGCAATATGTGGGGTCCGTAAAAAGGCATAGCATTATAGAATAGCATTATAAAGAGAATGACCTTAGGCAAGTGAGCATAAATTAGGGGATGTAATTTTATTCAAAATTGTCATTTGGGGAGGTAATTGTTGGTTTTATAGTTGTAATTTTCATTTTATGGCAACGCGTCAGCAGACTCCTAAAATGCAATTTGCGACCATAAAACCAACAATTTACTTCCCCAGATGATTATTTTCACAACAATTATCCCCATGCTTTTTATCCCCATTTTAAAGCATTTCTTCACATTTTCATCATTCAAAGTGTCCTACATCACACACAAAGCAAACAGTTTCTGCAACATTCAACCAGACCTCAGCCAATGAGATGCGAAGTTTCATAATGACGTCGGGTTTGTGACAGTGTATTGCAGGATCTACTGTCACAAAGTTTTGATGTTATCCAATCAGACAGCGCATTCCATTTGTATGTGCATTAGAATGCTTATTTATTAACTATCTCTTGTCTAATATTCCTTTGTAGTTATGTCTCATTGAGAGCCATGGTTGTAATTTTGTCTCATTGAGAGCCATGGTTGTTGTTTTATCTAGTTGAGAGCCATGGTTGTAGTTTTGTGTATTTGAGAGCCATGGTTGTAGTTTTGTTTAGTTGAGAGCCAAGGTTTAGTTTTGTCTAGTTGAGAGCCATGATTGTATTTTTTTTTTGTTGAGAGCCATGATTGTAGTTTTGTCTAGTTGAGAGCCATGATTGTATTTTTTGTTGTTGAGAGCCATGATTGTAGTTTTGTCTAGTTGAGAGCCATGGTTGTAGTGTTGTCTCATAGAGAGTCATGGCTGTAGTTTTGTCTCATTGAGAGCCATGGTTGTAGTTTCATTGTGAGCTGTGGTGTGTTACCATTATTCAACAGTGAGTGAAAGATTTTGGCTTTACAGCACAAAAAGGCTGTTTTTGAAGCAACTGTTTGACGTTGAATCAGGAAGCTTTTAGGATTTTTGTAACCATGAAAAAATTGTTTATTAACTTCAAAAAGTGTTTAACTGTAAGAAAATAATGAAATGCCTAGCATTGATTTAAGAATTAAAATTTGATTTTTCAGGGTTCATCATGTGATGAAGCCAGTAGGCGGAGCTAAAATTCCATGAAGGGCGAAGATTTTTCAGGGTTCATCATGTGATGAAGCCAGTGGGCGGAGCTAAAGTTCCATGAAGCGCAAAGCTCTTCTTGTAGAATTTTAACAATAATGAATGCTGAAATATCAATTTTTATACGCCCGTTTCGAAAAAAACGGACGTATTATGTCATGGCCCTGTCCGTCCGTCCGTCCGTCCGTCTGTCCATCTGTCCGTCCGTCCGTAAACATTCTTGTGCGTTCCATAACTCATTAACTGTTTGGGATATATTCATGATATTTGGTAGGAATATGTATTAGGTTGGGGGAACGTGTCGCGTACAGAACTGGTTGCTCCCCCTTCCTTAGTTTCCAAGTTATGCCCTTTTGATTAATTTTTTCCCTGCCAGTCTTGTGCGTGCCATAACTAGATAACCGTTTGGGATACCTTCATGAAACTTCATAGCAATGTGTATGAAGTCTCAACGATGTGTCGCGTACAAAAATAGCTGCTCTCCTTTTCTTCATTTTAGAGTTACATCCCTTTCATTAGTTGATTATGGTTATTTTTGTGTATACATATCTTGTGCATACCTTAACTTTGTAACCGTTTGGAATATCATGATGAAACTTTATAGCAATGTGCATGATCACAAGACGATGCGTGGCATACAAGAATGGTTGCTCCCCCTTTCTTCATTTTGGAGTTACTTCCCTTTGATAAGTAATTTTAGGCATTTCTCAGTCACTCCATATCTCCTTAACCTTTTGAAATATTAGAATGGAACTTTGTAGGAATATGTTTAATAATGGGGCAATGTATCCCAAGCAAGAACCACAACTCTGGCTTACTGAATTATCTGCCCTTGCATAAATTTCCTGTTTCCTCTGTGATTCCTTAACCCTACATGTGATTTTGTCAGGGGAATGTAGTAGAGCCAAGAATCTAGTATATTTAGTTTATGAATTATCTCCCTTGTTCAACTATGGCATTACTCAACTTTTGAGCCACAATAACTTTGAAGCTGATTTTTGGTATACTCATAGTATTTGATGTGTTAAATATTTGAATAATGTTGCCGTCATTAGTTATAAAGTGGTTGCCCCTGTTTGTCTGCCTATCCATCCTTTTGTAAACAATCTTGTTCATTCCATACTCCTTTATGACATTAAAACGGGCGTATTATGCGCCGCTTGCGAAGCCCTTGTTTTTCTTATAATCACACTTAAAGGTAGGTTCCTGTACTAGGGATAACAATTATGATTTATTTTATGACAGCCTAAATGATAACCAAAAACATTATATCCAAACAAATTATATTCTGATTACTTAATTCTAACACAATCATTTCAAACACGGATACATGTGAAAACTTAATTGTGGACCATATCAGGCCGCGATGTTATATCTCCCCTGATGATTGCCTATATGTCATATAAGACGAAAGGCACCTAGGTAGAGATTGGAAAAAACTAAATAACCGATGGTCAGCTGAGCTAAAGTTTACAATTTCGCAAACTACTGCTTCCTATATACAATGTGCTCGCTATAAGCACATATCGCATTACATCAAAAAATGCTCGCTATAAGCACATATCGCATTACATCCAAAAAAGGACCTTAGCTGCCTAGTCATATGCATTATTATCGACTGTTCCGGGCGGCGTAAGCCCTTAAAAAAGGATAAATTTTATGATGGCACCCTTGTCAGATGATTCCAGCCAGGATCTGTTCAAGGGAAATAATCATGAATGCTGAAATGCTCACTGCTATGCTCCCTTTGATTATAGCCCGAATTTCCGACCATCGGCTACATAGAATTTTCCGCCACAGCAAATCAGTGTCTCACCAAGTTATGAGACATTGATTTGTTCCCCAAAATTCTATTCAGAATCAAAAACTTTGATGCCACTATTACTTAGGAAAGCAGATAGAGCCTCGGCAAGGGTATGCAAATACATATAATTTCCTACAAGTGTTAAATGCACACCATCATGTTCAAAGAAACCTGGAGTATGGCGATCAATATTTTTATGAATAATAGCTCTCCCATTTGGATGCGCCAGAACAATTTTCCTAATTCTGCGATTGACCTTCTTCCGCTTGAGATCCATAGATTTAAGTGAATGGTCATCATTTGGAGTGTTTCGCCAATGAAAGCGCGGAAGAATGTCTGTCCATACCAACAATGCATCAGAAAAATGAAGGAAAATATAACTGACTTCCGCTTCAGTATTTTTCACTATTTTCCAGGTATTTGTATTGTCTATATTGTTGCCCCCAAGATGAAGGAGAATCATCAAAGGCCTCCTTGCCTTCAACAGGCCATATTGGAGAGACCCATGAAGATCCTGGATCATCATGGAAGACCGGCCATCCCAGTCAATGATCTTATCTTGTAAACCAAGATTAGGATTTCCTTGCATTACTGCTGTCTCACCAGCATGCCGAAGTATCGAATCGCCTACCATCCAGATGTCTGGAATGTTAATTGATACACGTTACAAATAAAGCAATTTATATGTATTAGAGTTGCTATCTTGTAGAAACCCCAGGTACCTGTGATTAGAAAACTGACAAAAGAACCATGCCATGCATATAAAAAATACTACATGCTCAAAGCTTCTGTTGTTAGTCAGGTCAGGCCAAAAAATTAAGTCTGTGGTACAACAGAAACTACATGCGTAAATAAGACATGTATGCATTGGAAGTCCATCTGCCCATTTGTTTAATGTTATCATCAGAAACACCCTTCACAGCTAACTCACTAGCTCTACCAATTCGGAAGCTATGCGAGCGGTAAGCATTAGTTAAGAAGCCAGCGTGTTTAAGAACTTTGCAAAGAACTCCCGAAAATTGGGACCTGGTAAGTGGTTCACCATTAGCATGACAGAAATAGAAGTCCCCATATTTTGGTCTGATTTGAACGTAATCTTTCACCAACTGAACACACGAAATACCATCTGATGCAGAACCAGGTATACGAATTGATACAGCCGGACCCCTCTGATTAGTTTTAGATGAACGAATGCAAATGATCATAGCTTCTGAAGACTTCTCAAAAGTAACATCATTTATACCAAGAGCATGGCTCGAGGCAATAGGATGAGTAACGACCAGCTCACTAACCCTAAAAAGACCAAAATAAGCAAGCGAATAGACAGCTCGGAACAAAAGTGTTTCGTAACGGGAACATGTAACAAATGGTAAATGCTGACAAATCTTTTTCAATATAGCGAGGGTAATAGGCACTCTACCATCTTTTCTCTGTCTTGCACGCCTACAACCTTCCAACAGCTTACGAATTATGAAATGCTCCGATGGATCTGACCATCCACATATTTTATGTACGAAACATACACCAGATGTGTACAGCCTGATGGTAGATGCTGCCAAACCAGCTTCAAAACAAAAGGCGATGAATAACACCAAATGTGCCACTGGCGATGGCCATAGCAATGGCAAATTATAATCCCTTCTAAAGTCCTGATATTTACGGCAAGCTGTTTTATAAGCTAAACTTGAATTTACAGCCAAGCTAGCCTTTAAAAGGGAAGCAACTCCTGATCGAAGATGCGCCAAAGATGGTCGGGGATTGCTGCTGGTTCTTCTGCTGCATCTGGAGCTAGCTGTCGAAACTTGTCCTGATTGAAACGAGACAATGAGTCACACAAAGAATTAGAAATTCCACTAATATGCTGACCCTTAACAGCAATATTCATTGCCAAACACTTGAGTGTAATGTTTCTGACAAGAACCATCACTCTGTCCGAACGGGACGTCATACTATTAAGAATGTGACACACAGCTAGATTATCAGATCTGAAACAAATTTTCTTATTCCTAAGCTTCTCCCCCCATATATACAAAGCAACAAGAATAGGAAACAACTCCAACACTGTAATATCTGCAGTATGACCCTGCAAAAACCAACTGTTTGGCCACTGAGCACAAGTCCATTCACCTGCAAAATAGATCCCAAATCCCATGCCTTCACCTGCTGCACTATCTGTAAATAACTGTACATGGTCATTGGAAACCCAGAACCTGTCATGAAAAACGGCAATGCCATTAAAATTCTGGAAAAATTGTTTCCACATGCGAAGGTCTTGCCGGATACCTTTATTGATGCGAAGGTGATGGAATGGTTTTGTCAGACCACAAATGGCATTAATCAGACGTCTACAGAATGGTCTACCTGGCACAACGGCTCTGCATGCAAAATTCAACACCCCAATCAAACTCTGCATCTCACGCAATGTTACTTTTTCCCGCTGCAAAAAATTGTCAATGCGATCAATAATTTCCTGTATTTTGTGGAGAGGTATTCTAACCTCCATTTTCTCTGAATCTATCTCCAAACCTAAAAAACAAATGATAGTGGCTGGGCCAGCTGTTTTTTCTTCAGAAATGGGAACATTCAGCTGCTTCATACACTGCTGAAAAACCTGCATCAATTTTGAACAGTCTTTTGTTCCACTTTTTCCGCCCCCAAGAAAATCATCTAGATAATGCAGCAAATAATTGCTTCCAGCCTTTTTCCGGACGAGAAATTCCAAAAAAGTAGCAAACAGTTCCCATTTTTTGCAGCTGGCCGAACAGCCAAAGGGCATGCACTTCTCAATGTAGTATTGACCTTTGAACTTGAAACCAAGCTGATCAAATTCAGAGACTGCCAAAGGCAAAAGGCGAAAAGCGCTACGGATGTCAATTTTGAACAGTAAACAGTTACGACCTAACTCTTGAACCATGTACACTGCCTCGTCAAAACTAGTATATTGAACTGAGCTATTTGTCTTGTCAATATAGTCATTAACTGAGGAACCAAAAGGATGAGACAAATGATGTATAAGACGGAATTCATTTGGCTCCTTTTTAGGTACAATACCAATGGGGGAAACCCGTAAATTTTTTAACGGTCGCTGATTGAAGGGACCAGCAACCCGGCCCATCCGTAGCTCTTTTTGAATTTTTTGAAGCACAATCTCTGGATGCTGGTTTGCTGATTTTATGTTTCTGGAGTCTGTTGGCTCATGTGGGCCTTCATAATGAATGCTGAAACCATTTTTGAAACCATCTAAAATAATTGCAGCGTCTGGTGAATTATAACTAGCTAATTCTTTTTCCAATTCGTTGACATTAATTGGGCTTGGAGCTATTGATGAAAGGGACAAATTAATATGAACTTCCCCTTGCTGGGCGGCGCCCTGCTCCTCGCCAGTAGGGGCGAAAGCTTCTTGTTCCCCGAAATGAAGCACGAAACGGCTGTGATTGAGACTGAACCTGACTGTTTTGCGGCAACACATGTGTTGGGATGTTATTAGGGCACTCCCACTTGCCATGAGCTGAAGAAGAACAAATTGCACACACATGTAAATATCGACAAACTGACCATTTGCAAGAGCCTTTATTAAAATCTAGGCAAGTAGGTGTCCTCTGTGTCACCGTTGTCTGGGGGGAGCTAAGCTGACTTGTATATGGGCTCCGTGATGAAAAACACCTAAGCCATAAATGCGAATTAATTTCTCCCCAAGACTGTACTCTTAAAGTTTGCCGCAGGCGAAACTGTTCATCATACAGTCTGCATTGTAACCAAGGAGACCGAGTAGCAGCCTCTCTGATGATAGAGGTATATTTTAAGATTTCCTGCGTTTTATGAGGGTACTCTAGCAAATAGATACTTGAAAAAATTAAGAATGCATCTGTCCATTTCTCAACTGAGAAAATTTTGTCTGTAACAGTTTTTGGCTTTGTTTCTAATTGCCCCTTTTCATTAATGCTCAGTAGATTACTCCCATACAATTCAGCCAGCTCCACCCCACCCTTCAGCAAAACAGCCAGATTCACAAACTCATGACGCCTGATTTTACGCTTTATTGCTTCTGGTACATGTAAAGCTATTGCATCTTCACCACACCTCACCATTTCCGGAGGGTCCTGCTCAAACACCTGAGCCAGATTACTCTGCTCAGACTCGGGCTGCGAACTGGCAACAGTGTTAGATTTAGCCTGGAGGTCACTGCCTAGTGACTCCTGAATAAGCTGTTCGAAATCGACTATCGCTCTAGTTTTTGTGCTCGCATTACTCGAGTTAACATGCCGAGGTTTACCTGCCCCAGCCTGTTGTACTGTGCCTTCAGAAAGTAAATCTAAACGCTCGACGTTTTGGTCCAAGGTCAGTTCGTCCTCGTCTTCCCTTTCCTTTCTTCTCCGCTTTTCCGCAACCACATTCGAGCTGGTTCCTTTTCTTTTCTGCCCTCTACCGCGCTTCCCCGCCATCTTAATATTGCGCTAGATCTAAATGTGAAAAACTCAAGGGAATTACGAATTTTTTAGATTTGCTTTTATGCTCAATAGACTTTTGCATCAATGGCTGCAATTAACCTTGAAGAGAGAATGACATCAGCGTCCTTGACACGAAGATAAACAATCAGTCGGCAGAATTCGTAAATTTCCGTTTTCGGCCAAACTCAGAATTGCAACACGAGTGTTCGTACATACACATAAAAACGATACAGCCGAAACTATATGGCTGCAAAAATAAATAGGCTTTATTGCAATGGCAATAATCGCAATTATTTTTGTGTTAAAAATCAGACCGTACAGGAATTAACCTATACAGTTGTATTGTATTAGGGAGAAGAACTCTATAAGCACTCAGCTTTCGTTCTAATCCCAAGATTGTATTGTATAGATAATTTTATTAGCATTAGGCCAACTGGCCCATGAGCATACACATACAAATACATTTTAACATACATTGTGACAAACATGGTGAACAGTAACTAGGAACTGCTAACGCAGTACGAAATATACTATACAGGATGACCATCCCATCGGGCAAACTAAGCCGAATCAGCACTGCATCAATGTCGATTCAACATAATGACGTTGAATGAACGTTGATCCAATGCCGAATTAACGCCGTGCGCCCGCTGGGGTGTTCCTTTCCGTGTGACATGGCAACATCTAAGCAATCCAAGAAACAGAGACACAGCATGCCTGTGCGAGCCATACATCCGGCGGAGCATTCCAGGATCAGTCTGATCCGAGAATGACGAGACCGGGAGTATCACTGGCACAGGGACTCAGAATGATGGACTCTTCAAACAAAAGATACAGGGATATATACTAGTATAAAATTATGCTACACTTATTTGTGGTATCAGTTAATTATATCATTTTTTTCATATCAGACGACAGTTTTTAAGTTGGGAGAAGGTATTTTATACTAATAATCAAAATCATATTATACAAACACATAGTTATTTCTCTCTTTAAATGCTTTGTATACAAACAAAGCAAGATTTTCAACTATTTTAGTGTTAGTAGACTGTATTAACTCAAAAAATTTATGCGCATTGGGTCTAATATAAAAGTACGGTTTAATAAATTTACGTCTTAGTTCAGTGTATCTTGAACATTCTATTACAAAATGAAGCTCATCTTCCAATACATTACATGTAGAACAAATTCTGCGTTCGAGAGGTATTTTTTCTGGTTTCGCCCAGCGACCTACTTCCACTTCTAATCGGTGGGATGATGTCCTTAATCTCGATAACGAATGTCTTAAAGAATCAGACTTAATATCTAAATAAGATTTATAAGAGAAAAAGTTAAGATTTCTATAAAATATAGCTCTACTTGACTCGTTTAACCTAGCGTTCCAATTTTGTATAAATGTGTCCGTTAATCTTTGTTTAAATGTAAAAAGGAATATCGCTTCATTACCTACCGACTGGTTGTACCAAATTTCGTTAAAACCTAAATTAAAAAGCATATCTCGTACTTGCGATGCCCAATTAGTTTTATTAGGGAAATCATTCAGATCTCTTAGCAACAAATCATAGGTGGCCTTAATAAATTTATGGTTCTGACTTGAAATTACTTTAAGCCAATATTTTATAATTTGCATATACCGTCTTATATGTAACGGAGTACGTCCCGTCTCGCCATAAATAAAATCATTTTGAGTGCACTGCTTTACTGCTAATAATTTTTTACAAAACTTAAGGTGCACCTTTTCCACATCTTTAGCCACTGAAAATCCCCAAACTTCGGAACCATAACACAAAATTGGACTTATAAGTTTATCAAAAAGGTCTAGGACATGGCTTGGCACCAAATTTGAGAATTTTGTCAGATATTTATTTAGGATAAAGATAGCCTTTTGAGCTTGACCTGACAGAGTCAATTGCGCAGTATTAAATGAGCCCCCTGTTGTAAAAACAATTCCCAAATATGTATATTTTGAGACAATCTCAAGATCAACATTACCATACTTAAAAGATAAATTGCGTTGTAAATGACCACCTTTTCTAAATACCATAACTTTAGATTTATCAATATTTACTTTTAACTTCCATTTTTGACAATAATCATATAAAATATCAAGACTAGCTTGCAAATCTTCGGGCGTTTCAGCGAAAATAATGATATCATCAGCATAAAGTAAAAGAAATATTTTAAGGACAACTATATCGATTCCATTTGCACCTTTGGCTATGAATTCATTTTCTATATCATTGACGTAAACGGCAAATAAAAAAGGCGATAAACACTCACCTTGCCTGACTCCCAAGTGACATGAAAATGGTTCACTCAAATAATCGTTGTACTTTACTCTAGAATACACATTTTTGTACATGGAAACTATAATATCAAGCATTTTACCTCTGACTCCAATATTTAACAGCTTAAACCAAAGTATGTCTTTCACTACGTAATCAAAGGCCTTAGAAAAATCGATGAAACTGCAATAAAGTTTTCTGCCTGAATTTAAAGCATGTGAAATCAAATTATTTAAAACGAAAATATTGTCCCCTGTACACGTGTTGCCGAAAACCCGCCTGTGCTTCAATGTAGATCCCATAATTCTCTGCCCATGTATTTAATCTTGTATTTAAAATTCTGGTAAACAGTTTACCTATGACACTTAAAAGTGTTATTCCTCGATAGTTTTGCACATTATCTTTATCACCCTTTTTATGTAATGGTATTATATCACCCAAAGACCATGACTTTGGAAAATAACCTCTGCTATAAATAACATTAAACATAATATGTAAAGTAGATAATAAGCTCTCTCTGCCATGTATAAAAAATTCATTTAGTATTTTATCCGGACCACCAGACTTACCATTAGATAACTGATTAATCGCAGCATTAATTTCTTCAGAAGTTATTGGAATATTTAATTCGTCGAACATAATCTGCACCTTACCTTGCACATAATGTTCGAATAGAAAAGTTGTATCTTCATCGGCGGTAAAAAATGGGTCGTCGGGATTATTTACCGCTTTGAAATAATTAGCAAACTCAGAAATCTTTATGTCTGGATGTTTATCATAGAAAGCACCTTTAAGAAGTTTCCAGTAATCTTTTGCGTTTTTATACCTCAACGTATTTAGCTTTTTTGTCTGATCACAATTATAAATAAACCTAGCTTTCCTCAGTTCAGATTTGAAGTCAGAGCGTGCTTTCACCATATTATCTCTATTTAAATCAGTTTTATCGGTTCTGTAACGATTCAAACATTTATAGAAAATACGTTTCTTGTCATTGCATAAATCGGTATACCAAGGTTGATTTTTAGACATATCCTTCGAACAAACATTGTTATTAGGGTTGGTTGTACATATATTCTTACGACAGGAAGCTGCACAGTTTTCTAAGATATTTACAAAGCTATTTACATTATTGTCAATAAAATCATTGTCATCGTGTGCTGCCGACAAATTTTGTTGAATAGTATACAGCTCATTCTTTATGCTGTCGGTTAACAAATTTTCTTTGAAAGCGTCAGCAGCATCGGGACGCCATGCATATTTATAATCTAATTTTTCGTATTCGTCAGTTACGGTTTCGACGTTTTTTGAGTAATACGTAAACGGCAAAATAAAACTTAATGTACAGTGATCGGACAGAATATTTGGGTCGCCAACAGCAAAACTAGACACATTTCCGAACAAATCTTTCGACACAAGAACATAGTCAATAACACTCCGTCCTGAGTGTCCAACAAATGTATACTTCCCGATATTACAATCATAGCCGCATCTACCATTTAACATAATCAGTGAGGTTTGATTGCAGAAATCAATTAGTAAATGCCCATTGTTATTGATAACTTTATCCTCGGAGCATCGTGGTATGTAATCGTCGCATACATAATTATCTGGCAACGGTACATGCAAAGAATTATCGTTTACAGCCATATCAGATAACGCCCCTGTTCGAGCATTCATGTCCCCACAAACGATAAAACTACAATTGCTAGCATAACTAGCTTCATACTCAGCAATATGTAACAACAACCTGTCGAAAACAGATACATCAACTAAAGGCTCACGACTAGTTCCTACAGGCAAAACGTAACAGAGACAAAGAAAGACATATTTATCTGATAATATACCCGGATTGAAGCCTAGCCAAATAATATCGTCACAATCAGTTTTAATAATCATATTTTTGTCGTAAAATTTAGACCTTACATACACAATCAGTCCACCGGAAGCACGTTTTGAACCATGTTTATTTGCAGTTCTGTGCAGAATTATGTTTTCAAAACCGTCAACACTATAGTCATACAGTTCTGAAGACCAAGTCTCCGTGAACAAAACAATGTCATTATTTTCGAAAATACTTTTAATTTCAGGTGAGTCTAATTTGCATACGTTTTTAGAAACAAGTCCTTGAACGTTAAGCATTGTACATCTGAGCGATACCTTCTCCCCAGCATCCTATCCGTTTACCGTATTACCGCCGCTGTCTGGTCGATTAATATTAGAGTCATTTATCGACATATCCGAACTCGAAAGTCTGTCCGTTATATTTTCGTTACGCGTGTCGGAACCACAAGCACCCTGCTGAAATGTCGATCCACTAACACTGCTTTTACCTGGTGCACCCGACATCCCCGCTGTCGACTTCTGACCGATAACTTGAGCAAACGATCGTGTTTTACTTCGATTGCGCTGACTTTGAACCTGACTACTAAGAGACTCGACGCTGTCCTTAGTTCTTGTCCGGGAGTGTCTTTCAGAGTTTAAAGATTTTTTATTAGGCACATTATCCTTTGGACGAGCCCCTGTGCTGCTGAAGGAACGAGAAGATTCGACCGTATGCTGGACACTAGCGTTATCTACACGGGGAACCACCGGAACAACTTGCCCCGGAGCAGCTTGTGCCGGAGCGGACTCCTCCGTTTGTACTCGTTTCTGCTGCATAACTTCATCCCAGTCCGGGAAACAGTCTCGCACTGTAGCTCCATTAACAACAAGCCGGGCTGGATATTTGATCTGTACCCGATTTCTATCAACACTGCGTGCCTCTTTAAATTGGCCCCACAACGATTTGCGAGCACTGCTTATTTCTTGCGGGTAGTCTCTACTTACAGCATAGTTACTTCCCTTTAAACGAAAGGCCTTTTCCAAGATCAACTCAGTGTCATAATAATCTCGGAACGCCACGATAATGGGCCGGGGTCTATTTCTATGACCTATATTTCTAGGTCCAAGACGGTGCGCCCTCTCTAGATACATATCATCCTCGATACACAATTTATTGAAAATAATGTCACGCACTTTCTCAAAACAGTTTTCATTCGGCTCATCTCCGTTAATACCCCTGAAAATTAGATTACGTCGTCTGCTCCGGGCTTCAATGTCAATGGATTTGTACTCAAGTAGCTTAATCCTTTTAACGTTTGATTGAATAACGGTCTCGGCTGAAGACAACCGCTCGGGAAAGTTCGAACAATAAATAGAGTCAACCTTGACCTCCGTTGTGGTCAACTTTCTAAACAATGCATTCAGTTTATCGTCTGTTGACATATTTTCAAAATTAGATAATTCATTTGATATATCAGAATTTGATCTGCCTCCGGAACTCACCCGTTGTCTTTTGCCTCTGCCATAACTCACAGGTACAAAACCATCACTAAACTCCTCAGTTTCGTCCATAAACAGTTCATCGTCTGTCGAACCAGAAACATTGGCTCTATTTATAGATCTATTGTTCCGCGCACCACCTCTGCTAGTTTTAGTTTCAACACTTTTAACACAATTTGTCCATCCCCTATTTCCACGAGAAGACCCACGTCGGTTTCCGCGAGCATTTCTGATCGCCATGCCACAAAATGTTTTCCAAACTATTTGCTAATAATGCTAGAAAAAATAGATTTTTAAGGTCTCTCAAAACACTAGCCGTATCACCATGAGTCACGTGACAACACGTCCACAAAATATTTTCGTCTTTTTCTGAGCAGTATTGAATTCTCTTATTTTTCTGAAATCGTTGCTGCTGGGAAACTCGTCAGATGTTGAAGAAAATAGTTGTTTTCCCTTTTGGTTTATTTTCTTTCGTTGGAATTCCAGTTCTAAAAATAACTATGTTTATTATGTCTATATGTGCACGATTTCTGATACCATTCTCCAAAGGTCAATTTTCCCTTGTCGTGAGCTCTCCTAGAGGTCCTGGCATGGCGGATGGGTTAAAACTATCCCAAAATGCAATGCAGCATGACCTCAGCTGCGTTATCTATTTTTGGCGCGAACTAAAAATAGCGCTAACTGGTGTGCGAAGCAGAGTTAGGAAATCCCTTGCAAAACAACTTTTCTAATATTTTTTTGATTTACACTTTTTAGTGAAACTTATTCATTCCCTTTTATAAGTGCTTTCCAACAACTTGGATGAAAGATCATCAAAATTATGATGCAATCCAAAGTACAGGAACCTACCTTTAAGTTTTATAGACACTTTCTGTGGGTTTTTTGTGGTAATTTAATGTAGACTATGCAAAATATGGGTCGAAGAAAAGTTAGTGAGGATATGTTTGGCCATTACATTAAACAGCTGTCACCATGACGTGGCATCAGTCTAATGTTATGTGAACCAACCAAGACGTTCTTTTAGTTTAGACATCACTTGAAGACAACGTTAGATGATCAATTGTTGTTCATTGGTGTATGAAGCTAGTTGCTCTTAAAGGTTTACCTAAGGGAAGTCAATGGCAAGTGTAACTTTTATGCTATAGCTTCACCAAATCGTTATAAGTAGTGAATACCATCATGGTGAAACAGTGACCTATATATTTATAGGTCACTGGGTGAAAGTACAAGATTAGTTAGATCCAGTGCATTTAGCTTCCTTATTAATATGTTGAGCCAAATAATGCTTTTTAAGAATTGTCTGTTATTTTTGTCATACCATTGAGACTTGAGAATTGACAGTAAAATTCGAAGGGACATTATACAATCAAAGGCAGATCTAATATGTAGGGGTTGCAATATACTGTATTAATCCTAATAAAAGCCCCTGCTCTAATAAATGCCCCCTGCCTCTTTTCCAAAAATAATTCCATACTAACTTGCAAGAATATCAGTTTGCTTTTTTGGATGAGGTAGCTCATTGACACGAGGTCTACTCTTTAAGAAAAAAATTGCTCCTAAAGGAGCAAATTCTTTCTAATAAGAGCTGACTCCTGCTAAGAAGAGAGGCAAAATATATAGTTGCTTCCTCTGAAAGTACACCCATTCACTTTAATTCTGTTTATTAGAAGTAGTTTGGCAGTGGCTGATTTACTACACTTTATGCTGTAAATACCCCCCCCCTCCCCTTTTGTAAAGTGCAACACCCCTGGGGCATTTAATGGGAGTAATACAGTAGATACCCATTAAAATTTTGCCAGCTAATCTGTGTATTTCAGGATTACAGTAAAGCGCTGGAGCTAGACCCAAACCATGTCAAGGCTCATGGAAACTCAGGGACAATATACCACATTAGGGTGAGTATACCCAGTGGGCACACAACATGGAAATGACGTCAATACGTCATTTCAATGTCATGTGCCGGCTGGGATAAGTATTGTAGAGCATGAAATTCTGCATTTCTTTGTAGTAGATCTATTACAAACAATTGTAGTGATAAAATTCGAAGTTCAATACTGTTAACAAAGACCAAGCTTTCTTATCTGGGGGATTTTAGGGGCTTATTTCACAAACAACAATTACATTATACATGTAATCATCAATTGATCTTTTTCTTTGTACTTTGCAGGGAGATGTTGAAAAAGCTCTGTACCATTATAAAACAGCATTGAAATTAGACCCTAACAACAGTATTGTGAATGAAAATCTACGAAAATTAGAGAGGCTACGGCATTAATGAGACTTTCAGGGTAAATCATGTTTGGTTTTTGATCCATTATTATCAGGGAATTATAAAATAATTAACAGAGCTCCAGATTGATCACAGGGTATAAACCAGTCCACCAATTTTCGCTTCCTCCAGAGACTGTCCATTATATTCGGCTTCTGCCGAGACTGTCGGCGATCTTTTGCTTCCTGCAGGGACTACTGTCCTCGAAAAATGGCTTCCTGCCGAGACTATCCGCGTGACTCTGCTTTCTGCCGAGAGCCTTTGCAGGAAGTAGAATCGCGGACAGTCTCTGCAGGAAGCCATTTATCATGTACAGAAGTGTCAGCAGGAAGCAACAGATCATGGACAGTGTTGGCGGAAGCCAAAGATGACAGACAGTCTCTGCAGGAAGGGAAAATTGGTGGACTGGTTTATACCCTGTGTTTATGGAATGGGAGTGAGGAGTTGAAGATAAGACTTGGCAAGTTTCAGTTCAGTCTCTTTTGAATATCTTATTTATTTGTTGAGAATAATTAGATATGTTCCCCCCCCTCCCCCCCCCCCCCACCCCCCCACCCCACAAAAATAGAAAAAAACTACCCAAAAATCTAGATCCATCTTATAAGATGGATCTAGATTTTTGGGTTGTTTTGGAAGAGGAAAACCCATCTTATAGCGGAATTACATAAGACTACTTTAGATATTTGGTGTCATTTTGGAGGAATGAAACTTCTGTCTTTTAGCTGAATAAAATGCTTTAGATGTTTAGAACTGCCTCACTGAGACTGTTCTGAAGAGGTGTCAGAATACAGTCAACTCTCAATATCTCAAAGACTGATATTTTAAAGTACCTGTTATATCAAAGAATTTACTTTAGGCATGTTGCCTAATTTTAGTTACTGTTCAACTCCTGTTGTCTCAAACTACTGACATCTCAAAGTAAATTTTCTGGGACCAGAAAATTTACTTCAAGATATCAGTAGTTTGAGATGAACTTTGTCTTTCAGATACCGAGAGTTGAGTATATAGATACTGAGAGTTGAGTATATAAGTTATATTGGATAATATGAGAATATTTTTCTGAAAGAATTATTTAAAAACCCCATTATCTGGAGTTCTGGTAAGTGCGCCATTTTTAAGGTAAACAGGTAAACTTTCAGGGAAGACAACTCTGCCATTTTCATTTTTGGCCACCTACCTAATGGGGTTTTACTCTTAAAAGGTAAGAATTTGCTCCCATAGGAGAAAATTCTTTCCTCTCAGAGAAGACCTTGATTTGAGAGGGCTTTGTTACACAGGAAAGCAAACAAGAAGTCACTAAAGTTCTTTCCACTAGCACAGATTGCAGAAAAACATGCAGTGTACTCATATACCTTAATCAGAGTACAGTGTAACAATTGTATTTTGTTCTGTTTTGTTCAGTTCCATAGTTCTGTTACTATATGTTGATTTGAAGTATTTGTGTTGAATATACTGAGAAGTATCAATTGACAATTTGGGGCTTCAGGTTGGGCTGGTTAAGATGATTGTAAACATTCAGTGTGACCTTTTAATTAGACATTCCTTGCATATATTTATGGAGAAAGAATGCAAAAATTTTCTGTGAATTATCATAAAATCTACCTCTTTTCTGGAGCCTTGTCTGATCCAAAAAGAACTGAGAAAAGTCTGTTAGTAACTTGGTTTCAAAGATAAAGTGTACCTGAGGCTTATATAGAAATACGAACTTGAGACATAAGTGACCTCCCCTTTAATAATTAGCTTGCCTGTACAAAAGTACAGGGAGCTATTGTTGTCGACCTGTCAGTGGCATGGGTGTGGGCGTCACACTTTAAAGTTGTACGTCAAAGTTTTTTTTATGTGATGGGCAAGTTGCTGTCGGGCTAGCTACCCTGTATGGGGACAGGTCTTGTTAATGCTGATGGGGGGAAAAGAGGGTAGGGAAGGGATAGATAAGGCAGATAACATTGTAAAGTATCTGTCTATATGCATATTTGACATTGTGCCTTTTAGTACAGTATTTCTGCTTTCATAGGTATTCTACATAACAGGCTGGAAAGTCTTCAGACCTGTTTAAGAAGTATTCTTAGTTTAGATAATTCACTGATAATGGTGCTAACAAACTGTATTATTTGTTTCGGCAGATAGATTGAAATGTCAATGTGGAGTGCTTGAGAGCGTTTGTGAGATGCTTACTCCTGATTTTAAAATTTAATGTACCTTCACAGCTGTTAATAATACCGACCGACATGTCTCATGAATTAATCAGTTCAGGAATATTTCTTTCAGTGCTTTTTAGGAAATAATTTGTCCAAAAAAAAAAATAATTTAACATTGCTTTTAAGCCCAGTAGAGAGGCGCCGTAGTCGAGTGGTTAGAGTGCAGGGCTCGGGAAAACCGGAATTCTGTCGGTCCCAGACCGAAATTCAGAAATTGGGACCGATTGGAAACAGCCCAAAGTCCCGAAAAATCGGTCCCACACTGGTCCAATACTTTGGAAATTTTCTCCGATTCTTCTTACCTAGCTCACATGTCAATCCGTTAATTACGCATGACTAATCCAATTATTGCCTCCAGTCAAGTTGTGTCATAAACAAATTACCTCCTGAGATCTCGAAGTTCATCGCGTTATCTAGAATCTCGCGAGTTTACAGTGGACGTGTGTAAGTAATTAGCTTCGGGCGCTATTACTGAAGTTAAAGACTCCTTGATATGTTATACAGTCGAATCTCGGTAGTTCGAACGCCGATTTTTCGAAACTACCCGATTTTTCGAAAAATATGGTCCCGATCGTAAGCCCATTAATTCTATGCAAAAACACTTCCGCAAATTCTAATTTCGATTATTCGAAAAATCGGATTTTCGAAAGAAAAATTAGGTCCCGATGGAGTAAATTTACTACAAAAATCCCTCTATTATTCGAAATCAAAATGCATGCTCCAATTTCATGTCGGAAAATAACACCTAATATCATAGATGGGATAAATATTTACAGTCTCAGGTCATCATGGCCACTTGTACAGGTAATTATCGCTTCACGACCACTAACCTTTTGATGGCTCAGTCTACTGTTGAGCAAAAGGTGTAGGTCTAATTGCATAATTGACGGGGATTATCTTGTTTGAAGTTTGTAAATTTAAAGGCTAAATGTGAAGGCTTGGACTAGCAAGTGCATCCGAAGTTTCGTTTCAAACGGTTTGCGCACGGATCATACGGTTTGCACACGGCACTAAACAAAGTCTAGCTACACTGCTTGTCCCGTAGTGGTATTTCAATTCTCATATCGACATTGCTCCCGCACCTCAGCGGAACAAATTCATAGCCGCAGTAACGGGGCGCCGAGCGTCCGTCCCGAGTCTTATGGTCCCTGTAATTATACTTTCAGCCATATCAGGTGGTCTCCCCTGTCCACCTGTCAATCAAGTATGATGTTTTCTATCACGTCCGCTCTGCCTACGAACATGTTCCAGTCTTGTATTTGCTTTTACATGCATAGTTAAACGTCTTAAAATGTGTGAAACCAAGAACTCCACCAAACACAACAATGTACGACCATTGTACTGAAATCGGGATTAATTCATAGGACTTCGCTTATTGTCATTAGTTTTTGTGACAGGTATCAATTTTTTTCCTATGGAAATTAGTTAGGTGATGACGTCATCGGCTGGACCGATTCATTTTTCAATATTTCCCGAGCCCTGTTAGAGTGGCTTGGTTATTGTGCAGGAAGTCACCAGAAGGTTGTGAGTTTGCAGCTCGATCGCTGTCGCCATCCGAGCACTGGAAAACTCTCTCTGTCAAACCAGCAGTAAATGGGTACCTTTTTCGAATTAAGGAAGGATAAGGTAGCGAAGGGAGAGAGATGAGCTCCGCCTTTCATCAGCTGTGCCCAAGATACAATGGGTCTCTAACCCCTACAGCTATTAGGCTATCGGAAACCTTATCTTTTTAAGGAAAAAAGATTCATCAGCTGTGCCCAAGATACAATGGGTCTCTAACCCCTACAGCTATCAGGCTATGGGAAACCTTATCTTTTTAAGCCCAGTATAGCAGAAGTGTCAGACTGGTGCAACATAGTGTTTTGCAAAATTTTTGTTATTACATGAAAGTTGCATGTTGTTTGAGAAGTTCAGCTGTTTAGAAGCATGTTTATACTGACCTTAAGCTTCTACCATGTTTTACCCTAAATATTTGGACACTAGAACCTTTTCTTAACACTTTAAGTACCAGAGACGGAAATAGCAGAATTTGCAAACAGTGTAGATCCTGATGAGGCGGCTCATAATGAGCCACCTCATCTAGATCTACACTGTTTGCCCTCTAGTTTTTGAATTCTCAATATGAAATATCTTGGACAAGACCTTTTTTTAATTTTTGCAGACGTAAATTTTGTCGTCTGCTTTTTGGTGCTTAAAGAGTTAACAGACGCTGCCTTCTTCAGACTCAGTTATGTCCTTTTTCTCTTGCAGGAGATGTTTTGCAGTCAGCAAACAGTGTGGACCCAGATCAGACTGCCAGTGGAGCAGTCTGATTTAGATCCACACTGTTTGCTCCAGTAAACTGTCTGAATATATAGGGTAAACACAGTGTGCATTCATTTAAATAAATACATGATGCTTACTTGATGTTTGGAAGTTTCGATATGTATTTAGATAGATATTTAGCATGATTAATTTTGTTTTATTGCATGAAATTTGCTGATTGTTTGAATTTTTTGTATATATGCATGTTTTTTTAGATAATATGCGTAGGAATCTCAGGCAGCATGGGGTTTATTGAAATGACATAGAGTAAAAAAGATTTTATTCAATGGCTTTATTTCCATTTGCACTAAAGAAACTTTCAGTCTTTCAGTTTTGCTGCAAACTTGTTAACTTGAAGGCCATTCATAAACTTGAAATTTTTGGCCAGGCATTCAAGAGCAACTGCAAAATGCCCAGATTTACTGCCTTGAAAATGAAAGAAACTTTATTTGCAGGAATGTCCAGTAGAAGCTGGTCAAAAATCAAAATTGCCAGCAATGAAATGGGATTTTGAGAGTATTTAATTCCCAGCACATGAAGTTAGATTTTGAGAGTATTTATTACTTGCAAGCACATGAAATGGGATTTTGAGAGTATTTGTTACTAGAAAGCACACAAAAAGTGATTTTGAAAGTGTATATTACCTGCTAGCACATAAATGGGATTTTGAGATTGATTACTTGCAAAAACATGAAATGGAATTTTGAGAGTATTTATTACTAGCAAGCACACAAAATGGGATTTTGAGGGTATTTATTACTTGCAAGCACATGAAATGGGATTTTGAGAGTATTTACTACTTGCAAGCACACATAATGGGATTTTGAGAGTATTTACTTGCAAGCACATGAAATGATATTTGAGAGTATTTACTTGAAGGCAAGCAAAATGGGATTTTGAGAGTATTTACTACTAGCAAGAACAAGATATAGGATTTTGAGAGTATTTACATGCAAGCACATGAAATGGGATTTTGAGAGTATTTACATGCAAGCACATGAAATGGGATTTTGAGAGTATTTACATGCAAGCACATGAAATGGGATTTTGAGAGTATTTTTATTTCTTATACTTTATACCCTTACTTCAGGATACTTAGGTTGATCAGGTTACTGTGAGCAATAGGTCTGAAATTTAGTAGGAGATAAAAGGTTTTCTTGTTTTCTTTAGAATGCTTTGTAAATCGAGCCATAATTTTATACCAATTGTATTTTGTTATTGCTTGTTTTAATTTGTTATTATATTCTAGTTTGTAAGTTAATGGTAGTTTATATTTTACATTATTAAGTTTTGACCAATAAAGATAGAGGCTTCACTATTAGCATTTGTATTCTTCTGGGCCCATGGTAGGCTATAACTAGGGTCCTACGAGGGTTGATCCAGAAGTTCATAGACACCTCAAATAACTAAGGAATCTGAAAAGGCCCATCAATGAAATGTTACATGCCCATTACTACACCATTGGTAAACACACATGTAAATTTTGAATCAGATATCTAAAATGGTTCATAATATAACAATGCATTTGTTCAGGTTCCCATAGGTTGTGCGGCGCACGCCACAACGTCAGGTTGACGTCAGGTATAAGCTAGTGCTAATAAAATTTGCGAAGCTGATAAGATCCACTAAAGAAATCATGACACTAAAATCACAGTTTCAGCATTTATTTAATACGAGGAATAGACCAATATGACAATCGCATGTTTTCCATCAGATTTATAAAGAACAACATCAGATATCGTGTAAACATTTCTTGGGCTCAGTGTTGAGGTGCAAAATCTACTATTTCATGGCATAAGTGCATCTTTGCTGTCCGGAGGATCAAAATTTGGCTCAAAATTTATTTTTAGCACTCTTTTACACAGTATCTTGAAACGTGTTTTGTCTCATAATGCTTCCCGTAAAATATGATTTGTTTCCATTGTTTCATGTCTGTTTATGTCGACCTATAGACAAATTGCTTACGTGCAGACATTGAAAAAACGTCATTTTTAGCTGGCCTGAACGAAGTTCAGGAAGAGCTATTGCACTACCCTCGGCGTTGGCGTTGGCGGTGGGGGCGGTGTTAGCAAAATGTTAAAGTTTTACGTTAAAGTTTTTTATGTGATGGGCAAGGCGCTGTCAGGCGAGCTATTCTGGCCCTGTGACAGGTCTTGTCTTCTTTCATGTCAAAGGGTGGTGGTCTGTTCTGTTTGTACAGAACGTCATGTCAAATGCCAATAAAGAATATTCATATCATCTAAAATTGGGAAATGCTACGTTAGTTCTTTAATGAAATTTTATATCGAAATTTTAAGGATAAAAAATACATTTAATTACAAGTATTTTAAAAGGATTTTTTTATTCTCTGCAAAAACATCTGGAGTGCGCCGCACAGACAGCCCCTGATATATTCAAACGTAGATGCCAAACCCAATATTCATAGAATTCACCTGATATTGTGAGAAATTATTCAGTTATATATAGAGAAGCATTGGAAATAATTTATTGCAGTTGGATATTATGGACTGTGTCCACGAATTTCTGGATCATCCCTCGTATGTACCAAGATAAAATGGAGCTGCAAATAGAAAAAGTGAAAATAGATAACACAATGAAAACTGCGGATAGACCTGCCTGAGCAAAAAGTGTGCATTTAGATCAGATTTCTCCTTGGAGTAATCTGCTCAGGCTGTGCTGTGTTTGCTATTCATCTTACAGTTTTTATCTCATCTGGGACAAACAGAAATGAGACGGGTATTGTTTTTCAGGCAGAACAAAACCAAACAACTTGACATAAAGTTTACACCACCAGTGCAGCCAGTAAACTTTGTGCCAGGTTATTTTACCCCTGGTTAACTATGTATATACAAGGGCTGTTACCAAATGAAAAAGAGCTGTTTGAAACGAAAAAGACTCATAGCTCTAAAACGACCTGGTCATGGTGGCTAAACAGATTGTTTAGCCACGATGACCAGGTCATTTTGGAACTATGATTCTTTTCATTTTTTTAGCCACGATGACCACAAATTGTTTAGCCACGATGACCAGGTCGTTTTGGAACTATGATTCTTTTTCGTTTTGTAACAGCGTTTTTATTTTTGCTTGGTAACAGCCTTTGAAACATAGTTAACCAGGGGTTTATCTGGTTTTGCTCTGTTTTGTGACAATGCACAGACTGGTGAAACATAGCATTTTGCAGCTTGTATACAATTTCTCCTTGATGGATTTTCCTTGATAGGAATGGAAATCAGTTGGTTTATAGATTAGGCCTCCTGATACATAGTTATAATTCTAGTTGAACCCTCTGTCATATTTGACTATGACAGCTTAAACCATTGGTTTGGTTTGTTGATCACTTCTCCTATCACAGGACATTGTGATTTGTGGAATTCTTGCATTCTTGTTTTCTGTGTATAGCTGAGTTTTTATGAAAGATATCCAGAAGCCATTGTGTAATTTATTCATCAAAAAAACCCATACAAAATGGGTAGGAATGAAAATATAACATTACAAACTTATAAATGACAGCATAACAAATTTGTCTGTATTTTGGCAAGAAATTAGCAAATAACAGACATCAGTGAGCCACATCATGTGATTTCCAACAATGTGGTATTAGTTGCAAGCAAAGGTTTTGATCAGACTGCACATAAGTGCAGTCTGATCAGAGCCGCTGCTTGTAATATTAGCCATCTATGGATGTGACCAAAGCCATGGGGCCAACAGTGAGGTCTCTGATTACCCAGTATAAATGAGACAGATGCTTCGAATATTACATGACAAAATTGCCACATTGTTGAAAGTGACATGAAGTGGCTCAACTTTTCTTTTTTCAAAACATGGAACATATTTACAACAAGTTTAACACATCTTAAGAAAATTACTTGAAACAGATATTAAGTCACAGATGTCGTCAGCAAGCACCCAAAGGAAAAGACATGATATACAGAAAAAAGTACGGACTAGACATTTATGACTGATTATGGAGCAGTGTGTTGATTGTGATGGAGTTTTGTCCATGAAAAATGGATGCGGTAATCATGAGCAAATTTATATGCAGGAACTCAGATGGTTGAAACTTGAATAGTTATCTGTGCTCAGTTGTTCAAAACTAAAGACGCTGTTAGTTAACAAGCTGTTAAAATTTCATAACGTATTTAACCCCAAAAAGCTACAATTTTTTTACCAAAAAAATATTTGGAACATTTGCAGTGCAAAATTCCTCACTTTTTTGGCAAAAAAATCAGTTTTCTTGTGTTTATGGTACTAGTAGACATAACAAATCATTGACTAATGACTTTCTTAACCTAATGATACTTTAAACAACTGGGCCCTGGTTTGATGTCCTGTACCTAAATGCATGAGCCTATTCCGGGGTACAGCAATGTGAGCCTATACAGATAGTTTACACTGTGTTGACTCAGATCAGACTACTCTTTTGGAGCAAACTGCTACTCCTTAGGAGCCACCTCATCTAGATCTACACTGTTTGCCCTCTAGTTTTTGAATTCTCAGTATGAAATATCTTGGACAAGACATGTTTTGAATTTATTGCAGACGTAAATTTTGTCGTCTGCTTTTTGGTGCTTAAAGAGTTAACAGACTCTGCCTTCTTCAGGCTCAGTTATGTCCTTTTTCTCTTGCAGGAGATGTTTTGCAGTCCGCAAACAGTGTGGACCCAGATCAGACTGCTCCAGTGGAGCAGTCTGATTTAGATCCACACTGTTTGCTCCAGTAAACTGTCTGAATATTTAGGGTAAACACAGTGTGCATTCATTTAAATAAATACATGATGCTTACTTGATGTTTGGAAGTTTTGATATGTATTTAGATAGATATTTAGCATGATTAATTTTGTTTTATTGCATGAAATTGGCTGATTGTTTGAATTTTTTGTATATATGCATGTTTTTTTTAGATAATATGCGTAGGAATCTCAGGCAGCATGGGGTTTATTGAAATGACATAGAGTAAAAAAGATTTTACTCAATGGCTTTATTTCCATTTGCACTAAAGAAACTTTCAGTTTTGCTGCAAACTTGTTAACTTGAAGGCCATTCATAAACTTGAAAAATTTTGGCCAGGCATTCAAGAGCAACTGCAAAATGCCCAGATTTACTGCCTTGAAAATGAAAGAAACTTTATTTGCAGGAATGTCCAGTAGAAGCTGGTAAAAAATCAAAATTGCCAGCAATGAAATGGGATTTTGAGAGTATTTAATTGCCAGCACATGAAGTTAGATTTTGAGAGTATTTATTACTTGCAAGCACATGAAATGGGATTTTGAGAGTATTTGTTACTAGAAAGCATGCAAAAAGTGATTTTGAAAGTGTATATTACCTGCTAGCACATAAATGGGATTTTGAGATTTATTACTTGCAAAAACATGAAATGGGATTTTGAGAGTATTTATTACTAGCAAGCACATGAAATGGGATTTTGAGAGTATTTACTACTTGCAAGCACATGAAATGGGATTTTGAGAGTATTTACTACTTGCAAGCACATGAAATGGGATTTTGAGGGTATTTATTACTGGCAAACACATGAAATGGGATTTTGAGAGTATTTACTTGCAAGCACACATAATGGGGTTTTGAGAGTATTTACTTGCAAGCTCATGAAATGGGATTTTGAGAGTATTTACTTGCAAGCACATGAAATGATATTTGAGAGTATTTACTTGAAGGCAAGCAAAGTGGGATTTTGAGAGTATTTACTACTAGCAAGAACAAGATATGGGATTTTGAGACTATATATTACTTGCAAGCACATTAAATGGAATTTTGAGATTATTTATTACTTGCACACATGAAATGGGATTTTGAGAGTTTTTATTACTAGCGAGCACACAAATGGGATTTTGAGAGTATTTATTACTTGCAAGCACATCAAATGAGATTTTGAGAAAATTTTCATGCAAGCACATGAAATGGGATTTTGAGAGTATTTACTTGCGAGCACATGAAATGGGATTTTGAGAGTATTTACATGCAAGCACATGAAATGGGATTTTGAGAGTATTTTTATTTCTTATACTTTATACCCTTACTTCAGGATACTTAGGTTGATCAGGTTACTGTGAGCTATAGGTCTGAAATTTAGTAGGAGATAAAAGGTTTACTTGTTTTCTTTAGAATGCTTTGTAAATCGAGCCATAATTTTATACCAATTGTATTTTGTTATTGCTTGTTTCAATTTGTTATTATATTCTAGTTTATAAGTTAATGGTAGTTTATATTTTACATTATTAAGTTTTGACCAATAAAGATAGAGGCTTCACTTTTAGCATTTGTATTCTTCTGGGCCCTTGGTAGGCTATAACTAGGGTCCTCTACAACTACATGTACGAGGGTTGATCCAGAAGTTCGTAGACACCTCAAATAACTAAGGAATCTGAAAAGGCCCATCAATGAAACGTTACATGCCCATTGCTACACCATTGGTAAACACACATGTAAATTTTGAATCAGATATCTAAAATGGTTCATATATAACAATGCATTTGTTCAGGTTTCCATAGGTTGTGCGGCGCACACCAGTCAGGTTGAGGTCAGGTATAAGCTAGTGCTAATAAAATTTGCGAAGCTGATAAGATCCACTAAAGAAATCATGACACTAAAATCACAGTTTCAGCATTTATTTATACGAGGAATAGACCAATATGACAATCGCATGTTTTCCATCAGATTTATAAAGAACAACATCAGATATCATGTAAACATTTCTTGGGCTCAGTGTTGAGGTGCAAAATCTACTATTTCATGGCATAAGTGCATCTTTGCTCTCCGGAGGATCAAAATTTGGCTCGAAATTTATTTTTAGCACTCTTTTACACAGTATCTTGAAACGTGTTTTGTCTCATAATGCTTCGCGTAAAATATGATTTGTTTCCATTGTTTCATGTCTGTTTATGTCGACCTATAGACAAACTGCTTACGTGCAGACGTTTAAAAAAACGTCATTTTTAGCTGGCCTGAACAAAGTTCAGGAGGAGCTATTGCACTACCCTCGGCGTTGGCGTTGGCGTTGGCGGCGGGGGCGGCATTAGCAAAATGTTCAAGTTTTACGTTAAAGTTTTTAATGTGATGGGCAAGGCGCTGTCAGGCGAACTATTCTGGCCCTGTGACAGGTCTTGTCTTCTTTCGTGTCAAAGGGTGGTGGTCTGTTCTGTTTGTACAGAACGTCATGTCAAATGCCAATAAAGAATATTCATATCATCTAAAATTGGGAAATGCTACGTTAGTTCTTTAATGAAATTTATATCGAAATTTTAAGGATAAAAAATACATTTAATTACATGTATTTTAGAAGGATTTTTTATTCTCCTGCAAAAACATCTGGAGTTCGCCGCACAGACAGCCCCTGATGTATTCAAACGTAGATGCCAAACCCAATATTCATAGAATTCACCTGATATTGTGAGAAATTATTCAGTTATATATAGAGAAGCATTGGAAATCATTTATTGCAGTTGGATATTATGGACTGTGTCCACGAATTTCTGGATCATCCCTCGTATGTACCAAGATAAAATGGAGCTGCAAATAGAAAAAGTGAAAATAAATAACACAATGAAAACTGCGGATAGACCTGCCTGAGCAAAAAGTGTGCACTTAGATCAGATTGCTCCTTGGAGTAATCTGCTCAGGATGTGCTGTGTTTGCTATTCATCTAACAGTTTTTGTCTCATCTGGGACAAACAGAAAGGAGACGGGTATTGTTTTTCAGGCAGAGCAAAACCAAACAACTTGACACAAAGTTTACATCACCAGTGCTGCCAGTAAACTTTGTGCCAGGTTATTTCACCCCTGGTTAACTATGTATATACAAGGGCTGGGTTATTCTTTCATGTAAGCCATCACGAAATTTCAGCTCAAAGTTACCATGTAGGATCCATACCAGGAAACACACCTACTACTGCGCTGGGGCAACAGAGCCATTACTATGAACTTATCCACTGACTGGGTTGCAGCAACAGATCCTTTAGAAAACTCAGAACTTACCCTCTGACTGGGCTGCAGCAGCGGCATTATAAGAAAACACAGAACTAACTCTCTGACTGCTCTGCGGAAACAGCGCCAATAAAAAAGACAGAACTTACCCACTGACTGAGCTGCGGCAACTGCGCTTTAGAAAACACAGAACTTACCCACTGCCTGCTGCGCTGATAGCGCCAATAGACACACTGGACCTATTTACTAGATGCACTGCGACATTAGCGCTGGCAGTAAACACAGAAACTATTAGTTGCGCTGCGCTGATAGCGCCAATAGAACACTGGACCTACAGTGCTGTGGCAATGAAGACTTCCCACTGTAGAAGCGCACCGGCATTAGCGCCACTTCAGGAGACTTCACCCTCTAGTAAGGCAGCGGCATTAGCGCCACTTAAGAAAACTTACCCTGTAGAAGCGCAGTGGCATTAGCACTCCTTCAGGAGACTTCACCCTCTAGTAGCGCAGCGGCATTAGCACCACTTAAGAAGACTTGCCCCTCTAGAAGCGCAGCAGCATTAGCGCTCCTTCAGGAGACTTCACCCTCTAGTAGCGCAGCGGCATTAGCACTCCTTCAGGAGACTTCACCCTCTAGTAGCGCAGCGGCATTAGCGCCACTTAAGAAGACTTGCCCCTCTAGAAGCGCAGCGGCATTAGCGCTCCTTCAGGAGACTTCACCCTCTAGTAGCGCAGCGGCATTAGCGCCACTTAAGAAGACTTGCCCCTGTAGAAGTGCAGCGGCATTAGCGCTCCTTCAGGAGACTTCACCCTCTAGTAGCGCAGCGGCATTAGCGCCACTGAAGAAAACTTCACCCTGTAGAAGTGCAGCGGCATTAGCGCCACTTCAGGAGACTTCACCCTCTAGTAACGCAGCGGCATTAGCGCCACTTAAGAAAACTTACCCTGTAGAAGCGCAGTGGCATTAGCGCTCCTTCAGGAGACTTCACCCTCTAGTAGCGCAGCGGCATTAGCGCCACTTAAGAAGACTTACCCTGTTGAAGCGCAGCGGCATTAGCGGCACTTCAGGAGACTTCACCCTCTAGTAGCGCAGCGGCATTAGCGCCACTGAAGAAAACTTCACCCTGTAGAAGTGCAGCGGCATTAGCGCCACTTCAGGAGACTTCACCTTCTAGTAGCGCAGCGGCATTAGCACCACTTATGAAAACTTCGCCCCGTAGAAGTGCAGCGGAATTAGCGCCACTTCAGGAGAATACACCCTTTAGTAGCACAGCGGTATTAGTGCCACTTAAGAAAACTTCCCCCTGTAGAAGCGCAGTGGCATTAGGGCAACTCAGGAGACTTCACCCTCTAGTAGCACAGCGGCATTAGCGCCACTTAAGAAAACTTCCCCCTGTAGAAGCGCAGCGGCATTAGCGCTTGTTCAGGAGACTTCACCCTCTAGTAGCGCAGCGGCATTAGCGCCACTCAAGAAAACTTCCCCCTGTAGAAGCGCAGCGGCATTAGCGCTCCTTCACAGTGTTTCCCCTAAAGCGGAATGGCGGGGCGCCGCACCCTGCCCCTTTTTGGTCCCGCCCTTCTGCCCCAAAAACATGTCATAAGCGCCCTCCTGCCCGAAAAATATCAGTAACCGGTCCATTTTCCCGCGCTGCTATTACGATTCGGTTCCATTGTGTCCCATACCTGTAAAAACTGACAGCTCAATTCGATCGATAATCTGTACACATGCTCATCAATAAACACCAATCACGGTGATAAATCTGTGGCAATTATCACCTCGCTATATCCCGACCGTCATGTGTTAATTGGAGCGGAAAATTACTTCGCCAACTGAAAACACATGCTGGTTACCCGCTTTTAAGATGTCCAATGCATTGCGGACATGGCGATAGTAACCAGGGCAATTAAAGAAACTCTCGTTAAAGTGACCAGCCTGATCCGACTGTGAGATTAACGGGTAGCACCGTTAAACTCGTTTGCCTCGCTCCGATAATGACACAGGCCTAGTTGAGGGTGTGGCAGGTGGGAATTCAATCGGCATAAAGGTGCCGCTTGCCGCATCAATACCGATAACTATTTTTTCATCGTATCACGTTGCGCTATACTACAGAATTTGAGGCCTATTAAACGCGTACGACAGTGCAATGATTCAATATAGATCTATTTTCCCGGTAAACATGTCCGATACATGTTGTACGGTCATCACAAATACGGATCATGCTAAATTTGCGCAGGCTGATCAGATCATACATGTTTTCATGAAATCGTCACAGGTGCCGACGATTTCTGTTTATGAATGTCAGTTCGTTCACTTTAAGATTAGTTTCCCGCGTTTTTCTATCTAGTTCCCGCCGATTCAGGTGTACTATCTGTGGAACGAATACCAGTCAATATTTATTTATAGTACCTCGCGAAATCCGCGATCTTTAGCAATCTCAACAGCTCAGCTGTCACCATGCAGTAATTTGCGATTTTACAAATTTACCGGCCCAGATATGCAACAATACGCTATCCTTATTTGATATTTAACTATTCTAGAGAGGTCTTGCGGTAGGTATGTTCATCTAAGTGTAGAATTAAACTCGGTTTTGAGATAGACAGTTTTTGAGTGTAAACAAGTATCAGCTTTGATCAAAATCACTAGAACAATTCTGACCCGTCATCCGAGGTGCATTTTTGGATGTGTATATGGAGGGTGAGGGAAAGGTGGGGAGGTAGTGGTGGTTTGAGAATGCCGGATTGTTTTTTTTTTTTTTAGCAGTTCATTTTTTTTAGTAATTCAACAATGGACTGGTCACACTAACACTATGAACAGTACTGCAAAATTACACTACATATTAACACATAATGGTAGTGTGTCATACTTTTGAGGTTAAATATTAGATGTAGGCCGAACAACGTAAGTAAGAGTGCCCCTCCAGATGCCTTTCGCCGCACTAAAAAGTGCCCTTTTTTCAGCAGCACCCTGCCCCTTTTCAGTCTGGGGGAAACACTGCCTTCAGGAGACCTCACCCTCTAGTAGCGCAGCGGCATTAGCGCCACTTAAGAAGACTTGCCCTCTAGAAGCGCAGCGGCATTAGCGCTCCTTCAGGAGACTTCACCCTCTAGTAGCGCAGCGGCATTAAGCCACTTAAGAAGACTTGCCCCTGTAGAAGCACAGCGGCATTAGCGCTCCTTCAGGAGACTTCACCCTCTAGTAGCGCAGCGGCATTAGCGCCACTTAAGAAAACTTCCCCTATAGAAGCGCAGCAGCATTAGCGCCACTTCAGGAGACTTGCCCCTGTAGAAGCGCAGCGGCATTAGTGCCACTTCAGGAGTCTTTACCCTCTAGTAGCGCAGCGGCATTAGCGCCACTTAAGAAGACTTCACCCTGTAGAAGCGCAGCGGCATTAGCGCCACTTCTGGAGGCTTCACCCTCTAGTAGCGCAGCGGCATTAGCGCCACTTAAGAAAACTTCCCCCTGTAGAAGTGCAGCGCCATTAGGGCAACTCAGGAGACTTCACCCTCTAGTAGCGCAGCGGCATTAACGCCACTTTAGAAGACTTGCCCCTGTAGAAGCGCAGTGGCATTAGCGCCACTTCAGGAGACTTCACAATCTAGTAGCACAGCGGTATTAGCGCCACTTAAGAAAACTTCCCCCCTGTAGAAGCGCAGCGGCATTAGCGCTCCTTCAGGAGACCTCACCCTCTAGTAGCGCAGCGGCATTAGCGCCACTTAAGAAGACTTGCCCCTGTAGAAGCGCAGCGGCATTAGCGCTTGTTCAGGAGACTTCACCCTCTAGTAGCGCAGCGGCATTAGCGCCACTTAAGAAGACTTGCCCCTGTAGAAGCGCAGCGGCATTAGCCCTCGTTCAGGAGACTTCACTCTGTAGGAGCGCAGCGGCATTAGCGCCACTTAAGAAGACTTGCCCCTGTAGAAGCGCAGCGGCATTAGCGCTCCTTCAGGAGACTTCACCCTCTAGTAGCGCAGCGGCATTAGCGCCACTTAAGAAGACTTGCCCCTGTAGAAGCGCAGCGGCATTAGCGCTTGTTCAGGAGACTTCACCCTCTAGTAGCGCAGCGGCATTAGCACCACTTAAGAAGACTTGCCCCTGTAGAAGCGCAGCGGCATTAGCACCACTTTAGGAGACTTCACCCTCTAGTAGCGCAGCGGCATTAGCACCACTTAAGAAAGCTTCTCCCTTTAGTAGATGGTAACTATAAGGTAACTTTGTGCTTAAAGCTCAACCTGGTCACTGTTTGTGACCCTTTCCAGTTCCCAGGATCAACTTGACTCCATCTGGTGCACTGACCCTGTAGGGAGCTTTGTCCCAGCGGCCTTCAGCCATGATGCTTGTCTAGTACGTGTCCGGTGTCATCAGTAAAGAGCTGATTCGATCATGCTTGATAGTAAGCAGTGCTACAATTGAAAAGAATCTGAGTAGGGGCCACCGCCAAGATGGCTCAGTAATGAACAGATCCGCCAAGATAGCCTTGACCCAGGGGCCTTCGACCCTGCGATCCCAGGCCCTTCGGGCCCTTGCATAAGAATTTTGTTGCAAATGGTTGTCTTGTGTCAGGTAGCTTTGGATTCATTACTTCCAGGAATTAAGTTGCAGTAACACTGAATAAGCATTGTTGTGACATTCTCAGGCCATTTATTAAGGTGACAATATGCCTGGTTCAGCTCAACCTGGGCATTGCTTGTGACCCTTTCCAGTTCCCAGGATCAACTTGGTTCCACCTGGTTGCACTGACCCTGTAGGGAGTTGGTCTAATAATGTCAGATCAAAAAAGTCTTAAGTATAAACATAAAGATAACATAAATTTTGAATTTTGGCATGTCAACTGAGTTATGACTGAAGACACAGGGATGAATAAAATGTTGAGCTACTGAAAGGTGATGACTGTTAAAGTAGCACAGTTCCACTGCTTTATTAAAGGGGATGTCTTCTGTACTAGCGTTATTGCTGCTGTGCTACTAAAAGGGGCTGTCTTCTGTAGTAGCGCTAATGCCGCAGCGCTACTAGCGCTATTGCCGCTGCGCTACCAAAAGGGGCTGTCTTTTGTAGTAGCGCTAATGCCGCAGCGCTACTATAAGGGAATGTCTTCCAAAGTGGCGCTATTGCCGCTGCGCTACTATAAGGGGATGTCTTTTGTACTAGTGCTATTGCCGCCGCGCTACTAAAAGGGACTGTCTTCTGTAGTAGCTCTAATGCCGCTGCGCTACCTAAGGGAATGTCTTCCAAAGTGGCGCTATTGCCGCTGCGCTACTATAAGGGGGTGTTTTCTGAAGTAGCGCTATTGCCGCTGCGCTACTAAAAGGGGCTGTCTTCTGTAGTAGCGCTAATGATGCAGCGCTACTAGCGCTATTGCCGCTGGGCTACTAAAAGGGGATGTCTTTTGTAGTAGTGCTAATGCAGCAGCGCTACTATATGGAATGTCTTCCAAAGTGGCGCTATTGCCGCTGCGCTACTATAAGGGGATGTCTTCTGTACTAGCGCTATTGCCGCTGCGCTACTAAAAGGGACTGTCTTCTGTTGTAGCGCTAAAGCCGCTGCGCTACAATAAGGGAATGTCTTCCAAAGTGGCGCTATTGCCGCTTTGCTACTATAAGGGGGTGTTTTCTGAAGTAGCGCTATTGCCGCTGCGCTACTAAAAAGGGCTGTCTTCTGTAGTAGCGCTATAGCCGCTGTGCTACTTTAAGGGAATGCTTTCTGAAGTAGCGCTATTGCCGCTACGCTACTATAAGGGGATGTCTTCTGAAGTAGCACTATTGTCGCTGCGCTAAGGGTCACTATTTTTAATTATGTAGTAGATCTATCTGTACATTGCCCACCCACCAACCCTCTTTTCGTGATGGTCTTACATGAAAGATGGACCAAGGGCTGGCTGTTACCAAAAGAAAAAGAGCTGTAATGAAAGGAAAAAGAATCATAGTTTCAAATGACTTGGTCATCATGGCTAAACAAATTTGTTTAGCCACGATGACCAGGTCATTTTGGAACTATGATTCTTTTCATTTTTTTAGCCACAATGACCACAAATTGTTTAGCCACGTTGACCAGGTCGTTTTGGAACTATGATTCTTTTTCGTTTTGTAACAGCGTTTTTATTTTTGCTTGGTAACAGCCTTTGAAACATAGTTAACCAGGGGTTTATCTGGTTTTGCTCTGTTTTGTGACAATGCACAGACTGGTGAAACATAGCATTTTGCAGCTTGTATACAATTTCTCCTTGATGGATTTTCCTTGATAGGAATGGAAATCAGTTGGTTTATAGATTAGGCCTCCTGATAGTACATAGTTATAATTCTAGTTGAACCCTCTGTCATATTTGACTATGACAGCTTAAACCATTGGTTTGGTTTGTTGATCACTTCTCCTATCACAGGACATTGTGATTTGTGGAATTCTTGCATTCTTGTTTTCTGTGTATAGCTGAGTTTTTATGAAAGATATCTAGAAGCCATTGTGTTATTTATTCATCAAAAAAAAAACATACAAAATGGGTAGGAATGAAAATATAACATGACAAACTTATAAATGACAGCATAACAAATTTGTCTGTATTTTGGCAAGAACTTAGCAAATAACAGACATCAGTGAGCCACATCATGTGATTTCCAACAATGTGGTATTAGTTGCAAGCAAAGGCTTTGATCAGACTGCACATAAGTGCAGTCTGATCAGAGCCGCTGCTTGTAACATTAGCCATCTATGGATGTGACCAAAGCCATAAAGCCAACAGTGAGGTCTGTAATTACTCTGTATAAATGAGGCGGATGCTCCGAATGTCACATGACAAAATTGCCATATTGTTGAAAGTCACATGACGTGGCACAACTTTTCTTTTTTTTCCAAATAAGGAACAGTACACACATATTTAGAACAAGTTTAACACTTCTTAAGAAAATTACTTGATACAGAAATTAAGTCACAGTTGTCGTCAGCAATTTCAAAAGACATGATATACAGAAACAAGAGGCCCACGGGCCACAAAGCTCACCAGATCTCTAGCTCAAAATTGCTATCAAATTTGTATTTCAAAATTGCCGTCACATTTGTACAGGCTAATACAAAATATACAACTACTAAGTCTCAGTCTGACAGTCTGTTGAGTTGATAACAAAATATGTAACTATTTTCCATATTTTGATTGCAGTAAATGCCAGTTTTTTAATTTTCCCCATCGTAGGTCAAAGCGACTCTAATATTGCCATAGCAACCAAACGAAAGAGCCAATTTTCATAAAGAAACACAGCTTTTCAATTCCCTAGGCAAAGGATACTAAAGAAAAATTCTGACTCAATCTGTCTAGTGGCTTTAGAAGAGAATTCTTTTATGCTTTTTTTCCCCTTTTTTTTTTGCTCTATGGCTTCCATGACAACCAATAAAAAGTGCAGCGGGACAAAAACATATAGCTGAAAGATGACTTCTCAAGGAACATTTCTATAACAGTTTTGTCAATATATCTGCAATGGCTTGGCAGTAAATGCCATTTTTCAATTGTCCCCATTATGTTTAAGTCAACGCAACTCTAAGTTGCCAAAGCAACTCTAAGTTGCCAAAGCAACCAAACTAAAGAGCCAATTTTTATTAAAAACTAGAGCAAGTGAGAAGGGGCTCACGTATACCCCCGGCCAGCGCCACCACCTATAGGAAATAAACATTGCATGCCCATGTAGGCACATATCACTAGGCTACATCTCAAGATTTCACAATAATCAAAACAATACAAACTTAAAGTTCTTTTTTAACACAACTGGTTATATAAATTTCAAAGTCTGTGAGCCTGACCTACAATCAGCAGCAGCAGCCAGATGATGTCAACAAAACTGTCTCAACCTCGCAGTAAATCTAGTCGCACATCAAAAGGTTCCATTCAAGTATATCAAAAACATAAGCAAACAGATACAGCTCAATACAAACTTTAACACTAATGTTATATAAATTTCTAAGTCTGTGACCTTGCCCTTAGGTACTAATATGTGTCCAACCTGTAGTAATACTAAGCACATCTCAACAAATTTCAACAGAAGCTGTCAAAAAGATAGAGCAAAAGCAAAATCTTGAAACAAAACTTTAAAACAACTGCTGTAGAAATTTCTAAGTCTGAGACCTTGACCTTAGGCCTGCAGATGCATCCAGGTGGTGCAAACTGATCAGTTTCCATCCTGTAGTACCAATAAGCACATATCAACAAGTTCGAGTAAAGACGTTCATGAAAACAGAGCAAAAGCAGAAACTTAATACAAAACTTTAATGCAACTGTTATATAAATCTCTAAGTCTGTGACCTTGACCTTTGGCCAGCAGCAGCATCAAGGTGATGCACACTGATCAGTATCCGTCCTGTAGTAGCACTAAGCACTTATGAAGAGGCTCTGGATAACAGAAGCAAAAGAAAAAACTTAACGCAAAACTTTAACGCAAATTTTATAAGAATTTCTAAGTCTGTGACCTTGACCTTTGGCCAGCAGCAGCATCAAGGTGATGCATACTGATCAGTATCCATCCTGTAGTAACACTAAGCACCTATGAACAAGCTCTGGATAACAGAAGCAAAAGAAAACAAGGGCTTCGCAAGCGGCGCATAATACGCCCGTTTCAGTGTCATGAAGGAGTTACAGAATGAACAAGATTGTTTATAGAAGGATGGACAGGCAGACAAAACGGGAAACAACTCTGTAATTAATGACTGCAATGTTATCAAAACAACACATCAAATACTATTAGTACACCAAAAATCAGGTTCCAGGGTGAAGCAGCTCAGAAGTTGTGAAACGCCAAAGTCAAACAAGGGAGATAATTCATAAACTCTTAGTCGCAATACTTTCCCTTGACAATATACACATCACCATAAAGTTTTGTTAAAATATTTCCAACGGTTAAGGAGATACAGAGTAAAACGGAAATTGATGCAAGGGCAGATAATTCAGGAAGTAAGCCAGAGTTGTGGTTCATGCGCATGATACATTATCCCATTATCATACACATTCCTACAAAGTTTCATTGAAATATTTCAAAGGGTTAAGGAGTTATGGGGGAATGGGTTAGCCTAACAAACTAATCAAAGGGAGGTTACTCCAAAATTAAGTAAGGGGGAACAACCATTCTTATATCTGACACACCGTCTTGTGTTCATGCACATTGCTATAAAGTTTCATCAAGATATACCAAATGGTTACTTAGTTATTGAATGCACAAGATTAGTATACACAAAAATACCCTAAAAATATAATTAAAGGGATGCAACTCCAAAACGAAGAGGGGGAGAGCAACCATTGTTATACGCGACACATCATCAGACCCTCATACACACTGCTATGAAGTTTCATCAAGATATCCCAAACGGTTATCTAGTTATGGCGCGCACAAGACTAGTAGGGTAAAAAATAATCAAAGGGGCATAACTTTGAAACTAAGAAAGGGGGAGCAACCATTACTATACGCGACACTTTGCCCCATCCTAATATATATGCCTACAAAATTTCATGAAGATATCTCAAACGGTTTCTGAGATATGGTGCGCACAAGAATGTTGACGGACGGACAGACGGACGGACAGACAGACGGACGGACGGACGGACAGACGGACAGCGCCATGCCATAATACGTCCGTTTTTTCAAAACGGGCGTATAAAAACTTAACGCAGAACTTTAACACAAATGTTATAAGAATTTCTAAGTCTGTGACCTTGACCTTTGGTCAGCAGCAGCATCAAGGTGATGCATACTGATCGGTATCCATCCTGTAGTAACACTAAGTACTTATGAACAAGCTCTGGATAACAGAAGCAAAAGAAAAAACCTAACACAAAACTTTAACGCAAATGTTAACTTACATACGGACGAACGAACGGACGGACGGACGAACAGACGGACGAACGGAGGGAAAGACAAAAACTATATACCCCTTGACATACTTCGTATGCCGGGGCTATAAACATAAACTTTCAATCCCCCAGCCTATGGATACTACAGATGAAATGTGGACCTTATTGGAGCCATGGCTTTAGAGGAGATAATTTTTTAAGTATTTTTTTTTCATATTTCTTGCTTTTGGTTTCCATGGCAACTAATAACAGCAGCAGTGGCCAGAAAACATACAGCTGATAGAAGACTTCTCAAGGAACATTTTTAAAAAAGGTTTTGTCAACAAAACTGCAATGGCTTGGCAAGAAATGTAATTTTTCAATTTTCCCCACTATAAGTCAATGCAACTCTAAGTTGGCATAGCAGCCAAATTAAAGAGCCGATTTTCATAAAAAAAAACGCTTACTATCAATCCTCCAGCCTTAGGATACTACAAATGAAATCTTGGCCTTATCAGCCCAGTGGCTTCAGCGGAGATAAAAAATGAAGTATTTTGTTTCCATTTTTTTGCGTTTTGGTTTCCATGGCAACCAATAAAAGGTGCAGTTGGCCAAAAGACATATAGCTGAGAGAAGACTTCTCAAGGGACATTTCTATAAAGGTTTTGTCAACATATCTGCAATGGCTTTGCAAGAAATGCCGTTTTTCAATTTTCCCCATTATAAGTCGATGCAACTTGTAGTTGCCATAGCAACCAAACTAAGGAGTCGATTTTCATAAAGAAACACAAACTTTCAATCCTCAAGCCAAAGGATACTACAGATGAAATCTGGGCCTTATCGGCCTAGTGGCTTCAGAGGAGATAATTTTTAAGTATTTTTTCCCCATTTTTTTGCATTTTGGTTTCCATGGCAACCAATAAAAGGAGCAGTGGGCCAAAAATCATGTAGCTGATAGAAGACTTCTCAAGAAACATTTCTAAAAAAGTTTTGTCAACATATCTGCAATGGCTTGCCAGTAAATGCCATCTTTCAATTTTCCCCATTGTAAGTCTATGGGAACTCTAAGTTGCCATAGCAACCAAACTAATGGGCAGATTTTCATAAAAAACACAAACTTTCAATCCCCCAGCCCAAGGATGCTACAGATGAAATTTGGGCTCAATCGGCCCAGTGGCTTCAGAGGAGATGTTGTTTAAAAGTGTTGACGGACAGACGACGACAGACAACAGACGACGGACGACATACGACAGACGACGACGACGGACAACTGCCTATACTATAAGCTCCCCCGGAGCCTTCGGCTCTGGTGAGCTAAAAAGTACGGACTAGACATTTATGACTGATTATGGAGCAGTGTGTTGATTGTGATGGAGTTTTGTCAATGAAAAATGGATGCGGAAATCATGAGCAAATTTATATGCAGGAACTCAGATGGTTGAAACTTGAATAGTCATCTGTGCCCAGTTGTTCAAAACTAAAGACGCTGTTAGTTAACAAGCTGTTAAAAGTTCATGTTATATTTATATTATAACCCCAAAAAGCTACATTTTTTTACCAAAAAAATATTTGGAACATTTGCAGTGCAAAATTTCCTCACTTTTTTGGCAAAAAAATCAGTTTTCTTGTGTTTATGGTACTAGTAGACATAACAAATCATTGACTAATGACTTTCTTAACCTAATGATACTTTGAACAACTGGGCCCTGGTTTGATGTCCTGTACCTAAATGCATGAGCCTATTCCGGGGTACAGCAATGTGAGCCTATACAGATAGTTTACACTGTGTTGACTCAGATCAGACTACTCTTTTGGAGCAGACTGCTACTCCTTAGGAGCAATCTGATTGGTTCAATACACTTACACCTTGCCCACACCGGGTAGGTGGCAATCAAAAACGCTCGTGCAATCGACGAATGCGGATCAAAAACCGTTAGAAACAGTGTTTTTGATTGCAAATTGGCGACAATTTGCAATCGAAAACGCTGTTTCTAACGGTTTTAGGTCCACGTTAATCGATTGTTAAGAGCGTTTTCAATTGCTGCCTATCCGGTGCGTTGCCAACAGTTAATGTGTTGATTAAATAAACTTCAGCTCGCAAACATTAGAAGCTGGCTTTAGATCAAGAGTATGCCTGTACATTTCTGACCAACTAGCATGACTTTCAACAAATACACAGTAATCTTCAACAAAATCTCACAGTCTTTTCTTTCCATTGGCTGTACTTATATCTGTTCACCACTTGCCCTTTTCTGTTGAGTTAATTTAGATAATCACAGATTTTCTATTCTTTCAGCTGAGCATTCCTTTGTTCACTTCTTCCCCTAGACAAACTCTAGTCCGAATCTTTCATGAATTTCTTCATCTGGAATAAGCTGAAAACAAAAACACAACATTTATTGTGTTTGTTTGAAATTATAACAGACAGGGTATTGCATACAATATTTGGCTCTTAATATTAATTCTTAGCCTCTGGTTATTGCCTTTATCCATGCAAAGAAGCAATATTATTTTCTGTACGGTAAATTAGTACATAGCTATGTTTTTCTGCCATTTTTTCAAAGGGAAGCCATTTTTCTGACTTCTGTTTGCTTCTTTGGACAACAAAAGTGTGCCAAGGATGGAGTATGAGTATGCTCTAAAGAAATTCTTTTGCAAAAGGAGCAAATTCTTCCCTTAAAGAGTTGACCACTTTTGAGGAAGGAGGTAAGAAAGGAAATGGCAGATTTACTTCCCCTGAATGTCAACCCATACACTTAATTGCATAAGTGTATAGGCTAACCTTTAAGCACCAAAAAGCAGACAAAAAAATTTACATCTGCAAAATTTAAAAAATGTTTAGTCCAAGCCATATCATACTGAGAATTCAAAGACTAGAGGGTAAACAGTGTAGATCTTGATGAGGTGGCTCATAATGAGCCACCTCATGTGGATCTATGCTATTTGCAAATTTAGCTATTTTCGTATTTGGTGCATAAAGTGTTAATGTGGATTGGTCTGAGGTCTGAGGTCTGTAACTTTTCTGTCTGAGGTCTGTAACTTTTGTGTAGGTGAGGGCCAGTTCATTAACCCATTCCATTCGGGATACCCCTTTAGGGGTATCTGGGCAAACAGTTTGGATCCAGATCAGGCCACACAAACTTGTGGCCTGAACTGAGGTCCAAACTGTTTACTGCCTAGACATCATTTCTACAAGAGTTAGTGAGACCAATATTGTCAAAATATTCTCGATTTTTGATGCAGACGACAATTTCAGCAGACAACAAAAAATACCCAGAATGCAATGTTTTAAAATGCATCTGGATCTGTCTGAGGGATGAGAATAGTATTCAGAATACAGTTTATGGAGAATAAAAAAAGGGCCCAGAAATATCAGAACACACTGCATATGGAGCATATAAATATACCTGTATAAATTCATCCCTGGTTACTTCCCCTTCCTTGGCAAGGTTTGGATGTCTGAGGGCGCTGAATGTGAGGGCTAGAATATGGTCGTCAGAGATGGTGTTTGTAAACAAAAGTTTGTAGATACGAAATAGGCCATCGTGGGTCAGCTTCCTCTGCTTATCAACATCAAACATGTCAAATAAAACTGAAACAAGACAAAAAAATTGATAATAGTATTCTGAAGGTCTGCCTCTCACTTATAAGGTAAGTACAAAATGTGTTTTGAGTTTAATCTCTTTGTTATCTTGAGGGCTGTTTTAAAAAAAGACTTTGGGAAGCTGTCTGATCTGGTTCTGCACTGTGCCATTTGGCCAACAGTTTTTGATAATTTGCCTGATAGTTGTGATATTTTAAATCAGTTTTGTTCTAATTTTAGGATTTTTGCATTAGCCAATTGCATTCTGGGTATTTTTTGTCGTCTGCTGAAATTGTCGTCTGCATCAAAAATCAAGAATATTTTGACAACATTGGTCTAACCAACTCTTGTAGAAATGATGTCTAGGCAGCAAACAGTTTGGCTCTCAGATCAGGCCCCGCATTTGTGGGGCCTGAACTGGATCCAAACTGTTTGCCCAGATACCCCTAAAATGGAATGGGTTAAGGTGTATGGGATAGTACCTCCATGTTTTCCTGCCATTGGGAAACAACTTATTTCATGTTTGCTTCCCTGGATGACCAAATCCTTTCAACAGAGGGTCTACCCTAAAAAAAAAAAAATTGCTCTTAGAGGAGCCAATTTTTTTCCATTAGAGTTGACCCCTTTTGGTCTACTCTTAACCCATTGCATTCTGGGTATTTTTTGTCGTCTGCTGAAATTGTCGTCTGCATCAAAAATCAAGAATATTTTGACATGGATCTCTTGTGGGGCCTGATCTGGATCCAAACTGTTTGCCCAGATACTCCTAAAGGGGTATCCCAAATGGAATGGGTTAAAAGAAAGAATTTGCTCTTAGAAGAGTTGACCCCTTTGAGAAGGATAGCAAAAAGGAAAATGACGGAGTTGCTTCCCCTTTGAGTGTACTCCTTCACCTAAGCAGGGTTCGAGGTTATAAAACTTGAGTATAATTTCAAACTCAAAATAAAGCACACTGATTGGCTGCTTCCGAGCACATCTCAAAACTGATTGGCTGCTTCCGAGCACATCTCAAAATAAAGCACACTGATTGGCTGCTTCCGAGCAACTTGAAACTTGAGTATAATCTCAAACTCAAAATAAAGCACGCTGATTGGCTGCTTTCGAGCACATCTCAAAATAAAGCACACTGATTGGCTGCTTCTGAGCACTTGCTCGGAAGCAGCCAATCAGTGTGCTTTATTTTGATTTTGAGAATGTCCTCTGGGTCTTGTTGTAGTGTCCAAGTAATTCAAGTTTGTCTGCATATAGGATTATGGCCTACTTTATTTAGATGGTCTTTAGTAGCCGACTATCCATACTTACACTCCTTCTTGGTAATTGCTGGTGTTTTTGTGCTGAACATTGCACAGATTTTCATGAAATCTTTTCCATGGATTCTATTGCTGTTTGGATCTTGTAAGGAACCAATCACATCTGGGGCAAACATGTTGCCAGTAAACTCTGGCATATCTATACAATCCTGTACCGACATTCCCTCCTTGCCACTAGGAGAGGGGTCCATTTTTCCATACCGCTTCAGGATCAGGCATGTTTCTTCATGATTGACTGAAAGAGTTTAAAAAAAAGATGTTCTACTTATGAGCAGTGTTATGGGAAAGAGAGTCTATGTTTAGCAAAGTCTCTAGACAGAGTTGCCTGTTTGCATGAGCAATAAATCATCGTTTTTAGCTCACCTGAGCACGAAGTGCTCAGGGTGAGCTTTTGGGATACCCTGATGTCCGTCGTACGTCCGGACGTCCGTCCGGACATCCGTCCGTCCGGACGTCCGTCCGTCCGTCAACTTTTGCTTGTTTACACTCTAGCGGGCACAGTTTTGATCCAATCTTTATGAAACTTTGTCAGAACGTCAGTCTTTATAAAATCTAGGCCAAGTTCGAAATTGGGTCATGTCGGGTCAAAAACTAGGTCACTAGGTCAAATCTTAGAAAAACCTTGTGTACGCTCTAGAGGGCACAATTTTCATCCAAAGATCATGAAACTTTGCCAGAATGTTTATCCTCATAATATCTAGGACAAGTTCAAAACTGGGTCACGTCGGGTCTAAAACTAGGTCACTAGGTCAAATCATAGAAAAACCTTGTGTACGCTCTAGAGGACATAGTTTTGATCCAATCTTTATGAAACTTTGTCAGAATGTTTATCTTCATAAACTCAAGGCCAAGATTGAAACTGGGTCATGTCGGGTCAAAATCTAGGTCAATAGGTCAAATCATAGAAAAACCTTGTGTACACTGTAGAAGGCACAGTTTTGATCCAAAGTTCATGAAACTTTGTCAGAATGTTTATCCTTATAATATCTAGAACAAATTTGAAACTGGGTTATGTTGGGTCAAAAACTAGGTCACTAGGTCAAATCATAGAAAAACCTTGTGTACACTGTAGAAGGCACAGTTTTGATCCAAACTATATGAAACATTGTCAGAATGTTTATCTCCATAAACTCTAGGCTAAGTTTAAAACTGGGTAATGTCGGGTCAAAAACTAGGTCACTAGGTCAAATCTTAGAAAAACCTTGTGTACACTGTGGAAGGCACAGTTTTGATCCCAAATTCATGAAACTTTGTCAGAATGTTTATCCTCGTTATTTGTAGGATAAGTTTGAAACTGGGTTATGTCAGGCCAAAAACTAGGTCACTAAGACAAATCATAGAAAAACCTTGAGTACACTGTAGAAGGCACAGTTTTGATCCAAAGTTCATGAAACTTTGTCAGAATGTTTATCCTTATAATATCTAGAATAAATTTGAAACTGGGTCATGTCGGGTCAAAAACTAGGTCACTAGGTCAAATCATAGGAAAACCTAATGTACACTGTAGAGGACACAGTTTTGATCCAATCTATATGAAACATTGTCAGAATGTTTATCTCCATAAAATCTAGGCTAAGTTCAAAACTGGGTAATGTTGGGTCAAAAACTAGGTCAGATCTTAGAAAAACCTTGTGTACGCCCTAGAAGGCACAGTTTTGATCCAAAATTCATGAAACTTTGTCAGAATGTTATCCTAATTATATACGACAAATTCGAAACTGAGTTATGTCGGGTCAAAAACAAGGTCACTAGGTCAAATCATAGAGAAACCTTGTGTACGCTCTAGAGGACACAGTTTTGACCCAATCTTTATGAAACTTTGTCAGAATGTTTATCTCCATAAACTCTAGGCCTAGTTTGAAACTGGGTCATGTTGGGTCAAAAACTAGGTCACTAGGTCAAATCGTAGGAAAAACCTTGTGTACACTGTAGAAGGCACAGTTTTGATCCAAAGTTCATGAAACTATGTCAGAATGTTCATCCTCATAATATGTAGGACAAGTTTGAAACTGGGTCATGGCGTGTTGAAAACTAGGTCACTAGGTCAAATCTTAGAAAAACCTTGTGTACACCCTAGAGGGCACAGTTTTGATCCAATCTTCATGAAACTCTGTCAGAATGTTTATCGTTATGAAATCTAGGTAAAGTTTGAAACTGGGTGGTGTCGGGCCAAAAACTAGGTCACTAGGTCAAATAAATGAACGACCTTGTATACACTCCAGAGGGCAGTTTTGATCCAATCTCAATGAAACTTTGTCAGAATATTTATTCTTATAATATCCAGGCCAGGTTTGAAACAGGGTCATGTCGGGTCAAAAACTAGGTCAGATATTAGGAAAACCGTGTGTACGCTGTAGAGGTCACAGTTTTGATCCAAACCTAATGAAATTTTGTCAGAATGTTTATCCTCACAATATCTAGGCCAAGTTTGAAACTGGGTCATGTCGGGTCAAAACCTAGGTCAGATCTTAGAAAAACCTTGTGTACGCTCTAGAGGACACAGTTTTGATCCAATCTTTTTGAAACTTTGTCAGAATATTTATCATCACAATATTTAGGCCAAGTTTGAAAGTAGATCATGTCGGGTCAAAAACTACGTCACTAGGTCAGATATAAGAACGACTTTGTGTACTCTCTAGAGGGCACATTTTTGATTCAATCTTCAAGAACCTTTGTCAGAATGTTTATCCTCACAATATCCAGGCCAAGTTTGAAACTGGGTCATGTCAGGTCAAAAACTAGGTCACTAGGTCAAATCTTAGAAAAACTTTGTGCACAGCCTAGAGGGCACAGTTTTGATCCAATCTTCATGAAACTTTGTCAGAATGTTTATCTCCATAAAATCTAGGCCAAGTTTGAAACTGGGACATGTCGGGTCAAAAGATAGGTCACTAGGTCAAATCTAAATCAAGTTAACTCCTTGGAATACATTTTCTTGCACACCAGATAAGGATATCCGCGTGCTTCCCCTATACCTACAAATCTTATCTCACCCATGTTATCTCACCCAGGACTGGATAAAAATCACGAGCATTCAACGTATTGGTTGTAATGGAGGTCACGTATCTGCGTCGTCAAGTGACGTTGGCGTTTTAGACGATTACGTCACGAAGACGGCAAAATGACGTCAGTTTATGCATGCCAGACGTTGACGGAAAGAACCGAATGGCGATCGTTGAAAGCGGCGCCTTCTTTTAAAATCAAATAGAAACCTCTGAGGCACTAAAATTACGCATTTTAACAAGTTTTAAAGATAATACAAAACGTGGTCTGCAAGAAAAAGTATCTATCATGGGTGTGAGGTGCGGATAGAAAAATCCGTCACTCGGGATCACTGTTCGGCATCACTCGGCAAGCCTCGTGATGCCGAACAGTGACCCTCGTGACGGATTTTTCTATCCACACCTCATACCCATGAAAGATACTTATAAGTTTCATCACAGTGAGATAATGATGCTACCATTTTATCATCTCTGTTTGCCTAATTTAGTCTAGTTCAAATCCATCAAAGGAACTCAACATGAACATGAACTTTTGGGAGAAGCGACTCTGCCATTTTCAGCTCACTTGAGCCTTATAACATTTGTGTAAGCTGCCTCTGTCATCCATCCATAAACATTTTCAAACATCTCTGAAACCACTGGGCAGACTAAACTCAAATTTCATATGGAGCCTGCACATGGGTCAAAGGATTGAAAGTTCTTCAAATGATCTTTGTCACATGACCAGGGTGGCCGCCATTCCCATGTATGGTAAAAACTCTTATAAATCTTCACCAGAGCCAGTGGACTGATTAATGCTCAGGTGAGCGATTCAGGGCCACCATGGCCCTCTTGTTGTTGTTTTGTTACTTTATGTCCACGGTAAAACAGCTATGGTCATGTCGGGACGGTCAGTGAACCTAAAGACACTATTCCTGGGCAGGCTTAGACCTCCTATGCGGTTGATCAGTACTAAGTGCACATACTTGGCCAGTAACTGACAATTGCCCTTCTTGAATCGGCTGAAGGAGAAAGGAAAGTATGTGGCTGGACCGGGTATCGAACCCGGGACTCTAGCTCTTGAGTCAGACATGCTACCAACTGCGCTATGCGGCCTGGCGGCATGAACAATCTGTTGACCTAGGGCAATATGTTATAACAAAATCATCATTTTGCATACATGCGCATGCTGATCTGTGTGTTTAAAGGAAGGGCACCTCACAATATGTTTATGCTGTACTGTCTCAGTGTTGTTCTGATGCTGTTAGTCAGAATAGCAAGTTGAATATTATAAATTGAACACAGAGTGAGCTAATTATGTCAGATATTGTAGGCACTGGTTATCAGGCAATTAATATATTAAACACAAAAAATAAGGTAAAATTTCTTTGTACTGTGGAAGTATTACAGGCCGAGAGCAGACTGCTCCTAGCAGAGTATTCTGCTCAGGGTGTGCTCTAGTGTTAACATATTCAACAGATACTTACAAGGAGATCTTTTCTGCAATGAACTCACTTCTACTTGGGTGAAGGTCAAACCTTCCAAACTTGGACCATTGCCCTGGAAGTAAAATGGGAAATTATGGTTTAGGTGTCCTCATACTTGAACACATTAGGGTAAAACCAATGATTTACCTACGCAAGTTTTGAGTGCAGTTATCCCCGAATTTTTAACTGAAAGAAAGACATGTTTTAGCCAAATTTAGACACAGAACAATCCAACAGAGAAGTGGTGGTGGGCCAAGGTGGACTTGCCACTGATCAGACAAGACAAGATTTATTTTGAGTCGGCAAGACGTACAACATGTAACATAAGCTCTGAAGAGCTTTTGAACTGACTTCAAGTTACCAGGTATGTTTTGCAGACATCTTGTATTGCAGAATTTTTAAAATCCAGAGGATTTGTGGTTCAGATATTGCAAGTTTAAAATTTGCAGGCAAATTTATTTTAAATAAAGCATGTAACATTTGGATAATGAAGAAAAAAAAATGCAGCTGAGGAAGAACCATCCCAATACAACCTTAAAATTTGTATGAAAAGCTTAAATTGTTGTTTCCTAGTGATTTTTGTTTTAGAGAGGTCAAACTTAACGTTTTTCCAATAAAAGTAGGCAATAATTATAAAATATATTCACCATATTCTTAGATCTGTCAACAGATCCCCAGCTTTCTTGTGGTTCACATTTTGTTTGTTTACATCTATGCTGTTCTTGTTTTCTTTCTGGAGATCATTCTAAGGGAGACTACTCCTGCATACAAGTTTTCAACTGATTGTGCAATGCAAACTTGGTATGACTTGGTGGTTGTTATGTAGATCTATACTTCCGAAATTACTACCCTATATAAAGTATTGGGAATTCTGAACCAGTGATAGTATTTCTCCATCGAACATTTGAATAATTAGTCTTATTATACTATCCTTCAATGTGTGAAAACCATGGTAAAGAATGCAAACTCTGATCAGACTGCTTTTTCAATGAAGGAGCAGCCTGATCTGGGTTTACATTCTTCACTAAGCTATTAAATTCTGTCCCAATATATAGAGTCAATATTGATCAGCATGAAAAGACAGGTGTATTTCGAAATACCAATATCCTGGCTGACAAAAATAGAATATGAGGTATTTCACAATACCCAATATCGTATAAATACCGCGAGTTAGTCAATAGCCAGCACACAAGTATGTGAACAACTTACTGAGCGGTCATCTTTGACTTATCTGGGATTTTTCCCATTATTTTGCGGAGATAGCAGACCAAGTTAACAGAGGAGAGAAAAGGCAAAAATGGTAAAATTATAACATTATTTTATCCCACATTTTTTGTAATTTTTTGTCTCTGTCAGTATAATTATCCTAGCTATTGGGACAATTGAACAATTTATTGTAATTGTCTAAAAATCAAGTCTTGCTACCTGTCAAAGAAGAAAAAAAAAAGAAAGCTATTCAAAAAAAAGAAGATATTTTAAAGACAGTTGATATTGTTCATTTATTAAAATAATCTATCCAAAATATTGTTAAGGGTGTGTCATTTAAGATTCCTTTAATTTCTACAAATATTAAGGTAAATATTATATACACATATTGAGCTTAAAAAAAAAGATATAAAAAAATCATTAAAACTGGAAAAAAAAAAAAATAATGATAATAATACATGTAAATTGAAAACAATAGTTAAATGCAGTAATTAGCCTAATTATGTGGACACGTTAAGGTGTATGGATAAACCTCCATGGTTTTTGCCAGTTTTACAAGGGGGAACAACTTCTGTGATTTCCTGTTTGCTTCCTTGGAGGACAAATTAAAGCCCTTCCAAAAGGAGGTCAACTCTTAAAGGTAAGAATTTGCTCCTAGAGGAGCAAATCCTTTCCTTTAATAGTTGACCCTGAAGATAAGGATTTCCTTCAAGAAGAGCAAGTTCTTCTCTTTAAGACCTGCATGACCCCTTTTTAGAAGGGAAGCAAAAATTGTGTAACCTGAATGTGCATCCTTACACCATAACTGGATAACTTTGATTTAGTGTTATTTTTCACTTAAATATTTGCAGGTGAACCTTAATGTAGACCTGGTGCGAAAGGCCATGGGCCAGAAGAAGAGTATTCGTAACATCGCAGTGATTGCCCACGTTGATCATGGGAAGACAACTCTCACTGACGCTCTTCTGGCTCGGGCGGGGGTCATTTCTATGTCCCAGGCAGGGGACAAGAGGGGGACAGACACTCGCAAGGATGAGCAACTAAAAGGAATCACCATCAAATCAACGTAGGTTTTGTCTCTATAAATGTAAAAAGATAATTTAAGCAAGACTTTATTGCTTCTTATTAGCCCTTAAAACAAGTTTGTCTGCAATTAAAATCTTTTACGTACAATGATGTGATGCCTCTCTGTAATGCCTAACTTTGAAAATATTTAAATCTCATACCAAGGAGTTTCATGCTTTACTTTGAAAAATATTCAATTCTCTTACCTATCATGCACTGATATCCAACTTTGAAAAATAATTTATTATATAATGTAGTTAAGTGCCTCTTTTTGAAAAATATTTCAATCTTTTACCGAAGAAAATTTAAATCTTTTACCAATAAGATGTTGTGATGGCTCACTTGATTAACCCTTAATGCGCCAAATAGCAGACGACAAAATTTACGTCTACAGAATTTCAAAAAATGTTTCGTCCAAGCGATATCATAACAAGAATTCGAACACTAGAGGGCAAACAGTGTAGATTCAGATGAGGTGGCTCATTATGAGCCACCTCATCTGGATCTACAGTGTTTGCCAATTCAACAATTTTAATTTTTAGGCCTTTAAGGGTAAAGGGAGGAAACTCATTTGTGTCTTCCATTCTCTTTTTTCAGTGCTGTGACCTTGTACTACGAGCTTGCAGCTCCAGGGGCTCCAGAGGGGAAACCACTCCTCGTCAACTTGATCGACTCCCCAGGACACGTTGATTTCTCCTCTGAGGTCACTGCTGCTCTGCGGGTGGCGGATGGGGCCCTTGTTGTCGTGGACTGCATCGAAGGTAAGAAATTTTTATCGAATGTTACGCCTACATATTTTACTGCCATTTTTACAAGGGTAGACAAATTTTATGACTTCATTTTTGCTTCCCTGGGCAACAAATTTCTTTCAAAATGGGATCTACTCATAAAGGAAAGAATTTGCTACAAGAGGAGCAAATTCTTTCCTTTAAAAGTTGACTGACCTATTGAGAATGGAGGGAAAATTGCTACTCCACTTAAAAGTATAGCCATCAGAGCTCTAGATAAGAGGGAGTATTTGGTGATAATTAGGGATAATTTTTGTTATTTGTGCATAAGAACATATGTTGAGGCCCCTCATCTGAACCGTCTCGATGAGACGGTTCAGATGAGGGGTCACAACATATGGTTTAAATGAGAAGTAAAAAAAAATATCCTTCAATTATCATTAAATACCCCTCTTATCTAGAGCTCTGAGCCATTCCCCTAAATGCTGTCATAAGTTGCTTAAAAAAATGTTCTACTCCACAAAAGAATGGCAATTCTGTGTTATATCTTTTTCATTATTATCATTCAAGAAGGTAATCATAGAATCTTTCTGCAGTCTCAGTCTCAACTGGTGAAGCTTGGCTTCCAAACTGTAGGACACTTTAACTGTTATTACAGGTATTTTGAAGGACATGGGAACATGTATCTAGGAGTCAAGGAACATCTGTTAAATTTAGGAATCTTTGGAGTATAATAGCAGAATCTAAGGGAGTATATTCTAAACAGGCACCCCCAGCTGCACATATTCTTCTTTGGGAGACATTTAGTAATGAACTGGTCAAGTGATCAAGCCGTTCCAGTATGGTAACATTTTGTGTTTCTTCCTGTAGGAGTGTGTGTTCAGACAGAGACAGTCTTGCGACAGGCCCTGATTGAGCGGATCAAGCCGGTCCTCATGATCAACAAACTGGACCGAGGGGTGTTCGAGAAACAACTGGGGGCGGAGGAACTGTACCAGAGCTTGATGAGAATAGTGGAGAGTGTTAATGTCATACTGGCGACGTATGGTGGAGACGAGACGGTGATGGGAGATTTGACAGTAAGTCTAGTTACCATATGTCAATTAATTATATACCTAAAAAGATTCCCGTTCAGTTTACATTTGAGTAACAGGGTAATATTTCTGCATGTCATGATCACTAGAGCTATTTTTACCTTTGACATCACGTCCGACACCGAAACATCATTTTCACTTTTGCACAGTTGTTTTATAAAACCTCCTAAAGGCAAACAGCATAGATCCTGATCAGATTGCTCCTCTTACACTGTTATTTTACAGGAATAACCACAAAACAGACCACATTTGTTTGGCAACAAATGGAAAACATTTATATGGTGATAATTTGAAACAGGAACTGTAATACTTTAGTAAATCCTGCTTAACAGAATTAAATAATAATGATGTTTCCATTTTTAGGACAATTATTTTTTATACACTAATTTTTTTTAGATGTCCCAGTGTATATTTACTGTAATAAGAGTATTTACATTATAAGCCATATGATTAACCACTGTTTTATTTATAATAGCTGGATCCAGCAAAAGGCAATGTTGCCTTTGGCTGTGGACTGCATGGCTGGGGCTTCAACCTGCGGCAGTTTGCGGGGATGTACGCTGAGAAGTTCAAGGTGAAAGAAGAGAGGTTCATGCAGAAATTATGGGGAAGTAACTTTTACAACTCTGAGACCAGAAAATGGAGTACGTCACCGGGAGAAGGGTGTGAAAGAGGGTTTAACAAGTTTGTCATGGAACCTCTAATGAAGGTAATAACAATTTACTGTAAATCAAGAAAAAAATGCAAAAATTTTAAGATAAATTGGCACATACTCGGGGGAGCATCTCTGCTATTTTCATATTTGCTTCTAGTCTCAATGGGGCTCAACTCTTAAAGAAAAGAATTTGCTCCTCTAGGAGCAAATTCTTTCCTTTAGGAGTAGACTTCTTTTGCTTGAAAGTTGGATGGAAAGCATTTTTATAGGGAAGCCAACTTTAACTTACAGAACATGTCATTATTGGAAAAAAAATGGAGGAAAAACTTCAGAAGTGTATATCCACCTTATTACCTCAAAATGTTATCAAAACTTTGCAAATAGAGCTTGTTTCCATTATCAGTGCAGAGACCTGCAATTTGAGATTTGCATATACAGGCAAACTGTTATATGTGGTCTTCTTTATTAAGAGACAACCTGCTTTTAGGCGCCATCTACCGGGCTCCTTAATTACGTGCAAGTGACCCTTTGGATTTTATGGCATTGTAATTTGTCTGATTTATTATTTGTGGGGAGAGAGGTGGGGTGGGAAGAGGGTGAGGATGTTCTAGCCAGAAAGCTAGTGAATAATCACAGCTTCGGAATTACTAGACAAGAGCACTCGTCAAAAGGCCAGCATGAACAGACAAGTCCTAAACAAAATTTTGAAAATTCTTCTCTTCAGGTTTTGCGGGCCAGTAAAGAAGGGGATAAAGAAACAGTATATAAACTGTCAGAGAAACTTAACATCCATCTGGATGGTGATGACAAAGAAAAAGAGGGTAAAGAATTCATGAGAACAGTCATGAAGAAGTGGCTGCCAGCAGCAGACGCCATGATAGACATGATAGAGGTGCACCTGCCGTCACCTGATGTGGCTCAGAAATACAGGACAGAGATGCTCTACGAGGGACCTTTGGATGATCCGGCGGGAATAGGTATGTTGTCTGTCCTTTGCAGATTATTTTCTGCTGTCATGAATCATGTTCACAGTTGGAGAAAACATATGAGCCGCGACATGACAAAACCAACAATGTGGTTGTGCGCCCAGCGCAGACTCAGATCAGCCTGGGCATCCGCCCAGTCTGATCAGACTCTTCGCTGTCCGCATGGGGGTAGCGTAGACCCTTAGCTACTCTCTAAGCGCTTAGAGAAGATTCTGATCCGACTTGTTGGATGCCCAGGCTGATCTGAGTCTGCGCTGGGCGCACAACCACATTGTTGGTTTTCTCGCGTCGCGACTCATATTACCAGCATCTTCAGAATGCATGAATTGAAGACATAATGTTATGCAAACTTTACATGTTTATAATGTGCAATAAGAACTTAGGTTTTTCTTTTATATGGAAGAATTATCCAGTTATCATGATAGCTAGACCTTGTATCTGGTAATTATGACTGTCATTAGAGACCTTTAAATTCTTAATTCAGAGCATATAATCAAGCAGTCTGGCTAGAGCTATGTACTTTGCTGCTTTTTAGGCAGCAGTAAAATGCTAAAAATTTGAAAATTTGGACACCTAAAATAATAACAGTATCTTAAAGATGGAACTTATTGTTTTTGACAGTGCAGTATTGCATCCAAAAGATGCAGATGGAATGGCAAGCAATGGAGACCCTGATCAGACTGCTCACAGAGCAATCTGGTCTGGGTCTGCCCTTTTTGCTCAGACCTATCTGTCTCTATACTTAGAATTTTTACATTATAAGCCTCTTTTACTGCCGGGACAAATTGCATACACTGACCAGGCTGCAGCGGTGCATTTACATACACAGATTTTTGCCAAGTTTGTAACATTTTATTTCTATTTCAGCCATGGCAAAATGTGATCCTGATGGACCTCTGATGGTGTACATTTCCAAGATGGTGCCGTCAGCAGACAAAGGCAGGTTTATCGCTGTGGGGCGTGTGTTCTCAGGAACTGTGTCCTCAGGGATGAAAGTGAGAATTATGGGCCCTGACTACAAGCCGGGCAATAAAATGGAGACAGACCTTCATATTAAATCAATACAGGGGTAGGTAGATTTTTTTTTCTTTAAAATACTTCATTTTCAACTCAAACAAAAATTACCATAATTATTTTGCAATATTGGGACGACTTATCCATTTTCATAATTATCCTGTATTTTGAACAAGTTCAATTTTCTGTAAAACATTGTCTGAACATGGTTGCCACAGCTGGGGAAAAAACTTTCGGAAAATGATTTTTTTTTTCAGATCAGGGAAAAGTCTGGAATTTTGTGGTTGGTCAGGGAAATTTGGAATTGACTTGAAAAGTCAGGGAAAAGTCAGGGAATTTGAAAATTAATGGCTATGGCAGTCTTTAGAAAATACACTTATTCTGCTCAAAGGGAGAGGATGTTATTTATAGAGAGATAATCCAGTCACTTCTCTCTCATTTGGGGTTACTCTAAAACGAAAGAATTTGCTCCCTGGGGGAGCAAATTCTTTCCTTTCAAAGTAACCCCCATTTTCAAATGATACAGCACTTGTTGAAGTAAAGAGTAAAATTAATTTCTGGGAGCATAAAAAGGGTATGGAAAACTGTAAAATGTCAGGGAAAAGTCAGGGAATTTTGAGGTGGAGGATAAGTGGCAACCCTGCTGAAAATTGCTAATGGACTGGCAGAATTCCAAACCTTGATCAGACTACACCTTTTTAGTCTGGATCTGTGCCAGAGATCTAGATAAGAGGGGTATTTGATGATAATTGAGTGATAATTATTTTTATTTCTCATTGAAACCATATGTTGTACCCCTCATCTGAACCGTCTCGTCGAAACGGTTCAGATGAGGGGTCAGAACATATGGTTTTATACAGTATTAACAAAAATTATCCCTAATTATCACTAAATACTCCCTCTTATCTAGAGCTCTGATGTGCTGTAACTGATTTGCCTCTTCATGTTTCATACTTGAACAGAAAGATGGATGACTCTAAGAAAACTCACATATTGTAGGTTTTGTTGTTAATCTTTCAGAACAAAGGTGATGGTTTGTGGTGCAGCTGTTTCCATTGATGACGTACCATGTGGTAACATTGTGGGTCTTGGTGGTGTTGACAGATTCCTACAGAAGACTGGTACCATCACTACGTATGAACATGCACATAATATGAAAGTGATGAAGTTTTCCGTCAGTCCCGTTGTACGAGTTGCCGTCGACGTAGTGAACCCAGCTCACCTCACCAAGCTGATAGAGGGATTGAAACGATTATCAAAAACTGATCCCATGGTTCAGGTATGTGTTGAAAAATAATTTTGTAGTTTGCTGATAGTTTTATTACCACAAATTGGCAAAATTATAACCATTTCAGTTAAGTGAGGAGATATTCTTGTGTTGCTCAGTAATTGCAAGACTTTTGATGGTAATTCAGGAATAGTTTTCTTATTTCTTCATAAAAATACATATTGTAAATTCAAATTATTGTCAAATACACCCCTTATCTAGAAATTTAGGCTCAGTTGTTCACAATTGATGATGTAGTATGTGACAAAACATTACATTTTTTAATGTGTTGTATGCCAAATTACTGTTACTTAGCTGAAAAAATGTGAGGAACTTCGGCAGTGCAATTTAAAGCTCACATTTTCACGAAAAATGTTGGCACACATACTTGAGCCATGACACGAGAAAACTAACAAAGTGGTTGTGCGCCCAGCGCAGACTCGGATCAGCCTAGGCATCAGCCCAGTCTGGTCAGAGTCTTTGCTGTCCGCTGGGAGGTAGCTTAGACCCTTAGCTACCTTTTAAGCATGTAGCGAAGAGTCTTATCAGACTGAGCAGATGCCCAGGCTGATCTGAGTCTGTGCTGGGTGCACAACCACTTTGTTGGTTTTCTCGTGTTGTGGCTCATTTTATAGTTACTGGAAGACTCATTGAATCGTGAATAATGACTTCATTAAGCTAACCACACTTTGAAAATTTAGCCTAAAACTACTATATGTAAATAGAGGATCTTACATGAGTGTTCATGTATTATTGAATTTATTAAACGAGTTGGGGAAAAAGATAAGATGCGAGGCTTTGCCGAGCATCTTATCGTTTTCACCAACGAGTTTAATAAATTCAATAATACAGGAGCACGAATGCAAGATTCTATTTATCATATGACACTAAAATTGCGTTTTATTAACAAAATTTGCACTAAAACGTCACGTTTCACCATTAGAAAACGCGACGTTTTAATGGACGTCAACGTATAACGTTACGACGTATTTGCATATTTAATCCACTAGTGGATTATCGTTTTTAATGCATGGCTTTATTACACTCTCAGAAGCGACGTCATATGATAAAATGAATTTCCAAAAGGTCTCTCTTTTTTTTGTCAGTAAAATAAAGGAAAACATCGAGATAGCATACTGATAGTGAAAAGAAATGACAAACAGACAGAAGAGAAAACCCTGATAAAGGGGAGGAATATCCCAAAACTTTGGCTGCAAATAAAGAGCTAGAATCAGTTTCTCTATGTTAAATGTTTGACCCCTGAGGATTTCATTATTAAAGATAGAATTTTTATTTGTTTCAGTGCACCACTGATGGTGGACAACACATCGTAGCTGGAGCAGGAGAATTACATCTTGAGATCTGTCTCAATGACCTTGAGCAGGAGTACGCTGGAGTACCTCTAAAGGTAGGTTGATCAAAAATATTATAATCAGATCTTTTTTAAACAATGTACATGTAGTTTGGGACCTAAGACTTTTTGCTTCAAAATCATCTATATTGTTCAGAAGTATGCTATTTGTATGCTCCATTTTCCCCCCAGTAGAGAGTAATCAGCCATGGGTATTTCTAAGGTGCTTTATCATTTAATCATATACATACTAACATGTATATGTTGAATTATTTCAGAAATCTGAACCAGTTGTGAGCTACCAAGAGACAGTAAGTGAGACCTCAGACAGAATCTGTCTCGCCAAGTCAAACAATAAACATTGCCGACTGTACATGACAGCTGAACCACTGCCTGCCGGCCTACCAGAGGAAATGGAAGAGGTATGTGTTTGAGTTACCTAGTCATTCATTAAGCAGAGCTCTAGATAAGAGGGAGCATTTGATGATAATTAAAGATATTTTTTTTTATTTCTCATTGAAACCATATGTTGTGACCCCTCATCTGAACCGTCTCGACGAGACGGTTCAGATGATGGGTCACAACATATGTTTTAATCCAGAATTAACAAAAATTATCCCTAATTATCACCAAATACTCCCTCTTATCTAGAGCTCTGATTAATAAACTGTTTCATGTTAAAATCTGGACAAGTCCATCTGCTATGTTTAAGTAGTGAATTAATATTAAACAATCTGGCTTCCAACATCATGTGTTAATCAGCAATAGTTCTTGGGTAAGGAAAAACTATTACCTATATCATATGCGTGTTCAAGAATTAAAGGCTTTTTAAAATGAGATGCGGAAACCTAAATAGGCATGGTAAATGTTCAAGAGAAATAGATATCTGCCTTAATTGAAAGGACTCCAATCAGTAATATGCTATAATAAAGCTTACATTAAACACTACAATAAAATAAAATACTGTCAAGTTACCATTTCATTTTAGGGTAAAGTAACAATGGTTCAAGACGTTAAAGAACGGGGCCGTCATCTTGTAGAGGAATACAATTTTGACGTGGGCGACACAAAGAAGATTTGGTGTTTTGGCCCTAATGGTTCTGGTCCCAACATGCTGATAGACACATCTAAATCTGTACAATATTTACAAGACATCAAGGATACAGTTGTAGCCGGGTTCCAGTGGGCATCACAAGAGGTTAGTATCTTACAAAAATGGACTTGGTCATAGAACAATAAAGAATGGTTTTTACCAGGGATGAAAAGAAAATTGATTACATAAGACTTACACACACACACACATACACACACATAAACTTCCATACTTTTCTAACAAATTCAGAGTCGAAAATTTATCACTTCTTAGGAGATAAAATTAAGTTCCAACCAAATATCTGTGCTAGGTTTTAATTTTCGCGTGCTTTGTCAGTCAGTTTGTACCTACTTTGATAAGCAGATAGGTCTTTGAATAAAAAAATGGCAACTTTTTTGGCCATGGGTTTTGGAAAACCTGTGTTTATAATATCACTTTTGATTTACTGCATGTTTAGCTGATAAATTCACATTTTTAAATCAATTTCCAGGGAGCACTTTGTGAAGAAAATCTACGAGGTGTGAGGTTTAACCTGCAGGATGCCATGATCCACAGAGACCCAAGCCACCGGGGCGGGGCTCAGATTATACCAACAACCCGCCGCTGTATGCTGGCAGCTATGTTGACAGCTAAACCAAGACTTATGGAACCGGTTTATCTTGTTGAAGTTCAGGTATAAAACTTCTTTTGATATTTCTGATAAAATTTTCCAATTTCATATTCTATTTTAACATGCTGGATCCCCATATAAAATGTATTTTAGGACATAGAAAATTGCTATTATGAAAATCTAGAGGTTTAAGTGAAATTATTATGGCTTTAATGTAGGGTTGGATGAAAATTTCTGAAAAAGACCGTAATAGAAATTTTAGTAACAATGTCAGTGAAGAGATATAAAGTGACTATAGAAAGTCTTTGATTTTAACAGCCAGCCACTTACAAATGTTTGAGATTTTGTCATACGCCCCTTGTTGTGACATGTAAGATCTGTATGAAAATCATAGAAATATACATCATAATTGTAAATATGAGACAAAAGTGTGCCCAAGTCTGAATCTGACTGCTCCTTTACTAGATGAGACTGTTTCTTTAAAAGAAGTCATCATCTATTTCTTTAAAAGAAGTCTGTTAAAATAAATATTTAAGACTGGTAAAATTTTCATTACTAACATTAAAATTAACATACAGTATTCAAATGTTTGACTAATTGTTATAATGGGTTAATGTCTCCTGTTACCATATTAAGTCTTCATTTCTACAAAATCTAATAAGATTTTACCATTTTAGTGCCCAGAAGAGTCCATTGGCTCCGTCTTCAACCTTCTGTCCCGTAAGAGAGGACATGTCGTAGAGGAAGTACACCATGAGGGAACACCAATGTGCACTTTGAAGGCCCACATGCCTGTGAACGAGTCTTTTGGTAAGTATTTGGAATATATCATACTTCAGAATGTTTTATTAGTCTTTCAAGTGTCCAGTATCAACATGAGGAATTATAGTAGCTAAGGCCCTGTACAATCTACATTTGCAAGCTGGTTATGGCCAGACCTCTAGATAGGAAGGGGTAACAGGGATAATTCAGTGATAATTTTTCTTATTACTCAATGAAAACACACATTGTGACCCCTCATTAGAACCGTCTAGAAGACGATTCTAATGATGGGTAACAACCTATGTTTTTATTGCCAAATAGAGAAAATTATCCCTAAATTATCTCTGTTACCCCTTCTTATCTGGAGCACTGTATTAAATGGCATAACTGGATTGTGTTAATTATACAGCAGACCTTAACATTTTACCTCTGTTTGTGAAAACAGAGTTTTGGCAAGACACTGAAAAGCATGTGGATCAGGGTCTCCTCTGCCATTTAGATCTTTGCATGAACAGACCCTTCAGATAGTAACTAATCTGAGTTCACAGGCTTGAGACCATTATAGACAGTAAGCATGTTAAGTGGTAGAAGAAAAATGGGCAGTGAAGGCCAAGATCAGACTGTATATCTACACAATTTGTCCCTGGGCTTTGGCTCTTTGCATGATCAACTTGATACAGAGAATATGAATATCTTTACACACAGCTTAATGTAAGTGGACCACTTTGAGTGGTGGTAAAGCTTTTATGGAATTTGTTTTTCATTTCATTGGTGACTTACCTTAAAAGAGGTTGCAAAGAAGCAAATGGGAAGTCAAAAGTTGTGTCTCTTTGTAAAAAAAAATGTCAAAATGACATTGAGTTGTATCCATAATCATTAATCATACATTCAATATTTTTGTAGGATTTAATGGAGAATTGCGAGGTGAAACAGGAGGAAAAGCCTTCCCACAGTGCATCTTCAGCCACTGGCAACTGTTGCCTGGCAACCCACTGGAATCTGACTCCAAGGCAGGCGGCATTGTGCAAGACATTAGAAAAAGAAAGGGACTGGCGACCACCATACCAGGCTTAGAGAACTACCTTGACAAACTCTAACAGTTTAATTGAATAGTTAAAATGATTTCTAAAATTGAATAGTTAAAATAATTACTAAAGGATACAGTTAAAAATAAAGATGAAAAACAATGCATTATTCATAAAAGTATATTGATTATATAAAGACCAACATATAAGAAAAAAAAAGATGATGATTTTACTGCAGTTTCGTCTGTGTTAATTTTCGCTTGTAGTAAGACTTGCTTTTTTTTGTCAGAATCTGTTTTTGCTTATTTAGAGTATGAAATTTTGCAAACTTTCATGTTTCTTCACAGAAATATAATATGCCATGAGTAATCACAGGCAATTTGACACTTTTTCTGTGGAGAAATAAGTGTAAATTTGAAATTTTGAACCCCAAACTTTTAGTATATATACTTTTATTGCATATAAAATGTGTTACAAATACAACATTAACATCAGGCCCCGAGGTTATAAAACTTTTTTCATCAGCTGAGCATGAAATTTTACCTGCTAACAAATAACAAATTACTGATAAGTACAGTTGTTTTCATGCTCGGTTGAGCTGAGTATGAAATTTTCTCTGCTTATGAATTAGTTGGCATTTTCATATTTATCAGCAGAGAAAATTTCATGCTCAGCTGAGTTGAGCATGAAAAAAGTTTTATAACCTCTGGGCCAAGTTGTAGGATGACTCACTAGAGGACTACAACACACGTCTTGAATTCAGCTTTCACAAACAACATCCTAAGGTGTATGTCCACAATTCCCTGTTTTTACACCATTTTTCAAGGGAAACAACTTTTGTGACTTCCTGTTTACTGGGGTCTACTCATATAGGAAAGGATTTGCTCTTAGAGGAGCAAATCCTTTCCTTTATGAGTTGACTCCCTTTGAGAAAGCTGCAGGAGTTTCTTGTAGAGAAAAGAAAGCTGGTTTGCAGTAGAAATATGGCATATCCTTCAACTTGTAGAATGACTCAGTTTAGAAGGACTACAGGTTGGGCTGTTATAAATCATCTTATTCAGTCTTTCAGCTTACTGGAAATACTATCAGAATTTTTTATAGTTTTTTATAAGAAATATGTATGAGGTGCAATTTAAAAGTTCAAAATAAAAGCAAATTTATTGGTAAACTGTTGTTTGTTGTTTTGAAGACCTGACACATATTCATGACAACACTTGTCTGATGGAAAAAAAAAAGGGGAAGTGCACCGCTGCACAATGCAGTCTTCATATAACTTGGTGGTCTTACATCCTTTTCAACAGTATTTGAGCGGTGACACGACAAAACTAACAAAGTGGCATGTCGCTCCACAAAGACTCAGATCAGCTTGGGCAGCCACTCAATCTGATCGATGTGCATGTGGACTTAAAGGGTAGCTAAGAGTCTAAGCTACCTCCATCCCCACAGGGAAGACTGATCAGACTGAACAGATGCCCAGGGGCCGTATTCATAAAACGACTTAAGTGGTTGCTATGCTGTTGCTAAGGCTAAATTTCTTTGAAGGAGATTCCCTACAACAATGAAATTTGCTCTGGAGGAACAGTCTTACAAAGACTGTTCCTCCAGAGCAAATTTCATAGTAGTAGGGAATCTCCTTTACAGATATTTAGCCTTAGCAACCGCATAGCAACGACTTAAGTGGCTTTATGAATACGGCCCCAGGTTAATTGGAGTCTTCGCTGGGCGCTCATGCCACTTTGTTGGTTTTGTCATATCAGGGTGTTGGTATGGTGATTACGAAGGGCTCAGTGCAATGAAGGCCTGTTTAGGTATGGACAGAAACTTGCCTCAGGGGAGATTCTAACCGGAAACCCAGTGATCAAGTCGGGAGCGCTAACCATTTTGCCCAGGCCACTCATCCTGCAACCGTATTTATTCGGTTATAAGACAGGTTAACCCTTTCAAAATGATTGCAGATATGTGACAGTGTCTGACATTTTGAGCGTTATGGAGCCCAAAATCAGAGATTTTGTTTTTAACATTTTCATATTAAATAGTCCTACCAGAACAGATTTGGAGAAGCACAAAGAAATAGCACTAAGAATTACTGCAAAAGCAAACACAATTCACACCAATCCGATTTTTTGTTTTTATTTCACTGATTGGATACAATTTACATAGCTGGAAAAACTTTTATAACACTAGTTAGTGGCTTCGCTGTTCAAAGATCTTAAAAGTGGACATTCTTAAATGAGTGTAGATGCAGAAAATTACAGACACCGTTAGAAATGTTAAATCACTCTTTTCAGGTGACCTTTTGAAATTTATTAGTCAGTGCACAGTCCAATTAACTTTATATGCAAATTTTGTGACGTCCCTTTGATTTCACGTTTCGTGACGTTGAACCTCCACAAGGCTCAAAATGCCAGGCACTGTCACAATATTATATAAATCAGTCTTGTGTAATTCAGTTATAAAATGGCTTTCTCTTCCAAAACAATCCCATAGATCTAGATCCATCTTGTAAGATGGATCTAGATCTTTGGGATTGTTTTAGAAGGAAAAATTCTGCCTAACCAAAGAAATATGGGACACACAGATTTCAGTGGAATCCTTTTATCTGTAGACTAATCACTTATACCCACCACTGATTCTTTTCTGGAAGCTGATTTCCATATGATTTATATGGTTTCCTTCATCCAGTTTTACATTTAGGCTATCCCGTAACCTTGTGAAGTCATTGGAGCACCACAGATGGCTTAACAATCCCTTGCCAGCTTGTCCTGTCTTCAGCTACTCTAGCTGAGCTAGAAAAGTCCATCTCTGTCCACTCCTTAATATTGACTTCCCACCTCTGTTTTATTGTCTTCCCACCTCTGTTTTATGTCCCCTGATGAATTTGAGTGGGCATACTGCTTCTGGGTTTGTCCATGCTCCATCTATGCATCTGTTTGTCACGCATACCATATCTTAAGAACCTTGCATGATGCTAAAGTTTTGAAATCTTTATACATGTATGTGGAATCATTGTCAAGAATAGCTGACCCATATTTTTTCCTGTCTGAGTTGTCTTCCTTTTTGGAGTTATGCCCCTTTGTCAGCAAGGTATCTAAAAAAGTATAGCTAGACTTGAAACTTTGCCAGCTTATTAGGAACGATGAACAGATGACTTTTTGTCAATTGTTGAGTTATGGCCCTTTGAAAATTTTGGCATTTTGAATTTGTCAGCAAGATATCTCAAAAACTGTTTCAGCTAGGCACTTGGAACATGGTCAGCTGATTGGAGATGATGAGTAAATCAAATAATTAACTTCTGAACATATTTTTGGGGTTATGGCCCTTTGAATATTTTGGCATGTTGAAGTCAGCAAAATATCTCAAAAAGTTTTTGAGTTAGGTACTTGAAACTTGATCGGCAGTTATAAACTGACATGATATCACATTATATTATCATACCTCTGTTGTAAGGTGGAAGTTTGCAGCTGATGCATGATTAAACTATTCATATCATTCCAAGCCAAGTTAGAGCCATCAGTTGTTCCATTGTATTTAGAGGTTGAGCCAAAGAACACAACACTTTTAACAAAAAAAAAACTTTTAATACAGATATCTTCTGCAAGAAAACAAAGTGAAATAATAACACATGGCATTTGATAACAATACAATTATTAACAGACTGTACATGAGCATATAATTACAATCATCTTTTTGGGGGGCCACCTTACAAGCCTGTGTAAGACTGTCCACTTATAACAATCACATTACAAGAGCCACACAAAGAGTAAACTGTGACCAGGCCCTAGCTTCCAGAGAATAATGTAATGCAATACAACTTTATTTCAGTAATTACAAGTCATATCTGTGGCAATACGTAACTTGAGCATTTGCATATAGCATTTCAAACACTGAAATAAATCATCCGAGAATAAATTGAGAATTTTTTCCTGTGATTTTCACTTGCTGTTGCTCTCATGAGCCTTGTGATGCCAAACAGTGACCCTCATGAAGGGTTTTTCAATCTGCACCTCAAATCCATGGAACTCACTTGTAGTAACTCATACCCATGCTAGACGCCATGGCATCCCTTCCAGTCGTTGGTGATGTCATAGTGACATCATAATGGTGTCACCATAATGTCACCATTATGGTGACAACAAAATATGTCAAAACATCACAAGTATGTCACTATGACACCAATAACTGCAAGAGTACCTTATGTATACCAGAGGCCTTGCATAAAATTGCTCATAAAATTTGCAAAAAGGAGTAGGAAAAATTTTCTCAAGCATTTATTCTCAAATAATTAAATCCGTGTTTTCAGTATATTTCAGTCATACAAAACAGATTATACCATAAGCCAATATCCGAATCAGTTTTACTCAACTCGCTTACATACAGAGATGCAGCTTGTTTATTCAATATGAGCCGCGACACGACAAAACCAACAATGTGGTTGTGCGCCCAGCGCAGACTCAGATCAGCCTGGGCATCCGCCCAGTCTGATCAGAATCTTCGCTGTCCGCATGGAGGTAGTTTGGACCCTTAGCTACCCTTTGAGCACTTAATAAAGAGTCTGATCAAAGTGAGCGGATGCCCAGACTGATCTAAGTCTGCGCTGGGCGCACAACCACATTGTTGGTTTTCTCGTGTCGTGGCTCATATAGTCATATGACTTCAAACATGCAAACAGTTCAAAGAACAGAAGATCACCAAATGGACAGAGGGAGGGAAGGGCGGGGGAGTATTGGGACACCTAAAAGGCTAATTTTCCATTTGTTCCAAATCGAAATTAATGGTTTATAGGTATCCCAATATTTAAGCACATTCAAGTAGCCATACATGCTGTTCACTTCTGTGATGTATCACAGTAGTTGGATCTGAAATGGATTATTTCACCTCAAATGTAATAATTGAAACAAACTTGGAGACCAAAAAGAAGGAGTCTTTGGTCAGGTTCTGCACTAGTATCATAAGGGACACATCAGTGTCTACCATGTTCACTCAAAGAGTTTATATTTATACCACCCTTACTAGAAAACGCCAACTTTAGCATGAAACCTTTCCAACGAGCAAGGTTTACACTGAATAGGGTGGTATAAAATAGTTATACCATAGTTTGTCCGCCTGTACAAGACATAAAGCTTGTGGATTATCTCTTATAGGTGGATAAACCATGGTATTACTGGATGACAATCCTGGCCATTAACAGCTTCTTCAACCATAAAGACCTAAATATAACAGCTCCCAGAGTATTGTTTCTGCAGATTTTTATGTCAGCATTCACCTTAATTGTTCGGAACTTTTTCAAATACTGGCTTATGGCACAAAGCTGTTATACAGTCTATGTTAAGCTCATGACAATATACAAACTAATTTACCTACATAATAGTTTATTTACACAGATATTTGTCTAGGACAATAAGAAAATGCTGTTGGTAACTGGAAAATCACATAACTGATACAAAGACTATTCAACACTCAATACATGTATATACAGTCTAATTATTACTGTGTTGCCTTTCTCAAATGAACTGTTCTGTTCTGTTCAATTCTCGTATCGACGTTACCCAAGTGGCTCAACGGTATGTAACCATAGTTGCACACACCTTTCTCAAATGAACAGTTAATTACGCACCTTTTGTAAGAAGTCTCAATCCTTCAGGATGTATGAATAGCATAAAACTTACAAATTTTGGGACACATAGATCTAAGCAGACAGTGCAGAACCAGATCTGACTGCTCCTAAAGGAGCAGTCTGATCAGGGTCTACACTGTTTGCCATTCAGTCTACATCATTTGGGAGTGTTACTACGTTGTATAACCAAGCTGTTCCGTTTTAGGACAAATATGGTAATTGTTTTTAGGTGTCCCAATTTTTAAAATTTTAATGGTATGTCTCCAAGGGAAATCACTCTTGCGAAAAAATATTTTGCCTCCCTTCTTCACAGAGCTACTCTTCATAGAAAGAATCTGTTTCTAGGGAGCTAATATTTCCCTGTAAGAGTAGCCCTCTACAACAGAGGAGATTCTAGGGAGGTTAAGACTATTATACACCGGCCCCGATAGCTCAGTGGTAGAGCGTCCGCTTCGGGACCGGGAGGTCGTGGGTTCGAATCCCGGCCGCGCCATACCAAAGGCGTTAAAAATGGTACTAGGAGCTCCCTTGGCTGACGCTCGCCTATAAAGGGTAGTCCTAGGAAGATAAAGTTAAGTCATCGGGTAAGTATAAATTGTTACTGGATACCTTGTTTGTCGCAATAAAAGCTCTACAGAGCTTATGTTGTCTGTTTCTAATATGCGACGTTAAATAAAGCTTCTTTATCTTTATCTTTATCTTTACAAAAGTTGTGTCCCTTGAAAACATGGTGCGGACACCATAGTAGTATAGTCATACACCATAACCTAGCTTTAATGACAGCTTTTGTTGAACTGACTATAATTATACCAGTCTACTAAGTACCGATAGACTGGCTATCCTGTCCAGCAACAGGTTTTGTTAGACAATAATTTTGCCAGTCTGCTAAAAAGACTGACTATCCTGTCCAGCAACAGATTTTGTCTAAGTAAGCTGGCATAATTATAGTCTGTTCAACATAAACCGTTGCTGAACAGAACAGCTAGGCTGATGGCAGTTTTGCCATAATGTAAAGACTTTAACCAAAACTATCTAAAGTGCAATATTAATGCCCAAATGACAACACAGCTCTTCCTGAATTTTCTTACAGGCAGGCTAAAAACAGATGCTAAATAGTCAAACATGTCCTATTTGTGACATATTTCTTCAAGGGAGTGAATATACTTCCTGCAGAGAGCACTATGACCACAAAGTACTTGTCTCCCTTTGCAATTTAAAAATTAAAGGTGACTGGGTACACTTTAAGGAGAACCAACTCATATTCATTTTTGCCTCTTATCTAAATAAGGGTCAATTCTAAAAGGAAAAAAGTTGATCCCTTAGGAGCAAATTCTTCATTAAAAGACTAAACCCACTTTAGAAGTGTTTTGTCATCCCATTTAGCAAACAGGATGTCACTTTACAAAAAAGATGGGAAAGCATGAAGCTGTACCCATAACCTTTAAGTCAAATCGCCATCATGATATGGGATTCACATACCAGGGATGCAAATTCTTTTCTGATAGGTGGTCTGTTTGAAAAAGAAATCAAAATGCATGAAGCCCAAAAACAGAGACAAAATCTGGGTTTGCAAATTCTCAAAAATTGTTGTTTCATCCAAGCAATACCATAGTGAGAATTCAAGGATTAGAGGACAAAGTGTAGATCCAAATGAGACAGCTCATTATGAGCTGCCTCATCTGGATTTAAGCTGTTTGCAAATTCCACTACTTTCATTTTGGAGCAGTAAGTGGTAACCGCACACTCTGTTTGAAGTGTATTTTTCACCTTGTCAGTGCTCCAGATAGGAAGGGGTAACAGAGATAATTTAGGGATAATTATCATTATTTCTCCACAAAAACATATTTTGTGACCCATCATTAGAACCGTCTTGTCGAGACAGTTCTAATGAGGGGTCACAACATATGTTTTCGTTGAGAAATAAGAAAAATTATCTTTGAATTATCCTCAATACCCCCTCTTATCTGGAGCTCTGCTTGTGTATAACAATGGAATATAGGAGTTTTGATTCCACAAATATGTTGACCATTATTCATGCTAAATACCAAGATGACCTTAAGTGATGAATGAAATGAGATGAGGTTGAGACAGTTTGGATTTCTGGCAATTTGTTTTGTTTGAAGCTATGTCAATAGAAATAGTGCTTACAAGATGTTCAAACAGGAAAGATGTGGATCAGCCCCGGCTGATCAGCCCGTACATCCGTGATCTGATCTCAGTCTTCCCTGTTCACACTGAAAATACAAGAATTCTGAGGAATCAAAAGAACAAATGCATAGACTCACAGACTAGTTCTGTTCTGCATATACAAAATGGCTGGGCTAAGTCTCCACAGATCACAGGCACATTTCTTTTGACATAGTTCATATTGGTTACATTCCTTTATGGCATTCTTTTTATTATTTTGGCCTTTGTGTTAGCTGTAGTTTATACAAGGTTTAAAAAGCAACATAGTACACTGGAAACAAGAAGATCAGGCAATGTTTGTATTTTTGTACATCTGGTCCTGGATGTTCAAACTGTTCAAAACTAAGGAGGTAGGTAAACAAGATGTTAAATTTTCAAATGTGTAAATCAGTCATTTTTGGTTGGAAAATGTGAGGAGCTATAGCAGTGCAAAAACTGTGAGAAACCTTCGCAGCGGAACAGCTCCTCACATTTTCCAGCAAAAAAAAAAAATTCAGTGTACTTGATTGTATGTGCAGTAAAAGACTTAGCAAATCATTGACTAACACATTCACAAAGCCAACAATACTTTGAACAACTGGGTCCTGGCACTTACAAAAAATTTCTGCAAATTACCACAGGTTTTCAGTGCTTGAAGAAGGGGTTGTATTTAACACTGCTTTTCAAATACCGATAGTCTGTTTCGTCTCCATACAAACTAGCTACAATCTCTCGTTGAATCTCGTTAGAACCACCAATATAGCAATCTTAGTGAGAGCTACAAGTTGCGTAAATATAATCAGAAGAATATTTATCTCAGAATGATCAAAACCTGCCCTTATCTATAAGTGTGGTTTTCAGTCGAAGTTTTAGTATTGATTCTATCTAAATGTTTATTCTAAACCTATTGCAATGGGAGAAAACTAAAGCATTGATATATTCCAGTTTATATAAATGAGCCGCGACATGAGAAAACCAACAAGATGGTTGTGCATCCAGCGCAGACTCAGATCAGCCTGGGTATCTGCCCAGTCTGATCAGTCTACGCTGTCCACATGAAGGTAGCTTTGACCCTTAGCTACCCTTTAAGTGCTTAGCAAAGAGTCTGATCAAATTGGGTGTATGACCAGGCTGATCTGAATCTATACTGGCCACACAACTACTTTGCTGGTTTTCTTGTGTCGCGGCTCAAATATCCTTCATCAGCAGAAAGAAGTACATTTCAGCAGTCAAATGAAATAGTGGCTAAAATCTTTCTCAGAATTCCACTGACACATTTATAAGTGGACTTTATCAATGACTGAATTTTTCAATACATTGCATCATACTGTTTTACATGACCCATTTAGACTGCTGTACTTTATAGTGCTGAAATGTACCTGTAACTGTCAATGACCTGGGCTATGTTTCATGGAACTTTCTCTGACAATTTCTTATGTTCCATTTTTTTTTACTATTCTTTATAAATGACTAAGAGCTTGGCCATCCGTATTCAAAACTGATATCAGAATTCTTTAAGAAACTATAACATGAAAACTATAGAAATTTTGTTTGCAGTATTCTTTCAATAAAAGTTTAAGAATTTTGAAAGAGTTTAGTGAATTGAAGCCCAAGTGCATATACCTAGGAAAGACCTGTCCCTTGAACAGCTCAAAAATACTTGTTTTGATATGAAAGGAAAGTCTTAAGCATAATTGTGTGTGCACAGGCTGAGCAAAAGGTAAGGGCCAACACTTCAGATAAGGTGGGTTTTTAAGGATGATTCTGAGACAATTTTGCTTATTTCTTAGTGAAAACTATGCTGTGACCCCTCATTATAACAGTCTCTGTGAGACTGTTATAATGACAGGTCACATCATATGTTTTATGGGAAAAATGAAAAATTATCCCTAAATTTTCGTTCTACCCCTTCTTTTTGGGAGCACTATACAGGCAGGATTTAATGACCTGATAAAGTTTTTTGTTACAAGTCTAATTCAATGAAAATATGTTGTTTTTCTTGCATCTCCATGAAAAATATGTTGTCTTTTCCTTGTTTCTCAATATAAACATCTTGTAGATCCTCATAAGCAGTGTCAAGGCAATTCTAATGATGGAAAGCTATGCAAGTTTTGTGGAGAGTTTAAGAAATTACCTAACCATCCAGTCCACTTTTCAAATACATGTATCATCTACTGAAGACAGGGATTTCAACTTCAAAAATATGAATCAGTTTAGTGTAATCCATCTGTAACATGGGGTTTTCTCTCTCCAATCAATCCCAAAAAACTAGATCTGTCTTGTAAGGCAGATCTAGATTTATGGGTTTGTTTTGGAAGGAAAATACTTACCTGTAAGCTGAATTACACAAAACTGATTATGTTTTTGGGGCTTGTCTTCCAAGCAATCCCAAAAATCTAGATCTGTCTTGTAAGACAGATCTAGATTTTTGGGCCCATTTTGGAAGAAAAATAAATCATTTTTCCCACAAAATAAATCAGTAATTACTTCATGTCCTGTTTACCCTTATTATTTGCACAACATATTTAAGCAAGTTGTAGACCCAGATCAGGCTGCTCCCTGTGAGGAGCAGTCTGATCAGGGGCTGCACTGTTGGTGATACTGTTACCAGTCTAATATTAGAGACTGAACAGTTCATTACAAGGGAATGCAACCCTGTCATTTTCATTTTTGCCTCCTTTCTCAATGGGGTCTACTCTTAAAGGAAAGAATTTGCTCCTTCAGGAGCAAATACTTTCCTTTAAGAGCAGACCCCCTTTTGGAGGTCTAACATCATCCAGGGAAACAAATGGGAAGTCGCAAGATTTTTCTCCCTTTGCAGAAATGGCAGAAGAATATCAAGGTGAAACTATATACCTTAAATGTAACAGGGCACTGACACTATTGCTACTGTTATGAAACATAAACATTAAACTGTGCTTGGCACATCAACATATAATAGTTATTTAGGAACAATATTTACTAACAATACATTCATAGACCAGCATTGTTATACAAGCTACATCAAACAATCAGTTCCATAATCCTACACAAAGGTTATTAGGTACATGGTACTTTGAATTAATACATACATATCTCGGTACTGAACTGTAATAGTGCACCAAAAATATACAATCACTGACCGCAAAAAAGATACTATGTACAAGAACTGTCAGAGGATTTCTTGGCTTACAAAGTGTATCAAATCCAATATTATTTTATATCTGAAGATCTGTAGTTGCAAGAAAGAGAAAACCTTGAGTCCATAGAAAAGCTTAAGTCTGCAGAAAACCTTAAGTCCAGTTCTAACTGAGAAGCAGTCTGATCTGCTTCAAAATGTAAAACTGCTAAAAAATTTGTGAATAAGTTTGTTTGATTTCTTTTTTAATGGTTAACCCTCAAAGAGCCCAGAACTAAAATGGTTGGATTTGCAAACAATGTCAGCTCTAAAAGAAAAGAATACCGAAATAATTCTAAGTATTGGGACAGATAGATTTAAGCAAACAATGCAGACCCAGATCAGACTGCTCCAAGAGGAGCAGTCTGGTCAGGGTCTACACTGTTTGCCATTCCATCTGCATCTTTTAGATGCATTACTGCATTGTAAAACCAAACTGTTCCATTTTCAAGAAATTACAGTAATTATTTTAGGTGTCCCAATATTAAGAATTTTTGCGGCTACAGCATTAGATATTTTTTTTCTTTTTTAAGATAAAACCCCATTTGAAAAGGGCTGTGTTTTCCAAAGAAACAAACAAGTAAGTTATTTCCCTTTGAAAAACTGAAAGTCAAAATGATAAAGGGTATCCACACATCTTAAATTCTAGAAACGTTTCCAGAAAGTAAACATGCAAAAAAAATCTCATTTTACAGAACTGCCTCTCTTTCAGTATTTAATGACATCATATCAACTTCAGGGAAGCAAGTACATGTAAGTTTGTTTTGTGGCCTGAATGTCCAGCTATGTACAGCAAGGATGAAAATCTCAATACACCAAACTCCCTTTGCAGACCTGTAATTGTACATGTATTTATGTACATAGGAACAAAAATTGACAAGTATACAATTTTATGCACATTCATGAGCACCACCATATTAATCCCATTGAATGCCCTGTGGCATTCCATATTGCGTTTTACAAGAAAGTGGTCTTATTTAGGGCATAAAATGGTAACCTATCAGTCACTTAGTAAAATGATTCCATTCATCTTGCCCACGAAAGAATAAAAGCTGTGCTAAGTGATCTAAGATTTCAAACAAGTGCATGAAGCTGTATTATTGTTTAACATCCATGGTAAACAGCTGTGGTCATGTTGTCATGGTCAGTTAACCTAACCACACATAGATCTCCTACCATTACTAAGTGCACTTACTTTAGCCAGTAACTGACAAATGCCCCCTTCTTATATCGGCAGAATGGAAATGGAAAGTAAGTGGCTGGACTAGGTATCAGACCCAGGGTCTCTGGCTATTGAGTTAGACAAGCTACCAACTGCGTTACACGGCCCAGCAACCGCATGGAGTACCTCACTAATCACGATGAGAGGATAAATGATCAAATGTAAACTACAGCATACATGCGTGAGGCCTTTTATGCCAGGAGGTTTGCAATTTTAGAAAGTCACTGTAACGTTTTTTTTCTTCAGCAAAATAAGGTGGGGGCATTTACTAGAGTGAGGGCATTCATCAGGATTATTATGGTAAGTTTGCAGATTCATTATAACATTATTGTTTACTGGTACTAAAACTGGCACATTTCTATAGACAGAAAATGATGCACATTTTTACATGGCAAACATATGTAAAATTACAATATCTGCTATATATTGGGAAAAAGTATACCTTTCATCCAATATTTCCTAACAGACCTATAAAATTTCTAAATATTGGGACAAACAAATCTGAGCAAACAGTGCAGACCCAGATCAGACTGCTCCTGAAGGAGCAGTCTGATCAGGGCCTACACTGTTTGCCATTCCATCTGCATCTCTTGGATGCATATTTGCAATGTAACACCACAAATTTACATTTTCAGGACAATTTATACTGGTACTATTTCAGGTGTCCCAGTCTTTAGAATTTGTGTGGTTTGTCATTATATTTAACATGATTGGTGGCCATGAACACAAAGAAAGCCCAACTGATATATACATGTAATAAATAGTGTGCCCTTTCTCCATTTTTACTGCAAAACTGAAACGCCATACAGTCCGGTAGTATAACAAGATTCAATTCTAAAACAGTTGAACAGAGTTCATATTTTTGCTTTATTATTATTAAATTTTTTTTTATTTTTTTTTCATTTCTCTTTTTAATAATGTAAAACCACCACATTAAAGAAATTTCCTGTGTTATGGTAGTTTTTTGTGAGTATTGGGACAGTATATAGCAACACTAAAACTCCATTTTGTCAAAAAAGCATCTATCTACATGCCAAAAACTCACAAGTTTGAATCTTTTTTTTTGTTGTTTTTCTCCAATTTTGCAGTAATAAATACAGAGCTCTAGATAAGAGGGTGTATTTGGTGATAATTAGGGATAATTTTTGTTAATTCTGCATAAAAACATATGTTGTGACCCCCTCATCTGAACCGTCTCGACGAGACCGTTCAGATGAGGGGTCACAACATATGGTTTCGATGAGAAATAAGAAAAATTATCCTTAATTATCATCAAATACGCCGTCTTATCTAGAGCTCTGAAATAATAAGTGGTATTGTTATGAGGAGGCAATACCTCGACCGTTACTGGGTGCTGAGGGCACGTGATCTTGATCCAGGAACGTGAGAACGGAATTCACGTCCATCAAGTCAATACTCAACATACCAGAAAGACTGTCTTCTTCAGAGTTGAACAACTCTTGTTTCACTGGTTTTGGTCGGTCGCTGGGTGAGATATATGAATTGTGACTGGCCGAGAGTGGGGAATGATGGGATATCACAGTTGGCTGTGCTGTGGTGTAGATACTAAGATTGTCAAGATCATATGACTCAAACTGAGTTGTCGTATCCATAGCACATGAAATATCAGATATGAGACTCTGGGTTTCAACGCTGTCAATCGGCTGGTCAAACTGGATGATTTGACCATTTGTTATAGATGCCGAGGAATCCAGCGGCAGAAATGCTGTTGACTGTTGTGTATTGTAAGACGTGGTAAAGATGTTGCCGTGACAACTGACTGGTTCACTTCTAGTGACCAGATCTGACTCAGCGCTAACTGTTCCATGAGGCCACAGCTGTGTGGACATGACGGGGCTTGGACTGTTAACAGTGTTCACGAATGAAACAAGGTCAAAAGGATTCTTTGTGGGGCTGTCATTGCTTCCTGCAACAATGAATGAATTAGCACTGGTTTGTGGCATCTTGTTGTCGAGCATCATTCTCAGGATCTTGGTGCCGCTGCCGGGTGCCACTGTAGAACGGTTGTCGGCAACATCCATGGGCTGACTTTTCTCCATAATTTTTGTTCTGTTAACTTCTGATCTATTAAAATATAATACAAGAAAATTCACATTCAAACCTATTAAAGAACAAGTAATTTACACAAACTGGTACCTGCTTTTAAAACTACAAACATAGGGCTCACATACACCCACAGCCAGACACAAAAATTTACTGCAGATGTACAGATGTAATACAAATCCTAATAACTGACCCCTGGCACCAGCCAAAGGCTTTTAAGCACTTAAGTTTCACACTTTCTACAATCACATGTTAAAAGACCTTCAAAAAAATGGCTGGCTGAGTCCTCAATGCAAACAAAAAATGAAAATTAACGTGAAGATTATATCCACACTACATGCAACCATGCACATACTCAGACCACAATAAAACACCCTCAAAAGTGCAAATCCTCAAATCATGGGTAAAACATTTGCATATTTTCCAAAAGATAGGTATAAAAGTGTAAGGGTTCAGGGGCAAAAGATGCACACTCTTTATGGGCTTTAACAGTTTTAAGGTGCAAAAGATGACTCAAAAAGTTCAGGTATATATCATATTTCTTCGGTTATAAGACAGAGGTTTTCCCTTCCATTCCATCCAAAAAATCTCGATTAGTCTTAAAAGATAGAGAAAAACTTATCTAATAACTGAATTAAACACCATGATGTACATATTTGGGATACTTTATCTAGAAAAAAAACCTGTCTTATAACCAAATAAATATGGCGACCAAACCACATGCAAATCATCAGACCAGTAAAACAAACTCCTGCAAAGTTTCAGAAGATTGATAAGATTTGTACAATGTACCCGCCATCTATTCACTCTAACAGCATTAAAAAGGTAAAAATCACAGGGTATAAACCAGTCCGCCAATTTTCAGTCTATGACTGTCTGTCATATTTGGCTTCCGCTGAGACTGTCCGCGAACTATTGCTTCCTGCAGGGACTACTGTCCCAGAAAAATGGCTTCCTGCCGAGACTGTCCGCGTGACTGCTTCCTGTCGAGAGCCTCGGCAGGAAGCAGAATCACACGGACAGTCTCTGCAGGAAGCCATTTATCATGTACAGACATCTCTGCAGGAAGCAAGAGATCGCGGACAGTCTCGGAGGAAGCCAAATATGATGTGCAGTCTCTGCAGGAAGCGAAAATTAGCGGAATCGATTATACCCCGTGAAATTTGTAAACAAGATACCCAATGTCTATTGGGAAACGGAATCATGGAAAACCAAAAACTATGTTTCCTTCTGTTCCATGGGATTTTTATGACAATTACACACCATGACAATTTTAAAACATACGATCACATTACCCCAACACAGGATAATTATGGTGTATATTGAGCTCCAGAAAAGGTGGGGTTTTGAAGATAATTCCGAGATAATTTTTCCTATTTCTCAAAGAAAACTTACATTGTGACCCCTCATTACAACATCTCGATGAGGTGGTTCTAATGAGGGGTCACAACATATGTTTTCATGGGAAAATGTGGAAAATCATCATTTCGTACAGGCCAGCTAAAAAAATTTCGGACAGAGCTCTGAAGGAACTGCTGTAAAGTATGGTTTAGGTTTGAAAACTGTATAATTTTTCTGTTGCACCATTGAAATGATTCTGTGGAATCATCACCATGTCGGACCAACTAAGATAATAAGTTTGCCATCAAGACAATAATACCTGCTCCTTGATCTGCGCCTCTGTTTCACCACTGCTGGGGGTGGGGTAGATGGCCTTGACCTTCCACTTCTTGGAACCTCAGTGGTTGCGGGGGGTGACATAGGCTGCTTTCCTTTGGCAGCATTGGTCCCCAGACTGTGCATCTCCGGTACCAAGCTTGTAGCCGTAGTCATGGGTACATACCCAGAAGAGGCTGAGAAGGAGATTGGACTAGTTGTGATCCTTGGGATTTCAGGTTTGGGTGACGGTGGGGACTGTTTCACAACCAGGTTCTCCATCCTGCCAGACTTGTTTACAGCTTCATACGCTTCTTCCTCCAGTTTACTGGGATTGTTCAAGATAGACGTCTGAGTGCTGAACTTGCGGAAGGTCTCCAGAAAACCTGCAAACATAACTTAGTTATTAATGGGATATGTAATAGTTACATCATAGTTTGTCTGCCTGTAAGTGGAGATAAACCACGAGATTTAGTGAGTGGATTATCACCTGTACAGGCAGGTAAACTATGGTATAATTATTTTATACCACCCTTATCATAGTAGCCCTTGTTCCTTGCAAAATATTTTGTGCTAAAGTTGCCGTTTTCTTGCAAAGGCAGTGATTTGAAAATAAATTTTTGCTTGAGAAAGTTTTTCTTTTTGATTATGCGCTTTTCACTTGCGATTGCACTTACAAAGGTATAAACAGCATAACATTCCTGGTACGAATACCACTTTTCCCAGCTATGGGTGACTTCATTTTGATGTCACAATGTCTTCAATAACAGATGCAAGAGTACTGGTATACCTATGCCCCAAAGCATGCTGTCTATAACCTAACAAGTGCAATAGCATGCCAATTTTGCACTATCAAATACTGTAGTAATCTTAACAAACACCTATTCACGTTTTTCAGAAAGCAATTCATACTGACTGCCCATCATTTCAGAATTCCAGGCATAAAATCCTTAAAAACTATTTTTGTTTTTAGGTATGGTAGTGTATTCATTTCTTTATAGCACGTTAGGTATCACACCCAACTGTAGGTGATGACCAGGTACAGCCGTTGTTCTTACTGGATTAAACCCACTTATTAGCAGTGTCTCATCAGTTTCTACGCTCATTGTCATTCCATCAGCACCTTTCAGACCAAGAACTGCATTCAACTTTCAGATGGCATAACAAAACCAACCAAGTGGCATGTGTGCCCAGTCTGATCAGAGTCTTTGCTGTGTGCTTAAAGGGTAGCTAAGGGTCTAAGCTACTTCCATGTTGACAGCAAAGATGATCAGACTGGGCTGATGCCCAGGTTGATCCGAGTCTTCGACGGGCGCACATGCCACTTTGTTGATTTTGTTGTGTTGCATAGTTTCAGATATTCCAATTTCTATGGTACTTACTTTTTCTTAGAGAAGTCAGAGACAGTGTGTCAGTAACCCATTCATTGGTGGCCTGTGCAAACTCAAACTGGTTCATCTTGCCCGACATCATGCTGCGGTAAGACTTGTATAGTGGTCGCATGAAGAAACTGAACTGACAAGGGTCAAGGTCATATCTTAGAATTACAAAATTACAAGGAAGAATACTAAAATAGTACATGTAGTTTGAAGGTACCAGGGTCTGCATTTTGCAGCATCCCACGTCTTTATGAGAACTAAAATACTGTTCACCAAGAAAAGAAAACCAACTGCTACAGAACTCTGTTTATGTCTCTTCTCTCTCTCTCTCTCTCTCTCTCTCTCTATCTCTGCCTCTCTCTCACCAACCTCTTCACCTCTTCACACACACACACACTTCTCCACTCCTTTCTTTTCTTTTTCATTCTTTATGGCAATCAAACAAAAATTCAGACTGATCATTTCTGAGCCTGTGTTATTAGCCGATAACTGGTATCTGATAGCAGAGTTGGGACATGATGATTGTAATACAGTTCAATTAATCCTTAAAGTACTAGTACTTTTCTATTGTTTAAGGTGAAATTGACATTTCTTAGGACACTGACCCTTGAAACTAACCTTCGATAAATAATGTCGTTCATTGTACTACAAACACTTGTAGCAGCATTCAAGCTACTGACCTACAGCTAGTCAGTACTGAGATTAGTAACTTTAATGTATCAACCCTAATGTGCTTAAATATTGAGACACCTAAAAACATTAATTTTCCATTTGGAACAAATGGAAAATTAATGGTTTAAGTGTCCCAACACTTCAGCATATTATGGTATGTCAGGAGCTTCGATATGATTTTTTTTCCTGGTCAGGCAACAGGGGGAAAGGAACGAAATCCTTGTCATATTTCACAACAAACGATTTCACTTTTAACTTTTAACCTGCTGAGCACGAAACTATCCTGCGTTGCAAACAGTGTAGATCCAGATCAGCTGGCTTCTGAAGAAGCCATCTAATCAGGATCTACACTATTTGTCATTCTGATTGTAAATTTAAAGCAATAACTGGTATCAAGCAATCCAATTGGCTGAAAATTCAAAGTGGGTGTGGCATGTTAATTTATTCAGCGGGTTAAGGGTTTCCTTTTGCCTCCCCTCTCAATGGAGGTCCACTCAGAAAGAATTCACTCTCTAAAAGAAGCAAATTCTTTCCTTTTATAGAAGAATAACCCCTCTTACGGAGGGAAGCAAACAAGAAGTCACAAAAATTGCCTTACTTTAAAAAAAACAGAGGACCAATGGTCCTGTAGCTCACCTGACACCTTCTGTCAACAGACACAATTTGTCATTTCACTTTTTTGTTACAAATTTGAAACCAGTAACTTAAAAGGTGTGCATATTTTAATTTAAAAAAATCAGTGACCTTGAGCAAAGTTCAAAAAATGACCTTGACCTTTGATGACCTTATGTCTTCATGTATTCATTTAGTTAACCATATTTTCCAATTATTATATCTAGGCTTAAAAAAAATCCATGAAATCAACTGTTTAAGCATTTTCCCATATAAAAGCATAACATACCAAAGTTGACCTTGCCATATATTAGGTCAAGACCAATGCACCATCATGATTGTACAAACTATGATGGGCCCGAGTTCTCAATGCTACATACCATGCCCCAAGGTCATTGTGCCTTTGATTCAGGATAAGAAGATTTTTGATGGAGTTTTACCATATATGGGCATGGTGTCCATCTTGGTCATGTGACCATGACCAGCTCAACAAACTTTGGTTCTTTTAACCCAGTAAAGCTCCGTATGAAATATAGCTTCAGAGAAGATGTTTGAAAATGTTGGCAGGCAACAGAATCACAGTGACCTTGAACAAAGGCCAAAGAATGACCTTGACCTTTAACAACATATTATCTTCATAGGCTCACTTAGTTAACCATAAATACCAAATATTATATCTTAGACTTGAATGGTTTCTGAGAAATCCACTGTTTAAGCATTTTCTAACACATCAAAATTGACCTTGCGATAAATTAGGTCACACTCAATGCACAGTCCTGATTTGTATAAATTATGATGGGCCCAAGTTCCAAATGCTACATACCAAGTTTCAAGGTCATAGGCCTTTTGGTTCTGGAGAAAATGATTTTTGATCGGGTTTTACCATATATGGGCATGGCATTTGAGTTTTGTTTTAAGTGTAACATTGAATTCTATTTCATCAAATGAGCACCAAAAGTATGTTCTATAATTCATTGAAAGCTTCTTTACGAGTTGGGACAATTTCTTTCATTTGTTTTCGTCCCACTCTTTTCTGGGCTTTTCTCCCCGATGGGTCACCACTCCCACTCGAGGCTCGCTTTTTTACGAGTCGGGACATAATTTCTTTCATTTGTTTTCGTCCCACTCTTTTCTGGGCTTTTCTCCCCGATGGGTCACCACTCCCACTCGAGGCTCGCTTTTTTACGAGTCGGGACATAATTTCTTTCGTTTTCGTCCCACTCTTTTCTGGGCTTTGTTTGGGTACTTTGGGCATGGCGGCCATCTTGGTCATGTGACCCAGACACCGCATATAAACTTTCGTTCCCCCATCCCACTAAGACTCCATATGAAATTTGGCTTTAATCAGCGAAGTGGTTTCAGAGGAGAAGATGTTTGAAAATCTTGACGACGGATGGATGGACCGAATGACCTTGACCTTTAGCGACATAATATCTTCATTTGTTCATTTGGTTGACCATGTATACCAAGTATTGTACCTTAGACTTAAATAGTTTCTGAGAAATCAACTGTTTAAGCGTTTTCCCATATAAAAGCCTAAAAGCCTAACATACCAAAGTTGACCATGTCATAAATTAGGTCAAGGTCATAGCAAGGTCATCATTTGTATAAGCTATGATGGGCTCGCATGCTTGATGCTACATACCAACTTTCAAGGTCACAGGCTTTTTGGTTCTGGAGAAGAAGATTTTTGAAGGGTTTTTACCATATATGGGCGTGGTGGCCATCTTGGTCATGTGACCCAGATACCCTGAACAGACTTTGGTTCCCCCAACCCATGGAGGCTCCATATAAAATTTGGCTTTGATCGGCCCAGCAGTTTCAGAGAAGAAGACCTTTTAAAATGGTGGACGGACGGACGGACAGACAATGGACGGACTACGGAGGCCTGCCTATATTATAAGCTCACCTTTGAGCCTTCGGCTCTGGTGAGCTAAAACAAGTAGCCCAAAGGGCAACAATTGCTCACCTGAGAGACATTGTAAGTGATATTTAAGATGCTCAAGGGCAGCTAACTCCACAGTCAGTGGTCCAATCAGGCTGAAAATTAAACTCATCCAAAACATGTATGCCCTCATTTAATATATGCAAGTTTAAAAAGTATCCAATCAAGAGCACAATAGACAGAGCTGTCAAGGGCAGCTAACTTCGTAGTGGTTGGCCTGATCTGGCCAAAATTTGAATTTATTTAAGATATTATGCATTTCCTCATTACCTGCAAGTTTGAAAAGGATCGGATCAGTAGAAACCAAGGAAAAGTGGTGACATTGATTTTTTGGATGCTCAGGGCAGGTACTCCATAGTCAGTGGTGGGATCTAGCCGAAATGCTAAATAATCCAAGCTTTTATGCATATCCTCATTACCTGCAAGTATGAAGAGGATCCGATGAAAAATGAAAATGTGATGACGTTGTTTTCTCCATTATAAGACTATGGGATTTTTTTCAAACGCTCAAGGGCAGCTAACTCCGTAGTCTGTGCTCGAATCCGGCAAAATTTCGAACTCATCCAAGCTCTTATGTATGTCATCATTACCTGCAAGTATGATAAGGATCTAATCAAAAACCTTGATTGCAGCACCCTGAAAGTCAAACTTGCTCGAGATATTGTCATGCCCTACATTTGTGTGAATTTATTTTAAAATCCGTTGTGAAATGTAGGTGCTAGAGCGATGACAAAGTTTTTCTAAAAATAGCCACAGTGACCTTGACCTTGGGCACAGCATCCTGAAAGTCAAACTCGCTAGAGATATTGTCATGCCCTACATTTGTGTCAAGTTATTTCACAATCAATGGAGAAATGAAGGTGCTAGGGCGATGACAAAGTTTTTCTAAAAATAGCCACAGTGACCTTGACCTTGGGCACAGCATCCTGAAAGTCGAACTTGCTCAAGATATTGTCATGCCCTACATTTGTATTAATTTATTTCAAAATCCATTGAGAAATGTAGGTGCTAGAGCGCTGACAAAGTTTTTCTAAAAATAGCCACAGTGACCTTGACCTTGGGCACAGCACCCTCGAAGTCAAACTTGTTTGAGATATTGTCATGCCCTACGTTTGTGTGAAGTTGATTAAAAATCCGTTGAGAAATGAAGGCGCTAGAGCGATGACCAAGTTTTTTTAAAAATAGCCTTAGTGACCTTGACCTTGGGTTCAGCACCTCTGAAAGTCACACTTGCTCGAGATATTGTCATGCCCTACATTTGTGTGAAATTATTTTAAAATCTGCTGAGAAATGTAGGTGCTAGAGCGCTGACAAAGTTTTGCTAAAAATAGCCACAGTGACCTTGACCTTGGGCGCAGCATTCTGAAAGTCGAATTTGCTCGAGATATTGTCATGCCCTACATTTGTGTGAAGTTATTTTAAAATCCATTGAGAAATGTAGGCAATAGAGCGATGACAAAGTTTTTCTAAAAATATCCACAGTGACCTTGACCTTGGGCGCAGCATCCTGAAAGTCGAACTTGCTCGAGATATTGTCATGCCCTACATTTGCGTGAAGTTATTTTAAAATCCGTTGAGAAATGTAGGCAATAGAGCGATGACAAAGTTTTTCTAAAAATATGTGATGACGTTGTTTTCTCCATTATAAGACTATGGGATTTTTTTCAAATGCTCAAGGGCAGCTAACTCCATAGTCTGTTCTCAAATCCGGCCCAATTTCGAACTCATCCAAGCTCTTATGTATGTCATCATTACCTGCAAGTATGATAAGGATCTAAGCAAAAACAGTTGAGAAAACATGATGACGCCATTTTCCCCATTATAACCCTATGGGATTTTTTTTCAAACGCTCTTGGGCAGCTTACTCCGTTGTCTGTGCTCGAATCCGGCCAAATTTCAAACTCATCCAAGCTCTTGTGTATGTCATCATTACCTGCAAGTATGGTAAGGATCTAATCAAAAACAGTCGAGAAAACGTGATGACACCATTTTCCCCATTATAACCCTATGGGGGCTATCTGTTGCCATGGAAACCAGAGTTCTGAGTTGATCTGCACCAAAACCTAATGCAGCCTTTCCCCCATCCAAATGATGCTTCAGATAAAATTTGATTGCGATCGGCCCACTGGTCTCCGAGATATTTATGTTTGAAAGTGTTGACGCACCCACGCACCCACCCACGCACGACAGCTCGACTCCCATCCTATAAGCTCACCTCTGAGCCTTCGGCTCAGGTGAGCTAAAAAACAACAGAAAAACAGAGAGGAGTATCTAAACTCCTTATATGATTTTGTGTATCTAAATAGTAAATAACCTTGAAAAGCATGAAAAATGAAACAAGATATCATAGCTTGTAAACATACTGTAGTAAAAGTTGTATTTTATGATTGGTCTAGAAACAAGTCAAGGACAGACTTATTGGTTGACAATTCAAAGCCAGCCCACAAGAAACAAGCATTTATCTTACTGGTCCAATCATGACTTAATGGCTCTAATCACAGGTCAAATATGCTGGAGCAAATTATGATGAAAATATTCCACTACATTAAATACTTCCTTCTGATCAGATAATAAATGCATATATAGAGAAGTATTTCAGGGCTATCTAAAATAATCTTCTGCAGGAATATATTGATTGATCTTACTGCAAACTAGATTACAAGATTTTTTTTATTGTAATTTTTAGCAAATTTTTTTTATGTCATCAGAAATGCCTGACAATATTACTACACTCCAACTCCCCACTTATACTGTGCATAACTTTTTTGAGCCGTGGCACGACCATACAACAATGTACGCCCAGCGAAGACTCAGATCAGCCTGGGCATCTGCCCAGTCTGATAAGAGTCTTCACTGTCCGCATGCAGGTAGCTTAGACCCGTAGCTACCTTTTAAGTCCTTAGTGAAGAATCTGAGCGGACCGGGTGGATGCCCAGGCTGATCTGAGTCTGTCTGGGCATACAACAACATAGTTGGTTTTGTCGTGTCACGGCTCATTTAAGTTATGTGTGTTAGCGGGGAGTTGATAATCATGTTCTCCAACCTGCTCACAAGGTTAATCACTGGTTCTGACTACATATGAGGCTTGACAAAGCTTTATTTCAGGTAGAAATTTAACGGCCCAACGTGACAGAACTTAGCTGCAACAGGTAAACAGAGTAAGGCTGAAACTGTGTTTGATGTCAAAACTATAATCAACTATACTCTGGCTTCAAATAGCAGGAATAATAGAAATCTGTGTCATTCTGAGTCATACAATCAAACCTGTCTAAAGCAACAGCCGAAAGTCCATAATCAATTGCTTCTTATAAGATGGATCTAGATTTTGGGGACTGTTTTGGATTTGATTGGTTTGATGTTTTGGAAGAGAAAAACCTACCTTACAGCTGAATTACATACAACTAATTTACAATTTGGGGTACTTTTGGAGACAGAAAAAATGTCTTGTAATCAAATATTAATACTGATGGCACTGAAGTATCTAAATATTTACAGCAGAGATCTAGACAGTCATGGGGTATTGGTGATATATATGTAATTTTTGTTCTTTTCCATAAAATTGTACATGTATGTGATGACCCCTCATTAGCTAGGACGGCTCACAACATGTAGGGATATCTGTATGTAAAATGTCATTTAGGGGGACAAAATGATGGTTTAAGGTTAGAAATTTCAGTTTATTGTGACACATTAGCGGAGCTGTAAAACCAAAGTGGTGACCATAAAACCTACAATTTACATCCCAAAATGACAACTTTCAGTACAGTGGTCCCCATTCCAATGCACATTTTCACATTAACAACTTTCAGTACAGTGGTCCCCATTCCAACTCACATTTTCACATTAACATGTTTGAAAATGTTCTACACTGCACTCAAAGCAAGCACTATCAGCAATGTAAAACCAGAAGTGAGCTGGTGAAAAGCAGCATTAGGTTTGTAAAACTTTTGACATTATCCAGTCAGACGTCATGGATCATTTGTCTGTGCATGAGAATATGTTTTATTGAAACTTCTAACATGACGTTAACACTTCCCCCATTGAACGCATAAGAAGCATTGCATGTGAAAATTTATAATTCATGTTGCTAAAGTGGAGACATGCCAATTTCACACCTTGATGATGCTGAATGTAAAAATTTGCTTCTGTTATGTCAGCCTCAAAAAAAGTCTTTTATAAAAACGTTGTAATATACTTGCATTTTCGTTCTGTATAATGTTAGAATCAAAATAGTTTTTCCTCACCCATGAATTATTGCTGATTAACACATGTTGTCGGGCAGATACAAAGTTTAACTCACTTTGACCTGCCCTCCAACATCATGTGTGAATCAGCAATAATTCACCGGTAAGGAAAAATTATTTCTTAAATATAAAAAATTTCATAGAATGAGCATTGGAAACTCTGCTTCCACATAACTGTTCTTAAGTGGTAAACACACTTAATGATATGGAGCCAATGGAGTCACATCTAAGACATTTTTTCTTGAAAAGGATACAATCCAGAATTTCCAGTTCTTGTTAGTTTCCTCCCTCACGTATTCGTCATACAAAGAGTCCAGATCCCGCACAGGCTCCACAGTCTCTTTGAATCCATGGTCAGGAAGCTTCTCTTGTAAGTTACTGTGAATAAAAAAAGAAATACATGCTGAAAATAGGTTCTATAGGGCCAAAACAAGTACCCCCAGGCATCTGAAATAAATGAAATGGTATTAGTTCACAAGTACTAATGATCCCCATGTGACTGTTTAGATGACAAAACTGCAGTCATTTCAACATTTTCTGTGTGATTGCACAACTTACCCTTTAAAAATTTGCTAACTCGATGTCTTAATACATTTTTCTTGTAAAAGTTTTTATTTCACAGGAATGTTCAGAATATTATCTTTAATTAATTTGACCGTTTCAAGGCTTGCGATACAGAGGAAACGTCATCTAACAGTTGCCATGGGAACCATATCCAAGCTGCTGGATGACTTCTTCAGAACCACTGCATTTTATTATAAGCAACACAGAAATATTTATGGGCAATAACATCAAGCAAAGCAATGCTAAATTACAATGATCTATCGGCAGATATTATGTGATACCTAGATTAGCTGTGAAACTCGATCATAAATTCATCAACATGTGTACCTATCTATCTCTAATAAATAATCGGACAGCCTTTCTCAGCAGAAGTGAAGACCAAGATCAGCTTGCCAGCAGTCTGATCAAGGGCTCCACTACTTGCAAAGTTTTTAAAAGCCTCACCTGGGTTCGACGTTATAAAAACTTGAGAATAATCTCAAACTTAAAATAAAGCACACTGATTGGCTGCTTCCGAGCATGTGCTCGGAAGCAGCCAATCAGTGTGCTTTATTTTGAGTTTGAGAACGTACTCGTTTTATAACCTCTGGGCCTGGTTGAACATATAAACAGATGATAGCAATAAGCCACATTACTGAACTGACTGAGGTGCCCGAGTATTTATCTTCTTACAGTAAAAACAGAATTAACTTGGAACAGTCTGAAACATAATACAAAAGGTGAATTGCTACTACGGAAATGTATTGATTAACATTATTTTGAACTTAAAAAAGTGCAACATGATAATAAAAATAGTATACCTGTTTAAACCTGTGAATAGAAAGAAAACATGTATCCCAGCAAACATACAGCCTCATGACGTTGCGGAGACGTTTCGAAGCTGCATGTTTTCTCGGACATATCAAATGCACACAATTATAAACAATGTAAAATCCCAGACCTATAAGCTGACAACATATTACTTTATAGTATATAAGTAACTTATCACTTAGTGCATTAAATATAGAAAGTCCGGTCAAGCTCAGTTTGCAAGCAGTTTAACTACGGAGACAAAATTTTCATGTACATGAAAACTGCAAACAAGTCATAAGCAAGTGTAATACATATATAACAACCATGGGTCAGTAATTTCCACCAAAAACATATCTTCTATTACATTTGACTTAACGAAAGCAATGTATTTCTTTGACAGTTGCTTTTCTCAGAATGCTTGGAGAATCTCACCCAGTTAGACAAATATTTTTTTAACATTTATTTTCCAAAAACCCCTCTCCACACCCTTTCCCATCCTAAACCACTACATGTATTTCAATCTTACTATATATAAAGTATAACCTACAGTTCACATCATAAATTTATGTAATTGCACAAATGTATTCCTCATACGAAAAAAAAAATAAAAAAAAAATAAGGAAAACTATCAGATGAAATTACATGTAATTTCCTTATTTCTGAAGCATACCATTCTCAGAGTTCTCCATTAAAACTTACATATGTGTCATCAAAAAATGACATACATATATAAAGGTTGTGCTAATAAATACCACAAGGAATTTAAAAAAAAAAAACTCTAATGTTCAATGGAAATACATGATCCCATAACTGTACGATTTGTGATATAGGGATAAGAACAAAGTATGTCGGCTAAAAGGAATAAAGTTAAGTGGTTAATGCAAGCAGTGGTTCTGAAAAAGTTTGATGAAAAGACAGTTTGGTTACCGGCTAGTTTCGGTACCTGGCTAAAACATACAAATATTTCATAATATATATATGCTCTCAACAGGTATTAAACACACTATAATGAACGACATGATTATATAAATGTCCACCCAGCAGCTTGTATATACGAGGCATCTGAAAAACTATTAAAGAATTGTGGATATTAATGCATTATAAAATTAATTAAGCCAAGAATATTTCTGTAATAAATAAAGGAAATACACCAAATATACTTATATAATCTTACAGCTATAACATGTGAGCTACAATACTGTATCTCACTTTTTGGATCTGAATTGTAGTGTTACTAGCATAATTTGATACCTTTTTTGTTTGCATTTTTATGCAACTTGTAGCTCTAGTAATTCCACACAGTGAAGTATGGAAGACCATTCCAGTCACAATGAGTTTAAAGAGATTCAAATCTTTCATGTACTATTATATTTGACACACCACAAGACAATATGCATTCCAGTTTGCACAAGCAGTGAAGACTCAAACCAGCCAGCACACAAACAGCCTGATCTGAGTCCGTCTGCATCAATCTACAGAGCCTGAGAAATCTAAAGATTTGTTTGTCTAACACCTGCTCAGATTTTCTAGTGACCTGAATGGCTTTCCATACTTCAATTTTTACATCTAGTAACTTAAAAGAACTGACTTACTGAATTTCAGAACCAAGGGCTTCAAGTTCTAGTCTCAGGGCAGCAGCCTCATTCTGGCTCTGGCCGCAATCGGCTTTTAATCCTCGACAGTGTTCGGCCGCTACAATATTGGAGAAGGTTCAAATTTTTGGTTACAGGCCCCCAAATTAAGTTTGGAGACACAAAACATCCTAACTACAGAAAAAGGTCTTCTTAACACAACCCCTCTCTGATCCTGAAGCCTTCAAGTGAATAACCATTCCTATCTCTTTTTTTTTTTTTTTTTCGCTTTATTTTTCAAGGGGGAAGGGCTGGTTAGGATCATTTTTTCCAAAATAAACAAAGCAAAAATCAGAAGGCAACCATCAGAAATGGGTGGGTTAAAAAGCCTTGGCCCTAACTACAAAATATAATGAACAAAATTTTCATTTAAATTTAAATGAAAATTAACTAACACTATATGTAAAAGTCGGATATACTTACTCTTCAACAATATTGATGACTTGCTCTCTTTGCTGGAGCTGACATTACTCAACTCTGGAACCAGAAACCTCAACGTCTCAAAACCTTTCTGCAAAATAGAATGGTAAAATATGGTCAAAACCCCATCATAATTGAACAGTAAACACTGACGTTGGTTTGGCTGACCTGATGTTGATTTGGTTTCTGGAACAGCATGACGAGTATTTGTCTGAAATTGTGTCAGACTGTGATTTTGTCAAGGCTAAAATGATGGCCGGCTGGTGATATTTGTGATTTCTCAATATAAAAATATTAAAAAAGAAAAGAACAGATGCACCGACCCAGGCCCTACCTATCATTTTTTGAGATGTTACCCTAAACAAACATTTTTTTTATTTAGGCCTTACACTAAGACAGTAATATTATTCATTTTGTTCCAAGGCTTATAAATAGACTAATCTACAGACACAATTTTCTTTCAGCCTTTCTCAATGAACCCACCTACAACGCTCATTATTTTTAAACCTAAAAGCGCCAAAAATTAAAATAGTTAAATTTGCAAACAGTGTAGATCCAGATGAGGTGTTTGCCCTCTAGTGTTCGAATTCTCAATATGATATCGCTTAGACGAAACATTTTTTTAAATTCTGCAGATGTAAATTTTGTCGTCTGCTTTTTGGGGCATTAAGGGTTAAACCTAAAAAATTTTTAAAATTCTCAAACATGTCAAAACACTTTGATACTTTGGACCCGTGTCATTTGCATACTATGTATGTTTACACTCATTACTGTTTATTTTTGTTGGAAAAGTGCATCTTTAATAGTTTGTAAGAGTGAAACCGGTAGATCATTAAACAACCTGTTCATCTTCAATAGTTATATCATACTGATTAGAATTTGTACATGTCATCTCCTAAACTTTTCATATTTCTGGTGTATATTCAGTCATTGGTATTTTTGCTTACTTTGAGAAACTCAACAGCCTGCTGTACCTTCTTTCTCATATTGTGCAAGAAAAAAATTGATGTTTTGAAACCATAAAAAAGTTATACTTTGGGAGAAAAAAAATTGTGCTGGTTTCTAACTAGAAAGCTGCATACATTCTGCTGTAAAAATAGTCAAATAAAATCACTGACAGCTTGTATAATCTGTATTTGATTTATTTTTCTCACTTTTATTCTTTTTTTTCTGTAACTTTCTTCTTTTTTTCTTTCTTTCTACTAAATTTACCTGTATTTTGTCTCGTCTTTTATATTCTGCTCTTATGTGAGAGTCTCGTTTATGCCTCGGGATTGGGTTGGAAGGTCGCCCACATCGCTGTCTGGGAGAATGTTGACCTTTAGCCTTCGACCTTGATACATCATCGTCTCTTCCTCCACCATTGCTGTCCTCTGGAGAGGATGGGTTGGAAATGTTTGACGCCTGAAATAAAAAACAGGAAATTAAATTTACCCTTTATATAATAATAATAATAAAAGCAGACAACAAAATTTATGTTTGCAAAACTTCAAAAAATGTTTTGACTTTAAGCAATATCATATCAAGAATTCAAAGACTAAGAGGGCAAACAATGTAGATCTAGATGAGGTGGATCATCAAGAGCTGCCCAATCTGGATCTACTATGTTTGCAAATTTAGCTATTTTCATCTCTGGCCTTAAAGTAGGAAGTATGTTCAATCTATCAAATTAAAAAGTCTAAAAATGTAGAAACCTGAAAAAATTTGTCCGAAAGATTGAACACTCTGGTTTACAATTTAGTAATGTATCCAAAAGAAGCAGATCAAATTATGGCAAATAGTGAAGACTCTGATCAGACTGACCAGAATGCTCCTTCCTGATCAGGGTCTGCACTGTTTGCCCAGACCTATGTATCCCAATATTTATAATTTTTGCAGTAATTTTATAAATTTAACAATTTATTTTTTGTTTGTGGGAATATGGCCAGTGGTTGTGGGGTGCCATTTTACTATTTTTTTTTATCTTTCCTTCAATATTAGAAAAATGATTTTAATTTTTTTCTGTTATAAATGTAAAAACAATCTTCATATCACTGCAACAGTCAATTTCTTGTACCAACAGATCACTTTTCTTTCTTAATTTTATGAGAAAAGAAAGAAAAGCGACAAAAACTGTAAAATGGTGCCACAATGTTGATTCCATAAAATGCCATTTTTATTGCCAATCATGCCAGTCTAATTAATTTTGTTTTACAGCTATTTTAAAAGTGAGACCCATTAATCTCATTCAAAACAGTAGAAAACTAGTTTAAGAAGACAGATGGGCATAATTAAGTAGTTTACAAGATTTTATTTTAAATAAACCTGTGTAACTTTTACATATAAATCACTATTTTACTAGGGCAGACTATCTCATGAGCTATTCACAGATTTATATAGCTGCACTCAAGTGACTCTAGGTACTGGGTCAGACATACCTGTCTAGTGACAGTTGCAAGCAGCTAGTGTAGACACACTTCAGAATGCGAAGGGAGCAGGTCCTGCAGAGGCAGCCGATTTTCAAACACAATGCTGGCTGGTTAGTATTTGTTCAAATTTAGGATAAATAATGGTAATGTCATTGGAAATGGTGTGTCAATATTTTTGGGACCTTAAAAGTTTGAGAATAAAGACAACCTGTCTGGGCAAACATTGCTTATCCACGGACCAGTGAGCAGACTGCTCCTATATCAGCAGTCTGATCAGGGTCTACACTGTTTGTCATTCCATCTCCTTTTTTTTCACTTTTTTTTTTTTACTGCATTGTAAAAACAAGGTCAGGGATTAAGACTAATAATTTGGACTAAGGGGCCCACACTGCCAAAATTCAAAATTTAACATTACGGGTAGGGGTGTTTTCTCCAAAATTTCAGGGGCCCAGCCCAAAATTTAGGGGCAGTGGGCTACTGGGCCCCTGTCAGTCTTTATCCCTGAAGCTCTTCTACTTTTAATCATTACCCTAATGTGCTTATTAGGGACGAGCCATTTATTATCAGGTGGGGGGGGGGGGGGGCCGGGTACATTTTCATAGGGTTCACCAAAATTTTTCCGACCCCCCCTGTCTCACCAGAATAATTTTTCCGACCCCCCCAGATAGGTGACAAAATTTTTTATGACCCCCCCCCCCTATCCCCAGTGCCAGCTACCCTTCACACACACATACCATATTACCTATTTTATGTCAGACTGACCTCAATCAAAACCTAGCTGTATGAAACACCAAGAACATTTTCTTATTATAACAGGTTAATTACATGCAATCATGGTCACAGTCCCCAGAAGCCACAGTGTTTTTGCTGATGAATAGGCACGCGGAGAGCTGATATCACAAATATGCAGACGTTAAATTTAATCGAGCACAAAATCATGTACTTGACATGAGTTCAGAGGCACTTTCATACTGTTTCTAGCAAACCAATGAAAAGCTATGTTTTTGGATATGAAGCTGCCCAAGTTTTTTGTGTAATTTCCATAAAGTGTTTTAAGTTTAATTGAGTTTGAAAGAAAAGAGGATGAAATTTTAGGAGTAATGGGGGGTCTGGGGGACGAAGCCCCCCAGAAGCTGAGACATTTTTCAACATGAAGACTGATGGAAGAATTCTGACCCCCCCAATATGCCTCATAAAATATATGACCCCCCCTGCTCCAAGGCTTTTTTATTTTCCGACCCCCCCAGTACATCACAAAAAAAAATTCCGACCCCCCCTAAATGTACCCGGCTCCCCCACCTGATAATAAATGACTCGTCCCTAAAGTATTGGAACACCCAACATGATTAATTTTCCATTTGTCCCAAACAGAAAATCAAGGGTTTTTAGGTGTCCCAAAATTTAAGCATAAGGGTATAGGTGTCCAAATTTCTATAAATTTTTATAGTATTTACAATTTTTTAGAATCTCTGACTTGATTTTAAGCTAAGTATATTTTAATATTTTAGATTAACTGGAATGTAAATATAATTATGTTTTATTAAAACACCCCAGCAGGCACATGACGTTGAATTGACGTCGATGCGACGTAATGACTTTGCATCGACATCATTACCACGTCATTTTGACGTAATGTGCCCACTGGGACTTATCAAATCCATACTTCACATTTTATTCTGCTATAAGAAAGGATTTCTCTTCCAAAATTATCCTGTTAATGTAAATCAGCCTTTTAATTCAGCTATAAGATTGGCATCTTTAAAAAAAATAAAATAAAAACATCTAGACCCATCTTATAAAACAGAACAGACTATTAATATTTGGATTGTTTAAAATGGGTAAAATCTGTCTTACAACCAAATAAATATCATATAAAGAAGAAACAATGCATTACTAACTCGCAGAAAAAAATTATTTTTGAGCAAGATTTTGAGAGAGAGTGAGAGAGGGGTCACAACTATTTTTTGCCACATACATGTATAAGTCTGATCCTGAGGTCAGTTAAATGAATCTGAATGAATCTTTTAAATGGAAGACAAAATCTCATGCAAAAAAAAATGCAATAAAATATCAAGAAATGAAATGTACCTAAGTTCTCATTTGTCACAAAGTTTGGCTTATTGAAATATTAATACGCTAAGCCAGATAAGGTGTTAAAGTTCACTATCCTGTCTTATACTACCCCATTACTCTGACCAAAATTAAATGTTTGGAAACTCATGCTGCTATTAGGAAATGAAGTAAAAAGTTAAAGGAATATTTTATATGGGACACAGAGGCAGCTTGTTCTAGACCAAATAAAAGTGAGATTTCGGATTTCTTACAAACAAAAATGTCAGGGTAGAAAAATTTTGATTCTTTTGCAGTTTATTTCCACCTGCCAGATATGACTGAAAGTCTACAAAGAAAAATCACATTACATTTATTTCACAGACACTAACAAGTTCAAAAGTTTAGCCAATTAATCTACTTAATTGTGTACTCGGGTGTCTCCGTAAGAAATTTGCCGGAGATGCCCGAACTAAGCGGATTAAACCAGTTAAATCCATCCCAGCGCGCATGCCCAGTACTGGCGCGGTGACAGCTGAAATCCAATTGGCTTAGAACGACATTGACCTCATCAACAATGCACATTCATTGGCGGAATGATCAGACACGTGACCGCCGCAGGTCACTAGTATAAATATGTTGCGCACACCACTCACAATTTCTTGTCAGACAGATCTTCGAAGAGTGTACACTGAGCAAATGAATTTCATTCATAAACCCGATGACAGAAACTGAAAATTGTATAAAATTCTGAAAACAACGAAATGTTGACTTGTTAAATGAATGTGCACACAAAGAAACGTAAATTTAAATTACTTCTGCCGACATTTCGATTAAATAAAAGACAAAATTCGACAAAATAAACCTTGTTTACAAAACAACCAAAAAGTCGCATTGTCCTATCGGGTCATGTTGACATAAAACGCCGAAAACTAACTATAAAAATTGAAACAACTGATTTCAGACAAACCCACATAAATAACATTACCTTTCTTTCCTTCTTCGGTACGTCATATCCATTAAATATCCTTAAATTTTCCAAATTACAAATTTCTAGTCCGACGGTCATTTCTTCGGCTCGCATTGTACGGCCCGCTTTGCTGTGTTGAGTGAGATTACCGGCAACGTATAGCAATGTGCCGAAACGGACCGAAATGACGGTCTATTTATAGAATCTGTTTGCCAACAACGTAAAAAGATATTGAAGATGAAACTGGGTGTTCACACAGTTTCATGCACGGGTTCAATAACACGTTGTAACAAGTCATTTGATCATCAAAATAGCATTTGTTTTTGCAAGAGTGATCTACACAGCCAAAGCACTTCTTGGTTTTGTGTTCGGGGGGAGGGGAGTTACCACAAGTAGCACATCACACAGTCTTGTGTGATAAGCTCTTGGTTACCATCATAGGCGGCTGAAGACCTTAGAAATGACCGTCGTGCCTGCGTAGGTGTATATGAACGTCCATAATCTTGTATCCGCAACTCCTGCTTCTCATTTTGTCACCGGATGCACACGATTTTGATTTCTGACTGGGCTCATGATTACTGAGTTATGGCCCTTTCTCCGCAACGTCTAAATCACTGATCGATTTGATTTTTTCCTGATTTTTTTCTTCTTGCATGTTGCTTCGCTCCAAGTTCGGAGATTTGATTGTCACAGTTTTACATGGTTATGTCCTTTTCCTGATTTAGGCACTGTTTTCCCAACGTTTGAACTGTTTGGCCTAGTGATCTGAATTTCTGAAGAATGTACCGGTAGGTATTAGTTGCTCTGATCATTCTGGTTTGTGTGTGTGTGTGTGGGGGGGTGTATCTAATGTTGTGGGGTTTGTAGCCCGGACCCATGTTTGGAGTGTGTGATTCCACAAATGCATTGTTCATGTTCATGACAATAAGCACTCATTTTTACCGGGTTAACATTAACAGTTATTGTCCTTTAAAAACATTTTGGTTGGTTGGTTGATTTGGGCTTAACGGTCCTTTAAGACAACATTTCATACTATATCAGGCCGTTTCCCAGAGAGAGGGAGACAGAAAAGAGATGATAGGCGACCCCATCAGGGCTCGAAATTTACACTCGTCCGCTCGTATTTACGAGTAGCTGATCGGTAAGGACGAGTGGAAATTGTCACTGACTTGCCCTGCCGGACGAGTAGGTTTTTCCTCCATGAAAATTGTCTAATCATGCCGTTCAGGAAAAGCACTTTACAAATCGATCAAATTACAGCAAACAAATATTGACTGTAACGCAAAAAGCATGAAATCCCGCATCGTGTAATCTAAAAATGAAAATGGAAATGGCAAACTGTAAATAAACGGTGCGCCTGCGCATATCGAACATCGACCCGATGAGGATTCGCACCAACGCGGTTTCGCCTAAGTTGTTTGCGCTCTATAACTGCACGATTACAAATGCATAATCCAAATCAAATAGTTGTATAGGACATTATTTTCACGTCCTCTCTTGAATAAAGCAGAAAAAATCTACTTTGGTGCAGAAATCTTTATTAACGAAACCTGTTTGGCAAATCCTGAATTGGCACGAAACCATAAACCTACGGAAAGTACCGGAAATAACTGAGTGAAAATGAAACTGAAAGTAGAATACGTTCGAGGGAAAAATGAGTGATATCAGACAGATTTTAAGGACGAGTAGATTTTTGAAAGGACGAGTAAAAAGTTGAAAGCACTTGCCCTGCAGGACAAGTATGTTCACAAAAAAATTTCGAGCCCTGCCCATCCGCGCCTACTGCAAGCACAGTAGGTCCTTGTCCTGCTATTATCCAAATCCAAATTATTAGGACGCCATGGCACTGAAAATTACGCTGGACCATCGCCCGACCTCACCACCCCTTTCAAAAAAACAAAACAAAACAAAAACAGATAGCAAGACTGGAGAAGAAGACCGTGTCGGGACACAACAGATATTTTGCAGCCCTGCATCCAAGGGGTGGGCTTTGGAGCTTCAGCCTCGAAATCTGGGCTTCTGTGTTGTGTATAATATGTGTGCCCCCAAATAATAAGGAGTATCTGATGACAGTTTGAGATGATTTATCCATGTTGGTAGATTAAAATATATGTTGTGACATCTCATTAGAATTGCCTCGGCGATGCGATTCTAATAAGATATCACAACATATATTTAAAGGCAAAAGACATTGTCAAAAATTCTCACCAAACGGATCCCTAATTATGACATATGTTTACTAGCCCCCCCCCCCAAACACACACACACACACACACACACACACAAATCTCGGCACCTCCCAGTCCCACCAGTTATCCAGACCCCACCAGTACGTGGTGGTCTGGATCATGGCCTGTTTGGTATATGAGGGATGATTAAAAAGTTCTCGGCTCAACTTACGGCGTCTTGTGGATCTGACAGAATGTACTTATAAGGAAGGCTTTCATTAGATATCTGAAACATATCAAACACACACACACACACAAAAAAAACAACTGATGATTTTTGTCTGTTACATTGTCCATCAAACACAAGTAGGATAGTCGATTTTAAAACAACAAGGCTTAGTTCACATGAGCAAAGTTTCTGTGACAAAGTAGGTTTGGTATAGAAAAATATGCTAGTGTGAATGAAAATATATGCCACATTTTCATTTCCAAATTTATATGGCAAAGTTTATTTGACAAACAAAATGTGTCCGTGTGAACAGTAAATTTACAATAGAATATGTAACAAAGTAGCAAGAGATGAATACAGAATACTTTGCTCAAAATCAAATCAGTCTGATTTTGAACAGAAAATGTGGCATAGTTCAGTGGCCGTTCACACGGGTAAAGTTTATGCATATTTGTCCAGGTAACTTTGACGAGAAAGTCTTTGTTCGCGTGAATACAGATTCGTTCACACGAGTAAAGTTTCTGTGACAAAGTGGGTTTGGTGTAGGAAAATAGGCTCGTGTGAATGAAAACATATGTCACATTTCCATTGCCAAATTTAATGGTAAAATTTGACAAATAAAATTTGCCCGTGTAAACAGAAAATTTGCCATAGAATATGGAAGTTTACAAAGAAACTAGCTATGGCGATGAACACAGAAAACTTTGCTCATAATCAAATTTTTGATCTTGAACAGGTATCTTTAACAAAGAAAATGTGGCATGGTTGGCCGTTCACAGGGGCAAAGTTTATTTGTCCAGGTAACTTTGACGAATAAGTATGATCGTGTGAACACAGCAGCAAATATTTCCTTGCCAAGGTTTATTTGACAAAGATTCTAAGTCACATTTTTCTTTAACAAATAGTTTGCTCCGTGTGAACGCAAAATTTCTGTATTATAAGGATCTGTCATGGGTGTGAGGTGTGGATAGAAAAATCCGTCACGAGGGTCACTGTTCGGCATCACGAGGCTTGCCGAGTGATGCCGAACAGTGATCCCGAGTGATGGATTTTTCTATCCGCACCTCACACTAATGATAGATACTTTTTCTTGCACACCACGTTTTGTTTTAACTTCAGAACCTCTTAAAATGCATAATACTAGTGTTTGAGAGGTTTAAATTTGATTTTGAAAGAAGGTGCCGCTTTCAACGACCGCCATTCGGCTCTTTACGTCAACGACTGGCGTGCATAAACTGACGTCATTTTTACCGTCTTCGTGACGTCATCATCTTAAATGCCAACGTCACTTGACGACGCAGGTACGTGAGCTCCTATACAACCAATGCATTGACAGCTCGTGAATTTTTTCCGGTCCTGGGTCAGAACACCAGGGTAAGATGAGATTTTCTATCCCAGGTGAAGAGAATGGCATTTTCTATCCGGTGTGCAAGAATACAGTTTCTGTGACAAAGAAATTTTGGTCGTGTGAACGAGGCTTTCTGCAGCAAATATTTCATTTTCAAAAGTTTATTTGACAAAGATTCTTTATAACAGTTTTCTGTGACACTGAATAATTTGCTCCCTGTGAACGCAAAATGTTTGGCAAACTTTTTCCTAAAGTTTCCATGACAAAAAACTTCGCTCGTGTGAACGGAGTTTAACTCTTAAATATATTTGTCTTGCATTACTCTGACATTTCATTTCTCACTTGCTACAAGGCTTTCATATATGTTCTGCACTGGTGGTATCTGTAAATGCTAATGGCTTGATATTTTGACGCGTGTCGGCTCTACCGCACTCATCCTATTAAAACTTCAGTGCAAAATGAAATAAAAAGATTGGATGACCGTACTACCTTTTTTTAGATAATGCAGCGCCATCTACGTGCCTGTGTGAATCATGGCTATGTCTATTCGAGAGACTAGCTGACCGACCGTTTCGAAATAAAGATAATTTAACATTTTTTATTTGCTTCTTTGATTGAACATCAAAATTGCCATCGAATGCCTTATCATATATGTTTTTATGCCCCCAACTTCGAAGAAGTTGAGGGGGCATATTGATTTGGGCCTGACCGTCCGTCCGTCCGTACGTAACGCCTCATTTTCTCAAGAACCATAACTGCTGGGGCCTTGATATTTCATAGGTGGGTAGACTATCAAAAACTAGAAGACACGTATTTTTTTTCTTGTCTATCAGCCTTGTACTTGCAGGGTTATGCCCCTTTTTCAAAAAAACAATAAATGAAAGTTTGTTCCCAAAATCCTGGGAATACCGTTTGAGCTAGGATGCTCATATTTGGCATACTGCTAGGGGCTAAGGTGTAAATCACCTGATTAACTTTTGGGCGAATTCCGTCAAAAATGACTGAATTATGCCCCTTTGTTAATTTGGCATTTTTCCAACTTCTGAACCGTTTGACCTAGAATCCTAATTTTTGGTATACTACTAGTATTTGATGTACTGATCATTCTGATGGTGGTTGCGTAATGATGCATCCACTATTTACAGAGTTATTTCCCTTTTCTCATCTGTATAAAGCATAAAAATGGGTTGTCGGTTTCTCAAGAGCAATAACTGCTGGGGCCTTGATATTTATAAGGTGGATAGAGCATGAAAAATAAGCAGACCCATATTTTTTTTCTTTTCCTTCTGCCATGTACTTACAGAATTATGCCCCTTTTTCGAAAAATTACATGAAAGTTTGTTCCCAAAATCCTGGGAATACCGTTTGAACTAGGAGGCTCATATTTGGCATACTGCTAAGGGCTAAGGTGTAGATCACCTGATCAACTTTTGGGCAAATTCTGTCAAAGAATGACAAAATTATGCCCCTTTGTTGAATTTGGCATTTTTCCAACTTTTGAAGCGTTTGGCCTAGAACCCTAGTATTTGGTATACTATTAGTATTTGATGTGCTTATCATTCTGATGGTGGTTGCGTTATGATGCATTCATTATTGACAGAGTTATTTCCCTTTTCTCATCTGTATAAAACATAATTATGGGTGGTCTGTTTCTCAAGAACAATAACTGCTGGGGACTTGATATTTAGAAGGTGGATAGAGCATGAAAAATAAGCAGACAGTATTTTTTTTTCTGTCTGCCATGTACTTACAGAATTATGCCCCTTTTTAGAAACATTACATGAAAGTTTGTTCCCAAAATTCTGGGAATACCGTTTGAGCTGGGATGCTCATATTTGGCATACTACTAATGGCTTAGGTGTAGATCACCTGATTAACTTCTGGGCGAATTCCGTCAAAGAATGACTGAATTATTTCCCTTTGTTGAATTTGGCATTTTTCCAACTTTTGAACCGTTTGGCCTAGAACCCTAATTTTTGGTATACTATTAGTATTTGATGTGCTTATCATTCTGATGATGGTTGCGTTATGATGCATTCATTATTTACAGAGTTATTTCCCTTTTCTCATCTGTATAAAACATAATTATGGGTGGTCTGTTTGTCAAGAACAATAACTGCTGGGGCCTTGATATCTAATAGGTGGATAGAGCATGAAAAATAAGAAGACCCGTATTTTTTTATGCATATCGGTTTGGGCCTGACTGTCCGTCCATCTGTATGTAACATTTTAGGGGTGGTCTATTATTCAAGAACTGTAACTCCTGGGCCCTTAATAGTTAATGGGTGGGTAGACCATTAAAAATTAGCAGACCCATATTTTTTTCTTGTCCCTCGGCCTTGTTCCAAAAATCCTGGGAGAACCTTTAGAGCTAGGATGCTCATATTTGGCATACAGGTAGGGGCTAAGGTGTAGATCACCTGATTAACTTTTGGGCTGATTTCGTAAATATTTGACTGAATTATGCCCCTTTGTTAACTTTAACATTTTCCAAATTTTGAACCGTTTCACCTAGAGACTTGATTTTTGGTATACAGATAGTATTTGATGTGTCATTTGATGTGTCAATCATTTTGATGATGGTTACGTTATGTTGTATGCATTATTGACAGAGTTCTGCCCCTTTTCTTATTTGTACAAAACAATGTAGAGATGGTCTATTTCTCAAGAACCATAACTGCTAGAGCCTAGATAATTCATAGATGAATAGACCATTGAAAATAAGCAGACCCGTATTTTTTTCTTTTCCATCGGCCTTGTACTTACAGAGTTATGCCCCTGGTTCGAAAAATTAAATGAAAGTTTGTTCCCAAAATCCTGGGAGAACCATTGGAGCTAGGATGCTCTTATTTGGCGTACAGGTAGGGGCTAAAGTGTAGATCGCCTGATTACCTTTTGGGCTGATTTCGTAAATATCTGATTGAATTATGCCCCTTTGTTAACTTTTGCATTTTTCCAACTTATGAACCATTTGACCTAGAGACATGATTTTTGGTATACAGATACTATTTGATGTGTCGATCATTTTGATGGTGGTAACGTTATGTTGTATGCATTATTGACAGAGTTATGCCCCATTGGAGCTAGGATACTCATATCTGGCATACTTCTGGGGGGATCACCTGATTAACTTTTGGTGTAGATCACCTGATTAACTTTTGGGTTGATTTCGTAAATATCTGACTGAATTATGGCGCTTTGTTATCTTCAGCATTTCCCACATTTTGAACCGTTTGACCTAGAGACCTCATCTATGGTGTTTTAAAGTATTTGATGTGTGGATCATTCTGATGAGGGTAAGGTTATGCTGCTTTTATTATGCCCCTTTTCTTGTTTGTTTAAAACATTATAGGGGTGATCTTTTACGGAAGAACAATAACTGCTGAGGCCTTGGTAATTCATAGGTGACTAGACCATAAAAAAAACTAGCAGATCTATATACATATATATAATTATATATTTTTTTTTTCAATTGACCTTGTTAGGGTCAGGCATATAGTTGGGGGCATAGTGTTTTACAAACACATTTTCTAGTTTTTTTTTAGTTTTTAATTTCCCGCCATTCTCCATTATTGGAAAAAAACTTGGAATTCCTTCAATATACAAATCTAGAAAGGTTCCTAAATTAACTTTTATTATATACTTTTGATATAATAAGCAAATAAGAAAACGAGTCACCGACAAAATATTCAAGTTATCGAAGAAAAACTTTTATTTCGCACCGTTTTCATATTAGTGCGTCGACGTCAAATGTTATTTATCGTTGACGTCAGTTTCTGTTTCGCCCCATCGACTGCCATATAGACAGCTCGTTTATATTTACATTCTTGGTGTATTCCCTGAAAAGCCCAATAGTACAGTCAATCCTCTTTACAACGGCACTCATTACAACAGCAAAATTCTTTATAGCGTCATTTTCACGGGGGTAATACCAATGCTTCTACCTATGCTGTCGACCGAGACGGTACTGCGTATTTGGCTGTCGACCGAGAATTACGGCTTTCGACCGAGCAGTACTGCTGTCGATAGAGGGATAACACGCGAACGGAAGTTTCTTCGGTGAAATCCTAAGGTATTTTTCAATATTTTTTCTGTCAGACTTTGTTGTAAGATATTTTCCTTTTCTGCGAAAAGTCTTGGTGAGCGATTGTGTCGCTTGTTTTCGTATGAAGCGGTGTCAAACCCCAAAAAGTAAAGAATAAGCATCAATATGCCAAAAGTGTGTTATTTAGCCGATCTCGTTGCTAATCAACCATTGAAACACGTGGGAAATATAATTCCAAAGGTTAAACGTTTCAAGTTTGCAACGAAATGCACGTTGGAAAGATGTTCCGGGAGAGTTTTGTTTGCAGTGATACTGCTGTCGATGAGGTAATATTGTGTCTGATACTGCAGTCGATATAACATGGTACGGATGTCGACGATTCAAGAGGATTGCAGTGTATTTATAAAGCGGAACAAAATCATTTTTATAACTTTATTTCCGTACAGTATAGGACCATTCGTCGAAATTATCAGAGTCGCACCGTGACAAAACCAACAATGTGACATTTGCGCCCAGCGAAGACACAGATCCGCCTGGGCATTTGTCCAGTTTTCTCAGAGTATTATCTGCCCGCAAGGAAGGGCGTAGGTTCTTAGCTATACACTTAGCACACAGCAAAGGCTCTGTTGAGACTGGGCCAATGTCCAGGCTGATCTAGGACTTCGCTGGGCGCAAATGTCACATTATCGGCTTCGTGACTGTGTAGGTCATTATTTTATTAATAAGTACATGAAGATTTGTGAGTAAAAATGGTCAAGGTCATTATTTGACCTTTACCCAGGTCTCTCATATTTCGATAATTTAAACTGTAGTGTTAAACTGTTAATGAGTACATAAAGATTTGTGAGTACAAAAGATCAAGGTCATTCTTCGACCTTTAACACAGGACTCTCATATTTTGACAATTTAAAACATCTCTTGAAAAGCCACTGGGCCAATTGTCACCATGTTTCATACAGAGCCTTGAGAAGTTGAGGGAACGAAAATTTGTTCAGCGCGTCCAGATAACATGACCAACATTGCCACCATAAGGTAAAAACCTTTAAAAGTCTTCTTCTCCTGAACCAATTGACCAATGTCCTTGAACTTTGGTATGTAGCGTTGGGTACTCGAGTAAAACAAAGATTGTTCAAATGATGACCTTGAGTTGACCTTGACCTTTTTTACGCCAAGACCAAATATAAGAATATGCTAGAATACTAGATTTAATGGAAAGTTTTGAAGATTTTGGTCCAAGATTGTTCGGTCCATCTTTCATGTAAGACCATCGGGAAAAGAGGGTTGGTGGGTGGGCCAATGTACAGATAGATCTACTACAAAATTAAAAATAGTGCTCCTTTATAAGCACTGCTTCACAAGACATCTTTCAGTAGCGCAGCGGCAATAGGGCTACTTCACAAGACAGCTTCTGATAGTAGCGCAGCAGCAATAGCATTACTTCAGAAGACAGCCCCTGATATAATCGCAGCGGCAATAGCGCTACTTCAAAATACTCCCCCTTTTAGTAGCGCAGCGGCAATAGCGCTACTTCAGAAGACATTCCCTTACAGTAGCGCAGCGGCATTTGCGCTACTTCAAAAGACATTCCCTTATAGTAGCGCAGCGGCAATAGCGCTACTTCAGAAGACACTCCCGGCTTATAGTAGCGCAGCGGCATTAGCGCTACTACAGGAGACAGTCCATTTTAGTAGCGCAGCGGCAATAGCGCTATTTCAAAAGACTTCCCCTTTTAGTAGCGCAGCGGCAATAGCGCTACTTCAGAAAACATCCCCTTATAGTAGCGCAGCGGCAATAGCACTACTTCAGAAGACATTCCCTTTTAGTAGCGCTGCGGCTTTAGCGCTACTACAGAAGACAGCCCCTTTTAGACGCGCAGCGGCAACAGCGCTACTTCAGAACACTTCCCGTTGTAGTAGAGCAGCGGCAATAGCGCTACTTCAGGAGACATTCCCTTATAGTAGTGCAGTGGCATTAGCGCTACTGCAGGAGACAGCCCCTTTTAGTGGCGCAGCGGAACTAGCGCTAGTACAGAAGACATCACCTTTAATAAAGCAGTGGAACTGTGCGACTTTATAAGTCATCACCTTTCAGTAGCTCAGCATTTTATTCATCCCTTAGTCTTCAGTCATAACTCAGTTGCCAAAATTTAAAATTTATGTTATCTTTATGGTAATACTTTAGACTTTTTTGATCAGACATTATCAGACATACTCCCTACAGGGTCAGTGCAATCAGGTGGAAAAAAAGTAGATCCTGGGAACTGGGAAGGGTCACAAGCAGTGCCCAGGTTGAGCTGAACCAGGCATATTGTCACCTTAAAAAATGGCCTGAGAATGTCACAACAATGCTTATTCAGTGTTACTGCACCTTAATTTCTGGAAGCAATGAATCCAAATCTTCCTGACACATGACAACCATTTACAACAAGATCCTTATGCAAGGGCATGAAGGGCCCGGGATCGCAGGGCCAAAGGCCCCTCGGTCAAGGCTATCTTGGCGGTGCTGTTCATTACTGAGCAATCTTGGCGGTGGCCCTTTACTATCAAGCATGATCGAATCAGCTCTTTACTGATGACACCGGACACTAGGCAAGCACCACGGCCGAAGGCCGCTGGGACAAAACTCCCTACAGGGTCAGTGTACTAGATGAAGTCAAGCTGATCCTGGGAACTGGTAAGGGTCACAAACAATGCCCAGGTTGAGCTGCTGTACTAAAGGGCGAAGTCCTCTTAAGAGGCACCAATGCCACTGCGCCACTAAAGGGGGAAATCTTTTTAAAGGGCGCTAATGCCGCTGCGCTACTAGAGGGTGAAGTCTCCTGAAGTGGCAATAATGCCGCGGCGCTGCTACTAGGGGAAGTCTTTTCAAGTGGCGCTAATGCCGCTGCGCTACTACATGTTGAAGTCTCCTGAAGTGCCGCTAATGCCGCTGCGCTGCTACAAGGGGAAGTCTCCTGAAGTGGCGCTCATGCCGCTGTGCTACTAGAGGGTGAAGTCTCCTGAAGTGGCGCTGATGCCGCTGCGCTACTACAGGGAGAAGTTTTCTTAAGTGGGGCTAATGCCGCTGCGCTACTAGAGGGTGAAGTCTCCTGAAGTGGCGCTAATGCCGCTGCGCTACAACAGGGGGAAGTCTTCTTAAGTGGCGCTAATGCCGCTGCGCTACTACAGGGGGAAGTCTTCTGAAAGTGCGCTAATGCCGCTGCGCTACTAGAGGGTGAAGTCTTCCTAAGTGGCGCTCAGGCCGCTGCGCAACTAGAAGGTGAAGGTCCGGCCACATACTTTCTCCTTCCGCTGATTCAAGAAGGGCAGTTGTCAGTTACTGGCAAAAGTATGTGCACTTTGTACTGGTTAACCGCTTAGGAGGTCTTAGCCTGCCCAGGAATAGTGTGATTAGGGTAACTGACCGTCCCGACATGACCATAGCTGTGTACCGTGGACGTAAAACAATAAAACAACAACTCTCATATTTTGACAGTGTAAAACTGCCAGGTCTTTTCAAATGATGACCCTAGTTTGACCTTTTTACTCAGGTGAGCGATTCAGGGCCTCGCGGCCCTCTTGTTACCATTATGTTAGGTGTAAATCTGGGGTTACGTTCCCGTGATGGTTAATAGTTTTCGAAGTTCTTCTTAATATGTAACCAAGGAAGAGAAAATGGAAAGAATAGTGCTTTTGTTTACCTTGATAATTGAAAAATAACCAATTCCGAGTTACTGTTGTTTTGGTGGTGTGGGAGTAGGCGGGAAGGGGTTGCCTTTTTGTAGTCTACTACGAGAGGCGCGGTAGCCGAGTGGTTAGAGTGGCTCGGCTATTGTGCTGAAAGTCACCGTAAGGTCGTGAGTTCGCGGCTCACTGTCGCCATACGATGACTGGAAAACTCTCTCTGTCAACCCAGCAGTAAATGGGTACCTTTTTCGAATCAGGGAAGGATAAGGCAGCGAAAGGAGGGGGATGGGCTCCGCCTTTCATCAGCTGTGCCCATGAAACAGTGGGTCTCTAACCCCCACTGCCCCTACGGCTATTAGGCTATGGGAAACCTGTACGTCTAGTCAGTGATTACAAGTTTAAACTTGAAAGCAGATCTGGGCAAGGACTGCAGTTTTTTAATTCTATAGTTGATTATAGAAAGTGTTTAGTTTTTAAATCAGTCGATGACTGCATTTTTGAAACTTGAATGTTGCAAAAATGGACGTTTTTCACAAGAAGATAATTGTTCAAGGTTGGTTCGATTCTACCAGGTCGCATGCCGTCAATGGAAACTCATTCTGACATGTTTTCACAAAACGGATTTAGATGATCATCAATATTTGTGAACGCATCATTCTTCCAAAAAAAAAAAAATGCACGTTTATTACGCATGTGATGATAATGAAATCTGCTGAAAGTCATCTTGAACAGGCTTAAACCACAAGCCGAAGAGAAAATCGCTGAAGAACAGGCTGGGTTCCGAGCCGGAAGGAGCACCACAGAACAGATCTTCAACCTTAGAATCCTGTGTGAAAAGTATCTCAAACATCAGCAGAATCGGTACCATGTCTTCATTAATTTCAAAAAAGCCTTTGGACAGGGTATGGCATGCAGCCTTAGGGGCCACCATGCGGAAGTACAATATCAGTGCAAATATAGTTCGCACCATTGAGCAGCTATACGACATTGCTGCAAGTGCAGTCCTGATGGACGGCAGCACAGGAGAATGGTTGAGAACAACAGTTGTAGAAAGACAAGGATGTCTTCTGTCACCCACCCTCTTCAACATTTTTCTCGAACAGATCATGTCTGATGATCTGGAAGAAAATGGCGGAAAGATTAGCATAGGCGGCAGAAACATTACCAATCTGCGGTGTGCCGATGACATAGACGCTCTAGCTGAGGAAAAGCAGGAACTAGAAGCCCTAGTTGAAAGTCTCGACAAAACCTGCACAAGATATAAGATGGAGATCAGTGCTGAGAAGACCAAACTGGTAACAAATAGTGCAGATGGCATTCAGAGGGAGATCGAGGTAAAAGGGCAGAAGCTGGGTACTGTAACAAGCTTCAAATACCTTGGAGCAATTGTCTCAGATGATGGCTCAAAACAGGAGGTTCTCTCAAGGACTGCACAAGCCACTTCAGCTCTTACTAAGCTGAAACCAATTTGGAGAGATAACAACATATGTCTTGGATCAAAGGTGAAGCTTATGCGCTCCCTTGTCATTTCCATATTTCTGTATGCCTGTGAATCGTGGACCTTGACAGCAGAGTCAGAGAAATGAACGCAGGCCTTTGAGATTAGTTGCTACCGAAGGTTACTAAACATTTCGTACAAGGACCATATAACCAATGAGGAGGTTCGCAGGAAGATTCAAGCAGCTATTGGAGAATATGACGAACTCCTGACGCTGGTCAAGAAACGGAAACTAAGGTTGTTTGGCCACGTCTCAAGGTCTTCTGGTTTAGCAAAGACGATTCTAAAGGGCACAATGAAAGGAAAATGAAGAAGAGGTAGACAGAAGAAGAAGTGGGAAGAAATTTCTGAAGTATGGACAGGGATAGATTTTGCCAGCTCAACTAGGGCAGCTGAAAACAGGACACGGTGGAAAGGGATTGTTTCGAAATCATCCGTGGTGCCCGAACGACCTACATGTAGTAAGGTTATGGGATAGAATAGAATAGAATAGATGATAATAAATTCGGAACGTTTGCCAGCAAACAAAAGCACATCAATACATGACAAACCTGCTTTTCGCATATTGTAATAACAAAGGTACAGATCAGCCTGTGCATGCGCATCCGCGCAGTCAGGACAGCATCGTTGTTCATAGCCTCGATAGTAGCCTACAATCATGGGATTGAAGGATAACGAAACTTTAGAAAAGTTTCATAACGAAACTTTTGAAAAGTTTCATAGCGAAACTTTTGTAAAGTTTCATAACGAAACTTTTAAAAGGTTCGTCATCCTTCATTTCAGATTTCAAGCCTCCAGAAAGCTTATGAAGTTGGGCAGGCGGTCGGTGGTTGGTGCCACTGGACACAGATTTGTGAGAAGTTCGTTTATTTTCCATGTGATTTTGAATCACAATTGATTGTGAAAACTAAAAAAAATAACATCAGTTGTCTTTGTTAAACTGATAATATCTCATCAGAGAGAGAGAGAGAGAGAGAGAGAGAGAGAGAGAGAGAGAGAAAATAAGAAAGAGAAAGAGAGAGAGAGATCGTATGCAGTTGAGCCAATCGGGCAAAAAGAAACGATCCTACGAGTAGATATGACCAGAAGGATCTGGGCAAGCCGTGTAGAATCATATCAGATCTTCTTCAAACGAAAGTATTCGAGCCGCTGCAGGACAAAAAAGCAAATTGATGTTGGGCCAGATAACGACTTAGATCAGATTCGTCCAGTTTGATAAGAGTGTTCATTGCGCTCGATGGATTGATTTGATCTAAACTTCCTTCATGAAGTCTCCGAAGAATCTAATCATACTGGGCTGATGACCAAGTGATCTGAGTCTTCGCTGTGCGAAACATAAAATACATGTACGTTGCAAAAACTGTACATTTTATTTGCTAAATGTAAAATGGAATGCCCAGAGACTGAGAGAGTGCTGCAATCAAATGACGTAGCCTATCACAGGCATCAAGAAGAAGAGAACCCCCTCCGAACAAAATCCACAAAATAACAAGTAATCAATATCACAACAATTAGCTCTTTCTTCCCCAGCCGAGGTTGTAAATCTGCTAAAGTTTACATTTAAACGTGATAACAACAGCTTCGGCAATACAAAATACGATATAAATCACCTACTGCAAGTGATATTAAGTACGTATTACACCAGAACCGTCGCCTAGGAACGCCTTTAAACGCTTACTTTTATTTTCATTACTCCTGTGCTTCATTTATACAAAGGGTCTGTATTGTGCGCCTTGTTCTTATACAATAGTCTGTTGAGTGACTTTTTGTACAGACTCAACCAAAAAATCCCATAAAATGCGTTGGTTTTGACTTAAATCTACAACATGCCATCTCCAATCACTATCGACAGCCGTACCGTGCAAATATTTTTACAATCGACAGCCGTATCATTGGTCATCGACAGCCGTATTGTAACTTTTTTAAATCGTTCATAACATCTAGCAGAAACAATAAATAAATGAGGCTAATGATATTAGTTCGCCAGAGCTCCTTTGCAAAGCAAACTGTCCAGGCAGTTTTATTTGTCTCTGACAATTGTAAATGCTGAAATTTTGCAAATAAACGAAGAAAATGGAAGTTTTTGATACCAAGTACATTTTCGTAAAGATCTTTGTGTCACAACGCTTACCAAGACATCAGATATAAAGTTTAACACCTCTTTGACGATCGGCGGTGATTAAAATGTTTCTTTTTTCATTTTTCGAAGCTCAGAAGGCACCCGAACTTGGATACTAACACCATCGACAGCCGTACTGCTCGGTCGAAAGCCGTAATTCTCGGTCGACAGCCAAATACACAGTACCGGCTCGGTCGACAGCATAGGTAGAAGCATTGGTATTACCCCCGTGATTTTGATTTGCATGGAATGGCTTTATTGTTCAAAATATGTATTCGTTATAACAGCAATTTCAGTTTAACGTCAAAATATTTGGGAACAAATGCTGTCGTTGTAAAGAGGGTCCACTGGTTACCTAAACCATTAGAACGTGATGAAGTTTACATTACAATAATTTCATTAAGCCAGGAGACGTCACATGACGGCTTTAAATGACGTCAAACTAAACCATGGCTCTCTACAATCTTACTGGTCGTCGGCGACGTCATGACGTCAATGACGCCGTTCCGCTGTTAGCAGAAAGACTGCGTGTAAATGTATTACTGCTTCAATTTTAGCGCTCATATAAGACTTTTCGTCAAGGTTTTGATTGAAACGAATGTAAATTTAAGCAATGAACTTTTTTTTTCTGATTTCTATCGAAGTGTAAACTACATTGGGTCACTAGCAAAACTTACATGAGCTCTTCGGGATTCGTTCAGTTTACACGCGACCCAATGTAGTTTATGCTTCGATAAACCTCAGAAAAATAAAATTCTTTCCTTAAATAATTTCATTCCCTTTTATTTTCCTCAGATGAACCTGTTTCAGAGAAACAGCATTCATCTTCCATGAACAACAGTCGATCACGCGACGTCGGTGGTACGCAACGTCACATGTAAACAAACGATGCCATTGACTGTTGAAGCGTTCTATTTGACGTCATGTAATGGTGACGGCTGTTTAACGTAAGCGGCCTATCTGTTGATTAGTGACAGCTTCTCGTCGTATATTTTACAAATGTTGCTCTTAAAAATCGAAAATGATGCTCAAAATAATTTTAAAATTAAATGTAATTGTAAGAGACAAATTTCATTTTTCCGAAGTTCAAGGAAGAATGAACACAAAGGGCCATGTGCAAAGTTAACGTGAACGCCCTTCGGACGTCACTTACTTTGCACATGACCCATTGTGTTCATACTTCCATAAACGTCGGAGAAAATTGAAAATGTTTTAAAGCATCGTTAGCCTAACGAGCTCTTTAAGAGGTCAACTCGATAAGTGCTTTATGACTTTATAACCAAATACGCTAACATTTGTTTTGAAAAATATGAAAAGCTTTTGCCAAAAATGTGAGAAGCTTTTGCAATCTCACATGTTTTCAACAAAATCTTGCCGTTTGCCATATTTGAGATATTAACGATTGAAAATTTAACGAAACGTTAACTGATGGCGTTAGTTTTGAACAGCTGACCCCAGATGTTACGGTGTGTAGGTACGCTTCCATGTTGACTGCGAGTTGGCAGAAGAAAGGGTGAGAATATAATATTAAAGAGTGAAAAGGTGTCATATTTGCCAGCACAGTTATATCACTTGAAATTTGAAAACTAGAACAGGTGCAACGTCATCTATGGTGCCCTTACTGCCCTATCTACCTTGCAAGGTTAATGGATAAACAAAACTAGTAGTATTATTTATGAATTTCCTGCACGAAATGCATTTCTATACGACTTCTTTGCATTGGTAGTGTTTACTCCGTTCTAGACTTTTCCGTACGTTTGTAGCACTGAAGGTAATTTCTGAGATATGTCACTGTCTTTGACAGGCTATTGCATGCAGCCCTACAGGCACTATACGGGTCCAAATACAATACAAATCTAGTTTGCTCCATTGGCATTGAGCGCCTCTACGACAAGGCCACAAGTACAGTCCAGATAAATGGCAACACGGAAGAATGGTTCAGAACAGCAGATGAAGTTAGACAAGGATGCTTTCTCTCATCCACTCTTTTCTTGGAAGAACATAAAGGAAAGATGGCCATAGGCGGCAGAACCAATCTGCGATTTGCCGATAACACTGGCGTTCTTGAGACGTTCTCAGTTAAGCTGGGCCATTCGCGGACGAAAATGGCCCTATATACAACCATGCCAGAATTCAAGAAAAAATCACGACCATAATGCTCATGATATCTGCTTTAAAGCTTTAAAATATTTTCAGATAATAGTTTAAGATTATGGAATACCAACCATGTTTAGAGATATACCCTAACAATTAAAAATGGCGTATTTTATGACGTTATTTAGATACGTTGAAGAACAATGTCGCATACGATTTATTTGACATGCGTAGCATTGCACTTTTACCAATCTACTGATATTTGATTATTTTGGCTGGTTTCAATTTAAAATGTTTTTCTTTGCTTTTCTGGAAGAAAGGGGTTTTCTATGAAGCGCTGCTTAATCAAATGACGCCAACTCTTTCAAAACGTGATCTTTGTGATGTTGTGACGTAGGTTACGTGTGACGTAGGTTACAGTTCACACTTTTGACGTTTTATACCATTTAATGTTTCAGTGCATGAAATCTAGGCACAACATCTTGTAGCTGTTACTAGGCAGGATTTTGCACATGAGTTTCAGAGCGGTTGCTTTGCTCAGTTTTAAGAAAAGCCCGTGACGTAAGGTTACATTCTTAAAGAAAAATGCTGGGGTAATGTACTTTGAAGTCGAGTAAAATATACAAAATGGACCAAATCTGCACAAATTATATAAACTATTAAGGAACACATATTTCTTCGTGTGATCTTGTAAGTTTTATGATGCTGGGCCATTTTAGTTAATACATGTATCACGAATTTAGAGCTGTGACGTAGGTTACATGAAATTTGCAACATTAGTTCCCAGTCTCATTTCGTAGCAAAAACTACCCTTTGAATATTGTTTAAGCGGGGAAATATATAAGAAATCACCTGAATTTAATAATGAAACTCGATTTTAAGGAGTGATTTATCTTTTTTAGCCGTGCGGCGTTCATATCTATACAACGACAATATTGCGACATTTAAAAACGTCGCCTTTTAAACCAGGGTATCATTATTCGAACCAGTGTTAAAAATGTCTAACAAAACACATGCATGTCTTGGTACTTTTATCTACTTCTTTAGACAGAGGGCTACTTGTCAGAGGGTAAACAGGACCGTTCTTTTGTAATTTAAAGAAAAGCATATACGAAGGACAAAAATAATAGCTAATGGCACAGCTTAACTGAGAACGTCTCACTTGCTGATGAGGAACAGGGACTTGAAGCTCTTGCTGGTGGTCTCAACAAAACTTGCACCAAAAAGATGAGATAAATGCTAAGAAGACCAAACTGATGACAAACAGTGCCAATGGGCCCAAAAAGTGGACAGAAGCTGAGATGTGTAGCAAGCTTTGAATACCCTTCAGCAATTGTCTCAGATGATGGTTCAAAAGCGGATGTTCTGTTAAGGCTAAACTTTGGTAATTTCCACGGTCCTTTTCTTGACCATGGTCGGAAGTTCATCATATCCTCCAAAGGCTTCTTGGATATACGGAGAGCGTCATCTTTAGTTATGTGGTCCTTATACGAGATGTTTAGTAGTCTTCGGCAGCGTCTCATCTCAAAGGCCCGCATTCTTTTCTCTAAATCTGCTGTCAATGTCATGGTGCACAGGCATAAAAGAAATATGGATATGACGAAGGAACGCATCGGTTTCACCTTTGATTTAAGAGATATGTAGTAACCTCCCCAGACTGGATTTGTAGAAGCTGCAGATGATTGTGCAATCCACATCTCAAGATCTTCTGGCTTTGAAAAGACGATTTTATGTAGGGAACAACGACTTCAAAGTCAGTAGTGCAAATTATGATAATAATTTGTATAAAATGGCGAAAAGTTCTGTGCTAAGAAGTTAACAAAGAGGGGAGGGGGCGATGCCCCACAGAAGCCAAAGCAATTTCCCAATTTTAATGGCAATTTTAAGACCGGAAACAATAGAGAAAAACTAGGGATGATGATAAAAAATAGGGCTTTTTTTGGCGGGGGGGGGGGGGGGGGGGGGATTTTGCCTTTTAGAGTGTTTATTTTGCCATAATGGCTTTGTCTCCCGTAAGGTAGTGACTCTTTTGCAATTCAATTTTAGTGGAAACATTTACTTAGTAACGCGGCAGATCAATAATACATGTATGTGAATGTGTATAGGATTGTTTTTAAATGTATGCACATGCGGGCCTGCTGGTGTAAAACAATTGTAGATAATATTTAAATATTACTATAAATATGGGGGGTGGGGGTGGGGGTCTGGGTAGCACAGCCCCCCCCCCCCCCCCCCCTTTCCCCACAAAAAAAAGTCAGAGACATAATAAAAACTCAATTTAAATGGAATTATTTGCAGACAATTTTTTTTTTGTTGTAGAAATTTTGGATGGAACCAGGATTTTTTTCACTTACGTTTGAGGCCAGAATATTTTTTTAAATCCCCTTATGATGAGACAAGGATTATATACTCCCCCCCCCCCACCCACCCACACACACAATATCAAATGGTCGGTTCCTTATAAGACAGAATAAGTGATCTTCATTTTATGCTCTGTTGAGAACTGGGCCGTGACTATTTATATTGTTGGTCGGTGTTGCGTTGAAAGTAGACTACAGGTTTTACCCTCAAAACGCGGGTGAACGAGTTGTTTCCCTTGAACAAGATCTTTAAAATTTTTGAGCAACACGGCGGAAAATCTGAATCCTATCTGAAACTTTCAGGAAAACCTTTTTAAAGTAGTCTTCTTTTCAAAGCTGATTCATTCAATTTCTCATGATATTTTGGTGTTGAGTTTTTTTTCCGAGATTTTGAGTGGCTAACTTCCTGAGGCTGGACCAGGGAAATGTAAGAGACAAGGAATAACAACAGACTAATTGGACCAATTAGCACCAATTAGGACCAAGTCAGCTAAATTCGGACAGCAGGTAAATTCGGACAGTGACTTTCTTTCCTTTATATGTCAGTTAAATGGAATTAAAACAAAAATAACTGGGCAAACAGTGAAAATCCTGATGAGACGGCTCATTAGCTGATTAGGAGCCGTCTCATCTTGATTTTCACTGTTTGCAATGGTATGTCCGAATTTACCTGCTGTCCGAACTTACCTGACTTGAGCCTAATTAAGTCTTGTACGGCCTCTACGGAGAATACTCGGAGAGGGGCTAATCAATTTGATAATATTGTACCCCATCATCGTTACCACCACACCTAGACAAGGAACTGATTTTTATCGCCGTTTCACTATCACGTGAGGCACCTGTTATTTTCTTAATTTCATTAATTGGGACAGACCAGTTGAGAAGTGCGGTGGCTCAGTGGTTAGTGCACTTGACTTTGAAGCCAGAGGTGATAGGTTCGATCCTCACCCGAGATGAAGTCTTCCTATGTCTGAACACGTTTTTCTAGCATCATTTGCAGGGATGATGTTAACAAGTGTGCTGTCCTTCAGATCGGGACGTTAACTGGAGGCCCCCTGTGCAGGGAGAGTCATCCCCTGTGCAGGTTAAAGATCCTTACTATAGCTACATAGCTATATGTAGACTTTCATCCTGCAACACCAGAGTGTACACAATTACACCGTCTGTGTCCCCCTCGGGGTTAAGGCGTAATGGAAGATAGATACAGAGTGTACACAATTACACCGTCTGTGTCCCCCTCGGGGTTAAGGCGTAATGGAAGATAGATAGATAGATTAGATTAGATTAGATTAGATTAGATTAGATAGATTAGATTAGATTAGATTAGATTAGATTAGATTAGATTTAGATTTAGATTAGATATAAGATAAGATAAGATAAGATAAGATAAGATAAGATAAGATAGATAGATTAGATTAGATTAGATAGATAGATAGATAGATACTTTTAAGTTTCGCACTGTGGGCATGAGTCACTTTTAAGTTTCGCACTGTGGGCATGTGAAGTAGGGTGTTGTGTTTTTTTGATTATCCAAATCCTACCACAATTAGTTAATTTATAGCGTTATGAAATCTATCTACCTCTATCTACCATTACGCCCCCGAGGGGGACGTCAGACAGGTTCCGGCAAACCAAAGGCTGAAGGGGGTTAACTGAAACAAAAGTATAGGAAAGTGTGTGAGATTAGTTGTACAGTGTGATGAAGAGTGTTAATATAGTATAAAGATAAAAACAGAAATCGGTGTTTAGGGAAAGACATGGATCAACTGGCAGACAGCACTCACCATGCCCATTCACGTACTGCAGTACGTGTTTCACGTAGAGAAACTGTCTTGCACATACAAATTCTATCATAAATACAAGCAAACACGTACAGAAAAATTTGGTGCATGCATAACTGCCAATACGATGCGAGCGGCATGATAAGTAAAGTATAAATATAGCAGATAAATATAGAATTCGGAAGTCCAATTTCGTTTCTAAATTTGGAATTGGTCATATTGGTATCTGACAGACAGTGTCAAATGCACTCAAGCTGATGCCAGTCTGCACCGAGACAGAACAGAAATGAATTATTCAGCAATGTTGTCCAATCACAAATGGCCGGGCCGGGTAGCGCAATCGGTAGGGCACCTGACTCGTAAGTCAGAGGTCCTGGGCTCGAATCCCGGTCTGGCCACATACTTTCGTTTCTCCTTCCGCTGATTCAAGAAGGGCAGTTGTCAGTTACTGGCGAAAGTATGTGCACTTAGTACTGGTTAACCGCTTAGGAGGTCTAAGCCTGCCCAGGAATAGTGTGGTTAGGTTAACTGACCGTCCCGACATGACCTTAGTTGTTTACCGTGGACGTTAAGCATCAAATCAACCAACCAACCAAATCCAATCACAAATGACCGCCTGTAACACCACGTGGGCAGAGCTCTAGATAAGACGGCATATTTGATGATAATTAAGGATAATTTTTCTTATTTCTCATCGAAACCATATGTTGTGACCCCTCATCTGAACCGTTTCGTCAAGACGGTTCAGATGAGGGGTCACAACATATGTTTTTATGCAGAATTAACAAAAATTATCCCTAATTATCACCAAATACGCTCTCTTATCTAGAGCTCTGCGTGGGTAAAACTGCGACATTCCAGACCAGTTTACGAGCGGACAAAATCAGGGTATGGGGACAAAATCAGGATATGTTTCAAAACTTGATGTTACAAAACTTGAAACATCATCATTAATGAAGCCGCATCTGTGAGGCATACTGAAATTTCACAAGGGGCGAGATTTAGGACCGAGCAGTCAAGGTTCTGACTCTGGAAAAGGCACATCAAAGTTGGGAACACAGTCAAACTCGGGGAAAAAAACTTCGCAAGTTGGCGGAGATTTCAGTCACTACATTCTAAACTACAAACACCAATTATTGACTTCAAAAATGTGTGTACCCTTAAATTTTGGCTTGTGCCTGCAAATGCCAGCCCATGAGGGTACATGTACCCCGTAACAAAAATATGTGTGGGCATTGCGAGCACTGCTGAACTGTGCCAAGGTGGGAAGGACCGGTATGCGGGCTGGGAGGGCATTCCAGTGGATGATAGTCCTAGGGATGATAATTTGTCATCTATAAAAAATGGGATTCATACAATTTTTATATCAAATTTTTGAGCCGCGAGCGAAGTGCTGAAAATAAAATCATGTCTATATAAGTCTTAAGTGTGCACAGATGCAAACATGGGAAAAAAATAGTTAATGATGACCATTCGTTACTGACTAAATGACTTTTCAGGGTATGAAAAAGGAAAAAATGAAAATTCATGTCTTATGGCAGGATAAACATACATGAAAGCGGTGTGTCTGTAAAAATGCAGGGCTTTAGGAGCAACCTCTCAATCAGAAACATTGACGGCATGTAATAAACCTCTGCCATTTGGGTCATCTTCAGGTTCATAGTCATCAGCAGGAATCTGTATGAGGTTTTACACTTCAGATAACAGATTGGGCTATGCACTGTCAGTGCCTCGATACCTCAGTAGGTTCAGCGCTGGCCTGCTGATCTAGCTGGGCTCGAAAAGGACGTAAAATAAATGGATGGATGGATGGATTGCAATTTAAAATTGCAATCCATCCATCTATCCATTCATCCATCTGTGCACTGTCTGAGCAATTCATTAAGTCTGACCTAATGTTAAAAGAAGATTTTTCAATGGTCGAAGAAATCATAAGGGTATAACAGAAATACAGCATTTTGTTAGTTTACAAGAAATTTTGCAGTGTCCGTCAATTCTAGCTAAAATATGGAACAAGATGCAAATTTTTGCCAGCTGGAAATATTTTTATTGTGATTTTCTTTTTCCTTCTCAATATAAACCCAAAAGACTAATATGTGAGCCATATACTGGTAGTATAGTTTTTGTCACATACATATTGTTGTTGTTATTTCTATGAAAATAGAAACAACAACATTCCCTGCTGTCTGATTCTGTTAATTTTGTTTTGTCTTGTATTACAGTGGTCGATGGGAAATCTGAGCCTTATAATAGTTGTTGATTGGTAAACTAGCTTATGGATGATTTGTCAATGACCCCACCCCAGTCCCCAGTGGGAGTCATGTTAGAGGACTTGAATGCATCACCCGCCAACTTACATCGAATTGGTGAGTTTCTATTCTAAATCATAAATCAGACAAAAGTGAGCAGGCCCGGATCCAGACCAACACATACTGGTGGGGCTCTGAATAACTGGTGGGGCTGGGAGGTGCCGGGATGTATTTGGGAAGGGGGAGTGGGGGGGGAGTGGAGCTTGACATAATAAGGGATCAGTATGATGAGAATTCTTGGCAATGTCTTTTTTGCCTTAAATTATATGTTGTGATATCTCATTAGAATCGCCTCGTCGAGGCGATTTTAATGCGATGTCACTACATATATTTCAATCTAACCACATAGATAAATTATCTCAAACTGTCATCAGATACTCATTATCTGGAGGCCAACATATTATACATACCACAGAGGCTCAGCTGGCGGGGCTGCAGCCCCAAAGCCCACCCCCTGGATCCGGGGCTGGTGAGCCTTGACATGAGAACACCAACAAAGTGGCATATGCACAGCGCAAATACTCTGTTCAATCTGGGCATCTGTCCAGTCTGACCTGAGTTTTTGCTGTGTACCTGAAGTGTAGCTTAGCATCCAAGCTAAAGTGTAGCTTAGCATCCAAGCTAAAGTGTAGCTTAGCATCCAAGCTAAAGTGTAGCTTAGCATCCAAGCTAAAGTGTAGCTTAGCATCCAAGCTACCATCATGTCAACAGCAAAAACTCTGATCAGACTTGGCACATGCTCCGGCTGATATGAGTCTTCACATGGTGCACATGTCACTTTGTTGGTTTTGTCATGCCAAAATCGAAACTACAGTATAAGAAGGTCCAGATAATGCTACATATGTCTAATCAAGGAGATTCTAATGACTACATACAATGTTTATTTCTGTATGAAAATAAATTTATACTTACATAACTTTTTTGACCTTCTGTTTGCTCCCCTAAATAATGAATCTTTTCCAAAAATGGATCTGACTTTCATGTGACTTTCATATAAGGGATTTGCTTACCGTAAGATCCTGTACATGCTATGCTTTGTATTGTGTCTGTATATGTAATTTATATTGAGTAAATATTGTTTAAACCAAAAATGGATCTGCTCATAAAAGAAAGAATTTGCTCCTATAGGAGCAAAGGAGCAATTTTGCTCAGGGTGAGCTTTTGGGATACCGTGATGTCCGTCGTCCGTCGTACATGTGTCCATCCGGACGTCAGGACGTCCGTCAACTTTTGCTTGTGTACACTCTAGCGGGCACAGTTTTGACCCAATCTTTCTGAAACTTTGTCAGAATGTTTATCTCCATAAAATCTAGGCTAAGTTCGAAACTGGGTCATGTCGGGTCAAAAACTAGGTCACTAGGTCAAATCTTAGAAAAACCTTGTGTACGCTCTAGAAGACACAGTTTTCATCAAAAATTCATGAAACATTGTCAGAATGTTTATCCTCATAATACCTAGGATAAGTTTGAAACTGGGTCACGTTGGGTCAAAAACTAGGTTACTAGGTCAAATCATAGAAAAACCTTGTGTACGCTCTAGAAGGCACAGTTTTCATTCAAAGTTCATGAAACTTTGTCAGAATGTTTATCCTCATAATACTTAGAAAAAGTTTGAAACTGGGTCACGTCGGGTCAAAAACTAGGTCACTAGGTCAAATCTTAGAAAAACTTTGTGCACACCCCAGAGGGCACAGTTTTGATCCAATCTTTATGAAACTTTGTCAGAATGTTTATCTCCATAAATTCTAGGCCAAGTTCAAAAACTAGGTCACTAAGTCAAATTTTAGAAAAACCTTGTGTACACTCTAGAAGGCACAGTTTTGATCCAAAGTTCGTGAAACTTTGTCAGAATGTTTATCCTTATACTATCTAGGACGAATTCAAAACTGGGTCATGTCTGGTCAAAAACTCGGTCACTAGGTCAAATCATAGAAAAACCTTGTGTATGCTCTAGAGGACACAGTTTTGACCCAATCTTTATGAAACATTGTCAGAATGTTATCTCCATAAACTCTAGGCCAAGTTTGAAACTGGTTCATGTCGGGTCAAAAACTAGGTCAAATCTTAGAAAAACCTTTTGTACGCTCTAGAAGGCACAGTTTTCAACCAAAGTTCATAAAACTTTGTCAGAATGTTTATCCTTATTATATGTAGGACAAGTTGAAACTGGGTCATGTCGGGTCAAAAACTTGGTCACTAGGTCAAATCATAGAAAAACCTTGTGTACGCTCTAGAGGACACAATTTTGATCCAATCTTTATGAAACTTTGTCAGAATGTTTATTTCCATAAACTCTAGGCCAAGTTTGAAAGTAGGTCATGTCGGGTTAACAACTAGGTCACTAGGTCAAATCTTAGAAAAACCTTGAGTACGCACTAGAAGGCATAGTTTTGATCCAGTCTTCATGAAACTATGTCAAAATGTTTATTGTCCATATATCTAAGCCCCCTATGAAACTGAGTCACGTCGGGTCAAAAACTAGGTCACTAGGTCAAATCTTAGAAAAACTTTGTGTACACCCTAGAGGGCACAGTTTTGATCCAATCTTCATGAAACTCTGTCAGAATGTTTATCTTTATGAAATCTAGGTCAGGTTTGAAACTGGGTCATGTCGGGTCAAAAACTAGGTCACCAGGTCAAATGTAAGGAAAACCTTGTATACGCTCCAGAAGGCACAGTTTTGATCCAATCTTCATGAAACTTTGTCAGAATGTTTATCTCCATAAAACCTAGGTCAAGTTTGAAACTGTGTCATGTTGGGTCAAAAGCTAGGTCACTAGGTCAAATCTAAATTAAGTTATGCTGCAAGAATCAGAACTAACTTTGCAATGATGCCAGCCACAAACACCTTGGAATACATTAGTTTCACCACAGTGAGATAATGATGCTACCATTCTGGCCGCCATTCCCATGTATGCTAAAAACTCTTATAAATCTTCACCAGAGCCAGTGAACTGATTAATGCTCAGGTGAGCGATTCAGGGCCACCATGGCCCTCTTGTTTCTTAAAGAGTTGACCCCCATTCAAAAGGGAAGCAAAACTGAAAATAAAAAAGTTACCTTCCCTGAAACTTTTCAGAGCTCAAGATTAGGATGGATTTTGAGAATAATTCTGGGATAACTTTGCATTTAAATCTTTTAGCACCAGAAAGCAGATGACAAAATTTACGTCTGCAAAAATAAAAAAAAATGCCTTGTCCAAGACATTTCATAATGAGAATTCAAAGACTAGAGGGCAAACAGTGTAGATCTAGATGAGGCGGCTCATTATGAGCCACCTCATCAGGATCTTAAAGAGTTATTTTTTCCAAATAAAAATTTTAAAGGATATGTTGTAGCAACTAATAAGAACCAGCTAGGAATCATAGTTCCTGTTTTTTTATTTAGTTCAAGCAGAAATTATGTCCTAATTATCATCACCATTATTATCTGGACTCTTGGTCTTTTTTACAGAAGATGGTAGAAGTACTTGCTTTAACTGTACTGGTGAGGTTAACTCTCGGACTGACCATTTCCATGACAACAGCTACTGGAAGACCAGATATCTGTCAAGGTAATTTCATACAGATATGCATTTTTATGCAACCTAGGTTTGGAGATAAATTGTAAAATAGACCATTTCAGGAGCATTCAGCGCACTTCTGTTATTAATACATACCTCAAAATTGCCCTTGTATCATATGTACCTTTAACCTATATTCCATATACTGCTAATAGTCATTTTTTTCACAGCCATTCATATGGTGAAATGTTTCATAAATTATTCAGTTTGGTCTCATAGAATGCTGCACTACTTTTCTCGCTCAACCTACATTTCATGCTCTGTTATTCTTTAGTTTTTATTCACTCCATATTTGCATTAACCCTGGCTTTGAAGTCCATTACTCAAACTATAGTAATTGTATATGTCAGACCTTGCATTCAATTTCTTCTCACCATGGTCTCTTCAACTGCAAAAGGGTAAGGCAGGCACAATATAGCTTTCCTGGTAACTTTTGTATAGATAATTTGGGGACATACTTTTATCACTCCATAAAAACATACATTATCACCCCTCATCAGATATAAGGTTGCCTCAGCAAGGTAATTATACAACATTTTTGTGTAGAATTAATGGAAAGTGTCCTTACATTACTGCAGATAAGAAGAGATAGCAGGGATAATTTAAGAATAATTTCATATTTCTGCATAAAACATATGTTGTGACCCCTTATTGAAACTTTCTTGCTGAGACGGTTCTAGTGAGGGTTTACAACATACATTTTTATTGAAAAATAAAAAGGATCTCAGAATTATCCCCCAAAATCCCACCTTATCTGTAACTCTGTCCTTGAATTATCCTCAAAGTCAACCCTTATCTTGAGCTCTATGAATCTCTTTATTAGGGTGTTCAGTAAGGAAGAAGTGTGGCGTCACAGTCCGACAGTGAACATGTTCTCTCACAGATGGCAGTTTCAGAATATTCTCACAGATCAACTAGACAAACTCTTCTTATTTATGAGGTAATGAAAGAAGTTGATTATTGAGGTGCTTTCAGGGCTGGGTGGTTTGTAGGTGGGAATTAGATTCAGAGGGAGCAGGAAGAGCACTTCAGGGGAGGTAATTCTAATAAAGAATTTGTCTCCCATTTTATTAGAGGCTTCTCTTAGCCATCTTTGGAGGCTTTGCCTCCTTTGGCTTGGCTGCTTTCTTGGCAAGAATTTGCTTCTTGAAGAGCAAATTCTTTCTTTTAAGATTAGCCTCCATTTTAGAAGTTCTTTACTATCCAGGAAGGCAAAAAGAAAGTCACAAAAAGTTAGTTCCCTTTGTAAAAATGATGAAAAAAAAGGAAAGTGTATCCATTCACCTTTAAAGATAAAGGAGTGCAATGAACTTGTTCGTGTAATATTTACATGAACATGAAAAAGTATTTGAGTCACAACATGATATAAGGTTATTAGCATATATGACAAATCAAAGATTCCAACAAACCTGTGCAGGGATACAGTCTTTTCAGAGATTTTGCTGTGCACATGCATAGTGTATAGACCATGACCATTCTACAGTTGAAGAATAAAGATTATCGCTAACCATAAGATTTTGAATACCTATAATAGTTCCCGTAATTGTTCTAAAATGGAACAGTTTGGTTTTACAATGCAGTAGTTGGTCCAAAGGATGCAAATGAAATACCAAACAGTGTGTGTTCTGATCAGACTGCTTCTGGTCTGGGTCTGAACTGTTTGTCCCAGTACTTTAAATTTTTTCAGATAATTTAATTATATGCCTAGGCTTGTCTGAGTCTGTGCTTTTCCATAATTTTCCAAGGCTCCAAGCGGGCACATAACGTTAAAATGATGACGTCCCATCGACATCAGTTCGACGTCATTCCGATGTCATGTGCCTGCTGGGCTCCTGCTCTTCTGTCATGGCTATTTTTGTCACACCTACAACGAGCAGAAAGGTAAGTTATGCATTCATGGCCACCTGTCTTAAAGGGTGTCACCTATTTTCAGCCACCACCTTTTCAAGAAGCACTTTTATAAGATCCCTTTAATGAAAATACAGTAAAATCTCGCTATTAAGACCGCTCGGAATTAAGACTGTATTATTATTAAGACCGTATTATTATTAAGACCGGTGTTTGCCAGTCCCAAATGGTATTTTCCTTCTGATTTTATTTTCGATATTAAGACCACCTCTCTAATAAGGCCTCTTTTAGGCAGTCTGATTTTACTCTACAGTGCAATGAACCTGTGTCAAAAGAGTCACAGGTCTTAAGCTGGTTTGACTGTAAGATACTCATGGGTAGCACTTTGATGATGTCAGTGGCTAGTAGTCGGTTCAAAAGCTCTTCCAGTCGGTTCAAAATCTCTTCAGAGCTTATGTTACACGTTGTACATCTTGCCGACTCAAAATAAATCTTGTCTTGTCTTTTCTTGTCTTTAATAGTTTTTTGGTCAAGCTTGTTTCTATGACAGTGCACACACACAGGCAAGACACACTATTTCATGGAATTCTTGTTGATTTCCTTTCAGACAGAACATTGGCGAGATCCAGTCTTACACCAGCAACAGCATGTTTACAGATGCCCCGCTGGATCGTAGTTTGCTGGCTAAACGGATGCATGTTACAGAGACTTTGGACATTATCTGGGGACTTGTTAAAAAGTGAGCATACTTTAAGATTTTGAGATAGAAAAGCAATTTTGTTTTTTAAAGCTGTGTGGATATATCTGTATGTTTCCCACCATTTGTATGACTGGAAATAGTTTCATGACAGTCTGGGTGATTTCTTGACTGACAAGACCATTTTTGAGAACAAGACCATTCCAAAATGGGATCTTCTCTTAAAGGAAAGAATTTGCTCCTAAGGAGCAAATTCTTTCCTTGAAGAGTTGTTCCTCAATTGAGAATGGGGGAAAAAATGGCAGGGTTGATTCCCCTGAATGTGTATCCATACACCTTACCGTAATGACCCTAAAATTTCGGACACCCGAAAGTTGGACAGTTATTTTATGAAAATTCTTAGAAAGTGGATTTTGCACATGTTAATGCATTTAAATGATGCTTAGTGAATGGCAAATGTTGTAGACCCTGATCAAACTGCTCCTTGAGAATCTACACTGTTTGTTTGGACCTGTCTGTCCAAATATTTAGGGTCATTAGGGTACTACTCAAAATGTATGTTATTGGATCTTATCAGAGTCGACCTGACGACAACAATTTTTGTCAAAAACATGTAATAACTAGGAAAAGACAAAGGCAACAGAATTGCAGAGCACACTCAAAACTGCTGTATTGAATAATACTTACTTGTGCTGACATAGCAAATAAGTGCATTGACAGAAAAGTATTCATACACAATCACATGGCATATTACTGAAAATCTGTATTTCTGACTGGCCATTTTGCATTTGGTTTGAAGCTTTTTATTGTATCCCCTGTGACTAGCAGAAGCAAGACATACATATATCTTTTCTGGCTGCATCAGGAGCATGAACTTTTACAAAGTTTTCTTGGTTTATGACAATGGGAAAACAAGCAAGATACCCCTTCCCCAGAACTCTTATTATTCACATTTGTCAAACACCCAGCATTTTCTCAAACTTTTTTTGACGATTCTCTAACAAAATTAGACAAGATATTTATCTCTGAAGTCATGAAAAAAAAAAAAAAAAAAAAAATAACAACAAAAAACAAAAACCAGAAATGAGAGTCTTCAATGAAGAATATTGAAAAAAAATCATCCCCAGAAATTAGCTTATCTGGAGCTTTGTAATATGAGCTGGGACATAACAAAACCAACAAAGTGGCATGTGCGCCCAGCTAAGACTCAGATCAGCTTGGGTGTTCGCCCAGTCTGATCAGAGTCTTGACTGTTTGCATGGAGCTAGCTTAGACCCTTAGCTACCCTTAAATACAAATGCCCACGGATGCCCAGGCTGATCTGAGTTTTCACTGGGCATACATGCCACTTTCTTGGTTTTGTCGTGTCGCAGCTCATATATATTTTATTTCAGAACTTCCAGTGTAGATAAGGAAATGCTAGAAAACCTCATTGCAAAGCTGCATAATTTATTGCTGTATATAGGTCGCTTGACTGATCTCCCCTCCCATGTCACCACAACAACAGCTTGTGACCATGGTAACAAGGTGAGAACTTTACTTAAAGACAGGAGTGTCACTATATAAGGAGGATTATCTTTCAAAGTGTCATTAACCAAATTACTTGGATACGGGGGAGGGTTAAAATTAAGGGCTGTAAGTAATATGGGACCCAAACAGGTCCCATCCTTGAAACCTAAGGAACGCCTGCGTGTTCCCTCGTTGGGACCTGGGTTTCGGTGTGCTCCTCCTCTGCGGGCGGGGTTGGCCTGTGTTTCCCTGGACCTTCCGCTGGGGTGGCTCTCATGTGGCGCGCGCCTCCTTTTCCGGGCAGAACCTGACTTGGAGCCGCAGAAGGCAACCATCTATGCATAAATACTGGTTGGGCAGCGCTGACCGACGAGACATTTACAGACTGAATGACATTGGACGGACACACGGCGCCAGGTGTGTGCAACTATGGTTACGTACCGTTGAGCCACTTGGGTAACGTCGATACGAGAATTGAACAGAACAGAACAAAGTGTCATTCTTTCTCTTGATCACATAATGTCAACACCTCCAGTCAGCCAATGAAATTATCATGTATGGTAATTCTGGTTCACTGATTGGTTGAATAAATTTTCACACCTTTACCTGTACAGGTAAGATATCTTTGTGCTGGGAACCCGACGACCACCCCCCCCGGCAGAGAAGTCCTGTCTTTAAAGACAGGAATTTAGTGTCAACGATTGGAGGTTTGGGGTGGGGACATAGCAAAAAGTGCATTCATCTGCTGTTTTCCATTCTTCCTTTTCGACAGGATTTGGGTCATATCAGGAAGATGGAAGAATGATTATTAAGGGCTCTGTGCTGTGACATGCTGCTTAGATTTGGACAGTATTGATCTTTTGGCAAGACTGAGACCCTATAAGTTAAAACAGCTGAGCACTCGGCTTTAGGCTTCTCCATAATTTGCTCCACGGGCATTATTAGGAGACATTGTACATTACGATTTATTTGGTTATATTTACATCATCTGTGAGTTTATAGAAAATTCCTATGTTAAACCATTAGAATGTAATATAGTTTATACTTCAATAACTACATCGATTCACCTGATGTTATGTGACATAAATAAACCATTGTTCTCCAATCTGATTTGACATAGGTGACGTTATGACATTGTTACATCATTGAAGCTGTTCCGCTTTTAGTAGAAAAACTGCGTATAAATGTTTTTCTGCTTCAACTGTAGCCCCTAAAGCAAATTTGTTATCAAATAATTGATAGAAAATAAAGTAAATATAAGCTATGAACCTATTTTTTCTGGTGTTTATCAAAGTATAAACTACATTGGGTTGCTAGCAAAGTTTACATGAACCCCTTTGGGGTTCACTTACTTTGCAGGCAACCCAATGTAGTTTATACTTCGATAAACATCAGAAAAATGAAATTTATTCCTTAAATAAAACAGGAGTTTACCCTGCCAAAATTACAGCATATATATAAATCAGTCCTGTACATTCAGCTTTGTGGTTTTCCCAAAAAAATCTAGATCCGTCTTAAAAGATCGATCTAGATTTTTGGGATTGTTTTGGAAGAGAAAAACCCTCATAGACAAAGAAATATGGTATCTCCTGTTTCAGAGTAACAGTGGGCTGTATCACAGTTTCCATCTTCATCTCGATGTGTATTGGAGGGTGCTGGTCATACTCTACACTGTGGAACAGTCATTTCCAGGTAGGTTTAGTTTGACCTTGTGAAGTCTTGATATATATTGGAGGCTGCTGGTCATGCTCTACACTGTAGAACAACATTTCCTGGTAGGTTTGGCTTGAGTTCATGATATCAGGCCTGAATACTAAATATGTGAAAAGGTTTGATACTTATAGTGCCAAGAACAGATTTCTTGTTTTACTGCTTCAGCATATGATAAAACTACCCGACATTCTGACTGGCATTTCTAATTTGGGGTCATGTCACAACTTAGGGTTTTATGAAGAATAAAAAATAACTTAAAATCCTGTATACCTATGTCAATTCTTTGTGTCAAGAACTTTATTTGGCTAGAAGACATTTTTTTTTCCTTCCTTTTCGGGACTGTTTTAGAAGAGAAAACCCCTTAAAGCAGAATTAACACATAGAGGCTATTTGACTTTTTCAGTGTAAGATCGATTTTTATTTCCAGGAATAAACATCAAAAGCAGTATTTTCACGAGTGGCGAGTGAAAATACCACTTTTGGTGTTCATGAGTGAAATTAAAATTCATCTTACATGGAAAAAGTCAAATTTTCTATTTCTTTTATGCTTGAAAATCGCAATAATTCTGTTTATTCAAGGGCGTCAGGCATCACGACAGAAACGCAACTTTTTTTCTAGCCGTTTTGCGTCAAATTTGATGCTTCCATCGTGTTTATTGGGTATGATATTGGTTGTAAACACAGTTTGCAACTGAAAAGTAGCTTCAATTTTATCATTTTGATAAATAGATTTAAAAAAAAAATTGCCAAGAAAGAATGCCTACAAGAGACTTAGGGGGCTTGACGACGCTTGCAGTAACAATGTTACATTTGCGCTTTAAGTGACGTCATTAATGTCGTAATGATGTGCAAACATGTGTGACATAATTTTTGTCAAGCCAGATAAGATTTAGCCAGTTTATCAACAAAAAAACTTGTCAAATGCTATTTTACAAAATTCCTATTTCTGAAACAGTGAAATCGAAAGTGATAATTTCACTGTTTGAAACAGTGAGATTATCAGCTTCGATTTCACCCAGAAATCTCTATAATTCATCGCAAAGTATAAAAGAAAACTAATTAATTTAGTTGGGGTCATTTTGAAATGATAAAACCCCCATCTTAAAATAAAAGGGTAAAAAAGGCTGACTGGTAGGAGTTGTAGAACTTAATGGCTTGAAAAAGTTTGGTTTACAGTTCTATTCATTTATTGTAGATTTTCAGTACAGCAGAAGAATTGTTCAAAGTCTAGATCTGGATGTAGACTTTTCACTGTTTGACCAGATGGTACAGTTGGTATTGTGGGACCTTGTGACTGTCACGTTGCAGAGATATGTTAATAAGGTAATCCATTACCTGATCAATTCAGTTACTTTTACAGCACTCTGTTATGTTTGTATACAGATTTAAAAAAAGTCTTTTCGACTATAAATCTCATTTGTGTTATATTTGTTGTTGGTATTTGTAAGATTGCTGTCTGCTGTAATGACCTTAAATATTAGGACAAACAGGTCTGAGCATACATTGTAGACCCAGATCAAACTGCTCCTGAAGGAGCAGTTTGATCAGGATCTACAACATTTGCCATTCTCTAAGCATCATTTGGATGCATTAATGTGTATAAAATCCGCTAAGAATTTTAGAACAGTAATTGTCCAACTTTCGGGTGTCTGAAATTTTAGGGTCAGTACAGTATATGTTGTTAACAGTAATAAAATACTCTCTAAACGACAACCTGAACTTGGCATCCCAAGCTTTTCTGCAATGGACATTTATGAGCCAGTCTCTGTGAAAACTGGGCTTAATGACATAGAAATAAAAAAATAGCTAACTCCATCACTGAAAAGTTTTAGCTTTTCTAAACATTTCCTGAAAATCTGAGATGGTTACCATTATTCATTACTGAGATAAGGACTTTAGAAGCACACAAACAGTGCAGATTCTTTTATGACTTTATTAACGTCATGCAAGTATGTTTTGACGTCAACGCCATTGCGTTTGTTTGAACGCGATTTCAATGGTTGTTACACAAAATACCTTGGACAAAAAGTGTGTTTACTCATTTTCAATGTGTATTTCATAGAGCACAACCATGACAATTTGCATGATTTAACATTCTTTGTCAAATGATAGGTCTTTGTGATGGTATACCATATGTTTTCAAGGCTTTGGGGTTACCGTGGAATAAGCGACGTCATGGCAACATATGTCATATTTATGACTGGATTTTGTCTGAATTCAAAAGCTTTCTGTTATATCTCAATGCCTAACGTGTTTTCATGGAAATAAATGGAGGTCCAAAAAATCATTACTTTTGGTGTTTTTTTATCCGTTCACAACGTAATTATAACGTAATGTCATTAAGCCTGGTTTTCACAGAGAATGGCTCATATCTATTCGACAATTTCATATGTCCTATCTCACACCTGGTTAACTATGTAACGAAACGAAGAAGAGCTGTTAGGAAACAAAAAATAGTCATAGTAACCAAACGACCTGGTCATCAGGTCGTTTGGTAACTATGACTCTTTTTCGTTTCGTAACAGCTCTTTTTCGTTTCGTAACAGCCCTTGTATATACATATTAACCAGGGCCCAGTTGTTCAAAGCATCGTTAGCTTAACGAGCTCGTTAAGAGGTCAACTCGTTAAGTGTTTTACGACTTTATCTTCAAATACAATGATATTTTTTGTTGAAAAAATGTGAGAAGCTTTTGCAATGCAAAAGCTTCTCACATTTTTGCAACAAAAAATATTGGCATATTTGTGATATTAACGTTTGAAATTTTAACATCACATTAACTAACGACGTCGTTAGTTTTGAACAACTGGGCCCAGGGGTGTATCTGGGAGCAGTTTCTGTTAAGCATTTTGACAAGAACTCATCATAAGATGTATAAGATGTTGTGACTGCAGTACTTGATATTATTAATAGGAATTTCTAACAAATGTTTGAGAAACTTGATCCAGAGCATGTTTTTTTAAAACTTTGGTAAACAGTGTAGACTCTGTTAGTCTACTCAAAGGACTCTGATCAGAGTCTGCTCTGTGTCTGTATCGTTTGTTCAAATATATATCAGTTCTCCAGATGAGGGGTAACTGTAACTTTCCTTATATTTCCATAAAAAACTATGTTGTGACCACTCATTAGAACTGTCTCACTGAGACAGTTCTAACAATGATCACAATATATGGTTTTCATTGAGAAATAAATAAATATTATCTCTGAATTATCCCTATTATCCCTTCTTACCTCGGCTGATTCAAGAAGGGCAGTTGTCAGTTATTGGCGAAAGTATGTGCACTTAGTACTGGTTAACCGCTTAGGAGGTTTAAGCCTGCCCAGGAATAGTGTGGTTAGGTTAACTGACCGTCCCGACATGACCTTAGTTGTTTACTGTGGACGTTAAGCATCAAATCAACCAACCAACCCTTCTTACCTGGAGCTTTGATATATGGTATCATGGGTCCAGCTTATTGCAGCATATCTGTAATAACAAAAAAATGTAAATATATGTTTTCAGTAATCTTGAAGCAACAGTTGACATAGAGATGCACATGGTAATAGTGTTTAGGTGTGAACATTGTTAACCTTATATTGTATACATGTTTTAGAATAGTTACATTAAATATTCATACTTTTTGAAATTGGACATGTCCATTTATCCTGTTAGTGGGTGTTTTATAAATAAATGGATACAGTGCAGACATTGATCAGACTGCTCCTTTGATTTGGATCTACATTGCTACTTCCTAAATATTCAGGACAATATGAATGATACATCTGTTTGACAGGTTTCTAATGGTGACTACACAAAAGTTGTGATATTTTCCTGCACCTGTGTAAAGGAGTTGTGGCTACTGATTTTAAAGTTGCTGGAACTGAGATGTCAGAGACATGACAGACAGGTATTATGATAATTTTATGTTAATTTAATCATTTAAGTTTTATGAAGAACAATTACCCCGTAAACAAACTCTCTCAGCAATAAATAGCAAACTTTTGACATTATCCATTCAGTTGGTTGGTTGGTTGATTTGATGCTTAACGTCCACGGTAAACAACTAAGGTCATGTCGGGACGGTCAGTTAACCTAACCACACTATTCCTGGGCAGGCTTAGACCTCCTAAGCGGTTAACCAGTACTAAGTGCACATACTTTCGCCAGTAACTGACAACTGCCCTTCTTGAATCAGCGGAAGGAGAAACGAAAGTATGTGGCCAGACCGGGATTCGAACCCAGGACCTCTGACTTACGAGTCAGGTGCCCTAACGATTGCGCTACCCGGCCCGGCTATCCATTCAGACATCCCATTATATACATAATTGCTTTTAGAATTGGACACAGTAGTGGTCGAACTACTGACTTCTTCCTGTATGTATTTTTCTTTAAATTTGGACAAGTCCATCTTCAAATTTGGAAAAGTTCACTTGTCTTATCATGAAATGATGTATTTCTGAATGCCCAACAGTGTAGACTATGATCAGACTATTCCTGGATCTTGGTCATCACTGTTTGCTCCTGCATCTCTATATTTAGAATTTGTGTTTTGAGAAATGATATATGAGCCCCAACGTGAGAAAACCAATAAAGTGGTATGTGTGCCCAGCAGTGACTCAGATCAGCCTTGACATCCACCCAATCTGATCAGAGTCTTCGCTGTGCATTTAAAGGGGTGCTAAGGGTCTAAGCTAGCTTTATGCAGACAGTGAAGACTGATCAGACTGGGCAGATGCCCAGGCTGATCTGAGCCTTCGCTGGGCACTCATGCCACTTTGTTGGTTTTTAGCTCACCTGAGCCGAAGGCTCAGAGGTAAGCTTATAGGATGGGAGTCGAGCCGTCGTCCGTCCGTGCGTGGGTGGGTGGGTGCGTGCGTGCGTGCGTCAACACTTTCAAACATTAATATCTCAGAAACCAGTGGGCTGATCGCAATCAAATTTTATCTGAAGCATTATTGGGGTGGGGGAAAGGCTGCATTAGGTTTTGGTGCCGATCAGCTCAGAACTCTGGTTTCCATGGCAACAGATAGCCCCCATAGGGTTATAATGGGGAAAATGGCGTCATCACGTTTTCTCGACTGTTTTTGATTAGATCCTTATCATACTTGCAGGTAATGATGACATACACAAGAGCTTGGATGAGTTCGAAATTTGGCCGGATTCGAGCACAGACTACGGAGTTAGCTGCCCTTGAGCGTTTGAAAAAAATCCCATAGGGTTATAATGGGGAAAATGGCGTCATCACATTTTCTCAACTGTTTTTGCTTAGATCCTTATCATACTTGCAGGTAATGATGACATAAATAAGAGCTTGGATGAGTTCGAAATTTGGCCGGATTTGAGCACAGGCTACGGAGTTAGCTGCCCTTGAGCGTTTGAAAAAAATCCCATAGTGTTATAATGGAGAAAACAACCTCATCACATATTTTTAGAAAAACTTTGTCATCGCTCTATTGCCTACATTTCTCAACGGATTTTAAAATAACTTCACACAAATGTAGGGCATGACAATATCTCGAGCAAGTTCGACTTTCAGGATGCTGCGCCCAAGGTCAAGGTCACTGTGGCTATTTTTAGAAAAACTTTGTCAGCGCTCTAGCACCTACATTTCTCAATGGATTTTAAAATAAATTCACACAAATGTAGGGCATGACAATATCTCAAGCAAGTTCGACTTTCAGGATGCTGCGCCCAAGGTCAAGGTCACTGTGACTATATTTAGAAAAACTTTGTCAGCGCTCTAGCACCTACATTTCTCAATGGATTTTAAAATAACTTGGATTAGTTAGCATTTCGGCTAGATCTCACTACTGACTATGGAGTACCTGCCCTGAGCATCCAAAAAATCAATGTCGCCACTTTTTCTTGGTTTCTACTGATCCGATCCTTTTCAAACTTGCAGGTAATGAGGAAATGCATAATATCTTAAACAAGTTCAAATTTTGGCCAGATCAGGCCAACCACTACGAAGTTAACTGCCCTTGACAGCTCTGTCTATTGTGCTCTTGATCGGATACTTTTTAAACTTGCATATATTAAATGAGGGCATACATAATGTTTTGGATGAGTTTAATTTTCAGCCTGATTGGACCACTGACTGTGGAGTTAGCTGCCCTTGAGCATCTTAAATATCCCTATAGGTTTACAGTGTCTCTCAGGTGAGCAATTGTTGCCCTTTGGGCTACTTGTCTTGTGTTGTGGCTCATATTATTATATCTCCTTTATAGAATTTTTAATGTGAAAATGATGTTTATTTTGTTTCAGTCATTTTGGGTTAGTCTACATCAAATTTTTGTCATCTTAATACAAGATAAGGAAGAAGAAAGTGATATGGACATAGATATAGGTATGACATAATAAGATTAATATTTATCCCTGAGAAAATTGCCCAGTATGCTTCAGCAGTAAGGACTCAGCAAGGTTCGAAATTAACAGTAGCAAGTAGCAGATTTGCCACCTAAAAATCTTATTTGCCACCTGTAGAAAAAGTGGGTAGCAAAAGGTTGACGGAGTCACTCTTGCCACTTGACCATAGGACCACTTTGGCACTTTAAATGGTAACAAATTGCAAAAATTGATTTCATGAAGCCAATATCATGTCATTTTTTATGAGACAGGAATTTTCTTTTCCAAAATAACAAAAGATACTGAAATCAGCCATGTGTAATTCAGCTTTAAAATAAGTTGTTCCATTCCAAAATAGTTCCAAAGATTTAGATCTGTCTTACAAGACTGGGGCCGTATTCATAAAATGACTTAAGTGGTTGCTATGCTGTTGCTAAGGCTAAATTTCTTTGAAGGAGATTCCCTACAACAATGAAATTTGCTCTGGAGGAACAGTCTTACAAAGACTTGCTTGTCACTTATAGCAATAAAATATGCTTAAACTAGTCTTACAAAGACTGTTCCTCCAGACCAAATTTCATAGTTGTAGGGAATCTCCTTTATAGATATTTAGCCTTAGCAACTGCATAGCAACAACTTAAGTGGCTTTATGAATACGGCCCCAGATCTAGATCTTTGGGGGTGTTTTGGAGGGAAAAACTGCTGTCATATAACAGAAGAAATACGGTATGAAGAAAATGAATAATTTTTCTCTGTGTTATTTCAGACAGTGATGTATTTATGAACCCACCAGACCTTCCAGCTTGTAAAGATTCTATAGGCGTATGCCTCTGGATGATGGCTAACCTGGCGCCACTTTTCAAGATTGAGTCAGCTGATCCAAGCTTGGTGAGTTTATAAAGTCATGTTAGATGATATACAACTATGGGAGATGATTTAGTTTCTTACAGAATTTACTGGATCTACCTCCCATTACCATTATGAATGATTGATGACTTGCAGTTTTACAGCTCTTTCAACAGTGTTTCAGTCATATTGAGACAATGGAAAGGTAATATGAATAATGAAAGGCTGTGTGTAGTGGTGCCCTGTTTATGGATGAAAAGATTTCTGCCTCCAGCAAGATTTGAACTTGGACCTCTAGCTTAGCAGGACAGCACTTAATCCACTGAGCTACCAGGTCTCCAACAGTTTGTAGAACAGCAGAAATATTGCTTGATTTCTCCATAAAAAGAAATATGATGACATCTCAGACGACCATCTCACCACATCTGATTATGTCTGCCAAGGCAGATATGGTGTAGTAAACACAGTGTTGGTAAGGGGAAGAAGAGCCAACAACACAGAAAATAAGCAGATATTGTTTGAGTTCATATTTGGAGCTCTGAAAATTATATCATTTTGAGCCGTGACACAGCAATACCAACAAAGTGGCATGTGTGCCCAGTGAAGATTCAGATCAGCCTGGGCATCTGCCCAGTCTGATCAGACTTTCCTGTGCACTGAAAGGGTAGCTAGGGGTCCAAGCTACCTCCATGTTGACAGCAAAGACTGATCAGACCAGGTTGATCTGCGTCTTCAGTGGGTGTACATGCCACTTTGTTGGTTTTGTTCTGTTGTGGCTCATTGGGGAATGACTTCTTGGATCCTAAGGTGCTCATTATATTGCTAGCAGCATTAACCCTTAAAGCATCAAACTTCAACTTGGAAATAGTTGAATTTTCAAACAGTATGGGTCCAGATTAGGCAGTTCATAATGATGTAGCTTGGATGAAACTCTTTTTGAAATTTTGCCGACATAGTGTATACTGCCTGCTTTTTTGTTCTTTATGAGCTGACATTAGTTTTGTATTTAATGGTAGTCTTTTGCCATATTTTCATTTCCATTTGACATATAAGCATGTTCTACATTTTCTGAAATACGTTTTAGTTATACAGATATGTTCAAATGTATTGTTGTTGTATAATGGGAGTTCTTCACGTATGCTAATTTCCACTAAGCTGAGCTCATGCAGTATATTCTAAGTTTTAAATGATAGATTTTCTTAACCATGCTTTGCATTGATAAAAGTGAAGACCACTTTCTGATAGTTTTGTATTTATAAAACTTTGCAAAACTTTTTGCAAATAGGTCTCATTTTGCAGTATAAACACTGGCGCCAGAGTCCCAATATTGTCCGCCGAACGGTAAATGTAGATGTAGATCTAGGTCAATACTGTCAAATCTATAAATGTGGTTATTTATAGATTTGACAGTATTGACCTAGATCTACATCTACATTTACCGTTCGGCGGACAATATTGGGACTCTGGCGCCAGTGTATAAACAAGATTATTTTATTTTCAGGAAACAAAAGTACAGAGTAACTATCATGACCTAGAATATCTCATTAAGAAATGTATTCACCAGGTAAGAAACTGTTATTCTTTCACTAGAGTCTTCTGTCTTTATATATTGGATATGTTCATTTGTCAATTAAGGGGTGTCAAGTTTAGTTTATTTTCGTCTTATTTCACAGAAAAGTAAGCTATTTTTCTTTTGCAAACAGTGTAGAACCTAATCAGATGCCGTATTTTGTGGCATCTAATCTGGATCTGCACTATTAACTAATGTCCCTTTTATGGAAGACTTCTGAGGGCAGGGGTTGTATTTATAAAATGACTTAAGTCGTTTGCTATGCTGTTGCTAAGGCAGAATTTCTATGAAGGAGATTCCCTACATCTATGAAATTTGCTCTCGAGGAACAGTCTGAAAAAGACTGTTCCTCCAGAGCAAATTTCATAGGTGTAGGGAATCTCCTTCATAGACATTTAGCCTTAGCAACAGCATAACAACCACTTAAGTGGTTTTATAAATATGGCCCCTGATCTTCTTGCTACACCTCCTGTCAAGTATTAATGCTCTGACCATGCCATAAGGCAGCACAAGTGTATGAGGCACTTTATTACCCTCACCCTGTGACATTGTTGTCTTGAAAATTAGCTTACCTTGTACATTTCACAAAAAAACTTGCAGAATATTCACTTTGACACTTCACTGACAGGGAAACCTGCCTGTTTCTGATCTTGTCATTGATATGAATGGAAGTGGGACAGATGAAGAGAAAGAAAACAAGAGGGCCATGAGGCCCTGAATCGCTCACCTGAACAATTGGCAAAGTGGCTTTTTCTTATGTTTTGAAATTGTCAAAATATGAGTCTTGGGTCAAAAGTCAAAGAATGACCATAACCTATTGTACTCATAAATCTTCATGTATTCATTAAGGCAACCATATATACCATTTTTTAAGCAAAACTTTCCATGAAATCTTATGTTCTAGCATTTTCCCATATTTGACCATGCCGCAAAAAAAAGTTAAGGAAAAACCGAGGTCATCATTTGAACAGTCTTTGTAGTACTCTAGTACTCCATGCTACTTACCAAGTTTCAAGGCCATTGGTGTATTGGTTCCGGAGAAGAAAAAATATTTAAGGTTTATACCATAAATGAGTATGGTGGCCATGTTGGTCATGTGACCTGGACCGTTTGAACAAATTTTCGTTCAATCAACTCCTGGAGGCTCTATATGAAATGTGATTACAATTTGCCCTTTGCCTTTTGAGAAAATGTTTGAAAATGTCAAAATATGAGAGATCTGGGTCAAAGGTCAAAGAATGACCTTGACCTCTTGTACTCATAATTCTTCATGACCTCATTATGACGATTGTATATACCAATTTTTAGGCCAAAAACTTCCCATGAAATCTTAATATGTTCTAGCATTTTCCCATATATGACCTTGCTGTAAAAAAGGTCAAGGTCAACCAAGGTCATAATTTGAACAATCTTGATAGTACTGGAGTACCCAATGCTACATACCAAGTTTCAAGGCCACTGATCAATTGGTTCTGGAGAAAAAGATTTTGAAAGGTTTTTACCATATATGGTCATGGTGGTCATGTTGGTCATGTAACCCAGACCATTTGAAGAAATTTTCATTTCTTCGACCCCTGAAGGCTCTATATAATATTTGGTTACAATTGCCGCATTGGCTTTTAAGGAGAAGTTTGAAATTGTCAAACTATTCTGAGAATTCAGGGTCAAAGGTCAAAGAACGACCTTGACCTCTTGTAGTCATGAATCTTGATGTACACATTAAGATGACTGTATTTACCAATTTTTAGGCCTAAATCTTCAAAACTTTCCATGAAATCTTATGTTCTAGCATTTTCCCATATTTGACCTTGCTGTAAAATGGCCAAGGTCATCCAAAGGTCATCATTTTGAACACTCTTGATAGTACTGGAGTACCCAATGCTACATACCAAGTTTCAAGGCCATCGGTCAATTGGTTCTGGAGAAGAAGATTGTTTTAGGTTTTTACCATATATGGGCATGGCGGCCAGGTTGGTCATGTGACCTGAACTGTTTGAACAAATTTTCATTCCCTCATCCCCTGGAGGCTCTATATGAAATTTGGTTACAATAGGCCGAGTGGTTTTTGAGAAGATTGTTTGAAATTGTCAAAATATGAGAGCTCAGGGTCAAAGGTCAAAGAATGACCTTGACCTCTTGTACTCACAAATCTTCATTGTACTCATTAAAGATGACTGCATATACCAACTTTTAGACCTTAATCTTCAAAACTTTCCCTGATATCTTAAGTTCTAGCATTTTCCCATATTTGACCTTGCCGTAAAAAGGTCAAGGTCAACCCAAGGTCATAATTTGAACAATCTTGATAGTACTCCAGTACCCAATGCTACATACCGAGTTTCAAGGCCATCGGTCAATTGGTTCTGGAGAAGAAGATTTTTCAAGGTTTTTACCATATATGGGCATTGGCGGCCATGTTGGTCATGTGACCTGAACCGTTTGAACAAATTTTCATTGTCTCATCCCCTGGAGGCTCTATATGAAATTTGATTTCAATTGGCCCAGTGGCTGTTGAGAAGATTGTTTGAAATTGTCAAAATATGAGAGTTCTGGGTCAAAGGTCAAAGAATGACCTTGACCTCTTGTACTTATAAATCTTCATGTACTCATTTAGATGACTGTAGATATCGATTTTTAGCCCAAAATCTTCAACAGTTTTCAAGATATCTTATGTTCTAGCATTTTCCCATATAAAAGCACAAGGAAGCAAATTTGACCTTGCCGTAAAAAAGGTCAAGGTCAACCCAAGGTCATAATTTGAACAATCTTGGTAGTACTCATGTACCCGATGCTACATGCCAAGTCTCAAGGCCATCGGCCTATTGGTTCTGGAGAAGAAGATTTTTTTAGGTTTTTACCATATATGGGCGTGGCGGCCATGTTGGTCATGTGACCTGGACGGTTTGAACAACTTTTCGTTCCCCCTTCCTCTGGAGGTCATATATGAAATTTGGTTACAATTGGCCCAGCGGTTTCAGAGGAGAAGTCGTTTGAAATTGTGGACGGACGACGACGGACGACGGAGCCTTACCATCCTATAAGCTCCCCCGGAGCCGCTGGCTCAGGTGAGCTAAAAACCAAAACAATCATGAAAAGTAAATACAAAATTACTGAATTATGGCTTTTAGATTTATGGGTGCATCTCCATGTTTCTCTGGCATTTTACAACGGGGAACAACTTCAGTGACTTCCTGTTGCTTCCAGGCAGGACAGAGGGATCTACTTCTAAAGGGGAAAATTTGTTCCTACAGGAGCAAACCTTTCCTTTAAGAATCAACCCCCTTTGGGAAGGGAGGCAGAGTTGTTTCCCTGGAAAGGGCCATACATGTACATGTATTTCTTCTGTTACAAGTGGGAAGGGTTTTCCCTTCCAAAACAATCCCAAAATTCTTGATGAATCTGAATTTTTGGGATTGTTGTGGAATGGAAAAGCCCATCTTATAACAGAAATTAGATATTTTTAGTCTTTCTAGAAGGGGGAAAGCTGTCTTATAGCCAGATAAATATTGGCATCTAAGAATAAGTCAACCACTATTCGTCAGCATTTATTGTTCAGTTCTTTTCTGTAGTTGTTAACATTGACTACAGGCTCCAGCTTTTCAAAATGTAGACATGCGACTTTTGTTACTTCATTTCAAAGTATCAAAATTCCCTGAAACTGTATACATGTAGTTGGATTGCCTGGTATGATTGTGAGATCCCTTTTATTATATGACTAATTGATAATTTCAGCCTTCTCTTCCCGAGGCGAGACTGAGATATCATCTGAAATCATGTTTACAATTGTCATCACTATGGGAACCAAACACAGGAGTCTTGGTGATCCTTTGGGAATACTACTACAGAAGACTGGTAAGTGAAGAAATAGGGTTTTCCTACCATAAAATATGTTTAACCCATTCCATTTGGGACACCCCTTTGGAGGTGTCTGGGCAAACAGTTTGGATCCAGATCAGGCCCCACAAACGTGGGGCCTGATCTGAGATCCAAACTGTTTGCTGCCTAGACATCATTTCTACAAGAGTTAGTTAGACCAATATTGTCAAAATATTCTTGATTTTTGATGCAACAGACCATTTCAGCAGACGACAAAAAACAAAACAGAATGCAATGGGTTAACGCATTATATTGAAGTGCAGCTGCAAAATAATTAACCACAATGTAGCACAGCCAGAGTGAATTAATATTTACACCTGCTCAAGGATCCCACATGTAAATGACATGAATTCATAGTAAGAAAATAATGATTTTAAATCTGACAGAGTAAAGGTAAATAATATCAATGTTCATGATTTATAAGGAGCCAATCATAATATTCATAATTGTCTGGCCTAGCGGAGGTGAGACATAGGTATTACTTTTCTGGCAGCAGTGGCATAAACTTGGTGTCCAGTTTTCTGGTTAAGCTCTGTTTCGTGACTGTAATAATAATAATGCACAGTCAGGCGAGACATGCCATGGCTTTTTTTTTATGCCCCCGAAGGGACTTCGGGTGGCATATTAAAATCGCACCGTCCGTCCGTCAGTCCGTCCGTCCGTCCATCCGTCCGTAACAAATCGTGTCTCAGCCATAACTTAAAAACTACTGAAGCAAATTTGATGAAACTTCACAGAAAGATAGAGCACATTGAGAAGGTGTATCGCGCACAAGAGTTTGGTTCCTACGCCCAAGGTCAAGGTCACAATTGGGTCAAAGGTCAAATCATGTCTTAAATCGTGTCTCAGCTATAACTTATAAACTACTGAAGCAAATTTGATGAAACTTCACAGATAGATAGAGCACAATGAGAAGGTGGGTCATGCACAACAGTTTGGTTCCCATGCCCAAGGTCAAGGTCACTGTCGGGGGTTAGAGGTCAAATAGTGTCTCTGCGATTACTTTAAAACTACATAACTGAATTTCATCATATCTCACAGAAATGTAAAGAGTAATGAGAAGATTTGTCACATATAATATCCATATTCCCAAACCCAAGGTCAAGGTCACTGTTGGAGCTTAGAGGTCAAATAGTGTCTCTGCGATTATTTTAAAACTACATAACTGAATTTCATCAAATTTCACGGAAATACAAAGCATAATGAGAAGGTTTGTCATACATAATATTTATATTCCCAAACCCTAGGTCAAGGTCACAATCTGGGGTCAGATGTCAAATCATGTCTCAACAATTGCTCATAAATGTTCCAAAGCAATTTTCCTTAAACATCACAGAAAGATGAAGCTTAATGAGAAGGTAAGACACACACAAGATATAGGCTTTCACACCCAAGTTCAAGGTCACAGTCTGAGGAAAAAGGTCGTTTCTCCCCAAAAAGACTTCTTAAGCAAACTGTATTAAACTTCCTGAAATGGTAATACATAATAAAATGGTATGTCACAAACAAAATTTAGGTTCCTGTTCCAAAGGTCAGGGTCATAATCAGGGCACATAGGTCAGATTATATCTCCAAACTGACTGGAGACTGCTGAAATGAATTTCATCAAACTTCACAGAAAGGTAAAGCATGATAAAAAGGCATCTCGCTTGCAAGATTTGGGCTGCCTTGCCCAAGTTCAAGGTCACAATCAGGGTCAAAGGTCAGTTAAAGGGTCCCTCGGGGGCATCTGTTACATACTGTAACATTTCTTGTTGTTTTTTTTTTTTAAGAAGTTTTGTTGATAAAGAAGCTGTTGTAGTTTTTCACTTGCAAACCATATGATCTGATTACATAAAATATGCCAGACTTCATAAAGGGGAACAACTATGTAATGTTCTACCAAAGTTCTAGATAGAGGGATATTTGGAGATATTTAGGGATAATTTTGTTAGATCTGCATAAATCATATGTTGTGACCCCTCATCTGAACTGCTTTGATGAGACAGTTCAGATGAGGGGTCACAACATAACGCTGAGCCATAAGATGTTAAAACAAACAAAGTGGCATGTGCGTCCAGAATACACAGATCAGCTTGAGCATCCACCGAGTCTGATCAGAGTCTGTTGTCAGCATGGAGGTAGCTTAGACCCTTAGCTACCCATTAAGTGCACAGGGAAGACTCTGATTAGACAAGGTGGCTGTTCAGGCTGATCTGAGTTTTTGGCTGTGTGCACGTGCCACTTTATTGTCACCCGACGTAGGCGGAGGGGGACTATAGAAATGACCCTCGTCCGTCCGTGTGTGCGTCCGTCCGTCCTTCCGTCCGTCCGTCCGTCCGAAATCTTGTCCCCACAACTCCTCCTACGTCTTTCATCGCATTGATTTGAAATTTTACAGAATGTATTCTTATGATATGAAGATGTGCATGTGGTTTTTGATTTTTGTTTCGGCCATTTTTGATGGAGTTACAGCCCTTGCTGACTCAACCCTTCCGAAATCTTGTCCCCGCAACTCCTCCTACATCTTTCATCGGATTGATTTGAAATTTTACAGATTGTATTCTTACGATATGAAGATGTGCATGTGGTTTTTATTTTTGTTTAGGCCATTTTTAATGTTGTCACCCGACGTAGGCGGAGGGGGACTATAGAAATGACCCTCGTCCGTCCGTGTGTGCGTCCGTCCTTCCGTCCTTCCGTCCGTCCTTCCGTCCGTCCGAAATCTTGTCCCCACAACTCCTCCTACGTCTTTCATCGCATTGATTTGAAATTTTACAGAATGTATTCTTATGATATGAAGATGTGCATGTGGTTTTTTATTTTTGTTTCGGCCATTTTTGATGGAGTTACAGCCCTTGCTGACTCAACCCTTCCGAAATCTTGTCCCCGCAACTCCTCCTACATCTTTCATCGGATTGATTTGAAATTTTACAGATTGTATTCTTACGATATGAAGATGTGCATGTGGTTTTTATTTTTGTTTAGGCCATTTTTAATGGAGTTACGGCCCTTGCTGACTTAGACCTTGTCCCCGCAACTCCTGCAACATCTTGTATCAGATTGACTTGAAATTGTGCAGAATGTTTCATCATGATCTGAAGATGTGCATGTGATTTTGGAATTTCAGTTGTCCCATTCTTTACAAAGTTATGGCCCTTTGTCATTTTTTGGCATTTTTCCAACTTTTGAACCGTTTGACCGAGAGCGCTGAAATTTGGTATGCTATTAGCATTTGGTTAAGTGATTATTGTTAGGACGTGCTAAATTATAAGTGACAGAGTTATTCCCCTTTCATAGATAATAGACATTCACTTAAAGGTAAAGGGATAACTCCAGAACTATTCATATTAATGGGCTGAATTTTCATAAATGCATTGTTCATTTTTCATCAGATTCATATAAGCAGGATTATGGCTCTTGTTATTTTGTTACTGGGTATACAGTCTTGATGTTTTGGTCATTTTGTAAGGGCCTATAGTTTCAGTAACCTGATTTTACACATATATGCCCCGTTCTGAGCTGAAGTATTTTATAAAGAGGCCCAGTAATTGGGTATATGTCTTTGCTTATGTTCAGTTATTATTTGCTTACCACGTTCTGTAATATATATTTTCTGCTTTTGGCCATACATTTACTCTGAAACAGAATAAAGGGCTTGTAACACAGACGTGCTTTCTGCATGTTTAAAGTATGTATTATGCATACTTTATGATATGATCTTTTGGGAATATTTTATGATATTTTGTGAATAATCTGAGAATTCTGAAATTGTGAATATTCTGTTATTTTGAAATTGAAACTGTAAATGAATATAAGCAGAGTCGTGGACAGGCGAGAAACATGTTCTGGCTATATCTTATAAAATTGTGCCAGAGTGGACACTAATTGAGAAATACCGCATTTGTTTTATATAACTGTGACATGAACTTCCTTGATCATGGCTAAAAATAAAGGCACACCTCAATTAGTGACCCTCTTAGGCCAAAGTCATGATTTTCTAATTGACCACAACGTGACAGGAAGCACGAGGACCAGAATATGACGTCCATAATCATAAGTGGTCATGAGTATAAAAGCCTGTATGTTTCCTCTGTCCCGGCAGTTGTTCTCTGAGGCTTGTTAGAAGCTAAACCGTTGATTAATAAATTATTATAATTTATTAAGTGTTCTTCATCTGCTGTGGTACATCTTACGTAACTGGTGCCGTGACCAGGATTGGAGAAAACAGACCGGTAAGTGTCTTTGCGATTATTACTGTTTCTAACATGGCAGAGGAAAACCGACAGGCCGCTCCAGACCAAAATGCTCAGTTTCAGCAGGAAATTGCTGCAGCTTTCAGTCAGTTAACAGCTCAGATTGGGGCTCTATCAAATTCTTTTGGTAATGCTAGTATTGGCCAATTTATTACTCCATTTGATGGAAAAAATAGTAAAGATTTTCACCCTTGGGTTAAGCAAGTGGAAAAATTCTGTAAATTAACTGATGTTGGGGCAAACAATATCAAACTTGTGGCTTACAATGGCAGTAGAGACGCTGTCAGTAATTTTTTGGCAAGATATATGGCGCAATTTCCAAATGCAACTTGGGATATGATTAAGATTGAATTATCAAGAAGATTTTCTACTATCATAGACCCTTCCCACGCTTCTTGTTTATTGAGACGCATTCATCAAAAAGAGACTGAGTCAGTGCAGTCTTATGCAGAAAGATTGATTGATCTAGCTGAACAAGCGTCAACAGGCTTGGATAATGCCGCTCAACAGGCTATGGCAACACAGTTAGTGGGTTATTTTATTGATGGGTTGGTTTCGGATCAAATCAAAATGAAACTTCTTCGGGTAAATCCACCTACATTAGACGAGGCAGTAAATAGTGCAATCTATGAAGTAAATTTAAGGAAGCGATTCAGCCTGCGCACAACTGGCCGCGAACAGTTTGAGCGACCTGGTCATGAACCTATGGATATAGGTCATATACGACCGAAGCGGTGGCAAAGGTCTGGCCCTGCTAGAAATCAGACATTTGACCGGAACAGGCAGATCAATGCTATCTCTCGACAAGATAATCAGTATAGTCAGGGTCAAGGTTTAAATAGGTATCCACACAATATTCCTAGGCGGAATGAGCTAGGTCATCAGAGCAATTCAGGCCAAAAGCGGTGTTTTCTGTGTAATTCACCATTTCATTTACAAAGATCATGTCCTAAGAGGAATCAAAATCAAGAGGTTAAAAGCGGAACTAGTCAAGAGCCGCAAAATACTTTAAACTAGGAGACTCTCTCTATCATCCGGCAGCAGATAGGGAGAGAAATAACGCATCAACATTCAAAATTTCTTTAGCTGGGAAAAATTCAAATTCTTGTAGTGTACAAATAGAAAAAAGGAAATTACGAGCTTTGGTGGACTCAGGAGCTGAAGTAAGTTTAATTAATATGAAAGTTTATCAGTCATTAAGATTTAAGCCGCATTTACAGAGAATTTCGGTCAATTTGCAATCAGTTAACGGTGAACAATTAGTTGTGCAAGGGCAGGTAAATTTAGAATTAATATTAAATGGTGTTAAATTAGAACATAAATTCTACGTAGTTTCAAACATGAATCGGAATTTAATCCTAGGTCAGGATTGGCTGATAAAAAATGGTGTAAGAGTTTATTATGATTTAGGCTGCCTTAGGGTAAAAGACACTTATGTCCCTTTAGTGGAAGACGTTCACATTGCGTCAATAGTAAGAATAAAAACAAAAGTAGTACTTAAACCGCATACAGCTTACATTTGTAAGGGCATGGTTAAAAATAATCCACATTTACCGGAGTCAAACACTTATCAAATGTCAGCCATTGACCAAAGTTTCATTAATAATGAGCCAGGTTTAGAAGTGTCAAACTCAGTAATTAAATTAAATGCGTCAAGATGTTTTCCGGTACATATTACCAACAATACAGGCAAAACTTATAAATTAAGGAAAGGATGTGTCATAGGAAAAGTAGAATTACTAAATGAAGAAAATATTAAAGAAATAGCATCTGTAACAAAGAAAGGGAGAGCATCCTACACGAGTGAGGAATTAATTAAAGAAATAAATTGTCCCGAAGAACATAAAGAGTTAATCCAAAATCTTTTAGAAAACAATTCGGACATTTTAGCAAAAAAAGATTCTGACTTAACGCAAACAGATACAGTCACTATGAAAATAGAAACAGGGGACCATCCTCCAATTAAATTGAGGCCATATCGCACCCCTTTGAATACTAGAAAGATAATTGACAAAGCAGTAGATGAGATGCTTGAAGCAAATATAATTCAAAGGTCAAGGTCAAGTTGGGCATTTCCGGTAATCATAGTGGAAAAGAAAGATGGAAGTAGCCGATTTTGTATAGATTATAGGAAACTAAATAAAATAACAAGGCCAATAGCTATAAATCTACCATTAATTGATGACATAATAAATAGACTGTCTGGCGCAAAATACTTTACGTCACTTGATTTACGATCAGGTTACTGGCAAGTAACAGTTGATGAGGACAGTCAAGATAAGACTGCGTTCACATGTCACAAGGGACTTTTCTCCTTTACTGCGATGCCGTTTGGATTATGTAATGCGCCCTCCATATTTACAGAGCTTATGAATGAAGTTTTAAATGGCTTAGATGATTTTGCAACAAGCTACTTAGATGACGTGTTAATATGGTCAAGCAGTTTAACTGAACATTTAGGCCACATACAACAAGTATTTGACAGATTCAGGCAACATAATTTAAAACTAAAGTTAAAAAAATGTAATTTTCTTCAGAAAGAAACAGTACATTTGGGGTTCATTATAAGTAAACAGGGTGTCAAACCGGATGAAAACAAAGTCAAGGCTATACGGTCTTTGCCCCCTCCCACGAATGTCAGGGAAGTTAGAGGTTTTATTGGGTCAGTGTCTTGGTATAGGCGGTATATTCCAAATTTTTCAAAAATTGCTGAGCCTCTAATAGGCTTAACAAGGAAACATGCCAGGTTTAAGTGGGATCAGGAATGTCAGACCGCCTTTGAATATCTAAAAGAAAGTCTTACGGTCATACCCTTGTTGGCTTTTCCTGATAGTTCTTTGCCCTATCGGTTGCACACAGATTCAAGTGCTGATACTATTGGAGCTGTACTGTCTCAGGAGCAAGAAGAGATTGATGAAGAGGGAAATAGCACGGGTAGAAAAGTAGAGAAGCCCATTTACTTCTTGTCCCATAAGCTGAGCCCAACACAATGTCGCTATTCTACAATAGAACGGGAATGTTATGCGATTTACTATGCCCTTCAGAAATTACACACATACTTACACAATGCAAAATTTGAGATCTTTTGTGATCATCAGCCTCTTCGTTACCTCCTTGAAAGTCCAATGATGAACAGGCGGGTGCAAATGTGGGCTCTCACCATCCAGGGGTATAATGCAACCATAAATTACATCCGTGGCTCGTGCAATACGATAGCAGATATGCTTTCGAGACACCCTAATCTAAATGAAGAGGGAAAATGCCAAGAAAATCAGTCTGAGCAAGAAGTCGTACCAGATGTGTCCGATAGGTCATATGAGATCGGGGTAATAGACTCAAATGCAGTAGATCTCAACCAGTTTGTTTCTTGTAAGTTCAAGGAAAATGACCATCTAGAAAAACCGGACTCATTAGGTTTGGACATGGTAAGTGAACAAGCAAAAGACCCCGAAATTTACACTATTAAGTCTCAAATAGAATCAGGACAAACAAACAATAAATTAAAAAAGTACATTATTTTAGACCATGTACTGTACTACATCTCCAAAGTGGATGAAGACCCCGTGGTACGCCTGTATGTCCCTAGTCACCTAACTGAGAAAGTAATGGCAGAGACACACAATATCATCCATTTAGGATTTGACAAAACTTTTGATACAATAAGAAAGCATTATTTTTGGCCAAACCTGTATAAACAAGTTTATGAGTATGTATCAAAATGTGTAGCTTGTCAGTCGCGCAATATGCAGAAAATAAAATCACCCTTAAAAGAAGTAGATACGCCCCCTTTCCCTTTTGCAAAGATCGCATTAGATATAGTGGGACCGCTGCCAAAAACCTTATCATCCAATGTTTACATTCTAACAGCCATTGACTGGTATTCAGGTTACGTAGAAGCATGGCCTTTACCTGATAAAAGGGCAGACGCAATTGCGCACACTTTCCTTGAAGAAATTTTCCCACGGTATGGATGTCCTGTTCAGGTCATTACTGATAACGGTAAAGAATTTTGTAATAGCACTCTTGAAAATTTATTTAAGAAGCTTAATATCTCACATAGACGGACAAACGTGTATAGTCCTTGGGAAAACAGAGTAGAGAGAGTACATCGCAGTTTGATGGATGTTTTATCGAAAAAAGTTCAAGACAATATGCAAACCTGGGATTTACATCTAAATCAGTCTTTGGCGGCTATAAGGTTCAGTGAGAATGAATCCACTAAACAGTCTCCTTTCTTTTATTTGTTCCAAAGGGATCCCATAATTCCAATTTCGAATTTACTGCAGCCCCGTCGTCGCTACTACGGTGAAGATATTATTGAAAAAGGTCTGGAACAAACGCATAAGGCATTTGTATTAATGCACCGTCGGCGCAAACAAGCTCATAGGAGACAGGCAAAATATGCAGACAGTAAAAGAAAAGAAGTAGAATTTGAAGTCGGTCAGCCTGTCTATATAAAAAAGCACAAAAGAGGAAATAAACTCGATGCAAAATGGCAACCGTATTATAGAATTATGAAACGTACAGGTGACAAAACATGGGAGCTAAGGGATCAATTAACAGGAAAAATTATCAAAAGTAGTACAGATAACATGAGATTAGCAAACATTGATAAATGGGAAATTCCGAAGGAACAGGGTCAAAGGAAAACTCGTAAAGCTAACCTAGTAGTCCCACCGGAAGGTGATAGCAGTACTTCTACTTCGGACTCTGATTCAGAACCTCCCCGAGAGAGGCTGATTAATAAGTATCGCAAAGAAAGATCTGATTCAGAGGACGAAGAAAATATTCCATTAGCCGAGATTGCCCGACGGTTAAGGGATAGAGAAGCTAGATTAAAACAAGAAAATAAATTCTCAGATTTAGAGAATGGGGTAAAATCAGAGAATTCAGAATCAGAAATTAAGGAAGAACGCCAAAGTTCAGGCTCTGAAAATGAGTCAGCTTCTGAGTCAACCATAATAATGAGCCCAAGCGGCTATAATTCAGATAATTCAGCAGTCGGCTATGAGGAAGCTGACCTTTCCAATATGGATATTGATCATGTCTGTAAGTTCAGACAAAAGAGTTATCGGCGGCGTAAGGCAACGCCAAAAGCAAACAAGATTAAAAATTTGTTGACAAGTATTGTTGATGCGTTATAAGCTGTCAGTGTGGTTATATAATGATTGTCGGTAGTGACATAATAATAATCCTGATAAATGTATATAAATTAATGAGTTTTGGTAATGAGATATCTTATAAATCTTTTGTTTTATTGTTTTTTTTCCAGTACTATATCACTACATATATTCAGAAAAAAAAACATGTCCCAAGAAAGAATCCTGACCGGGTTAGACCAGGACGTAGAACTGGTGGAAACTTGTAACTTACCCCAGATCCTCAAGAAGGATCTAAATGACTTCATGCACTGGGGGGAGTTTGACCCGCAAGGCCGGGAGCCAGATTCGCTTTTCAAAATGATGGAGAGGGCAGCGGTTTATGACGTCTTGTCGGTCGTCAGGACATTAGGGCTATCGGCTGATAGCGTCAAAGAGATAGAAGATCACTATCAAGAGATCGAAAACTATCTTTTTCAGCATGAATATGGGGCTTGGGAACTTGCATTACTAAGTAGTTTGTATATGCAATGTATACAAACAATGGTGTATGGCCGCAGAGAGCCATGCAACCAGATTTGTATTTTTAATAGGTTGCCGAACCTGATCAGGTTCCATATTTTGTATTATGAGCAGCTGGCGCTGCATTTTGAACTGAAGCTTCTAACGTCACTCCTTGAAATATAATATCTAAAGGGGAGTGACTAACTTGGGGTCATTGTGACCAACATATATATATAACAACTTAAGTGAGTGGCTCTTATTATTTTTCTTAACTTCAGATAATTCTATGCAATGTGGGAACAAGATTCGGCCATCCTGGATCAGTCTGATCTTCCAGGAGATGTTCTTGAGGACATCTAACGACTAAGGGATTTCTCAGGGAAATTTGATGAGCCACTTCTTGTTTATTATGAAATGCTAGAAAGAAAGGCAGTCTTTGATGTAATTGTTAAACTCAGGAATTTGCACGTCTCGGAAGAACTTGTGACCAAATTAAAGGAAAATTACGGTAAAATTAAATGTCAACTTCTTACATCAGAATTTGGCTATACTATCTTACTCAGTGAAAATCCTGACCTCTTCGAAAGGTCAATGAGATTATGCACCACTAACATGCAAGGAGCTAGTGATTTACTTGAAATGGCAGCTCGACTGAACCGCATGATCCTGTTCCACCAGGAATATTATGGCGAGCTGTTTAAAATCTTTTCTCAAAACCAAGCACAATAATATTGTAGTAAATGAGGTCAATGTGACCGCACCTGTTGGAAAACTGAAATAGAAACGTTTATTTTTCTTTGGGTTTCAGGTCGAATGGCTCCTGGTCTATTGTATTTCCTAGGGGGGATATGGGTTTTAATGGGTGTTAAATCAAGTTCCACAGTAGATCATTCCATTATTCATGAAAATGTTTTGTTCTATAAAGATGGCGAAATGTCCCTTTCCAGTTCCAGATGGATTTTGACACTTGTCCTAGATATCGATGTTTATGACAGTTTCATTACTAGATTAACGGCTGATATAAAAAATGCAAAAAACGTGACGGATTGGATTTCTAGACATTATAGTCATACTGATATGGCAGGGTATTTATCTGTTTTCCGATCTTTACAAGATGAGGTCAGTACTTTAGAAGGAATAAATAATGACGTAAAACGGAGCTTTCTAAACTTGAAAATGTTAAAGAAAAGGCCTAAAAGAGCGATCCTAGAGATCCTCTCTGGAGTTCTTGGATTTCTCTTTGGAAATAGTATTAGTAGTTCAGACCTAAATAACATAAGGGCTAACATTAACATACTTGCAAATAATCAGCAAATAATCTCCCACACGCTAGAAAAGAGTTTGTCAGTTTTAAATGTTACGCAATCTGCAGTCAGACAAAATAGACAAAGTATTAATGAGATAATAGACTCTTTAGGCGATATTCGAAAAGAACTGAATCACATTGTTGAACAGCTTGGTAAGGAAGTGTTTGAATTACAACAATTTGTACATTTGTTCGCTAAGGTAAATATGGTAATCGAAGAGATAAGAACGGCTATTCAAAAGTCATTTTACTATTTCCTTAACTTGAAAATGCAAATTAGTGCCCTATCTATGCAACGGCTGACGCCAAATATTATAAATCCTTTAGAATTTCAATCAGTCTTAAAAGAAATAGAAACTCAGTTACCAAAGTCATTTGGATTACCGGTGGATCCGGATGTAGAGCTCTGGTCCTTATATAAAAATTTAATTTGTCAGACGATAATGGAAGACAACAGGATATTGATCATAGTACCTATTCCCCTAATAGATTATACCAAACAAATGGATTTGTATAAAGTATATAACTTACCTTTACCTATCAGCACAATCTATAATACGAATAATATTACAAAGAATGAAATGTTAACATATTATGAGCTCGAGGCTAAGTACATTGCCATTAATCCAGAAAGAACACAGTTCATGCTTTTAGATCCAAAAGATAGAGAAACATGCAGAATTGGGTTTTCAAGGCTGTGCACACTTCGTAGACCAATACATCAAACAAATTTAGCAAACATGTGTATAGTCGCTATCTTTAACGATGATAAGATTAAAGTGCAACGCCTATGTTCGACCTTAGTGACACTTGGCAATGACCTGCCCCGATTCCAGTACTTAAGTGATGACACATATATAGTAATTACTAGGACACACTTGACGCTAAATTTAGCTTGTGAGGATTCTGTGCGTCAGAAAATTGAAGTTTCTGTACCTTATGGTTTTGTGAGAGTTAGAAAAGGCTGTGTTGCGACCTCAGATCGGGTCACTCTGACTGGAACTTATGAACATGGGTCTTCTCATAAAATACATAATGATGCTCTTAGCATGCTGCAAAAATACAACTTCTCGAATATAAAAATCTGGGATCAATTTAAATTTAAATTGCCCAATTTAAGAGGGGTTGTTCGGCTACCTCAGAAACTTAGACACCTTAAGGAAATTCCTGTGGAACAATTAATTGAAGGATTGAATCAAGTAGGTCACATTCGACCAACAACAAATAAACCTTTTCCTTGGTGGGGATACTGTTTGATTATACTTGGAATTGTAACTTTAGTAGTACTGAGCATTTTGGTATATTGCAAATGGGGAGGTACAATAGCCGGTTGGTTGCCAACTGCCAGGGGAAATGGTGGTAGTCGGGGAGCGCAAACCAGCTGTCTGTACACGAGGGACCCCGACAAGGGTCCCGATACCTGGTCTAGTCGGGAGGAAAGAGAGACATGTAAAAGCTACAACGGAGAATCTCAGGAGATGTTACAACAGACTAGTGCTTTACTGGGCAGCAAGGAGGCTTCGCCACGGTTGGGTAAACATGACGACGTTGGACAAGTAATACGATTCCTGCCGTTACAACCGACAAATATAACTTCTAATCAAGAACAGTAAAAGTGTTCAGTAGACAAAGTGAGTTTATCACAAATTGGATTTCGGCCAACTGTGCTTGTATCTACGTGACACTGTGCTGTTTATTAAGTTTATCATAACATTATGCAAAACATTTATGATAGAAAGTTCTGTTGATAGCAGAGGAAATTTACAAATGTTAGAAACTTTGATAAGACAGGGACACTTGTGATATTTCTTGTTGTTAACTCCAACTTAGAAGAAGAGAGTTCAAATCGAACCTCGATGTTTCACAGCAAGCTTATATACTGACTATACAACTTACCACTATACGATCAACGAGGGGTAACATTACCTATGTTACCTGGTACAACAGATGGGTAGCATTACCTATGTTACCTGGTACAACAGATGGATAATATTACCTATGTTATCTGGTACAACAAGAGGGGCCATGACATAAGGCACCTCATTGAGGGGTAGCATATTATACATGTTATCTGGTACCACTGTAACGTCTTTCTGGAACAACGTCGTAGAGGAAATGAAGCAGCTTAAAATATTAGCTAAGATGACTTGTTCTAATAAGAGACAATGTTGACTTGAAACAATTTGATGAACTTGTAAATATGTGAGGCGAATGTGACTTGAAATCAGAAAGCACTGACTGTGTTTATTTTAATTCCATGAGCAGTTGAAAAATTACGCTAATCAATTGTTATCGTAATTTTTTCATACGCAGGGAGGGTATGTAACACAGACGTGCTTTCTGCATGTTTAAAGTATGTATTATGCATACTTTATGATATGATCTTTTGGGAATATTTTATGATATTTTGTGAATAATCTGAGAATTCTGAAATTGTGAATATTCTGTTATTTTGAAATTGAAACTGTAAATGAATATAAGCAGAGTCGTGGACAGGCGAGAAACATGTTCTGGCTATATCTTATAAAATTGTGCCAGAGTGGACACTAATTGAGAAATACCGCATTTGTTTTATATAACTGTGACATGAACTTCCTTGATCATGGCTAAAAATAAAGGCACACCTCAATTAGTGACCCTCTTAGGCCAAAGTCATGATTTTCTAATTGACCACAACGTGACAGGAAGCACGAGGACCAGAATATGACGTCCATAATCATAAGTGGTCATGAGTATAAAAGCCTGTATGTTTCCTCTGTCCCGGCAGTTGTTCTCTGAGGCTTGTTAGAAGCTAAACCGTTGATTAATAAATTATTATAATTTATTAAGTGTTCTTCATCTGCTGTGGTACAGGCTGAAGATTGTGACACATTTCAAACGTCGGGTGACACTTGGCCGATGGCCTTTTATTGGTTTTGTGTTGTCGCTGCTCATATGCTTTCCATGAGAAATAGAGCAATTATCCCACAGTTATAGAAAACTCTCTCTTGACTCATCTAGTCTGGAGCTCTGATTATTGTTCCTTTTTACAGAACAACACATTTCAGCTGAGCACTTTGGGAGTTGAAGGTCTAGCTAGTATTAACCAGACAGTAGCAGGTCTCTTTCATCAGTGCAAGAAATTTGTAATGGGGCAACCAGGGTAAGTTTTAACTTGTGTGTGCATGCTTGATGCCCATTTTGTTGGACCAGGGATTAACACTTTGGACTCAAAATTCACAGTTCACAAGTTGTGAGTCTTGACAGAGTTGCGATTTTTCCCTTGCATCTGAATTATTTTGTCTGCCCTATCTTCTCACTCATTCCCAGTTGCTCAAACTAAACTAATACTGTTGAAAGGCCCTTTAAACTTTAAACCATCCATCCCCTTGTCCTCATTTCCACCCCGGCCTATCATGCTCAGTCACATATAGGGTATATGTATGGTTTTATGATACCATTAATGGCCAGACCATTGATGTTACAATATTGCTACCTGGTTAGGTCTGTATCCTTAGGACTGCAGCTGCTGCATTGCAGAATCCTGTGTCCTTAACCTTTTCAAATGCTTTGGACCACCTGCTTTGCTTTAAAGATTAAGGCCCCATATGAAATTTGAAGTCCCATGATTGTATGTGAAACTGTAAATTTAGTGATGGGCTTGCATGAAATTGCTAAATGCCAAGCATCGTAATACATAAATTTTATCAAGATCAGTCAAAGGTAAAAAATCAGTCAAAGTGTAACCCTTCCTTCCCCTGTTTACAGTAGTTTCTGATCTGACATTGTTTCAGAAATGACCATGAGACCAGCTTCCAGCTATTTCTAAGGTTGATGGCTCTCCACTTAGGTAGACTGTATAGTGATGGCTCTGTACAGGAGTGGAAACAGATGAAAGGGAGGTAATTAACTACATTTATTACTGGTTGTTGAAAATGTGCATGAAGAAGTCTCATACTATTATTTTTATCGTGGCTAAGTAATAGCTTTTCAAACCTAAACATTTCCCAAGGTTTTATGTTGTAAAATACGGGGATGAAGTGCGTACTTTGTGTATTCAACATGCCAGCAATGTGTGTATTTTACTAACACACTGAACATATGAATGAATATGCTTCAAATGGAAAATCAATGTTTTGAGAGAGAGAGAGAGAGAGAGAGAGAGAGAGAGAGAGAGAGAGAGGAGAGAGAGAGAGAGAGAGAGAGAGAGAGAGAGACCAAAGTCTTTCTCTAAAGGTAAAGGGTAAAGGAAAACAGTTTTTTCCTCTGGGGTTGCTTTTTATAACAGCAGCCCCAGAGGAAGAAACTGTTTTCCTGTAACAACTGGAGACAAATACTGTATGGAGTTATGCCCCTTAAATCTTAGTGATCTCCTACTGAGATATATCCTTTAGCAGGTGAATTATTATTATTATTGTCATGGTGCTCATTGATATGACCATTCTGAAATTTGTCTTTTTAAGATTTTACTCAAAGTTCCATCAGCGAAGAATACAGCATCTGGCTGAGGGAGGGTTATACAACTTGACAAGCCTCTTTCTGACTCTCGCCATGGCAACAGATATGGAAGATGTGGTATGCTACTTTCTTGCTTGTTTTTCATGCAGAAAATATTGAAGGCAGCAGATAAGGTGTATATTAACTTATCACATGCTAAAGGTGAATAAAATTTTGATTTTGCAACCTTTAGTAGTCTGATCATGTCTGCCCTGTTTTTTTCCAGATTATAGTGTTACATATTTCTCCAAGAAAAATACATTGCAGGATCAAAAGCATGATTCTGACATGATTCATAAGAGGTGCTGTTAACATCCTTTGCTAATTTAATTATAAACCCCACTTTTTCCTTAAAGTATTCGTAATTTTAGGCTCATTTTGAACTGTGAATTATTGTAAATCTTGTCTTTTTTCCAAGGGTGCAAAGCTTTGTGATTTCTATGACATGTTGGATTACTCCAAGATAAGTGCTGGCAAGAGATCTGTGATATGGAGGGGAGCCTTTACTTTGATGTTGATCAGTGTCGAGAAACAGCTTGATGTGGGTTTCCTGGCTCAGAAAATGGCATTAGCATTGGAAAGTGCAGTTAGGTATGCAGTGCTCCAGATAAAGAGAGTACAGTCAAACCTGCCTTAAGGTGAATGGGTACAGTTTCAGAAGCAACTTCTTTCTGTGAGAGTAGACCTCATTTTGGAATGGCTGCATTGTCTATAGATGCAAATAAGGAAGTCACAAATGGTGCAAAAACATGGGAGTGTACCCATTTGCTGTAAGGTCAATTTGCACCACAAACACTACATTGAGATAAGAGATTTTACCCTCTTAAGACAGATTTTTGTTGAATGAAGGTGGCCTTTAAGAAAGGTTTGACTGTATTTGGAGAAACATTTTTAAGAAAATTGTTTTAAGCTTCAGTGTCAGAGGGGGTTCAGCTTACATTTTAAGGGAAAGTAAGAAAAATTATCCTACAGTTATCATCAAATACTCAACTTACATAGAACAATGGTATGAAACTCAGAGATTGTTTCATTACTTGCATGTCTAAGAGAGTTTTTATACGCCCATTTGAAAAACGGGACATATATTGTTATGGCGCTGGTGTCCGGCCGGCCGGCCGGTCGGCGTAAACTTTTTGTTAGCTCACCTGAGCAGGAAGTGCTCAAGCTGAGCTATTGTGATCGATATTTGTCCGTCCGTCCGTCCGTCCATCCGTCCGTCCGTCGTCAACAATTTCTTCAAACGACATCTCCTCCTAGACCAGTTGGCCAATTTCAAAATAATTTCACACAAATGTTTCTGTTATAGCCCTTAACCAAAATTGCTAAAATGGTTCCACTCTGCTGAACAAAATGGCCGCCAGAGCTAAAAATAAAAAAAACCTTTAACCGACATCTCCTCTGAAGCCAATGGCTCGATTTAAAAAAAAATTCACACAAATGTTTTACTCATTGCCCTGAACCAAAATTGCTAAAACGGTTCCACTCCGCTAAACAAAATGGCCGCCAGAGCTAAAAATAGAAATCTAAAAATAGAAAAACCTTTAAAAGACATCTCCTCCGAAGCCAATGGCTTGATTTCAAAATAATTTCACAGAAATGTTTGACTCATGACCCTGAACCAAAATTGCTAAAACGGTTCCACTCCACTGAACAAAATGGCCGCCAGAGCTAAAAATAGATATAAATCTTAGAATGACACAGAGGGCACAGTTTTGATCCAATCCTCATGAAACTTTGTCAGAATGTTTATCTTAATGAAATCTAGACCAAGTTTGAAACTGAGTCATGTGGGGTCAAAAACTAGGTCACTAGGTCAAATCTTAGGAAAACCTTGTTTACACTCTAGAGAGCACAGTTATAATCCAATCGCCATGAAACTGTGTCAGAATGTTTATCCTTATACAATCTAGGCCAAGATTGAAACTGAGTCATGTGGGGACAAAAACTAGGTCACTAGGTCAAATCTTAGAAAAACCTTGTGTACATTCTAGAGGGCACAGTTATAATGCAATCTCCATGAAACTTTGTAAGAATGTTTATCTTTATACAATCTAGGCCAAGATTGAAACTGAGTCATGTGGGGTCAAAAACTAGGTCACTAGGTCAAATCTTAGAAAAACCTTGTGTACACTCTAGAAGGCACAGTTATGATCCAATCTTCATGAAACTTTGTCAGAATGCTTATCTTTATGAAATAGAGACCAAATTTGAAACTGGGCCATGCCAGGTCAAAAACTAGGTCACTAGGTCAGATCTTAGAAAAACCATGTGAATGCTCTAGAGGGCACAGTTTTGTTCCAATCTTCATGAAACTTTGTCAAAATGTTTATCTCCAACAAATCTAGACGGAGGATGCAACTTGGGCATGTTGGATCAAAAACTAGGTTACTAGGTCAAACCTTAGAAAAACATTGTGGATACTCCAGAAGGCGCAGTTTTGGTTCAATCTTCACGAAACTTTGTCAGAATGATTATCAATGAAATCTAGGCCAAGTTGGAAACTTGGCCTTGTCAGGTTAAAAACTAGGTCACTGGGTCAAATCATAGAAAAGCCTTGTGTACACAATTGTGGCTTTATTTTGCATTTAATCTTCATGAAACTTTGTCAGAATGTTTATCTTCATGAAATCTAGGCCAAGTTTGAAACTGAATAATGTCTGATCAAAATCTAGATTGCCAGGTCAGATCTTAGAAAAACATTGTGTACACTCTAGAGGGCAAAGTTTTGATCCAATCTTCATGAAACTTTGTCAGAATATAGATTAGAAAGTGCAAAACTGCTCCAATTGAACCATCATCAAATAGATGATCTTCCATGTTATTTCATCATAACTCAGGTGAGCCATTTAGGTCCATCATGGACCTCTTGTTTCCGGATAACTCCTCCTACAGTTTACATCCGATCACGCTGAAACTTGGTATATAGTAAGACTATGAGGTGGACCAGCGCATATTTATTCGAGGTTACGCTCCAATAATTTTTAGCGGAATTACAGCCCTTTACTTAGAATTTTTGGGGTGTTCATTTCCGGATAACTCCTCCTACAATTTTCATCTAATTAAGCTGAAACTTTGTAAATAGTAAGACTACGATGTGGAGTAGCGCATATTATAAGGAAATTTTGCTCCAATGATTTTAGCAGAGTTACAGCCCTTTGAAAAAACTCGACTATGGCAGTTTATATGGCAATTCTTTAGCATTCCATAACTTGGTTACTCTTTGGAATATCATGATGAAACTGTATACCAATGTTTATGAGGTTAAGACAACATGTCTCATACAAGAATGGTTACTCCCCTTGACTAAGATTTTGAGTTACCTCCCTTTGATTATTTTGTCAGACTATATTTGTACACCTCATATCAAACTAACCCTTTGGACTATCGTGATGAAACTTGATAGTGATGTATATTAGGTTGACACGATATGTCACATATAAGAATGATTGCCTACCCTTACTTATTTTTGGAGTAACCTCCCTTTGAATATTTTCTTAGGCTATTCTTATGCAAGCGATAAGTAGGCAACCGTATGGAATGTCCTGATGAAAATTTATAGCAATGTGTATTAGGTTGAGGCTGTGTGTCTTATATAAGAATAATTGCTCCCCCTTCCTTATTTATGGAGTTACATCCCTTTGATTATTTTCTAAGGCTGTTCTTGGGCAAGTCATTATTAGGTAACCGTATGGAATATCTTGACGAAACTTTATAGCAATGTGTATTAGTTTGAGACAGTATGTCTGATAAAAGAATAATTGCTTCCCCTTCCTTATTTTTTAGCTCACCTGAGCCAAAGGCTCACAGGTGAGCTTATAGTATAGGCAGGCATCCGTCGTACGTCATACGTCGTCCATCCGTCAACATTTTCAAACGACATCTTCTCTGAAACTACAAGGCCCATTGTAACCAAATTTCATATATAGCATCTATAGGCAGGGGGAATTAATAATACTGTTTTTATCCAAATAGCTTCAGAACTTTGGTTGCTATGGCAACTTAAAGTTTCCATTGACTTGTATGGGAAAAATAGAAAATTTGCATTTATTGCTATGTCACTGCAGATATTTTGACAAAACTTTTACAGAAATGTTCCTTAAGTAGTTCTCTATCAACCACATGAAATTTATGTCAATTGCACAATTTGGCTGGTTGCCATGGCAACCAAATGATTAAAAATAGAAAAAATATTCAAAAAATCATCTCCTCAGAAACTATGCAACCAATAAAGCCCAAACTTCAGAGAAAGGATCCTTATACTGGCTTCTATAAAAGTACTGTTTTTCTTGGCAATTGCTGTAGTAGTTTGGTTGCTATGGGAACTTAAAGTTGCCATTGACTTATAATGGCAAAATAGAAAATTTGCATTTATTGCTATGTCACTGCAGATATTTTGACAAAACTTTTACAGAAATGTTCCTTGAGTAGTCCTCTATCAACCACATGAAATTTATGTCAATTGCACAATTTGGCTGGTTGCCATGGCAACCAAATGATTAAAAATAGAAAAAATATTCAAAAATCATCTCCTCATATCAGAAACTATGCAACCAATAAAGCCCAAACTTCACAGAAAGGATCTTAGTACTGGCTTCTATAAAAGTACTGTTTTTCTTGGCAATTGTTCTAGCAGTTTGGTTGCTATGGGAACTTAAAGTTTCCATTGACTTATGATGGCAAAATAGAAAATTTGCATTTATTGCTATGTTGGTGCAGATATTTTGACAAACTTTCATTGAAATGTTCTTTGAGTAGTCCTCAACCAGCCTTATTAGATTTATGCAAATCGCAGAATTTGGCTGGTTGCCATGGCAACGGAAAAATTGATAAACTGTTAAAGGTATACTCCCTCATTTTTTCACCATCTCCAAAATAAACAATTTTACTTATTTTGTTAGATAATTTATAATCATATTTAAATCCATTGTAAAAATTCAGAAAAAGCTTTTCAGTTTAATACAATTTTTAATTAAAAGAAAGTATTGAGATTGAAAATGTAAATGAACACAACCGTCAGCCAATAGGAGAGTCGATACCAAGCCTTACGGTCATATGACGATACCTAGGTATTTTTCTTATTCGTGCACGCGCTAGTGACATCAGAGCAAATTAATTCTATCCTATGAGGCGATTTAGATAGCGGTCCGTGATTGTAAACAAATATTTTATTTCTTTAAATAAAGTTACTTTTCACAAATATTGGTCTTAATATCTATTGTCAGATGCATAAATGGGCCATTTCGGAGATACTGTATAAATATTACATGAAAACGTTTTTTTGTCGTCATAAACAAGGGCGTAAATCTTTAAAAAAATCATCTCAAAAAGTATGCGACCGATACAGCTCAAACTTTACAGAAGGGATCTTAATACTAGCCTCTATAAAAATACTGTTTCTCATGGCAGTTGCTCCAGTAGTTTTGTTTCTGTTGGAACTTCAAGTTGCCATTGACTTATAATAGGAAAGTTGAAAATTTTCATTCATAGCTATATTGCTGCAGATATTTGGACAAAATTTTTACAGAATTGTTCCTGGAGTAGTCCTCTAGCAACTGCATGAAATTTATGCGAATGGCACAATTTGGCTGGTTGCCATGGTAACCAAATGGTTAAAAACAGAAAACATACTCAAAAGTCATCTACTCAGAAACTAATTGGATGATAAAGCTGAAACTTTACTGAAAGGATTTTAGTAATAGCCTCTATTGAATTACTATTTTTTATTATTGTTGCCCATGTGGTTTGTTGCGATGGCAACTTAAAGTTTCCTTGACCTATAATGGGAAAAATGTAAATATTAGCATTTATTTCTGTGTTACAGTAGATATTTTGACAAAAGTTTTACAGAAATGTTCTCAAGAAGCAGACTTCAAATTTCTGCCATATTGTACAATTTGCCTTAGAGTTACTTACCCCTGAGTGCTGAGGATGAATGGACTCAGGTGAGCTACAGGACCAATGGTCCTCTGTTTTTTTTTAGTTACATCACTTTGATTACTTTTTAAAGGCTTTTCTTTTGAGAACCTTAATGTTTGGAATGTCTTGATAAACTTGATAGCAATGTAGACAAGGATGAAACAGTGCAAAAAAAAACATTCAGAAACAGGCGTATATTGCCCCGCTTGGGGAGCTCTTGTTTTGTAGGCTTTCATGTTTTGCACCTCACATTATGGCATTTTGTCTGATGTTGTTAGCTGAGGGATTAATGCACTAGACTTATTCAGAGGTCAAGGGTCCAAGTCCTGACTGTTCCCTAGTCACTTGATTATTTCATTCTCATCCCAGATGATCAACATATCACTTATTCCCATTTGCCAAATTCTTGAGTTATCAATTTAAGGTGAATGAATACACTTAAAGAGAAGCAACTCTGCCATTCTTTTTCCGTGTGAATCAAATTTAAAGTTTAAAAGGAAGAAATTGTTCCCTCTGGAGCAAATTCTCTTCTTTATAAGTTGACCCCATTTTGAGTGGAAGTGTTTCTTACAGGGAAGCCAATATTAAACACCAAAGTTCTCTTCCTTTGAAAAATGGTGAAAAAACACACACACACACATGCACAAAATTCACCTTATTGTCTATTTCAGAGAGTTTGAAGCAGATAGTATGGATACCCACAACTCCTTATGGAAGCTTATTTTGATATATCTAGAGGGTACCCAGGAGGTGTTTGATGCTAGTCAGAGTCTACAGCTGTCAGAACATAAGCTCATTTGTAAGTTCACAGTTTCTTGGATGGGTGAATGATGTTGAAAGATGGTTAATCATATTTTAATGTTAGTGAGGCAACAGAGCTTTGGATAAAGCTGGGTTATGATGATACTTTGGAAATAATTTATATTAATATACATAAAAAACACACAAGGTGGCCTTTCATTAGCCTTATTTTGTTGCCTCTCATAAGAGGCGGTTCTGACAATGGGTCATAAGCTGAGGATAAGGATAGGTCATACCCTAATGTTTTTATGGAAAAAGAAAAAAAAATATGATCAAGTGGCACAGAATTATCAGCAAAACCAATTAACATAGATTGCAAAAATACTTGCAGTAAAGCAAAGACCAAATAAGATTTTGTTAGATACATGTACTTGTAACCAAACTGTCTTCGTAGGTCAAGTGTGACTCTTTGTCTAAATAGCTTCTGTAAACTATTTTTTTTTTAATTTTTAATTTTTTTTTTAATTAAAAAAAAAAAATTACAAAAAAAAAAAAATCACTGAAAAAAAAATCTTCTGTAAAATATTTAGATGAAACATTGCTTTAACAGAATTTTTTCAATGGCTTGGCTATTATCTTAAATATCTGTTATCCATGAAATGTAAAAAAAAATCTGGCTTATTATACTCAGAGATTATGTGAGTCAGCTAAACAATAAATCTGAAGGTATACCTTCAGATTTATTGTATAGCTGACTCACATAATCTGACATGAAAAGTAACAAATAGTGTCTGTCTGCACACATTGCCATTTTGGCAGTCTGTGCCGACTGAGACTATTTGTCATGGACGTGAAAGACATGTTTTCATCTACAGGTCCAGGGTTGAAATCTTTATTGACAGTCTGTTCAGAGAATGAACTGCGGACTACACTGTCAATAATGCAAAGCCTTGTCTATAGGTTTAAGTAAGTACCTTCTATAACTTTGGTAACTACATGTAATGTAATGTAATGGTGATTTTATTGTGTGCAAAACACTGGATAGGATTTATTTGTGCTGTCAAATTCAGAAATGAGAAGTTTTTTCTGTTTTTTGTTTTTTTGCAAATTATAAGCTGATTTTCTTTTGATTTCAAGAATGAAAGATAGATGATGACTAGGGTAAAGTCGAATAAATTCGTACAGCAGGTAAATTCGGACAGTGACATTGTTTCCTTTATATGTCAGTTGTTTGGAATTAGAACAAAATTAACTGGGCAATCAGTGAAAATCCTTATGAGATGGCTCATTATGAGCCTTCTCATCTGGTTTTCACTGTTTGCAATGGTATGTCCAAATTTACCCACTGTCCGAAGTTACCAGACTCGACCCCAGTTTTTGTCTTGCCTATGACTGGCAGAAGCAAGACAAAGGCTTTATGTTTCTGTCAGCTGGGGTTGAGTTTTCTCGTTTAGTTGTTTTGTGACAGTGCATAGTAAGACACAGCCTTCCATTGGTTTTTTGTTACTTGGCCACCTGTATGATAGTGTTGCAACAGAAGATTTTCCTTTCAAGGAAATGTCGTTTCTGTCAGTCTGCCAGACACCACAAATCTGTCAGTCTGCCAGACACTACAAATCTGTCAGTCTGCCAGACACCACAAATCTGTCAGTCTGCCAGACACCACAAATCTGTCAGTCTGCCAGACACTACAATTCTGTCAGTCTGCCAGACACCACAAATCTGTCAGTCTGCCAGACACCACAAATCTGTCAGTATGCCAGACACTACAATTCTGTCAGTCTGCCAGACACCACAAATCTGTCAGTCTGCCAGACACCACAAATCTGTCAGTCTGCCAGACACCACAGACACCACAATTCTATCAGTCTGCCAGACACCACAAATCTGTCAGTCTGCCAGACACTACAATTCTGTCAGTCTGCCAGACACCACAATTCTATCAGTCTTCCAGACACCACAATTCTGTCAGTCTGCCAGACACCACAGTTCTATCAGTCTGCCAGACACCACAATTTTGTCAGTCTGCCAGACACCACAATTTTGTCAGTCTGCCAGACACCACAATTCTGTCAGTCTGCCAGACACCACAAAACTAATTACAGAATCCACAGTTCATAAGCTACAGACAGTGAAATATTTACTTCATTTAAAAAGTTATAATCATTCATTTGTTGCCCAAAACCCACTTGAGTTCTTGTCAATTAAGCATCTGGATCAGTGTCCAGATAATGAGGACTTATACTCCAAAAATTTGAAAAATTGGGGCGACTAAAATAGTTAAAATTATTGTCCAATAACTGGTACAGTTTGGTAATACAGTGACATGATGCATCTAAAAGATGTAGCTGGAAATGCAAACAGTGTAGGCCCTGATGAGACAGCTCCTTCAGGAGCAGTCTGATCTGAGCCTACACTGTTTTTTAGCTGTATCTGTCCTGGTTCTTAGAATTTTAATGGTAATACAGTCTAGAAATTTTTTTTCTTTTTTTTTTTCGGGGAAAAAATACTGACTCATCACTTATTAAATACTGTAGTTAGCAGCCCCAAAAGATGTTTTCTTGAGTTGATTCTCAGGAGCTAACCATGTACAAAACATTTTACTAGGCTTTTCTATTAAAGGGTCATGAGAAGTGTTTTTATGGAGAAAGAAGATTCCTTGCTCCTAACTTATCATCAAACCCAACCTTTTCTGGAACTGTGACATCTTTGTTTGTTTTTTTAGGCAAGTTTGTGAAAACAATGAAAACAGTTTTGGTCGGGGAGTGTCAGTCCAGCATTCAGGTACTTACTTTTCAGTATGGTCATATTGGGTAACTTTGGACAGCGGGTAAATTCGGACATACCATTGCAAATAGTGAAAATCCAGATGAGATGGCTAATAATGAGCTGTTTCATCAGGGTTTTCACTGTTTGCCCAGTTAATTTTGTTTTAATTCAAAACAACTGACATATAAAGGAAATAATGTCACTGTCTGGATTTACCTGCTGTCCGAATTTACCTGACTTGACCCTAGTATAGATATTTTGCAGTAATCATGAAGGTGTATGTGTACACCGCCATGTTTTCCACCATTTTTACACTTGGAAAAAGCTTTTCTGACTTTCTGTTTGCTTTCCTGCATGAGGGAGTAGTCCCCTAATGGGATCTATTCTTGAAGGAAAGAATTTGCTCAGTAGGAAGCAAATTTTATCCTTTAAGAGTTGATCCCCCATTTAGAAGAGAGGCAAAAATGAAGATGACAGAGTTGCATCCCCTGAAATTGTCCCCATTCACCTCAAATTTTCTCATTAAAAGACAGTGCTTACAAACTACACATAATACCAAGGAATTCAACAAAGAGTTTAAAGATAATCATATTTTTTCTTCTAAATGCTCAATTAATATCTCACATCCCCATGTTTAGATATAACTGTCAGGGTTTTCCCGGACTCAAGATTGAGAGTCTCAGACTCCCAAAATGATGTCTGGGACTCTCAAAAAATAATCTTGAGGGTCCTACAGGACTCTCAAAAATTGAGAAGGAAATTACAGTTTAGTTGATTTTGATTTATAAACAGATGTTTTAGAAAACAAATAGCTTACATGTGCTACTGCTTTGAATCTAGATTTGATTTTTTTTTTCATTTCAGTTGTTTATTAGTTCTCTTAATCATTATACAGAGTTATGTTTCTATATGGGACTCTTACAATTTGCACTAGGACTCTCAAGCGCCAAAGGCGAGAGTCCCTAGGACTCCTATAGTACAAAGCCGAGGGAAGACCCTGAACTGTGATCTACAAGTTATTATACTTTCTACTGATATAGGTGCATTATCAGACAGTCTGATCAGCAACCTAGCTGTTCACTGTATTGCTTCTAGAACTTCAGAAAGAGCCCCGTGAAAGGGAGGAATTTGATAAAAAGTATAAGAGAATGTCTGTTAACTATCAATGAAAACATATCTTGTGGCTCCTCATGCAAGCTGCCCAGATGGTTGTTATGAAGAGCCTCAAGATGTGTTTCAGGAAGAAATAAGAAAATTGATCCAATTTACCATTAAATACTTATCAAGAACAAAGCAAAGATTTTATGTTTAGAACGAATAGATTCTGATCCATCTCTATAGCCAGCCTGTCTCCATTTTCCAATGTTGAGGGCTTTTGACTAAGTAATAAATACCTCTGCTTTTCATAATTAAATAGCCCTACAAAAGAAAACAACTTTCATGACTTCCTTTTTTCCTAGACAATACAAGGGGGTGTATTCTTAAAGAAAAGAATTTGCTCCTAGAGGAGCGAATTCTTTCCTTTAGGAGTTGACCCCCATTTGAAAATTGCAGAGAGTGTCACTATTTACCTTAAGCAACTGCTGTTATTGACCTAAAATTGGAATAAAATTGCTGGCAAAATGGTAAACAGTTTAGACCCTGATTAGACTGCTCTTAAGATGCAGTCTGATCTAGGTCAACACTGTTTTCTCAGTGCTTTCTGTCCCAGTTTTTGGGGTCACCATGATAGCTTTATAATGACATGAATTTTTTTCAGAGCTTGCCGATGCTGTATGGAGCAACATTTATCCCTTTGTTTGGGATCATTCTTTGACCTTGACCCCACCCCCACAGCTTGCCGACCTTGCTGCTGGAATATGTCTGATGGCTTTGAAAATGTAAGTACATTAAATTCTGAATTCTTCTTTTTAAAAATGTTCAGCAGTATATTTGGATTATGATTTTTGATTCACATTTCAAGGAAAGACAAGGATAGAAATGAATAAAAATAAGATCAAGGCCCGGTTGTTCAAAACTAACATCATAAATTAATGTTTCGTTCAAATTTCAAACGTTAATATCTAAAATATTTTTTGTTGAAAAAATGTGAGAAGCTTTAGTGCAAAAGCTTTGAACATTTTTTCAATAAAAAATATCGGTTTATTTGGTAATGAAGTTGTAAAACACTTAACGAGTTGACCTCTTAGCGAGCTTGTTAGTCTTTGAACAACTGGGCCCTGTTAATACACGGTGTAATAACTAAACTCTAGTATCATAATTCTAGTCAGTGTATCATACCCTAAACAGTTTTGAAGCAGTAGTGATGCATAAATATAGATATCTGAAGCTATATTCAAATTTTTAATAGCCAAATCCTTGCAATAACAGTGGAATTCAGGTGTCACTGAAATATATATTTTTAGTGCAACAGGATTATTGTGATTAAAAAAAAGAAGAAGATATTTTCGGGGATATTCAGTACTTTACCATGTCTAGAGGTCCAGATAAAGCAGGGTTTTCATCATAATTCTTGGACAATTTTTGTCTCCCTTGCAGAAAGGGAGACATTGGTCGTGGGGCCTTAAACTTTCATCAAGTTTTCTGGTTAAGCTCTGTTTTGTGACAGTGTGCAAACAGGCCCCGAGGTTATAATACTTTTTTCATGCTCAGCTGAGTTGAGCATGAAATTTTACCTGCTAATAAATAGCAAATTACTGATTGGTACAGTCGTTTTCTTGCTCAGTTTAGCTGAGTATGAAATTTTCTCTGCTTATCAATATGAAAATGCCAACATTAGTTGGCATTTTCATATTTATCAGCAGAGAAAATTCTATGCTCAGCTGAGTTGAGCACGAAAAAAGTTTTATAACCTCGGGGCCAGGTTAAATAGCACTTTATATGGAATTTTTTATCTTACCTCTCCATAAAAATGTGTTGTTGTACCTTGTCAAATCTGCCTGATTTGGGATATTTCTGAGAAGGGACAACAACATGTGTATCTGGAAAATGAACAGAAATTATTTTATCATATGACATCACTGTTATTTAGGAGTTAATGTCGTGTCATAAAAATCGTATGACCACACATGTAATAACACTTTGGTGCGTACACATAACATCATTGAAAACGTCCGTGTCAACAATGTGTTTTCTTACTAAAATAATGTTTACTTTGAGGGCGATAAAATCCCAACTTAAAGGGTCATATGATAAACAGAATCTTACACTTGTGGTTATTTCATATGAAATTTATGAAACTCGCTGAAGGCTGGTTTCATAAATTTTATATGAAATGACTTGTGTAAGATTTTCTATGTCAGAATGATGATACTAAAGTAATCCTGGGATAAATTTCTTACTTCGCACCAAAACTGCCTCTGTGAGATACCAGTATTTGGTTTAAGGACAAAAAATTCAAATAATCTCAAAATTATTGTCCAAACTAGTCTTTATCTGGAGTTATGAATAGCCAGTAGTTGCCACTCGGTCTATTACAGGTCACAGAATAGAGTGCAAAATGCAGGAGAAACATCAAACAAGTTCCTGGCTGTGTTCCAGTATTTTGCTCTAGATGAGGGTGTTAACAGCAGGTAAACAAACATATTGTTCACCTGGATTCGAGGTTATAAAACTTGGGAATATTCTCAAACTCAAAATAAAGCACACTGACTGGCTGCTTCAGAGCATGTGCTCAGAAGCAGCCAACCAGTGTGCTTTAGTTTGAGTTTAAGAATGTACTTAAGTTTATAACCTCTGGGGCCGTATTCATAAAACGACTTAAGTGGTTGCTAGGCTGTTGCTAAGGCTAAATTTCTTTGAAGGAGATTCCCTACTACTATGAAATTTGCTCTGGAGGAACAGTCTTACAAAGACTGTTCCTCCAGAACAAATTTCATAGTTGTAGGGAATCTCCTTTATAGATATTTAGCCTTAGCAACCGCATAGCAACGACTTAAGTGGCTTTATGAATACGGCCCCTGGGCCAGTTTCTCTTTGAGATGGAAAACTTGAGCGTTTTATATAGCATTGCATTCATAGACAAGAGTTATATATACCTTATGCAGTATGTATGCTGTCGTTTTGTTTCTTGAGTGCTAAATGTCAATAAAATGGGACACAAATGGACAGCAAAGAACAAAAATTTCATCAAGGCCATTTCACACATTATTGAAATGCCAAAGCACTTTAAAACCACAGATGTATAGCAAGCTTCATGATATGCTAATTTTGTAAAACTGTTGATAAAATTTGGAAAAAAATGCCATTCTACTGAGAAATCCACACAATTTTGTTTGTCTGCCCACAAAATGCCTCAAACAGAACAGAAATATGCAATTATTATAATTAATAAGTACTTTCTGGCTAACATTGCTTAATTTTGGGGTTTAGATTTGTGGGAATTTTGATTTGAGGGATAAAATAACTGACTATGTGCTAACTATTTTAATTATACCCCCGGTATACGAAGGATGTAGGGGTATATAGTTTTTGGTTTTTTCCGTTAATATGTTTGTGTGTGTGTGTGTGTGTGTGTGTGTGTGTGTGTGTGTGTGTGTGTGTGTGTGTGTGTGTGTGTGTTAACATATTTTCTGTCACAGATTTCTCAGGAACCACAATAGCTAGGATTTTGAAATTTGGTACAAACGTTGGGTATGACTAGTTGTACTGTGTAAGAGACAATCAGCCTTCTCCTGCTTATCATTCCCTTTGTTTGTCCATTTTTTCTTTCTCTCCAATTAAATTTCTGTCACAGATTTCTCAGGAACCACAACAGCTAGGATTTTGAAATTTGGTACAAATGTTGGGTATGACTAAGTGTACCGTGTAAGAGACAATCAGCCTTCTCCCGCTTATCATTCCGTTTGTTTGTCCATTTTTTCTTTCTCTCCAATTTAAATTTCTGTCACAGATTTCTCAAGAACCACAATAGCTAGAATTTTGAAATTTGGTACAAACGTTGGGTATGACTAGTTGTACTGTGTAAGAGACAATCAGCCTTCTCCTGCTTATCATTCCCTTTGTTTGTCCATTTTTTCTGTCCCCCCAATTAAATTTCTGTCACAGATTTCTCAGGAACCACAACAGCTAGGATTTATAAGGTTGGTACAAATGTTGGGTATAACTAGATGTACCGTATAAGGGACAATTAGCTTTCTTCTGCTTATCATTCCCTTTGTTTGTCCATTTTTTCTTCCTCTCCAATTAAATTTCTATTATAGATTTCTCAGGAACAACTACACCTAGGTTTTTGAAATTTATTACAAACATTGAGTATGACAAGTTGTATTGTGTAAGAAAACATCAGCCTCCTCCTCCTTATCATTCCCTTTGTTTGTCCATTTCTTCTTTCTCTCCTTTGAAATTAAACTTTTTCTGTCCCAAGATTTCTCAGGAACCACTACAGCTAGGATTTTGAAATTTGGTGCAAATGTTGGGTATGACTAGTTGTTTGGTGTAATAGAGTATCGGCCTCCTGCTTATCATTCCCTTTGTTTGTCCATTTTTCTTTCTCTCCAGTTTATTTTTTGTCACAGTTTTCTCTGTTCCGAAGAGAGCCACAGTCTTGAAATTTTGTTTACATCTTGAGAATGGCCAAGTTTATTGTAGGAAAGAAAATCAAAATGCTAAGATTTCTTTTGGCCTTCTTTTGCATTTTTTCCTTTTTTCCATCTCTATCTCCAATGGAATAAATGGTAAAATTTATGTCAAAGATTTCTCAGATTGCTGTGTGACTAGGTTTAGGTATAGGTTTAAATTGACTAGTTGACATCATCTGGATGCTGCTGCTGACTTTAGGTCAAGGTCACTGACATAGAACTATATGTAAATTTGTGTTGAAATTTTGTGTTAAATTTGTATTTTCTTTAGATTACATAATTTGCATGTTTTAATGGAACCATTGTGTTTTTGTCTAAAGGCCTTCCTCTGGATTTGTAATAGATTGTCCATTCATATGTCTGTTATTTAACATTTGCTTTAAAGTTTTGTATTAAGTGTGTTTTTATTAGGTGGTGGCGCTGGCCGGGGGTATACGTGAGCCTCTGCTCACATGCTCTTGTTGTTTCAAAAGTTTTATTATGACTGAAGCATTTGTATTAAAGTTTAGCAAGCGAAATATAAATTACATTTAGTACAAGAGGATGTGCAAAACTAAGTGTAAAGTTTCTGGAGTCATTCAGTATTGTGTTAGTTTAGGGTGTACCAATATTTGGCATATGGTATGGTACATGAAAACATGTACAAATAATTATTACACATGAATAAATATCAGATCATTTGGATGTTATCTTTATTTTCATGATAGCATAAGCTGTAGATTTCTTGGACATATGTTGTCTATGAGAGAGGTTACAGAAAGACTGCAGCACCATCTACCTAGCTACCAGACAGTTGTTATCAAAGCTTGGTTCAAGTGTGTTCTACATATACCTGATGGTTCCCAGCTCCTTGCAGAGGTCACAAGGTAGGCTATCTGTATTTCTTCACAAAAATGCGCCAGGAGTGTTGGAATTCACACATCCTAAAAACTGTATTCTAGGGGATGAAATTTGGGCAATGTATGTCATTTTGATGGTCTAAAGCCAGTTTTAGCAGAGTTTGCCACTTTTGGTCCTTTTGTTCAAAGTTAGCTTAATGAAATCGTTTGTTAAGGATTCATTAAACCTTCTACTACATGTAAAATCAAGAATGCTAAAACTTTTGGCTTAAAATCTGTGAGCTTGTACTGTGAAAGCTCTACATATTCCCTAAAAAAATTGCATAGTTAGGTACTGTGCATTTGAAAATGTGATTTCTGGTTCACTAATGACATTGTTAGTGTTGAACAGCCAGGCTCTGGACTGAAGATTTGAAGGTTGAAAATTTGTGTCTGGTTTCACTCCCCAATTAATTTGATTATTCATTTTCATCCTTATTCCCCACTTATATCTCGGATAGACCCTAAATGATTATCACTGTTGGATACCCTGGGCATGTTAAGTGTGTCAGGGGATGTATAGTTTTGTCAGTCCATCAATTTGAACTTTCAGCCATCTGTTAATCAACTCTTATGTCAGAGTGTTGCATTAAACTATTCTGATTGTTCATATACAGGTGGGGGCCACTGGTAGGGGTATACATGAGCTGCTATCAGACTAAATGAAATTCGGCAAGTTACCATATTCAAACAAACTAGCACACTGTGCGCTTGAGTTCAAAATGGCAGCAATAGCATGAATTAAACTTTCCTCCAAATAAGTCCTTGCATGACTTCATGTGAAAAAAGTCACAGTTAATGGCCCTGTCAGCTGATGGAAAAACATGAAGTACCATTATGACCCTAAATATTCGGACAGACAGGCCTGAGCAAACATTGTAGACTCAGATCAAACTGCTCCTTTAGGAGCAGTTTGATCAAGGTCTACAATGTTTGCCATTCACTAAGCATCATTTGAATGCATTTTAAAACATGTGTAAAATCTGCTTTCTAAGAATTTTGGAACAGTAATTGTCTGACTTTCAAGTGTCCGAAATTTTAGGGTCATTAAAGGACCCACATACCTTTGCTGCATGGTTAGATTGACCACCTTTTGTATATGAAACCTAGCCATTTGTTTCTTGTTTACAGACCTGTTCTACAGCTAGAAGAAGTGAGATCCATGTTTACAACAGCAGAAATGGCATTACCAGAGAGTATTGAGAGGGTTCCTGTCCATTTCCTCAAGGCCATTGATAGAACTCATAGAAAATTGGAGGTACATGTCTACAAGGGCAGGCCCAGACTGTAAAAGATAAAGCTCATAGGAGTAGGGAACCTGCACATAATAGAGATAGCAAATTTGGTCTATGTAATGGACAGAGGAGGTAGTTTTGGCCTGCAGTTTCAGAAAGATAAGAAAAGGTGGAAAGTACTTGTAAAAGTTGATTATATGCATGTTGAAGTTTGTGCAGAATATTTCGTGAGCAGTAACAACCTCTGTCATGTTAAATACTGTAAGTTTTATATGGACATCTATAGTAAATATGAGTTAAAGGGCTACTGTGCTGTTTTTCCACATGCATTAAAATCACTGGAAATAACAGGTATTGTTTTATCTAAAAGAATGTCGAAAACCGCAAAGAAAAATTCCAAACGGTTAAAAAGTTATAAGGAATTTTAATTTTAATTAGCTGAAAAATATGCAAGGACTCTGATGACGTCTTTTGATTAATTCATATTATTAAAATTTAAAAAAAAAATCTTTATTTTATATTTTTTTGATACTTTTTTCTCCTTATATAGATTAAGTATAATAAGTTACTTCATTTTATTAAAAAATTCAAATATTTTGCATCAGAATATGATGATAATAGCTGGAATCAAAATTACATTATGCAAAGAAAGCTGTAGAAAAGAAAAAGTGGGCGGGGCTTAAAATCTGATTTGCATAAAGTTTAATTGTCAATAATTACAGTTTTGGTTAGAATTTTTCGATGGGGTTTTAAGCATTCTGTTTCTCTCATAAATACCTGTTAATTGAGACTATTTCTGGAAAAAGTGAAGAAAACAGTGTAGTAGCCCTTTAAGCAGCATCGATACACATCACTGTTGTGAAATGTTTATAGATATAGCATATTGTGGTAAAAATCCAGTGGTAATATGTCCAAAACATCTACCAGTTAGATGCCAACTAGATATTTAGTTGTTTCTGTGTTTGCTAACCATATCAACCTCAAGATCACACTGACAAAATAGTTTCAATATTACCACTGTTATGAAGTTTTTAGAGTAATAAAAACTTTGTTTAGTTTCATAGATGGTTGCTTTTAAGACAGGTGCTTTTCATGGTATAGTTCTCATGGTTAATTATTATATTGTTTAAAGAAATGTCTAGTGACAAAATCTGCCCAGTTTGCTAGGTTTTATCAAAACTTGGCTTTTTGATATCTTAACAGAACTGGAAAGACAGACTGGAGTTCAGAGATCGTGTGATGAGTTATTTCTGTGATGTATCCAAGCAGGTTGCTACAGTAGTGAAAAATCATGGTCCACAAGAAACTTTCTCTAACGTCTACAAGATGGCAGGACTTCTAGTGAAATGCTGTGCCCCTCTCTTGTTTGTTGAGGTAAGGGCTGCTTCCAGATAAAAAAAAAATTTATGGGTAAGCAAAATCCTTGGAGAATGGGGTCAAATCAGAAAGGAAAGAATTTGCTCATATGAGGTAATTTCTGTCCTTAAGAGTAAACCAGCTCTAAGAGGCGAAAAAATGAAAATGACAGAGTTGTTTTCTCTGAAGGTGTAGCTCTTAAGCTTAGAATTGCTTTGAAAAAATTACACAAATTTCGGTGCTCAAACAATATGAGCCGCGACACGAGAAAACCAACAATGTGGTTGTGTGGCCAGCACAGACTCAGATCAGCTTGGGCATCCGTCCAGTTTGACCAGACTCTTCGTTAAGTGCTCAAAAGGTAGCTAAGGGTCTAAGCTACCTCCATGCGGACAGCGGAGACTCTGATCAGACTGGGCGGATGCCCAGGCTGATCTGATTCTGCGCTGGGCGCTCAACCACATTGTTGGTTTTGTCGTGTCGCGGCTCATATTTTTAGCTCACCTGAGCCAGCGGCTCCGGGGGAGCTTATAGGATGGTAAGGCTCCGTCGTCCGTCGTCGTCCGTCTGTCCGTCCACAATTTCAAACGACTTCTCCTCTGAAACCCCTGGGCCAATTGTAACCAAATTTCATATATGGCCTCCAGAGGAAGGGGGAACGAAAATTTGTTCAAACCGTCCTGGTCACATGACCAACATGGCCGCCACGCCCATATATGGTAAAAACCTAAAAAAAATCTTCTTCTCCAGAACCAATAGGCCGATGGCCTTGAAACTTGGTATGTAGCATCGGGTACATGAGTACTACCAAGATTGTTCAAATTATGACCTTGGGTTGACCTTGACCTTTTTTACGGCAAGGTCAAATTTGCTTCCTTGTGCTTTTATATGGGAAAATGCTAGAACATAAGATATCTTGAAAACTGTTGAAGATTTTGGGCTAAAAATCGATATCTACAGTCATCTAAATGAGTACATGAAGATTTATGAGTACAAGAGGTCAAGGTCATTCTTTGACCTTTGACCCAGAACTCTCATATTTTGACAATTTCAAACAATCTTCTCAACAGCCACTGGGCCAATTGAAACCAAATTTCATATAGAGCCTCCAGGGGATGAGGGAATGAAAATTTGTTCAAACGGTTCAGGTCACATGACCAACATGGCCGCCAATGCCCATATATGGTAAAAACCTTGAAAAATCTTCTTCTCCAGAACCAATAGGCCGACGGCCTTGAAACTCGGTATGTAGCATTGGGTACTCGAGTACTATCAAGATTGTTCAAATTATGACCTTGGGTTGACCTTGACCTTTTTACGGCAAGGTCAAATATGGGAAAATGCTACAACTTAAGATATCAGGGAAAGTTTTGAAGATTAAGGTCTAAAAGTTGGTATATGCAGTCATCTTTACTGAGTACAATGAAGATTTGTGAGTACAAGAGGTCAAGGTCATTCTTTGACCTTTGACCCTGAGCTCTCATATTTTGACAATTTCAAACAATCTTCTCAAAAACCACTCGGCCTATTGTAACCAAATTTCATATAGAGCCTCCAGGGGATGAGGGAATGAAAATTTGTTCAAACGGTTCAGGTCACATGACCAACATGGCCGCCATGCCCATATATGGTAAAAACCTAAAAAATCTTCTTCTCCAGAACCAATTGACCGATGGTCTTGAAACTTGGTATGTAGCATTGGGTACTCAAGTACTATCAAGAGTGTTCAAAATGATGACCTTGGGGTGACCTTGGCCATTTTACAGCAAGGTCAAATATGGGAAAATGCTAGAACATAAGATTTCATGGAAAGTTTTGAAAATTTAGGCCTAAAAATTGGTAAATACAGTCATCTTAATGTGTACATCAAGATTCATGACTACAAGAGGTCAAGGTCATTCTTTGACCTTTGACCTTGAATTCTCAGAATAGCTTGACAATTTCAAACTTCTCCTTAAAAGCCAATGCGGCAATTGTAACCAAATATTATATAGAGCCTTCAGGGGTCGAGGAAATGAAAATTTCTTCAAATGGTCTGGGTTACATGACCAACATGGCCACCATGACCATATATGGTAAAAAACTTTCAAAATCTTTTTCTCCAGAACCAATTGATCAGTGGCCTTGAAACTTGGTATGTAGCATTGGGTACTCCAGTACTATCAAGATTGTTCAAATTATGACCTTGGTTGACCTTGACCTTTTTACGGCAAGGTCAAATATGGGAAAATGCTAGAACTTAAGATTTCATGGGAAGTTTTTGGCCTAAAAATTGGTCTATACAGTCGTCTTAATGAGGTCATGAAGAATTATGAGTACAAGAGGTCAAGGTCATTCTTAGACCTTTGACCCAGATCTCTCATATTTTGACATTTTCAAACATTTTCTCAAAAGGCAAAGGGCCAATTGTAATCACATTTCATATAGAGCCTCCAGGGGTTGATTGAACGAAAATTTGTTCAAACGGTCCAGGTCACATGACCAACATTGTCACCATACCCATTTAATGTATAAACCTTAAATATTTTTTCTTCTCCAGAACCAATACACCAATGGCCTTGAAACTTGGTAAGTAGCATGGAGTACTAGAGTACTACCAAGACTGTTCAAATGATGACCTCGGGTTTTCCTTAACTTTTTTTTGCGGCACGGTCAAATATGGGAAAATGCTAGAACATAAGATTTCATGGAAAGTTTTGCCTAAAAAATGGTATATATGGTTGCCATAATGAGTACATGAAGATTTATGAGTACAATAGGTCATGGTCATTCTTTGACTTTTGACCCAAGACTCATATTTTGACAATTTCAAAACATAAGAAAAAGCCACTTTGCCAATTGTTCAGGTGAGCGATTCAGGGCCTCATGGCCCTCTTGTTTGTAAATTTGTTCTGTGTCATGCCATTACAACAAAATTGATACAACTATGCGTCAGAATTGTGTGCCAGCAGGCGAATATGCTACCATATTTATTGTCGAGCCCACTTGAGGGCAGCAGGACATAGTCACCCGTTTGGTGTTGGTGCATCTGTCTGTCCTGTCCATCTGTCTGTCTGTCTGTTTACAGCAATATCTTGAGTTAAAAAGACCCTAGGACCTTGAAACTTTATCACTATATGCCCCACAAAAATTCTAATAGGCTCCAAAAAACTAGGTCACTGTGACCTACTTTCTCAAAAAAGTACCACATATTTAGCTTTAAAGGTCAGACCCATATCTCCCTTTTCATAGGCCCCTGATAATTGAAACTCCATTACTGCATGCACCTTACCACTTTAGGTCAACCCCAACAATATAGGGTCACTGTGACCTACTTTCATGAAAAAGTGCCACATATTTAGTTTTCATTGTCAGCCCCATATCTCGCTTTTCATAGGCACCAGCCTATTGAAACTCCATCAGTGCATGAACCTTACTACTCCAGGTCACCCCTAACAAAACTAGGTCACTGTGACCTACTTTCATGAAAAAGGAACACTTACTTAGTTTTCGAGGTCAGCTGCATGTCTCGCTTTTCATTGGGCCCAGACCATTAAAACTCCATCGGTGCATGCACCTTACCACCCCAGATCACCCCTAACAAAACTAGGTCACTGTGACCTACTTTCACAAAAAAGTACAACATATTCAGTTTTCGAGGTCAGCCCCATATCTTGCTTTTCATAGGCCCCAGACTTTTGAAACTCCATCAGTGCATGCACCTGAGCACTCCAGGTCACCTGCATCAGTACTAGGTCACTGTGACCTACTTTCACAAAAAATACCACATATTTATTTTTCAAGGTCAGCCCTAATCTCCTTATTTATAGGCCCTTGATCTTTGAAATCCATTAGTGCATGCACCTTACCACTCCAGGTCACCTACATCATGACTAGGTCACTGTGAACTAATTTCACAAAAAAGTACATATCTCACTTTTCATTTACCCCAGTCCTTTGAAACTCCATCTATGCATGCAATTTTCCACTCCAGGTCCCCCTCCATAAAACTAGGTCACTGTATAAACATTTTTGAGTCCTCATATCACTGTAACTACATGACCGATTCTTATCTTGATTGTGTGATAAGTAATTATGAAGACAGGGTGTAACCATATCATCCAAGCAAAGACTTCAGGTTGAAGATGACAAGTTTCATTCGCTAAAGCTGTTGCCATCTTATGCTTAGCATTTTCGCTACTGCCAAAGCCCCAACTGGCTAGACATACTGGCCATGGCCATCTAGTTTGGATATAAAATGGGTTTTGTTTTTTTTCCATTTCCAGAGTGACCCAAAATATTTAAATTGGTCTTATGAAATTCTGCTATAAAATGTTTTTCTCCTTCCAAAACAATTCCAAAAAACTGGAAGGATAAAAAAACAGGCTTATAGATAAAGAAATATGTTAACCATACCTTGACATACAAAGCATGTTGAGGGGTATACAGTTTTTGCCTTTCCATCCATCTGTCCAGTCATCCATCTGTTCATAAAGATTCAAATTTTACATTAAGTTTGACTACAGTAGGCTGAGCTTCAGGCCTGAGGATGTACGAAAGGCTCTACTCATTTTTTGTCGCACCTGCTTTAGCAAGGTGCAATATAGGCGTCCGGTTTTCCGTCCGTCCGTCAACCCGTTCATCTGTCCGTCCGTCCGTTCACATTTACGTCAACCCTAAATTTTAAGTCCATTCAAATGACTTTTTCTCTGAAACCACTGCACCCATGGTTCTCAAATTTCACATGCTGCATGACCAGACTGCAGGGCTTCTGAATGACAAAATTCAGCTTGGTCCAGAATCCAAGATGGCCGCTGTTACTAAAACCGCTGTGACTAAAAATAGCATAAACAATAAATTCACTTTTTTCTCCAGAACCACTTTGTATATTTGGCTGAAATTTTATATAGAGCATTAAAGGGACCTCAGTTTTAAAAATTATCAAAATGAAAAAATTCTGTAGCGGAATTAGGTCACAGTGACCTACTTTCTGTTTATGAGTCCGAGTTTGCAATATCTCAAAAATACCTGAACATATTTAGGTCAAATTAGTCAGAATGGTCATTAAATAGAGTTTTTTTAAATTTAAGCGAGTTGAGACCATCTAAGATGGCCGCCAGCCACTGTTACTAGAAATAGAACAATATGAAAATGACAATATCTCAAGAGGCCCTGAATGGAATTGAACTAAATGTGTATCAAAATGATCCTTGCATGAAGCTGTTTCATGATTTTTTCAAATTGACCGTCCAAGATGGCAACCATCCACCGTTACTAAAAATAGCTAAAAACATGAAAACAATAATATCCCGTAAACTACTGAATGGATTTTGACCAAATATGTTTCAAAATGACACTTTTATCAAGTTCTTAAAGTGAAGGTGCAAATCAGGTGCGACATAGCGTTCCGCGGAATTCTTTTACTAAAATTTAGATTGAAAAAATGCAGAGCTTCTTCTTTTGCTAAGTACATTGTGATAGTACGGGGGTTTTCCCATCCAGAACAACCCAGAAAATTTAGATCATTAAGAGTATAGGAAGGATCTAGATTTTCAGGCTTGTTTTAGAAGGAAAAACCTCTGTCTTTTAACTAAAGAAGTACAGTTATGACCAACATCAAGGAAACCTCAGGATTACTTTTTGTGAACATAAGAACAGATTTTTATCAAACTGGGAATTAGGCACCATTTTAAAGTATGGTTCAGTTAAATCAGACCCTTTATGGCCATGTCTTTGTATTTCAGTCAAAGCAGGACTGCCCTCTACCCAGTATCGTTAACAGTATGATTGTACCTCACCACGTATTGAATCCAGAGAAGCCATTACAGCCAGGTTTCTTGGCCGTCACTAGAGACAGCCTTCATCTGGTAAGTTAGATGAGCCTAGATTTTGGAAAGATAGGGGTCCAGATCAGGTGGGGTTTTCAATATAATTTTGGGATATGTTGAAGGTTTGTGGTACACCGCCTTGAGTTTTGGCCATTTTTACAACAGGAGAACAGCAGTTTTACTGTTTTGACTCCTGGGGCCGTATTCATAAAACGACTTAAGTGGTTGCTATGCTGTTGCTAAGGCAAAATTACTTTTAAGGAGATTTCCTACAACTATGAAATTTGGTCTGGAGGACCAGTCTTACAAAGACTTTCCTCCAGACCAAATTTCATAGTTGTAGGGAATCTCCTTTATAGAAATTTAGCCTTAGCAACTGCATAGCAACGACTTACCGGTAAGTTGTTTTATGAATACGGCCCCTGTTTGCTTCCATGGAAGATTTAACCTTTCCCAAAAGGGTCTACTCTTAAAGGAAAGAATTTGCTTCTGTAGAGCAAATTGAAATGAGCCGCGACACGAGAAAACCAACAATGTGGTTGTGCGCCCAGCGCAGACTCAGATCAGCCTGGGCATCCGGCCAGTCCGATCAGAGTCTTTGTTAAGAGCTCAAAGGGTAGCTATGGGTCTAAGCTACCTCCATGCGGACAGCGAAGACTCTGATCAGACTGGGCGGATGCCCAGGCTGATCTGAGTCTGCGCTGGCCGCACAACCACATTGTTGGTTTTCTTGTGTCCCGGCTCAAATCTTTTCTTCTAAGAATTGACCCCCATTGAGAAAGTAGGCAAAAAAATGGCAGAGTTACTTCCCCTGAAAGTGTTCCTATTATTCCCCGCCGAAGGTAGAGGGATATAGTTTTCTCCATGTCTGTCCATCTTTCCATCCCTCCATCCATCACATCCATCCAGAGTCATAACATAGTAACCAGTGAGCAGAATCTGATGTAACTTGAAATACATATATGTTACATAATGTGCTGATGCACATCAAGTTTTGTAAGAATGGCCTCAGTAATGCATGAGTTTTTGCCCTTGAATTGATTTAAAATCTACAAATTGAGCTATAACTATAAAGTAACCAGTGGACAGAATTTCAAGAAATTTATAACAAATTTTGTATTACTATAGTGAAACTGAACATAAATGTGTATCATGCACATGCAAGGTAAATGTATATTAGAATAGCTTCACTAATGAATGAGTTAAGGCCCTTGAATTAATTAAAAATCCACAAGTTTAGCCGTAACTAAGTAACTGGTTAACAAAATTTCATTAAACTTCTAACCTGTAAACAAGTTGGTCATTTAGCAGGGGATATACATTCAACGAGTTTACTTGTTCATCTTTACTGTTTCTGAGTAAAATCAAATGTTATGACCCTCATAAAGACCACCATACTCATTCTAGTGGACTAACAGGGCATATTCACGTACTTACTAGCATGGGCACTAACACACTAGGAAACATATCATACCCATTTTTACCACTATAGCCGGGCCGGGTAGCGCAATCGGTAGGGCACCTGACTCGTAAGTCAGAGGTCCTGGGTTCGAATCCCGGTCTTGCCACATACTTTCGTTTCTCCTTCCGCTGATTCAAGAAGGGCAGTTGTCAAATGTTATGACCCTCATAAAGACCACCATACTCATTCTAGTGGACTAACAGGGCATATTGACGTACTTACTAGCATGGGCACTCACACACTGGGAAACATATCATACCCATTTTTACCACTATAGCCGGGCCGGGTAGCGCAATCGGTAGGGCACCTGGCTCGTAAGTCAGAGGTCCTGGGTTCGAATCCCGGTCTGGCCACATACTTTCGTTTCTCCTTCCGCTGATTCAAGAAGGGCAGTTGTCAGTTACTGGCGTAAGTATGTGCACTTAGCACTGGTTAACCGCTTAGGAGGTCTAAGCCTGCCCAGGAATAGTGTGGTTAGGTTAACTGACCGTCCCGACATGACCTTAGTTGTTTACCGTGGACGTTAAGCATCAAATCAACCAACCAACCAAAAATTTACCACTATAGCACTGTCCCCACTCATTCTTTGGATTGAATAAGGGTCCGAGGTTATAAAACTTGAGTTTAATCTCAAACTCAAAATAAAGCACACTGATTGGCTGCTTCTGAGCATGTTCTCAGAAGCAGCCAATCAGTGTGCTATATTTTGAGTTTGAGAATGTACTCAAGTTTTATAACCTCAGGGCCAGGCCCATACTTGGTCAATCAGATGAACAAATGGCCCACTCATTCACTTTTCTTAGTCAGTTTATTTACACACTCTCACACACGTTCTTTCGCTCATTTTGGTGAACAGATCATTGTTATTTTTATCCCCCGACCAAAAGGATATAGGGATGAGCCTGGCGTCCGTCCGTCTGTCCGTCCGTCAGTCTGCCATCCATCCATCCGTCCGTAAACATTTCCTTGTCCACTCTATATCTTGAATACCCTTTGGAATATTTTCATGATACTTCACAGTTATGTAGAACAGGTCATGACGATGTGTCGCGTACAAGAATGGTAACTCTTGCTATTGTACTTTTTGAGTTATTTCCTCTTTGGTGAGTTTTTTTGGCAGATTCGTGTCCGCTCTGTAACTTGAATACCCTTTGGAATATTTTCATGATACTTCACAGATATGTAGAACAGGTCATGACGATGTGTCGCGAACAAGAATGACAACCCTTGCTTTCTTACTTTTTGAGTTATTTCCCCTTGATGGTTTGAGGTATGATTTTTTGGCAGATTCGTGTCCGCTCTATAACTTGAATACCCTTTAGAATAATTTCATGATACTTCACAGATATGTAGAACAGGCCATGACAATGTGTCGTGAACAAGAGTAACAACTCTTGCTTTCTTACTTTTTGAGTTATTTCCCCTTGATTGTTTTAGGTGTGATTTCGTGTCCGCTCCATAACTTGAATACCTTTTAGAATATTTTCATGATACTTCACAGATATGTAGAACAGGTCATGACGATGTGTCGCAAACAAGAATGACAACTTTTGCTTTCTTACTTTTTGAATTATTTCCCCTTAATCATTATAGGTGTGGTTTCGTGTCTGCTCTATAACTCATATACCTTTTGGAATATTTTCATGATACTTGACAGATATGTAGAACAGGTCATGATGATATGTTGCGAACAAGAATGACAACTCTTGCTTACTTACTTTTTCAGTTATTTCCCCTTGATGGTTTTAGGTATGATTTCGTGTCTGCTCTATAACTTGAATACCTTTTGAAATTTTTATATGATACTTCATATTATGTTTTTCATATAATTTGCTTAGTCCGTTGTAACCCGTCTGTTGGTCTAAATTATTTAGTTCAATAAAGATAGCTGAGTTGCCATCTATTTGGGAAAGAGCTGCTGACTCGGCTTATCACTTGTAATTTATTGTTTGTTGGGATGTCTTTGTCAATCTTTCCCTTTGATGTTGGGGATAGGGTTTGGGATCTGATTCAGTCAGTTCTTGAAGTGTAGTTACTCTTTAAATTTTCATAAATATGTAGAACAGGTCATGACGATATGTCACGAACAGGAATGACAACTCTTGCTTTCTTACTTTTAGAGTTATTTCCCTTTGATGACTTTAGGTGTCCGCTCCTTAGCTTGAATACCTTTTGAAATATTTTCATGATACTTCACAGATATGAAGAACAGGTCATGATGATTTGTCTCATACATGAATGACAACTTTTGCATTCATACTTTGTGAGTTATTTCCCTTTGGTATTTTGAGCTGCTGTTTGAGTCTCTGCTCCATATCTGTATAACCCTGGCCTGCTCCACAATTTTAATAACCTTATACCTTTTAGAATATTGATGAACATGCTGTGATATATTATCAGTGTTTCTGACTCTCTCCGACCCCTCCAAATTCCACCCCCCACCCTCCCCACCCCACCCCACCAAAAAAAAAAATAATTTTTTTTCCTCCAGATTTGGATTCTTTGTCCAAATTCACTTACTAGAGAGCTCAAAATTAGGTTTGTAGGGCTTGTAGTTTAGAAGTTATTCACACATTTTGAAAGTTTAATGTATCATATGCTATATATTTATGTATATGGCGGCTGTTTGAGATATTACTTCTTTTTAGCAGTCAAGCATACTATTTTAGTCCGAGTGTTAGATAATCATGCATCTGTTAAACAGATAATGTCAATCAGAAGCATATAAGAATGACAATATATTACTTATATGTGTTTTGAAGTGCACCCTTTTTACCAAGGCCCATGGGGTCTTCAGTTGGGGGATTTGCCATCTCCTCTGATGGCTATTTTTGTTTATCTTTGCAGTTTGTTCAAGGTCTGGGAAAGTTAGACTTTAAAAAGTCTCCATATGTGCAGAGAAAATTAAAAGACATTTTTGCAGTTTATTTGCCAAAATTTCCTCTGGTAAGTCAGTTCTGAATTTCATTACTATAAAAACCCAAAGGATTTTGACAGGCGGGCCTGGACAAACAGTGAAGCCCCATATAAAGAACAGTCTGAACAGGATCTGCAATGTTTGCCTCCCACAAACAGTTACAAATCACATCATCTTTTATGAGACATGTTCAAAAGCAGAGCTGTTTCTATAAATTATTTAATATTCAGCATTGTTGTCATTTCACAGGGAAAATTTCCCATCTGCAGAGCCAAATAAGGTCTGATTTACACCTGGTTTCATGCTGACAATATATAATAACTATCGTAACTATTTGGGATGGTGAGATGTCTTCAGAAGTACTAGCCAGATTGCAAGCAGGAGCTGTTTTAAATGGGTCTACAGCATAGAGACTGAGACTATTAATTATTGTAACATCTTTGTTTATTATTTGAGCAACGACATGACAAAACCAACAATGTGGTTGTGCGCCCAGCGCAGACTCAGATCAGCCTGGGCATCTGCCCAGTCTGATCAGAGTCTTCGCTGTCCGCATGGAGGTAGCTTAGACTCTTAGCTACGCTTTGAGCGCTTAGCGAAGAGTCTGATTTGACTGGTTAGATGCCAAGGCTGATCTGAGTCTGCACTGGCCGCAAAACCACATTGTTGGTTTACTCGCGTCGCGGCTCATTTTTGTTCCACTGCTTCTTTCCTGTCATCAAAATACAGTTGACTCACTCTTGTTATCTCAAACACTGATATCTCACAGTACCCTATTATATCAAAGTATATTTTTTGGATGCATTTCAAATGTTTCTTTACATTTCAACTACAGTATCTCCAACCGATTATATATCAAAGTAAATTTTCTGGGCCCAGAAAATTTGCTTCGAGATATCAGAAGTTTGAGATGAATTTCAACTTTAAGATATTTAGAGTTGACTATATCTTTGAACTCTTTCAGAAATCCTCAACAGCGGTATCCGTAGCAACCTATGTTCATCCTTTAGTGGTAAGTAGTTTACCCAAAATGTTTCTTTTGCTATGATTTGAAAAATATTTTGGAATATCTTCTTAACTTTTTAGCCTTTTAAAGCAAAAAAACAACAACAAAAAACTCAAGAGACTGATCGCGGCTGTTTGAAACAGGAAATTGATGTAGGCTGATCAGTCTCTACTGTTCACACATGAAGAAAGGCACATTTTATTATGCCTGGGCAATTTCATATGCACCTCTGCAACTATTTTAGATCCTGAATTGGCTAAAAATGAACAGACTCGTATCTTCAGTATTTTTCAATGCACATGCTTCATTAAAACAAATATTATTTGGAATGCTTTCTTGCCTGTCTGCATCCTGTCATTGAACGGGAACTAGACCAGAAAACACTTTTAAACTTATGCCTCTGGAAAAGTATCATATACATAGAGGATCTTATACGAGTGGTCATTTTGTATGAAATTTATGAAACGAGCCTTTGGCGAGTTTCATAAATTTCATATGAAATGACCACAAGTGTAAGATCCCGTTTATCAAATTACCCTTTAAAATGGGATTTTATCGCCTTCAAAATGAACATTATTTCAGTAAGAAAGAGCATTGTTGACATGGACGTTGTCAATGACATTCATGTACGTGCCAAAGTGTTATACACGTGTGGTCATATGATTTTTATGCCTCGACGTTATCTACTGAATAACAGTGATGTCATATGATACATTTGGTTATAAGATGGATTTTCTTATTAAGAACAACCAAATAAAAGCATCGTAAACAACTGCGTAATACCCCGCCACTGCGAATCCCTTCTTTTTACCTTTTTGTACATATTACACAATTTTTATTATTATTTTATACATGTATATAGCCCCTGGGCAGGGGTAGATAACCACTGGGTACAAAATTTTAATCATGACATGAAGCTCATATTACCTTGATAACATGTTGCAAGTTTCTGGAAAATCCTGTTCATCTTTGATTTTATACAGATTTTTTTTCATGATTTTATACATGTATATAGCCCCGGTGTCAGATAATATTTTGACCCGTATAATATTTTGACCCGGGGTCATTATATTATGACCCGCGGGTCAAAATATCATTATAATATTTTGACCCCCCCTATAATATTTTGACCCGCCCCCATGAAAAAAAATGGAAATAGAGGAAAGTATATGTAAGACCTACAGTAACCAAGCAAATACCAAATACAATATTAATTTGCTGCTCCTCCTCATTTTGAAAAATCTGTAGGGGGGGTCAAAATATTATAGCTATAATAATTTGACCCGCCCCACATGAGAGTTAAATAGGTCTTTTGTTGTTGTTTCACTGGTTTGTTTATAACTATTCTGCTTGAATAAAAAGATTAAATATCATGTGATTGTCGTTCCTATAAGTACTTCATAGGCTAAAGATAGATCTGAGAGAGGGTGGGTCAAAATATTATAGCTATAATATTTTGACCCGCCCCTCTATAGAGATAAGTAGGCCATTTACCATACTTCTATTGCTTTCTTTATATCTGTTGTGACAGAATTTAAATTAAAACCACTATGTGATTGTCATTTCCAGAGCTATAACCCTTCATATGCAAAGGATGGGTCTAGGAAGGGGGGGGGGTCAAAATATTATAGCTATAATATTTTTACCCCCCCCCCCCCCCCCCCCCCACACACACACACACACACACACACCATCAGAGTTACATAGATCTACCGTACTGGCATTGGTTTGTTTATATCTATTGTGATAGAATTTCAGATTTAAATACCATCTGTTTGCATTTCCTATTGTTATTAGTACTTCATATAGGTAAGATGGCTCTGATACAGGACGGGTCGAAATATAATAGCTATAATATGCTATGATATTTTGACCCGCCCCTCTTCCAAATTACATAGGCCTTTAGCTATAGTCCCATTGGTGTCATAAGATCAGCTGTGATAACATTTAAATTAAATACACTATCTGAATGTTAGTCCCAATGATATAAGACTTCATATGCGAAGGATGGGTCTAGGAGGGGGCGGGTCAAAATATTATAGCTATAAATTTTGACCCCCAACCCACCTTCAGAATTAAATATGTCTTCTTCTGTATTGGCATTGGTTTGTTTATATCTTTTGTGATAGAATTTGAGATTTAAATACCATCTGATTGCATTTCCTATTTTTATTAGTACTTCATATAGTAAAGATGGCTCTGAGACAGGGTGGGTCGAAATATAATAGCTATAATATTTTGACCCGCCCCTCTTCAGAGTTACATAGGCCTTCAGCTATAGTTCCACTGGTGTTTTAAGATCAGTTGTGATAACATTTAAATAAACAAGAGGCCCAAATGGGCCTGATATCGCTCACCTGGCTTTTGTATCCGAATGGTCCCCATTCTGATACAAAATTGGTCCAATTCCAAAGATTTTCTCAATTTCACATTTTGCTACTTTTAGTAACAGAGGCCAACTTGTCTGGTCTTTATATATTTACTTTTGAAACATCTCAAGGCAAGAATCATTTTGCCACAAATTTCATCAAAATCCAATAAGGGGTTACTGAGATATTGTAAGTTTCATGTTTTGTGCTATTTTTAGTAACGGCAGATGGCGGCCATCTTAGAATGCCAAAATGCAAAAAATTGAAAAGCTTTCATGCAAGGACCATTTTGACACAAAATTGGTCTAGTTCCATTGTAATTTTCTAATTTTCAAATTTTGCTATTTTAAGTAACAGAGGCCAACTTGACGGGTCAATATTTGTTAATTTGTGAAACACATCAAAGCAAGAATCATTTTGCCACAAATTTCGTCTCAATCGCTTCAGCGGTTAATGAGATGTTGTCATTTTCATGTTTTGTGCTATTTTTAGTAACGGCAGATGGCGGCCATCTTGGAATGCCAAAATGCAGAAAATCGAAAAAGCTTATTGAAATGATCATTCTGACAGAAAATTAGTCCAATTCCACTGAGATTTTCTTATTTTCACATTTTTCTATTTTTAGTAACAAAGGCCATTATGACTTGTCTATATTTAGTTACTTTTGAAACATCTCAATGCAAAAATCATTTTGACACAAATTTCGTCAAAATCTATTCAGCGGCTACTGAGATATTGTCATTTTCATGTTTTGTGCTATTTTTAGCAACGGCAGGTAGTGGCCATCTTGGAATGCCAAATTGCAATTAATCGAAATGGCTTCATGTAAGGAACATTCTGACACAAAATTGGTCCAATTCCATTCAAGGTTTCTTGAGTAACTGTCATTTTTATGATTGTGCTATTTTTAGTAACGGCAGATGTCGGCCATCTTGGAAGCCAAATTGCAATTAATCGAAACGGCTTCATGCAAGGAACATTCTGACACAAAATTGGTCGAATTCCATTCAAGGGTTCTTGAGTAATTGTCATTTTTATGATTGTGCTATTTTTAGTAACGGCAGATGTCGGCCATCTTGGAAAGCCAAATTGTAATTAATCGAAATGGCTTCATGCAAGGAACATTCTGACACAAAATTGGTCGAATTCCATTCAAGGGTTCTTGAGTAATTGTCATTTTTATGTTTGTGCTATTTTTAGTAATGGCCCCCATGGTGGCCATCTTGGATAGTCAACTGGCACAAAATTGAAATAATTCCTTTTAAGGACCATTGCTGACCAAATCTGACCACAATTGATTGCGTTTTCTTGAGATACTGACATTTGAGCAAAATGGGTCTTGTAAACGCTAAGTAGGTCACTGTGACCTAATTCCCCTATAGATTTTTTTCATTTTTACAATTTTAATCCCAAGGTCCCATTAATGTTCCACGCAAACTTTCGGCGAAATATATCAAATGGTTCTGGAGAAGAAGTTGATTTTGTTGTTTTTGCTATTTTTAGTAACGGCGGCCATCTTGGATTCTTGACCTGACCCAATTTTACAATTTTGAAACCCTGCAGTCTGGTCATGCTCCATGTGAAATTTGAAACCCATGGGTGCAGTGGTTTTAGAGAAGAAGTTGTTTGAAGTCGTTTGAATATGTCATTTTTTGACATTGGCATTTGAGCAAAATTACACTCGTAAACAGAAAGTAGGTCACTGTGACAAAACTCCGCTACAGATTTTTTTCATTTTTACAATTTTAAATACCAACGTTTCACTGATGTTCCATGCCAAAATTCAGACAAATATACTCAGTGGTTCTGGAGAAGAAGTTTATTTTGTTGTTTTTGCTATTTTTAGTAACGGCGGCCATCTTGGATTTTCAACCTGACCCAATTTTACAATTCTGAGACCCTGGAGTCAGGTCATGCTCCATGTGAAATTTGAGAACCATGGGACCAGTAGTTTTACAGAAGAAGATGTTTGAATATTTGTTTTTAGGTGTTGACGGACACATTCCATGACGACGCACGCCGCACGCCGGACGCATTGGTATGACAATAGCTCACTATGGCCCTTCGGGCCAGGTGAGCTAAAAACACTATGTTATTGTCATTTCCAGAGCTATAAGCCTTCATATGCAAAGGATGGGTCTGGCAGGGGGCGGGTCAAAATATTATAGCTATAACATTTTGACCCCCCCCCCACTTCAGAATTACATATGTCTTCTACCGTACTGGCATTGGTTAGTTTGTATCTATTGTGATAGAAATTTAGATTTAAATGCCATCTGATTGCATTTCCTATTGCTATCAGTACTTCATATAGTAAAGATGGTTCTGAGACAGGGTGGGTCGAAATATAATTAATATTTTGACCCGCCCCTCTTCAGAGTTACATAGGCCTTCAGCTATAGTTCCACTGGTGTCTTAAGATCAGCTGTGATAACATTTAAATAAAAAACACTATGTGATTGTCATTTCCAGAGCTATAAGCCTTCATATGCAAAGGGTGGGTCTAGCAGGGGGCGGGTCAAAATATTATAGCTATAATATTTTGACCCCCCCCCCACACACACACACACACACACACACACTTCAGAATAACATATGTCTTTAACCCTACTGCCATTCGTTTGTTTGTATTTATTGTGATTGAATTTGAGATATAAATGCCATCTGATTGCATTTCCTATTGCTATCAGTACTTCATATAGTAAAGATGGCTCTGAGACAGGGCGGGTCGAAATACAATAGCTATAATATTTTGACCGGCCCCTCTTCAGAGTTACATAGGCCTCAGCTATAGGTCCACTGGTGTCTTAAGATCAGCTATGATAACCTTTAAATTAAAAACACTATGTGATTGTCGATTCCAGAGCTAAAAGCCTTCATTATGCAAAGGATGGGTCTAGGAGGGGGCGGTTCAAAATATTATAGCTATAATATTTTGACCCACCCCCCACTTCAGAGTTACATATGTCTTCTACCGTACTGGCATTGGTTTGTTTATATCTATTGTGATAGAATTTGAGATTTAAATGCCATCTGATTGCATTTCCTATTGCTATCAGTACTTCAAATTGTAAAGATGGCTCTGAGACAGTGCAGGTCAAAATATAATAGCCATAATATTATGACCCCCCCTCCCCCCCACTCATGTCCATCATCAGTATTTTAAGTATTATAGCAATGGAACAGAGAATCTGATTGTGTTTAAATTTTTATTATAAGTATTATAGCAATGGAACAGAGAATCTGATTGTGTTTAAATTTTTATTTTATCATGACAGATATTAACAAATGAATAGTACCATGAAACATTAAAACTTTTAATTTCAAGTGGGACGGGTCATAATATTATAGCTATAATATTTTGACCCCCCCCCCCCCATCCTCCCCCTACACCCACCCCCCTAACAAATTTTTCAAAATGAGGATGAGCAAAGAATTAATATTGTATTTGATATTTGCTTGGTTATTGTAGGTCTTACATAAACTTTCCTTTATTTCCATTTTTTTCATGGGGGCGGGTCAAAATATTATAGCTATAATATTTTGACCCCCCCCCCCCCTCACGCCCATCATCAGTACATTAAGTATTCTTATTATGAAACAGAGAATCTGATGGTGTTTGAATTTTAATTTTATAATAACAGATATTAACAAATGAATAGTACCATGAAAACATTAAAAATTTTAATTTCAAGTGGGGCGGGTCATAATATTATAGCTATAATATTTGACCCCCACCCCCAACCCACCTCAGCCCCCAACAGATTTTTCAAAATGAGGATGAGCAAAGAATTAATATTGTATTTGATATTTGCTTGGTTATTGTAGGTCTTACATAAACTTTCCTTTATTTCCATTTTTTTCATGCGGGCGGGTCAAAATATTATAGCTATAATATTTTGACCTCCCCCCCTCCCCTCTCACGCCCATCGTCATTGTTTTAAGTATTCTAATTATGAAACAGAGAATCTGATGGTGTTTGATTTTAATTTTATAATAACAGATATTAACAAATGAATAGTACCATGAAAACAATTAAAACTTTTAATTTCAAGTGGGGCGGGTCATAATATTATAGCTATAATATTTTGACCCCCCCCCTACAGATTTTTCAAATTGAGGAGGAGCAGTGAATTAATATTGTATTTGGTATTTGCTTGGTTACTGTAGGTCTTACATATACTTTCCTCTATTTCCATTTTTTTTTCATGGGGGCGGGTCAAAATATTATAGGGGGGGTCAAAATATTATAATAATATTTTGACCCGCGGGTCATAATATAATGACCCGCGGGTCACTTTTTAGGCGGGTCAAAATATAATATGACACCGGGCCAGGGGCAGGTAACCCAGGTGGACTAAATTCTGCTTGTAACAGAAAGCTTATGTCATTTCAGTTATTTCTGTGGAATTTCATCAAGATATACTAAAAGTCTGATTTTATATAGGTTTTTTCATGATTTCATACATGTATATAGCTTGTGTCAGGGGCAGGTAACCACTGGGGAACAATTGTTTTTATCAAGATGGAAAGCTTATATCAATATGATAATTTGTTACAAGTTTCAGAAAAATCCCTTCCAACTCTGATTTTATACATTTTTTTTTTGTTATTTAATACATGTTTATAGCCCCAGGGCAGGGGCAGATATCCCAGGTGGACAAAATTCTGCTTGTAACAGAAAGCTTATGTTACTTCAATCATTTCTGTGAAATTTCATCAAGATATTTTAAAGGGTAAAAGAACAACAAACCAAAACCTATTTTTAAGACCTTGACAAGGGCAATAACTCCATCAGAAGAAATCGAAATTTGCCCATTAAGAATCCCAACTGAGATATTCTCAAGACCCATGCACATGCCAAGTTTGAAGAAAATCTGTTCATTAATACTAAAGTTATCGAACGGAGACGAAGTGCTCATGGACGGAGGGACAGACGTACGTAGGACGGACGGAGGGACAGCCAGCAGGAAAACATAATACCCCACCACTAACGTGTGGCGGGGTATAAAAATCTAGATCCATCTCAAGACGGATCTAGATTTTTTGGTTTGTATTTGGAAGGGAAAACAAACTCATACAGAATTAATGTGACTGATTTACATATTTGGGGTCATTTAAGAGGGGAACATGCCCCTGTCTGATAGTGAGTTTATAAGGTTATTACCGTAATCGACCTTATTAGCGCTCTGTGCGCTTAACTTTTTCAAAATGGCGGCAAATACTTGTAGTAAACTTTCTTTCATATAAGCGCACATTTTAATAGGTCATTATATATTGAAGGGAACGAATTTCAAGGTAAAGCATCAGAGAAAAGCTGCTTATAAGCAGCTTTTCTCTGATGTTTAACCTTGAAATTCGTATGGATATACATGTAGAAGGATAGAGAAGATTTAGAAGTAAAAACTTAAATATTCTGTTGCATTTTCAGCTCTTGTAAACGAGAAAGCAAAGGGATAAACCAGTACAAATATGTGCATTAATAGTCCTATGCCTCACAAATTGCCACGGCGTGCGCTTATAGGGGCATGTGCGCTAATTAGGTAGAATACGGTATGAAACTTGCATAAGTGGTCACCTGTCAACCTGTGGTGTTGTTTGGGGGAAAGAAAAACCTATCTTACAGCAGAATTACACAAGACCCAGATTTATTAAGAGTTTTTCTGAAGGGAGAACCTTGTCTCATAGCCACCTTTAAGGGTATTTCTTGTTTTCTGCTAGTTGCAGGTGGTACTAAAACCTAAATATTTGAATCAAAGTGCTATAGCACAAATTAAACCTCAGACCAGACTGCTCCTAAAAGAGCCTTTTGTTGTCCTTTATCCTCTGATGTTCCTTACCTTGTTTTCTCTTTGTGTATTTCAGGCAAGTTTAAGCAGTTCTTTTGCTCAACAAGTTACCAAGGAAACCTTGATGTTTAGACAGTATATTCTACAACTTGTGATTGACAATTTTATAGCTGTTAAAAACATGGCTGTTCACCCTGCTCATGCAGTGGTAAGTTGTTTCTTGTACATTTTGATTATCGTGAAAAAGGTGATTGGTATCAAAACATAAGTTTTATAGTGGAAAATAGAAAAATGAGCCGCGATACGACAAAACCAACAATGTGGTTGTGCGCGTGGTGCAGACTCGGATCAGCCTGGGCAGCCGCCCAGTCCGATCAGACTTTTCGCTACGCGCTTAAATGGTAGCTAAGGGTCTTACCTACCTACATGCGGACAGCGAAGACTCTGATCAGACTGGGCGGATGCCCAGGCTGATCTGAGTCTGCGCTGGGCGCACAACCACATTGTTGGTTTTGTCATGTCGCGGCTCAAATGATATTGGAAAAGCACTCACTAATGGGTTTCTCAAAATTAATGTGTGATGTCGAAGTAGAATATCTCATAAATGACAAAAAAAAGGAAACAATTGATTATAGCATAGTTTTAGTATGCATGGTTTTCAAAGCTGTATCTTATTTAAAGTATTAAGTCAAAAAAGAAAGTGGCTGATCATTGCTTCTCATATATTTTTTGTTTTACTTGATTTTGAAGATCAAAAAACTATTCGGCAAATTTTGGATTTACTAGTTTTTAAATTTTGTCCAATATAGGGTAGATAGCTTCAGTCAATCAGTGCAAAACTTTGCACACCAAGCAGCAAGCTTGTATAGTAAAATCTAAGCAAGTTTCAGCTAGTCCATTTGAGACTTTGCACAGATGTTACAGATATTGAAAATATGCATGATGGTTTTTAGCTCACCTGGCCCGAAGGCCATAGTGAGCTATTGTCATACCAATGCGTCCGGCGTGCGGCGTGCGTCCGTGCGTCGTCCGTCAACACCTAAAAACAAATATTCAAACATCTTCTTCTGTAAAACTACTTGTCCCATGGTTCTCAAATTTCATATGGAGCATGACCTGACTCCAGGGTCTCATTATGGTAAAATTGGGTCAGGTTGAAAATCCAAGATGGCCACCGTTACTAAAAATAGCAAAAACAACCAAATAAACTTCTTTTCCAGAACCACTGGGTATATTTGTCTGAATTTTGGCATGGAACATCAAACCTTGGTATTCAAAATTGTAAAAAATGAAAAAACTCTGTAGCAGAGTTTCGTCTCAGTGACCTACTTTCTGTTTACGTGTGTATTTTGCTCAAATGCCAATGTAAAAAAATGACCTATTTAAACAACTTCAAACAACTTCTTCTCTAAAACCACTGAACCCATGGATCTCAAATTTCACATGAAGCATGACCAGACTGCAGGGTTTCAAAATTGTAAAATTGGGTCAGGTCAAGAATCCAAGATGGCTGCCGTTACTAAAAATAACAAAAACAACAAAATCAACTTCTTCTCCAGAACCATTTGGTATATTTGGTTGAAAGTTTGCATGGACCATAAGTGGGACCTTGGTATTGAAAATTGTAAAAATAAAAAAAATCTATAGCGGAATTAGGTCACAGTGACCTACTTAGCATTTACAAGGCCGATTTTGCTCAAATGTCAATATCTAAAGAAAATGCAACCAATTCTGACCAGATTTGGTCAGAAATGGTTCTTGAATGGAATTATTTCAATTTTGTGCCAGTTGACTATCCAAGATGGCCACCATGGGGGCCGTTACTAAAAAAAGCACAAACATAAAAATGACAATTACTCAAGAACCCTTGAATGGAATTGGACCAATTTTGTGTCAGAATGTTCCTTGCATGAAGCCGTTTCGATTAATTGCAATTTGGCATTCCAAGATGGCCGCCATCTGGTGTTACTAAAAATGGCACAAACATAAAAATGACAATTACTCAAGAACCCTTGAATGTAATTGGACCAATTTTGTGTCAGAATGTTCCTGCATGAAGTCGTTTCGATTAATTGCAATTTGGCATTCCAAGATGGCCGCCATCTGCCATTACTAAAAATAGCACAAAACATGAAAATGACAATATCTCAGTAACTGCTGAATGGATTTTGACGAAATTTGTGTCAAAATGATTCTTGCATTGAGATGTTTCAAAAATATCTAACTGTAGACCAGTCATATTGGCCTCTGTTACTAAAAATAGAAAAATGTGAAAATTAGAAAATCTCAATGGAATTGGGTTAATTTTGTGTCAGAATGGTCCTTTCATTAAGCTTTTTCGATTTTTTGCATTTTGGCATTCCAAGATGGCTGCCATCTGCCGTTACTAAAAATAGCACAAAACATGAAAATGACAATATCTCAGTAGCCGCTGAATGGATTTTGACGAAATTTGTGTCAAAATGATTCTTGCATTGAGATGTTTCAAAAATATCTAACTGTAGACCAGTCATGTTGGCCTCTGTTACTAAAAATAGAAAAATGTGAAAATTAGAAAATTACAATGGAACTAGACCAATTTTGTGTCAAAATGGTCCTTGCATGAAGGCTTTTCGATTTTTTACATTTTAGCAATCCAAGATGGCCGCCATCTGCCATTATTAAAAATAGTACAAAACATGAAACTGGCAATATCTCAGTAACCCCTGAATGGATTTTGATGAAATTTGTGGCAAAATGATTCTTGCATTGAGGTGTTTCAAAAGTAAATATATAAAGACCAGGCAAGTTGGCCTCTGTTACTAAAAGTAGCAAAATGTGAAAATGAGAAATTCTCAGTGGAATTGGACCCATTTTGTATCAGAATGGTCCTGTTGCACAATAGCCAGGTGAGCGATATCAGGCCCATTTGGGCCTCTTGTTAAGGTTTCAAACTTAGAAATTGCAGAATATTGTCCAAAAATAGAACAGTCTGGTTTTACAGTACAGTTATGCATCCAAAAGATGCCAATGAAATATCAAACAGTGTTTGATAAGACTCCCTGGAGCAGTCTGATCAGGGTTTGCAGTTTTTGTTCATAACTATCTGCCGCAACATGTAGAATTTTTACATCGTATTTGCTGCAGGGCATTTCATTCATACTTGAAGTTGTACAGAGGACCACAAGTACTGGAGTTTTAGCAAGGTGAGAATTGACATTTTTATACCCCGCCACACGTTAGTGACGGGGTATTATGTTTTCCCGCTGGCTGTCCGTGTGTCTGTCCGTCCGTCCGTGAGCATTTCGTTTCCGTTCGATAACTTGAGTATTTATTAACGGATTTTCTTCAAACTTGGCATATGAATTGGCCTTGGGAATATCTCGGTTTGGATTGTAAATGGGCAAATTTCGATATCTTATGACACAGTTATTGCTCTTGTCAGTGTCACAAAAGTAGTTTTTGGTCTGTTATTCCTTTACACTTTGAAATATCATGATGAAATTTCACAAAAATGATTGAAATAATATACTTTTTCTGTTGTTAGCAGAATTTTGTCCACCAGGGTTATCTTCCCCTGCCCCGGGGCTAGATACATGTATAAAATCATGAAAAATTCTGTATAAATTCAGGGTTGAAAGTGATTTTTGTGAAACTTGCTATAGCTTATCGGAACTATAAAAGTTTTCTGTCATGATCAAAATTTTGTCCCCAGGGGTTATCTGCCCCTGGCACAGGGCTATATACATGTATACTGACACAAAAAAGAAACGTCCGTTTTTTAAGGTTCTGTATCTTTTGAACCAGTAAAATTGTAGCCATACAAAATAAAATAAAATGTGTCCCGAGCATCTGGTACACATAAAGATGTAAGCGTTTTAATTTTTTCCATAGCCACAGGATTTATCGAACCTAATGTTAAAAACAACATTTTTCTTTCTCAGGAGCATTTTCTTCATCAAAACCTGAAACGTTTTGCGTTAAACGAGGGTCAGAAACGTCGAAAAACAAAAAATCAACTTTTAAAACCAAAAACCGCTTATTAAATGAACGAGAAAGCAGCCCAAAGTCTTCGATTTATGAAATTATCTCCCTTTTAATTAAATTAATAACAATTTTAGAACTTTCATAGCTCCATAACCGTTCATCATTTTGACACCATTTTTGTTTTATTTGACTATACCTGTGTACGATAATGACAACATGCATCAGAAAGTGAAAAATAAAGCTGGAATCTGAAATCCCGATCCACTAAATTCCGGTTTTATTACCCCACCCCTTACAGAAAGTAATCAGGTAATTTTGTAACCAACGTTTTGCGATGCTGAATGATGCTGTCTTCAGTGCTATAGATGGCTAAAATGAATTTTGAAGTAGTCCTATGCCACTGATTTCAAAACTGGTGGAGCAACAAGGCAATGTCTGCGTGTATCTACGCACGGTTGTTATCGACGTTTTGTGACGTCACTTTACATGACAGATTTATGCCAATGGTCGTGACAATTAGGAATGCATCTAGCACTCATAAAATCTCAGCAGCGTGACTGCTTAGTGAAACTGGGACGTGCTGCGCTGGTTAAAACAGGAAGAACACACGAGATACTGATTTTGTGACTTTCGGAATTTGGGTACTGGTGCTTGCCGCATTGTCATTGGCGCCAGTGTTCATTGAATGGATTTCCGTTCAGCGCACACCATTGCTGAATAATCGACGTTATTGAAACGATATATTTGAATGAAATGACTATGTACATTTGGAATTCACAGACACAATTGTAAAGAGGACGTTTTTTGTTTGTGTCAGTATATAAAATCATGAAAAAAATCCATATAAAATCTGAGTGTTGATATATCTTTATGAAATTTCACAGCAATGATATGAGTAACATTAGCTTTATTTTACAACCAGAATTTAGTCCAACAGGGTTATTTGCCCCTGCCACGGGCATATATACATGTATAAAACGTGAAAAAAAAACCTATCAATCATGAAAAAAAAGCTATGAAAGGTTTGCAGTGGCGGGGTATTACGCAGTCGTTTACGATGCTTTTATTAGAATCTATAATTGGGGTTCATGAGGTGATTTTATGAGCAGCACAATACAGTTTTTCAGGATAGATTCCTATTCCAGAATCATTCTCAAACACAGCTCACTCACATTTTCTTTAATACTGGTATTTCAAAGAAGGCTCTTGAGAAGCAACTCTGACAGATCCATTTCTGCCTGTCTTTTCAGAGGGGGTCAACTCTATTTATAAAGTAAGAGATCCCTTTTTGCAATGGCTTCACTGTCCAGAAAAGTGAACAGGAAGTCAACAGTTGTCTCTCTTTGTAACAATGGTGGGAAGTCGAGGTTGTGATTATATCTGCTGAATTTTCTGTAATTGTTTTACATTTCAGTTGTTATCTTAAAGTTTTGTTATCTCAACTTTTTTACATGAACTGGGGAAAAAGTTTTTGGGTTGAGAAACAATAAGTCAAACAATGCTCTAAAGGAAGACTTTTGTGGCATCATGTTTATCTTATCCTGATCCTTGTATTGTATTCTAGTTATCTCCTTTTGTTTGATGCCGGGCTGCGTAGCGCAATCGGCAGGGCACCTGACTCATAAGTCAGAGGTCCTGGGTTCGAAACCCGGTCTGGCCACATACTTTCGTTTCTCCTTCCGTTGATTCAAGAAGGGCAGTTGTCAGTTACTGGCGAAAGTATGTGCACTTAGTACTGGTTAACCGCTTAGGAGGTCTAGGCCTGCCCAGGAACAGTGTGGTTAGGTTAACTGACCGTCCCGACATGACCATAGCTGTTTACCGTGGACGTTAAGCATCAAATCAATCAATCAATCAATCAATCAATCTCCTTTTGTTTTCAGGGATGCTTCAGTGCTGTTGCCATGGTGTTTAGATTATCTCCTTTTGTTGCCTGATACATCATCCATTTCTTCACATGTTGTTACTATTCTTCAAGCTGTTCTGGATGCTTTTATCAGTCTTTCGTGTCCTGTGTAAGTACACAGGGTATAATCGATTCCGCCAATTTTCGCTTCCTGCAGAGACTGTACATCATATTTGGCTTCCGCCGAGACTGTCCGAGGCTCTCGGCAGGAAGCAGAATCACGCGGACAGTCTCAGCAGGAAGCCATTTCTCGAGGACAGTAGTCTCTGCAGGAAGCAAGAGTTCGCGGACAGTCTCTGCAGGAAGCGAAAATTGGCGGAATCGATTATACCCTGTGGTAAGTATTGCATTGGAAATTTTCACAGTAGTTTTACTTTTGTTAAGTCTCATGAATATATAACTGTCCTGAATTGTTATTGTTGTTTATCAATGCAAAGAACAATTATATGAATCTCATAAAAAATATTAAGGTGTATTGATACACCTCTATTTTTTCTGCCATTTTACTAAGGGGGAACAACTTTTGTGATGTTCTGTTTGCTTTCCTGGATGAGCAAACTCTTTATAAGAGTCGACCCTCATTGAGAAAGTAGGCAAAAAAAGAGAATAATTTCAGATTTGCTCCACGAAAGAATAGCAAAATATTAAAAAACCAACTGTGCTCAGCTTAGTAGTTGTAAGGGAGGAAATTATTGTTTGTAGTATAAACCTTCACAAAATTACTGTTTTATATTTTTTTTTTGTGTTTGCTTTAGAAACTTAAGTTCCTGTTGTCTTTCAATGGATGAACTGAAAAAAGTCCTTTGAGTCTACTTTGGCATCCAGTGCCCAGTTGTTCAAAGCGTCATTAGCTGAACGATGTTGTTAGTCGAGGATTCATAAAGTCTTCTTGAATGCACAAAATCAATTGCGGGTTGTGTTTTTTGTGGAAAAATTGAGAGGAACTTTTGCATTGTAAAAGCGCCTCACGTCTTTCGCAAAAAATGGCTGTGATGGACATAAATTGCATTAAAGAATTTAGCATTTCGTTAATTAATGATGTAAGTTTTGAACAATCCAGCCCAGTTATTTACAAGTATAAAATTTTTTTATTGTCTTATTTTAGCTCAGTCTTTCCAGTAGCCAGAGTATCTGTAGTTGAGCTGGGTCTCAAGGGAGAGATACATGACCTTATGGTCCTCTTATTTTTTATTTCTTCATAAAGTCATAGTACCAAATATGTTCTTGCGGAGAAATATGACATCAATGCTTCCCTGCCACCAGCATCCCTTCTGACTGTATCTATATTTCTACTCATCTAGTTCAGACCTAGTACCTACCTGTGAATGTTTTATTCAAACATTCTTCAAGTTCAGCAGTGAGGGTGTGCTCCAGGTGATGGAAAAGCTTGCGGTTCTACACAAGGAAGTGGTCATTGGTGTAATTAAGAAGCTTTCTGACATGGTTTGTGAACTTGAATCTAAACGAGGAATTGGCATCGACAAGCGATTAAGGTATTTATCTTCTGTAAACTTGGAAAATTTTCTTGCACACTTGTTTCCAGAAATGGGAGACAACTGAATTATCTCCCTTTAGGTATATGGGTACATTTTCAAGAAAGCCAACTCTGCCATGATCATATTTGACTCCCTTCTCAGTTGGGTCAACTCTTAAAGGAAAGAATTTGCTCATCTTGATTCTTTCCTTTATTAGTAGACCCATTTTGGATGGGCTATGTCTTCCAAGGAAGCAAACAAGAAATCACAGTTTTTGCCCTTTGCAAAATTGGCAGAAAAACATGTCCGTGTATCTTAATTTTTTTTTACAAAAATAAGCTTTATTGTTCTTCAGTTACACAGAAAGTTCAACCAAATACAGTAAAACCTGTCTTAGTGGTCACCTCTATTAAGCAAGCATGTATTCAGCTCCCAAAACAGGCAAATACATTGAAATGTACCTGTATTATGCGAGCACCTGTCTTAAGCAAGGAAATTTTAATTATCCTTTTGGTGTTTGCTTAAGACAAGTTGGACTGTATATAGATGTTCTGGAAGGCACAATTTTTGTTCATTTGTGGAGGAACCTGGAAAGAAAGACTGGCCTTAACTATCCTGCCAGGAATCAAATTTCAGCCATTGCAGTAGCAACAAGAAGACAGCCCTCTGCTGACTACCTCCCTTACATAGAAGATTGATTGATTTGTTGCTTTACATCCACGGTAAACAGCTATGGTCATGTCGGGACGGTCAGTTAACCTAACCACAATATTCCTGGGCAGGCTTAGACCACCTAAGTGGTTAACCAGTACTAAGTGTATATACTTTCGCCAGTAACTGACAACTGCCCTTCTTGAATCAGCGGAAGGAGAAACGAAAGTATGTGGCCAGACTGGATATCGAACCCAGGACCTCTGACTTATGAATCAGGTGCCCTACCGACTGCGCTACGCGGCCCGGCTCCTTACATAGAAGAGCTTAAGGGAAGTAAGTAATTTGCAGAGAGGGGCACAGTTATTGCCTGTTTTCAGAGCTCTAGATAAGAGGGCGTATTTGATGATAATTAAGGATAATTTTTTTTATTTCTCATCCAAACCATATGTTGTGACCCCTCATCTGAACCGTCTCAACATATGTTTTTATGCAGATTTAACAAAAATTATCCCTAATTATCACCAAATACTCCCTCTTATCTAGAGCTCTGACTGTTTTCAAAATATGTACATCACTAAGGGGTATTGGTTTTCTCGCTATGCAAAATAGTTAACTCTCTGACCATGTCCCCTTGAACTGAGAAACTGGCAAAAATAAAGTTGCTGTGAAATGTTGAATATACTTTCCAACAAGTGTTTCAGAATGCTGATGGTAGGTTCAAGGTCATAGTTTTCAAGTTTGGAGATCATTGCTCAGTTAGCTTCTCTGACTGACCCATTTTTCATAGTCTTTAGTAAATGTTCCATGTGTCATGTTTTGAAATACTGGAGTCATAGTCAGAATTGTTGGTTGTGAAAAAAGCTTGTCTGCCAACATATTTGATAGCATATCCTTGGCAGCGAAATTAGCAGATCAAGATAATTACACTAATTAATTATGGTACATGGCTCATATATGTGTATGTGTGGGTGCGTGTTTATACAATTTTTATACGCCCGTTTTGAAAAAACGGACGTATTATGTCGTGGCGCTGTCCGTCCGTCCGTCCGTCAACATTCTTGTACACGCCATAACTCAGTAACCATTTGGGATATCTTCATGAAATTTGGTAGGCATATGTATCAGGGTGGGGGAACGTGTCGCGTACAAGAATGGTTGCTCCCCCTTTCTTACTTTTGAAGTTATGCCCCTTTGATTAATTTTTTCCCCGTAAGTCTTGTACGCATCATAACTAGATAACCGTTTGGGATATCTTTATAAAACTTCATAGGAATGTGAATGAAGTCCTAACGATGTGTCGCGTACAAAAATGGCTGCTCTCCCTTTCTTCGTTTTAGAGTTAATCCCTTTCATTAGTTCTAAAAGGCTGTTTTTGTGTTTTCTTGTACAATATATTGTCAAGGGAAAAAACTAGAACTAAAAATGCTATATCTAGTGTAATTAGGTTATCTCCCTTGTTCAACTACCTTGCTTTGGGAGACAGTATATCATGTGTTAAATATTTAGATGACGTTGCAGTCATTATACCCCCACTTTGAAAAAGTGGGGGGTATACTGGTTTACATCTGTCCATCCGTCCGTCCTTCTGTCTGTCCTTCCGTCCCCATTTGATCAAATTTTTCATCAAAGATTTCTTCACAACCATACAAGCTAGACTGGTCATATTTGGCATACAGGTTGATGACGACATGTTGTATTGTGGGATTGAGAACCAGCCTTCTCCTGCTTATTCTTCCCTGTATTTGTCCGAGTTTCTTTCTTTCCATACTTTGAATAATAAAATTTTTCGTCAAAGATTTCTCCACAACAAAGCAAGCTAGAATAGTCTTATTTGGTATGCAGGTTGATGACGATATGTTGTATCGTGGGATTGAGAACCAGCCTTTTTCTGCTTATTCTTCCCTGTATTTGTCCAATATTCTCTCTTTCCATACTTTGAATAATGAACTTTTTCATCAAAGATTTCTCCAAAACCATGCAAGCTAGATTAGTCATATTTGGTATGCAGGTTAATGATGACTTACTGTATTGTGGGATTGAGAACCAGACTTCTCCTCTTTTTATTCCCTGTTTTTGTCCTATTTTCTTTCTCTCTTTACTTTGAATAATGCATTTTTTTTGCAAAAGATTTCTATGCATCTGTAAGTTAGAGTAGGGATTTTTGTATGCAGGTTGATGATAACTTGTTGTATTGTGGGATTGATAATCAGTCTTCTCCTGCTTATTCTTCCCTATATTTTGCCAATTTTCTTTCTCTCCTGACTTTGAGTAATGTAATTTTTTGTAACAGATTTCACAGTAACCATTCATATTTGGTATACATGGTAACAATGATTTCTCTCCCTCTTATTGCTTTTTGTTACGAAAATAACATCATTTGATTTAAGCAATTAAGCAGGGGTATAGTCGGATTCGCTGACAGTTCTAGTTAATTATAGAGTGGTTGCCCCTGTTTGTCTGCCTGTCTATCCTTTTGTAAACAATCTTGTTCATTCTATAACTCATTTAGGACATTGAAACGGGCGTATTATGCGCCGCTTGCGAAGCCCTTGTTACAAAAGGAGACAATTTTTATGACTTCTTGTTCGCTTCTCTTGCTGACAAAACCCTTTTCCACATGGTGTCTACTTTTAAAGGAAGAATTTGCTCCTGAAGCAGCAAATTCTTTCCATTAAGAGTCAACTCCATTGAAAAGGGAGTCTATTTTTTAAGAAAGATTTTTTGCTCCTGGAGGAGGAGCAAATTCTTTCCTTAAAGAGTTGACCTCATTGGAGGCAAAATTTTGCTCCCTTGAAAGCGTTGTTGTTTCGTTTGTGTTTTGTTTTACGTCCCCGATAAACAGCTATGGTCATGTCGGGATGGTCAGTTAACCTAAACACACTATTTCTGGGCAGGCTTAGACCTCCTAAGCAGTTTACTAGTACTATGTGCCCTTGAAAGTGTACCCGGTCATCTTACATAATCATCTAAATGTGCCAACTATTTATGGTAAATACAGTACTAATTCATTCATTTTCAGTAATTTTCTTATATGTTTCAGACAAAAGTACTTCTTTCTTCTAAAAATGTTGGGACCAAAAGGAGAGGAGGAAATACATAAACTACAATCAAAGGAATCCTGACCATAAAAATACAGTGTGTTCATAGAAATTGCACTGGACCATGCAATGAAACAAATATTTACATTGTATAAGCTCACTTACACAGGCTCAACAGAAATTTTGTGAAAGTAGGTTACCATGACCAAGTTTTGAGGAGCTGATTAGAATTGTGGGGCATGTTGTAATGAAGTGTTATGGTCCTAGGGTCTGTGAAAGTCAAGAGCTGACTTAACAGACAGACAGGTGACTGTCATGCAGACCACAATAGCACTTGATAATAAGAAGGCCATTTATAAAATAAAATAAGCATCTGTATCATATGTTTTCCAATTTATACTTCCAGCAGTTGGTATGTTAGATCGGTGACTGACTTTCCACACAGGGTATAATCGATTCCGCCAATTTTCGCTTCCTGCAGAGACTGTACATCATATTTGGCTTCCACCGAGACTGTCCACGATATCTGGCTTCCAGCCGAGACTTCTGTTCATGATAAATGGCTTCCTGCAGAGACTGTCCGCGTGATTCTGCTTCCTGCCGAGGCTCTCGGCAGGAAGCAGAGTCACGCGGACAGTCTCGGCAGGAAGCCATTTTTCGAGGACAGTAGTCTCTGCAGGAAGCAAGAGTTCGCGGACAGTCTCGGCGGAAGCCAAATATGACCGACAGTCTCTGCAGGAAGCGAAAATTGGCGGAATCGATTATACCCTGTGTTCCAGCCTTATTTGTTCACACTGTGCAAAGCACTCTGATTGGAGAGTCTTTGATAATAGAGCTCTAGATAAGAGGGAGTATTTGGTGATAATTAGGGATAATTTTTGTTAAATCTGCATAAAAACGTAAGTTGTGACCCCTCATCTGAACCGTCTCGACGAGACGGTCTGATGAGGGGTCACAACATATGGTTTCGATGAGAAATAAAAAAATTATCCTTAATTATCATCAAATACGCCCTCTTATCTAGAGCTCTGTGATAATATTTCTTATTGCTACATAAACCATTGTGACCCTTCATTAGAACCACCTCACTGGCACTCCTAATAAGGGTCTGCAACACATTTTAAGAAGCATTGAGAATTATCCCAGAGTTATCATCTTGAGTCCAGAGCTCCAGATAAGAGGGATAAAGGGGGATAATTTAAGGATAATTTCCCAAATTTCTCAACGGAAACATATGTTGTGACCCCTTATTAGAACCGCCTCGCTGAGATGGTTCTAATGAGGGGTCACAACATATGTTTTCATTGAGAAATGAGAAAAATTATCTATGAATTATCCTCAACACCCCCTCTTTTCTGGAGTTCTGTAAATTAGCACCAATTCAAACTACATGTAAATGGCAAATCTCTTATGCTATGTATCAGACCTGTTGTCAAGGTCCGTGTCTACCCTAGTCTCTGAAGGATGATAATCAAATGTAAGATCTGTGTCTCTGAACTTGAGTGAGATCATTCTGTTGAGTCTGAGATTGAGATCTGCTGTCAGGTGAGTAGCCCAGTCTCCTATTTCACCTGGAAGAAAATAAGATATCCAATTATATAACTACAAGTCATGTCTGGGCTTGGGGCCGTATTCATAAAACCACTTAAGTCGTTGCTATGCGGTTGCTAAGGCTAAATATCTATAAAGGAGATGCCCTACAGCTACGAAATTTGCTCTGGAGGAACAGTCTTTGTAAGACTGTTCCTCCAGAGCAAATTTCATAGTTGTAGGGAATCTCCTTCAAAGAAATTTAGCCTTAGCAACAGCATAGCAACCACTTAAGTCGTTTTATGAATACGGCCCCTGGTTGTTCAAACCATTGTTAACCTAACAAAGTCATGGTTTGTTAAGCCTTCAAGTATACATAAAATTAACTGTGCCATAATTTTTGCAGAAACTTTTTTGGTTTTTCGGAAAAAATAACAGTGTTTTCACATACAGTATATATTTTTAGCTAAAGATGTTAGTTTTTGACAACTGGGCTGTGGCATCTGATGAATTTTTACATGCAAATTCATCAAAATCTGTTACAAGCTCATTCTAATAGGTCTTAAACCTTTCATTACATGTTCTTATACAATAAATATAAAACAACTCTTTGTGGGCGTTTTTTGGCGTTAAGTATATTTTCATGCACTGTGTTTTGGTATTGGGGACCTTGAAAGTTGCTTTCACAGGTGAAATATGAATAGAACTGAACTATGAGAGCAGATGTGAATGTGTCACCAAATATCCATACACTTTAAGACTTACCTTTCCTGATAAACTCTCCATCTTCTGTACAAACTCCTAATGTTTTGAACCAGCTATGATTGGTCATATCATTTTTCTTCATCTTCTCAAAGCTACAATACTCCTTAATAAATTCCACTTGCTCATCTGTGATAGGTTTGTTAAGGAACTGTGCAACTGTCTTAATCACATTGGCAGTATCCTGAAAGCATTATGGTATTACGTTGAATTAGAATACTGTTGGGAGAAAGTTCTGACCAAGGAGAATATGTTCCCCATTTCATTTGAGCCATCTCTTAAAGCAAAGAATTTGCTCCCTCTAGGAAGTGTTCCTAGGATGATCCTCTACCATCATCATTATTCAAGCCCTATAAGTTTGTTAAAAATCTTGCCCATTAGGGGGCAGGCCTAAATTTCCTTAAATGTCTACAGAATGAGCCTGACTTTGTTCAAATAATATCTGAACAACACTGAAAGAATTTGACCACAGAAGGCCACTGTTGCTACATAGCAAAACATGAAACAGATTATCTCGCTAAATGCTAAACCAATCTCATGAGAAACTTCTTACCTCAATAGACTTAGATTAGTGGTTTAGGACCTTCAAGGCTCTCTTGTTTCATGTATATTATGGAGCTGTCTTATTCTATTCTTTTCTATTCAATCACCTTGAACAGTTGTTGGGCACCATAGATGACTTAAAGTCACTTTGCACCTGGTCCTGTTTTCAGCTGCCATTCAAGCTGGCAGAGTTCATCCCTGACCTAAGAGTGTTATACATACATGTTTTCATGTAATTTAAAATTCACTCTTCTTTATTCCATACCCCTCTTTTCTACATACCTATCACCTTCAGTCACCTTACCTTTTGTAGATCTTCATATTTTATAAACAAAATATTCTCTTCTTGTCTTGTGTTCCAGAATTCCAGTACATGTCTCCACCAGGGGGTATACATTACTGTCAACACAGACAAAAAAGAAGATACTGAATTCATTTGAGCCGGGACACGACAAAACCTACAATGTGGTTGTGCACCCAGCGCAGACTCAGATCAGCCTGGGCATCTGCCTAGTTTGACCTGACTCTTCGTTAAGTGCTCGAAGGGTAGCTAAGGGTCTAAGCTATCAACATGCGGACAGCAAAGGCTCTGATCAGACTGGGCGGATGCCCAGGCTGATCTGAGTCTGCGCTGGGCGCACAACCTCATTGTTGGTTTTGTCGTGTCGCGGCTCATTTGTCTACATCTTTCTATCCAAAACATTCCAAAAAATCTAGATCTGTCTTAAAACACTTTCAAAAACAACTCCAAAAATCTAGATCTGTCATAGACTTTCCAAAACAACCTAAAAATCTAGATCTGTCATAAGACACAAAAAAATCCATGTCCTATAGGACTTTACAAACCAACCCCAAAAATCTGAATCTATTTTATGTTTATAACTTTATAGTCAGTACACTGGCTTTTGCCTAATAAATGAGAAAGTCAAATTGTAAAAACTCAATTTTGGTTATTAGATAAGTCATCTATTACTATTTGTTCTTACCTTTATCTATGGCTATAAAATCTATTCTTACCTTTGTCATGTAAAAATAAGTCGCAAAATTCCTCGAACTTCCCATCATACCTTGTCACAGGCTTCAGATACAGTGTAAAATAGTAAAATGAAACCACCACATCTTTGGGATTACGTGCTATGTAGATTATCTGAAATACAAGCATTGATACACTGGGAGGGCAGGTATCAACAAACCCAAACGTGCTTAAATATTGGGACACCTAAAAGCATTAATTTCCATTTGTTTCAAATGGAAAATTAATGCTTTTTAGGTGCCCCAATATTAAACATTGGGACACCTAAAAGCATTAATTTTCCATTTGTTTCAAATGGAAAATTAATGCTTTTAGGTGTCCCAATATTTAAGCACATTAGGGTTCTAAATGAAAAAGCAATGGCTTTTAGGTGTCCCAATATTTAAGCACTTTAGGGTTCTAAATGGATAATTAGTGGTTTTTTAGGTGTCACAATGTTTAAGTACATAGGCCATACAGTGGCTTGACTGTATCAAAAATGACAAATACAATGTATCCTCGAATGACCAGTTTCAGTGACCCTAACAGTATTATACACACAGTGGCAATGTTTTACGTAAAAACAGGATTTCTTTCATGGGTTATTTTAGTGAGGCATTCTAACTTTTGAATGTTATCCAGATAAAGATGGAAAGTCGAAACACTGAATTTTGGAGGCCTTTATTTTCCAGACCTATATTTAGCTTACAGTAATAAAGTCGGACCAGTTTCAGTGACCCCCACTCATTTTCTATACAAGTTGCAATATGAAGCTGGTTGCTGTTGCTCAAGATTGAAACTCATAAACTGAATATAAAAACATACTGAAGGCAATGGCTGCACATGCTTATCAAGAAAAAGATGACATCATGAAAATTAAGAAATACCCTGTCAAAATAAAGGGGGTGGGGTTACAAAACAAACCAAAACTTGCATGCAAATACATTTTATCCAAATGTTTTTATAGTATTTTATGTTGAAAACAATAGTATAGATATTTTCAACTAGTATTTAGTCCCTGGTCACTTAATTTCAACAATATTTAAAAGGAAACTTTGCAGACTGGTTGAACAAGGGCTTCGCAAGCGGCGCATAATACGCCCGTTTCAATTTCCTAAAGGTGTTACAGAATGAGCAAGATTGCAAAAGGATAGACAGGCAGATAAACAGGGGCAACCACTCTATAATAATTAACTAGAACTAGAACTGTCAGCGAATCCGACTATACCCCGCTTAATTGCTTAAATCAAATGATGTTATTTTCGTAACAAAAAGCATAAAGAGGGAGAGAAATCATTGTTACCACGTATACCAACAAGTAGCCCAAAGGGCAACAATTGCTCACCTGAGAGACATTGTAAACCTATAGGGATATCTAAGATGCTCAAGGGCAGCTAACTCCACAGTCAGTGGTCCAATCAGGCTGAAAATTAAACTCATCCAAAACATTATGTATGCCCTCATTTAATATATGCAAGTTTAAAAAGTATCCGATCAAGAGCACAATAGACAGAGCTGTCAAGGGCAGCTAACTTCGTAGTGGTTGGCCTGATCTGGCCAAAATTTGAACTTGTTTAAGATATTATGCATTTCCTCATTACCTGCAAGTTTAAAAAGGATCGGATCAGTAGAAACTAAGAAAAAGTGGCAACACTGATTTTTTGGATGCTCAGGGCAGATACTCCATAGTCAGTGGTGGGATCTAGCCGAAATGCTAACTAATCCAAGCTTTTATGCATATCTTCATTACCTGCAAGTATGAAGAGGATCCGATGAAAAATGAAAATGTGATGACGTTGTTTTCTCCATTATAAGACTTTGGGATTTTTTTCAAACGCTCAAGGGCAGCTAACTCCGTAGTCTGTGCTCAAATCCACCCAAATTTCGAGCTCATCCAAGCTCTTATGTATGTCATCATTACCTGCAAGTATGATAAGGATCTAATCAAAAACCTTGATTGCAGAACCCTGAAAGTCAAACTTGCTCGAGAAATTGTCATGCCCTACATTTGTGTGAATTTATTTTAAAATCCGTTGAGAAATGTAGGTGCTAGAGCGATGACAAAGTTTTTCTAAAATTAGCCACACTGACCTTGACCTTGGGCACAGCATCCTGAAAGTCTAACTTGCTTGAGATATTGTCATACCCTACATTTGTGTCAAGTTATTTCAAAATCCATGGAGAAATGAAGGTGCTAGGGCAATGACAAAGTTTTTCTAAAAATAGCAACAGTGACCTTGACCTTGGGCGCAGCACCCTGAAAGTCAAATTTGTTTGAGATATTGTCATGCCCTACATTTGTGTGAAGTTGATTTAAAATCCGTTGAGAAATGTAGGCACTAGAGCGATGACCAAGTTTTTCTAAAAATAGCCACAGTGACCTTGACCTTGGGTGCAGCACCCTGAAATTCAAATTTGCTCGAGATATTGTCATGCCCTACATTTGTGTGAAGTTATTTTAAAATCTGCTGAGAAATGTAGGTGCTAGAGCGCTGACAAAGTTTTTCTAAAAATAGCCACAGTGACCTTGACCTTGGGCGCAGCATCCTGAAAGTCAAACTCCCTTGAGATATTGTCATGCCCTACATTTGTATGAAGTTATTTTAAAATCTGCTGAGAAATGTAGGTGCTAGAGTGCTGACAGAGTTTTTCTAAAAATAGCCACAGTGACCTTGACCGTGGGCGCAGCACCCTGAAAGTCGAACTTGCTCAAGATATTGTCATGCCCTACATTTGTGTGAAGTTGATTTAAAATCCGTTGAGAAATGTAGGCAATAGAGCGATGACAAAGTTTTTCTAAAAATATGTGATGACGTTGTTTTCTCCATTATAACACTATGGGATTTTTTTCAAACGCTCAAGGGCAGCTAACTCCGTAGTCTGTGCTCCAATCCGGCAAAATTTCGAACTCATCCAAGCTCTTATGTATGTCATCATTACCTGCAAGTATGATAAGGATCTAAGCAAAAACAGTTGAGAAAACGTGATGACGCCATTTCCCCATTATAACCCTATGGGATTTTTTTCAAACGCTCAAGGGCAGCTAACTCCGTAGTCTGTGCTCGAATCCGGCCAAATTTCGAACTCATCCAAGCTCTTGTGTATGTCATCATTACCTGCAAGTATGATAAGGATCTAATCAAAAACAGTCAAGAAAACGTGATGACGCCATTTTCCCCATTATAACCCTATGGGGGCTATCTGTTGCCATGGAAACCAGAGTTCTGAGCTGATCGGCACCAAAACCTAATGCAGCCTTTCCCCCACCCCAATGATGCTTCACATAAAATTTGATTGCGATCGGCCCATCCGTCTCTGAGATATTTATGTTTGAAAGTGTTGACGCACCCACGGACCCACGCACGGACGACGGCTCGACTCCCATCCTATAAGCTCACCTCTGAGCCTTCAGCTCAGGTGAGCTAAAAATGAATGGTTGCTGTGAAATCTGTTACAAAAAATTACATTATTCAAAGTCAGGAGAGAAAGAAAATTGGAAAAATATAGGGAAGAATAAGCAGGAGAAGACTGGTTATCAATCCCACAATACAACAAGTTATCATCAACATGCATACAAAAATCCCTACCCTAACTTACAGATGCATAGAAATCTTTTGCAAAAAAAAATGCATTATTCAAAGTAAAGAGAGAAAGAAAATCGGACAAATACAGGGAATAAAAAGAGGAGAAGTCTGGTTCTCAATCCCACAGTACAGGAAGTCATCATTAACCTGCATACCAAATATGACTAATCTAGCTTGCATGGTTGTGGAGAAATCTTTGATGAAAAAGTTCATTATTCAAAGTATGGAAAGAAAGAATATTGGACAAATACAGGGAAGAATAAGCAGAAAAAGGCTGGTTCTCAATCCCACGATACAACATAATATTGTCATCAACCTGCATACCAAATAAGAGTACTCTAGCTTGCTTGGATGTGGAGAAATCTTTGACGAAAAATTTTATTATTCAAAGTATGGAAAGAATGAATATTGGACAAATACAGGGAAGAATAAGCAGAAAAAGGCTGGTTCTCAATCCAAAGATACAACATATCGTCACCAACCTGCATACCAAATATGACTACTCTAGCTTGCATGGTTGTGCAGAAATCTTAGACGAAAAATTTCATTATTCAAAGTAGGGAAAGAAAGAAAATCGGACAAATACAGGGATGAATAAGCAGGAGAAGGCTGGTTCTCTATCCCATGATACAACATGTTGTCATCAATCTGCATAACAAATATGACTACTCTAGCTTGCGTGGTTGTGGAGAAATCTTTGACGAAAAATTTCATTAGTCAAAGTATGGAAAGAAAGAAAATCGGACAAATACAGGGAAGACTAAGCAGGAGAAGACTAGTTCTCAATCCCATAATACAACATGTCGTCATCAACCTGTATGCCAAATATGACCAGTCTAGCTTGTATGGTTGTGAAGAAATCTTCGATGAAAAATTTGATCAAATGGGGACGGAAGGACAGATGGAAGGACGGACAGACGGATGGACAGACAGATGTAAACCAGTATACCCCCCACTTTTTCAAAGTGGGGGTATAATGACTGCAACATCATCTAAATATTTAAAACATGATATACTGTTAGTATTCCAAGGTAAGTTGGACAAGGGAGATAACCTAAATACACAAGTTACACCACTTTTAGTTCCAGTTTTTTCCCTTGACAATATATTGTACAAGAAAACACGAAAATAGCCTTTTTGAACTAATGAAAAGGATTAACTCTAAAATGAAGTAAGGGAAAGCAGCCATTTTTGTACGCGACACATCGTTAGGACTTCATTCACATTGCTATGAAGTTTTATAAAGATATCCCAAACGGTTATCTAGTTATGGCGCGTACAAGACTTACAGGGAAAAAATTAATCAAAGGGGCATAACTTCAAAAGTAAGACAGGGGGAGCAACCATTCTTGTACGCGACACATTCCCCCACCCTGATACATATGCCTACCAAATTTCATGAAGATATCCCGAATGGTTACTGAGTTATGGCATGTACAAGAATGTTTACGGATGGACAGACGGACGGACAGCGCCACGACATAATACGTCCGTTTTTTCAAAACGGGCGTATAAAAAGCAGCTGTGCTGTTCTAAGGACAACAATTATTTCAATACCATAAAATCTATTTTTAATGTATGTCATTTATATCTTCAGTTCTATAAACGGAAATATAACATGCTAATTAACATATCCAAATAGAAAATAAATCAGAAATATTCCTCTGATGGTTAATTTGATTGGAATTTTACAGTGTAGAAAAAGTAATAAGAACAAGAGGCCCAAATGGGCCTGATATCGCTCACCTGGCTTTTGTGCAACGGGACCATTCTGATACAAAATTGGTCCAATTCCAGAGATTTTCTCAGTTCACATTTTGCTACTTTTAGTAACAGAGGCCAACTTGTCTGGTCTTTATATATTTACTTTTGAAACACCTCAATGCAAGAATCATTTTGCCACAAATTTCAACAAATTCCATTCAGGGGTTACTGAGATATTGTCAGTTTCATGTTTTGTGCTATTTTTAGTAACGGCAGATGGCGACCATCTTAGAATGCCAAAATGCAAAAAATTGAAAAGCTTTCATGCAAGGACCATTTTGACACAAAATTGGTCCAGTTCCATTGTAATTTTCTAATTTTCATATTTTGCTATTTTAAGTAACAGAGGCCAACTTGACAGGTCAATATTTGTTAATTTTTGAAACACGTCAAAGCAAGAATCATTTTGCCACAAATTTCGTCTCAATTGCTTCAGCCCTTAATGAGATGTTTTAATTTCATGTTTTGTGCTATTTTTAGTAACAGCAAATGGCGGCCATCTTGGAATGCCAAAATGCAGAAAATCGAAAAAGCTTAATGAAAGGACCATTCTGACAGTAAATTAGTCCAATTTCACTGAGATTTTCTTATTTTCACATATTTCTATTTTAGTAACAAAGGCCATTAAAACTTGTCTATATTTAGTTACTTTTGAAACATCTCAATGCAAAAATCATTTAGACACAAATTTTGTAAAAATCTATTCAGCGGTTGCTGAGATATTGTCATTTTCATGTTTTGTGCTATTTTTAGTAACGGCAGATGGTGGCCATCTTGGAATGCCAAATTGCAATTAATCGAAATGGCTTCATATAAGGAACATTCTGACACAAAATTGGTCCAATTCCATTCAAGGGTTCTTGACTAATTGTCATTTTATGTTTGTGCTATTTTTAGTAACGGCAGATGTCGGCCATCTTGGAAAGCCAAATTGCAATTAATCGAAACGGCTTCATGCAAGGAACATTCTGACACAAAATTGGTTGAATTCCATACAAGGGTTCTTGAGTAATTGTCATTTTTAGCTCGCCTGAAGGAAAGTTCAGGAAGAGCTATTGTTGTCACCCTGGCGTCGGCGTCAGCGTCAGCGTCCGCGTCGGCGTCCGGATTGGATGTTTTGGTTAAAGGTTTTTAAAGACCTATATCTCCTTAACCCATGGATGGATTCTTTTGATACTTGCACTGTAGTTAGATATTGGTCCAAAGTTTAACAGGGTACCACCCCCACCCCACTCCGTGACCTTGATGTCAAGGTCATGGACTTTGAAAATTGGGAGTTTTTTGAACAGGATGTTTTGGTTAAAGTTTTATAAAGCCCAATATCTCCTTAACCCTTGGATGGATTCCTTTGATACTTGTACTGTAGTTAGATTTTGGTCCAAAGTTTTCCAGGGTATTACCCCCACCCCCCTCAGTGACCTTGATGTCAAGGTCATGGACTTAGAAAATTATCTTTTTATTTTTTCAATGTTTTGGTTAAAGTTTTTTAAAGACACATATCTCATTAACCCATAGATGAATTCTTTTTATATTTGCACTGTAGTTAGATATTAGTCCAAAGTTTTACACCATACTACCCCAACCCCGCTCAGTGACCTTGATGTCAAGGTCAGGGACTTAGGAAATTTGGTCTTTATTAAAGTTTTCTAATTGCATACTGATTCATAATGCTTGGCAGAGACTTAGTTTACACTTGAACTGATATTAGACACTTTTTTGAGTTTTTACAAAACACTATATACTTACCCCACTACCCCACTGGATGACCTTGAAGTCAAGGTTATTGACTTTGAATTTTGGTTAAAGTTTTATATTTATGAAGACATTATTTCACAGTGCCACAATGGACTCAGTTGATACTTATACATGTACTTGGACTGATGTTAGATAATGGTTCAAGGTTTGATACATCCCAGCCTCCCCCCCACCCCTACCCCACTCCTCCCCCTACCCCCTTAGTTCTTTGACCTCAAGCTCATGGACTTTGAAATTTCATGTAATTTTTTTCTTATTTTAATTTTATTTTAAGACATTTCTGAGATAGCTTTTGTTTATAAATGTGTTGTCATTATGGACATGCTTGCCTGAAGTTTTATGCATAGCAGTCCACACCACCATAGTGACTGTGTGATGGGCAAGCACCTATTCAGGCGAGCTATGCTGTCAGGCGACAGCTCTTGTTATGTTTGTGCTATTTTTAGTAACAGCAAATGGCGGCCATCTTGGAATGCCAAAATGCAGAAAATCGAAAAAGCTTAATGAAAGGACCATTCTGACAGTAAATTAGTCCAATTTCACTGAGATTTTCTTATTTTCACATATTTCTATTTTAGTAACAAAGGCCATTAAAACTTGTCTATATTTAGTTACTTTTGAAACATCTCAATGCAAAAATCATTTAGACACAAATTTTGTAAAAATCTATTCAGCGGTTGCTGAGATATTGTCATTTTCATGTTTTGTGCTATTTTTAGTAACGGCAGATGGTGGCCATCTTGGAATGCCAAATTGCAATTAATCGAAATGGCTTCATATAAGGAACATTCTGACACAAAATTGGTCCAATTCCATTCAAGGGTTCTTTACTAATTGTCATTTTATGTTTGTGCTATTTTTAGTAACGGCAGATGTCGGCCATCTTGGAAAGCCAAATTGCAATTAATCGAAACGGCTTCATGCAAGGAACATTCTGACACAAAATTGGTTGAATTCCATACAAGGGTTCTTGAGTAATTGTCATTTTTAGCTCGCCTGAACGAAAGTTCAGGAAGAGCTATTGTTGTCACCCTGGCGTCGGCGTCAGCGTCAGCGTCCGCATCGGCGTCCGGATTGGATGTTTTGGTTAAAGTTTTTTAAAGACCTATATCTCCTTAACCCATGGATGGATTCTTTTGATACTTGCACTGTAGTTAGATATTGGTCCAAAGTTTAACATGGTACCACCCCCACCCCACTCCATGACCTTGATGTCAAGGTCATGGACTTTGAAAATTGGGAGTTTTTTGAACAGGATGTTTTGGTTAAAGTTTTATAAAGCCCAATATCTCCTTAACCCTTAGATGGATTCCTTTGATACTTGTACTGTAGTTAGATTTTGGTCCAAAGTTTTCCAGGGTATTACCCCCACCCCCCTCAGTGACCTTGATGTCAAGGTCATGGACTTAGAAAATTATCTTTTTATTTTTTCAATGTTTTGGTTAAAGTTTTTTAAAGACACATATCTCATTAACCCATAGATGAATTCTTTTTATATTTGCACTGTAGTTAGATATTAGTCCAAAGTTTTACACCATACTACCCCAACCCCGCTCAGTGACCTTGATGTCAAGGTCAGGGACTTAGGAAATTTGGTCTTTATTAAAGTTTTCTAATTGCATACTGATTCATAATGCTTGGCAGAGACTTAGTTTACACTTGAACTGATATTAGACACTTTTTTGAGTTTTTACAAAACACTATATACTTACCCCACTACCCCACTGGATGACCTTGAAGTCAAGGTTATTGACTTTGAATTTTGGTTAAAGTTTTATATTTATGAAGACATTATTTCACAGTGCCACAATGGACTCAGTTGATACTTATACATGTACTTGGACTGATGTTAGATAATGGTTCAAGGTTTGATACATCCCAGCCTCCCCCCCACCCCTACCCCACTCCTCCCCCTACCCCCTTAGTTCTTTGACCTCAAGCTCATGGACTTTGAAATTTCATGTAATTTTTTTCTTATTTTAATTTTATTTTAAGACATTTCTGAGATAGCTTTTGTTTATAAATGTGTTGTCATTATGGACATGCTTGCCTGAAGTTTTATGCATAGCAGTCCACACCACCATAGTGACTGTGTGATGGGCAAGCACCTATTCAGGCGAGCTATGCTGTCAGGCGACAGCTCTTGTTATGTTTGTGCTATTTTTAGTAACAGCAAATGGCGGCCATCTTGGAATGCCAAAATGCAGAAAATCGAAAAAGCTTAATGAAAGGACCATTCTGACAGTAAATTAGTCCAATTTCACTGAGATTTTCTTATTTTCACATATTTCTATTTTAGTAACAAAGGCCATTAAAACTTGTCTATATTTAGTTACTTTTGAAACATCTCAATGCAAAAATCATTTAGACACAAATTTTGTAAAAATCTATTCAGCGGTTGCTGAGATATTGTCATTTTCATGTTTTGTGCTATTTTTAGTAACGGCAGATGGTGGCCATCTTGGAATGCCAAATTGCAATTAATCGAAATGGCTTCATATAAGGAACATTCTGACACAAAATTGGTCCAATTCCATTCAAGGGTTCTTGACTAATTGTCATTTTATGTTTGTGCTATTTTTAGTAACGGCAGATGTCGGCCATCTTGGAAAGCCAAATTGCAATTAATCGAAACGGCTTCATGCAAGGAACATTCTGACACAAAATTGGTTGAATTCCATACAAGGGTTCTTGAGTAATTGTCATTTTTAGCTCGCCTGAACGAAAGTTCAGGAAGAGCTATTGTTGTCACCCTGGCGTCGGCGTCAGCGTCAGCGTCCGCGTCGGCGTCCGGATTGGATGTTTTGGTTAAAGTTTTTTAAAGACCTATATCTCCTTAACCCATGGATGGATTCTTTTGATACTTGCACTGTAGTTAGATATTGGTCCAAAGTTTAACATGGTACCACCCCCACCCCACTCCATGACCTTGATGTCAAGGTCATGGACTTTGAAAATTGGGAGTTTTTTGAACAGGATGTTTTGGTTAAAGTTTTATAAAGCCCTATATCTCCTTAACCCTTGGATGGATTCCTTTGATACTTGTACTGTAGTTAGATTTTGGTCCAAAGTTTTCCAGGGTATTACCCCCACCCCCCTCAGTGACCTTGATGTCAAGGTCATGGACTTAGAAAATTATCTTTTTATTTTTTCAATGTTTTGGTTAAAGTTTTTTAAAGACACATATCTCATTAACCCATAGATGAATTCTTTTTATATTTGCACTGTAGTTAGATATTAGTCCAAAGTTTTACACCATACTACCCCAACCCCGCTCAGTGACCTTGATGTCAAGGTCAGGGACTTAGGAAATTTGGTCTTTATTAAAGTTTTCTAATTGCATACTGATTCATAATGCTTGGCAGAGACTTAGTTTACACTTGAACTGATATTAGACACTTTTTTGAGTTTTTACAAAACACTATATACTTACCCCACTACCCCACTGGATGACCTTGAAGTCAAGGTTATTGACTTTGAATTTTGGTTAAAGTTTTATATTTATGAAGACATTATTTCACAGTGCCACAATGGACTCAGTTGATACTTATACATGTACTTGGACTGATGTTAGATAATGGTTCAAGGTTTAATACATCCCAGCCTCCCCCCCACCCCTACCCCACTCCTCCCCCTACCCCCTTAGTTCTTTGACCTCAAGCTCATGGACTTTGAAATTTCATGTAATTTTTTTCTTATTTTAATTTTATTTTAAGACATTTCTGAGATAGCTTTTGTTTATAAATGTGTTGTCATTATGGACATGCTTGCCTGAAGTTTTATGCATAGCAGTCCACACCACCATAGTGACTGTGTGATGGGCAAGCACCTATTCAGGCGAGCTATGCTGTCAGGCGACAGCTCTTGTTATGTTTGTGCTATTTTTAGTAACAGCAAATGGCGGCCATCTTGGAATGCCAAAATGCAGAAAATCGAAAAAAGCTTAATGAAAGGACCATTCTGACAGTAAATTAGTCCAATTTCACTGAGATTTTCTTATTTTCACATATTTCTATTTTAGTAACAAAGGCCATTAAAACTTGTCTATATTTAGTTACTTTTGAAACATCTCAATGCAAAAATCATTTAGACACAAATTTTGTAAAAATCTATTCAGCGGTTGCTGAGATATTGTCATTTTCATGTTTTGTGCTATTTTTAGTAACGGCAGATGGTGGCCATCTTGGAATGCCAAATTGCAATTAATCGAAATGGCTTCATATAAGGAACATTCTGACACAAAATTGGTCCAATTCCATTCAAGGGTTCTTGACTAATTGTCATTTTATGTTTGTGCTATTTTTAGTAACGGCAGATGTCGGCCATCTTGGAAAGCCAAATTGCAATTAATCGAAACGGCTTCATGCAAGGAACATTCTGACACAAAATTGGTTGAATTCCATACAAGGGTTCTTGAGTAATTGTCATTTTTAGCTCGCCTGAAGGAAAGTTCAGGAAGAGCTATTGTTGTCACCCTGGCGTCGGCGTCAGCGTCAGCGTCCGCGTCGGCGTCCGGATTGGATGTTTTGGTTAAAGGTTTTTAAAGACCTATATCTCCTTAACCCATGGATGGATTCTTTTGATACTTGCACTGTAGTTAGATATTGGTCCAAAGTTTAACAGGGTACCACCCCCACCCCACTCCGTGACCTTGATGTCAAGGTCATGGACTTTGAAAATTGGGAGTTTTTTGAACAGGATGTTTTGGTTAAAGTTTTATAAAGCCCAATATCTCCTTAACCCTTGGATGGATTCCTTTGATACTTGTACTGTAGTTAGATTTTGGTCCAAAGTTTTCCAGGGTATTACCCCCACCCCCCTCAGTGACCTTGATGTCAAGGTCATGGACTTAGAAAATTATCTTTTTATTTTTTCAATGTTTTGGTTAAAGTTTTTTAAAGACACATATCTCATTAACCCATAGATGAATTCTTTTTATATTTGCACTGTAGTTAGATATTAGTCCAAAGTTTTACACCATACTACCCCAACCCCGCTCAGTGACCTTGATGTCAAGGTCAGGGACTTAGGAAATTTGGTCTTTATTAAAGTTTTCTAATTGCATACTGATTCATAATGCTTGGCAGAGACTTAGTTTACACTTGAACTGATATTAGACACTTTTTTGAGTTTTTACAAAACACTATATACTTACCCCACTACCCCACTGGATGACCTTGAAGTCAAGGTTATTGACTTTGAATTTTGGTTAAAGTTTTATATTTATGAAGACATTATTTCACAGTGCCACAATGGACTCAGTTGATACTTATACATGTACTTGGACTGATGTTAGATAATGGTTCAAGGTTTGATACATCCCAGCCTCCCCCCCACCCCTACCCCACTCCTCCCCCTACCCCCTTAGTTCTTTGACCTCAAGCTCATGGACTTTGAAATTTCATGTAATTTTTTTCTTATTTTAATTTTATTTTAAGACATTTCTGAGATAGCTTTTGTTTATAAATGTGTTGTCATTATGGACATGCTTGCCTGAAGTTTTATGCATAGCAGTCCACACCACCATAGTGACTGTGTGATGGGCAAGCACCTATTCAGGCGAGCTATGCTGTCAGGCGACAGCTCTTGTTATGTTTGTGCTATTTTTAGTAACAGCAAATGGCGGCCATCTTGGAATGCCAAAATGCAGAAAATCGAAAAAAGCTTAATGAAAGGACCATTCTGACAGTAAATTAGTCCAATTTCACTGAGATTTTCTTATTTTCACATATTTCTATTTTAGTAACAAAGGCCATTAAAACTTGTCTATATTTAGTTACTTTTGAAACATCTCAATGCAAAAATCATTTAGACACAAATTTTGTAAAAATCTATTCAGCGGTTGCTGAGATATTGTCATTTTCATGTTTTGTGCTATTTTTAGTAACGGCAGATGGTGGCCATCTTGGAATGCCAAATTGCAATTAATCGAAATGGCTTCATATAAGGAACATTCTGACACAAAATTGGTCCAATTCCATTCAAGGGTTCTTGACTAATTGTCATTTTATGTTTGTGCTATTTTTAGTAACGGCAGATGTCGACCATCTTGGAAAGCCAAATTGCAATTAATCGAAACGGCTTCATGCAAGGAACATTCTGACACAAAATTGGTTGAATTCCATACAAGGGTTCTTGAGTAATTGTCACTTTTAGCTCGCCTGAACGAAAGTTCAGGAAGAGCTATTGTTGTCACCCTGGCGTCGGCGTCAGCATCAGCGTCCGCGTCCGGATTGGATGTTTTGGTTAAAGTTTTTTAAAGACCTATATCTCCTTAACCCATGGATGGATTCTTTTGATACTTGCACTGTAGTTAGATATTGGTCCAAAGTTTAACATGGTACCACCCCCACCCCACTCCATGACCTTGATGTCAAGGTCATGGACTTTGAAAATTGGGAGTTTTTTGAACAGGATGTTTTGGTTAAAGTTTTATAAAGCCCAATATCTCCTTAACCCTTGGATGGATTCCTTTGATACTTGTACTGTAGTTAGATTTTGGTCCAAAGTTTTCCAGGGTATTACCCCCACCCCCCTCAGTGACCTTGATGTCAAGGTCATGGACTTAGAAAATTATCTTTTTATTTTTTCAATGTTTTGGTTAAAGTTTTTTAAAGACACATATCTCATTAACCCATAGATGAATTCTTTTTATATTTGCACTGTAGTTAGATATTAGTCCAAAGTTTTACACCATACTACCCCAACCCCGCTCAGTGACCTTGATGTCAAGGTCAGGGACTTAGGAAATTTGGTCTTTATTAAAGTTTTCTAATTGCATACTGATTCATAATGCTTGGCAGAGACTTAGTTTACACTTGAACTGATATTAGACACTTTTTTGAGTTTTTACAAAACACTATATACTTACCCCACTACCCCACTGGATGACCTTGAAGTCAAGGTTATTGACTTTGAATTTTGGTTAAAGTTTTATATTTATGAAGACATTATTTCACAGTGCCACAATGGACTCAGTTGATACTTATACATGTACTTGGACTGATGTTAGATAATGGTTCAAGGTTTGATACATCCCAGCCTCCCCCCCACCCCTACCCCACTCCTCCCCCTACCCCCTTAGTTCTTTGACCTCAAGCTCATGGACTTTGAAATTTCATGTAATTTTTTTCTTATTTTAATTTTATTTTAAGACATTTCTGAGATAGCTTTTGTTTATAAATGTGTTGTCATTATGGACATGCTTGCCTGAAGTTTTATGCATAGCAGTCCACACCACCATAGTGACTGTGTGATGGGCAAGCACCTATTCAGGCGAGCTATGCTGTCAGGCGACAGCTCTTGTTATGTTTGTGCTATTTTTAGTAACAGCAAATGGCGGCCATCTTGGAATGCCAAAATGCAGAAAATCGAAAAAGCTTAATGAAAGGACCATTCTGACAGTAAATTAGTCCAATTTCACTGAGATTTTCTTATTTTCACATATTTCTATTTTAGTAACAAAGGCCATTAAAACTTGTCTATATTTAGTTACTTTTGAAACATCTCAATGCAAAAATCATTTAGACACAAATTTTGTAAAAATCTATTCAGCGGTTGCTGAGATATTGTCATTTTCATGTTTTGTGCTATTTTTAGTAACGGCAGATGGTGGCCATCTTGGAATGCCAAATTGCAATTAATCGAAATGGCTTCATATAAGGAACATTCTGACACAAAATTGGTCCAATTCCATTCAAGGGTTCTTGACTAATTGTCATTTTATGTTTGTGCTATTTTTAGTAACGGCAGATGTCGACCATCTTGGAAAGCCAAATTGCAATTAATCGAAACGGCTTCATGCAAGGAACATTCTGACACAAAATTGGTTGAATTCCATACAAGGGTTCTTGAGTAATTGTCATTTTTAGCTCGCCTGAAGGAAAGTTCAGGAAGAGCTATTGTTGTCACCCTGGCGTCGGCGTCAGCGTCAGCGTCCGCGTCGGCGTCCGGATTGGATGTTTTGGTTAAAGGTTTTTAAAGACCTATATCTCCTTAACCCATGGATGGATTCTTTTGATACTTGCACTGTAGTTAGATATTGGTCCAAAGTTTAACAGGGTACCACCCCCACCCCACTCCGTGACCTTGATGTCAAGGTCATGGACTTTGAAAATTGGGAGTTTTTTGAACAGGATGTTTTGGTTAAAGTTTTATAAAGCCCAATATCTCCTTAACCCTTGGATGGATTCCTTTGATACTTGTACTGTAGTTAGATTTTGGTCCAAAGTTTTCCAGGGTATTACCCCCACCCCCCTCAGTGACCTTGATGTCAAGGTCATGGACTTAGAAAATTATCTTTTTATTTTTTCAATGTTTTGGTTAAAGTTTTTTAAAGACACATATCTCATTAACCCATAGATGAATTCTTTTTATATTTGCACTGTAGTTAGATATTAGTCCAAAGTTTTACACCATACTACCCCAACCCCGCTCAGTGACCTTGATGTCAAGGTCAGGGACTTAGGAAATTTGGTCTTTATTAAAGTTTTCTAATTGCATACTGATTCATAATGCTTGGCAGAGACTTAGTTTACACTTGAACTGATATTAGACACTTTTTTGAGTTTTTACAAAACACTATATACTTACCCCACTACCCCACTGGATGACCTTGAAGTCAAGGTTATTGACTTTGAATTTTGGTTAAAGTTTTATATTTATGAAGACATTATTTCACAGTGCCACAATGGACTCAGTTGATACTTATACATGTACTTGGACTGATGTTAGATAATGGTTCAAGGTTTGATACATCCCAGCCTCCCCCCCACCCCTACCCCACTCCTCCCCCTACCCCCTTAGTTCTTTGACCTCAAGCTCATGGACTTTGAAATTTCATGTAATTTTTTTCTTATTTTAATTTTATTTTAAGACATTTCTGAGATAGCTTTTGTTTATAAATGTGTTGTCATTATGGACATGCTTGCCTGAAGTTTTATGCATAGCAGTCCACACCACCATAGTGACTGTGTGATGGGCAAGCACCTATTCAGGCGAGCTATGCTGTCAGGCGACAGCTCTTGTTATGTTTGTGCTATTTTTAGTAACAGCAAATGGCGGCCATCTTGGAATGCCAAAATGCAGAAAATCGAAAAAGCTTAATGAAAGGACCATTCTGACAGTAAATTAGTCCAATTTTACTGAGATTTTCTTATTTTCACATATTTCTATTTTAGTAACAAAGGCCATTAAAACTTGTCTATATTTAGTTACTTTTGAAACATCTCAATGCAAAAATCATTTAGACACAAATTTTGTAAAAATCTATTCAGCGGTTGCTGAGATATTGTCATTTTCATGTTTTGTGCTATTTTTAGTAACGGCAGATGGTGGCCATCTTGGAATGCCAAATTGCAATTAATCGAAATGGCTTCATATAAGGAACATTCTGACACAAAATTGGTCCAATTCCATTCAAGGGTTCTTGACTAATTGTCATTTTATGTTTGTGCTATTTTTAGTAACGGCAGATGTCGGCCATCTTGGAAAGCCAAATTGCAATTAATCGAAACGGCTTCATGCAAGGAACATTCTGACACAAAATTGGTTGAATTCCATACAAGGGTTCTTGAGTAATTGTCATTTTTAGCTCGCCTGAACGAAAGTTCAGGAAGAGCTATTGTTGTCACCCTGGCATCGGCGTCAGCGTCAGCGTCCGCGTCGGCGTCCGGATTGGATGTTTTGGTTAAAGTTTTTTAAAGACCTATATCTCCTTAACCCATGGATGGATTCTTTTGATACTTGCACTGTAGTTAGATATTGGTCCAAAGTTTAACATGGTACCACCCCCACCCCACTCCATGACCTTGATGTCAAGGTCATGGACTTTGAAAATTGGGAGTTTTTTGAACAGGATGTTTTGGTTAAAGTTTTATAAAGCCCAATATCTCCTTAACCCTTGGATGGATTCCTTTGATACTTGTACTGTAGTTAGATTTTGGTCCAAAGTTTTCCAGGGTATTACCCCCACCCCCCTCAGTGACCTTGATGTCAAGGTCATGGACTTAGAAAATTATCTTTTTATTTTTTCAATGTTTTGGTTAAAGTTTTTTAAAGACACATATCTCATTAACCCATAGATGAATTCTTTTTATATTTGCACTGTAGTTAGATATTAGTCCAAAGTTTTACACCATACTACCCCAACCCCGCTCAGTGACCTTGATGTCAAGGTCAGGGACTTAGGAAATTTGGTCTTTATTAAAGTTTTCTAATTGCATACTGATTCATAATGCTTGGCAGAGACTTAGTTTACACTTGAACTGATATTAGACACTTTTTTGAGTTTTTACAAAACACTATATACTTACCCCACTACCCCACTGGATGACCTTGAAGTCAAGGTTATTGACTTTGAATTTTGGTTAAAGTTTTATATTTATGAAGACATTATTTCACAGTGCCACAATGGACTCAGTTGATACTTATACATGTACTTGGACTGATGTTAGATAATGGTTCAAGGTTTGATACATCCCAGCCTCCCCCCCACCCCTACCCCACTCCTCCCCATACCCCCTTAGTTCTTTGACCTCAAGCTCATGGACTTTGAAATTTCATGTAATTTTTTTCTTATTTTAATTTTATTTTAAGACATTTCTGAGATAGCTTTTGTTTATAAATGTGTTGTCATTATGGACATGCTTGCCTGAAGTTTTATGCATAGCAGTCCACACCACCATAGTGACTGTGTGATGGGCAAGCACCTATTCAGGCGAGCTATGCTGTCAGGTGACAGCTCTTGTTATGTTTGTGCTATTTTTAGTAACAGCAAATGGCGGCCATCTTGGAATGCCAAAATGCAGAAAATCGAAAAAAGCTTAATGAAAGGACCATTCTGACAGTAAATTAGTCCAATTTCACTGAGATTTTCTTATTTTCACATATTTCTATTTTAGTAACAAAGGCCATTAAAACTTGTCTATATTTAGTTACTTTTGAAACATCTCAATGCAAAAATCATTTAGACACAAATTTTGTAAAAATCTATTCAGCGGTTGCTGAGATATTGTCATTTTCATGTTTTGTGCTATTTTTAGTAACGGCAGATGGTGGCCATCTTGGAATGCCAAATTGCAATTAATCGAAATGGCTTCATATAAGGAACATTCTGACACAAAATTGGTCCAATTCCATTCAAGGGTTCTTGACTAATTGTCATTTTATGTTTGTGCTATTTTTAGTAAAGGCAGATGTCGACCATCTTGGAAAGCCAAATTGCAATTAATCGAAACGGCTTCATGCAAGGAACATTCTGACACAAAATTGGTTGAATTCCATACAAGGGTTCTTGAGTAATTGTCACTTTTAGCTCGCCTGAACGAAAGTTCAGGAAGAGCTATTGTTGTCACCCTGGCGTCGGCGTCAGCGTCAGCGTCCGCGTCCGGATTGGATGTTTTGGTTAAAGTTTTTTAAAGACCTATATCTCCTTAACCCATGGATGGATTCTTTTGATACTTGCACTGTAGTTAGATATTGGTCCAAAGTTTAACATGGTACCACCCCCACCCCACTCCATGACCTTGATGTCAAGGTCATGGACTTTGAAAATTGGGAGTTTTTTGAACAGGATGTTTTGGTTAAAGTTTTATAAAGCCCAATATCTCCTTAACCCTTGGATGGATTCCTTTGATACTTGTACTGTAGTTAGATTTTGGTCCAAAGTTTTCCAGGGTATTACCCCCACCCCCCTCAGTGACCTTGATGTCAAGGTCATGGACTTAGAAAATTATCTTTTTATTTTTTCAATGTTTTGGTTAAAGTTTTTTAAAGACACATATCTCATTAACCCATAGATGAATTCTTTTTATATTTGCACTGTAGTTAGATATTAGTCCAAAGTTTTACACCATACTACCCCAACCCCGCTCAGTGACCTTGATGTCAAGGTCAGGGACTTAGGAAATTTGGTCTTTATTAAAGTTTTCTAATTGCATACTGATTCATAATGCTTGGCAGAGACTTAGTTTACACTTGAACTGATATTAGACACTTTTTTGAGTTTTTACAAAACACTATATACTTACCCCACTACCCCACTGGATGACCTTGAAGTCAAGGTTATTGACTTTGAATTTTGGTTAAAGTTTTATATTTATGAAGACATTATTTCACAGTGCCACAATGGACTCAGTTGATACTTATACATGTACTTGGACTGATGTTAGATAATGGTTCAAGGTTTGATACATCCCAGCCTCCCCCCCACCCCTACCCCACTCCTCCCCCTACCCCCTTAGTTCTTTGACCTCAAGCTCATGGACTTTGAAATTTCATGTAATTTTTTTCTTATTTTAATTTTATTTTAAGACATTTCTGAGATAGCTTTTGTTTATAAATGTGTTGTCATTATGGACATGCTTGCCTGAAGTTTTATGCATAGCAGTCCACACCACCATAGTGACTGTGTGATGGGCAAGCACCTATTCAGGCGAGCTATGCTGTCAGGCGACAGCTCTTGTTATGTTTGTGCTATTTTTAGTAACAGCAAATGGCGGCCATCTTGGAATGCCAAAATGCAGAAAATCGAAAAAGCTTAATGAAAGGACCATTCTGACAGTAAATTAGTCCAATTTCACTGAGATTTTCTTATTTTCACATATTTCTATTTTAGTAACAAAGGCCATTAAAACTTGTCTATATTTAGTTACTTTTGAAACATCTCAATGCAAAAATCATTTAGACACAAATTTTGTAAAAATCTATTCAGCGGTTGCTGAGATATTGTCATTTTCATGTTTTGTGCTATTTTTAGTAACGGCAGATGGTGGCCATCTTGGAATGCCAAATTGCAATTAATCGAAATGGCTTCATATAAGGAACATTCTGACACAAAATTGGTCCAATTCCATTCAAGGGTTCTTGACTAATTGTCATTTTATGTTTGTGCTATTTTTAGTAACTGCAGATGTCGACCATCTTGGAAAGCCAAATTGCAATTAATCGAAACGGCTTCATGCAAGGAACATTCTGACACAAAATTGGTTGAATTCCATACAAGGGTTCTTGAGTAATTGTCACTTTTAGCTCGCCTGAACGAAAGTTCAGGAAGAGCTATTGTTGTCACCCTGGCGTCAGCGTCAGCGTCCGCGTCCGGATTGGATGTTTTGGTTAAAGTTTTTTAAAGACCTATATCTCCTTAACCCATGGATGGATTCTTTTGATACTTGCACTGTAGTTAGATATTGGTCCAAAGTTAAACATGGTACCACCCCCACCCCACTCCATGACCTTGATGTCAAGGTCATGGACTTTGAAAATTGGGAGTTTTTTGAACAGGATGTTTTGGTTAAAGTTTTATAAAGCCCAATATCTCCTTAACCCTTGGATGGATTCCTTTGATACTTGTACTGTAGTTAGATTTTGGTCCAAAGTTTTCCAGGGTATTACCCCCACCCCCCTCAGTGACCTTGATGTCAAGGTCATGGACTTAGAAAATTATCTTTTTATTTTTTCAATGTTTTGGTTAAAGTTTTTTAAAGACACATATCTCATTAACCCATAGATGAATTCTTTTTATATTTGCACTGTAGTTAGATATTAGTCCAAAGTTTTACACCATACTACCCCAACCCCGCTCAGTGACCTTGATGTCAAGGTCAGGGACTTAGGAAATTTGGTCTTTATTAAAGTTTTCTAATTGCATACTGATTCATAATGCTTGGCAGAGACTTAGTTTACACTTGAACTGATATTAGACACTTTTTTGAGTTTTTACAAAACACTATATACTTACCCCACTACCCCACTGGATGACCTTGAAGTCAAGGTTATTGACTTTGAATTTTGGTTAAAGTTTTATATTTATGAAGACATTATTTCACAGTGCCACAATGGACTCAGTTGATACTTATACATGTACTTGGACTGATGTTAGATAATGGTTCAAGGTTTGATACATCCCAGCCTCCCCCCCACCCCTACCCCACTCCTCCCCCTACCCCCTTAGTTCTTTGACCTCAAGCTCATGGACTTTGAAATTTCATGTAATTTTTTTCTTATTTTAATTTTATTTTAAGACATTTCTGAGATAGCTTTTGTTTATAAATGTGTTGTCATTATGGACATGCTTGCCTGAAGTTTTATGCATAGCAGTCCACACCACCATAGTGACTGTGTGATGGGCAAGCACCTATTCAGGCGAGCTATGCTGTCAGGCGACAGCTCTTGTTATGTTTGTGCTATTTTTAGTAACAGCAAATGGCGGCCATCTTGGAATGCCAAAATGCAGAAAATCGAAAAAAGCTTAATGAAAGGACCATTCTGACAGTAAATTAGTCCAATTTCACTGAGATTTTCTTATTTTCACATATTTCTATTTTAGTAACAAAGGCCATTAAAACTTGTCTATATTTAGTTACTTTTGAAACATCTCAATGCAAAAATCATTTAGACACAAATTTTGTAAAAATCTATTCAGCGGTTGCTGAGATATTGTCATTTTCATGTTTTGTGCTATTTTTAGTAACGGCAGATGGTGGCCATCTTGGAATGCCAAATTGCAATTAATCGAAATGGCTTCATATAAGGAACATTCTGACACAAAATTGGTCCAATTCCATTCAAGGGTTCTTGACTAATTGTCATTTTATGTTTGTGCTAATTTTAGTAACGGCAGATGTCGGCCATCTTGGAAAGCCAAATTGCAATTAATCGAAACGGCTTCATGCAAGGAACATTCTGACACAAAATTGGTTGAATTCCATACAAGGGTTCTTGAGTAATTGTCATTTTTAGCTCGCCTGAAGGAAAGTTCAGGAAGAGCTATTGTTGTCACCCTGGCGTCGGCGTCAGCGTCAGCGTCCGCGTCGGCGTCCGGATTGGATGTTTTGGTTAAAGGTTTTTAAAGACCTATATCTCCTTAACCCATGGATGGATTCTTTTGATACTTGCACTGTAGTTAGATATTGGTCCAAAGTTTAACAGGGTACCACCCCCACCCCACTCCGTGACCTTGATGTCAAGGTCATGGACTTTGAAAATTGGGAGATTTTTGAACAGGATGTTTTGGTTAAAGTTTTATAAAGCCCAATATCTCCTTAACCCTTGGATGGATTCCTTTGATACTTGTACTGTAGTTAGATTTTGGTCCAAAGTTTTCCAGGGTATTACCCCCACCCCCCTCAGTGACCTTGATGTCAAGGTCATGGACTTAGAAAATTATCTTTTTATTTTTTCAATGTTTTGGTTAAAGTTTTTTAAAGACACATATCTCATTAACCCATAGATGAATTCTTTTTATATTTGCACTGTAGTTAGATATTAGTCCAAAGTTTTACACCATACTACCCCAACCCCACTCAGTGACCTTGATGTCAAGGTCAGGGACTTAGGAAATTTGGTCTTTATTAAAGTTTTCTAATTGCATACTGATTCATAATGCTTGGCAGAGACTTAGTTTACACTTGAACTGATATTAGACACTTTTTTGAGTTTTTACAAAACACTATATACTTACCCCACTACCCCACTGGATGACCTTGAAGTCAAGGTTATTGACTTTGAATTTTGGTTAAAGTTTTATATTTATGAAGACATTATTTCACAGTGCCACAATGGACTCAGTTGATACTTATACATGTACTTGGACTGATGTTAGATAATGGTTCAAGGTTTGATACATCCCAGCCTCCCCCCCACCCCTACCCCACTCCTCCCCCTACCCCCTTAGTTCTTTGACCTCAAGCTCATGGACTTTGAAATTTCATGTAATTTTTTTCTTATTTTAATTTTATTTTAAGACATTTCTGAGATAGCTTTTGTTTATAAATGTGTTGTCATTATGGACATGCTTGCCTGAAGTTTTATGCATAGCAGTCCACACCACCATAGTGACTGTGTGATGGGCAAGCACCTATTCAGGCGAGCTATGCTGTCAGGCGACAGCTCTTGTTATGTTTGTGCTATTTTTAGTAACAGCAAATGGCGGCCATCTTGGAATGCCAAAATGCAGAAAATCGAAAAAGCTTAATGAAAGGACCATTCTGACAGTAAATTAGTCCAATTTCACTGAGATTTTCTTATTTTCACATATTTCTATTTTAGTAACAAAGGCCATTAAAACTTGTCTATATTTAGTTACTTTTGAAACATCTCAATGCAAAAATCATTTAGACACAAATTTTGTAAAAATCTATTCAGCGGTTGCTGAGATATTGTCATTTTCATGTTTTGTGCTATTTTTAGTAACGGCAGATGGTGGCCATCTTGGAATGCCAAATTGCAATTAATCGAAATGGCTTCATATAAGGAACATTCTGACACAAAATTGGTCCAATTCCATTCAAGGGTTCTTGACTAATTGTCATTTTATGTTTGTGCTATTTTTAGTAACGGCAGATGTCGGCCATCTTGGAAAGCCAAATTGCAATTAATCGAAACGGCTTCATGCAAGGAACATTCTGACACAAAATTGGTTGAATTCCATACAAGGGTTCTTGAGTAATTGTCATTTTTAGCTCGCCTGAACGAAAGTTCAGGAAGAGCTATTGTTGTCACCCTGGCATCGGCGTCAGCGTCAGCGTCCGCGTCGGCGTCCGGATTGGATGTTTTGGTTAAAGTTTTTTAAAGACCTATATCTCCTTAACCCATGGATGGATTCTTTTGATACTTGCACTGTAGTTAGATATTGGTCCAAAGTTTAACATGGTACCACCCCCACCCCACTCCATGACCTTGATGTCAAGGTCATGGACTTTGAAAATTGGGAGTTTTTTGAACAGGATGTTTTGGTTAAAGTTTTATAAAGCCCAATATCTCCTTAACCCTTGGATGGATTCCTTTGATACTTGTACTGTAGTTAGATTTTGGTCCAAAGTTTTCCAGGGTATTACCCCCACCCCCCTCAGTGACCTTGATGTCAAGGTCATGGACTTAGAAAATTATCTTTTTATTTTTTCAATGTTTTGGTTAAAGTTTTTTAAAGACACATATCTCATTAACCCATAGATGAATTCTTTTTATATTTGCACTGTAGTTAGATATTAGTCCAAAGTTTTACACCATACTACCCCAACCCCGCTCAGTGACCTTGATGTCAAGGTCAGGGACTTAGGAAATTTGGTCTTTATTAAAGTTTTCTAATTGCATACTGATTCATAATGCTTGGCAGAGACTTAGTTTACACTTGAACTGATATTAGACACTTTTTTGAGTTTTTACAAAACACTATATACTTACCCCACTACCCCACTGGATGACCTTGAAGTCAAGGTTATTGACTTTGAATTTTGGTTAAAGTTTTATATTTATGAAGACATTATTTCACAGTGCCACAATGGACTCAGTTGATACTTATACATGTACTTGGACTGATGTTAGATAATGGTTCAAGGTTTGATACATCCCAGCCTCCCCCCCACCCCTACCCCACTCCTCCCCCTACCCCCTTAGTTCTTTGACCTCAAGCTCATGGACTTTGAAATTTCATGTAATTTTTTTCTTATTTTAATTTTATTTTAAGACATTTCTGAGATAGCTTTTGTTTATAAATGTGTTGTCATTATGGACATGCTTGCCTGAAGTTTTATGCATAGCAGTCCACACCACCATAGTGACTGTGTGATGGGCAAGCACCTATTCAGGCGAGCTATGCTGTCAGGTGACAGCTCTTGTTATGTTTGTGCTATTTTTAGTAACAGCAAATGGCGGCCATCTTGGAATGCCAAAATGCAGAAAATCGAAAAAAGCTTAATGAAAGGACCATTCTGACAGTAAATTAGTCCAATTTCACTGAGATTTTCTTATTTTCACATATTTCTATTTTAGTAACAAAGGCCATTAAAACTTGTCTATATTTAGTTACTTTTGAAACATCTCAATGCAAAAATCATTTAGACACAAATTTTGTAAAAATCTATTCAGCGGTTGCTGAGATATTGTCATTTTCATGTTTTGTGCTATTTTTAGTAACGGCAGATGGTGGCCATCTTGGAATGCCAAATTGCAATTAATCGAAATGGCTTCATATAAGGAACATTCTGACACAAAATTGGTCCAATTCCATTCAAGGGTTCTTGACTAATTGTCATTTTATGTTTGTGCTATTTTTAGTAACGGCAGATGTCGACCATCTTGGAAAGCCAAATTGCAATTAATCGAAACGGCTTCATGCAAGGAACATTCTGACACAAAATTGGTTGAATTCCATACAAGGGTTCTTGAGTAATTGTCACTTTTAGCTCGCCTGAACGAAAGTTCAGGAAGAGCTATTGTTGTCACCCTGGCGTCGGCGTCAGCATCAGCGTCCGCGTCCGGATTGGATGTTTTGGTTAAAGTTTTTTAAAGACCTATATCTCCTTAACCCATGGATGGATTCTTTTGATACTTGCACTGTAGTTAGATATTGGTCCAAAGTTTAACATGGTACCACCCCCACCCCACTCCATGACCTTGATGTCAAGGTCATGGACTTTGAAAATTGGGAGTTTTTTGAACAGGATGTTTTGGTTAAAGTTTTATAAAGCCCAATATCTCCTTAACCCTTGGATGGATTCCTTTGATACTTGTACTGTAGTTAGATTTTGGTCCAAAGTTTTCCAGGGTATTACCCCCACCCCCCTCAGTGACCTTGATGTCAAGGTCATGGACTTAGAAAATTATCTTTTTATTTTTTCAATGTTTTGGTTAAAGTTTTTTAAAGACACATATCTCATTAACCCATAGATGAATTCTTTTTATATTTGCACTGTAGTTAGATATTAGTCCAAAGTTTTACACCATACTACCCCAACCCCGCTCAGTGACCTTGATGTCAAGGTCAGGGACTTAGGAAATTTGGTCTTTATTAAAGTTTTCTAATTGCATACTGATTCATAATGCTTGGCAGAGACTTAGTTTACACTTGAACTGATATTAGACACTTTTTTGAGTTTTTACAAAACACTATATACTTACCCCACTACCCCACTGGATGACCTTGAAGTCAAGGTTATTGACTTTGAATTTTGGTTAAAGTTTTATATTTATGAAGACATTATTTCACAGTGCCACAATGGACTCAGTTGATACTTATACATGTACTTGGACTGATGTTAGATAATGGTTCAAGGTTTGATACATCCCAGCCTCCCCCCCACCCCTACCCCACTCCTCCCCCTACCCCCTTAGTTCTTTGACCTCAAGCTCATGGACTTTGAAATTTCATGTAATTTTTTTCTTATTTTAATTTTATTTTAAGACATTTCTGAGATAGCTTTTGTTTATAAATGTGTTGTCATTATGGACATGCTTGCCTGAAGTTTTATGCATAGCAGTCCACACCACCATAGTGACTGTGTGATGGGCAAGCACCTATTCAGGCGAGCTATGCTGTCAGGCGACAGCTCTTGTTATGTTTGTGCTATTTTTAGTAACAGCAAATGGCGGCCATCTTGGAATGCCAAAATGCAGAAAATCGAAAAAAGCTTAATGAAAGGACCATTCTGACAGTAAATTAGTCCAATTTCACTGAGATTTTCTTATTTTCACATATTTCTATTTTAGTAACAAAGGCCATTAAAACTTGTCTATATTTAGTTACTTTTGAAACATCTCAATGCAAAAATCATTTAGACACAAATTTTGTAAAAATCTATTCAGCGGTTGCTGAGATATTGTCATTTTCATGTTTTGTGCTATTTTTAGTAACGGCAGATGGTGGCCATCTTGGAATGCCAAATTGCAATTAATCGAAATGGCTTCATATAAGGAACATTCTGACACAAAATTGGTCCAATTCCATTCAAGGGTTCTTGACTAATTGTCATTTTATGTTTGTGCTATTTTTAGTAACGGCAGATGTCGACCATCTTGGAAAGCCAAATTGCAATTAATCGAAACGGCTTCATGCAAGGAACATTCTGACACAAAATTGGTTGAATTCCATACAAGGGTTCTTGAGTAATTGTCACTTTTAGCTCGCCTGAACGAAAGTTCAGGAAGAGCTATTGTTGTCACCCTGGCGTCGGCGTCAGCATCAGCGTCCGCGTCCGGATTGGATGTTTTGGTTAAAGTTTTTTAAAGACCTATATCTCCTTAACCCATGGATGGATTCTTTTGATACTTGCACTGTAGTTAGATATTGGTCCAAAGTTTAACATGGTACCACCCCCACCCCACTCCATGACCTTGATGTCAAGGTCATGGACTTTGAAAATTGGGAGTTTTTTGAACAGGATGTTTTGGTTAAAGTTTTATAAAGCCCAATATCTCCTTAACCCTTGGATGGATTCCTTTGATACTTGTACTGTAGTTAGATTTTGGTCCAAAGTTTTCCAGGGTATTACCCCCACCCCCCTCAGTGACCTTGATGTCAAGGTCATGGACTTAGAAAATTATCTTTTTATTTTTTCAATGTTTTGGTTAAAGTTTTTTAAAGACACATATCTCATTAACCCATAGATGAATTCTTTTTATATTTGCACTGTAGTTAGATATTAGTCCAAAGTTTTACACCATACTACCCCAACCCCGCTCAGTGACCTTGATGTCAAGGTCAGGGACTTAGGAAATTTGGTCTTTATTAAAGTTTTCTAATTGCATACTGATTCATAATGCTTGGCAGAGACTTAGTTTACACTTGAACTGATATTAGACACTTTTTTGAGTTTTTACAAAACACTATATACTTACCCCACTACCCCACTGGATGACCTTGAAGTCAAGGTTATTGACTTTGAATTTTGGTTAAAGTTTTATATTTATGAAGACATTATTTCACAGTGCCACAATGGACTCAGTTGATACTTATACATGTACTTGGACTGATGTTAGATAATGGTTCAAGGTTTGATACATCCCAGCCTCCCCCCCACCCCTACCCCACTCCTCCCCCTACCCCCTTAGTTCTTTGACCTCAAGCTCATGGACTTTGAAATTTCATGTAATTTTTTTCTTATTTTAATTTTATTTTAAGACATTTCTGAGATAGCTTTTGTTTATAAATGTGTTGTCATTATGGACATGCTTGCCTGAAGTTTTATGCATAGCAGTCCACACCACCATAGTGACTGTGTGATGGGCAAGCACCTATTCAGGTGAGCTATGCTGTCAGGCGACAGCTCTTGTTATGTTTGTGCTATTTTTAGTAACAGCAAATGGCGGCCATCTTGGAATGCCAAAATGCAGAAAATCGAAAAAAGCTTAATTGAAAGGACCATTCTGACAGTAAAGTAGTCCAATTTCACTGAGATTTTCTTATTTTCACATATTTCTATTTTAGTAACAAAGGCCATTAAAACTTGTCTATATTTAGTTACTTTTGAAACATCTCAATGCAAAAATCATTTAGACACAAATTTTGTAAAAATCTATTCAGCGGTTGCTGAGATATTGTCATTTTCATGTTTTGTGCTATTTTTAGTAACGGCAGATGGTGGCCATCTTGGAATGCCAAATTGCAATTAATCGAAATGGCTTCATATAAGGAACATTCTGACACAAAATTGGTCCAATTCCATTCAAGGGTTCTTGACTAATTGTCATTTTATGTTTGTGCTAATTTTAGTAACGGCAGATGTCGGCCATCTTGGAAAGCCAAATTGCAATTAATCGAAACGGCTTCATGCAAGGAACATTCTGACACAAAATTGGTTGAATTCCATACAAGGGTTCTTGAGTAATTGTCATTTTTATGTTTGTGCTATTTTTAGTAACGGCAGATGTCGGCCATCTTGGAAAGCCAAATTGCAATTTATCGAAACGGCTTCATGCAAGGAACATTCTGACACAAAATTGGTCGAACTCCATTCAAGGGTTCTTGAGTAATTTTCATTTTTATGTTTGTGCTATTTTTAGTAATGGCCCCCATGGTGGCCATCTTGGATAGTCAGCTGGCACAAAATTGAAGTAATTCCTTTCAAGGATCATTTCTGACCAAATCTGACCACAATTGATTGAGTTTTTTTAGATACTGACATTTGAGCAAAATCGGTCTTGTAAACCCTAAGTAGGTCACTGTGACCTAATTCCGCTATATATTTTTTTCATTTTTACAATTTTTAATCCCAAGGTCCCATTAATGTTCCAAGCAAACTTTCAACCAAATATACCAAATGGTTCTGGAGGAGAAGTTGATTTTGTTGTTTTTGCTATTTTTAGTAACAGCGGCCATCTTGGATTCTTGACCTGACCCAATTTTACAATTTTGAAACCCTGCAGTCTGGTCATGCTTCATGTGAAATTTGAGACCCATGGGTGCAGTGGTTTTAGAGAAGAAGTTGTTTGAAGTCGTTTAAATAAGTCGTTTTTTGACATTGGCATTTGAGCAAAATTACACTTGTAAACAGAAAGTAGGTCACTGTGACAAAACTCTGCTACAGATTTTTTTCATTTTTATGATTTTGAATACCAACGTTTCACTGATGTTCCATGCCAAAATTCAGACAAATATACCCAGTGGTTCTGGAGAAGAAGTTTATTTTGTTGTTTTTGCTATTTTTAGTAACGGCGGCCATCTTGGATTTTCAACCTGACCCAATTTTACAATTCTGAGACCCTGGAGTCAGGTCATGCTCCATGTGAAATTTGAGAACCATGGGACCAGTAGTTTTACAGAAGAAGATGTTTGAATATTTGTTTTTAGGTGTTGACGGACAAATTTCGTGACGACGCACGCCGGACGCATTGGTATGACAATAGCTCACTATGGCCCTTCGGGCCAGGTGAGCTAGAAATGTATGAAAATTGGGGTTGTCATGAAAATCTGTATACTGTGGAGTTCTTCTAGGTAGAATGATGTTATTATCAAACCTACACAAAGGCAATATAACTTAGTGTATCTCTGCAAAAAAGAATTATTTGCTGCATCACTTTTTAAAAATATTGACAAAATTTAAAAGGTCACTGAAACTGGTCAGTCACTGAAACAGGTCCACCTACGATAAATCTATTTGTGGCCACAGAGATTAATCACAGCATTGCCATGTTCTTACTGTATTTATTTGGCAACAAGACAAGAGGTTTTCCTTTTCAACTTGACCACAAATCTATAAGGAATTGTGTTATTCTGCAATAGGAGGGGTTACTCTTCCAAAACCCCAACAACCTAGATCTGTCTTACAGGATAGATCTAGGTTTCTGGAAATTGTTCTGGAAAGGAAAACCTCGATCTTATAACCATATAAGTACAGTATGCACAAACTGCCTCATGATATACCTCTGTCAGCCCCTTGAAACAGCCTATACTGTAACCTGTTGATTTTATATTGAAAGAATATATCCAAAATCAAATGATAGGTCAGAAGATTGTAATTCAAAGCCCCAAAAAAATACAACAGGACCCGCTGCATACAGGACAGCTCACCAGACAGTGCTTTGCTCATCATATAAAATGTCTTGGCCAAAACATTCACTGCCACTGCCAATGTAGAGGCTATGGTGACAACGGCTCTTCTGTCGTTTCATGAAGGCTAACCTACAAGACTACAATAAATGTGCCTGCAAATACCTTTGGCTTCTTTTCCTGAATATCACTGGGCAACAAATTTAAAGGCAGATGAGATTTTATGAGTCTTGGAGATGGCAGTGAAGCCACAGCTTTGGCTCCGGGATACATAAACTCAAAATACGGAAACCTGTCATCAATGAGTCTGTTCTGAGCACCTTTTATATCAAAATCACTTTGAATCAGGTATACTATCTCTTGAAGCCATGTGGTACCTGCAAAAAAAGCATCCATATCATATATACTATGACTAATTTGTCAGGGGCAGATCTATCACAAAGATTCCAACAACAGGAACACCTTAAATGAGCCTCGACATGACAAAACCAACAATGTGGTTGTGCGCCCCGCAGACTCGGATCAGCCTGGGCATCTGCGCAGTCTGAGCAGAGTCTTCGCTCAGCACTCAAAGTGTAGCTAAAGGTCTAAGCTACCCCCATGCGGAGAGCGAAGACTCTGATCAGCCTGGGCGGATGCCCAGGCTGATCTGAGTCTGCGCTGGGCGCACAACCACATTGTTGGTTTTGTCGTGTCGCGGCTCAAATGATAACTGACAAGGTCCTTATATTGAACAATTTGTTTATACAATTCAGTGACGCATAAAAAAATGCAGATGGAATGGAAAATAGTGTAGACCCTAATCAGACTGCTCCTTAATGAGCCGTTTGATCTGTCTGCACTGTTTTGAGTGTTTGCACACTATTTGCACAGATCTATCTGTCCAAATATTTAGAATTTCTATGGTAAACTGGCTGTAATGATGACAACATCTACGAAAATACCATAATGTGCTTAAATATTGGGACATCTAAAAACCATTTATTTTCCATTTGGGACAAATAAACAATTAATGGTTTTTAGGTGTCTCAATATTTAAGCGCATAAGGGTAAGCTTGAGTATGTCCAATAAGTAAATCAAAACATGCTTTTTGAATTTTTTTTAACTTAATGGTTAATAAATTGATAAAATGACCACCATGGTGGCATCATCATCCTGGGTTAAGTTTGCAGATGTTGTCTATCCATCTAATGTCTGTCTTGTTTGCAAACTTCAGAAAAGTTTGTAAACTTCAGAAAAAATATTATTTTAGGAGAATGTAAACCCCAAAATATCTATGCTGTTTGCAAATTCCACTATTTTCAGTTCGGCACTTTTTGTGTTTTAAAAGTACCTAATTCGAAGAACAGTAATATAGTTCAGACCCAGGCGTTACATCTTTAAACAAATAACTTGCTTCCAAAGGATTTTACTACATATATTCAGAACTTATTTTCAGGTGTACACGCATAAGTTCATCTCCATGTTTTCCACCAGTTTGTAGCTGGGGACAGCTTTTGTGACTTTCAGTTTACTTTCCTGGAGAACAAAAACCTTCCAAAATGGAATCCACTCTCAGAGAGAAGAACTAGAGTTGGAGAAGAACTAAAAAAGCATTAATTTAATTTATACTATTATGCTTCCATTCTGATCCTATTGTTTGTTTCATGTTTATACTGTAATCATGTTTATGATACAATAAATATGTTTAAAGAAAAGACTAGTCTCATATTATTATTATTATTTTCCTCTTTTAAGAGTAGACCCCATGTCAAAGAGCTACCTCATCAAAAGAAGTAAACAGGAATTCATGCAAGATAATATAACATTTTCTGAGAAGAGGCAGGGGGCGTTTATTAGAGCAAGTACAATTATTAGGATTAATACGGTATATCAAACCTGATCTTGGAAAAGACACCACCCAGATATCATCAGGCCTCACTTCGAACTTCTCTATATCATCAAGCTGATTCACCACAAACCCTGGCAGAGAAACATCTTTATACTTGTATAACTTCACTCGTCTCCATGCCGGAACAGACATCTCCTGTATTCCCTTGAAACTTAACCTTATACGTTTGACCTCCCGTGCAATTATAGCAGTAATTAGAACTGCTCCTATACCAAATGATAAATACGTTGCCAGCAGTAGCTTGTGTCTATGTTTGGATTCACCATTTTGTGAGGTATATCTTTTGAGGCACTGCTGAGGATTAAACTGTTTATTGAATAACTTATCTTTATGTTTTGTATGTATTTTGCAAAGGTGGGAAAAGTTGCTAGAAATGCACTCCAGTCTTGCTGTCTTACTCCCACAGCTAATGGCTGACAAACTTCTGAACACAAGATAAGACATTGTTTGCTCTGAAAAGATATCAAGAAGGAATAGCATGAGCTGCTAAGACTCAGCATCTGCCCAGTCTGATCATAGTCTTGGCTCTGTGCTTAAAGGGTAGCTAAGGGTCTCAGGTAGCACAACTCAGTTGTACCTGTCAGAGTATTTTGACATTGTGCCATTGGTTTTTAACTGGAAGATTTTCAAAAAAAAGTCTTCAGTATATCTAATACAAATACAGAGGAAATAACTCTACTATCTTTTTGCTTCCCAGCTCAGTAGGGCCATGGTCAACTCTTAAAAGAAAGAATTTGCTACTCCAGGGGCAAATTCTTTCTGTTAAGAGTAGACCCCATTTTACAGAGCTTATGCTTCCGTAGAGGCAAACAGGAATTCATGCAACTTAATATATTTTCGAAAAAAAAGCAGGGGGCATTTATTAGAGGAGGCGTGTTTATAAGGATTAATACACTATATAAGGAAAACAAGGTCAGCACACTGACAGTCATCCTTGAACATTCTTCGGTGTATCCTTTTAGCTCATTCATGAACTAAAAGTTGTCTACTAGATGCAGATGGGATGGCAAAGGGTGTAGACTCTGATCAGACTGCATCCTTTACTCAGGGATCTCCCCAGAGCCATAAGGCATGTCGCTTGCAGCATGCCTTTCTCTTCAAATTACCTTTGCAACATGCCTTAATTTCCAATGAAAATTTTTTGAAGTGCTATTACTTTCATTTCTTAGCCACTAAAGTTGTTTTAAATGCATTAAGGATCATCAATGAATGGGTATACTGATCAGAGTCCTAGCTGTCAGCATTGAGGTAGCTTGAACCCTTAGCTACCATTAAAGGGCATAGCAAAGACACTAATCAGACTGGGGGATGTCCAGGCTGATCTAAGTCTTGGCTGGGTGCACATGCCACTTTGTTGTTTTTGTGTTTTTGTTGTGTAGTGTCTTGTACGTGGACCTTTCACTGCTTCTGGACATACATAGAATATGTGTGATACCTGGAAACCTGTTGTTTGGATTTTTCCATGTTCAAGTAGTTGTCTTTTTTTCAAGACCTTCATTTATAATGAAGGTTAGGCTAACTTTGACAAAACATTGCTATATTAAAGATATTAAAATTTGGTCAACTAGTCAAACTCTGATTTTTCTGCTAAAAGCGACATGCCTTCTGAAATCTCTGGGGAGAACACTGCTTTACTGTTTGCTCAGACCTATCTGCCCCAAAAAATAATTTTTACAATCTATTCCCACAGCTTATTAATTTATATGAGCCGCAACAAGACAAAACCAACAAAGTGGCATGTGTACCCAGTGAAGACTCAGATCAGCCTGGGCATCCATCTAGTCTGATCAGAGTCTTAGCTGTCAGCATGGAGGTAGCTTGGACCCTTAGCTACCGTTAAAGGGCATAGCAAAGGCACTAATCAGACTGGGGGATGTCCAGGCTGATCTAAGTCTTGGCTGGGTGCACATGCCAAAGTGGCATGTGCACCCAGTGAAGACTCAGATCAGCCTGGGCATCCATCTAGTCTGATCAGAGTCTTAACTGTCAGCATGGAGGTAGCTTGGAACCTTAGCTACCGTTAAAGGGCATAGCAAAGACACTTATCAGACCGGGGGATGTCCAGGCTGATCTAAGTCTTGGTTTTGTGCACATGCCACTTTGTTGGTTTTGTTGAGTAGTGTCTCGTACGTTGACCTCTCACTGCTTCTGGACATACATGGAATATGTGTGATACCTGGAAACCTGTTGTTTGGATTTTTCCATGTTCAAGTAGTTGTCCTTTTTTCAAGACCTTCAGACATAACAGTGGATGTATATAAAAACTCAAGCTGTTGGAAGTTGCTTAGGTGACAAGGTACCATATTTTACAGAGCAGAAGCAAGGTTTGCCTCATGACTAGCAACGTAGGTACGACTCCAGCTAGACACATTAGGGTTGCCATGTAGTTTGAATGGCTTTATACTATTCCTTCTGAAATTGCGATAATTTCATAAAGTAATGCACTGGCTCCACATAACCTATAAGATCCAGCGTATGAAGAGAGGAGAAAATACACCTCCCCTCAAGCCAGCACCACCACAGCATAGTCCAACACTGACCCTGACGCAATAAGCATGCACAGACATTGGAAGTTGGAGAAATACTTTATTCAACCTAATTATCGCACATGCCCCTATAAGGGCACATCATGGTGATTTTTTGGCATATGACTATAAGCGCACATATTTTTATTAGTTTATCCATTTGTTTGCTAGTACAGTGGACTCGACAGTATCGAATCATCGACAGTATCGGATCACTTATTAGTTATCACCCATTTTTCTAACAAATGAAGCAAATTTTTTTTACCATTATATTACAGTCATCAAGTTAGACCAATGACAAAGTGCAGGATGAAAAATTCAATTGAAATGTGCGGCTATGAAACAAATCAGAGTTGTTGAAAAGCTTGGCCCCTCTTCAGCGGCGCTTGCATTTTGTCTGTTGCTTGTTACTCCCAAAATAGATTTTGGTTGTTTACACAATTTTATCATTTGGCGATTGAAACCAATTCTGCTTTTTAATATGTACTGGCATCCCTAAAATTGCTTGCAGTCATTATTTTTGTGACATCCCTATATTTGATAAAACTAAAGGCTTGAAAAGTTGGGCACCCATGTGCGACAGTAACGGATCATTATATAATTTGAGCTGAAATGCAGGCATAAGCTGAAAAACTTTATGTCGGATGCATGGTCTGATGCTGAAAGCAAGTCATATATCAACTACCTGAGTGGCTGCTATATCTTCTTTCATAGAAGATCGGTATAAAAGTAACACAACATCCTTTTTGTAAAATATCCCCCATCCCACGCCCCACACACTAGCGTCTGATAATGAAGGTTATGCCAAGCACAACTAAGCTTCCGCTAAACATTCTGAAGAAACATTCGAGATCAGCTCGCATGTGTGTGAACCCATTAATTACTGGCTTTCATCAAATGGGCATTTGTACACTGTGTAGACTCAGATTAATGCAGCAGAACTCGCTGAAAGACCATATAGTGTTTATACACGGTTTGCATTGAAATATCAATGTTAAAGCGGCAAATTACCGTAAATTTGTTGATCCTGATCGAACACCACGGTCTTGTCAGGGTGTATTCTTTGCAAAGTCAGATTATGGTCTTTACTGTTTGAGTAGTTCCGTGTTAAAGGGGTGCAGGGGATTACTGAGTTAAGAATTATTGACATGCTTGTACATTTGTGCACAGTCAACTGTTATCTAACACAGGGATCAAGCTAGACTCAACGTTTAGGGAGAAGTGACTTCTCCCTCCAGCTGAAATAGGGAGAAGTGACAGCCGTGAAGGGAGAAGTGGTATTGCGCGATTATGACATTTTTCATTCAGTTTTAAAGAAAACTAGCTATTATGCATACTATTAACATTAAATTGAAAGATTAATAAGCTGCAATGGGTTTATAGGGTAAATTGTCATAACAGCTTGTTTGTGGAATGATTTGATGAAAATTCTACCAAAAAAAAAAAAAAAAAAAATTTTTTTTTTTTTTAGGGAGACTCCCACTTCTCCCTAAGCCCAATTTAGGGCGAAATTTCGGCCCCTAGGGCGATTATTTCGCCCAAATCGCCCCCTAGCTTGATCCCTGTAACAGACATAACCGTTACTTGTGAAAGACCACGTGAAAAATACCGTTGAAAGGCCGTAAAAGTTTCCTCTGAGAGTTTAATAGGTCCAACTGTTTTATGTAGCAAAATTATTGAAGCTAAGAAGGTTGGCAAATCGCCTCGGAGGAACTCTCCTATAAAATAACATCATATGATTTGATACTGTCGCAACTGATTCGTTACTGTCGTAAGACCCTCCTGTAAGTCTGGATAAGTTATCTGCCCTTAAAGAAATACATTTTGTAAATATTTTGACATGGGTAGATAGAAGGGATATTTTGCAATTGTTATGTGTAACAACATACCTAATTTTAGCATTCATATACAACAAAACAGGAATTTTAGTGAACTTGATCCGATACTGTCGAGTCCACTGTATACTAGAGCTGAAAACTGCAACAGAATCTTTCCTTTTTCATTTGCGAAGCTTCACTATCCTTCTATGACCATAAGCAGTTTTTTCCTATGCTTAACCTTTAAATTCGTTTCATTGGGTATATAAAAAATCGTTGAAAATGTGCGCTTGTAAGAAAGAAAATTTACTACAAGCATTTACTGTCATTTTGAAAAAGTTAAGCGCACGGGGCGCTAAAAGAATCGATTATGGTACAGTATATTAAGAGCACTCAATTAAACTGCTTCCACTTACAGCTTACTAATTTACTTATTGTAAATCAATTCGGATTCTGAATACTAATCTAAAGTCTCGGGGGATCCCATCCAGCGACAACAAAAAATAAGGGAAGGTAATCCAGAAATTTATAATAACTGCAACTGCATTTTTGAGACAATAAATAGGGGGTGCCTAAATACCGGAAAGACCCGGAAAGACGCAAAAAAACGCGGAAAGACGCAAAAAGACCCGGAAAGGCGCAAAAAGACCCGGAAAGATGCAAAAAGACGGCAAAAAGACCTGGAAAAATAGCAAAAAGACCCCGTGAAATATAGTTTTAACTGATTTCAATATCAAAAAAAGATGACAAAAACAAACAAGAAAACAAAGACGACTTGAACCTAATTTTAACTGAATTGTTTTATTTATACATATTTTACTTTGAATACAAGTCTGCGGAAAGACCTACCAAATATTCCTAGGACATGCAAAATTCTTTAACTAGATCTTCATACATGTATTTAATATATACATGCTGATTCCAACTCATTAGGTTCCCTCCAATATTATTATTATTATTATTATTATTATTATTATTATTATTATTATTAATTGGGCGACAGCAAAAAGACAACGAGAGAACCAGGTAAACTTTGTTTGAATATACAAACAGTATTATGAAACAGTGAACGAACCTTTTACGGTATATTTTTATATATTATTTGTGACAAAGAAGCTCAATGACACAGAGGAACAGTAGAAAGACGCTAGCAAAAAGACCTAGAGATACGGCAAAAGGCCTTAGAAGACAGCAGAAAGGTACAAAAACAGACGGCAAAAAGACCCTTAAAAGCAGCAAAAATGGCCAACCAAATTCTGTTAAAATATAGAAATAGTTATGAGTAGACCTAATATAGAAACTGTGATTTGCGGCGTCTGTCTGAGCCTGCACAGTTTTGTCTAGTGAACTATTCGAAAAACTGGACACGGATCCGACGCCGCAAAGCGCAGTTTCTTATATAGGTCTACTCTGTGTGCCTTGACTGAACGATTTAGTGACTTAGAAATGAACCGGTCTGCAATGTTGTCTCAGACTCCTTTAATTAGTCACTTGACATTAATGGGTAAACAACATAAAACTGCGACTTTTCGAAGACTACTGATAGATTTATACTTATAATCTTATTCTATTTTATTCTGCAAAGAGTAAATTAAAGTATTTAAGACAGAGCCCATGAATTTTCGAATAGATGCATGCGTGCATCTTCAGCGTCTCAACGGTTCTGGATAGAAGGAAATCGGCCAAATATAATGGTAAAAACAGATCTGTAAAATATTTTGTCAGTGCAGAGATATTAAATTTCAGAAAAACTGCCAGAAAAAAAAAAACACAACGTTTTTACCTGTCACGCGCAGTTTCCCGCAATGTCTCGTACGTAATACTTCCGTGTACGTAAATTTGCCTACATACCGTGTAATAACTCTATACGAAGCAAAATGATCATTTCACCTGTTTCAGCCTTTCAAGCCCCATCAAAAAATCAAACTCGCCGTCGTCTGTAGTTCGGCACAATATACAAATGTAGCCGGAACTATAAATAATAATAATGATAATAATAATATTATTATTATGTGGTCAAAGCTCCTCAGTTTTGAGATAACGAGCTCAAGAAAACTCAGTTTTTGGGACAGGTTTGGCCATTCAAACAGGAAAAATATCTATGTATTAAAATCATTTTGATCACGGTCTGTATTATCTGGTGTTTAGTAAACTTTTTTCAATATACAGACCAGAAAAACTTTGACTGAATTATCGACACACGTATCGATTAGAGTAGGTGTGATTATATCGATTATGTTTGGCGTGATCGATTACTCAAAGGTGTGATGTTGTTTCTGCAAAGGTGTCTTTAATGCAATTATTACCTCCTTAAGCGTTTAAACGCTTTAATGGTTTTACTTTAAGAAAACACTTTTGAGACATGAAAAAAAATAAACAAATAAGTAAATAAATAAAAAATTGAAATAAAATAAAAATAAATAAAAATAAAATAATTACCCGCGAGAAGTCACATGGAAAAAAGTGCATGCGCAGAACCAGACCAGTGACAGCCGTGTGCTTATTTGTATATGCGCACTGGGCTTATATTTTAATGCATGTTGTAGGTGGGCGCGGCATATATATTATGTTAATGATTATTATAAAATGAAGAATAATATTCGAATCCTGAAAACATGTATTCATGCCTGATAAGAACGGGGTTCTCTGCACAGAGTGTTTTATTATAACTTCCTCAACATCTTAGAATGACTGAAATACTGTTGTGAAAAATTGTTTAAATGCAAAAGGCATCCATCTATCCTAAATGGTTTCGGACATATGTGCTTGTCTTGGCACACACTATTCGATGATGGCCACTTACTTTCGTTTCTCCTTCCGCTGATTCAAGAAGGGCAGTTGTCAGTTACTGGCGAAGGTATGTGCACTTAGTACTGGTGTGACGGTATAAGGTCACGGATATAAATAGATATGCAAATTACTAACTCGGTAGTTTGTGGTCGAGTAAATGTTGAGGTATATAAGCAAATAAATCGCCCTTAGTAGGTGAGCATGCTTTTCCACTGACGGGGTTTGTTTGCAGGTCGGCCCACGTTACATTTGGTGGTAGCGGTGGGATAATGACAACTGCCAGACCGGAGTTGCCTTACCCATGTAATTCCCAGGCCAAGTCTCGGGACGAGACTTCTCGGAGGGGAAAGTAATGTGACGGTATAAGGTCACGGATATAAATAGATATGCAAATTACTAACTCGGTAGTTTGTGGTCGAGTAAATGTTGAGGTATATAAGCAAATAAATCGCCCTTAGTAGGTGAGCATGCTTTTCCACTGACGGGGTTTGTTTGCAGGTCGGCCCACGTTACACTGGTTAACCGCTTAGGAGGTCTAAGCCTGCCCAGGAATAGTGTGGTTAGGTTAACTGACCGTCCCGACATGACCATAGCTGTTTACCGGTTTACCGTGGACGTTAAGCATCAAATCACTCACTCACTCACGCTATTCGATGATAATAATAATAAAAATAATAATAACAATAATGTGCATTTGTGAACAAACATGCAACATATCACATATGAGCCGCGACACAACAAAACCGACAAATGGTTGTGCGGCCAGCGTAGATTCAGATCAGCCTGGGCATCGGCCCAGTCTGATCAGAGTCTTCGCTGTCCGCATGGAGGTAGCTTTGACCCTTAGCTACCCTTTAAGTGCTTAGCGACACTCAGGCTGATCTGAGTCTGCCCTGACCGCATAACCACTTTGCTGCTTTTCTCGTGTCGTGTATGTTAAAATGCAGTTTTTATGATGTCTTCCTTTTGAAAAGATATAAAAAAACCTGTAACAGTAACTTTTAACCGACATGAAAGTTAATCACATACTGAAATCAGTTTACTTGCTTTATACCCTGTCACAGATAAACTTATTATTCGATAGATGCTTTCAAAATTACTTCATTCTTCCACTGATTCCATTTAAATAAACCATTGTTCTTCTTTTTACCCTTTTCTTTAAAACTATCATCAAGAAATAAAAACAATAAAAACAAGCCCGGTTCCAGGGGGTGGGCTTTGGGGCTTCAGCCTCGCCATCTGGGCCTCTGAGTTATGTTTAATACGTAGGCCTTCAGATAATAAAGAGTTTCTGGTGAAAGATTCACGTGGTAAGATGAGACATCTCATTAGAATAGCCTCGGTGAGGCGATTCTAATGAAATATCACAACAAATATTTCCAGGCGATTCCAAATAGATATCACAACAAATATTTCAAGGCAAAAATACATAAAAAGTCTCATAAAATTGATCCCTAATTATGTCATATATTTTCAAGACCCACTCCCCGTCCCCATCCTTCCTAAACACACGCAATCTCTCTGCGTCTTTTTGCCGTCTCTCTGCGTCTTTATGCCGTCTCTCTGCGTCTTTTTGCCTTCACTCTGCGTCTTTTTGCCGACTCTGCGTCTTTTTGCCGTATCTCTACGTCTTTTTTGCTGTTTCTCTGCGTCTTTATGCCGTCTCTCTGCGTCTTTTTGCCGCTCTCTGCGTCTTTTTATTGTTTCTCAGCGTCTTTTTGCCCTCTCTGCGTCTTTTTGCCGTCTCTCCGCGTCTTTTTGCCGTCTCTCTGCGTCTTTTTGCCGTCCCTGCGTCTTTTTGCCGTATCTCTACGTCTTTTTTGCTGTTTCTCTGCGTCTTTATGCCGTCTCTCTGCGTCTTTTTGCCGCTCTCTGCGTCTTTTGATTGTTTCTCAGCGTCTTTTTGCCCTCTCTGCGTCTTTTTGCCGTCTCTCCGCGTCTTTTTGCCGTCTCTCTGCGTCTTTTTGCCGTCTCTGCGTCTTTTTGCCGTCTCTGCGTCTTTTTGCCGTCTCTCTGCGTATTTTGCTGTTTCTCTGCGTCTGTTTGCCGTCTCTCTGCGTCTTTTTGCCGTCTCTCTGCGTCTTTTTGCTACCTCTATTAGACTTTTTGCCGTCGCTCTGCACCTTCTTGGTAGTATCTAATATAAAAGAAATGAGAGATATTGAAAAATATTTTCAAAAAATATGCATATATTTTTTTCTGATTTTTAAAGTATTTTAGTCGCTCTTTTTGCTGACTTTATAGTTCTTTTTGCTAACTCTCTGCGCCTTTTTTGCCGTCTCCAATGGACTTTTTGTCCTCGCTCTGAGCATTTGTTCTGTAGTGTCAAACACTAGAAACGATAATGAAAGAAATTTAATTGTTATATACATGTATATTTTTTTTTACATTTCAAGAAAATTATTTGGTTAGTCTTTTTGCTGTCATGAAAGTTATTTTTTTTTGTCATTTTGTCATCTCTCTGCGTCTTTTTGCTGTCTCCTTTGGACCATTTTGCCGCTGATCTGAGCGTCTTTTTTCTATAGTATGTAAGAATGAAATATTGCAAAAGGTTTAAATGTTACTCCATACTTTTTTTCAAATCTTAATACAAATTGGGTGGTCTTTTTGCTGTTTACATAGGCCTATATTGGTAAAAATCAGTTAAGCACAAGGTTTTGGGGCCCCTCCTGCTTGCATTATGGAGAAACACATTGGTAGGCCATTTTTTGATACAATATATATATTTTTTTTGGGGGGGGGGGGGGGGGCCTTTTTGCGTCTTTCCGGGTCTTTTTGCGCCTTTCCGGGTCTTTTTGCGCCTTTTTGCGTCTTTCCGCGTCTTTTTGCGTCTTTCCGGGTCTTTCCGGTATTTAGGTACCCCGCAATAAATATAACTGTAACTGCAGTTGTATGTACAGAAGGTGGACAAAAGTAAGTGACGTTGCCGTTTAAATCAATGTATTTGCACAAATTTTGTAAAATTATTATCGCAAAACTACGACAGTAATCATCATACTGTTTTCACCAGGTCTACTAAGTATACACATTGATTTCCGCAATAAACAAGTATTACAAAAAATTCGATTCTTTGGCTTTTTCATATACCAACAGTTTTTAATGAAAGGCAAACAAAAACCAGCGTTCACATTAACGTCAATGGGGATCAAGATTTTAATTTTTTTTTCACTTTCATTTCAATCACGTTAAACTCTTATACTAAACATAGAACCATCTTAATATTTCATTTAATATTGCTGTTTTTAATTCGCTTTTTATCCCTGCAAGTTTCATTACATTGCCTTTAAAAACTTTGCAACAGTATTATTTTTTTTTAAATTATGGAAATGCATTGCCTTAAACGGCGACGTCACTTTGTGACGAATACATTTTTCTTACCCACGAGACAGAGTTTGTTCTATTTTTAGCGGTGCTGGAAAATTCTTTCTTACCTACGAGACAGGGTTTGTTCTATTTTTAGCGGTGCTGGAAAATTCTGTCTTGCCCATGGGCTGGGACAGCTCACACGAGCTTGAATTCTGTGTACCACTACGCGCTCCTTGAAATACGGTGCGCCCGGCTTGGCGATTCCATAATTTGTGCATTATTCTTTCATAGGAATGTATTGCCACATCGATAAAATCAAATCCAAGAAATGTTATTCATTAAGGAATGAATTTCATTTTTCTGATGTTTATCGAAGTATAAACTACATTGGGTCACGTGCAAAGTAAGTGAACCCCGAAGGGGTTCATGCGAACTTTGCTAGCGACGCAATGTAGTTTATACTTCGATAAACACCAGAAAAATTAAGTTCATTGCTTATATTTACATTCTTTTCTATCTATTATTTGACCACAAATTTGCGTTAGGGGCTACAATTGAAGCAGAAAAAAAACATTTTAACGCAGTTTTTCTACTAAAAGCGGAACAGCGTCAACGACGTAACAATGACGTCATAACGTTGCATACGTCCAATCAGATTGTAGTAATATGGATTATTTTGACGTCACTTAACGTCATGTAACGTCGCGTGAACCGATGTAGTTACTGAAGTATTAACTACATTACGTTCTAATGGTTTACCATAGGACTTTTCAATAAATGCACGGATAATGTAAATATTTCTTTATAATCCCATTATAGCCTGTTTCAAGGTCTTAAAGTCGGAAAAAGATCCAAAACAGTCAATGTTTCACCGTGACAAACACTGTCGAGGAGGCCGCCATTTTGACGTTTGAAATGACGTTTGAAATGACGTTGACGTTACGTCACAATTAGCGTCGTACACGCGCTTTCTGTAGTCGTCTCAATACAAAGTTTGTTCTTTAATATAAATTTGAATTAGAAAATCTAAAAATGCGGATTTGTCGATGACCTTTTTTTTACTTGTCTGTTCACTACAGCAGCCATCAGGGTGACGCGGTTGTACTACTTACACTTGTACACCTTCGCATGAAATAGGCCTATTAGTTCCCAGTTCAATTTGAAGTAAATATTATCGTAGGTAAGAAAAATAATCAATCATTGGTCTCCGATGCGGACAGGGCAATCCCAACCCTCGGGCACACGGGGTGTGTCGGAAACTCGGCAAGCCTCGTTTCCGACACACCCCGTATGCCCTCGGGTTGGGATTTCCCTGTCCGCATCGGAGACCAATGTCTTGCCCATGGGCTGGGACAGCTCACACGAGCTTAAATTCTGTGTACCACTACGCGCTCCTTGAAATACGGTGCGATTCCATACTTTATGCATTATTCTTTCATAGGAATGAATTGCCACATCGATAAAATCCAATCCAAGAAAGATTATTCATTCTTTATAATCCCATTAATAGCCTGTTTCAAGGTCTTAAAGTCGGAAAAAGATCCAAAATAGTCAATGTTTCACCGTGACAAACACTGTCGAGGAGGCCGCCATTTTGAAGACGTTAACAACTGACGTTTGAAATGACGTTGACGTTACGTCACAATTAACGTCATACACGCGCTTTCTGTATTCGTCTCAATACAAATTTTGTTCTTTAATATAAATTTCAAATAGAAAATCTAAAAATGCGGATTTGTCAAGGACCTATTTTTTAGTTGTCTGTTCACTACAGCAGCCATGAGGGTGACACGGTTGAACTACTTACACTTGTACACGTTCGCATGAAATAGGCCTATCAGTTTATTAGTTCCCACTTCAATTTGAAGTAAATATTATCGTAGGTAAGAAAAATAATCAATCATTGGTCTCCGTTGCGGACAGGGAAATCCCAACCCTCGGGCACACGGGGTGTGTCGGAAACTCGGCAAGCCTCGTTTCCGACACACCCCGTATGCCCTCGGGATGGGATTTCCCTGTCCGCATCGGAGACCAATGATAGATTCTATTTGTCCACCTACTGTATTTCAGGAATTCCACAGGAGCTTGGCTAGTGTTTCCCCTATCCCGAAAAAGGGACGGTACAAGCCAGAAAAAGGGCACTTTTAGATATTAGTTTTAAAAACCGGTTAACTTTAGCTTATTAACACCTGATGACAAGATAAGCACCTTATTCTTACAGGCAGTTGTAAGTGTTTGCATAATAAAAGGCCTAATTCAAATGCACAAAGATGTGTACACCAGTAAGTGTTGACAAAAATGTCCATAAATATATTTCGCCGAAACATTATTTACCGCCGGAGATAAAAAAAAAACAGACGAGTGCGCCGGAATAGGTCAAACAACTGTATTGCAAGTATTTGACATGGATACCCTTCCACAAAGCAGTGCCCCAAAGGGAAGGCAGAAGGGAAGGGCCATAAGGCAGCCTGGTAGGACCAAAAGGCAGAAGGGTGCAGCGCCCTTCTAAACCTCTTTAGGAGAATCACTATTGGAGTTGGATAATTTTTCCTTTAATATGGGGCTTGTCCTAATAATAACATTACTATGAAATAATCGAAGCAGGAGAAGAACTAAATAAGCATTTATGCTTTCGTTCTGATGCAATTGTTTGTATCATGTTTATATTGTGATCATGTACAGTTTATGATACAATAAATATGTTTAAACTAAATAATCGAAGGACGGACAAATACAGGCACTCGATATTGTTTTCTACAAGCTTGAGGTAGGTTCTTTGGAAATATATCCAACGTCAAGCTCCTGTGAGGAATTCCAGCCTATAGAGGCTCACCACCTACAGCACCGTACCAAAAGTTTGTCAACTTTTGTCTAAAATCCCATTGACTTTTTCAGTCTGCAAGAAAATTGCCCGTACTGTTTCTGCGTAGCCGATTGAAATAAAAATCATACTGTTAGAAAGCTAAATGACTATGACAATAGGCCTAAAGACATTTTTATTATAATTTTTATCGGCGCGCATCAGACTTACATGTGCATGACTTTTTTAAAGGCTGCTGTCCCTGTTTTATATCGACTTTTTGGGCAGCGTAATCATTGACGTCAATGGAAACGTTATGTTTACAGTAAAAAGTGCCAAAAGTGAGTCAACTTTTTCTAAAAAACCTTAGACTTACATGTATTTTTCAGCACGCAATAAACACGGGTGGTAAAGTTTCAAATTGAACTCCGCGGAGGTCTGTTGAAAAACAATTTGACTATTTTCCGGTAGGCAATTTGAATATATCCTGTCATGAATTTTCGCGGTTTACTGACAGGGTTCAGACAAGATTTTTCTCGCTAGAAAAGGTATTCCAAAAATCGGAGAATGTCATGCTATATATATTTTACAGTTGTATATTGAGACCAAATGACATGGAGCAGGTTGAAGCGGTATTTTTTAAATTACTTTTGTCCTCCAGGTTCAGTACCGAAAACGAAACTAGGAAGGAGTCCTGCACAGTTAAATAGGCTTTTTGAATGCATTTGCAGGCTTTCTGTGAAATCTTACCGATGCAGTAAGACACGTAGCTTGTATAGCTTCGTTCTAAACATACTTTCAAGAATGCGCATGCTTTTATTACTACATGCTTACCCAATTTTCATCGGCGGTCAATTTGAACACGATGAGAACAATTTGACTAATAGAGGTTAAGATGGAAAAATTCAATCAGCTAAAAAGAAGAAAATGCTTAATTTACTTATCAGAAGCTAGGTAGCAACGGATTGAAAGCATGTTTTCGTACTTCTAAAGAACATCAGATAATGATGTTGTTATTGTTTCATGTTGATTACCCGCGTTTTTATGTAACGGCTACTTCAGGAGTGTAATCACCCCGCAGCGGGGGGAGCATGCGGGTATGTTTGCTTGATATCTTCTTATGGGTTCACTCTAAATTGTTTGAATATCGGTTCTCTTCTCTGCAAATATTAGTCTCGATGGGTTCGTTTTATTTTACAAACAAATGAGAGCCACAGGTCTGCTTTTACAACAAAGAAAGTGATAAAACACTATTGTACTACTATTTCACGATAAAAAAAGAGAATGTTGCATGAGCAATATTATCTGGTGTACTTAAAGTGATTGTTCAGGTCTCGTAACTGATTCTCTATATCAAAAATAAATAAGTCAGTATGTCCTAATTTAATTTCTACAGATCATTTCTTCATCTGCTAAGGTGATTAAAATCATGTTTATTGCTCTTATCTTAAACATCAGGCAGCAGACATGTTTTCCATCACATCAGTCTAACAGCTTGAAACAGCTGGATAGCAAGCATTTGTTTACCTAAACTTTCACGCAGTGGAAGCACTTTCTAGAGGAGTTGACCGTGATTCCATATGGAAAGATTGCAATTAGTTTCTGAGCTTATAATGTCTTCAGATGTGATTGAGGAGGTAAACATTAAAAAGGCACCTATGGTCACCTCAATATACAGAAGATGACTTGAAATACAGATTTTCAAATGCAGATGATAGCTTGACATACTTGAGGTGTCAATTTTCTATGGTGCAAGTGCAGTTTCTGTATGCCTATATATGCACAGACTTCAGAAAAGCATGTTTGTATATTAACCAACAGCTATTACCATTTTCTCATTTCCATGCATTATTTAATGCATTCCTTATTATTATTTATATAAGTACTAGTACTATTTTAATGTGTTGTAAGCTGACCTGCTAATGCTAGATTTTTATTGCCAAAATTACCTTAAAATTCTAAGTATTGGGACAGAACAGTGCTAACCCAGATCAGACTGCTCCTAAAGAAACAGTCTGATTATGGTCTAAACTGTTTTGAATCAGGTATTGCAAAGGCATTTGTTCCCTGTCAACGTTTAACAGTGTGCATTTCAATGAACAGATTGATCTGCACTGGGGCACTACGCTAAGCTAATATCTCCAGCTGCTCTATAACTCATTTTACCTTGCTGCAGCTGCTAAGTGATTCCAACAGAAAATATTTGAGGTCATTCGACTTATAAATGGCAGACTCCTGGGGCAAGTGATAATCATCAAATTACACACTAATTGAAATGGTTTTCACAAAAATTTTAGAGGTATGATTCTCTTCATATTTTTAACCTATGTTATAAAGGTTTAGAAAAAGATGTGAACAATCACTTTAAGACGTATAAAACCATGCATTCAAATCATATGATATCTGGCTCCTGAAAATTCAGCACGCATTTTCTTCTTTTTAGCTGATTAAATTTTTCCATGTTAATCTCCATTAGTCAAATTGTTCTCATGGTGTTCAAACTGACCACCGAGAAAAATTAGGTAAGCATGTAGTAACAAAAGCATGCATATTCTTGAAAGTATGTTTAGAACGAAGCTATACAAGCTACGTGTCTTACTGCATCGGTAAGATTTCACAGAAAGCCTGCAAATGCACTCAAAAAGCCGATTTAACTGTGCAGGACTCCTTCCTAGTTTCGTTTTCGGTACTGAACCTGGAGGACAAAAGTAATTTAAAAAATACCGCTTCAAACTGCTCCATGTCATTTGGTCTCAATATATAACTGTAAAATATATATAGCATGACATTCTCCGATTTTTGGAATACCTTTCCTAGAGAGAAAAATCTTGTCTGAACCCTGTCAGTGAACCGCGAAAATTCATGACAGGATATATTCAAATTGCCTACCGGAAAATAGTCAAATTGTTTTTCAACAAACCTCCGCGGAGGTCAATTTGAAACTTTACCACCCGTGATAAAACCCTACTTAAAGGTTTGAACTGAAAATTTTACCGTTGGAAAGCTCAATGATTATATATATATATATATGGCAATAAAACCATATTTTATTAAAATTTTTGTTGACGAATATTTGAACTGCAGTATTTTAATTGCGGTTGTTCTTGATTTTTGTCCGTTTTTCGGCGACGTTATCATTGACGTCAATGGGAATTTGTGTTTTTTTTAATTTTCAGCATTGTATAAACTGTCTTTTCACAAACTAAAGACTCAAGGCTGATATGTAATTTTTGTAAATTGCCTTGTTCACCTACCTTTCTAACAGAATATAATTTAATTTCTATACTTTTCAATGAATTATAGAAATTTCTCGGTGAAATCGAACCTGATAATCTCACTGTTTCAAACAGTGAAATTATCACTTTCGATTTCACTGTTTCAAAAATAGGATTTTTGCGAAATAGCCTCAAGTTTTTTGTTGATTAATTGACTAAATCTTATCTGGCTTGACAAAAATTACGTCATGCATGTTTGCACGTCAATACGACGTTAATGACGTCACTTAAAGCGCCAACGTACTGCACGCGACGTCAGGCCGCCTAGTCTCCTTGAGGCAATCTTTATTGTGGCAAATATTTTGAGACCTGTTTATCAAAATGATATTTGAAGCTATTTTTCAGTTGCAAACTCTATTTACAACCAATATCATACCCAATAAACACGCTGGAAGCATCAAATTTGACGCAAAACGGCTAGTAAAACAAGTCATGGCCCTGAATCGCTCACCTGAACAATTGGCAAGGTAGCTTTTTCTTATCATGTCTGACATTGTCAAAATATGACCCCTTGGGTCAAAAGTCAATAAATGACCATGGCTACTTGTACTCATAAATCTTCATGTACTCATTAAGACAACCATATATACCATCTTTAGGCCAAAATCTTCAGAACTTTCCATGAAATCTTATGTTCTAGCATTTTCCCATATTTGACTATGCCGCAAGAAAGGTCAAGGTAAACCCAAGGTCATCATTCGAACAGTCTTGATGGTACTCTAGTACTCCATGCTACTTACCAAGTTTCAAGGCCATAGGTGTATCGGTTCTGGAGAAGAAAAATATTAAGATTTATACCATAAATGGTAATGGCAGCCATGTTGGTCATGTGACCTGGACATTTGAACAAATTTTTATTCAATCAACCCTTGGAGGTTCTATATGTAATGTGTTTACAAGTCGCCCAGTAGTTTTTGAGGAGATTGTTAGAACTTGTCAAAATATGAGAGTTCTGGGTCAAAGGTCAAAGAATGACCTTGACCTCTTGTACTCATAATTCTTAATGACCTCATTAAGACAATTTTTAGGCCAAAATCTTCAAAACTTTCCATGAAATCTTATGTTCTAGCATTTTCCCATGTTTGACCTTGCCGCAAAAAAGGTCAAAGTCAACCAAAGGTCATAATTTTAACAATCTTGATAGTACTCAAGTACCTAATGCTACGTACCAAGTCTCAAGGCCATCGGTCAATTGGTTCTGGAGAACAAGATGTTTAAAGGTTTTTACCATATATGGGCGTGACGGCCATGTTGGTCATGTGACCAGGACCGTTAGAAATTATTTTCATTCCCTCAACACCTGGAGGTTCTATATGAAATATTGTCACAACTGGCCCAGTGGTTTTTGAGGAGATTGTTTGAAATTGAAAATATGAGAGTTCTGGGTCAAATGTCAAAGAATGACCTTGACCTCTTGTACTCACAAACCTTCATGTACTCATTAAGATGACTGTATATACCAATTTTTAGGCCAAAATCTTCAAAACTTTCCATTAAATCTTATGTTCCGTAGCATTTTCCCATATTTGACCTTGCTGTAAAAAAGGTCAAGGTCAACCCAGTGTCATAATTTGATCAATCTTGACAGTATTTGAGTACTCAATGCTACATACCAAGTTTCAAGGCCATCGGTGAACTGGTTCTGGAGAACAAGATGTTTAAAGGTTTTTACCATATATGGGCGTGGTGGCCATGTTGGTCATGTGACCTGGACCGTATGAATAAATTTTTGTTTGCTCAACCCCTGAAGGCTCTATATAAAATTTGGTTTCAATTCGCCCAGTGTTTTTTTAGGAGATTGTTAGAACTTGTCAAAATATGAGAGTTCTGGGTCAAACGTCAAAGAATGACCTTGACCTCTTGTACTCATAAATCTTCATGTACTCATTAAGATGACTGTAGATACCAATTTTTAGCCCAAAATCTTCAACAGTTTCCAAGATATCTTTTGTTGTAGCATTTTGCCATATAAAAGCATAAGGAAGCAAATTTGACCTTACCGTTAAAAAGGTCAAGGTCAACCCAAGGTCATAATTTGAAAGATCTTGGTAGTACTTGCGTACCCGATGCTACATACCAAGTTTCAAGGCCATCGGAATATTGGTTCTAGAGAAGAAGATTTTTTTAGGTTTTTACCATATATGGGCATGGCGGCCATCTTGGTCATGTGACCCAGACCTTTTGTATAACTTTTTGTTCCTAAGGTCACAGGAAGCTCTATATGAAGTTTGGTTACAATCGGCCCAGCGGTTTCAGAGGAGAAGTCGTTTGAAATTGTGGACGGACGACGGGCGGACGGACGGACGTGATTTAAACAGTATTTTATTCACTACATACATATTCGCTCAGCATTTCACACAGAGGATATTTGACTTTTTTAGTGTAAGGTGAATTTTATTCACTACATACATATTTGCTCAGCAGATCACATAGAGGATATTTGACTTTTTTAGTGTAAGATGAATTTTTATTTCACTCATGAACACCAAAATCGGTATTTTCACTCGTGGCTTCGCCACTCGTGAAAATACTGCTTTTGGTGTTCATTCGGTGAAATAAAAATCGATCTTACACTGAAAAAGTCAAATATCCTCTATGTGGTCTGCTGAGCAAATATGTATGTAGTGAATAAAATACTGTTTAAACCAAGGATTGAAAGGAATACAAAGCACATGAATCCTGGTGTTTTGAAGGTTGGTAGTTCCCATCATATATGAGGTCCTACCAGTGGGGTGGGGTGGGGGGGGGGTCAGTGCTCCCTAGCTCCCTGAAAATAATGCCAAAATCTCCCCAGATCCCTTAGAATATCTCCCCGTGCTCCCTAAAATTATTTTGCCCCTGCTCCCAAAATCCCTAAAAGTAATACAGCTTCTCCCCAATTCCCCAAAAACATTCATGCATGCTCCCTAAAAATGTTTGCCACTTTTTATCAGTTGATCAGAGTTATATTGCATAAAATTTCTGTCAGATATTATACTCAGAGGCTAAAGAAAGAATACACTTTCTGAATGCCCGTATTTTACTATCTTTTACTGCTCGTGCAAAATCTGCAGAATTTAGTTCTTCTCAAGGTTAACTGCTAACTCAACTAGGGCAGCTGAAAACAGGACTAGGTGGAAAGTAATTGGTGTAAAGTCATCTGTGGTGCCCCAACGACCTCGCCAAGTTATGGGGCAGACTAGACAAGGTTAACTGATGCAGATGCTGAATAGTAAAATTACTGTTCGAAATACTTGACTAGCTGCACTATATGTACATGTCGATTTTGCACGCTTTTCACATGCAGCAAACTGGACAACTTGATTTTGCTGTCAATCTGTATTTGATTTTTTTATGTTTTCCTAACCAAACCACAAAAGCTGCCTTTAATTTACATAATGAAAGGGGCTTTCTGAGGCAGACAGACTTCACATACTCAGGGACGAATTATTATTATAAGCAAGTATACACCTATTAAATGCCCGCATTGGCCTTATTTAAAAGGAAATTTACAAATGTACACAGATCTTCTTAGCACATGTTATCTGCAACCGTTTTGGGACAAATATTAAGCCAACTGTTCGATCTACTGGGCCAAGCTCACAGTATAGGGCCGTGGTCCAGTGTCTGTCAGCTTTCTTTTCATTTTAAATATTTTTAAATGACATATTGGCCCTTTGTAATCGAAATGAAACATCTGTCGGATGGGGGAGCGATAAGTTCTGTTTCATGCCAGTTACCATTGTACTTCGTTTGCTATGGCAGTTTGAAGTTGTCATTGACTTTAAGGTGGTGATTTATGGTAAATGTAAAAGTCTGCATAAAACCATAAAAAGTAAGGTATCTCCCTGAAAGTTAGCAGACTTCTTATTTTTGTTGTTCTTTACAATTTAGAATACAAAATAGACGTACATGCTGCTTAAAAAAGTGTTTTTGTAAGGAAAGATCAAAGGGTAGTTTTCTGCGCAATAATAAAAAAAAATAACATCGTTATTGAAAATTTACGTAGTACTGAAGGTGCGTTATTGCATAATGAAGAGCGTACTAGCAATTATTTATTCCAACTCTTTCTCAAATTGTAATGTAGACCAGATGAAAACGGTAGCTTTTTCTCAAATGCTCAACCTTGTACAAGGTAATGTACACTGGATGCTTTTATTAAATATAGGGTAGGCAAGCATACCTATGTAACACCTACAGTATAAATAATACATTACTTACATGATCACTGGTGTGTAGATGAAATTGTTCAACCTTGTTAAAATAGTCTCGCCTGTCTCACCTGTGTGTTTTGACAAAAAAAATTTGGACACAGACCGCATCTTTTTTCATCTGCTCAGCCTGATAATGTGTGAAAGAGTTTGAAAAAAAATAATTGCTATAGCTTGCTCTCCATTATGCAACAAGGAACTCTCAGCACTAAGTATATTTTCAATAACAATATTATTTTTTCAGATTATTGCGCACAAAATTACTCTTTGATCTTTCCTTATAAAACACTTTTTAACATTAACAAATGCTGCATTTTGGGAGTCTGAATTGTCAGAAACAACATAAAGAAAGCATATGCTAAGTTTTGGAAAGATCAGTGGTATTTTGAGTGTTTTATGCAGATTTTTGTCTTTGCCTCAAATCAGTGATTATCACCACCTTAACGGGAACAAAATAATTGTTGTTTTTAGCTCACCTGAGCCGAAGGCTCACAGGTGAGCTTATAGTATAGGCAGGCATCCGTCGTCCGTCGTCCGTCGTCCGTCGTCCGTCCGTCCGTCCGTCCGTCCGTCAGTCCGTCCGTCCGTCAACATTTTCAAACGACATCTCCTCTGAAACTACAAGGCCTATTGTAACCAAATTTCATATATAGCATCTATGGGCAGGGGGAACCAATAATACTGTTTTTTATCCAAATCGCTTCATAACTTTGGTTGCTATGGCAACTTAAAGTTTCCATTGACTTGTATGGGAAAAATTGAAAATTTGCATTTATTGCTATGTCACTGCAGATATTTTGACAAAACTTTTGCAGAAATGTTCCTTGAGTAGTTCTCTATCAACCGAATGAAATTCATGTAAATTACACAATTTGGCTGGTTGCCATGGCAACCGAATGGTTAAAAATAGAAAAAATATTCAAAAATCATCTCCTCAGAAACTATACAACCAATAAAGCTCAAACTTCACAGGAAGGATCTTAGTACTAGCCTCTATAAAAGTACTGTTTTTCTTGGCTATTGCTCCAGCAGTTTGGTTGCTATGGGAACTGAAAGTTGCCATTGACTTATAATGGCAAAATGGAAAATTTGCATTTATTGCTATGCCACTGCAGATATTTTGACAAAACTTTCATAGAAATGTACCTTGAGTAGTCTTTAACCAGCCATGTTAAATTTATGCAAATTGCGCAATTTGAATGGTTGCCATTGCAACCGAATAGTTAAAAATAGAAAATATTAAAAAATCTTCTCCGCAGAAACTGTGTGGCCAATAAAGCTCAAACTTTACAGAAAGAACCTTAGTACTATCCTCTATAGAATTACTGTTTTTCATGGCAACTGCTCCAGCAGTTTGGTTGCTATGGCAACTAAGAGTTTCCATTAACTTATAATGGGGAAAATGGAAATTGGCAATTTTTGCTGTCTAACTGCAGTTATTTAGATTTTTTTTCTACAGAAATGTTTCTTGAGTAGTCCTCTACGATTCATATGAAATTTCTCCAAATGGCTGAATTTGATTGGTTGCCATAAATATAGGGTAAATTTTCGAAAAAAAAAAATCTTCTGCTCAGAAGCCATATGGGGGATGAAGCTTATATTGTGCAGATGTGTTGATGACAGTAGCCTCTACATAAATTTTATTCGTTTTCTTCCAATCCCATAAGAACTTTGGTTGCTATGGCAACTTATAGTTTCCATTGACTTATTATGGGAAAAATGAAGCCATGAGGGGATTGAAGCTGATACTTAGCGTACATATTGATAACATTAGCCTCTACCTAAAGTATGTTTTATATTATCATTGCCCATGTGAATTCGTTGCTATGGCAACTTAAAGTTTCCATAGACTTATAATGGGGAAAGTGGACATTTGCTATTTATTTCTGTGTTACTGCAGATATTTTGACAAAAGCTTTACAGAAATGTTCCTGGAGTAGTCCTCTACCAGCCATATGAATATTTCCCAAATACCTGATTTTGATTGGTTGCCATTGCAGCCAAAGATCTTCTTCTGAGAAGCCATTACGGAGGGATAAAGCTTTTTTTTCATAAATATTTGTGATATTATCCTCCACATAAATGGTGCTTTTTATTGCTGTTGTGCATGGTGTTTTGTTGCTGTAACCTCAGTGCTCAGGTGAGCGATATAGGGCCATTGGCCCTCTGGTTTATTGCTCTTACAGACTTGTATTGCAGATATAATAATAAGCAAATGTTTCTTCGGTATCCCCGTATCAATATTTTTTTCTTGTGCCTACTGCTTGTTTGGCTTGGTTGCCAGTGCAACCAAAATGATGAAAACCTCAGCTGCCATGAAGCTGGAAAAGCAAAAGTTTCATAGAAACGCCAAGTAGTATATTAAGCATTAGCCTCTGCAAACATACTTTTACTAGTGCAAATTGGTCCAGAACTTTGCTTCCTTTGCTTATGCAAATTACTCCAGAACTTTGCTTGTGCAGCTTGATCCAGGACTTTGCTTGTGTAACTTGGTCCAGAACTTTGCTTGCTTTGGTAAATGGGAACCCCTACTGATCAGTGGGGCTTTTACGCCTATGACAGCTCAGACGCGAATGCAACTATTGATTTACAAACAAAAATCCTAATTCTAAATCAGTCTTACCAAGTACATGTAGTACGTATCTGATTCTTAAAACAGGGAAGTACAAACTGTGTGAGAAAAGGGCATTTTCTGTTGCTGACATACAGGATCTGCATGCAATGATCTATTAATTGATATAGCAAAATATTCTGCAAGGAGACAATATAAAGAGGGTCCCTACCTTTAATACTAAGTAGGCATAACATGCGTGCACATGCCTATCATGCAAACCAATTTTCATAATGGAGAATATGTTCAGAATGGATATTGAGGTCCTGTTTAAAAGGTTTTTGAAAGAGTCCCCAAGAAGCCCCAAAAAATTAGAAAATCACATTCTGACAGACAGTGCTCCCCAGCTCCCCAAAATTAAGATCTTGCTCCCCAGCTCCCTGAAAATAATTGCAAGTGCTCCCCAGCTCCCTGAAAATAAATGGCCTTTCTCCCCAGCTCCCTAAAACCCCTGGGAGGACCTCATATATAGTCCACTGTGAGGAATAATGTGCATCATAGTAAACGGGCACAAGTGTAAATTACTGACTGAAACATACATGTATATACCTCAGTCAAATCGAGCTGCTTTCAATCAACACACTGTGAATCCAACTTCCCAGCACGCACATGACGTTGGAATGACGTCTTACTGACGTCGATGCGACGTCATTTGTCGCATCGACGTCGGTGTGACGTCATGTGCCTGCTGGGTTGTAGACTTTGTTCAGTTGCACCTGAGGCCCGTCAATACATTTTTGGGAGAGTGTACACGTATTCTTCGAGTCGGAAAGAAAAGTTGTCTAAAAGCCAATTCTTGACCAACGAGCATGTCCTACGGAACCCAGATTTTCTCACACGGTTGACTTTGGACGTCATAGCGATTATTCCTATTGAAGACCTCGGTTCTGGGGAGGGGGGGGGGATGCTTGAATTGTATTCACGGGTGTACATATTCGGGATACATGTCAGTCGGGTTATTGCATTGATAGAGGTATGGGAAATTGATTAGGGAAAAGGGACAGATTCAGTGATTTCAGATAGTCTTATCATATATGACCTACAAGATTTGAGCTAAAAGCTTACCCCAAGCTTAGGAAAGGTACTTACCACACTATGATTTCAGACAAAAGTTAGAATAACCGCGTACCAGCACATGTAAATAAAATACCACAAAACTGAGCCCAAAAGCCATAAGAAACTACCCCATTTCAGGGGCGTAACTAGGGGCAATTTCATAATACGCACAACCATGTTTTATTCTCTACTTCTTGAAGGGAAAATACGTATTTCAGTCTCTTTTGGAGTTGGTTTTGAAATCTTGTCTAATTTATAAAATTTCAGCATGCAAATATGCAGGTGCGTTTTGAAATTTTGTCAATTTTGACAAAATTTCAATACGCACTTGCGTATTTGCCGTATACGTAGCTACGCCCTTGCATTTGAAGAGTCAGCATACAAGGGACTGGTGCGTCTAGTCCTTGGTATGGTAGTTTAGTCTGGGACCCCCAAATTATACTTCAAGATGAACTTGAGAAGGTGCAGAAAAGGGCACCGAGATTTGTAACAGGAATTTACACCTATGAAACTGGGAGCATGACTGGCATTTTAGAAAAAACTTAAGTGGGAATCTCAAAAAGAGGAGGAAAGATAGTAGACTCATAATGCTTTACATTATGAGTCCACTATTTTCCCTCCTCCAAAGGATGAAGGGTGGAGCAAATACACCCATAAATGGCCTTGTTCTCCAAGCAGCCGTACCAGGATTGGAATCATCATTCCCTTGCATTTCAAACACCAGTGGCTGGGACTGACATTTACAAGTCCAGTTTCTTCCCCTATACTATTATGTAGAGATTGGAATTCCCTGGAAGATTGCCTTATTTCTGCTTCTGAGTGTGCAGAGGATTCAGTCACTAAGTTTACTTCTCTTATAAGGGCTAGGGACTAGCTTCCCTGATAAGAATCAGAATCAGAATTGTTTACTGGTGATACGTCCAAGGACAATCATTCACCAGGACCTGTGAATCAGGGAAGTTAGTCCCTAGCCCTTATAAGAGAAGTAAACTTAGTAACTGAGTCCTCTGCACCCTCAGCAGCAGAAATAAGTGAATCTTCCAGGGAGTTCCAATCTCTAATAGTCTGAGGGAAGAAACTGGACTTGTAAATGTCAGTCCCGGCCAATGGAGTTTGAAATGTCAGGGAATGATGATTCCTGGTACGCCTATTTGGGGGAACAAGGTCATTTATGGGTATACTGGCTGCACCCCTCAGACCTTTGAAAAGCATTATGAGTCTACTATCTTTCCTTCTCTTTTTTAGGGATTCCCACTTAAGTTTCTCCAGAATGCCAGTCATACTCCCAGTTTCATATGTGTAATTTCCCGTTACAAATCTAGCTGCCCTTTTCTGCACCTTCTCAAGTTCATCTTGAAGAAGTATACTTTGAGGGTCCCAAACTGAGCTGCCATACTCCAGGACTGGACGCACCAGTCCCTTGTATGCTGACTCCTTAACATCTTGTGGACATGCTGCCAAGTTACGTCTGAGGAAGCCAAGGGTCCTATTAGCGTTTGTGCAAATATTACTGACATGTGTGTTCCATTTCAAATCATTGGCAATGGTTATGCCGAGATACTTGATAGTTTCTACATTACTGAGGACCGTTCCCTCTAAGGTATAGGAAGCATTGATCTTCTTGATCCGTTTCCTTGTAATTTGCATTATATTGCATTTAACAGGTTGAAATCTCATGCCCCAACTCCTTGCCCAACAACCTAAACGATCTATATCCTCCTGAAGTTTCACCGTGTCTTCAATATCTCTCGATCACAGGTCCTGGTGAATGATTGTCCTTGGACGTATCGCCAGTTAAAAAGTCTGATTCTGAGTCTGAGGGTGCTCCGACGAAATAAGCGGAGGGACATTAAAAGAAGAACATAGCGCGCAGTGTCGGTACCGCAATAAGGTCCCGGGATTTAGCAAAACCCCTCGAATTCTGTGTTTACTTCCGGTCACCTCTGGGGGAAAGTCAGAATTGAAAATGACAATTTACAGGCGTTTTATAGCCGCAGCGGACAAGCTGGTCCCAGCAAGTATGGGTCCAGCATGGCACCACCCAGCAGGTAACAACTTGATGCCCTTCTGAAACTCAGAAATGAGCACTGAATGCCTCCAATGGTTTTACTTTGCATCGATTTTCGTTGGTTACATATTTTCGACTTACTGCCCTGCTTCACAAACTGTGAATTGCTGTATGAAAGTATCAGACTTGTTCACTGGTGCTATGTTAAAGTACATTCATTCAAAGGTGCTGCTTCCAATATGAAAGAATTATATCATGCAATTAAACCTTCACCCATTGATCATTCACGTCGTTGTTATGATGGTTGCACCAGTTTTCGGGGTATTAACGTTTATTCGCAACATAAAAACTGTGTGATAAACAAAGATCATAAACTGATGGTCTGTGTGCATATAAAAATATGTGTTAAGTAATATGTAACTTACATTTCATGCCCGCATGTCTCCATGTTTACAAAGTTGATCAAATCGAAACAGATGCTCAAATGAATCTGCTCTCCGAAACTGCCCCAGTTTTCGGGGTTCGTTAAAGAACTCGCCTTCAGAATACATAAGCTGCAGATGCTTCTGATAGCAACTGCCTACGGGAGACCTGCAGTTCTTTAGCATGTAGAAACGGTCGTTGAGTTACCAGAAAAAAAGTTCATAATTGAATTAATCGCCGTGTCATGTTCGTCGGTACTTTTCATAAACTTTGCAGTGTTTCCAATATGGCCGCTTCCACGGTCACCAACGAAGACGTCATGGATGACGTCAAAACTAACGTGCTCTCGCGCGTCAATTAGTGTATGATAAACCATACTGATTGAACTTTCTATTAGCAAAAGTAATCGTCTGTAGACGTCCTCGGCAAAAGGAGGGGTGTAATCTATTAGAATACCCCGAATTCTGGAGCACCCCGAAAACAGGTACATCGACCATACTACAATCATAGCCCTATAATGGCGGGTTCATAGAATAATCGAAAAGCACAGAAATACCGGAAAGCACCTGAATAACCGAAAAGCAATTTCAAAAATCAGTTTTGCATGGGAAAGATCTATCTATCTATCTTGACATGATCCACAACCCCCTTTCGGGTATTATTTGGATTTCACCACGCATGGTGTGTTAGTAAAAGAAGTAAAAAGTGAGATAGTGCAGAATAAAAAGATAAAAAGAAAGGTGAAATATAGATGAAAGGGTTAGTGTTAAGAAGAGTTTAAAATCAGGATAAAAACAGTATTTATGTTTAGGGGAGGGTATGACTGATCTTACTGACTCCTAATTTAAAGGAGTCAAGATCTGAAACTTGGACGAGATCAGCTGGTAATCTGTTCCATAGTACAATAGTCATGGGAAAGAATGAATACTGATAATAACAGACAGATGTATGGATCTGTCTGTAAGAGAGAGGATGCATGTGACGAGTATATCTGGTGGGCTGTTCGAAATATGACGGAACGGGAATAGCAACCGGGCCATACACTACCTTATAAAACATAGCGAGACGCGCATCATAACGTCTGCACTCAAGCGACCCCCATCCAAGGTTACTCATCATTTCTGGCACGCTGCTGTAGGGAGAGTAATCATTGGATACCCATCTTGCTGCCCTTCGTTGAATCATTTCAACTTTCTCTATATTTTCTTTCGTGTATGGGCTCCAGACAGAAGACGCATATTCAACCTGCGGTCTTACTAGTGAGTTATATGCCAGTGTTTTAATTTCTTCATTTTTTGTTTTCACATTTCTTTTTACAAAGCCTAAAGTTCTATTAGCACTAGCAGTTATATTGTTTATGTGAGAGTTCCAGCTAAGATCTGTGCTGATGCTTACCCCAAGATACTTGGCTGCATCTACAGCCTCCAGTTCCTGATCATGCATATAGTAGTTTGACCTTAACGGGTTTTTGGACCTAGAAATGTGGAGCACCTGACATTTACTTGGATTGAACTCCATGTCCCAGGTTCGTTCCCATTTCTGCAGAATGTCTAGATCGGACTGGAGTACACTACTGTCCCCTGAACTAGATACAGTCAAGTAAACAGCGGTATCATCAGCAAAGAGCCTAACTTGAGATTGTACATTTTCAGGAAGGTCGTTTATGTACAACAGAAAGAGGAGCGGGCCCAATACAGACCCCTGGGGTACCCCAGAGGTCACTGGAACCTCATTTGAAGACTCCCCATCCAGTACAACAGTTTGAGATCGACCAATCAAGAAAGACCTTATCCATTTCAGAGTGTTTCCTTTAATGCCAACGTTCGAAAGTTTAAATAATAATTTCAAGTGATTCACTTTGTCGAAGGCTTTACTGAAGTCTAAAAGAACTAAATCTGTTTGCTTTCCCAAAGTCAGCTGCCTTCCAAGGTCCTCCACAAGCTGAATAAGTTGCGTTTCACAGGAGCGTTTTTCCCGAAAGCCATGTTGTAATTCATAAAGGACATCATGCTGAGTCAGGTGTTTAGAAATGTTGGATGCAATTATATGCTCCATCACCTTGCACACAATGCATGTCAAGGAGATGGGCCTATAATTGACAGGGTCTGTTTTATCCCCCTTCTTAAAAAGGGGACACACTTGAGCTTTTGTCCATTCCAAGGGTAGTTGGCCAGTTTGAAGGGATCTCTCAAACAGCAAACAGATAACTGGGGCAATCTCTATCCTTAGTTCTTTCAGCACAATAGGTTTTATTGAATCAGGCCCAGCAGCCTTTTCAGGATTAAGATTGAACAAAAGTTTAAGAACTCCATTGATGTCAATGTTAATTTCCGGCATAGAAGGGCATGAGGGTTTTAGGTTAGCTGGAAGATTTTCTTGAAACAAACCCTGAATGCTCTGAGTGCATAGCTGCCCTAGCCTAAGTGGGGATACGCATGTAAAAACAGACTGGAATTGTTTATTCAAAAGATTGGCCTTTTTGACATTGTCACTGTGTAATGTACCGTCTGTATTGTCTTTCAGCAAAGATATACCCCGATCATCCTGTCTACTGTTTTTGATAAGTGAGAAGAGTTTCTTTGGTGCGAACCCAGAATTTCTACTGTCCCCCCCCTGAACCCATCCCCAGTATATCAGCCAAATAATTATTGTAAGCTACTTTTAGTTTGTTGTGAACTAGGTGTTTGACCTGCTTGAAGTGATACCTATTCTTTTCTGTCCCTGACTTCTGTTTTTGGTAGAGTTTGTCCCTTTTTTTTCCCTTTTTCTTAGGTTTTTCTTGGTTGGAAACCATTTTTGTCTCGCCTGCGAAGCAGAGGCGAGACTTAGGTATTGCTTTTCCGGTGTCGGCGGCGGCGTAAACTTTTGTCGAGTTTTTGCGTTTAGGTCATTTTCTCAGAAACTATAAGGCCTAGAGCCATGAAACTTGGTTCATGCATACATCTGGAAGAGTAGATCTCAAAGCCATCATCAATATTGACACTTGACCTACATTTTACGGTTGACTGACTTTGCAAGTTTTTGTCGAGTTTATGCGTTTAGGTCATTTTCTCAGAAACTATAAGGCCTAGAGCTATGAAACTTGGTGTATGCATACATCTGGAAGAGTAGATCTCAAAGCCATAATCAATATTGAGTCTTGACCTACATTCTACGGTTGACTGACTTTGCAAGTTTTTGTCAAGTTTTTGCGTTTAGGTCATTTTCTCAGAAACTATAAGGGCTAGAGCCATGAAACTTCGTTCATGGGTACGTCTGGAAGAGTAAATCTCAAAGTCATCATCAATATTGAGTCTTGACCTACATTTTACGGTTGACTGACTTTGCAATGTTTGGTGGCATTTAAGTCTGTTTCTCTGAAACTATAAGGACTAGAGCCATGAAACTTGGGTCATGCATTCATCTAGAAGAGAAGAGCTCAAAGTCATCATCAATATTGAGTCTTGACCTACATTTTACGGTTGACTGACTTTGCAATTTTTGGTCACATTTAGGTCTGTTTCTCTGAAACTATAAGGGCTAGAGCCATGAAACTTGGGTCATGCATTCATCTAGAAGAGAAGAGATCAAAGTCATCATCAATATTGAGTCTTGACCTACATTTTATGGTTGACTGACTTTGCAATTTTTGTCAAGTTTTCATGTTTAGGTCTGTTTCTCAGAAATTATTAGGGCTGGAGCCAAGAAACTTGGTTCATGCATACATCTTTGCTGATTGAGCTTAGTTTTTGTGACAAAGCGCTAGCAGGCACGACACCGCATTCCGCGGAATTCTTGTTTGTATTATTTGTGACACTTTTATTAGCTTGGGTGTCATATCATAATAGCATTGTAAGAGAAAAGGGTGCTAATGACGCTAAACAGTTTTTCAATGCTTCTCGATTATATCAAGGCATATGAACTGCCATCTGCTTTATGTAAGAACAAAACGAACCAAATTGGTAAATGTAACAGCATGATTGTGAATAGTCAGAAATCAGTGATTTTTTTACAAATCTCCTTCTTTGAGTCCCAGGACTCACAAGACCTAAAATCTTTGCATCCCAAGCTCAAGGGTTTGCATCTTTACTGGGATGCAAAAGCAATATTTTCTCTGCATCCCAAACTTAAAGGGCTTCAAAGGACAAGCCCTATAAGTAAAAAATAACCAACGTCAAGCTCCTGTGGTCACAGGAATAAAATAAATCACCTGTTGTCTCATTGTCAGACAGCGTATTGGATTTGGAGACATCCGTTGTCATTTCGGATTCGAAGTTTGATCGGTCGCATCATGATCTGCAACATCTGGCCTTGCGTGTTTGTCTTGCCCAAGAAGACCAAATAATGTTTGCTGCTTTGAATCAAGTTTGATCTTTTTCTTGTTTTTCGGAGGCATGATTACTTATTGACCCGGTGTATTAATAAAAGTTTGCACTTAGGTAAAAGACATCACCGTGGTCGATAATACTATGTTCCTCCGGTACTGGACAACCACTATTGATTATTGGTATTACAGGTAGACTTCGGTATTTAGCGGGAGTAGGAAAGACTATGGTACTGTTTTTTACCAGTAATATAACAATCTGCTAATGCACCGTTGCTATATCTTAAAACGAAAGTAGCTTTGTAAACGAAGCCGAAATCGGAAGTTGGACTACCGATCGGCTATTTTTATGCGTCCCGGAACGCAGCCAAGGAAATATTTTGCGTCCTCTGGGAAAATTATGCGTCTAAGACGCAGGACGCAGGGGTAAAAAAATCACTGGATATAATTAATTATAAACTGAACAGATTATCAATCTGAGACACAAAATTTAATGGTAAACAAGACTTGTGCAAGTGCTTTTCGGTTATATATTTGTGCATTTGTTTTGGTGTAAAATCGTTGTCAGTTTATAAACCAAGACTACTGTAGTCTAGAAAATTACTCTTTCAGTGCTTCTCCCACCCATGAAATTAATATTAAAATGATAATTCATATAAAAACTGATTTTTTAAATTGCTTTTCGGTTATTCCAGTGCTTTCCGGTATTTCTGTGCTTTTCGGTTATTCTATGTACCGTATAATGGCTGCAGTATCTCGCATGTAAAATGTATCTAAATGAGTATAAAACCTGGTACTTTCTTGCCAGTACTTGACAGTGACAAGGATCAGTGTCTCCCAGGTGTAGGTAAATGGTTTCACATGTAATTTAATCTAGTGAAATGCAGATAAACAGGTTTTGGATTGGGGTTGGATATTGCCTTTGGAAACTGCATGTGCATTGCCATATTAAATGTGTTGCCAAAACTGTTAAAAGTGTGATACAGGGATATACATGATTTGGTTCCTGAATTTACTTAAAATTTCCTTCATTATTCAAATCCTACATAGAGTGACAGGTTGCTCAGTGATACACTAGTGATGACAAGACACCTGTTGCGTTAAGCTAATCAGTTAAAAAGAAATTAATACATTCAATTGCAAAGGTAATGACTTATCCATTACAAATTATTTGTAATGGAATCGAAGTTACATTTTCCTGTTAGTTTCATATGCTCCCATCGTGTTATCTCTCATGTGTCAGTTGATGTTGGTTAAATTAATCTCTCAACTCTTTTTTTCCAGGTCCTAAAACAATATTTTTCTGGGCGCCATCATTTAAGTGGGTAAGTCTGCCACTTCTTGTTTCTATGCCTCTCTATCATTCATGTCTGTATAGTAATACTAAAGTCCATATTATCTTTCAGATAAATGCATTCAAAAGCATATTCCTAGCTGAAGTTAGTCTTCTAGATAAAAAGGGATTAGAGAATGACACTTCCATATTTCTGCATGTATGTTGTGACCCTTTATTAAAATCATCTGAGGCGGTTCTAATGAGGTGTCACAGCGTACATTTCCATTGATAACTAAGGAAAAATATCTTAGAATAAGCTCAAAAACTCATCATATCTGGAGCTATGAAATGCAGTAGATTGTTTAGGTACTCAAATATTTGTTGCAGCCTTTGTGTATGCAACTAAAAGCTACGACCTAAGAGCAGTTAGATGGGACTCAGTCTTGACATTTCCTTTTCCATCTTTGATTAAGGACCAGTGCTCCAGATAAGAAGGGGTAACAGAGATAATTTTGGGATAATTAGCCATATTTCTCCACAAAAACATATTTTGTGACCCATCATTAGAACCGTCTCGTCGAGACGGTTCTAATGAGGGGTCACAACATATGTTTTCGTTGAGAAATAAGAAAAATTATCTTTGAATTATCCTCAGTACCCCCTCTTATCTGGAGCACTGAGGACTTGTCCATTTATCCTCTAAGAGATTGTTTTTATTTATAACACTTAGGTCTCCACTGATATTGTTCATGCGTAAATTTATGTTTAAGTATTTATAGTGAACAGGGTACCTTCAAGCAAATTAGTTATCATTAAAATTCTAAAAATTGGGACACCCAAAATAAGTACTGTAATTGTCCTAAAAATGGAACAATTTGGCTCTACAATACAGTAGTGGATCCAAACCATGCAGCTGGAATGGGAAACAGTGTAGACCCTGATCAGACTGATCTGTGTCTGCACTATTTCAGGGGTCAGCTTAGGGTTCTCAGACAGGGAGAGGTTTTGCAACATTTTCTGAATTTCAGGAAGAAGTTTAATCCCAAAGTTTGGATTTTCTGTATGTTAAATACATTCTGACTTCTCCCTCAGCTCAAAATAGGAAGAAGTCAGTCAGCTTAGGGAGACTATTTCTCCCACTTTCCCCTGTAGGTTGAGCCCTGCTGTTTGCTAAGACTGGTCTGTCTTAGTACTTAGAAATTTTATTGTCCTTGTATTGTACTTGGCTATTTTCTTTTGCAGGCTTTGGTGATAGCTGGTATAGGAGACATTGCAAGACCTGCAGAGAAGCTCAGTTTATTTCAGTCATCAGCTTTGGCAGCTACAGGTATATTTGACATGACCCCTACACAATTTTTCTCTCAACTGCAAATAGCAAAAAGTGAAGTATAGGTGTTGAATTGCTTTCCAGGTGGCCTGAACTGTGAATTTTTAGTTCACCTGAGCACGAAGTGCTCAAGGTGAGGTATTGTGATCGGTCTTTGTCTGTCGTCCGTTGTCAACTTTGCTTCAAACGACTTCTCCAAAACTGCTGGACAGATTTTGAAATAATTTCACAGAAATGATCCTTGGGGGACTCTCTACCAAAACTGCTCAAACCATTCCGCTCCACTGAACAATATGGCCGCCAGAGCTAAAAATAGAAAAAACCTTTAAACGACTTCTCCCTAAAACTGCTGAGCAGATTTTGAAATAATTTCACAGAAATGTTCCTTAAGATGCCCGGCTACCAAAATTGCTCAAATGGTTGCGCTCCGCTGAACAATATGGCCGCCAGAGCTAAAAATAGAAAAAGCTTTAAACAACTTCTCCTCCAAAACTGCTCGGCAGATTTTGAAATAATTTCACAGAAATGTTTCTTAGGAGACTACCAAAATTGCACAAATGGTTCTGCTCCACTGAACAATATGGCCGCCAGAGCTAAAAATAGAAAAACTTTAAACAACTTCTCCTCCTAATTTCAGGGCAGATTTTGAAATCATTTCACAGAAATGGTCCTTTGAAAACCCTCTACCAGAATTGCTCAAACGGTTCCTCTCCGCTGAACAATATGGGCACCAGAGCTAAAAATAGAATAAAACTTTAAACATCGTCTCTGAAGCCAATGGCACGTTTCAAAACAATTTCACAGAAATGTTTGACTCATGGCCCTGAACAAAAATTGCGAAAATGGTTCCACTCCACTAAACAAAATGGCTGCCAGAGCTAAAAGTAGAAATAAATCTTAGAATGACACAGAGGGCACAGTTATATTCCAATCATCATGAAACTTTGGCAGAATGTCCAAAAAAAAATAATAGCAAGCTCAGTGTGATAAGGCCCTTGTCCCTTGTCCATATGGCTGAAAATTTGTTAAAAAGTGATAGCCTCATTCATACATGCTCTTGGTGCAGCTGTTGTACCCCAAAAGATCTATAAATTAGGACACCTAAAATTACTACCATAATTGTCCTTCAAATGGAACAGTTTGGTTTTACAATGCAGATGCATAAGAAAGAGCAAACAGTGTAGACCTAGATCAGACTGCTCTTTTAGGAGCAGTCTGATCTGTGTCTACACTGTTTTCTCAGACCTGTCTGTCCAAATATGTAGAAGTTTTATGGTATTGCTGCAGCTGCTGTAGTACTGTAAATTGGTAAATTGGAAAATATTTAAAAAAAAAAAAATAAATACTTCGGCAAAATGCTTATGGCATTTTTTTAATCCAAAGAATCATTAAAGAGAGAAGCCTGAGCTTGAAAGTTACATGACCAGTGCAAATACATGTATGTTGATATGGACAACATTTTTGCTTGTCCCTCTCTGTGGCTAGAGAATGAGTGTCTTTGATTGCAAATTAAAAGTTTGCATATTTTAACACTGAAAAGAAGTATTTGTAAAAATCTTCAGTTGATAGTAAATGCAGTTGACTTTCCATACTTCAAACACTGATATCTTGAAGTACTCATATCAAAGAATATAGTTTTGACACATTTCCTGTTTTGCTTTACCAGAATGTTTACCTTGAGATATCAGTAGTTTGAGGTGAACTTCAATTTGAGATATGTAGATTTGACTGTATATTATTTTATGCCTTTCAGGTTTGATATGGGCCAGATATTCTTTAGTGATTATTCCTAAAAATTACAATCTATTTTTCGTCAACTTATTTGTGGGTGCTACAGGAATATATCAATTAGCTAGAATATACAAGTAAGTACTTTGTTATGCCCCCAAGTTTGAAAAAGTTGGTGGGGCATATTGCTTTTGGCTTGTCCGTCTGTCCGTTCGTGCATCACACTTTTTCATGCTTGCTGGAACTTTGGAACCCTGCTAGCTAGGGTCTTGAAATTTCATATATGGATTCCTCATGGAAAAATAGCTGACACATACTTTTTTTCTTTTCCAAATTATGCCCCATTTTGGAGTTATGCCCCTTTTAGAAAAATGAGATGACTATTTTGTTAGCAAGATATCTCAAAAAGTATTTGAGCTATGGCCTTGATATTTGGTACACTGACTGAGTATGAGGAGTAGATTACCTGATTAACTCTTGGGATAATTCTGTAAAATTTTGATGGAGTTATGGCCCTTGGTTGAATTTGGCATTTTTCCAACTTTTGAACCGTTTAAGCTAGGAAGCTCATTTTTGGTATAATAGTAGTTCTTGATGAGTTAAATACTTTAGTACAGGTTAGGTAACTTTGCATTCATCAATAATGGAGTTACTTCCCCTGATGTTCAGTACTTATGCATCTTCTGAGTTCCAGAACCACTGGGCATAGGGTCTAAAAAATTTATATATGGATACCTCATGGAAAAATAGCTGACACATATTTTTTTTCTCATCCGAATTATGCCCCATTTTGGGGTTATGCCCCTTTTAGAAAAATGAGATAACTCTTGTTAGCAAGATATATCAAAAAGTATTTGAGCTATGGCCTTGATATTTGGTTCACTGATTTGGTATGAGGAGTAGATTACCTGATTAACCTTTGGGAGAATTTCATAAAAGTTTGATGGAGTTATGGCCCTTGTTCAAATTTGGCATTTTTCCAACTTTTGAACCGCTTAAGCTAGGAAGCTGATTTTTGGTATAGTAGTAGTCCTTGATGAGTTAAATACTTTAGTACAAGTTAGGTAACTTTGCATTCATCAATAATGGAGTTACTTTCCCTGATGTCCAATACTTATGCAGCTACTGTGTTCCAGAACCATTGGGCATAGGGTTTAGAAATTTTATATGGATTCCTCATGGAAAAATAACTGACATTTATTGTCTTTTTTTTTCCAAGTTATGCCTCATTTTGGAGTTATGCCGCTTCAAAAACATGAGATGGATCTCTTGTTAGCAAGATATCTCAAAAAGTATTTCAGTTATGGCCTTGATATTTCGTATACTGATCAGATATGAAGTGTACATTACCTGATTAACTTTTGGGAGAATTCCGTAAAAAATTTGAAGGAGTTACAGCCCTTGTTTGAATTTGGCATTTTTCCAACTTCTGAATTGCTTAATCTAGGAAGCTGATATTTGGTATAATAGTAGTTTTTGATGAGTTTAATATTTTAGTAAAGATTAGGTGACTCCTTTTCAGACTTAAACATTCCAAAGTTTGACACCTATAGTGGCAAGCATATGGTTGGGGGCATAGTGTTTCACAAACACAATTTCTAGTTTATAGATAACTAGAGCCTCACATATACCATATATTTTCAGTTATAAGATAGTCTTTCTCTTAAACAATCCAAAAGATCTAGATTCAGTTTTTCTCTTAAACAATATAAAAGATCTAGATTCAGTTTTTCTCTTAAACAATCCGAAAGATCTAGATTCAGTTTTTCTCTTAAACAATCTGAAAGATCTAGATTCATCTTGCAAGACAGATCTAGGTCTTTGGGATTGTTTTGGTAAGAAAACAATTTGTAGCCAAATTACACAAGACTAATGTGCATGTTTTCAGTAATTTTGGAAGGATAAACTGTCTTATAACCAAATGAAAACAGTATCCCTCCTCTCTCCTTCCCCATTGGCACTGCCCATGAAATAGAGCTAAAATATGGAAAATTTTAGTGCAGTAACTGGACAGAATCAATATTGAACACAGCATAAGGTTCTTTCAAACTACTCTGTTGAAGAATTTTCTGAATTAAAAAATGAAAACAATCTTAATATGAAACTTTAAAGCAACATTATAAAAATTTCAAAGATCTTGCATTATTTGCAGTATCTAAATAAGAAGACCTGGTCACATATCAAAAAGTTCCATCAGAATTTTGGATATACATGTATCAGCAATAGAATACAAACTAAGCACACTTGATTTTATATACACTTAACAAATACTTGATTAAAGACTTTGTTAAGCTGACGGTGCTTTAATTACTGGGCCCATTCTGAGCACTGCTGTTTCGAAAAATTCTAATTATCTTTTTTTATCATTTCAGCTATAGACGTGAACATCCAGATGACGATGACTAGGACTGTATTTTGTAGCTGTAGATAAATCAAAGTTTTGAGCATGAAATTTAGTTTTTTCTTATTTCTGCACAAAATCATACTGTATGGTGGGGAGTCTTAATAAGAATTCCTTATGAGGCATTCGTCACCGGAAGTAGAAAACTATTGTTTACAAGTAAGCTGCACAAAAGTAAAGTATCTTTTCTTGCTTCATGGGCTGTGTGCCTTTTTGTGGAGACCTAGGAAGAAACGTACTTTTCACTATCAGAATTTTGATATATCTAGGAATATTTATAGTGGAATGTGATAAAGTAATGCCTCTACAGCTGAGTACCATATATGTATGAGCAAAGCTGATTTCCCAATAACTACACATAATGTGCTTAAAAAGTACTTGGACACCCCAAAATAATTAATTTTCCATTTGTTCCAATTGGAAAACTAATCATTTTCAGGTGCCTGAAAAGTTAAGCTTAATTCAGCATTTTGCATTTATACTGTTACAAGATACAGATGTTAATAAAATGTGGAGTTTAAGCAAACAGGGTTGTTGATCCTATTTTGAGATTGACAGTAAAATTTTTGTTTGTTTTATATGTACATGTTTATGGCACACAGCTGTAGATTGTAAATTAACTGCAGAGCAGAATGATGTGTAAGGTGGTGGTGGTGTGCTGGATCCAGTTCAGTGCAATGTCATATTTTATAATTGCTTGAACAAGCCCACACAAAACAGAACCCTAGGATCCACCATAACCTGGTACATGTACATGGGGATATAGACTGTACAGCTTGAGTCCATTCTTCATTTCAGTGGTTGCGTTACAGACAAAATTTAATTTGCTAATAGTGTAGACTACAATCAGACAAATGAAATTGGGGATAATATAACTTCTATTTATCCCCTACTTCATTTGTCTGATTGTAGTCTACACTATTAGCAAATTAAATTTTTCAGACAGGGAGAAGTTTTGCAACATTTTCTGGACTTTAGGGAGAATTTTTTGTCCAAATTTTGGATTTCCTATACAGTAGAACTTCAATGGCTCGAATCCTGATGGCTTGTCAACCTGGCCTTGCTGGAACTCTTTCCTTCGTCCCTAGAGGTCACTTTATATAGAATTTAACTCTGGATGGTTAGAACTACCCCTGGCTGGAACTAATTTTCATGGGCCCAAGCCTGTTTGAGCCAAATGAAGTTCTACTGTATGTTCTATACATTTTCACTTCTCCCTCAGCTCAAAACAGGGAGAAGTCAGCCAGCTTAAGGAGACTATTTCTCCCAAATCACCCTCTAGGCTGAGCCCTGAATAAGGTATTATAATATAAGGTATTAAACAGATTTTATTTAAGCCATAAGCAGTGTTATGGTTGAGTATATATTGTAAATGGAATGTTTCATAATTGCATTTTTGATAAACAATAACAATAATGTTTAGGTTTTAGTTTGTTTCATTGTAATTATCATATTTTATTCAAAATTTTGTTTGTGAACATACTGTCATATATGACATTTTTTTTTAATATTCAGTTGCTGCAGGTTTCCGGGTAAACAGCAGCTTTTAGCCCTTGTTAGTTTGTGGTTTGTCAAGTTCTTCAAAAAAGCAATACACTGCAGTATTTAGATTAAGGCTTAATGCGCCAAAAAGCAGACAAAATTTACATCTGTAAAAATTTCAAAATATGTTTCGTCCAAGCTAGATCATATTGAAAATTCAAAAACTAGAGGGCAAACAGTGTATATCTAGATGAGGTGGCTCATTATGAGCCACCTCATCCAGATCTGCACTGTTTGCAAATTCTGCCATTTTCATCACTGGCGCTTTAAGTGTTAATAATGCTAAATTCATATTGGATGATAATAATTCTGAGAAATGCTTCATATTTCTCCAAATCAGGCATTTATTATGGCCCCTCAAGTGTGTGGGAACATCATGTGTTTTACTACCAGTTATGCAGAAGGGGATAACTTTTGTGACTTCCTGTTTGCTTCCCTGGTCAACAAAGCTCTTCCAAAATAGGGTCAACTTTTAAAGGGAAGAATTTGCTTCTCAACAGCAAATTCTGTAACAGCTGACCCCCACTGTATAAGGAGGTAAAAAGGAAAATGGTAGAGGTGTACAGGCAGACTGCAGAGGGCCACAAAATTTTATGGAAATGAACAGGGATAACCTTCAAGAATTATCAAATATTCATAAAACAGCTTACTTGAAATAGGTGTATTACTTGATTATTTCTGTATACAAATATAGTTATCTCGTAGAATTTAAAAAGTTATATCATAGAATTTAAAAGCCACTGTCGTCTCAGTCTTGATCAAGATATCCTCCAATATATGTGATTTCTTGTTCAATAAATTAATATAGATATACATCACTGCTCAGGGTATATTATACACTGCTCAAAATATTTAAAGCACTGTTTATAATTTCCTCATCTGATCAAAACTAATAAAATTGTTAGACATCAGGGCCCAATTGTTCAAAACTAACAATGTCGTCCGTTAATGAGACATTAAATTTTCAAACATATTATATGTAAAAATACTGCCATGTTTTGCCAAAAAATGTGAGGAGCTTTTTCAGTGCAAAAGCTGCTCACAATTTTTTAGCACAAAATAATTCAAAATCAATTTTGTGACTACTGTAAGACGTAACAGATCCTTGCCTAATGACTTTGTTAAGCTAACAAAGCTCTGAACCAGTGGGCCCAGGTCTTTAAATAGACATTGATGCCAAACCTATTTATTGGCTTTGAGGATGAAGCGTTTTATATGTAGAGACTTTTGGAAATTGTATACATTTAGAGCAGTGTATATATGAAGTGCTTGCTATGCTAGATTTTCATAGCAGTAAATGCTTGCAGATGCCATGAACTGTGATAAAGGGCATTTCTGCAGTATGTTACTGCAGTTTTATAGGTGAGTTTTGTCGTGAATTGTTTGGGTGGTCATTTTTATTTATGGTAAGTCGTTTCCACAAATAATGTAAGGAAAATAGGTTTTCATATGTAAATGGTTGTTTTTCTTCTAATTTAACCCTTACAACCCTATTTTAACCCTTTTAAGAAATTTCTTCAAGCAAACATTGCAGACACTGATCAGATGCTGCATGCATTCTGCAACATCCCATCTGAGTCTGCTGTTTGCATACTTCCTAATCATTAAAGGGTTAAACACATCATTGAGCCACGACATGAGAAAACCAACAAAGTGGTTGTGCGCCCAGCGCAGACTCGGATCAGCCTGGGCATCCGCCCAGTCTGATCAGACTCTTTGCTTAGCGCTTAAAGGGTAGCTAAGAGTCTAAGCTACCTCCATGCGGACAGTTACTTGCGAAAGTATGTGCACTTAGTACTGGTTAACCGCTAAGGAGGTTTAAGCCTGCCCAGGAATAGTGTGGTTAGGTTAACTGACCGTCCCGACATGATCTAAGCTGTTTACCGTGGACGTAAAGCAACAAATCAAATCAAAATCCATGGGGACAGCGAAGAGACTGATCAGACTGAGCGGATGCCCAGGCTGATCTGAGTCTACGCTGGGTGCACAACCACTTTGTTGGTTTTCTCGTGTCCTGGCTCATATATGTAATGGAAATGTGACATAAACTTTTGAAGGCCTATACATTAGAACCTATAGCTCAGCTAATAGGCCATATTTGTTTAACATGCTTTATGGCAGCATATCAAGGGGAATCCTGGTCATGTCCCCTGGGCCCCTGATCTGGGAATGGTATGAATGGAGCGTTGGCGAACCGTGTCCACAGCAGAGTTTCTGATTAAAGTAGCACTGGCCTGGACTGTTGTGTCTTGATTGTTTATCGTTCACGGCTGTCCAGGGTATATGGCCAGAATTTCTCAGCGTTTAAAGGTATATATGATTAGCTTGTCTTGTTTCCTTGATATGTTGTAGATGTGCTAAAATCTGCAAAATTTCAAAACTTTTCTTTAAATTAAGTGGGCAAACACTGTAGATCCATACTAGTTTTTGGCTCTTTCAATGTTAAACTTAGTTTGTGATGCAAAAGTGAGGTTGTGTGCTTTTTATCTTAACTGGGATTAATAGAATACCTCTCACTATGGTCATATTACAGAGAACCATTTTTCAGAACTGTGAAAATTCTAATTATTGTAACACAATAATAATTACCATAATTGTCTTAAAAATGGTTTTAACAGTATTGCATCTAAAACAAAGTGAATGGAATAGCGAGCAGTGTAGACCCTAATCAGACAGCTCCTTTAGGAGCACCCTGACCTGGGTCTGCACTGCTTGCTTAGAATAGATCTACTATAATAAGACAGATTTTATTGGTTCCTCAGTGGTTTATGATGGAAACCTCAGTTTTCATATTATTTGTGCAAATGTCTTGCTGTTGTTATTTGCTACATATGAGATGTACATATTCAACTCAAGATAATTTCAATAAAAGTTGAACCAAAAGAAGACTTTGCATCAATATGTCTCCCTCTTGAAATATGCTTGTCAAAAAAAGAAACAATACATCTTTATTTCAAACTTTAATTGCATTTTTCCATGGACATGCTTGCAACAGTTTGGACATGGTTTAATGTTTCATCAAGTTGATGGACAGTGTGTGCCTTCAGGAAATAATATGTGGAACTTCAAAGTAACTAAGATGTGGCATGTCCTTTTTCCCAGCAATTTTGCTTAAGAACATCCATGAAATCTCTTCCCACTAATATTGATTAGGATCATATATGAAAGTCCATGCTGCTGTTAAGTATAATTGAGCCATGACACAACAAAACCAACAAAATGGCATATGCCCCCAGCAAAGAAAGATCAGCCTGGGCATGTGCCCAGTCTGATCAGAGTCTTTGCTGTCCAGATGGAACTAGCATAGATTATTAGACCCAAAGCTAGCCTTAAAGCATGCATTAAAGACTCTTATCAGACTGCACAGCTGTCCAGGCTGACCTGAGTCTTAGTGTGGTGCATATGCCACTTCGATGTTTTTTTCGTGTTGCAGCTCTATTTACATGTACTACAGTGTCCTAGCTATGCCACAAAGACCATGATCTGGCTAACCAAACAATTTACTCCACAATGTACTTATGTGAACAACATAATCCAGGTTACCATACATTTTGCTCCACAACGAGTGTTCACCATAATCCTGCTTATAAAATTTACTCCACAAACACTAGGTATGCGTAAATCACAATCCTGCTGATAGTTACAATTTATTCCACAAAGACCAGCTATTGTACACCATAATTCTGCAAGCTGTACAATTTACCCACAAAGACCAGCTAGTTGTACATCATAATCCTGCTATCAGTACAACTTACTCCACAAAGATTAGCTATGTGTACATCATAATCCCGCTGACAATCTTACTCAACAAGGACCAGTTATTTGTGTACACCATAATCCTGCTGACAGTTTTACTTCACAAAGACCAGCTATGTGAACATATAATTCTGCTATCAGTACAGTTTACTCCACAAAGACTAGCTATGTGTACACCATAATTCTGCTATCAGTACAGTTTACTCCACAAGACCAGCTATGTGTACATCATAATTCTGCTATCAGTACAGTTTACTCCACAAAGACCAGCTATGTGAACATCATAATTCTGCTATCAGTACAGTTTACTCCACAAAGACCAGCTATGTGTACACCATAATCCCTGCTAGCAGTTTACTCCACAAAGAGCAGCTATGTTTACATCAAAATTGTGCTGACAATCTTACTCAACAAGGCCCAGCTATCTGTACACCATAATCCTGCGGACAGTTTTACTCCTTAAAGACCAGTTATGTGTACATAATTCTGCTGACAATCTTACTCGACAAGGACCAGCTATTTGTACACCATAATCCTGCTGACAGTTTTACTCCATAAAGATTATGTATACACCATTATCCTACTAACAGTAAAATAAACGCCACAAAGACCAACTATGTATGTACACCATAATTTTGCTGACAGTTCTCCACAGAGACCAGGTATGTGTACATCATGCTGACAGCACAAAAACCAGCTATTTTATACACCATAAGCCTGCTACCAGTTTCACTTTACAAAGACCAGCTATGTGTACACTGCTGACAACACAGATACAGTTCAGTAATTGTTTAAATCACTAGTCAGTGAACTGTATTTCAAGTACACAAAAGTGTATTTCTTGGCTGGTATAATGGATTTCCTTTCTGAAACAAAAAAGAAAAGTTTGTGATATTATCAATTCTGCAAGGAAAGAAATAAGGTGTAACTACAGGATAAAAATATCATGCATAGTCATTTACTCTTAGTAATGCCTGAGCATAGAAATCAGTGCGAAGTTGTTCAAAATTTATGTCACTATTTTTCGAGAAGTTACATTTTTCAAACGCATTGAATGGAAAAGCAATGCCATTTTTGCAACTTAAATATGTGAAGCAAGAGCTGGCTAGCTGGAAATGCACTAGCTGAACCAGAACATGCATTTTCTAAGAACTTAGCTCATAGGATGTAAGTGAGTGAACTTTGGTTTAACGTCCCACCAACACAAAGGTCACATGGAGACTGGACCTCGGTTTAAGTCTCATCTGAAAGACCAAAGAAGCACGGGATTGGTTCTGCAACCCCTGGATTGGTAGTCTTGTGCCTTATCCACTACACTACATCTGCTCCATAGGTTATAAATGGGTTTCAGGAAATAAGATATATCGGTACATCTTTATGTTTTTCCAGCATTTTATGTAACGGGTAACAACTTCCATATTTTTTCCTGCTTGCTTCACAGGACAAAGCATTCGTTCCACCATGACATCAACTCTTACAAGAAAGGGCCTCCATTGAGAAGGGAGACAAAAACGAAGATAACAGCTGTTACCCTTGAGAGTGTTCCCCTCTGTTCACATATGAAGACCATAATAATTTCGCTTTATGACCAAGTCCTTTGAAAATAGAACTTCCAGATATTTCCCAATTCACAATTTAAAACCTCTTTTAACCAGTGGATTTGTCCACCCTCATTATCTGGATGAGCCCATGTCTTGGAAAAGGGGTTTCGCTTTTATTGTATTTTGCATATAAATCTCTGTGAACAAACTGTTGACCCTGATCAGACCCCACATTCTAGGGTGTCTGAACTGAGTCTGCACTGTTTGTATATGACTCTCAATGGGTTTCCAGTCTAAAACAGGTAAGTCTTAACACTCACCAACTCTGAAGCAAAGGGACCAATACAGCCAGAGTATCGTCTCATTGCCTCACGAATGTCTGATGGTCGTATTGGCTGAACTTGACTTTTTAAAGTCTCGGGCAAGCCGCCCTGAAAAAAGTGAAAGGTTAAAGAATTTATTCAGGAAAAAGCATCTGCAGTGCTAACGGTGTCCATATTTGGCATTATTGCAAGTTTTATCAGTTTGCCACAGTAACCTCTGGCAGTGTTCATTTGATCTTATATGAGTAATTTATCAATCAATGGCAATGCTAGTTATGGCTGCTAACATAGCATTAAATCAACAAACAATTGTGAGAACAGAATTATGCAAATGTATGCAAGCTCACAGGTGGCATGGGACTGTACTACATTACTGGTATGCTGACTGAAACAGATTATTGCTGATTAATGACACCTTAACCATTTTAACACAAAGCCATGAATGAAGCAGATATTACAATTTCCATATTTTTAACACAGCATTAAGACAGAGCCAATCCCATTCATTTCCCTGCCTTTAACCTTCCCTGATTCTGACAAGGTACCCATTTACCACTGGGGCTGACAGTTTTTCAATTGCTGGCTGGCCTGTTTCGGATTTGAACCTGTGATCTTCTGCCTCTAACCACTGATCATGCTGATAACCACGCCTCTCTAGATAGGAAATTAGCAAAAAGAGAATACATCAAAACAATACCAATACCTTTTTCTTTTTCTTTGATTTTGTCTTTGAGCTGGTGACTGAACCTGAGCTCAACCCAGAGGCTGTTGTTACTGGTGTTGTGGGTGGGCTCTGAAATTAATTTCATGTAAAGTCTGTAAATACTGTAAAATCCTTAAAATCAGGACACCTAAAATAACCATAATTGATATAAAAGGGGACAAAAGATACAGATGGAATGGCTAACATTGTAGATCCTGATTATACTGCTGTTTTAGCTAGAATTTTTAGAGTAAACTCAATAATGAGATACCTTGACCAATTACAGAAATATTTATATAAACTCTGTGGAACAGTGTGCACTGTTACAAATGATGGGTGGTCACAAAAGTTGTTTCCCTTCGCAAAAATTGGCAGAAAAACATGAAGGTGTATCCATACACCTCAATTTATTACTGTTCTGGCCCAGAGGTTATAGAACTGGAGTACAGTCTCAAACTCAAAATAAAGCACACTGATTGGCTGCTCGAAGCAGCCAATCAGTGTGCTTTATTTTGAGTGAGATTATTCTCAAATGTTATAACCTCGAACCCAGGATGTCAGCTGAATCTCCATGGACTTTAATGGGGTAACAGTCACTGTTCTGCTTAATAACAAGAGCACATATGACAAATTCTACAATCTTTGCATCAAAACTGAATGTAAGGAAGAACTTAGCAGAGCCAGAATGAATATTTTGGATATGTACAGATCTTTAATATGTTACAGTCGAACCTCGGTAATTCGAACTGACAGGGACCACGATATTTTATTCGAATTATCCGTAGTTCGAATTTACGAATTCGGGGACTTCCGTTCATTTCCGTACATTTCCGGAAATAAACATTTCGGCGACAGAAAGAGAGATGATATCAGTCCGATTCGATATTGAATTTCTTTATACTTACAGAACCTCGTAAATTTAAAAATAAATGAAGAAAACAAAATAAGAATATGAATTATTTTTATTTACACATACACTAACTGGATTAATAATATACCAAAAATACGTTGGAAAAATCCATGAACTCCAATCAGTGACCTATAAACATATAGGTCACTGCTCCAATGCTTGCACAATATGTGTAGCTCAAGAAATTCACAGGCCGGAGTAAGCATCTGGCGAAGACCAAAGCCCGTCGGCACGGAAACAGGCTTGTGGTGTTCCCCAGCTTGTTTTTGTCTCGGCCTACAATCACTACTTTCACTTTCAGTTTGAGTTTCTGTTTTCGGAGAAAAGCTCAACCAGGTCATTGAACCGCTTCATGCGAAAGGCTGTTGAACTTCATATAAACTGGGAACAGCGAAAACACAAACTAGTCTGCGAAATCTGCATTCGTTTGGTTCCGTGTGCTAGCAACAAAGACTGACCAGAAATGCGCAGGTGCGCATGCTGGTCTGAGCCTTTGTTATTCGCTTCTGTATGTCATAAACAGCCGTTTTTGTTTCGGTTTTTATACAGATCGGAAGGACTTGGAATATTAATCAGACTGATTGTCGGCTAGTGAAGTCGATGCTCGCTTTGAAAATGCAAAAACAGAAGAAAGCAAAAATAAATGGAATTTAAATTTATTTAGATTAAGTCAGTATAGCCTTTAACATCACCCAGTTTGCAAACTTCAAACACGATAATCCCTGTCAAGTCAGGTGATTAAAGACACCTTTTACTCATCCGATAATATGACCTTATCACGTAACAGTTAATTGGTAGACCAAACAGACGCGCCAGTTACCTGTACAACCAACTGTAAAATTACCGCAGGGCCCAATTATTAATCCATCGATGACAATAGCCGTAATCTGCCGGCGTGAATTTAGGGCAAAAAAATTTATTTCGAATAATTGAGCTGCATTTGTAATGAATTTCCGTCATCGGGACCGAATTTTTCTTTCGAAAAATCCGATTTTTCGAATAATCGAATTTCGAATTTGCGGAAGGTTTTTTGCACAGAACAAAGGGACTGACGAACGGGACTTTGTTTCTAATTCGAAAAATCCGGTATTTTCGAAAAATCGGCGTTCGAACTACCGAGATTCGACTGTATATTGAAACAAAACAGTTCTTTGCATGACTTGCAAATATTTATTTCCTACTTTTCTTTCAGGGGTTACAGATACAAGAATCAGTTTGATGACTCAGTTAATTTTTCACAAAATTATTTATGTTATAGTCTTTTATTAGAACCTTTATTCTGAGCAGTTTTGCTGAAATATGTTCATTAATATTAATACCTACCACAGTTGGGGAGGTAATTGTAGGAAGACTTTTGGACTGCCCTATAATGGCCACCACTTCAGCATTCTCGTTAAAGTTGTGGGTGGCACTAGGTAGAGACTGTATCAGGGGATCAGCTGGGCTGGCAGTCATGTCTCGCTTCACCAGTAATGCTAAATCTACTACCTGAAAACAATTTAACCATTTAACCCATTGATGATGAGTGGACTTTTCCACATGGCTCTTTAAACAGGTCCATGTCCAATTTGAGGGGTGTCAGGTTAACTTCACCTATATTGATTTTTCTTTTCAAAAAATCCAAATCCAATATTTAAGGTAGACAGCCCAGACCCTGATCAGACAGCACATTTGTGGTGTCTGATCTGGTTCTACACTGTTTGCCAATGTCCCTAATACTGATATCAAGACATGAATGAGTTAATAAAATGACAGACCTCCAAAAAGATGTGATTTTGTGCCAGAGTCCAGTTGTTCAAATCTAACAACATTATTAAACGAGATGATGTATTTTCAGACATGTTGTCTGAAAAATCACTTTCATTTTTTTTATCTTTCGTAAAAATGTAAAAAGCAAGCTCCACACCTTTGTTCATCAAAAAAAAAGTATAAGCACACCTGATTTTATAGGTACTATAAGACTAGACAAATCCCTGACTTCATTAAACAAGAGGACCAATGGTCCTGTAGCTCACCTGACACTTGGTCCTGGTATATATTTTAATGCTTTTATACATGTATATAGCACCAGGGCATGGGCAGATAACCCCCCTCCCTTGGGGATTAATGTTGAGTCCCAATTCTATATACCAAGCCACAAGGTCACTGGGCCTTTGTTTCTGGACAAAGGTTTCTGAAGGGTTTTTATCATAAATGGGTGTGGCGGCCACCATGTTCATACGACCATGACCATCTGAACAAACTTTAATTCCTTTGACCCAGTATTAAAGCTCTATAATATATGAAACACAGTAATCATTTGTATAAACTATGATGGGCCTGAGTGCCCAATGCTACATACCGGTACCAAGTTTCAAGGTTATAGGCCTTTCGTTCTCGAGAAAAAGACGTTTGAAGAGTTTTTACCATATATGGGTATGGTGGCCATCTTGGTCAAGTGACCAAGACCATCTGAACAAACTATGGTTCCTTTAAGCCGGTGAAGCTCCATATGAAATATGGCTTCAATTGACCCTAGTGGCCTCTGAGAAGATGTTTGAAAATGTTGACGGGTGACAGAAACTCAATGACCTTGTACAAAAGTCAAAGAATGACCTTGACCTTTAATGACAAAATATCTTCATCTGGTCATTTAGTCAACCATATATACAAAAAAAAATTGCACCTTAGACTTAAATAGTTTCTGAAAAATCCACTTTTTAAGCATTTTTCCATATAAAAGCCTACATAATGTACCAAAGTTGACAGTGTCATAAATTAGGTCAAGGTCAACGCACGATCATTTGTATAAACTATGATGGGCTTGAGTGCCCAAAGCTACATACCAAGTTTCAAGGTCATACACCTTTTGGTTCTGGAGAAGAAGATTTTGAAGGGTTTTTACCATATACGGGCATGGCGGCCATCTTGGTCAAGACCCTGAGAACAAACTTTTATTCCCTGATCACACTTAGCCTCCATATGAAATTTCGCTTCAATCAGACCAGTGGTTTCAGAGGAGTAGATGTTTTGAAGATCTTGATGACAGACAGACCGACAAAATGACCTTGACCTTCAGTGACATAATATCTTCATCTGGTCATTTAGTCGACCATATATACCATGTATTGTACCTAAGACTTAAATAGTTTCTGAGAAATCCACTGTATAAGCGTTTTCCCATATAAAAGCCTAACATACCAAAGTTGACCATGTCGTAAATTAATTCAAGGTCAACACATGGTCATCATTTGTATAAACTATGATGGGCCAGCATGCCCGATGCTACATACCAAGTTTCAAGGTCATAGGCCTTTTGGTTCTAGAGAAGAAGATTTTTGAAGGGTTTTTACCATATATGGGTATGGTGGCCATCTTGGTCATGTGACCCAGACCCCGGGTATAAACTGTCGTTCCCCCATCCCACTGAGACTCCATATGAAATTTGGCTTCAATCGGACCAGTGGTTTCAGAGGAGAAGATGTTTGAAAATCTTGACGATGGATGGTCCGACGGAATGACCTTGACCTTTACGGACATAATATCTTCATCCGGTCATTAAGTCGACCATGTATACCAAGTATTGTACCTAATACTTAAATAATTTCTGAGAAATCCACTGTTTAAGCGTTTTCCCATATAAAAGCTTAACATACCAAAGTTGACCATGCCGTAAATTAGGTCAAGGTCAACGCAAGGTCATGATTTGTAAAAACTATGATAGCCCCGCATGCTCGATGCTACATACCAAGTTTCAAGGTCATAGGCCTTTTGGTTCTGGAGAAGAAGTTTTTTGAAGGGATTTTACCATATATGGGCATGGTGGCCATCTTGGTCATGTGACCCAGACCACGGGTACAAACTTTCGTTGCACTATCCCACTGAGACTCCATATGAAATTTGGCTTAAATCGGCCCAGTGGTTTCAGAGGAGAAGATGTTTGAAAATCTTGACGACGGATGGTCTGACGGAATGACCTTGACCTTTAGTGACATAATATCTTCATCTGGTCATTTAGTCGACCATGTATACCAAGTATTGTACCTTAGACTTAAATAGTTTCTGAGAAATCCACTATTTAAGCGTTTTCCCATATAAAAGCCTAACATACCAAAGTTGACCATGTCGTAAATTAGGTCAAGGTCAACGCAAGGTCATGATTTGTATAAACTATGATGGGCTCGCATGCCCTATGCTACACACCAAGTTTCAAGGTCATAGGCCTTTTGGTTCTGGAGAAGAAGATTTTTGAAGGGTTTTTACCATATATGGGCATGGCGGCCATCTTGGTCATGTGACCCAGACCCCGGGTATAAACTTTCGTTGCACTATCCCACTGAGACTCCATATGAAATTTGGCTTCAATCGGACCAGTGGTTTCAGAGGAGAAGATGTTTGAAAATCTGGACGACGGATGGTCCGACGGAATGACCTTGACCTTTAGTGACATAATATCTTCATCCGGTCATTTAGTCGACTATGTATACCAAGTATTGTACCTTAGACTTAAATAGTTTCTGAGAAATCCACTGTTTAAGCGTTTTCCCATATAAAAGCCTAATGTACCAAAGTTGACCATGCCGTAAATTAGGTCAAGGTCAACGCAAGGTCATGATTTGTATAAAATATGAGTAGCCTGCATGCTCGATGCTACATACCAAGTTTCATGGTCATAGGCCTTTTGGTTCTGGAGAAGAAGTTTTTTGAAGGGATTTTACCATATATGGGCATGGCGGCCATCTTGGTCATGTGACCCAGACCCCGGGTATAAACTTTCGTTGCACTATCCCACTGAGACTCCATATGAAATTTGGCTTCAATCGGACCAGTGGTTTCAGAGGAGAAGATGTTTGAAAATCTTGACGACGGATGGTCTGACGGAATGACCTTGACCTTTAGTGACATAATATCTTCATCTGGTCATTTAGTCGACCATGTATACCAAGTATTGTACCTTAGACTTAAATAGTTTTTGAGAAATCCACTGTTTAAGCGTTTTCCCATATAAAAGCCTAACATACCAAAGTTGACCATGTCGTAAATTAGGTCAAGGTCAACGCAAGGTCATGATTTGTATAAACTATGATGGGCTCGCATGCCCTATGCTACACACCAAGTTTCAAGGTCATAGGCCTTTTGGTTCTGGAGAAGAAGATTTTTGAAGGGTTTTTACCATATATGGGCATGGCGGCCATCTTGGTCATGTGACCCAGACCCCGGGTATAAACTTTCGTTGCACTATCCCACTGAGACTCCATAACAAATTTGGCTTCAATCGGACCAGTGGTTTCAGAGGAGAAGATGTTTGAAAATCTGGACGACGGATGGTCCGACGGAATGACCTTGACCTTTAGTGACATAATATCTTCATCCGGTCATTTAGTCGACTATGTATACCAAGTATTGTACCTTAGACTTAAATAGTTTCTGAGAAATCCACTGTTTAAGCGTTTTCCCATATAAAAGCCTAATGTACCAAAGTTGACCATGCCGTAAATTAGGTCAAGGTCAACGCAAGGTCATGATTTGTATAAAATATGAGTAGCCCGCATGCCCGATGCTACATACCAAGTTTCAAGGTAATAGGCCTTTTGGTTCTGGAGAAGAAGTTTTTTGAAGGGTTTTTACCATATATGGGCATGGCGGCCATCTTGGTCATGTGACCTGGGCCAAATATATAAACTTTCGTTCCCCCATCCTGTTTTAGGCTCCATATGAAATTTGGCTTCAATCCACCCAGTGGTTTCTGAGAAGAAGATGTTTAAAAGTGTGGACGCCGAAGACGCCGACGGACGACGGACCAAGGCTATGCTATAAGCTCACCTTGACAGGTGAGCTAACTAGCGATGCTATGAACAACTGGGCTCAAGTTTTCTTATTTTCTAACTCATATGTACAATGAGTGAAGTATGGTAATCTGCTTTTGTTTTTGTGGAGAAATACTGGCATTTCTGAAAATTTTACCCACAGTCATTTTACTTATGTACAGCCCTATATGAGCCGGGACATAATAAAATCAACAAAGTGGCATGTGCATCCAGCAAAGACTCTGATCAGCCTAGTCTGATCAGAGTCTTTGCTGTGCCCTTAAAGGATAGCTAAAAATCTAAGACATCCATGTGGGCAGAAATAAATTCTATCCGACTGGGCGGATGCTCAGGCTGATCTGAGTCTTTGCTGGGTGCATATGCCACTTTGTTGGTTTTGTCGTGTCGCCGCTCATATTCATAGTTCCGAAAACCATGCCAGCTTGAAACAGGTATACACCCCTCCATTAACTGTAAGGTAAAATCATGGACTTATGTGGGACATTGAACAAATGCGATTTTGTTTGTGAGACTATGTCACATGCTAGGTTGTCACTGCATTGGCCAGGTATATGCTATCGTGACTTCTGAGTGACATTGTGGGAGTGTCTCAGAACTATGTAATGTCTTACCTTTGCCAGTCTCATATACTAGGTCCGACAGTATCTCTTTGCAGTGCATGCTAGACTTATCAGATGCACTATGAATTCTGCAGAAGACTGTGTCTCGCCTGTAAGCATATTGTCACAAAACCACTAAATCCAAGGAACTCGACAGAAATTTATGCCGCAAATTCTGCCAGGAAAAAGTTATATCTATGTCTCTCTTCTGCTAGTTGCATGCGAGACAAATATTATACCTGAGCCACAGTCTCATAAGCCAGGTATGAGAGTACCTCCAGACAGTGAATACTAGGTTTGATGTCAAGATTTAACCCACTGAACAACCAGTCCTTAAATCGCTGAGACTTGTACTTTCTACCTGCAAAAAACAAACAGCTTATAATTTAGACATTATTTCATGATTTTATACACAGTAAAGCCCTTGGGCAGGTAAAATACCTCTTCTTGGACAAATATCACGGGTATAATCTAATCCACCAATTTTCGCTAACTGCCGAGACTGTCCCTCATATATGGCTTCCACCAAGTTTGGCCACCATCTCTTGTTTCCTTCCAAGAGTACCGTTCCCCAATAATGGCTTCATGCAGAGACTCTCCACGGGACTCTTCTTCCTGTCTAGTCTCAGCTGGAAGCAGAATCGCGTGGACAGTCTCAACAGGAAGCAAAAACTGGCTGACTAGTTTTTACCCTGTGAAAATGGCTAACTACAATCGCCTCACTATAACTTACTTTAAGTACATGTATTTGAAAACAACATACTCAATGAATCTGGCTGAGCCATGCAAAATTAACAAGAAATGACTAGGAAAAAAGTTATTTTTGAGGCAGTCTGTTTTCCGAGATTCTCCTAAAGAGAAAAAAAATAAAAGGAAAATTTACATTTTTCAGTAATACCAAAAATATTTCATTTCATGTGTTGAGAATATCAGAAATTTCACTCGTGCTACGCACTCATGAAAATGCTGGTATTTTCAGCATATTCAATAAAATATATTTGACACCTATGAAAAGTAAATATCCTCTATTTCTTGGACTCTGAGAGTCAACTGTATTTTATATTTTACTGAAACTGACACAACTTCAAAATAACTTACTGAAATTGACCTGTCTGGCCTCACAGAACTCCAAGTATTGTTGGGGGTCTAAACATCTTGATCGTAAATCAGCTCTCTGAAAAATATAAAAGGAATGTTTTTGATCTTAATATTGTGTATACATATTCCTTCAACCATTAAAGTACAAAAAATGCAGATGAAAAAGTCCATCCTACATATTTTTTCAAAATGCAAAGATGACAGGGCACACAGTGTATATTCAAACAAGGTGGCTCCTTGTGAGCCACCACATCTGGAACTACACTCTTTTGCAAATTCAACTGTTTTTATCTTTGTCACCTTTAGTGTTTAAGTACAGTGCAATATCTCTACACAAACTGCGCAAAACTGGTTAGTGTTAAGGGAGATATACCAGTCAACCAGTCAGATAATGTTTTTGAGAACTTGTTTATCTCATATCACTAGAATTTTAATGTGGTTTAAAGTTCCATGCAGGGTTGCATAGATGTTTGACTGACTTTTTCCTGATTTTTCCCTCGTCTTTTCCAATTTTCCTACCATTTTACCAATTCAAATGTCAATTATACACTTAACGTTGACTTTGCTAAAGGTATCACTTGGAAGTTTGGATTTGCTCTTATAGGGAAAAGTTTGCTCCCCCTGGGAACAAATTCTTTCCTTTGAGAGAGCCCTCAATAAGGAGGGAGATAAAACCTTGCCAGTCATGCTGTTCATATATTTTGGGCTGACACAGTAATCATCACTACTGCAGGACCAGTTTAATTATTTACCTGCAGAGCTTCCGTCATTAATTTTCCTCCTGAATGGAAAATCAATCTCCTGACATCCCCAATATTTACAAAAATAAACCTCACAAAAGGTTTCTGCATCACAAAATTGATCTCATATTAATTCAATACTTAAGCCGTGTTCATGTGCACTTTTTGCACCCGGGTGCAAAAATACACCCCGGGTGCAAATTTGCACCCCAGGTGTATTTTTGGCCACGTGAACGGTGTTTTAAGAAAAAGCACCCGAGTGCAAATTTGCCCCCGGGTGCAAATTTGACCCTACTTTCGAGGTGGTGCAATTTTATTTGCACCTTGATGCAAATTTGCCCACCAGTGCAAATTGTGCACATGAACGCAAAATGTGTTTATCAGTATACATTTTGATCTATGATTTTAAAAATGACTGTCCTTTTTATCATGATCCTGTATAATCCAATACAATAAGCTATCAAAGATCTCAACTTTGTAAACGTGGAAGCGGCTGGGACGACGGGGCAATAGAGGCTTTGTGGGACATCTGGAACGATGTTACGGTGCAAAACGAACTTGAAGATGCTGCAGTGTCCGATACAGTAGTTTATAAGAATATTTCAAAGTCAATAAAAGAGAGGGGCTTCGAATTATCTGATACACAGTGTAAACAGAGGATGAAAACTCTTAAAACAAATTACCGAACAGCTCGTGACAACCTGAAACAAGAGGGCCATGAGGCCCTGAATCGCTCACCTGTGTATGGTGGCCATGTAGGTCATGTGACCTAGACCGCTTGATAAATTTTTGTTCCATCAGCCCCTAGAGGCTGTGTATGATATTTGGTTACAATTGGTCCTGTGGCTTTTGAGGAGACGTCTTAAATTGTCAAAATATAAGAGACATGGGTCAGAGGTCAAAGGATGACCTTGACCTCTTGCACCCGCAAATGTTCCATGTACTAACTAAGACGACTGTATATACCAATTTTTAGGCCAAAATATTCTAAACTTGCCATGAACTCTTATGTTCTACCATTTTCCCATACTTGACCTTGCCTTGTAAAAGGTCAAGTCAGCCCAAGGTCATCATTTGAACAATCTTGATAGTACTCAAGTACCTGATGCTATATACCAAGTTTCAAGGCCATCGATCACTTGGTTCTTGAGAAGGAGATTTGTAAAGGTTTTTGCCATATATGGGCATGGCGGCCATGTTGGTCATGTGACCAAGACTGTTTGAGCAAATTTTCTTTCCCTCAGCCCCTAGAGGCTCTGTATGAAATTTGGTTACAATTGGCCCAGTGGCTTTTGGGCAGATGTGTGAAATTGTCAAAATATGAGAGACCAGCGTCTAAGGTCAAAGAATGACCTTGACCTCTTGTACATATAAATTTTCATGTACTCATTCAGATGACTGTATATGCCAATTTTCAGGTTTAAATCTTCAACAGTTTCCAAAAAATCTTATGTTCTAGCATTTTCCCATATAAAAGCTATAAAAAGCAAATTTTACCTTACCGTAAAAAAAGGTCAAGGTCAACCAAAGGTCATAATTTGAACAATCTTGGTAGTACTCGGGTACCTGATGCTACATACCAAGTTTCAAGGCCATTGGCCTATTGGTTCTGGAGAAGAAGATTTTTAAAGGCTTTTTACCATATATGGGCATGGCGGCCATGTTGGTCATGTGACCCAGTCCGTTTGAACAAATTTTCGTTCCCCTGCCCCCAAGAGGCTCTGTATGAAATTTGGTTACAATTGGCCTAATGGCTTTTGAGGAGATGTGTGAAATTGTCAAAATATGAGAGACCAGGGTCAAAGGTCAAACAATGACCTTGACCTTTAGTATGCATTAATTTTCATGTACTCATTCAGATGACTGTATATACCAATTTTCAGGTCTAAATCTTCAACAGTTTCCAAGAAATCTTATGTTCTAGCATTTTCCCATATAAAAGCTACACAATGCAAATTTGACCTTACCGTAAAAAAGGTCAAGGTCAACCCAAGGTCATAATTTGAGCAATCTTGGTAGTACTCGCGTACCCAATGCTACATACCAAGTTTCAAGGCCATCGGCCTATTGGTTCTGGAGAAGAAGATTTTTCTAGGTTTTTACCATATATGGGCGTGGCGGCCATGTTGGTCATGTGACTAGGACCGTTTGAACAACTTTTCGTTCCTAAGTCCCCTAGAGGCTACATATGAAATTTGGTTACAATTGGCCCAGTGGTTTCAGAGAAGAAGTCGTTTGAAATTGTTGACGGACGGACGGACGGACGGACGGACGGACGACGGACGGACGACGGACGCCGGAGCCTTGCCATCCTATAAGCTCCCCCGGAGCCGCTGGCTCAGGTGAGCTAAAAAAGTGTAAGAAGCTTATCTCCCTCCTGAAACTTAACATGGGCTATGAATAGCTTTTCCGCAATTGCCGAGCAAACCCGTTTCACGCATTCGAACACAGAGGAATTGGCAATCCGGAAAAGGTTCCCTATGGTCCTATACTCTGAAGTCCCAGCTAAAATATAGAGTTACTGCCACTTGCAGCTCAACTGAAAGAACTACGTGCACCCGCGCACCCCGTTGGAGCTGCCCGCGCAGTCTGTCACACAGACTGTCAAAAGAGACCTTTGACATGCGGAAATCGTTCCGCCACTGATCATGTGTAGGTCCCAAGCACTATAGTCGCCCACCACACTTGACTACGCGGTTTCTTCTAAACAGCCTTTTCTCTATTCTATTCTTAACATTTCTCCTCAAAACTGGGTTTTTTTTAATGTCAAAATCAGGTACGTATGGACACAATTCATTGGCATATGAATGCTACACAAGGGGGAGCAAATTTGCTCCCGAGCGCAAATTTGCACCCGGGTGCAATAATAAAAAGATTGTTGGACACCTTTTCTAGGAAAGCAACTTTGCAATGTTCATTTCTGCCTCCCTCCTGAATCGAGGTCAACTCTTAATAGTAAAGAATTCGCTCCTCTAGAAACTCTTTGCTTTAAGAGTAGACCCCAATTTGGAATGGTTCATACAGGAAGGCAAAAAAGTTGTCTCCCATTGAAAAATTGGCAGGACAACATGGAGCTTAAACTCCATGTTATAAAGAAATAAGCATATGATAATCAACAGTCAGTTGTCTGTCTAGACAAAGAAGCAGTCTGATCAGGTTCTGCACTTTTTTGCAATTTCCCTGCCACTTTTTTGACATTACCAAATTTCTTGAAACTTAAGGGGATTCTAATATCTGCCAATATTTACAGTAATTAGGGTGTATGGTATGTCATATTCTTTGCAGCTTTATTCTTTACATATCGGCCAAGGTGCAAAGAGTCAAATAAGGTATGACATTTGATCTTCTGTTATTGATTAAATCACAATCAATAAATCACAAAGCGCTTACACGCACCAAAGTGCATCAAACGTAAGAAGAACCATTGATTCGAAAATAAGCTATATTATTGTCCTGGGATTGCCAGAGCTACACTATACATCGGGACATCTTAGTAAACTATGTGATTGTCCTACAATTTGGGTCAAAATGAGTTTATTAGGTCTGGTTTTGTGTCTAAAGATGGCAAACAGTGTAGACCCTGATCAGACTGCTCCACGAGCAGTCTGATCAGAGTCTACATTGTTTGCTTAAAAAAAAATTGTCCCCAAATTTATGGCAATTATGGTACTTCTTAACCAAACAATTGATATTTCTCTATCAAATGTGACCTTGAACTTTTTCAAAATTAGCTATGTAGCTAATTTTAATAGTTGTAAAGTTTGAAAGTACATAATCGAACAAAACCGATAATGTTTGTTTTGAAATAACACACTAGAAATTGGACAAAAAAAATTTAATACAGGAGAATTAAACTGTTCAGTTTTACGGAACTTTCTCATTAAAGGGTATGTTACAATTATTTACTGTATACAGTCGAACTTCGATGGCTCGAACTCGCCGGGACCACCCAAAAAGTTCGAGCGATCGGTAGTTCGAGCCATTGAAGATCAACTTACAAGGTCCAGCCGTATGTATTATGCTTTTCTATCATAGCAAGGGTGACTTCCTGTTTATTGACAGATTGACCAGTTGATCAAAGGGCGGCTTTAACTGAGCTTGCGCCAATCAAGTATACCTGTGGTTTCGGCAAACGCTTTGTCAATATCAAAGGGTCAAACTTCTGAGTTGTTGAAATGGAAATTATTTACAAGGTAATTAGTGCGAGCCATCGTAGGGTTTTTACATAGAAAATGTACCCTAGGGACCGCGTTTGGGGTTCGAGCTTTCGAGCCATCTTAGTTCGAGCCAAAGGTGGCAGGATAAGTTAAAATGAATGGGAGTTTTGCCGGGACTGGAAAGTCAGTTCGACCGAAGCATGGCATTCGAGCCTTCCGAGTTCGAGCCAGTGAAGTTCGACTGTATATATAGTCCTGTTCTGAAGGTATACGAAAACTGAGCATAATCTGACCAGCCTGCACACAGTGGCAGTCCAGTCAAAGCATGCACAGGCTACTCAGAAATTAAGTTGGTCAACATTGGAGATTTTCAAATCAAACCTGATCAAACTGAGTACATGTATGCACTCTGGTCTATACATGTGCAGTTTGCCTAATGACTCTGTTTCTTTTTTTTATTCTTCTTATGCACCAGTCATTTGTAACCACTGCCCCCTCCCCCACCCCACGGGGTAGGGTAGGGGATAGCGGGGCAAAGGTGCAGGGCAATAACTTTTTCATTGTCCCAACAGTGCTAGGGAAGTGCCGGGGTTCTAACATTTGGATCTTTATCCCAGTGAAAATTTCTGTTATACAGAGTGGGGCTAAGAGCAGAGCTATAACCATCAGCTTGTCCCCAGAGGGTGGGGCTTATACCAGCGCACTAAAAAATGAAAAGTCATTAGCCCCGCTATTCCCCGTAGGTGAGAGGGGGGGGGGGGGGGGGGGGGGGGGCAGTGGTTACAAATGACTGGTACATTAATGCAGCCCATATTGTTGAAATGGAAAAAAATGTGTTTTACTGTATTTACTTAGCTATGAAACAGTGTTTTTCTGTCTCATGAATGTCCCAAAATGTCAAAATCAGCCTTCTGAAATTCTGCTGTGAAATACTGAAATGTTTTTCTGAATCTTAATATTATACATTTATCATCTTCTGAACATATTTGACTTGCACATTAAACAAAACCAAATATTGAAGAAGAATTCAGTAATTTTTCGAATTTCTAGGTTAAGTTTCCAACCCAAAACGGTAATAACCAGGGTCTCAAATCCTCATAAATGGGCCTTCATTTCTGCCCTGGCAACATAAAGGAAGTTCAGCCTGATTGGTGTGTGCATGTATGTTTTAACAATTAATCCTGAGAGAAAACACTAATAGGTAAAAGCCTTTATATGTATGGGGACACTAAAGTCTGTCATAGACCCAACAATCTTCAACCGTGGACAAGTCTTCATTGGGATTGTTTTATTTGGCTAATATTTGATTACCAGTAGTTAATATGATAGACACTGATTTAAGTCCTCGTTTAGGAGCAATCTGACCTAAGTGTACAATGTTTAGGCAGGCATTTGAAAAATACGCCAAACATAACATTGCAATTTGGAGAGATGATGTCATTAAATTCTGAATGACATCAGTATCATAACAACAACACTTTTAAATGATCTTCCAAGAAAAAAAAGGAACAGGAAGTGAAATGCAATCCAAAAAGAGGTAAATCGTTCCATCTAAGATATGGGATTTATAAACCAAGGGAGGTTTATAAATCCCATATCTTAAATGGGATGATTCAATAAACTGTAAATAATTTCATATTCCTTAGATTTAGAGAATATTTCCACCTGCATTTATGTTTTCAAGTGTCCTTCCGAGAACCTGTTCACAATAGCACGAAAGGATACATGAATACTGAATTGCTTTGACCGCCATTTTGTTTTTGTTGAACGGGCCAATTAATAAGAATAATTTACTGACCAATGGGACCAGCATCATGCCTTTACAATCATCGTCTGTACGGCTACTAATCCCGACGATCCAAGGCTCGCATGATGAAAGTCTGTTATGAGCTGGATGATACGTTTCTTATTGCACATTGCAGAGCATGTATCGTAAAAGGCAATGCATTTCAACATAAAATGGCATTTTCGTAAAATCATACAGTCAAACCTGTCTAAGTGGCCACCTCTATTAAGCAAGCAACCTGTATTAAGCAAGCATGTACTCAGTTCCCAAAACAGGTAAATACATTGAAATGTACCTGTATTAAGCAAGCGCCTGTCGTAAGCAAGCAGTTTTTGATTATCCCTAGGGTGCTTGCTTAATACAGGTTTGACTGTACATGTCCACACAACATAAATACACATCACAGTTTGTTATAGGTTTGTTTAGCGTCTGTTGTTTTTCTAAAGACCATAAAAGGCAACTGCAGCGGTGTGTTATAGCTACAACTGCAGTGGAAAGAAAGAGCTTAGGAAAGTAGTTCTAAAAGCCAGTACCCAGTCGCACATTAATAACTAATCTCCAAATGTTATCGGGAAGGTAATCAATCAACAGGGATTTATTTCCCTAGATAAATAAATCCTCGTAGAGAACTGGGAAATAGCATATTTATATTGACAAGAAATCCTTGTATTTCTTCGTTAAGAATGTAATATAATAGAATTTGTGGCTTGGGGTTAGAAAAAAAATAATAATAAAAGAAAGCAAAAAGATATAACTGAATGAAAATTAAAATATATACTGAGATCCTGCTATGCAGAATCATAAGTATTTTTTTTTTTTGACATTTTATCTTGCACACTGATGATGACTCGTGGTCATTTGAAGGCTTATTTCTTGAAGTCCATTTTTGGAAAGAAGGCAAAAATGATTATGGCTAAGTATAAAATCATTTCCTATATGAAATGATCCATTTTAAGATTAGGGAGGCAGAAATGAAAATGGCTGAGTTACTTCCCTTATATATGTTTCCATTAACCTTAAACTGATGCAAACAGTACCTAAACTCACACAAATTATGTCTCAAAGGAAATTACCGTAATGTGGGTATGAATTGGGACACCTAAAATAAGTAATTTTCCATTTGTCCCAAATGGAAAATTAATTATTCTAGGTGTCCCAAAATTTATGCACATTACAGTTTTCACATTAGAAGACAATATGTTTGAGTTTCAGAAGAATACAGAGCCCTATGAATTGTATCTTTGCATAACAGATTACAAATTCACATTATCACATTCAGCATTCTCTTTTGCGATAGTTTTAAAATCACAGAAGTAGCACTCTACTTATTCAGTTCCAAAGGAATCCCAAAAATCCAGATCTGTCTTTTGTTTCCAAGACAGATCTGGATTTTGGGATTGTGTTTGACAGAGAGTTTTCTTTTATGAGTTGACTCCTATTTAGGAGGCAAAAATGAAAATGGCAGAGTCGTTTCTCTGAAAGTGTACCAAGCCACCTTAACATTGGGATGGCTGACTTTGTGCTTTTAAACAGTATTTCAGTCAAGAAGGGCTCTTTGAAACAGAAATGGATCTTTGTTTTGATTCAGACAGAATCCCACTTTCAGCAGGATTCCAACCCACGACACCGTGATTTGAAATAAGGAGCTTTTTATCATAGGGTATAAACTAGTCCACTGATTTTCACTTCCTGCCCAGACTGTCCATCATATTTGGCTTCTGCCGAGACTGTTGTGCATGATAACTGGCTTCCTGCCAAGACTGTCCAGGTGATTCTGCTTCTTGCCGAGACTCAGCAGACAGCAGAATCATGTGGATAGTCACTACATGAAGCCATTTTTTTGAGGATGGTAGTCTTGGAAGCAAGAGATTGTCTCGGCAAGAACTGAAAATTGGTGGACTAGTTTCTACCAGGCTGTGTTTATAAGGATTAAACAGTAATTCCATTAATGGTTATGATCCTCTAATATACTTAGGTAATCATGAAGCTCAACACTTGAAACTGAAAAAAATATTTGCCATATCTTTTTTAAACTTTTTGAAATATTTGCAGTAAGAAGATGTCTTCACCACTCCGAAGTGCACTTCACTTTGACATCTTAAAGCCATATGACCCCAGCTGTGTACAATGTGCAGAGCAGAATATCGATGCTGAAGCTGTGGGCTACTGTGAACAATGTGAGGATTATCTCTGCTTCCTCTGTATAGATCAACACCATAAACAAAGGGCAACCAAGCTGCATACAATACTGGAAGGAACTGATATGCCCTCAAAAAATAAAGTGAGTGCAGTTCCAGGTAGCAGTTTTGGGTCTGTAAGTTCGCCAAGTGATGATGGGGGACTTTCCAGACACCAGTTCTTTAGATCAGGAAGTCTGCAATCCCAAGATTCCACTGAAACAGGAAGTAGTTTTACTTCCCATGATTCACTGCCAACAGGAAGTAACTTGCTTTCCTCTTTCACTGAAAGTCTGTTGTCACATGATTTGGCTCAGGTAGAAAACAGACGAATTTCCGCAGATATCTCACCATCCGAGAACAATATAAAGTGGCATGACACAACAGATACCTATGCCTCTTACTCACAGTTTTCTCCCAACAATCCACTGACTGCATTTTCTTTTGAAAACCAACACAGAAAGAAAACGGCTAAACTTGTTGGAGAATATGACATACGATTCCCTGGTGAGAAAAACAAGTGTTGGGTTTGGGCATCAGTTGTACTGCCTAATGGAGATCTGGTCCTAAGTGATAATGAAAACAACAATATCAAACTGTTTGATGCTAGTTCCCACTGTAAGTCAATCTTACGTTCTGAATCATATCCCGTAGACCTATGTCTCTCGAACATCCACAAAACAGAAATGTACGCAACAGTTTCTGGTGGTGTACACCACATCAGTGCTAACGCAGAACTTAAGATTATCCGAACTCTTCCCGTGGAGGGATTCAGCAACGGAATAACATGTTGGAAACATGGAATAGGCATCACTGTGTCATCTAATAAACTCACAAATGAAGTTTTCAAATTGCTAGACTTTCACCTTCAGCTTCTTGACTACGATGGCAAAGTACTGAAGAAGATCCATTACGACACCTATGACATGTTCCACATGAGCGACCCCTGGTACCTCACCACAATTAAACAAGGGCAGCAAGTTGTGATTTCTGACTGGGGAAATAACTGTATAACATGCATAGATGTAGATAAAGGCATTAAATTTATTTTTAAAGACCATGAACTGAATGGACCACGTGGAATGGCTACAGATGAGTATGATAATATCTACATAGTAGGCTGGTTATCAGAAAATGTTTTACAGCTGTCTCCTGATGGACAAAAACAGGGAATCATTCTATCGAAGAATGATGGTCTATACGGTCCAGTTGCTATCACATATGACAGAAATAACAAAACAATCATGCTACAGGATAATAAATATACAGATACAATACAGATATATCAACTATTATAAGGTCAAGGTCATGCCTGATATCGTCTAGTTTCCTGGAACCTCCCAAAGAGACACCCCTTAAGGTGAATGGATACACTTTCAGGGGTAGCAACTCAGCCAGTTTCTTCTTTGCCTCCCTTCCAAATTGGGGTCAACTCTTAAAGGAAAGAATTTGCTCCTCAAGGAGCAAATTCTTTCCTTTATGAGTTGACCCCTTTTGCAAAGGTTTTGACCTCTTGGGTAGCAAACAGGAAGCCACAAAAGTGATCTCCCTTAGACAGAAATGGCTTAAGAACATGGGGCTGTATCATTTCACCTTAATAATGAAAAAAAAACTGGATTATAACAGTTAGTGACAAACACATTGGCTTTTCATGTAGAGAAATGTTTACAGTTTGGTATACCACAATCATACTATATATCGGGATAGACGTAGCTAAGTAAGCAGCACAGACCAGGATCAGAGTACAACATTCACCCATAACTTTTGTAAACATTGCCAGGTAAAATGATGGCAAAAGCATGCATGAATTTTTAAGACAGTGATATGCATATGATTCAACCAGAAAACATATCCTGTATATACCTATATGAACTAAGTTATGGTTTGTACATCTTCATGTTTTTTCTCAAAATTTTTACAAAAGGGAACAGGTTTTGTGACTCCCTGCTGGCTTCCCTGGACCACAAAGCCATTCCAAAATTGGCTCTACTCTTAAAGGAATTTGCTTCTCGGTAAGCCAATTCTTTCCTTTCACCCCCCACTGGAAGGGAGACAAAAATGAAAATTATAGACTGCTTCCCCCTAAACTTGTACCCAGTCACCTGAACTTGATTAGTGATTAAGACAGAGACTGATTTTTTCATACAAACTTTCAAATGCCACAGGTTTATAGACTGGTCTGATGCACAAGCTCATCAGACGTTTTACTGCTGGCTTAGATGTATGTGAACTTGCAGATGGATGGATGACTTGCAGTTTTACATCCTTTTTAAAAGTATTTGAGTCATATCAGGACAAAAGAAAGCTGATAATGAAAGGCTGTGTGAAGTGGAACTCTGTTTATGGTTGAAAAGATTTCGGCCTCCAGCTGGTATTGAACCCAGGACTGCTAGATCATCAGGCCAGTGTTTAACCCACTGAGATAATGTGGCTCCTGAACTTGCAGGTAATATTTGCTATCATGATTCAAAGCCATCCACTATAGATATATGTCCTTTGTCTTGCTGTTTGTCATTCCTTCATGTTCACTTCATTTTCCATTTTTTTGGTTGGCTGGTTAACATTCTGGGTCCGTTTGTTAAAAACTAAAGATGTCAGTACAAATGCACTGTATGCTAAAACATAGCCAGTTTTGCAGAAAATGTAAGGAGCTGTTTTACTGCAAATGCTCCTCATCAATACAGTGCACTTGAGTTTTGAGTACTGGCAGACAACAAATCACTGACCAGCAATTTACTAGGTTAACAATTCTCTGAACAACTAGGCCTAGGACATGGCTTAGCTGCAGACATTGTAAATGCTGTAATTTTCATGTGCTTTTTACGTTTTATGGTGTTTATTTATTGCATTAAATACAGTCCATGTACAAACATACAAACAGTATCCAATTTTCTGACATTCATCATCTAGAATGTCCCTAATATCTACATCAGTCTTGTGGAATTCTGCTATATGATGAGTTTATCACCTCCAAAACAATTGCAAACATCTAGGTCAGTCTCATAAGATGGCTGTAGATTTTTAGAGATTTTTTTTTGGAATGACCAAATACAGTAGGTGTTTCTTTATAATATTTTTGAGACACTTTGTGTTCATTTTCCAAACAAACATGTTGTCGTCCCTCATTAGAACTGCCCCATTGAGGCAGTTATTAAATGGGACTACAACATGCTTCATGAAGAAATATAAGAACATCCAAGAAGTATCTACAAGAGGTTGCAATGTACCCAGTTGCAAAAGCAGCCTCAAGCTTCCAGATTAACAGTGTCTGCATGTGTAGCAGTAATAGATATATGAAACCCTTGTACTGCCATGCAGTTCATGCCAGCCTTTAGCGATGTGGTAGAGTGATCCATTTTTGTGCAAGGGGACCCTAGTTTAATTCTCCACTAGACTATAAATATTCTTTATGAGTCTGTGACACCTTTGAGTCTGTTATTTGTGTTAAAATTATAAGAATTTCAAACAGAGAATTGATGATTTTAAAATGGAAGGGGTGTATAAGTAGTGATGTACAAATGATACACTTGTACTGCCTTGCAATAAAAAGCCAGCCTCCACTGAAATTCTGTTGAGTGTTTAGGAGTTCTGTGGCCCCAGTTAGATTCCTGAGATGGCAAGCCTTGTGGTTACACAAAATTTGATGCTTGTTGGGGAGAAACTGACTAAGTGTAAAATTTCACTTCAATATACAGGCTACAAATACATGTAGTACACAACAGCACTGAACAGAAGCCAGGATCTTATTTAGTTCATCTCCTGAGAAGAGACTCAATGTATTTCTTCGGCCATAAAAGGGTGTTTTACCATCTCTAATCAATCTTATGCAATTCTGCTTTGAAAAGGGGTTTTTGAGTCTAAAACAATTCCAAAACAATAAGATCCATCTTAAAAGGGGGATCTACATTAATTTTTTGGAATAGGTTTTGGATACAACCATTACCCACCCCCACCCCCTTTTTATAACCAAACAAATGTGCAAATATAGAGATGTTGCAACTGTGGATGCACGGATGGAATGACTAACAGAAAATGCCAGACAAGGACAACAAGTACTAACCAAGAGTCTTTCATGTTTGATATCATCTGTTGAGTCATCATCAAACAGGTCTGTGAGTTCACCTGTCTGGTCTATCATGGACAGGAAGTCATAACAGAGTTTTCTCCTCTTGCTTACATGGTGCTTCTCCACTGAAGAAAGAAAAAAATAGCCATCAGAGGAGATGGCAAATCCCCCGACCAAAGACCCCCATGGGCCTTGGTAAAAAGGGTGCACTTCAAAACACATATTAGTAATATATTGTCGTTCTTTTATGCTTCTGATTGACATTAACTGTTAACAGATGCATGATTATCTAACACTCAGACTAAAACAGTATGCTTGACTGCTAAAAAGAGGTAATATCTCAAACAGCCACCATATACACAAATGTATAGCATACAATACATTCAACTTTCAAAATGTGTGAATAACTTCTAAAGTACAAGCCCTACAAATCTAATTTTGAGCTCTCTAGTAAGTGAATTTGGACAAAGAAATCCAAATCTGGAAAAAAAAAAATTTTGTTTTTGGGGGGGGGGGGGGGGGGGGGGGGGGGGGGGGGGGGGTGCGTGCGCGGGAGGGGTCGCGAGAATGTGGAGGGGTAAGAGAGAGTTAGGAACACTGATAAGATATCACAGCATAATCATCAATATTCTAAAAGGTACACGGTTATTCAAATTCTGGAGCTGGCCAGGATTATACAGTTATGGAGCAGTGACTCAAACAGCAGCTCAAACTACCAAAGGGAAATAATTCACTGAGTCTAAAAGCAAGACTTATCATTCATGTATGAGACAAATTGTCATGACCTGTTCTGCATATCTGTGAAGTATCATGAAAATATTTCAAAAGGTATTCAAGCTATGTAGCGAACACCTAAAATCATCAAAGGGAAATAACTCCAAAAGTAAGAAAGCAAGAGTTGTCATTCTTATTCGCGACACATCATCATGACCTGTTCTACATATCTGTGAAATATCATGAAAATATTCCAAAAGGTATTCAAGTTATAGAGCGGACACGAAATCAGACCTAAAACCATCAAGGGGAAATAACTCAAAAAGTAAGAAAGCAGGAGTTGTCATTCTTGTTCGCGACACATCGTCATGACCTGTTCTACATATCTGTGAAGTATCATGAAAATATTCCAAAAGGTATTCAAGTTATAGAGCGGACACGAAATCATACCTAAAATGATCAAGGGGAAATAACTCAAAAAGTAAGAAAGCAAGAGTTGTCAATCTTTTTCGCGACACGCCGTCATGACCTGTTCTACATATCTGTGAAGTATCATGAGAATATTCCAAAGGGTATTCTAGTTATAGAGCGGACACGAATCTGCCAAAAAATCACACCTAAAACTATCAAGGGGAAATAACTCAAAAAGTAAGAAAGCAAGAGTTGTCATTCTTGTTCGCGACACATCGTCATGACCTGTTCTACATTTCTGTGAAGTATCATGAAAATATTCCAAAGGGTATTCAAGTTACAGAGCGGACACGAATCTGCCAAAAAATCACCAAAGGGGAGATAATTCAAAAAGTACAATAGCAAGAGTTACCATTCTTGTACGCGACACATCGTCATGACCTGTTCTACATAACTGTGAAGTATCATGAAAATATTCCAAAGGGTATTCAAGATATAGAGCGGACAAGAAAGTGTTTACGGACGGACGGACGGACAGACGGACGGACGGACGGACGGACGGACGGACGCCAGGCTCATCGCTATATCCCCCGAACCACAAATATAATGGTTAGGGATGTATGAAATTTCACAATTTTGAATGACAGTGGATATGTTGGCTATACATTAACAAATATTCCGTCTAATGCGAGGTCTCGCCTGTCTGCACATTGTCACTGAACAGCGCTAAACCAGAAAACTCCATGCAAAATTTACGCCGCTGATGCTGATGACACTGGAAAAGTAATACAATGTGCATAGTCGCAGGTGAGAAAAATAGGGTAGAGTCGGGTAACTTCAGACAGCAGGTAAATTTTGGACAGTGACATTGTTTCCTTCATATATCAGTTTTGAATTAAACTAAAACTAACTGAACAAACATATTATGGCCCGGTAAGTGATGTCATTATGAGCCATCTCATCTGGATTTTCACTGTTTGCAATGGTATGTCCGAATTTACTCGCTGTCCGAAGTTACCCAACTCGACCTTATCCAACCAATTCTGACTCAGTCCTAAACTGGAAAAGTACTGGATGATTAACCTGTGCAAACTTTATACGTATTTTGTATTAGGCATATATTTTACCTCTCATTAGAACATCACAACCACCGGTTTCTAATAAAGGACAACAAAATTTAATGTTATACCATATTTGCCAGAAAACACCAAATTTAGCAAGAAATATTTTGTTTCATTACCCAACCCACTATATGTGGAGTATTATATACTCGAGGACTTTAAAAACGCCTCACCCGAAAGAAATTGAAATGCTGCATTTTTTTTATTATCAGCTAAAATAAAACTGATGATAAATAAAACTGCATATATACATGTATATCAAATGCATTAGATAATTATCAGTACAATTGTAGAATTTAAAATGTTTAAATACACGCAACAAAGATAAAAAGGTGTTTCAAAACCTGGGATTTCACCAAAACAGTTTTAATGCACTGTCCGAATGCTTACCGGAGTATAGCGTGGTTCCCGTCTTCCACTCTATTTCAACAATTACTGAATTGAAGCGAGGTAAACAAAGCTCGTAGAATGCAACTAGAAACATGGTAACTAACAGGGCCCCGCCTTTATGAAACTGTTGACGACATTTAAGTCACATGTGCCCAACCAGAAATAACAATACCAGCTTTCTATTATCATGTTGTTCCTTCATATTCAATATGTTGTTTGAAATTAAGCCTCTGGTAGTGTGATTAAGATATGGGCAAGATACACAATCATGATTGATTAAAACATGGGCAACAACTCTGTGAAGCAGGAAACTGATGTTACCATTCTTGCATTCTCCACACCTTCAGATTATCTAATGATGCTTTATATTTGTACCAAATTTTATAAAAATATCTTCAAAGGCTGTAAAGTTATACAGCAGACAAGATCTCCATACCTAAAATAACAAAGGGAAGGTGTAGTTATGGTTCCTTTTCTCTGCACATTGTCTGATACTATTTATATTTGTACCAAGTTTTGTGAAAATATCTTAAACAGTTTTAAAGTTAGAGAGCAAACACGTTTTCTAGACTGTAAACTACCAAGGGGAAATGTAATTGAAGTTACAGTTCTTATTCTCTGCTCACTGTCTGATGATGCTTTATATTATGTACAAGTTTTATGAAAATATCTTTGATGGTTTTAAGGCTATAGAGCTGACATGATTTTTATTTAAAATTACAAAGGGGCATAATTCAGTAAACAAGGCCTGTCACAGGGACAGGATAACTCGCCTAACAGCGCCTTGCCCATCACATAAAAAACTTAAACGCCAATGCCAACGCCGGGGGTAGTGCAATAGCTCTTCCTGAACTTCGTTCAGGCGAGCTAAAAGTGTAGGCAGAGTTTGGATTCTAGTTCTCTGCACATTGCCTGATTACACTTGTACCAAGTCTTGTGAAAATATCTCTAATGCTTTCAGAATTAAAGAGCTGACACGATTTCTGTACTCAAAATTTCAAAGGGGCATAATTCAGTAAATAATGTAGGCAGAGTTATGGTTTTTGTTCTCTGCATATTGACTGATTATGCTTGACATTTTTACCAAGTCATATGAAAATATCTCTTAATGGTTTTAAAGTTATGAAACAGACATGATTTCTGTACTCAAAATTACAAAGGGGTATAATTCAGTAAATAATGTAGGAACAGTGATGGTTCTTGTTTTCTGCACATCGTCTGACAATGCTTTACATTTGTACCAAGTCTTGTGAAAATATCTTTATTGGTTTCAGAGTTATAGAGCAGACACAATTTCTGCACTCAAAATTTCAAAGGGGCATCATTCAGTCAACAATGTAGGCAGAGTTATAGTTCTTGTTTTTTGCACATCGCCTGACAATGCTTTACATTTGTACCAAGTCTCGTGAAAATATCTTTATCGGTTTCAGAGTTATGGAGCAAGACACGATTTCTGTATTCAAAAATACAAAGGGGCATAATTCGGTAAATAATGTAGGCAGAGTTATTGTTTTCTGCACATCGTCTGACAATGCTTTACATTTGTACCAAGTCTTGTGAAAATATCTTTATTGGTTTCAGAGTTATAGAGCAGACACAATTTCTGCACTCAAAATTTCAAAGGGGCATCATTCAGCCAACAATTTAGGCAGAGTTATGGTTCTTGTTTTTTGCACATCGCCTGATGATGCTTTACATTTGTACCAAGTCTCGTGAAAATATCTTTATCGGTTTCAGAGTTATGGAGCAAGACACGATTTCTGTATTCAAAAATACAAAGGGGCATAATTCGGTAAATAATGTAGGCAGAGTTATGGTTCTTGCTCTCTGCACATTGTCTGATGATGCTTTACATTTGTACCAAGTCTTATGAAAATATCTTTATAGGTTTCAGAGTTATGGAGCGACTCGATTTCTGTACTCAAAATTACAAAGGGGCATAATTCAGTAAATACTGTAGGCAGAGTTATGGTTCTTGTTCTTTGCACATCAACTGATGATGCTTTACATTTGTACTATGTCTCGTGAAAATATCTTTAAGGGTTTCAGAATTATGGAGCGGACTCGATTTCAGTACTCAAAATTACAAAGGGACATAATTCAGTTAATGATGTAGGCAGAGTTATGGTCCTTGCTCTCTGCACATTGTCTGATGATGATTTACATTTGTACCAAGCCTTATGAAAATATCTTTAACGGTTTCAGAGTTACGGAGCGGACACGATTTCTGTAATCAAAATTTCAAAGGGGCATAATTCAGTAAAAATTGTAGACAGAGTTATGGTTCTTGTTCTCTGCACATCGTCTGATGATACTTTACGTTTGTACCAAGTCTCGTAAAAATATCTCTAACGGTTTTAGAGTTATTGAGCGGACACGAAATGATGACAGACGGACGGACGGACAGACGGACGGACAGACGGACGGCCAGATAGACGGACAAGGTGATTACTATAGGGCCTCCGCAGACTTCGTCTGGCGGGGCCCTAATAATGGCATTTTCAACTTAGCATCAAACTTCGAAACCGACAGCAATAAATTCACTTAAACAGTATTTTACGGCTCACAGTGGTCTACTATACAACCGCCTGTAGTCAAAATGTGGATCCTAGAGTTCTTTAGAATGGAGTCAATGACGCTGACGCTATTTACTGCGCTTCGTGTGGGTATCAAAGTATCCATCAATGTTGACAGATGCTTAGAAAGTAAATCTGTAAGTTGTTTGTATCGAATGCGGTTCATGTGAAGTTAAAGATGTCAAATTACATTATTTTCCAGAAAATCACTTTTTAGATCCCAATTTATGTGTTCCAGTTTTCAATTTACGCTTTCGGACAATACATAAAGTCATGGCGACTTTAATATTGTGTTTTTGCTGTAGGATATCTTTCATGGCAAAGCTGGAATCGACTTCAGGGGCTGTAACATAAATAGTTGTAAATAAAATTAAGGGGCAGTGACGCTGACCGGTTAAGTGCAAAGGTTGTCACTCCTGAAACAAATTCCTGCAAATTCTTTAACTTGATTAGTTTTACAATTTCTAATAAATAGAGGATATTTGACTTTTTCAGTGTAAGATCGATTTTTATTTCACCGAATGAACACCAAAAGCAGTGTTTTCACGAGTGGCGAAGCCACGAGTGAAAATACCACTTTCGGTGTTCATGAGTGAAATAACAAGAATTCCGCAGAATGCTATGTCAGACCTGCCTTGCTCTTCAACAGTAGCAGAGATCATGGTTTGATTAGCTTTGATGAATTCATGTATCAAATTTGAGGGAAATGGACTTGCAAGCTTAGAAGAATGCAGTTCTGGACATAAAATTCAACAGTCAACAGAGTATGAAATAATCATTTAAAGTATAAAGTAGTTAAACAATCCAACAGACCAGCTTAAGAAAACATTTTATGCCATCATTCCTGATGATGGTAAGTGGGTTAGTTTGTGAGAAATATACTTTAATGCTAGAGTACATACAAATGTGGATGCCAGGTTGACCTACAAATTTTCAAAGCCAACAAAGCATGAAATATACATCAAGCATAAGGTTTGATGCTTATACCATTGTGTTTAAAAAGAAATGGACTTAAATGCTAGGGTCAATGCAATGTTGGAGGTAAGATTTACAAAGTCAGCAGCCCTTGAAATAAAGGTCAATGGCAGAAGGAAGTGCAACATCCCTTGAGATCTTTTTATGATAAAACTTTTTGCCAAGTTTGATGATTCTAGGTTTCATACTTTAAGAGAAATGGACCGACAGGCTAGGGTCAATGTAATTTTTGACGTGAAATTTTACGATGTCAGCAGAGGGTTAAATATAGATCAAGGGTAGAAAAAAGTGCAACATGCCTCAGGAACAGTCTAAGAAGAAACTTAGTACTAGGTTTGATGATTGTAAGTATCATAGTTTGAGAAAAATGGACTTAACCACAAGGGTCGAGGTAATTTTGGACATTAAATTTTACGAAGTCAGCAGAGCATGAAATATAGGTCAAGGATAGAAAAACATGCCTCAGGAACAGTCTAAGAAGAAACTTAGTACCAGGTTTGATGATTGTAGGTATCATAGTTTGAGAGAAATGTACTTCACCACTAGGGTCGAGGTGATTTTGGACATTAAATTTTACGAAGTCAGCAGAGCATGAAATATAGGTCAAGGATAGAAAAACGTGCAACATGCCTTGAGAACATTCTGAGAAGAAACTTTATACCAGGTTTGATGATTGTAGGTGTCATAGTTTGAGAGAAATGGACTTAACCACTAGGGTCGAGGTAATTTTGGACATAAAATTTTACGAAGTCAGCAGAGCAAGAAATATAGGTCAAGGGTAGAAAAAAGTGCAACATATCTAGAGAACATTCTACAAAGAAACTTTATACCAGGTTTGCTGATTGTAGGTATCGTAGTTTGAGAGAAATGGACTTAACCACTAGGGTTGAGGTAATTGTGGACGGAGGGACGGAATGACTGACGGACGGACAGACGGAAAAGTGAACTCCTATATCGCACCTTGCTAAAGCAGGTGCGACAAAAATTCATCTTACACTGAAAAAGTCAAATTTTCTATTTCTTTTATGCTTGAAAATCGCAATAATTCTGTTTATTCAAGAGCGGCAGCCATGACGACAGAAACACAACCTTTTTTCTAGCAGTTTTGCGTCAATTTTGATGCTTCCAGTGTGTTTATCGGGTATGATATTGGTTGTAAACAAAGTTTGCAACTGAAAAATAGCTCCAAATATCATTTTGATAAACAGATCTCAAGAAATTTGCCAAGAAAGAATGCCTACAGGAGGCTTAGGCGGCCTGACGTCGCGTGCATTAGCAATGCTACGTAAGCGCTTTAAGTGACGTCATTAACGTCGTAATGACGTGCAAACATGCGTGACGTAATTTTTGTCAGGCCAAATAAGATTTAGCCAATTTATCAACAAAAATCTTGAGGCTATTTCACAAAAATCCTATTTCTGAAACAGTGAAATCGAACGTGATAATTTCACTGTTTGAAACAGTGAGATTATCAGTTTCGATTTCACTGAGAAATCTCTATAATTCATTGAAAAGTATAAAAGAAAACCTAGTCATATTTTATAACATGAAATATGGAATTACTACAATAAATCACATTTTGGGGCGAAGGGTTTTTAAAGTCCTCGAGTATAGTTTTGACTGTCTACTGTAGTATTTGCTTTCATTGCATGTTATGGCCTGGTAAGTGATGTCACGCACTAAGGCATTACCCAAAGGCAGCGGTCAGCATTTTTCGCTACTGGTTGGTCACGTGCTACGTATTATCAGATGCAGCAAGAGCTTTTTTGCATTGTGGAGACATGCTTTTACATTGGTTGGGAAATAAAACAACTTTTTTAGGCCTTCCATAGGCAACAGTCAAATCTATCGCCCGCAATGCTGTGGACAACCTGATGCCATATCCCTCTCGGCCTTACAGCCTCACGCGATAGTGCATTGGGTCATATACAGCACCTCTAGGCAATATATTTGACTACTGCCCATTTAGACATGAAATAGTTGTATCATGTCCAAAGTCAACATCAATGATAAAATAGCAATACCAGAGCTCCAGATAAGTGTGGACATTGAGGATAATTCAAAGATAATTTTTCTTATTTCTCAAAACATACATTGTGACCCCTCATTAGAACTGTCTCGACAAGACAGTTCTATTAAGGGGTCACAACATATGTTTTTATGGAAAAATAAGGAAAATTATTGCTAAATTACACCTGTTCCCAATTTTTATCTGAAGTGTTGGTTATACCACAGGAAAAAATCCACTTGCTAAAGCTTATGGATTATGTCCTTGTACAGGTGGATGACAAACCCTGATATAACTGTTACTGAATGTAAATTGGTACACTTTCAAGGGAAGCAACTCTGTCATTTTCATTTCTGCCGCTCTTATTAACTGGGGTCAACTCTTGAAGGACAGAAATTTGCTCCTCTAGAAGCATATTCTTTCCTTTAGGAGAAGACCCCTTTTTGAAAGGGTTTTGTTATCCAGGGAAGCAAATAGGAAGTCCTGAAATCTGTTCCCATTTGTTGGTTGGTTGGCTGGTTGTTTTGGGTTTAACAGCCCTTTGAGACAGTATTTCAGTCTATATTGGGCCGTCTCCCAGAGAGGGGGAGAAAGAAAAAAATAATGATAGACGAGAGAAAACAAATATCCGAACGATCCCCACCTGCACCTACTGCAAGCACAGCAGGCCCTTGCCCTTCTTTTATCCAAATAAGTAGTACGCCACAGCACTGGAAATTTTAACCAGCACCATCGCCCGACCATCACCCCGTTCCCACTTGTAAAAATGGTGGATAAACACGCAGGTGTACCCATTTACCTTTACACAGGCAACCAACACACCTTATCCATGTATTGTCAATAAATATTCCCCTTATCTGGAGCACTCAATTTGAGCCTTGACACGACATAACCAACAAGCAAATTCGGTGAATTTATATCCCCCGCCGAAGTGGCCCTGACTCATTAATTATGGTTTACTTAAAAGTTTCATATAATTTTGTTCACTGGACTGAACTTGTGGAATGTAAATCAAATCAAGGACTATTACTCTGGCATAAGTGAGACATAAGCTGAAGCTGTTCTTAAACACTTGCCTCAATATCACTTCACTATAATGATACATTTTTAATTCAGTTTCAAGAAATTTTGTTCAGTCCAGTATCTAAGTCATGGCTAATTTGTAGATTTTAAATCAATTCAAGGGCATTAAATCATGCACTACTGATGCAATTATAATCAAATTCAATGTGCACTGCTCTGTCAAGACAATACATAATTATTTTAAGTTTGATGAAATTCCATTCATTGGTTACTTAGTTATGACATAATTTGTTGATTTTAAACCAAGTCAAGGGCAATAACTCATTGCTAACTAAAGCGATTTCGACAAAACGTAAGATGCATCAATGTGTTATGGTGATGGGTATTTGGTAAAAGTTTCATAGAATTTTTTTCACTGATTACTTAGTTATGGCTAAATGTGTCAATTTCAAATTGATTCAAGGGCAATAATTCATGAACTTCTGATGCCATTCTGATGAAACTTTATGTGCATAACCACCTTATGGTGATACATATTAAGTTTTAAGTTTCATGAAATTTTGGTAATTGGTTACTTAGCTACGGCTCATTTTACTGGTCAATTCAAGGGCAATAACTCATGCATTCCTGAAGCCAGTCTGACGAAATCTGACATGCATCAGCAGATTATAGTGTTACATATTTATTTTAAGTTTCATGAAATCCTGTCCAGTGGTTACTTAGTTATGGTTCATTTTATTGATTTTAAAACAATTCAAGGGCAATAACTCCTGCATTACTGAAGCCAGTCCAATGAAACTTGACGTGCATCAGCGGGTTATCGAGATATATACTTATTTTAAGTTTCATGAAATTCGGTCCAGTGGTTACTTAGTTATGGCTCCGGACGGACAGACGGACTGAAGGACGGACGGACGGACGGACGGACATGGAGAAACCTATATCCCTCCGCCTTCGGCGGGGGATACCAAAGCGGCATGCAAAGACTCTGATCAGCCTGGGCATCTGCCCGGTCTGCTCAGAATCTTTGCTGTCTGCATGGAGCTAGCTAAGATCCTAAGCTATCCTTTAAGCACACAGGGAAGACTCTGACTGGACTGGGCAGCTGCCCAGGTTGATCTGCATCTGCATCTTTGCAAGGTGCAGGTGCCATTTTGTTGTTTTTGTCGTGTTGTGTCTCAAATTTTGTAAAACAGACACCTACCATGTTCCACAGGCTCATCTTCATCCACACTGGTAGTTCTGGATACAGCAGACTTCATGTCCCTGAACTTCATGTATCTTAGCAACCGACGCAACTTCACCTGGAAACAAACAGTAGCAATTTGTTATACAGCAGATTTCATGTCCCTGAACTTCATGTATCTTAGCAACCGACGTAACTTCACCTGTCAGGTGTCTGATGAACCAAGGCAGGACCAAGGGCTCGACCCCCAAACCTGTTAAGCCCCCCAGTATTTTCATTGCTGGCCATCCCAAGGCAGCACTTCTGTTTTGGTTCTTCTTGGTTGTTTCATATGTTATTTGTTGCTTTGACTGTTTTGATATATGGTTTGTTATGTTAAGGCTAGCCCTGGCATTAAAACATTGAAAATAGGTAAAAATAGATGTTTAATGTTTTACGTATCTTTGTTCTTATTATCAGGGTAGGTGCTTTTTGTAAGACGGTTGTGTGGGCGGTGGTTGTTTTTGTTGCGTTGAACAACTAAGTATCTGATGAACTAAGGCAGAACAAAGGCGAGGGTTGGTCAACCACAGACTGGTTAAGCCCCCCAGTAATTTCATTACTGGCTGTTCCAAGGCAGCAGTTCTGTTCTGGTTCTTGGTTGTTTTATGTGTTATTTGTTGTTAAGTCTGTTATCGATATATTGTTTGTGATGTTCAGGCTACATAGGAAATGGCTGTTCACCTGGCTGCCACTGTTGTTGTCTTTTGTGGTGACTAATTTTGTGTTGTCTCTTTCCCACATGGTGTCTTGGGTGGGATCTGGAACTGAATTGTGTCAGTTACTGAGAACTTTCCTCCATACTTTTTCATGTCCATGAACTTCATGTATCTCAGCAACTAGCGTAACTTAACATGGCCCCGAGGTTATAAAACTTTTTTCGTGCTCAACTCTGCTGAGCATGAAATTTCTCTGCTAATAAATATGAAAATGCCAACTAATGTTGGCATTTTCATATTCATAAGTAGAGAAAATTTCATACTCCGCTCAACTGAGCAAGGAAACATCTGTATTTATCAGTAATTTGCTATTTATTAGCAGGTAAAATTTCATGCTCAGCCATGTTGAGCATGAAAAAAGTTTATAACCTTGGGGCCAGGAAACAAACATTAGCTGTTAGTGATACAGGAGATTTTCTGTCCCTGAACTTCATGCATCTTAGAAACTGACGTAACTTCACCTGGAAACAAACATTAGCATTTTCTTATACAGCAGACTTCATGTCCCTGAACTTCATGTATCTTAGCAACCGACATTACTTCACCTGGAAACAAACATTAGCTGTTAGTGAGCTAAGTGGCTCAGCTGACCTGGGTTTGAAACCAGTTGGAGGCCAAACTCTTTCCAACCGTAAACATGGTTCCATTGCATACAGCCTTTCATTATCACCCTCTCATCCTCCTGATGTGACTGAAATACCGTTAAAAGGATGTAAAATCACGTCATCCATACATCAGACAGGCTGTCCCACTATTTATGCTACCTTGTCTTTCCTCATGAGAAACAGTATATCTTCAATACCGATCAGTTTAGACCCTCTTGTACTGGCAACATCCCCGGCCTTGTACATCTGTAAATATAGAAAACATGGTAATAAATATTTCATAAATATACTTTATACTCATTACAGCAAAGGGATAAGTAATGATACTGTAAAAAATTTAAATATTGGGGCAGATGGGTCGGAACAAACAGTGCAGACCCAGATCAGACTGCTCCTAAGGAGCAGTCTGATCAGGGTCTACACTATTTGCCATTTTGGACGCATTGCTGCATTGTAAAAACAAGCTGTTCCAGTTTTAGGACAATAATGGTAATTATTTTAGGTGTCCCAATTTTTTATTTTTTATGGTGATACAGAGATCATAGCTGTACTGGGATCATTACTGTGCAGAGATCATTACTTTTACTATTAAAGAACAGTTATAACTATACAAGACCCAATAAAGTACAAAGATCATTACCATGCTGTGCCGTGTAGCCCAGTGGGTAGCGTGTCTGACTTGAGAGCCAGAGGTCCTGGGTTTGATACCTGGTCTGGCCACTAACTTTCATTTGTCCTTTCCCTGATTCAAGAAGGGCAGTTGTCAGTTACTGGCAAAAGGATGTGCACATAGTACTGGTTAACCGCTTTGGAGGTCTAAGCCTGCCCAGGAATAGTGCGGTTAGGTTAACTGACCATCCCTACATGATCACAGCTGTTTATCGTGGACAACAAAATAACAACAACAACTATGCTGTACAACGATCACGACTATATTATTGATCACTACTGTTCAAGCTTCACAAAAAAAAGATTACTTTACAGAGATCACTGCTGTACAAGATCCAAAACTATATAATCACTTTCTAGATATATCATCATCAGTGTTAAGTTTGAGCAGTATATGAGTTAGAGGAAACCAAATAGATGCAACTGTTATCCTCTCCACATAGCCCCAGTAGCTCAGTGGGTTAAGAGCTGGTTTGCTTATTTAGCGGTCCCAGGTGTAATTCCTGCTGGGGGCGGAAATCTTTTCAAACCTAAACAGGGTTCCACTGCTCACAGCCTTTCATTATCACTCTCCCATCATCCTGATATGACTGAAATACTGTTGAAAAAAATGATCCCATTTCATCCCATCCCATCCCCTTCCCCATCCCCATTTCATCCCATCCCATCTACTATATTAATCCTATTAAATGCTCTAGGGGCGTTGCGTTTCGCCAAATTTAGAGCTACAGTGAAGAAAATCAGCCACTGTCAAAATACCTCCAATATGAAGGTGATGGATATACTTTCAGAGGAAGCAATTCTATCATTTTTGCCTCCCTTCTCAGCAAGGGTCAACCCTTCAAGGAAAGAATTTTCTCCTCTAAGAGTAAACTCTTTCCTTCAAGAGTAGACCCCATTTCAGACAGCTCCAGAGAAGCAAACAGGAATGTATGCAAGTTAATATAACATTAATTCCAGAAAAGAAGCAGGGGTGTTTATTACAGCAGGGGCAATTAGGATTGATATGGTAAATGGGATTCCTTTGCACACAGCCTTTCATTATCAGCCTCCTATTGCCCTGATATGACTAAAATACTGTTGAAAAGGACATATAATCACAAGTCATCCATCTATTCTCTTCTCGGCATACCAAGATCATCAGCTGTTGTTGAACAATCTCCTCCACCAAGACAGCTGACTCATGAAGAGGTTTTCGGCAGTCACCTAATCCGTGCCTGAAAATATACAATTAGAAAATCATACATACCCCTTAAAGCACCAAAAATAAAAATAGTTGAATTTGTAAACAGCATAGATCCAGATGAGGTGGCTCATAATGAGCCCCCTCATCTTGGTCTAAACTGTTTGCCCTCTATTCTTTAAATTTTCAATTTGATATAGCTTGAATGAAATATTTTCTGGCAGTTTTGCATACATAAATTTTGTTATCTGCTTTCTGCTAAGGTATTCAAAGACACTAACTAAATCTGTAATGGAATCTTCTAATTCTGAATTTTAACAAACAAATAATATTTAACAAAACTGTCTGCACAGAGTTAACCCTTAGACTGCTAAGCGCGACTATAGTCGTGCTCGAGGGGTAGGTCACTTTGAGAGCATGTCAGGCACACTAGACATCAAGTGCTCCCCATCATTTGCGGTTGTCCTATGCAGGAGGGAATCTGCTTTCTACTAGAGCAAGGTTTTACCCACCTAATTGATTTGTTGACCTTTAAAACTCGGAGAAAACGTAAAACATTTATGGTATTTTCAACATCAGCTTTTCAGGTGGCTACCCCTACTTACTTGATCCCGATTTTCTGACAACTAGACTTCATCCTTCCAAACTTTCTCTCTTGATAAATATTCAGCAATAACTCCGGCCCTCAGACAAGCAATTACTTTTGTCATACAAAGCATATCATTGGCGCTAATATCTTGTACTATTTTTTTTTTTTTTTTTTTTTTTTTTAAGTGTCTACATCGGTTCCCGCTGATATCATGTGACACCCAAATATGGCAGGTCACGTGACCTTAGTAACTTCCGGAAAATGGCAGCTCACACATCGGCCATATTGAGTGAAATTTTCAAGCGAATCGACCAGAGTGTGTGCAAGTTATGGCCTCTGAGATACCCCTACCCCCATTTTAGGGTCAGGTGAATTATTTTTTCAGCAGTCTAAGGGTTAAAATAGTCAGAACCCTGATCAGACTTCTCGATAAAGCAGTCTGATCAGATTCTATTCCATTTTCGTCATGCAATTCAATTCCAATATTTCTGACAAAAATGTTAACTGTTACTATGGACATATCTGCTGTTTTCTTGCCAGTTGCCATTCAAAAATCAAATTTTAGAAAGAGAATTAACAACATCCACACTCAGCAATTCAGCATAGACATAGTTGTCTCCCTTATATTAAAGTGTGGGCTAGAATAGAATAGAATAGAATAAATCTGCCATTTAACTTTGCTGCTATTAAGTGCAGTATTTAGCAATTAAATGGCTATTACCACTTTAATAACTTGGCTCTTTGTCAGAACCTTATGGAACAATTGATTTTTAATGACTTAGAAGTCTGTAACGTTTTTATGCACTGAATGTAACTTTTTACATATCATGGAAAATTTGCTACTAGAAAATACATATTCCTAAGACAACAGTTGAACTGCTATGTGAGCTACAACACGACAAAACAAGAGCTGTCGCCTGACAGCATAGCTCGCCTGAATTGGTGCTTGCCCATCACACAGCTGCTATGGTGGTGTGGACTGCTATGCATAAAACTTCAGGCAAGCTTGTCCATAATGAAAACACATTTATAAACAAAAGCTATCTCAGAAATAAGTCTTAAAAATAAAATTAAAATGAAAAGAAAATGAAATGAGTTTCAAAGTACGTGAGCTTGAGGTAAAAAAACTGACGGGTAGGGGGGGAGGGGGGTTGGGGTTGGGGGGGTTGGGGGGGGGGGGGGGGCTACTAGCATGTATCAAAACCCTGAACCATTATCTAACATCAGTCCAAGTATTAGTATCAACTGAGTCCATCATCGTGGCACTGTGAAATTATGTCTTCATAAATATATAACTTTAACCAAAATCTTTAAGACAAAATTCTAAGTCGATGACCTTGACTTCAAGGTCATCCAGTGGGGTAAGTATAAGGTGTTTTGTAAAAACTCAAAAAAGAGTCTAACATCAGTTCGAGTATAAACTAAATCTCTGCAAAGCATTATGAATCAGTATGCAATTACAAAACTTTAAAAAAGACAAAAATTTCCCAAGTCCCTGACCTTGACATCAAGATCACTGAGCGGGGTTGGGGTAGTACATGTACTCTGTAGATCTAACTACAGTGCAAATATAAAAAGAATTCATCTATGGGTTCAGGAGATATGTGTCTTTAAAAACTTTTAACCAAAACATCCAATCAATAAAAAGACAATATTCTAAGTCCGTGACCTTGACATCAAGGTCACAGAGGGGGGTGGGGGTAGTACCTTCGAAAACTTTAGACCAATATCTAATTTTAGTGCAAGTATCAAAGGAATCCATCCATGGGTTAAGGAGATATTGGGCTTTATAAAACTTTAACCAAAACATCCAGTCAAAAAAAATACCAATTTTCTAAGTCCATGACCTTGACATCAAGGTCATGGAGTGGGGTGGGGGTGGTACCCTGTTAAACCTTAGACCAATATCTAACTACAGTGCAAGTATCAAAAGAATCCATCCATGGGTTAAGGAGATATAGGTTTTTAAAAAACTTTAACCAAAACATCCAGTCCAAAATACCCAAATTTTCTAAGTCCATGACCTTGACATCAAGGTCACTGAGTGGGGTGGGGTGGTATCCTGTAAAACTTTGGACCAATATCTAACTACAGTGCAAGTATCAAATGAATCCATCCATGGGTTAAGGAGATATAGGTCTTTAAAAAACTTAAACCAAAACATCCAATCCGGACGCCGACGCGGACGCGGACGCGGACGCCGACGCCGTGGTGACAACAATAGCTCTTCCTGAACTTTCGTTCAGGCGAGCTAATCACAAAAGTCTTGGTGGGAAGTAGAATCACGCCGACAGTCAAGGTAGGCAGCCATGTATCATGCACAGCAGTCTCGGCTGGAAGCAAGAGGTCATGGATGGTCTTGGCAGAAGCAAAAACTGAGGGACAGTCTTAGCAGGCAAGAAGGCAAAACTGGTGGACTAGTTTATATCCTGTGATGAATATATAGCGAATGGGGCTATACTATTAAATTAACACTGAAACAGATCAAGATTATTTTTTTAATTTTTGCTTTACATTTCATTCTGAAACATAAGTGAGACTCTAAGGCCGCGTTTACAAGAGCAAAGTTTCTATGAGAAAGTATATGACAAACATTTTGCGTTTACACAGAGCAAATTATTTGTTAAAGAAAATGTGCCATAGAATCTTTGTCACATAAACTTTGGCAATGAAATATTTGCTGCAGTGTTCACACGACCAATTATTATTCATCAAAGTTAGGGCGCATTTACACGACTAAAGTTTCTATGACAAAGTAGGTTTGTCACAGAAAAATTTGCTCGTGTAAATGCCAAAATATGACAATGTTTCTTTGACAAATATATATGGTAAAGTTACTTCGATGAATTAAATTTGAATTAAATTTGTCCGTGTAAATGGAGAACTTTGCTAAAGATTATGTAACAAAGAACATTGCTACAAGCGTGGAAAATGTGATGAAGATTTAGTTTCATAGCTGCAGGTAACTTTGACGAATAATATTTGGTCGTGTGAACACTGCAGCAAATATTTCATTGCCAAAGTTTATGTGACAAAGATTCTATGGCACATTTTCCTTAACAAATATTTTGCTCCGTGTAAACGCAAAATGTTTGTCATACTTTCTTTGTTAAAGTTTCTGTGACACAGAAACTTTGCTCGTGTAAACACGCCCTTACCTGCAGCAATGAAACAAAATCTTTGTCACATTTTCCATGCTTATAGCCAAGTTCTTTGTAACATAATCTTTAGCAAAGTTCTCCGTTTACACGGACAAATTTAATTTATCGAAGTAACTTTACCATATATATTTGTCAAAGAAACATTGTCATATTTTGGCATTTACACGAGCAAATTTTTCGGTGACAAACCTACTTTGTCATAGAAACTTTGGTCGTGTAAACGCGCCCTAAGTCTTTTGGAAATCCTCCCAGAAAGGGAACTGTTACCTCGAGTCTACATAAATGTAATACCGTATTAACCCTAATAAATGCCCCTGCTCTTATAAATAACCCCTGCTTCTTTTCCCACGATAATATGATATTAACTTGCATGTTTTCCTGTTTGCTTCTCTGGATGAGGTAGCTCTTTGAAATTGGGTCTACTCCTAAAGAAAAGAATTTGCTCCTAGATGAGCAAATTCTTTCCATTAAGAGTTGACTCCCATCCCTACAGCAAGAAAAGGCTGCAAAAATAGTAGTTACTTTCAATGAATATACCTAATCAACTAAATACTGTTTATTAGAGGTAGTTTGGCAAGGGCTGAGTAACTACAATTAAGACTCTAAATAACGCCCCCTTTTTGTAAAATGCAACGCCCCCGGGGGGGTTAATAGGATTAATATGGTATTTGCAAAGATTCTCAAATCATTCTGTAAACTGGAAATTGCAACAGTTTTATTTTTGCAAAACATCAGATTCGTGATTCATGAAGTTTCGTAAAAATCAAATCTTTTGCAAATCTGTTCTGATTTACAGCATCATCAGTTAGCTGTAGCCAAGATTAGTTTTGGGTCTATTTTAACATAAATTCCTGGTATGTTGTAAGAATTACCAAAACAAAAACAGGTCATTAACAACTGAAGAGTTATTTTCAGTTTATTAGGGGTTCAGGTACTGACTAGCAAAACAGTGTTAATGACTGTCGGTGTGTTATTTTAATTAACAGCATATTTGTGGACAAGAAGATGCATCATAATTGATTCCACTGAAACACAATCTGGTTAAGTAGTTTTTATCATATGATGGGTACAGAATGCATAACTGTGTGTGTTGCTTTGATGACAAAATAATGATTACCACACACACTCTTGTACTGATTGAAGAATCTGCTAATCTGAATCAAACTTGGATGAACTTACCAAGTTTACCGTAAGTTCGTAAGTATATTTTTCCAAGAAATTGGAACACAAAAGCCATTTTTCTACATGCTCATTCAGTTTATTTATTAATTTTTTGTTGTTGTTGTTGATGAAGCTATATTTTCTACAGCCCTTTCAGGACTATTTCACTTTAATCGAGCAGACTGTAAAGCAAAGATGGACAAAAGTGGAGTTCCCAGTGAACTAAAAATATTTTCTGTTTTCAGCTTTTTTTTTTCTGATGAAAAACAGATGTCCCCCACCACCCATCCCGAGGAGAGGCATTCCCCACTGTGTTGAGAGATACAGTCCTCCTGTGACTTGAAAATGGGTAAAAGTCACTGAAATGAGGTTAAGGTCACCAAAACATATTCAGCTATTGTGGTATTGTGTGTGTGTATGGGTGGTGGGGTGGTGGAGGGGAGGAAGGGGAGGGAGACAGGGAGAGGGTTATAAAAGTATAAAAATAGCCTTGTAAGACTGTGTCCAAACTTTCTCATTTTCTTTATTTCTTCCATACACATAACTTTTAACTTCAGTCTACTACAGTATTCTTGCAGCATCAAAAATAGTGGCATCTGCTTCAGACAAGGAATTACATTAACATTTGACCAGTGAAAACATGACCTTTGGTCTGTTCATTTGAAGTCTCTCTGTAGTTATCCCAATAGCAATGTTACCCTGACCTCCAATGACACTGGGCAGTCATTTGTGTCAACATGAACTTTGACCCATTTGAACTTTGACATGCAGAAATCATCTGTAATGCCTCCTTTTAAATCCCTCAGATGACAGCTAAATTCTGTCCTTAAATGGTGTCTAGAATCACTTTTAGCCAACAGCTTTTGCCTTTAAATGAAAGTTTTTTTTTCCCCTGATCATTGTGTAGAACACAAGGCAGCGAAAGGAGAGGGAAGGGCTCTGCCTTTCATATGCTTTGCTGTGCCCAAGACACAGTGGGCCTCTAACCCCCCACTGCCCCTAGTGCTATGGGAAACCTTTACCTTTACCTTTTATACAGACAAGCTTTTTCACTTTGTAAGTCAACAGGAATTTCAAGGGGCCATTAATAGTATGTCTCTCAGTGCTCCAGATAAGAAGGGGTAACAGAGATAATTTTGGGATAATTAGCCATATTTCTCCACAAAAACATATTTTGTGACCATCATTAGAACCGTCTCGTCGAGACGGTTCTAATGAGGGGTCACAACATATGTTTTCATTGAGAAATAAGAAAAATTATCTTTGAATTATCCTCAATACCCCCTCTTATCTGGAGCTCTGTCTCTAAAATTCCAACTTGTCGGAGGTCTAGTGCAGATCTGCATGTTTTGGACACATTACTGCATTGTAAAGCCAAACTTAGATCACTGTGAATGAGTTCTAGAAAAATATACTTTCCACCAATGGCCAGAAACAAAAAAATATTGAATTTGCAAACAGGGTGGATCCAGATGAGGTGGCTCATAATGAGCTGCATCTGGATAAACAGTGGCTGTTTGTCTTCTTTTCTCTGACTTTCAATATCATTTAGCCTGGAAGAAACTGTTTTTTTTTCATCTTTGCAGACGCCAAACTGTTTTTTAAGCACTTTAAGGAATGGTAACCTCAGCCATCCCTGTTTGCTCTGGTATTTCTATCTGGGTTTTTAAGGTGAATGGGTACCTTGTCAGGGGAAGCAACTCTGCAATTTTCATTTTTGCCTCCCTTCCTCATGAGGGTCAACTCTTAAAGTAAAGAATTTGCTCCCTCAGGAGCAAATTCTTTCCTTTAACAGCAGACCCATTTCAGAAGAGCTACATCACCCAGGGAAGCAAATACGAAGTCATATGAGTTGTTTGCCTTTGTAAAAATGGCAGAAAACATACATCTTAACTTAGCAGTACTGTGATAAATCAATGAGCAAAGATGAATGGAATAAGTAATATCTTTGAATGAAACAACTTAAACTAGTGAAGGGGAAACAATTAACAACTCTTGTGGTCAGCTTTGGACACAGTGTCTCCAGAACCGGCAGACACAAAGAAGGAGCAGGAGTCAGGGTTATTAGTCAACAGCTACCTGTGGTTGGGTTTTACACCTTACTGGAGAAGAGTAAACAGTTTCATTTGAATATTTTATTACATGTCATACTTAATCGTGTAATTTGATCAATATGCTAAGATTTGTGTCTTTTAATTTTTCTTTTATTTCCGAATTATTATGTGGCTCCCAATAAAAACTGTAAATTCAATGACAATCCTTTGAACAATTAACCTGCTACATTGTGGTTTTATAGTTTACCACTTTGTACATATATAGCTTTTAATATGTAACGTACAGTAAACAGAATCTCTTAATGGTTTCATGAATTTGCCCCAGAGGTTTCATGAAATTATTGTAAAGCATCAAACTGGAATTTTCATTTGATAAAAAAAGTACCGCATTAGAGTTGAGTTGCATCTGGATCTAGTATCATAACACACACATAAATAGAATCTTCAATTCAACCCTTAAAGCGCCAAAAATTAAAATAGTTAAATTTGCAAACAGTGTAGATCCAGATGAGGTGGCTCATAATGAGCCACCTAATCTGAATCTACAATGTTTGCCCTCTAGTGTCCGAGTTCTCTATATGATATCGCTTGGACAAAACATTTTTTGAAATTCTGCAGACGTAAATTTTGTCGTCTGCTTTTCGGCGCATTAAGGGTTAAATAAAATAACTGTCCCTGCCATTATACAGGTACTGAAAAACAACCAACCCCCACAAGAGCAAAGGCCAACACACCCTTAATTTCACATCTGAATGAAAATATGTCTCAGCTTATTTTTTGTCATTTATAATATCTAAATAGAAATCGAAGCTGCTACCTGACATTTTAAATCTGTAAGAAAATGCCATAATGTCTGCCCAGAGAAACAATTGATACCTAAGACTCCTCTTAAGTAAATGTCAAAGTGCTTTTGATACCATTATACACCTAGAATCGATAACACTAAGCCACATGAATACCTTAACATTTAATATATAAAATCTCTTGAAATCAAAATGAAAATATCATAAAACCTTTGACAAGAGAGGCTGAGTGTCTTGGGTCCTGATTCAGTGGCACCTGTACTTTCTATGGTATGTTTACTAAGGTCAAGGTTGCATGTATGGCTTCTGTGTATTGTTTCTTGTGCAATGTTTCAGTGTTGTGAGGACACGTTTAACAGAGAATTAAATTATTTGAGAATGAATTATAGGTTTGAGAAAATCCGTTGTAAGAATTCAAGTAGCATCCCACTTAAAATTCAAGAGGAGCATGGCATACACTGTATGCCATGCTCCGCCAATTTTTCAATGACATTTAAAACTGTTCAAACGAAGATTCTTTCAACAGAAATTTCAGATTTTCTCAAACAAATAATTATTCTCTATATAGTCATTTAATTCTGTGTTGTTGTTTTTTCGCCAACAACACTTGAGACATCCTGACAATGAAACCCTTCTAAAAAGGGGTTTACTCTTACAGGAAAGAATTTGCTCCTATACCAGCAAATTCTTTCCTTAAAGGGTTGCCCCCTCCACCCATGAGAAGGGAGGCAAAAATGAAAATGGCAGAGTTGCTTCATCTGAAAGAATACAAATTCACCTCAATATTATTACACAGGAGCACATAGCTCCAGATAAGAGGGGTTTTGACGATAATTCAAAGATAATTTTTTCTTATTTATCAACAAAAACAAATGTTGTGACCCCTCATTAGAACCGTCTCAGCGAGACGGTTCTAATGAAGGGTTACAACGTAACTTTCTAGGGAGCTACATAGAAAATCATCCCTAAATTATCCATATAACCACTTCTTACCTGGAGCACTGGGAGCAGACTTATCAGTTGTATAGTGAATACGGTAATTACAGTGACTAAGCCTTACATGTTGTTCTCCAAAATTAAGGCATACTTATCCATTATTTCTGTCAACTTCAAAAGTTCAAATTGAAATTACATTTTAATGAAACAGATTCAATACAAAACATGCATTTTGTTTCCCTGCATGAAAGGGATAAAATTAATTAACGGTTAGAAGTCGGCCACAAGAACAATACAAGAACAGGCAGATGGCTGCGATTCCAGGGCTTTCAAAATGTAATTGAAACCATTCTTTTTCAGCCAATCTTTCTTCTTGCTGTGCTTGACAACCTCTTCATGTAAAAAAGAAATTCAAGCCCCATGACAGTGTTGATGGATTAAGAAATAACGTAAAAACTTTCCGTTTTTTTAACACAGTAAAAAACCTCTTGGCTTCCTACATCAAACCGTGCATTCACAGTCCGTCAAACATTAATCAATTAGGGATCCTTTATTACAGCACTTTGCCGTCAATTCAACCAAGCCGGCAATATGTGCAGCTAATAGAAAACTTAGTACGGCATACCACCTGTTCAAAATTCTAATCAATTATTATTAATAAAAGACCCACTTCTCATAAAGCATGTTCTCAAAACCGTGGGTCTTTCATACAAGCCACGCTGTTCATTTATGGAATAATGCCTTTTAAACGTAAGGTAGATTGTAGGCTTGGGGATTATTTACAACCTACAGTGCGTATAATTCAATAATTGAACTATAATTGGTTCATTTCGATTAAATATTCATAGCCTCCCTTCACCTGCTTCGAATAATAGAATTACATGTTTAACACTTTAAGCACCAGTGACCAAAATAGCATAATTTGCAAACAGCGTAGATCCTGATGAGGCGGCTCATATTGAGCCCCCTCATGTGGATCTACGCTGTTTGCCCTCTAGTCTTTGAATTCTCAATATGAAATGCCTTGGATAAGCCATTTTTTTTATTTTTGCAGACATAAATTTTGTCGTCTGCTTTTTTGTGCTTTAAGAACTAACAAGGTCTGTTGCATAACACAAACCAGAGGCGGCCAGTGCAAAAAATCCCACTGTGATCAGCCTGTTATGTATTGCAAAATAATATGAGTCTTCAATGGTATTGGCCAATTGAATCCATTTGAGAGGAATTAACTTCGTGTCTTGTGGAATAGAAATCATTGTAATACTCCATGGTCACAGAATCTACCATAATGACCCTCACTATAGGAACAGACAGGTCTGAGCAAACATTGTAGACCCTGATCAAACTGCTCCTGAAGGAGCAGTTTGATCCAAGTCTACAACATTTGCCATTCACTAAGCATCATTTGGGTGCATTAATCTATGTAAAATCCACTCTTCAAAGAATTTTCATGGAATAATTGTCCAACTTTTGGTCATCCGAAATTTTAGGGTCATTAAGGTAGTAGATACAGAACCCCATTTTCAGGCACTCAGTCTTCAATCCACGGCATCAAAGAAACAGAAAGCCTAAACCCTCCCCACCAACTACCCTCCCCAAGCCTCTCCTCCCTATACTGCCAAAATTTGAAGTTATGTTTTGTCAAACAAATTGATGGATGGATGACTTGTGATTCTACATCCTTTTTAACAGTATGTCAGTCATATCAGGACGATAGGACAAAGATAATGAAAGGCTGTGTTCAATGGAACCCCATATACAACTGGAAAGATTTCCGCCTCTAATGGCTCTCAAACCTGGGACCGCTAGATCAGCCGGCCAGCAGTTAACCTATTGAGCTACTGGGGCTCTTGTCAAACAAACAAGTGAGCCATGAGGCCCTAAATTGCTCACCTGAGTAAAAGTTCAAAGCTCAAACTAGAGTCATCATTTGAACAAACCTGATAGTTTGAAACTGTCAAAATGTGAGAGACATTGGTTAAAGGTCACCTTGACCTCTATTGCTAAAAATTTTCATGTACTGATTTATTTGACAGTATATACTTCTGCACCAAAATTTTCTACAAGTTTCATGAACTCTTACATTTAAGCATTTTCACATATAAAAGCACCAGAGAGCAAACTGGACCTTGCCAAACAAAAATGTCAAGGTCAACACAAGGTCAATTGAACAATCTAGGGCCAAAATCTTCAAAACTTTCAATGAAATCTGATTTATAGCATTTTCTCATTTTTGACTGTGTTGTAAAACAGGTCAAGGTCAAGCCAAGGTCATCATTAGAACAATCTTGGTAGTACTTGTGTCATGTAACTTGAGTACCCGATGCTACATACCAAGTTTCCAGGCCATCGGTCTATTGGGTTTGAATGGTGGCCATGTGACCTGGACGAGTTTGAACAAATTTTTGTTCCCATGGCCCCTGGAGTCTTTTTATGAAATTAGCTTACTATTTGCCCAGTGGGTTTTGAAGAGACATTTGAAACTGTCAAAATATGAGAGGCCTGGATCAAGGGTCAAAGAATGACCTTGACCTCTTGTACTGATAAACCTTAATGTACTCATAAAACAATTGTATATACATGTACCAACTTTTAGGCCAAAATCTTCAAAACTTTACATGAGATCTTATGTTTTAGCATTTTCCCATATTTATCCTTGCCATAAAAATAGGTTAAGGTCAACCAAAGATCATCATTTGAACAATCTTGGTAGTATTTGAGCACTCACTACTACATACCAAGTTTCAAGGCCATCCGTCAAATGGTTCTGGAGAAGAAGACTTTTGAAGGCTTTTACCATATTATGGGAATGGTGGTCATGTTGGTCATGTGACTTGGACCGTTTGAATAAATTTCATTCCCTCAGCCCCTGCAGGCTCTATATGAAATTTGCTTACAATTTGCCAAGTGGCTTTTGAGGAGATGTTTGAAATGTCAAAAAACGACAGTTCTGGATCCAGGGTCTAAGAATGACCTTGTCCTCTTGTACTCAGAAATGCACTCATTGAGATGACTGTATATACCAATTTTTTATGCCAAAATCTTCAAAATTTTCCATGAAATCTTCTGTTCTAGCATTTTCACATTTAAAGCATAAAAAAGCAAATTTGACCTTGCCATAAAATAGGTCAAGGTCAATCTAGGATTGTAATTTGAACAATCTTGGTAGTACTTTGGTACCTAATGCCACACACCAAGTTTCAAGGTCACTGGCCCATTAGTTCTGGAGAAAAAGATTTTTAAAGGTTTTTACCATATTGTACGGAAGTGGCGGCCATGTTGGTCATATGACCCAAACCATTTGAACAATATTTCTTTCCCGCAAGCCCTGGAGGCTCTATATGGAATTCAGTTACAATCAGGCCAGCAGTTTCAGAGAAGTCGTTTGAAATTGTGTACAGATGACGGACAAACGACAGACGATGACGAAAGACAGAGCGCTGGCTCAGGTGAGCTAAAAAGTGAGTTTTTTTTTTTTTTATACTAACCATACGTGCTAAGTGTTAAGCCTAAAACAGCTAGATGTAAATAGATTTTTTGTTGTTGTTAACATCACATACCCCAACCACACTGCTTCCTAGGAGTCACAGTCTGATTTAAGTCTACAGTTTGCCAGAAATTTCTATTCAGTTGTTTAGGGTAAGCAATTGGTCATCTAGCTCGCAACAACTGCTAGCCGATATACACATAGTGCCGAAAGATAAACAGTTGACTCTCAATATCTCGAACACTGATATATCAGAGTACACTCTTATATCAAAGAATATAGTTTGGACACTGATTTCCTATTCTGCTTTTTGTTTCAACTCCTGTTATCTCAAACTACTGGTATCTCAAAGTAAATTTTCTGGGACCAGAAAATTTACTTTGAAATATCAGTAGTTTGAAGTGAACTTTGGCTTTGAGATATCAATATCTGACTGTATACTAAGTATCAATACTGGTACAACAGACAAATGACCAGAAATAACAGTTCACCTTCACCTGAGGAAAGAATTTTTACAAGTATGTTAAAGAAGGGAGGTGATAAAGTGGTAGAAGCGGTACATTATCTAGTTCAGAAAAGCTGGATTACTGGTAAGCTTCCCAATAGTTTTAAGATGGACCCAAAAATTATGTTACCTAAACCAGGGAAAGAAGACTACAACAGTGTTAGGTCATATAGGCCAATTACACTTGAAAGTGTTATTGCAAAGATTTTTGAAAGAGTAATTAAAGGTAGGCTTGTTTGGAAACTGGAAATGGAAAATTCTATAGCAGCTACTCAGTACGCATATAGAAAGCAAAAATCATGTGTCCAGTCCATAGTGAGAGTGATAAATTCTGTAACAGAAGCAAGAAATAAGAAAGAATATTCATTATTGGCAGTAATGGATTTTGAATCCTGCTATGAAAGAATATGGCGAGCGGGACTACTAAAAAAAGTGACAGAAGCAGGAATACATGGTAGGATGTGGCTGTATTTAAGAAATTTCCTAATGGATAGAAAGTTCTATATTAGAGTGAATGATTATCAGTCTGAGGTCATGACATCTAAAGTTGGTATTCCACAAGGATCAGTAGTAAGTCCAGTGCTTTGTAATCTATACACTCATGATTCCATGAAAGAGGTGAAGAATAGTCATACAGAATTTGCAGATGATAGTTGTGTGTGGACAAGTAGAGAGAATTTATTGGAAGCAGAACAGGCTCTCAATCAGGACATAAACAACGTGATAAAGTGGTGTCTGAAGTGGAATATGGCAGTGGAACCTGACAAAACTGAATATGTTAAGGTAATTCCTAAAGGAAAACAAGATGCTATAACAAACATCAATTTTGGGGGTAGGTTTTTGAAAGAAGTTACAGATAAAAAGGTACTTGGAGTTTTCATTGACAACAAGTTGTCTTTCAAGAAACATATTGCAGAAAAGGCAAAATCAGGATTCAGATCACTGAAGAGTCTAGACATTCTGACAAAAGACTTTAGAGGATGCTCACAGTCTGTCTTCATGAAACTCTACAAGTCATTGGTCTTACCATTATTGGACTATGCAGCACCAGCTTTAGTGCTTAGCCATGATGAATGTGAGAGAGAATTTGGGAAGGTACAGAGAGCAGCGATGATAAGGGCATCAGGATGTATATCTTCAACAAGTACAGATGCTCTACAGGTGTTAACAAATTGTGCGCCCATGGGTCTGCATTTGAAGCTTCGTCAAGCCCAAGAGATGGTCCGAATAGTGGCTAAAGATAATACAGATCCTCTCAAAGTAGAGTTTGATGATTGGAGAGCAAATAATAGTCACGTCATCAGTAAACCTAATGTCTTTAACTTGCTTACGTCTAGGTTCAGTGAGTTGAAGGGAGATATAGCTCTTGATTATATAGAGAAGGACTTCCAATACACTAAAGAGTACATGGGTCTTTCTCTAGTAAGGAAAGCTAAGGCGAATTGGGATGAGATGAATGCATCAAAAGAGAGTCAAACAGAAAATATCAAGGAAACACTTTCTAATATACCAAACAGAGATATCATAATATTTACCGATGGGTCAGCACTTTCAAATCCTGGACCAACTGGTGGTAGCGCTGTGATATTTATCAATGGTTTGAACACAGATCCAGTATGTTTAAAGAATAGTGTGAGTAACTGCAGCAACAACTATGTTGGAGAACTAGTGGGATTACAGTTAGGGCTTGATTTCTTGAATAATAGCAGCATCAATTCTGAAGGTGATACAATTGCTCATTTTTTCACTGACTGTCAGCCAGCAATAACTTCAGTTTTTCAACAATCAATACCGTAGAACAATATGGAATTGATATATAACATAAAAGTCTTAGTGGGAAAAGTTCAAGATAAAGGGTATAAGTTGCATGTCCATTGGTGTCCAGGCCACAAGCAGATTTTTGGAAATGAGCTGGCAGACAGATATGCCAAAGAGGCAGCAGCAGAAGCAGCCAAACTACCTAACAGTTTAAACACATATACCAAAAAAGATGCCAGCAAATAGATGAAAGAACAGGTCATTGAAAAATGGAAGAGAGAATTTTCATTATCCAGTAATGTAGGCAGAACCCAAGAAGTTTTCAGTGGAGAAAAAATAGGGAAAAGATCAAAAGTTGGAGAGGGAGATAAGAAGGCATACAGAATTCTAAACCATCTGATCTGTGGCCACACTTTACTCAATGTACACAGATCAATTATTGACAAAAATCAAACTAAGTTATGTGACCACTGCGGTGTTACGGAATCCTTGGAGCATTTTCTTTTTGATTGTGATGAGTACAGTGAAGCTAGAGCCACACTGAAGAATGTTGTCTTACGAGTATTATCTGAAGAAGGGATACCTAGTGGGGATGTGGATATGAAGATACTGTCAGGGAATGTTGAGGACATCAGCTTGGATGGTGAACGTCAGATAGTTGAGGCCACTCTAAGCTATATTAAACAGACAGGAAGATTTTTTAAGTACTTTTTTTTTTTTTTTTTTTTTGGTCTTTTAATCTGAACCTCACGCACGAGTTTAGTCATTAAAGCAAGTGTTAAAGCACTGAGTGGGAAGCACTAAGAAGACAACAAAGCACATATGTGATCATAGCCAGCAGTATAGTGGCGTTATATGGACAAAGAAGAAGAAGAACAGACACAGAAACAATGCCAGTGAAATATTGTGTGCTCCCTGGGAGGGTCCCTGCCACCAGTGCTAAAATGGTCCATGTTCAAAATAATCTTACTACAGTACTGTTGCCTATCATCCTACACTTCAAAATTCCCTGACTTTTCCCTGCTTTCCAACCTTCCAAAAGTTGACAATACTCTTGTGACAAGGATAACCTGAAAATTGTGGGTAGTCTCACAGAAAAAAAATCTTACCATTTTAATCCTAATAAATGCCCCTGATTAAATGCCCCCTGCCTCTTTTCTGAAACAATGCTATATTTACATGAATGAATTCCTGTTTGCTTCTCTGGATGAGCACAGCTCCTTGAAATGGAATCAACTCTTGAAGGAGAGAATTTGCTCCTAGAGGATCAAATTCTTTCCTTTATGAGTTGACTCCTACTAAGATAGCAGAGTTGCTTCCTCTGACAGTATACCCCCACCCCCACTTTCCTTAAATGCAACACCCCCCAAGGTGTTTAATAGGATTAATACAGTTATTTTAAGAGTAACCCCAATTGAGGAAGGGGTTGGTTGATTTGATGCTTAACGTCCACGGTAAACAACTAAGGTCATGTCGGGACGGTCAGTTAACCTAACCACACTATTCCTGGGCAGGCTTAGACCTCCTAAGCGGTTAACCAGTACTAAGTGCACATACTTTCCCCAGTAACTGACAACTGCCCTTCTTGAATCAATTGTACTTATTGCATGGATAATCATTCCTGGCAGTATACAGAAAAACAAGTTTTATTTCAAGTCCTTTAAAAAAATTTCCCTGACTAACCACAAAATTCTGACTTTCTCCTTGACCTGGACAAAATCATTTTCCAGGTTTTATTCCCTGACTGTGGCACCCCTATCTTACTGATGGGAATTGACAGAATTTGACATAAACAATGGAAACAAGTAGATTTTCCTTTTCTATCATATGCTTGTTTTTATCTTGGAGGGTGTCTAATTAATCCATTTTCTGTTACCGTATTTGGAATTATTTTGTGGCCAAACTGAGTTGCTATAGCATCGTAAATGTGGTATGCGGCAAAGAATAAACCTCATACAAAGGTTGAAGAGATTTAGAAGACCACTGCAAATCGCCAATAAAATCTTTCATAAAAAGAATCTTCAAATCAACTTTGGTCATTAATCATCTTCTACAAACACAACAATTCATCAGCCAGATCACTGGAAAAGGTTTATCCTTTCAAAATGGCTGTCACAGATCTGGGTCAGAAGATGCTTCAGAGCTCTAGATAAGAGGGAGTATTTGGTGATAATTAGGGATAATTTTTTTTTTAATTCTGAATAAAAACATGTTGTGACCCCTCATCTGAACCGTCTCGATGAGACGGTTCAGATGAGGGGTCACAATATATGGTTTCGTTGAGAAATAAGAAAAATTATCCCTCAGTATCATCAAATACTCCCTCTTATCTAGAGCTCTGGATCTAGGTCCAGAAGATGCTTTTAATAGGGAAAGCTCGACACATTATTTTCATAGAATAAGAATACACCATATTTCTAAACCAGTTATAAGACAGAGGTGTTTCCTTCCAAAACGATCCCACAATTCTACAACACAGATCTAGATTTTCAGGATTGTTTTAGAAGGGAAAAACTTATCTTATACCAGAATTTCATAAGACTGATTTAGATATTTTGGGTTATTCTGTAGAAGGATAAAACCCATCTCATAGGCGAATAATCTGTGGCACTAATGTAACGAAAGTCTTAATGCCATAGTGATCATATGACAAAATGTACCTTTTTCATGTGATACGCTTAACGTTCATAGTACTCGAGATGTCGCGTGGCTTGGTTTATGAGATTAGCCAATCCTGTGACATTTTTTTTGCTAATAAAGGAAACCTCATCTTCTATGAAAGAGAAATAAAACCCGTTCATGGCAGCAATTTTCTTTTTGTCTGTTTCAATTTTCTTATCTGATTATGGGTAAAAAGCGAGAGAAGAGTTGCCGTAATTACGGTAAATATTCCAAAACAGGGCTAATATTTCCATAGTGGACTCTGCCATCGTCCAACTGGACCAGTCCATCTACACTCTCTGGGGATATTCTTGAAAACAGTCAAAAGGCAAACAGTGCAGACCCAGATCAGACTGCTCCTTAGGAGCAGTCTGATCTGGGTCTACAATGTTTGCTCGTTCACCGCCGTCAGAATAGTTATGTCAAATACTATGTTGATGATCTAAAAGTAAGCAATCTTAAATCGGGTCGTGACAGCATTTTCTAGATTTAAATATTTCAGAAATTATTAAGCCTCCGCAAATTAATAATGTGGCTATGACGATAGCATCAAATTAAGGGAGGAAAGAAAAGGCATTATTGATTTTAATTGGTACAAAAAAGTTTGCGAGGCCGAGATTATTCTATTGTTTGTTTCACTGATTCTGTAAAATCATTAGAGGACCAGTATTGTTGACTTCTTTGCCCTGTATATGCCCTAGTTATTATCATTTTGCTTATGCAGACAGCAGTGTCGACAGATGTACAGCACAATTCTTAGAGGCAACATTTTTAACAGCAGCAGAAGCACCCTAGGGAAGGACCAAAACTGCTAGCTTAAGGCAGGTGATTGCTTAATACAGGTCGATATACACTGTAAATGCTACTTTGGGATGTGAGATTTGGGCCTTTTTATACAAATTTTAAGACAGGTTTGCATATTTACCCTCTCACTACATACCATACTGTTATATTTTAAGGAGTCCCGGCAGCTCAGCTAGTTATAAGCCCTGGTCTGCTGATCTAGCTGTCCTGGGCTTGAGACCCCATAAATGGGGTTCCATATACAAAGCCTTCCATTATCACATTCCAATTGGTCTGATATGACTAAAATACTGCTAAACAGGAGGTAAAATCTCAAGTCATCCACCCATCTTAGTAACTTTCATATTTTAGGGTTTTGCTTCCAATATAACACCTTGGGGCATTGCAACTCACAAGTCCAATAAAATGGAATTCTGGAGACAAAATCTGAGCAATAAACTGAGCCATGACACAACAAAACCAATGAAGTGGCATTCCCCCCCCCCCTCCCCCCCCCCCCCCCCCCCCCCCCCCCCCAGAGAAGACTCTGATCAGCCTTGGCATCCACCCAGTCTGATCAGCATCTTCCCTAGCTGTCTGCATGAAGGTATGTTAGACCCTTAGCAACCCTTTGGGAGGATATGCCCAGGCTGATCTGAGACTCGAAGGCCGCACATGCCACTTTGTTGGTTTTGTCATGCCAAGACTCAATTACAAATATTGCAGACTACAACCACTCTTTGTGGAATTTGTATATTTTTCATACATAGAAAGTGAGTGGGGGCATTTATTACAGACGGGTGTGTATCGGAAGAAACAAGGTACACCACTTTTTCTTTTAAATTTACTAAAGTAGTTCAGGGTAAACTTGGTTTCCTTAGTAAAATATACGGAAAGCTGTGACACCTCATTACAATTATTATTGCCCTGACATGACTTGTAAGAATTCTAAACAAAGTATCTCTGAGTTCTTTAAAGAACCTCCCTCCCAGGCCCTCTCCATCCCCTTCTTTCCATTGACTGCAGCTTTGCAATGTTTTTATTTTTGCAGAATGTTTTGTTGATTAAACAAATCAAAGTCAAAAATGTCTGGGTTGAATCAAATACATGTATGACATAATGGTCTAAGGAGTATAACACTTGAAATCAATTAAATTTCAATTGATGTCAAAAAAACTCTTTTCAGTATGTTTACCTCTACATATTTAACTCTTTAAGCACCAAAATGCAGACAACAAAATTTACGCCTGCAAAAATTAAAAAAAATGCCTTGTCCAAGATAATTCATTTTGAGAATTCAAAGACTAGTGGGCAAACAGTGTAGATCTAGATGAGGTGGCTCATTATGAGCCACCTCATCAGGATCTACACTGATTGCAAATTATGCTATTTTCGTCACTGGGGCTTAAAGAGTTAACAAAGAAATTCTTTAAACCTTTCTCATGGCTATTCTCGCATTTGTATAACTTCATTAACAGAATCTGATGTCAGTGTTGACTCTGAGCAGACAAGCAGCCTTGGTAACACTGGCCTGCTTTAACCTGGTGGTCCTTGGTTGGATTCCTGCTGGAAATCTTTTCAACCATGAACAGGGTTCCACTGTACAATTAATGCCTTTCATCACCATCCATCCATCCTTTTGCCATTAAAATGGTCAAGAACAAAGGTCATCATTTGAACAATCAATACCCAATGCTACATACCAACTTTGAAGGTCATCAGTCAATGATACTGGACAAGATTTTTAAAAGTTTTTACTATATACTGGTGTGACAATGATGTAAGTCTGGTAAGCCATACCACTTGAACAACTCTTCCTTCTCTAAATCCAAGGATGCTCTATCTGAACTTTGGTTACAATCGTTTGTAAGTGGACCAGACTGATCCTGCTGACCCCATTAGCTCCCTATGAGCCTTCAGTTCAGGAGAGCTAAAAATCAGTCAAGGTGTCTTTTACAGAAATAAACAGTATTTCTGTCAACCCTAGCAAAAGTACGACTAAACCAGAAACATTGCTATTCTGCATCTCTGCATCAAGAATTAGTTCGAAAAGACAATGTAACCAAAATAACTATCAATTTAATTACATCTGCTGATTATTTCTGACTGAAACTGATCTGCTGAAACAGCAGTCTACTTCTTGTCTTTAACCCAGAAAGCATCAAACAAGCAGACGACAAGATTCACGACTGCAAAGTTTACAAAAATGTTTTCAGAGGTGCATATTATTACCGAGGGCAAATAGTGTAGATCTAGACAGGCATCTCACAATGAACCACCTCATCTGAATCTACACTGTTTCGAAATTCAGTTATTTTTATTTTCCATGGCATGCTTTCAGTGATTAACTCTTTAAGTACCAAAAAGCAGACGACAAAACTTACGTCTGCAAAAATTTAAAAAAATGCTTTGTCCAAGGCATTTCATATTGAGAATTCAAAGACTAGAGGGTAAACAGTGTAGATCTGATGAGGCAGCTCATTATGAGCCGCCTCATCAGGGTCTATGCTGTTTGCAAATTTTGTTAATTTCGTCACTGGGGCTTAAAGAGTTAAGAGACTGACGAATGCTGTATTGACACTTAAGATTGGGTTAGAAGCTCTCAGCATATCCCATAATCCTAATAAATGTCCCTGCTCCAATAAACGCCCCCTGCCCTTTTTCTGAAAATAATGTTATATTAACTTGCCAGAGTTTCTGTTTGCTTCTCTGGATGTAGTAACTCTGTGAAATGGGGTTAACTCTTAAAAGAAAGAGTTTGCTCCTACCTGAGCAAATTCTTTCCTTTAAGACTTGACCCCTATAAATAAGAGAGGCCCAAAAAGCCGGGATGCTTTCTTTGCAATTATACCCATTCACCTTCATACTGTTTATAATCAGTATTTGGCAGTAGCTGATTTACTTTGCTTTCGGCTCTAAATTTCGCCACCCTTTCATAAAGTGCATCGCCCCCCAGGGCGTTTATAAGGAGTAATACCGTAAGTGAAAGGTGTGGGTAGAAAAGTTGTACCAGTGATCACTGTTCTCCATCACAAGGGTTGCCCAGTGATCCTGTGATCCCAAAGGACAGATTTTTTCCCTGTACTCTTTTTACGGATCCAAAATTGATTTTCTCCTTACTTCAACAGTGCTACCTGCATCACTTGAAATTGGGAATTACTCTTTAGGGAAAAAATTTGCTCCTCAAGGAGCAATTTTTTTTCTTTAGGAGTAGCCCTCTATGAGGCCAGAGATGTTCTTGGAATATCTCTTTAGAAGGTACATCCTTTCATTTTGAACAGAATAAATATACCTTGTGAAGACTATCATAGCCATTATTTTTCAAATTCCCTGACTAATCCCTGACTTTTCAAGTCCTTTCCAAATTTCCCCGACCACCCACTTTTCCCTGACCAGGAAAAACAACAACATTTTCCAATTGTTTTTCCCTGACCCATGGCAGCCCTGGGTCTTCATGACTTCATCATCTGTATGATGACTGTCACTTAAAAACCCCTCTAAAACAACCAATGCACTGACTGCACATAATATTCACATGATTTTTGCCAGTCCTGGGGGAGATAACATGGGTGAGATTTAGTCTTGGTAGTGCACTGGTGAAGTAGGCTCTTTTCTGGAAGCATTTGTTGCCTACGTATGGAAGCAAATAGAAAATCACAAAAGTTAATTCTTCCTTCAAAAACATGGCCGAAAACCACGGTGGTGTACCCATACACCTAGAATGTAATACAATATCTTTAAAGCTGCATTTCTCTTATTTTTGATAGCAGTCACAAACATTTCGTGCAAGTTTTATTTTTGCCACAATCTTCATGAATGTGACTATTGCAAAATAAAATTTTCCAGAAAATTTTCTGAATTACAGAACAGGGAGGAACACCTTAATTTTCTGCCCCTAAAGTTAGTGATTTTATGATAAAGAGAGATCTAATCTTCAACAATAACCAAATGTCACTTCCGACAACTCATTATGTGTGGGTCGTCATTATCTAATTAGCGTATTCATTGACAGAAGCTTTAATAATTTTTTTGTGAACTATTTTTTTTCTCTCTTTTTTTTAATCAAGCGTTATAAGCCCACTTGTTGTCAGAAAACTGGTCCATATAGGTCATGACCGCAAGACGCATAAAAAACGCATGTTTTCAATTGTAAATAAATATTCAGGCATTCAGCAAACAGTGCAGACCTTGATCAGACTGCTCCTTGAAAGGAGCAGTCTGATCAATGTCTACACTGTTTGAGAACATTTATATTAATCATTCCCTTAACAAAACAAAATGGATTCCACTAATGGATAGGAAAGCAAATATGACTGAATATTACTGTAGATGTTGTATTAAGAGTTATATGTCAAGTGTCAGGCTGCCGTTGCGGGCGTCACATTATGTAATTATATTGTTGTGGGGGAGTCTATGGCTATATTGTAAATTGCCTGTTTTGAAGTATAAGACATTGTCATTCGGTATAATAATAATAGAATTACAGGTAGTAGGCTAGACAAGAGGATGGGTATATTGGCGATATATGAATTTAACGCAAAATTCTTATGTCGTGAAAATCTTTCAAATTTTTAGGGATTTGCGTGGACATTAAAAACATCTACAGAGAGCTTAAAAGCTTTTATTAAATGTATTGCATTTTTGGGGGCATAAAAGATTTTATTGAACATGTATTTTTGTGTATATATGGAGCTTTTGACACTCCCAATTGTCTTCTGTAAAGACTGTGAATTAGATTTTGCATACAGCATGTCCCGCTAATAAGCATGCCCTACGATTACAAAGAGGAGCCCCGGTAGCTCAGTGGGTTAAGCGCTGGCCTACTGATCTAGCGGTCGCGGGTTCGAGCCCCGCCAGAGGCGGAGTTCTTTCCATCGCAAACGGGATTCCATTGCACACAGCCTTTCATTATCACAAGCCCATCATCCTGATATGACTGAAATACTGTTGAAAAGGACGTAAAATCGCAAGTCACCCACCCACCCACCCACGATTACCAAGTAACTAGTGGGTGCAAACCAGTAAAATAATGTTGTATCAACAACTATGCAACTTAAGCACAATAGCGTGTTTTCAACAAAATGTATTGTCAATGTTTCAATGGTGTTGCATCTTATATTTCAAGGTTGTGTGCCTTCTAGATGGCAATTTATACAAGAAATAAATATACCCCCCTCCCCACTCCCCATCCATACACACACACAAAAGATATTTATTTTGCAAGCTGATAGCAGTATTTTTCACAAGCCAAATAGTCATCAGGACTGTACCATTTTAAATCCAGAGGAATCTGGAATCTACAGTCAATTCGAATGATGACTCCAACCAGAGTGCAAGAGCGTGTAAGTTGAACTAAATCACTGCCATGCCCAAATACCATAATTATTAGGATAATATAGACAGTTTTTCCCTTAAAAAAAACACATCTAAAAGTCTAGATCTGCATGGCTCATAAGATGGATGGACGACTTGGCCATTTACCTCCTTTTTAACAGTATTTCAGTCATATCAGGACGATGGGACAGTGATAATGAAAGGCTGTGTGCAATGAAACCCAGTTTATGGTAGGAAAGATTCTCGCTTCAAGCAGGACTTGAACCCGGTTCGCTAGATCAGTAGGCTAGCCCTTAACCCACTGAGCTACCGGGGCTTCTGGCTCGTATGATTATTTTGGAAAGAAGGGTCTTATTTAAGAATTGATATATCTGTGGTCATTATGAAAGAGGGGGTGGGGTGGGCTAGGGTGGGGTGGGTGTGAAATGCTTTATCTTACAGCCTTTTATAGCAAAGTAAAGAAATACAATACAGTAGCTGTAATTTCCCTTATAAGGACACCTCTCATAATAAAGTTGCCCCTTACTCTTTGCCCCTTACACAGTTTCCTTCTCAAATTCAGGTCAATTTCAGATACTGAGAATCAAAGGGTTTAAACCACAGAAAATTCCCAACTTTGCACACAAACATCCTTCATTTATGCAAATTGAAAATTATCATTTTTACATCTAATTGAACAGACCAAGCTTGTATTCCTTTGTAAACAACAGAAACACTTTATCCTAATACCATAAAAATGTTATGTAATAGGACAGATGAACCATGACATGTCAAAACCAACAAAGTGGAATGTGCAATCAGCGAAGACTCAGATCAGCCTGGGCATCCGCCCAGTCTGATCAGAGTCTTCACTGTGCACTGAAAGGGTAGCTAAGGGTATAAATGAACTTCATGTGGACAGCAAAGACTCTGACCAGAATGGGCGGATGCCCTGGCTGAACTGAGTCATCGTGGGGGAACCTTCTACTTTGTTGGTTTTGTCCCGTCATGGCTCAGATAGCAGATAGGCCTGAGCAATCAGGGTCTACACTGTTTGCCATTCCATCTGTATCTTTTGGCTGAGTTACTGCATTGTAAAACCAAACTGTGTTCCATTTTTAGGACAGTATCAGCAATTATTTTAGGTGTCCCAATATTTAGTGTAGATCAGACTGCTTCCTATGAGCAGGGTTCCCCCAACCTAGGTAGGCGCCATGTGAAATATGGCTTCAATCGGCCCAGTGGTTGCAGAGGAGAAGATATTTGAAAATGTTGAAGACGGAAAGACGGACGACGGATGCCTGGCTATACTATAAGCTCACCTATGAGCCTAAAGGCTCAGGTGAGCTAACAAGAGAGATTATAGGTTCACTTGCAGCTTTTTGTTAGCTGTTCCTTAACAGAAGAACCTTTTGATATCAGTTTTGACTCCACCAAGCAGGCATGAGACATCAAAATGACGTCCTATTGATTCTGATGTGAAGTGATGATGTTGCATCAAAGTCAATACAAGATCATTTGGACATTGAGTACCAAATGGTAGTGTAAATACTGTACAGTAAAACCTCAATGGCTGGAACAAGCTTGGGACCTTGAAAATTAGTTCCAGCCAAAGGTAGTTCCAGCCATCCTGGGCTAGTTTCTATATAAACTGAACTTGTATCAAGAACAAGTATGGACGGACGATCGGCGCCCTGTTACTGCAGCTATGGATTCGTTCTGCTGAGGTGTGGTGGAACGATGATATGAGAATTGAAATACTACTACCCAAGAACAAGTTCTAGCCAGGCACAGCAAACAAGCCATCAGAGTTTGAGCCATTGAAGTTCTACTGTATTTGACTAGACGGATGGATGAATGACTTGTAATATTAAATTCAGTCATATCAAAACAATAGCAGGATGATAATGAGAGGCTGTGTGCATCTATCCTTCTCTGAATTTGGACAAGCCCACCTGTCCTGTGAATTACTGTAACACCTAAAATAATTAATTTTCCATCTGAAATTAATAGTTCAGTGGCAAACAGTGGGGAACCAACTGACCCTAGAGCAGTCTGATCTGGATTCACATCATTTCCTCAAACATAGCTGTCTCAATGCTTTGAAGAGTTTTCACTCTATCAGACTGACATCCCTTTAGAACCTTCAGTCATTTCATTTTAGATCAATAGTTGATACCAAGATCATTATCTCAAAACAAAAGCGATTTCATGTTAATTTGTTTTATCAAACAAATCAAGAATAATTAAGCCAATTGCTTAGCCCTTAACAAGAGCAGTTGTTAATGACAATGCTGGAACCCTTTTTTCTCATTTCTTCCTTAACCCATTCCATTCGGGATACCCCTTTAGGGGTATCTGGGCAAACAGTTTGGATCCAGATCAGGCTGTGGGGCCTGATCTGAGATCCAAACTGTTTCCTGCCTAGACATCAGTTCTACAAGAGTTAGTTAGACCAATATTGTCAAAATATTCTCGATTTTTGATGCAGACGACAATTTCAGCAGACGACAAAAAATACCCAGAATGCAATGAGTTAAAAAACCTTTATATTGGCTTTTCATATGAATTGCCTAAGCCACATGAACTGCCTAAGCCAGCCCCACCCCAATCCCTACCTCTCTCTTTCATGTCCATTTAGGTTAATTGGCATAGTGTAAAACATGAATCAAATGGACTTGCAGGAATTCCACTGATTTGGGAAGGCACTCTGTCAGGAAAGAATTTGCTTCCAGAGGGGGCAAATCGTTTCATGTAAGAGTAACATCCAAGGTTGTGGGAGCATATTGTAGCAAATATCCATTTCATTCCATTCTAGAACACTCCATTCCACATTTTAAACTAAGCCAATATAATAATGTCACAAAAACAAGAATTCCGCGGAATGCGGTGTCTCGCCTGCTAGCGCTTTGACACAAAACAGAGCTAAATCAACAAAGGTGTATGCATGAACCAAGTTTCTTGGCTCTAGCCCTAGTTTCTGAGAAACAGACCTAAACGTGAAAACTTGACAAAAAATTGCAAAGTCAGTCAACCGTAAAATGTTGATAAAGATTCAATACTGATGATGACTTTGAGCTCTTCTCTTCCAGATGAAGGCATGACCCAAGTTCCATGGCTCTAGCCCTTATAGTTTCTGAGAAACAGACCTAAATGCGAAAACTAGACGAAAAATTGCAAAGTCAGTCAACCATGAAATGTAGGTCAAGACTCAATATTGATGATGGATTTGAGATCTACTCTTCCAGGTGTATGCATGAACCAAGTTTCATGGCTCTAGCCCTTATAGTTCCTGAGAAAATGACCTAAACGCAAAAACCTGATGAAAAATTGCAAAGTCAGTCAACCATAAAATGTAGGTCAAGACTCAGTATTGATGATGACTTTGAGCTCTACTCTTCCAGATGTATGCATGAGCCAAGTTTCATGGCTCTAGCCATTATAGTTCCTGAGAAAATGACCTAAACGCAAAAACCCGATGAAAAATAGCAAAGTCAGTCAACCGTAAAATGTAGGTCAAGACTCAGTATTGATGATGGCTTTGAGATCTTCTCTTCCAGATGTATGCGTAAATCAAGTTTCATGGCTCTAGCCCTTATAGTTTCTGAGAAACTGACCTAAACGCAAAAACCCGATGAAAGTTTACGCCGCCGACGCCGCCGACAACGACGACGACGACACCGGAAAAGCAATACCTATGTCTCGCCTCTGCTTCGCAGGCGAGACAACTACCACAGCAAGATTTACAACAAAAGTTGTTGAAGACATAAGATCACCCTGATGGGATTACTTAGTATCACAACTGCAAACCATGTAAAATAGAGTCAAGGTCATACAGGAATGGATGGAAAGATCTCTTCCCTCCTCCTGTATCAACTAGAAAACTCAGCCAAATGTCACACCTCCAACAATGCCAGAAAAGTTACACCTATATCATGATTTCTGCTAACTGCCGGTGAGACAATAAGATATTAGTTGACTTGATGGTGTCCATTGATTTAACCATCTGTTGTGATACTGCTGAACCTGAAACCTCCACTGCAACTCCGGAGAAATTGCCCTGTAAATGCCAAATATTACAACTGAAATACAACGGCATACAGTATAGCCCCTTATCAGACTGCTCCTCTATGGAACAGTGCAGACCCTGATCAGACTGCTCCTAATTTGCCATTTCAACAGCATTTCTTAGACATCCATGCTTTTCAACTATTTTACAAAGGGAAACAACTCTGTGGCTTCCTGATTACTTCTCTGGGCAATGAAGCCCTTCCAAAATAGCAGAGGTTTTTAACAATGGACATTTCATTTTTCATTTGATTTTTCTTGGCAGTGGCAAAAGAGTCTGCCATTAATGACAAGGGTATTATGATGGCCTGGGCACCTAAAAGGTATGAGCCGCGACACGACAAAACCAACAAAGTGGTTGTGCGACTTATGCAGACTCAGATCAGCCTGGGCATCAGAGTTTTCGCTGTCTGCATGGCTACAGCTTAGACCCTCAGCTACCCTTTGAGCGCTGCGCCAAGAGTCTGTTCAAACTGGGCGGATGTCCACACTGATCTGAGTCTGCGCTGGGCGCACAACCACATTGTTGGTTTTCTCGTGTTGCAGCTCAATTATGTTACATAATTATTCCACAGCCAATACTTACATCAGTGCCGGGGTGTCCTACTTACTTGGACAAAAGTAGGGCAAGGGCCTACTGTGCTTGCAGTGGGTGCGGGTGGGGGTTGTTTGGATATTTTTTCTCTTGTCTATCATTTCTCTTTACTTTCTACCCATCTCTGGTAGACGGCCCGATGTAGACTGAAATACTGTCTCAAATGGCCTTTTAACCCAAAACAACCAATCAACCAACCAACTTACATCATTTGCTGAATCTCAGAAATGAACCACTGGGCAGGTGGCGCTGGTTTAGTACTTCCTGTTGTGGTTGTCTGCTGTGGTTGGGCATCCTTGGAAGTCATCGTGTCTGGAGCTGATTTGAGCTGGACAGCTCTCAAGTGGTGCCAAAGCTTCAATTAACCTGCAAAATACACAAGAATTATATGGCATGCTGAGACTTGCCTGGCTCTGGTTTAATTGTTACACAAAGAGTTAACACTTTAAGCGCCAGAGACGTAAATAGCTAATTTGCAAACAGTGTAGATCCAGATGAGGTGGCTCATGATGAGCCGCCTCATCTAGATCTACACAGTTTGCCCTCTATAGATTGAATTTTCAATATGATCTGGCTTGGACAAAACATTTTTCAAAGTTTGCAGACGTAAATTATGTCGTCTGCTTTTTGGCGCTTAAAGGGTTAAACCAGAAAGCCTGAGAAAAGTTTATGCCATTAATGCCAACAGAAGTGCAATGTGATTTCTCACTTTCTGCAATTTGGGAATTGCCTATAATACATGACTGGCAGCAGCCCTTAACATTTTAACTTCATGAATTTCCATCATCATGGGCATTTCTATGACACAGAGGTAGCTTAGACCCTAGTAGCTACCCTTTAAGTGCACAGCAATGACTGATCATACTGGGTGGATGCCTAGGCTGACCTGTATCTTTATGGGGGTACATGCCACTTTTTGGTTTGGTCGCGTTGCGGCTCATTTGAATTTGAGCTTATGTGCAAAACTGCATATAAGAATACCCCTATGAGGCATGCATATCCAGGATTTTCAGACACAAGTTAAGCCTTCTGTATTAGCCAGTCTCTTGTTGTAAGCAATAAACAAGGTGCCAGACACTTTGTAGAGACTTCTGCTTCTGACACTTTGTAGAGACTTCTGCTTCTGATGTTTCACAGTATAAACCACAAGGTTTCAGTGTACTTATACCCGTACTTGAAAACAATAATAGATGGCTGCTCTTACTTAGTACATGTAAATGTCATAAGATGAAAATGTACCGTAGGCCACTGCCAGCTTTAAAGACTGCAATTTCCCTGTTAACGCACACCCAGATCTGGGTATGCACTATTTGCTTTTTTTTTTTTTCTTCTTTTTTTTTTTGGGGGGGGGGGGGGGGGGGGAAGAGGAGGGGTATAAAACCCACACAAAATGATGAATGGCTGGGCTCCAAAACACTAAATGCCCTTGGCAGAAGCTTATCATTTCACTGTATAAAGCTCCTGTCCTGGCTGAGCAAATGATGTGGGCAAGCATGGCTAGATGAGAAGTTTCAGAATAAAGACTCATATACAAAAACCTGCAAATTTCTACTTTACTTCTGAAAATCAGAGAAACTTATCTCTATTTCCAATCCTTCAGATTTCTGCAGAAACTGCACTTTTACAAGTACATCTTAGCAGTTCTGAGCAATCTCCAGATAGTATGGTTTTCAAATGGCAGCAAATGGCATATAACACTAAATTAATATAGCTTTCCCAAAAAATGCAGGAGAAATATCAGAACAATCTGACATTCTAGGAATAACTTATTTGTCCTCAGAGATACCATATAAGCCCTGTATATGAACAGCCCATCTGAACAAACAGTGCAGACACAGATCAGACTGCTCCTTAGGAGCAGTCTGATCAGGGTCTACACTGTTTGCTATGAGTATCATTAAATGTACCTCCATAGAGGACAAATTGATTTGTCCAAATATGAAACTGGAAGAGTCAGTTATATACCTGGCGCAGGTGCTGGAATCTTTTGGGTAAAACCCAGTGCCATCAGTGTCCTCTTACAAGAGCAGAGAAGAAAATAAACAAGAAATGTTACAGTATGTAACAGATGCCCCCGAAGGCCCCTTAAACTGACCTTTGACCCTGATTGTGACCTTGAACTTGGGCAAGGCAGTCCAAATCTTGCAAGTGAGATGCCTTTTTATCATGCTTTACCTTTCTGTGAAGTTTGATGAAATTCACTTCAGCAGTCTCCAGTCAGTTTGGAGATATAATCTGACCTATTTGCCCTGATTATGACCCTGACCTCAGGAACAGGAACCTAAATTTTGGTTTTGACATACCATCTCATTATGTACATGTATTACCATTCCAGGAAGTTTAATACAGTTTGCTTAAGAAGTCTTTTTAGTAATTGGGGAGAAATGACCTTTGACCTCAGACTGACCTTGAACTTGGGTGTGATTCCAGGAAGTTTAATACAATTTGCTTAAGAATTCTTTTTAGTAATTGGGGTTTGCTTTAGTACATTTATGAGCAATTGTTGAGACATGATTTGACATCTGACCCCAGATTGTGACCTTGACCTAGGGTTTGGGAATATAAATATTATGTGTGACAAACCTTCTCATTATGCTTAGTATTTCCCTGAAATTTGATGAAATTCAGTTATGTAGTTTTAAAGTAATCGCAGAAACACTATTTGACCTCTAAGCCCCGACAGTGACCTTGACCTTGGGTTTGGGAATATGGATATTATATGTGACAAATCTTCTCATTACTCTTTACATTTCTGTGAAATTTGATGAAATTCAGTTATGTAGTTTTAAAGTAATCGCAGAGACACTATTTGACCTCTAACCCCCGACAGTGACCTTGACCTTGGGGCTGGGAACCAAACTCTTGTGCATGACACACCTTCTCATTGTGCTCTATCTATCTGTGAAGTTTCATCAAATTTGCTTCAGTAGTTTATAAGTTATAGCTGAGACAGGATTTAAGACATGATTTGACCTTTGACCCAATTGTGACCTTGACCTTTGGCGTAGGAACCAAACTCTTGTGCGCGACACACCTTCTCAATGTGCTCTATCTTTCTGTGAAGTTTCATCAAATTTGCTTTAGTAGTTTTAAAGTTATGGCTGAGACACGATTTGTTACGGACGGATGGACGGACGGACGGACCAAACTCTTGTGCGCGACACACCTTCTCAATGTGCTCTATCTTTCTGTGAAGTTTCATCAAATTTGCTTTAGTAGTTTTAAAGTTATGGCTGAGACATGATTTGTTACTGACGGATGGACGGACGGACTGACGGACGGACGGACGGTGCGATTTTAATATGCCACCCGAAGTCCCTTCGGGGGCATAAAAAATCTATGATCACCTTGCAGATATTGGTATACAGTATATAGGAGAGCAACCTAGTGTTTAAGAGTCAGCACTCTTAAGCCGCATTTACACGGGCATAGTTTCTATGTCACAGAAACTTTAACAAAGAAAGTATGACAAACGTTTTGCATTTACGTTTTGCATGGAGGTAGCTTAGACCCTTAGCTAGCCTTTAAGCACTTAACGAAGAGTCTTTTTGTCTGCTGCTTGGTCCACCGGGGCTCAACTGGTGACCTTCTTTTGCTTCAGATTCCCAGTAGGGTTGTTTGGCAGGCCAGGGATCTCCACCTGTCAGACGGCCCGTTGTATCTGTTGAGTCCTCGTCTTTGCTTCTTCATGGTGTTGAAATTTGATTTATGTGTTTACCGTGATGATTCATTGACAAGTTAGAGGGTTATCATGCGAACCGAACAACCAACTAAATGTTTTGTACCACTTCAGAAACTGAGGGTGAGGTTGGGCCTGTAAAATCGATTTAAGCCCCCCAGTAATTCATTACTGACCGTTCCAAGGCGGTAGTTCTGTTGTGGCTCTCTGTTGCCTGTTTTTGGTGTCAGAGTTTCTGTGATGTTTTACTTTATGTATGTTCTTATTATTTTTGGTTCGGTTTGGGTTGCTGAGTGGCCACCTTTTGGAAACAAGCTGCTCACTCGGTTGGCCATATGTTCTCTGTATCTTGATTATTTGTAATCTTAGTTGTTTCCAAGTATGGTTTGAGGGCTGGATTCGGATTTTGATTGTTTCAGTTCCTGGTCTTTGCATACTTTTTACTCTGATCAGACTGGGCGGATGATCTGAGTCTGCGCTGGGCTCACAACCACTTTGTTGGTTTTTTGTCGTGTTGTGGCTCATTTGTTCAAAATACACTGTCCAGATCATAACACCACAACTTGACCAAACTGACCACTGCTGACCACAATGACTCGACACAATTTACAATAAATAGACAAGTCAATCAAAATTTTGTTGACAATTTTTATTAATCCAAACAGAAAGCATTCAGTTAAGCTTATAAAATAAAGAATAAGAAAGGATTTTTTTTAATGATATACAGTCAAACCTTCATAACTCAAAGTTGAAGATCATCTCAAATTACTGATATCACAAAGTAAATTTTCTGGTTCCAATTTACTTTGTAAAAACAGTAGTTTGAGCGAAATGATTTCCTGTCTCTTACAAAATATCTTCTGTAAACACAATTTTTCATATATTTTGTTTCTGTTTGCTTCGGTAATAGCTGGAACTTTTTCACTTGAGCCAGTTCTTTCATTAACCTGTGGCACGGCTGCCGCAGGTTAATGAAAGAACTGGCTCAAGTGAAAAAGAAGTAGTTTTGCTTTTCGCTCATGTTCCTAACCGCAAAAATTAAAAATCGCGTAAATTAATGTTTATTTTCTTTTGCCCTTTACCACAAAAATTTCAACCTGCAAAAATTACCATGTATACTATATTCATCTTTCCGAAACCACACTTACTTTGAACAGGACTACATCCCTCCATTAACTGTAAGGTAAAATCACAGACTTATTGTGGGACATTGAACACATGCAATTTTGATTGTGGGACTATGCTATGTCACATGTTAAGTTGTTGTTGCATTGGCTGGTTATACTCTACATTTGAGTGACATTCTGGGTGTGGCTCTGAAAGGTGAATTATCACCAGCCAGCATATCTTATCTGTACTGCATTTCCACCATACGAAGGCATTTAGGGGAGAGTCGGGTAACTTCAGACAGGCGGGTAAATTCGGACATACCATTGCAAACAGTGAAAATCCAGATGAGACGGCTCAGCCTCATAAAGAGCCGTCTCATCAGGATTTTCACTCTTTGGCCAGTTACTGTTTTGTTTTAGTTCCAGACAACTGACATATGAAGGAAAAAATGTCACTGTCCAAATTTACCCGCTGTCCGAAGTTACCCAACTCTCCCCTCCAAGTTCTATATCCCAGACCTTGTTTTGGAGGGAAAAATCCCATCTTATGCTTCTTCACACATACATATGTTATAGTGACTGAAATAGCTGTCCTGAACTCTGATATGATGATTTGTGATTAGGGCGCGTTTACACGACCAAAGTTTCTATGACAATGTAGGTTTGTCACAGAAAAATTTGCTCGTGTAAATGCCAAAATATGACAATGTTTCTTTGACAAATATATATGATAAAGTTACTTTGATAAATTAAATTTGTCCCTGTAAACGGAGAACTTTGCTAAAGATTATGTAACAAAGAACATTGCTACAAACGTGGAAAATGTGACGAAGATTTTGTTTCATCGCTGCAGGTAGCTTTGACGAATAATATTTGGTCGTGTGAACACTACAGCAAATATTTCATTGCCAAAGTTTATGTGACAAAGATTCTATGGAACATTTTCTTTAACAAATAATTTGCTCCGTGTAAACGCAAAATGTTTGTCATACTTTCTTTGTTAAAGTTTCTGTGACATAGAAACTTTGCTCGTGTAAACGCGCCCTTAAATGCTCCATAAACAGTATTTCAGTCATATCAAGCTGATGGAAAGGTGATAAGGCTGTGTGCAATGCAACACTTTTTACAGTTAAGAAAATTTCCAACTCGAGCACAAAACACCGTGTGTGACCCAGCCAGTGCCTGACCCACTGAGCTATCTGGGCTTCTCCATGCCTCCACAAGCTTAAAAGATAACTTTACAGACAGAATATATGTATGAAATGTACATAACCTTGTATAATGATTATGTTTATGTCTAGGTTGTTTACCACATACAAAAATGATGTGAAATCTGCAGTTTGATGACGTGACTGTCTCATTATACAATAATTACCTTGATTATCCTAAAATCGGGACACCTTGACCAATTTCTGAAATTCGAAATCATCACAGAAGCTGGTGACGCGGATTTTAACCAGCCAGGGATGTATTTAGAATTATTTAGTGCAAAACAGTGCAGACCCTGATCAGACTGCTCTTAAAGAGCAGTTTGATCTGGATCTGCACTATTTGCTTGTACAGCTCTGTCGATGCCTCACTGAGAAGGGTGATAAGATTTACGATGTTGGACTAAAAGAAAAAGTATCTTAAGTACGCACTTTAATGAGAGTATATAACATCTTTTTATTTTAATAAATTTCAATCTCACAGATATATAACAGAGTTGTCACTTGAATTAGGCAGAAAGGACTATAGAACACAGGGTATAATCAATTCTGCTAATTTTCGCTTCCTGCAGAGACTGTACATCATAATTGGCTTCCACCGAGACTGTCCACTATCATTTGCTTCCTGCCGAGACTTCTGTACATGATAAATGGCTTCCTGCAGAGACTGTCCGCTTGATTCTGCTTCCTGCCGAGGCCCTCGGCAGGAAGCAGAGTCACGTGGACAGTCTTGACAGGAAGCCATTTTTCGAGGACAGTAGTCCCTGCAGGAAGCAAGAGTTCGTGGACAGTCTCGGCAGAAGTCAAATATGATGGACAGTCTCTGCAGGAAGCAAAAATTGGCTGACTGGTTTATACCCTGTATAGTACTGACCCTTGTTCTTGCATTTGTGTTTGCATGCTCGTGTGTGTTAGTGTGTCGTGTCCCCAAAATCTCCTGACCAATTCCAGTGCAGCTTCCCGTGCATCTTTCATTGAACTGATTTGAAATTAAGTAAGTTTTCGTAAAACTATAGTAAGGGCATATTAAGCAGAACATATTTATCATTAAATTTATGAAGCAGCGAGTTTCAAGTAACATATAAATTCAAAACGCAATGAGCACTAATCATGACAAATATGGTATTAACAAGCATGAGTGAAGCAAAGTCTTTCCTTAAGGTCTGACCCCCATTTTCATGGCAGGCAAACATGAAAATTGCAGAGTTGCTTCCCCTAACAGTGAATTCATTCACCTTAATCAAGGAACCGAAATTGCACAAAAGGACATTTTTTAAAATAACTACCTTAATCTCTTTTTTTTATCAGTCAATGTCAATTTCAAATTCATTAAGAAAACAAATGAATACCACAGTATCCGAAGTACATGTACAATCTCTTCCGGTTTTCATAGCGTTGAATCGAGAGTACAAACGTTCGCTTATAACCAGTAGTCGGAAATCATTATGTTTTGAGATTTTATCCGGAATCTGCTGCGTCATTTACAGCTATTCAGCTTCGAAAATGTAAAGAGGTAAGTTTAATATAATTTGCTCTTCGGTCTTTTACTTTATTACCCTGTACAATGTCGTGTATGGGTGGGTAGTAATTGGTACAGTATTCAAATCGCCCTTGGCACGATTCTTAAACCATTTTGAGCATTTTCTTACATGTTTTATAAAAATTCTTTAGAATAAACAGAAGGCGTTATCAATCTACAGTTTGTTAGTAATGATAGCTAAGTTTTGCACGACACAATCTCGTGTGAAATTAAGCTGTTCGGGAAAAAAAATCTGCGACGGCATGGAGTTTTTCATTGTACAGGGCAATAAAGTAAAAGACCGAAGGGAAAATTATATTAAAATTACCTCTTTACATTTTCGAAGCTCAATAACTATAAATGACGCAGTAGATTCCGGATAAAAACTCAAAACATAATGATTTCCGGCTACTGGTTACAAGCGAATTTTGTATGTACTGTCGATTCAACGCTATGAAAACCGGAAGAGATGGTACAGTGCGTTCGGATACTGTGAATACTATGATCTACAAAGTGTTGTCCTCTAATACAACAAGTACAGCTCAAGATAATAGCCATTTTTGTGGGGATTCAAAATTTCTATGCATTAAAACAGCTGTCTGAGCAAACCCGTTCCAACTGCTTCTAAAAGAGCAGTCTGAATCTCAGTGCCATTCTTTCTTTGGCAGCATTTAACCCATTGCATGCTGGATATTTTTTGTCGTCTGCTAAAACTGTCTTCTGCATCAAAAATCAAGCATATTTTGACAATATTGGTCTAACTCTTGTAGAAATGATGTCTAGGCAGCAAACAAATGGATCTCAGATCAGGCTCCACGTTTGTTGGGCCTGATCTGTATCCACACTGTTTGCCCAGATACCCCAAATAGAATGGGTTAACTGCATTGTAGCACCAAGCTGTTCCATTTTTAGGACATCCCGAATAGAATGGGTTAACTGCATTGTAGCACCAAGCTGTTCCATTTTTAGGACAATCACGGTAATTATTTTAGCAAACCAAGCTTGGACTGCTTTTAAACCAAACTGTTCCATTTTGGGACCCCTATTTTCAGGAAACCGTATTAGTTCTATTAAACCCCGCTGTTGGCATTGCATTTTTCAAAAGGGGGAGATTATTTATTATACAGCCGAAAGTTGAGTAAATCAGCCACTAACTGCCAAATACCTCTAATAATCAGTATTAACTCTTTAAGGTAAACGAATACTGAATAGAAATATTGGCGGGGCATTCAAACCATTATACCGTATAAATAACCCAAAGAGCTATAAAACATTTGGGTAAGAAAAAAACAATTTTCACCGTTTTGTTTTCCTAAAAAACAATATTTTGTATTTCTACATACTTTTTTACACATTTTCCATTAAAATTCATATCTCTAGCACATGAATGCACTTTCATTTCAGCAAATCATATAATCTGTAAGGGACCGACCATTTGATATTCTGGGGGGGGGCCTGGTATATTTATCAAAAAAATTTCCTGTTTTTGGATATGCAAGAAAAAAATAACCTGGCTCATAAGGGGGTTCAAAAAAATAATCTGTTTTCAAAAGTAAGAGAAAAAAATAACCTGTCTCCACCCAAAATTTCAAAAAAAAAAATATAGTCTGCAGATAATTCCATTGGAATTGAGTTTTTATAATCTCTCTGGCTTCTGGGGGCTGCGCCCCCAGACCCCCATATTTATAGATATATTTTGATATTATCTACAATTGGTTTACACCAGCGGGCCCACATGTGCATACATTTACAAAAAAATCCTATACAACATTCACATACATGTATCATTGATCTGCCACATTACTAAGTAAATGTTTCCACTAAAACTGAATTGCAAAAGAGTCACTAGCTTATGGGAGACAAAACCATTATAGCAAAATAAACACTCTAAAAGGCTAAAGTCCCAATATAAAAACCCTTATTTTTACCATCATTCCTATTTTTTCTCTTGTTTCCAGTCTTAAAATTGCCATTGAAATTGGAAAATTGCTTTAGCTTCTGGGGGGCGTTGCCCCCCAGACCCCCCTTTGTTAACTCCTTAGCACATAACTTTCAGCCATTTTATTACTTGCCATTCATGTATAATGTGACTCTGTCAGTAAGTATTTATCAAACTTTCTAAAGGACAAATAAAGCATGTTTGGGCATATATTGGGATAGAAAAAAACTTAAATTCATTAACTTAACTTTGCCAAAATACCCCTAAATTTTGGCCAAAATATCCCTAATTCAAGGCCTAATTTTTTGCCAAACTCATACAGGGATGTTTATATCTGTACCTTAGATGAAAAGAGTAACATGCTCCAGGCACTGGTTTGCAAAAGCAAGCTAAGCCATGCCCTTCGCCTGGTTAAAGACAGCACCATGTTCTTTTTGAGAGAAAAAAAAGGTGTAAAAAATACTGATGTGGGTAAAATAAAAGGATATTAAGATCAAGTAAACAAGGATCTGATAGTTCAGCTATAAAAAAAAAATAACCTGTTTGAGTTAGTTTGTAAAAAAAATAAATTAGCTTCCACAAGGTGAAAAAAAAAGAAATTGTTTCCAGAGGCCAGTGAAATAAAATGTTGTGTCTCCATCAAGAATACCAGGCCCCCCCCAGAATATCAAATGGTCGGTCCCTAATATAGGATATTTGAAACAAACTGATAACAAAAAATTGCAGTTTTCTTGTTAATAAGTATATTTTTACATTCTTTGAAAAAATGCCAGAAAATTGAATTTCATGAAAAACGTCATGAAAAATATCATCAATCGATGGGGCATGCTTATGCATATTATTTTAGTAAAACTTACATCGGTTGTTAAAGAATAAAACAAAAAAACAAACATTTCACCGTTTCGTTTCCTAGAAAAACAATGTTTAAGTTCAAAATATCCCCAAAACAGACTGCCCAAATTCTGCACCTGCTGCAAGCACAGCCGGTTCTTGCCCTATTATTTATTTTCCTGTTATTCGGTTCTACCACAGAGTAATGTCGACAAAAATGCGCAGATGGAATGGAAACTGTGAAGATCTTGATCATTCTGGTTCCTAAGGAACAGTCTGATCTCAGTTTCCACTGTTTGTACAGACCTATGTGCCCGAAAACTTAGGATCTTTACGGTAGATATTGTAAGTGTATATTATAACTGTATATACTCCACAGTCAGTTGATTTGATGATGAACAATAACTCTGTTTTTTAAACAAGCAAAACAGAGTTCTTCCGGGATCGTCCACCTTAAGCCCCAGTGACGCGTTTAGCAAAATTTGCAAACAGCGTAGATCCTGATGAGGCGGCTCATAATGAGCCGTCTCATCTAGATCTACACTGTTTGCCCTCTAGTTTTTGAATTCTCAATATAAGAAGTCTTGGACAAGGCATTTTTTTAATTTTTGCAGATGTAAATTTTGTCGTCTGCTTTTTGGTACTGAAAGAGTTAAAGTGAATATGTTTATTTGCAGAGGAAGCAACTCGTATTTCTGCCTCCCTTCTCAGTTGGGTCAACTCTTAACCCATTGCATTCTGGGTACTTTTTGTCGCCTGCCGAAATTGTCGTCTGCATCAAAAATCAAGAATATTTAGACAATATTGGTCTTACTAACTCTTGTAGAAATGATGTCTAGGCAGTAAACAGTTTGGATCTCAGATCAGGCCACACGTTTGTGTGGCCTGATTTGAGATCCAAACTGTTTGCCCAGATACCCCTATTGAGGAAAAGAGATAATTGATTTTACGACATCATGCTTTTGGTGGTGTTATTTGAATGTTAGACTTGTTTACGTGATGTGGCGTTAGACGTATCGCAACGGTACGTCGGTTACGTTATGTCGGTTACTAGGGAATGGGGTATAGATAGTCAGTTTTTTAGAAGACGTCGCGGGTAATCGTATGGGCCAATATCATATTAAAGTATCGAAATAAATTGGAATTTGCATACGAACTTGGTTTTCTGGAGTTATTTCCATAATCGGGAAATTCTACGGACCACCTATAGTAACCTGAATGGAATGGGTTAAAGAAAAGAATTCGCTGCTCGAGGAGCAAAGCCTTTCCTTTAAGTGTAGATCCCATGTAAAACCTGAGAAGCAAACAGAAATATAACATTATTTTTGGAAAAGAGGCAGGGGGAATTTATTAGAGCAGGGGCATATGGATTAATGCAGTATTTACAGAATGACAAGCACAGCTCAAGTTAAGTCCAAAATGAGCTGTAAAGTTTTTTCTCTGAAAATTTTTGCTTTTCAAAGAGTTTGTCAGAATTACCTGGGCTAACAGGGGTTATAAAACTTGAGTACATTCTCACACTCAAAATAATTAAAGCACACTGATTGGCTGCTTCCGAGCACATGCTCGGAAGCAGCCAATCAGTGTGCTTTACTTTGAGTTTGAGATTATTCTCAAGTTAACTGTTTTATAACCTCAAAAATGATAAAACACTGAAGTTTTTTCTGCAAAAATTTAGATCTTAACAGGAGCTCCTCAGCTGAGAACAAAAAAATGACAGTTTAATAATTTCCACATGATAAATGAAGGTAAACAAAACAATGAATCTTGTTCTCAAATCATTACTTTCAGTACAGTTAGAATAAATAACCCAGACTCGACATGGGAAAAATCACCTGATGATGATATATTGTATTAATTCTAATAAATGCCCAAGCTCTAATGAAGCCCCACCCTCTTTTTCCAAAAATAAGGGAATATTGACTTGCCAAAGTTCAGAATTTCAAGTATAAAATCCTCAGTATTGTACGTAAGCTAATTGTGTTGTCGCATGTTTGACCCAATGTCATCATAGTCTACAAGGTATGCCAGGCAATTAGATCAATTTAAAGTAGAGTCAACTCTTGATATTTTGAAGCCAAAGTTCAACTCAAACTACGGGTATCTCAAAGTAGATTCCAGAAAATTTACTTTGAGATACCAGCAGTTTGAAATAACAGTAGCTGAAATGTTGAGAAACTGGGAAATATGCTTAAACCAAAGCCCTAGATAAGAGGGAGTATTTGGTGATAATTAAGGATAATTTTTGTTAATTCTGGATAAAAACATAGGTTGTGACCCCTCAACTGAACCGTCTCGTCGAGACGGTTCAGATGAGGGGTCACAACATATGGTTTCAGTGAGAAATAAAGAAAATTATCCCTCAATTATCATATAATACCCTTCTTATCTGGAGAACTGCTCAAACTATTTTCTTCCATATGAGGTTGCTTTCAGACGTCAGTTTTTGAGATATCACAAGTTAACTGTATATCTGAAATTCTTAAGTTCTTATCAACCACACAGTACTGTTTAATGAACATTTGTAATGAATGGCTGCATGACATCTTCCTCATAAGGCTTAAATCAGCACCATAATTTCATAAAATGCAATGCCAATGCCCTAGGCCGCAAATAACCCTATTTCGCTCAGAACAGCCAAAACTCCCTAAAGTTTTGGCTGTTCTGAGTGCAATAGGGTTCACAATAGCTCTAATTAATTTGGATCCTGTTATGTTGGCCATGGGATTTACACTCCAGACTCATGATTTGAAGGCGAGTGACTAACCCGGATCTAAACTGTTCGCCCAACTATTTATTTTTAAAGTTTTCACAGTAAGTACAACAGTAAATCTAAGAATTAAATAATCTATAACAGACCTTCTTACTGTCAAAGCGTGGCCTCAATTATTGTTTGAAAGCATCTCTATTTTATGATCAGTGTAAGCATAGTTTGTGGTCAGGCTGGCGTATGCTAATGAAGACCACCAACTGTATGTATATATATCTTGCAATTTCTAACCTTCATATGCTGTCAGTGTCAAAAGTGTTTTCAAAATAACTCGTGGTTTTCACCCCAAGTTGGATCAATCAGCTGCTCAGGCAGGTTATGGTTTGAGGGCTGGATTTGGATTTTGATTGTTTCAGTTCCTGGTCTTTGCATACTTTTTACTTTTTTTGAATTCAAGGTATCCTTGATGATAACTTTGTTTTCATGCAAATTATTCATTTATAATGGAAATGCCTCATTCAGCCTCACTCACACCGGTCTGGCCACATACTTTCGTTTCTCCTTCCGCTGATTCAAGAAGGGCAGTTGTCAGTTACTGGCGAAAGTATGGGCACTTAGTACTGGTTAACCGCTTAGGAGGTCTAAGCCTGCCCAGGAATAGTGTGGTTAGGTTAACTGACCGTCCCGACATGACCATAGTTGTTTACCGTGGACGTTAAGCATCAAATCAACCAACCAACCTCACTCAAACCATTCTTTTGTCATTCCCAAAATTCCTGTCTTTTTCATGCTCTTCATGCATCTTTCACATTTTGTCCTAGCTTCACTCACAATGTTCACAATGTTGGTCTCATTTCACATGCTGGTGTCATACACTATGTCCATGTCTCCCATGAAGAAGCCTGCTTCAGGTGTCATACACTATGTCCATGTCTCCCATGAAGAAGCCTGCTTCAAAGTGTTCCTGTCTTACTCATCCATTATGTCCTGCCTCATTTACAAAAGACCCCATTCAGGGGCGTAGCTAAAATGCACTATCAAATTTCTGCTCTTTGAAAAGATATGTCGAGATTAATAGCCCCTAAGAAAATTCAGAGTGTTGTGCGTTTTGGCAGTTAGTACTGAAATCTTGTCCAGTCATGCAAACACGCAGACAAAATTTCAAAAAGCACCTGCGTATTTGCGTAAAGGCAGCTACGCCCTTGCCATTTATACTGTTAAGACCTTATTCATAATCTTCTTCTTCCTATATAATGTACAGGGCCCAACTTTTGATACGCCTCATTTGCAATGTTCAGGACTGGGTTATAAGTTGGCATTTACTGGTCATTAGATGTCAAATCAAAACATTTGATTGGATAATGATCATCTAATTCGACGTAAACATTAAATCAAAATAACTGATAAAACTGGGCCCTGGGCCTCAGTGCATTAGTTTAAGGCCCCACTGGCTAATCTGCAATGTTCAAATGTACAGGTATGTTCAGGCCTCATTCAGAATGTTCAGGTCTGGTGCAGACATCTTTTACAATGTTCAGGCTCATTCACAAAGTTCAACACCAGAGGCCCCTCCCCAATGAACAGGCCCCATTCAGAATGTTCAGACCTAGGTCTCTTATTTTCACAATGAACAAGCCTAACTTGCCATGTTCACGGAAAAAAAGAGAGAAAATCTGTTTACTCTGTAACCCATAGACTGAGTATTCAGCTTACTCAGATTTTTTGTCAACTTCATTTTGCAGAAAGTGTTTTTATGATCAAACAGATTTATTCAGGGGGGTTATGTGTTGGTGATACAGGATTTTTTAATTTGCATATTTTAAAATAAACAAAATATTTTGATTTTTAAATATTTTTATCATGATTAATCATCCAAGCCAAGATTAAATGAAGCCTTTTATCTCTTTAAATAAACACTACCAATACCATTCCCCTTGATTGTTTGAGTTTTGCCACATTAAAATTCACGTGGAATTGTAACATTATGTAAATGAAGTTATTGTTAGCGAGACTCCCAATCTGATCGCAGATTAAACATATTAAAATACAAACAAATTTGTGAAATTCTATCAATTAAACTGTCTATCTTCAGGGTGTAACAAGGTGCAAATAATTCAAATTCCTAACATGACTTCTTTTAAGGCCAGACTAAGTTTTTAATGTGTTTACCGTCAGTCAGCAGGTAAATTTAAAGAGTAACTACACTTCAGGAACTGACTGAATCAGATCCCAAACCCTATCCCCAACATCAAAGGGAAAGATTGACAAAGACATCCCAACAAGTGATAAGCCAAGTCAGCAGCTCTTTCCCATATAGGTAGCAACTCAGCTATATAATTTAGACCAACAGAACGGTTACAACAGACTAAGCAAATTATATGAAAAACATTTAACAACTATTTTTACCTATTTTCTATTTTTATTATAGAAGGGTTAAAATGAGAACACAATAAATTAAACAGCACCGAACATAAAACAAATGCAACCGCAACGAAAGTACCGCCTTGGGACGGTAAGTCACTGAAGGATTTGAGCCGCGACTCAAGAATTTGTTGTTGTTGTTGTGTAATTGCTTTACGTCCATGGTAAACAGCTATAGTCAAGTCGGGATGGTCAGTTAACCTAACCACACTATTCCTGAGCATGCTTAGACCTCCTAAGCCGTTAACCAGTACTAAGTGCACATACTTTCATCAGTAACTGACAACAGCCTTTCATGAATCAGTGGAAGGAGAAACGACAGTATGTGGCCGGACTGGGCATCGAACCCTGGAGCTCTGGCTCATGAGTCAGACATGCTATAGAATCCGCTATGCGGCCCAGCGGCAACTCAAGAAAACCAACAAAATGGCATGTGCTCCATGGGAAGACTCAGGAGGGCCTGGGCAGCTGTCCAGCCTGATCACGACAGGAAACTAAGGGTCTAAACTGCCTCCATGCCAACAGTGAAGACTCCACTCAGACTGGGGGATGCCCAGGCCGATCTGAATCTTCACTCCGGATATAAGATTTTGGCATCTAAGGTCAGATTTTTGCTTAATAGGGTGTCCTTTAAGACATTTGCCTTTATGGGTCTAAAATTTTAATCTGCATGTTGCAACATACGGTATGTATAGCAGGTGCTGGACAAACAAGGAATCACAAGGGATACAACCCCCTTGCACCATTAACTGATCATCTTACTGATTCTATCTCTGGACCGATACTCCATGCATATATGACTTAAAATGTCCAAGGTAAGTATCTTTAAATTTACTGCTAAATAGAAAACATGTTTAAACCACAGAAACTGTTTAAAACTGTTTAAGCACCAGTGACGAAATTTGCAGAATTTGCAAACAGCGTAGATCCTGATGAGGCAGCTCATAATGAGTCGCCTCATCTAGATCTACACTGTTTGCCCTCTAGTCTTTGAATTCTCAATATAAAATGCCTTGGACAAGGCATTTTTTTTTAATTTTTGCAGACGCAAATTTTGTCGTCTGCTCTTTGGTGCTAAAAAAGTTAACACAAAAATAAGTTACCGTAGTCTAATATGACAAACCAACAACAAAGTCGCACTTAACACCTGGGTGTCTGTTTTAATTTTTAACCACTAAAATCGGCAAGGTAGTGCCGTTTGATCTTTCCTCAGTATAGATACCGATTAAGTATTATAAAGGTGAAATGAATGCAGGAAATAAATATTTAAGTACTTTTTGAACTTTGAAGTCGAAACTGGAGGAAGTGATAAGTCATTCGTGAATAGGGAAATGTCATTTTCTAATATCATGCATGAGTAAATAAATAAAAGCAAATTTGCATGGGCTCGGAAAGAGTCTTGAAAGAACCAGCTGAAGAGATGACAGTATCACCAACCTGTATAATGTGACAGAATAACCTTTTGGCATGAGTCGACTAGTGAAGCCAGTGGTCCAAATAAGGAGTATAGGGATATTTTAGGAATAACTTTCCATATTTCTCCACAAAAACATGTTGTGACCCCTCATTAGAACCGTCTTAACAAGACGGTTCTTATGAGAGGTTACAACATATTTTTTTGTTGAGGCTAATGAGGGGTCACAACAAATGTTTTTGTTAAGAAATAAGAAACAAGAGGGCCATGATGGCCCTGGATCGCTCACCTGAGTATCCTGTGAACTTAACCTCAGAGACATCCATATGACTGACAGAGTTTCACAAAGATTAAATGGAAAATGAACCCTTTATTGTGTACCTAAGGTTTTTATAAAATTTAACCTAATGACCTAGATTTTGACCCTACATGACCCAGTTCCAAACCTGGTCTAGATTTCTTGGATATGAACATTCTGGCAAAGTTATCAAAACTGTGCCTTCTAGAGTGTACACAATGTTTTTCTAAGGTTTAACCTAGTGACCTACTTTTTGACCCAACATGACCAAGTTGCACCCTTGGTCCAGATTCGTTGGAGACAAACATTCTGACAAAGTCTCATGAAGATTAGAACAAAACTGTGTCCTCAAAGGCGTTCACACTGTTTTTCTAAGAACTGACCTAGTGACCTAGTTTTTGACCTGACATGGCCCAGTTTCACATCTGGTATAAATTTCATGAAAGTAAGCATTCTGACAATGTTTCACGTAGATAGGATCATAACTGTGCCCTCTAGAGTGGACATGAGGTTTTTCTAATATTTGACCTAGTGACCTAGTTTTTGACCCCACAAGACTCAGATTCAAATTTGGCCTAGATTTTATATAAATAAACATTCTGACAAAGTTTCATGAAGATTGGATCATAACTGTGCCCGCTAGAGTGTGCACAAGGTTTTTCTAAGATTTGACCCAGTGACCTAGTTTTTGACCCCACATGACCCAGTTTCAAAGATGGTCTAGATTTCATTAAGATAAACATTCTGACAAAGTTTCATGATGATAGGATCATAACTGTGCCCTCTGTGTCATTCTAAGATTTATTTCTATTTTTAGCTCTGGCGGCCATTTTGGTCAGCGGAGCGGAACCGTTTGAACAAATTTTTGTTCAGAGCCATGAGTAAAACATTTCTGTGAATGTTGATGTTTAAAGCTTTTTTCTATTTTAAGCTCTGGTGGCCATATTGTTCAGCGGGGCAGAACCGTGTGAGCAATTTTGGTAGAGGGTCTCCTAAGGAACATTTCTGTGAAATTATTTCAAAATCGGCCCAGCAGTTTTGGAGAAGTCGTTTAAAGGTTTTTCTATTTTTAGCTCTGGCGGCCATATTGTTCAGCAGAGCAGAACCGTTTGAGCAATTTTGGTAGAGGGTCTCCTAAAGAACATTTCTGTGAAATTATTTTAAAATAGGCCCAGCAGTTTTGGAGGAGAAGTTGTTTAAAGGTTTTTCTATTTTTAGCTCTGGTGGCCATATTGTTCAACGGAGCGGAACCGTTTGAGCAATTTTGGTAGAGGGTCACCTAAGGAACATTTCTGTGAAATTATTTCAAAATCTGCCCAGCAGTTTTGGAGGAGAAGTTGTTTAAAGGTTTTTCTATTTTTAGCTCTGGCGGCCATATTGTTCAGCGGAGCGGAACCGTTTGAGCAATTTTGGTAGAGGGTCTCCTAAGGAACATTTCTGTGAAATTATTTCAAAATCTGCCCAGCAGTTTTGGAGGAGAAGTCGTTTAAAGGTTTTTCTATTTTTAGCTCTGGCGGCCATATTGTTCAGCGGAGCGGAACCATTTCAGCAATTTTGGTAGAGAGTCCCCCAAGGAACATTTCTGGGAAATTATTTTGAAATCCGGCTAGCAGTTTTGGAGAAGAAGTTGTTTAAAGCAAAAGTTGACGCCGGACGACGGACAAAGACCGATCACAATACCTCACCTTGAGCACTTCGTGCTCAGGTGAGCTATAAATTATCACAGAATTATCCTCAAACACTCCTTTTATCTGGAGAACGCGAAGCCATGAAGTTTCTAAGGCCTGATCCTTTCAGTATACAAGGTATGATCCCAAGAGCTTACTACTGGTACATCAACCATTGCAACACTTCATTTTCGCAGCAAGGTCAGACACTTTCAAAGCTGTCAAGTCATTTTATCTTTTTCTGTTTTCATCTTCTTCAAAACAGTACATTGCTTGATCACCTCTCAGAACATGAAAAACAGACCCCCATTTCCGAGCAGCTCAATGCAAATGCTGACTGGCTTAAAAATTAAACCTACCTGCCATCATTGTCAATCAGTAAATAAAATTTGCTATGACAGTTACATTTGAAATGAAAAGAAAACAACGGTGCTGCAGATTGTTTGATGTGATAGCCTCTGCTAAGAACTTTAAAGATCAGCTGGAAAACTGTCTGTTGCATTATCGATAGATCTGTGTAATCCTTCGTCTCTTTAAGTGACAACAGGCTATCATGCCTTGATTTTGATCAAGACTTAGTATAACATGGAGTGTTTGAATGTATACATGGATGAAGTCTGAAGCCACTCAACATCCCTATGGAAGCTGAGATATGACTTGTTCCCAAATGTCTGCAGATGGAGGATTACACATACAAGAATTCTGTGGAATGCGGTGTCTCTCCTGTCAGCAAATTAACACTAAATAGAGCTTAAAACAAAAACTTGACAAAAAGTTTATGCCATCAATGCCACCACTGACACTGGAAAAGTAACACATATGTTTCACTTGTGTTAGTAGCAGGAAGGATAAAAATGAAGGGACAGAGGTCTCACTTCTTGCAAGTAAGCTTCACCAAGACTTCATTATAATAGAACAAGAGGGCCATGGTGGCCCTGAATCGCTCACCTGAGCATTAATCAGTTCACTGGCTCTGGTGAAGATTTATAATTATAAGAGTTTTTACCATACATGGGAATGGCGGCCACCTTGGTCATGTGGCCAAGATCATTTGAAGACCTTTCAATATTTTGACCCATGTGCAGGCTCCATATGAAATTTGAGTTTAGTCTGCCCAGTGGTTTCAGAGATTTTTGAAAATGTTTATGGATGGATGACAGAGGCAGCTAACACCAATACTGTAAGGCTCAGGTGAGCTGAAAATGGCAGAGTCGCTTCTCCGAAAAGTTCCCTTTCATGTTGAGTTCCTTTGATGGATTTGAACTAGACTGAACTAGGCAAACTGTGACAGATGATAGAATGGTAGCATCATTATCTCAATGTGGTGAAACTAATGTATTCCAAGGAGTTTGTGGCTGGCATCATTGCAATGTTAGTTCAAATTCTTGCAGCATAGTTTAATTTAGATTTGACCTAGTGACCTAGCTTTTGACCCGACATGACCCAGTTTCAAACCTGACCTAGATTTTATGGAGATAAACATTCTGACAAAGTTTCATGAAGATTGGATCAAAACTGTGCCCTCTAGGTAGTGCACCAAGTTTTTCTAAGATTTGAACTAGTGACCTAATTTTTTACCTGACATGACCCAGTTTCAAACTTGGCCTGGATATTGTGAGGATAAACATTCTGACAAAGGTTCATGAAGATTGGATCAAAACTGTGCCCTCTAGAGTGTACACAAGCTCGTTCTTATATCTGACCTAGTGACGTAGTTTTTGACCGGACATGATCTTCTTTCAGACTTGGCCTATATATTGTGATGATAAACATTCTGACAAAATTTCATTAGGTTTGGATCAAAACTGTGACTTCTAGAGCGTACACAAGGTTTTCCTTATATTTGACCTAGTTTTTGACCCGACATGACCCAGTTTCAAACTTGGCCTGGATATTGTAAGAATAAACATTCTGACCAAGTTTCATTGAGATTGGATCAAAACTGTGCCCTCTGGAGTGTATACAAGGTCCTAGTGACCTAGTTTTTGATCTGACGTGACTCAGTTTCATAGGGGGCTTAGATATATGGACAATAAACATTTTGACTTAGTTTCATGAAAATTGGAACAAAACTATGCCTTCTAGTGCCTACACAAGGTTTTTTCTAAGATTTGACCTAGTGACCTAGTTTTTGACACGCCATGACCCAGTTTCAAACTTGTCCTACATATTATGAGAATAAACATTCTGACAAAGTTTCATGAACTTTCGATCAAAACTGTGCTTTCTAGAGCGTACACAAGGTTTTTCTAAGATTTGACCTAGTGACCTAGTTTTTGACCGGACATGATCCAGTTTCAAATTTATTCTACATATTATAAGGATAAACATTCTGACAAAGTTTCATGATCTTTGATTCAAAACTGTGCCTTCTAGAGTGTACACAAGGTTTTTCTAAGATCTGACCTAGTGACCTAGTTTTTGACCCGACATGACCCAGTTTCGAACTTGGCCTAGAGTTAATGATAAAGATTGGATCAAAACTGTGTCCTCTAGAGCGTACACAATGTTTTTCTATGATCTGATCTAGTGACCTAGTTTTTAACCCGACATGACCCACTTTCATATTTGTTCTGGATATTACAAGGATAAACATTCTGACAAAGTTTAATGAACTTTGGATGAAAATTGTGCCTTCTAGAGCGTACACAAGGTTTTTCTAAGATTTGACCTAGTGACCTCGTTTTTGACCCGACATGACCCAGTTTCAAACTTTGCCTAGATTTTATAGAGATTAACATTCTGACAAAGTTTCAGAAAGATTGGATCAAAACTGTGCCCGCTAGAGTGTACACAAGCAAAAGTTGACGGACGTCCGAATGTCCACATACGACGGTCATCACGGTATCCCAAAAGCTCACCCTGAGCACGAAGTGCTCAGGGTGAGCTAAAAATGCCATTCATGCCTAAATGCCAGCTCATAATATAAACAAATATGGTCAGAAACATTTATTCTTGAACAAAAATGTTTTCACCAATGAAAAGCTACTCTAACAAAAGACTTTACAGCATATTAATCTATCTGTACTGAAAACCTGATTCTTAATTTTCTTCACAAGAAATTCACTTTTAGGATGACATTTAAAGTGAAACACCAAAATACTACAGCTAAGAGACAAACTGACATTTGCAAGGAAAGCAGTTTTCTTGGTGGAAAAACATGGAGTATCAGTATGAGACACATTAAGATACCGTGTTTTCCATAAAAATTTGAACACCTAAAAGTTTTCAGAAACAGACTCTTCCATTTAATCCATTAATTTCGGGTCACAGAATCTTTTCCAAAATTTTGGCAAACAATGCAAATTTTGGTCAGACCAGAGCAGTCTCAGATGGATCTGCATCAAGAAACTCGGGTATTTTTGTTGGAATTTGTAGGGGAAACACAGTAGTCTTGCAGAAAATGCCATGCATGATCATTCAGTGAAATCATGTCTCCAACGGATTCTGATTGGCTAATCATCCTGCCTCTCTCTGAGGCTCATCAAGGGAGCTATCCACAGGTTGACATTTGCATACTGCCAAGCCCTGAACAAGATGGCTTATCCAAGCGATCTGATCAAGGCTGCTAATGTTCACAGTACATGTTTTTAGGGCTCAAATAATAACATCCAGATGACTCAAGAAAACCTGATCAATCTGCACATATCTACAGGCTGGTCTCAGTGCCTACTATTTGAAAATGTTAATTTGTGGTTTCCCCTTGAAGAACCTCAAATTTACTTTAAAGTAACCCACTGACATTTAAAGAAAGTAATAAATAGACAATTTCAAGAAATAAAGCCTCTGAGAAGATGCAGACCAGAATAGAATATGATCTATTTTCCAAAAAACTTGAATGTTTATATTGCAATATGCCGCAACTTTTTACTTGCAAATACTAGCAAAAAGTGAGCTCCATGGATTGCTGGTTTTCTCATATAGCAACCTGGGCTTGAATCCCACTGAGGGCAGAATTCTTGCCAACCGTAAAGGGGTTCCACTGCACACAGCCTTTCATAATCACCTTCCATTGGCTTGATATGACTGAAGTAGTTGAAAGGGCTGTCAAAGCATATACCTTTTACATGGCATATTACAATTTTGTGGTGGCTGTTATGTGCCAAGTTACTTTTGCAATATCTTTTACATTGCATATTACACTTTTGTGGTGGCTTTTATGTGCAAGGTTATTTTTGTGGTACCTTTTACAGGACAGATTACACATATATAGTGACTATTATATGCCAAGCTACTTTTATGGTACCTTTTATACGTCAGATTACACTTTTGTGGTGGCTTTTATGTGCAAGATTAATTTGTGGTACCTTTTACATGGCAGATTACAATTCAATTTGCATATACCGGTATTACTTTCAAAATTATACTGTTATTGAGTTACTGATTAAACCCATTTGGGTTCCTTTTTACTCACACTGAGCAGACATAATTATATAACAACAAACATCATTTTTCACCTTCTGTAGAAGAAATCTATCTTGGCTTTTTTTAAACAGCTCCATACATAGATTCCCATTAAACCACATTTTCTCCTGTAATGAGAATGACTGTTTGCCATTCTGCACTAACATATTTTTTTCAGGCACAGTGCTGAACAGTAATGCTAATGTGCCAAAAACAAAAATACTGTATTGATCCTAATAAACCCCCTGCTCTAATAAATGCCCCTTGCCTCTTTTCTGAAAGTAATTTTATATTAACTTCCATGAATTCCTGGATAAGGTAGCTTTTTGAAATGGGTCCACTCTTAAAGGAAAGAATTTGCTCCTTGAGCAAATTCTTTTCTTTTAAGAGCAGACCTACTGAGAAGGACTAGGCAAAAATAGAAGAGTTGCTTCCTCTGAAAGTATACTCACCTTTATATTATTTGTTAGAGGTATTTTGGCAGTGGCTGATTAACTACACTTAAGGCTCTAAATAACACCCCACCTCCCCCTTTGCAAAATGTCATGCCCCCGGGGCATTTAAAAAGATTAATACAGTAATTGAACTACATTTGTAGCAAACAGGGTAAATTCAGAAGAGGTGGCTCATAATGAGCCGGGGTGGTTGGGTGGTGCAAAGGTATACTGCGCGTAACTTCCAGTGCCGGTGCGTCCTACTTATTTGAATAGAAGTAGGACAAGGGCTTACTGTGCTTGCAGTAGGTGCAGGTGGGCGTTGTTTGGACATTTTTTCTCTCGTCTATCATTTCTCTCTTCTTTCTCCCTCTCTTTGGGAGACGGCCCGATATAGACTGAAATACTGTCTCAAAGGGCGGTTAAACCCAAAACAACCAACCAATCATAATGAGCCTCCTCATCTGGGCCTACACTGTTTGCCTTCCAATCTTTGAATTCTCATTACGGTATAGCTCAGAAGAAACAATTTTTTTAATTTTGAACATGTAAATTTTGTCATCTGCACTTTTCCCGCTTTTAGAGTTAACATCAGGCTCAGCTGGCTCAAATTTAAGGATAATTTAATATAACAACTGGGTAAGGTGTTCCAATAATCAGACTACAGGATTCTCCCCACTTTACAAAGAATGATCAATGAATAAAAGACATGCAGCTATTCTGGAAAAGATGTCATGGTTACAACTCTGCTAACAATGTTTGCAACCCAGTGACATTTTCAGAAATGTCACCTTGGAAAATAGATACTAGCAGCTGAACATGTTTGATCCACTTTTCATTAAGATGTACCATAATGTCCTTAAATATTGGGATGCCAAAAAACATTAAGTTTCCATTTGCTTAAATATTGGGACACCTATAGACCATTAATATTCCATTTGCTTAAAAATTGGGATACCTAAAAACCATTAATTTTCCATTTGTCTGAAATGAAAAATTAATGGTTTTTAGGTATCCTAATGTTTAAGCACTTTAGGGCATAACTTGACCACCATTTCCACAAGTAACAAGAAGTATTTTACAGTAGTATTTTTACAGAAGTATTTTTACAGTGTTACAAATGACCCTCAAGCCCCTTAGAACAGAACTTTGACCCCTGGTTGTGAACCTGACCTTGGGTGTATGCAGCACATTCTCAGTTAGCTTCATATTTCTGTGAAGTTCAAACTCCCATCAGAGGTTTCAAAGTCTTCAATGGGGTATAATTTGACCACTGACCCACTTGTGTTATATGTCCTTGACCTTTGGAGTGGAAGCTTAAATTTTGCACATAATCCAGTACATTTCTGAGAAGTTTGACCTATTTCGAAGAATAGAGAGCAAACTGTGATTTAACTAACTGCTGAGGACAGACAGACTGACAGACTGCAATCTAAATATGCCTCCTTTGGGGCATAAAAATGGTTTTGCTTTCTTGTGTGGTAAAATGATGCACATGAAAATTTCAGCCCAAAACTGTAACAAAAGTGCAACTTTGATACATGAGTGACAGCAACAGCTTAGAAGCTGCAGGCCAGATAAAATACTGCTTTCAACATCCACTTATTTGTCCATAACATAATTGATTCTGATGCCTCCCAATTCTAATGTCTCCCAAGTTTCCCAATTCTGATCTCTACCAAGTCTCCCAATTCTGATGTCTCCCAATTCTGATGTTTCCCAATTCTGGTGTCTCCCAACTGACAATTCTGATGTCTCTCAAGTCTCCCAATTCTACTGTTTCCAAATTCTCCCAATTCTGATGTCTCCCAATACTGATGTCTCCCATATGAAGCACCGAAAATTAAAACAGCTTTGTTTACAAACAGAACAGATTCAGTTGAGGCCATTCATAATGAGCTTCCACTGTTTGCTTTCTATTCTTTCACTTCTCAATATAATATAAAATGAAACATTTTGCAGAAGTAAATTATTGTGTCTGCGTTTTTGTTGCTGAAAGGGTCGAAAGATTGTTGGGCAACAATGTACTGAGATAAACAACACCTAAGCTTACGTAACTGTTCTTAGTAACCTCCTGAAAAGGCAATGTGTACAGTGAACTAAACTAAACCCAAAAAGAAACTGTCATACTTTCAGAGTAATCATTAGGCAAATGCAGGTGCTGTACTTCTTTGTTTATATGACAGGGTTTTTCCCTTCCAAAACAATCCCAAAGATCTAGATCCAAAACAATCCCAAAGATCTAGACCCATCTTGTAAAACAATCCCAAAGATCTAGATCCATCTTGTAAGATATATATACCTGTGTATATAATATGAAATCAATACACCAATGTTTTCAAAAGATAATGGACGGAAACCATTTTTTCATACAAAATGAAGTCGAAAAAGGGCCATAACTACCACAATAATATAGGGATTTTACAAAACATCGAACTTGACCTGTATTTTATGATAATATACCTGTGTTTAAAATATGAATTCAATACATCAATGTCTTCAAAACATAATGATTCAAAACCAATTTTTCATACAAAATGAAGTCGAAAAAAGGCCATAACTCCCACAATACTCAAAAGGATTTTGCCCAACATCAAACTTGACCTGTATTTCATGATTTTATAACTGTGTATAAAATATGAATTCAATACACCAATGCTTTCAAAAGATATTGAACGGAAACCATTTTTCCATACAAAATGAAGTCGAAAAAGGGCCATAACTCCCACAATAATAGACGGATTTTGCCCAACATCGAACTTGACCTGTTTTTTATGATTATGTAATTGTGTATAAAATATGAATTCAATACACAAATGCTTTCAAAAGATATCGAACGGAAACCATTTTTTCATACAAAATGAAGTCCAAAAAGGGCCATAACTCCCACAATAATAGACGGATTTTACCCAACATCAAACTTGACCTGTATCTTATGATTATATAGCTGTGTATAAAATATGAATTCAATACAACAATGTTTTCAAAAGATATCGAACAGAAACCATTTCGTACGCTACATACGTATGTTACGTACGTACGTACGGACAGGGGTGATACTATATGCCCCCCCATTTTCAATGGCCGGGGCATAAAAAAAGTGGAACTGTAATTTCAGAAGCAACTGAGAATTTCTGCATGTGCATCTTGAAGCCAGTGATTCTTTTTTTAGCCAGTATAGTACTCCTACACACAAGGAAATAAAAAGTTGTAGCATAGCAGTAATGACCTCCAAAATCAAACACAGAAAAAAAAATACATCAATTACAAATATTTAGCTACCATCATAGCAATTATAATAATTGTTCCCTGCCTCCAGTATAATTTTGGAACATACAAGAAATTGTCATCTGAAAAAAATAATAACAAATTATCCAACTAATTATAGTCTTACTTTACGGCACAGCCAAAAATTATGTCACATAAGCAAAAGTATCAATTTGTAGTTTACATAGAGTGCAATTTGCAGAAAACGTTATTGGAAAACTCAATACTGGCTCGGGCTCTAGGAAAAAACGTAATTTAGGGGATAAAACTTAATTCATTTTCTTTCTTTTTCTTTTCCATAAAAACAGGTGGCGCAAAACCTCAAAAGAACTGCCTTGGTATTGCAATTATATTGAGATCAAACAAAACATGCTTTGTTGAAAAATAAAGAAATACAGCACATTTTTTCATCACCAAATATGTTCATTTTTAGTGGCTTCGCAAGCTGCGTACCAATAGATAGCTATAAAGCATGGAGGCTTCTTCTGGATTCAGGAAAATTCGTCTGCTTAAGTTGACTTCTGCTGCAAAAGTGTCTTCTGCTCAAGGTGGAATATGGAAGACATCAAAGGTAGGTGGGCTTTTATTGAATTACTTTTACCATTTATATTGTAATTCTATGCAAAGTCAAAACTGTCATCATATGCAATCAGTCAATAAAATATAACAAGCACTGTCAAAGGAAAGCATAGCTTGCCTAACAGATATTCTGGAAAAAAAAAAATAAAAAAAATAAGACTAAAACATGCAAAAAGGGTGCTGATGCAAATGCTAGGGTGACAACAATAGCTGTATTTGCCCACATGTGACCTAGACACTGCCTGCCTAATACAGGTGACTGCTCAATAAGATACATTTGAACCAAAAGTTCTCCATATTTTTAAGGCTGTTATTATTGACCCTTGGCCCCATCCTGGAGCATGACCCAGGTGCTCAGAGATTCCATATCAAAGAGACTTTAATGTGCTTAAGTACTGGGACATCTAAAACCATTATCCCATTCCATTCGGGATACCCCTTTAGGGGTATCTGGGCAAACAGTTTGGATCCAGATCAGGCCCCACAAACATGGGGCCTGATCTGAGATCCAAACTGTTTGCTGCCTAGACATCATTTCTACAAGAGTTAGTTAGACCAATATGGTCAAAATATTCTTGATTTTATTATGCAGACGACAATTTCAGCAGACGACAAAATATACCCAGAATGCAATGGGTTAATCTGTTCCAAATGAAAAATTATTGGTTTATAGGTGTCCAATACTTAAGCAAATTTGGGTAATGCTAAAGGGGTATCATACCTTAGATAAGAATCTGACATGAGATTAAAGAGATTGGAGACATCAACAAGCAATGCTACACTGTGGAACAAATGTCCCCAAACGCTACTTAAAACAGACGCCTGATTGTGACCTTGACTCTTAAAATCTAACTCTTATACACAATACACCTTCTCATTATGGTTTACTGTTTTATGAGGTTTTTTGAGAAATCACAGGAAACACAATCTGACCTCTGACCCCTGACTGTGACCTTGACCTTGGGCATGGGAACCTAATTCTTGTGTCTGAGAAGTTTAATCAAATCCACCTTTGAAGTTTTTTAGTAGCTGCAGATATGGTCTGACCTCTGCTTCCCGTGTGTGACCTTGACCTTGGGCATGGGAACTCAAATCTTTCTCGTTAGTCTTAACTTTCTCTGAAGTCATAATTTGGCTGTTGGTATTGACTGTGACTTTGACCTTGACTGTAGAAACCAAAGTCTTGCACATCAAATATCTTCACATTATGATGCACCATTTCCTGAACTTCGATCAAACTTTCATTCATAGTGTTTAACCCATTGCATTCTGGGTATTTTTTGTTGTCTGCTGAAATTGTCGTCTGCATAAAAAATCAAGAATATTTTGACAACATTGGTCTAACTAACTCTTGTAGAAATGATGTCTAGGCAGTAAACAGTTTGGATCTCAGATCAGGCCACACACAGATCAGGCCACACGTTTGTGTGGCCTGATCTGGATGGGAACTGTTTGCCTAGAGACCCCTAAAGGGGTATCCCGAATGGAATGGGTTAATTGGAAACACACAATTTATACTTTGACTGATCCATGACTTTCGGATTTTGAGTAACTGTGAACATGTAACTGTTGATTTTTCAACTTTGATTGTGAACTTGACCTTGGGTGTGTGAACCTAGGCTACATTTTGCATGTGACACACCATCCCTTTATGGTTTACTTTTCATTGAAGTTTGGAAAAATTGCTTATGTAGTGTTTGTATTAGTTGTAAGGGACAAATGAGGCAATTAAATGCAACCAAATTGTTGCACTGTGAATTTCTGATGCTGTGGCATGATCTTAAATATGCATAGATATAACATAAATACAGTACCTTCTGACTATATTAGTAGCTGTAACTTTTGACGCACAGGTTGTTCCTTGCTGTTCTTGCAAGTAGCCTTGTGTTTCACAATTTCAGTAATAATCACCACCCATAGACTCAAACTAGAAACAGAAAGAATAAACATGTCATAAACATGGCATTTACAATTAAAACAATCATAGCCGTAAATCTATAGATAAGCAGAGCTTTAGATAAGAAGGGGTAACTGGGATAATTTAGGGATAATATTCCTTGTTTTTCCATAAAAATATATATTGTGACCCCTCATTAGAACCGTCTCACAGAGACGGTTCTAATGAGGGGTCACAACATATGTTTTCATTGAGTACAAACAAAACTATCTCTGAATTATCACTGTTAACCCTTCTTATCTGGAGGTCTGGACAAGGGCAAGCATTCTATAATTCTGTGATAAATTCTGTTATGTCTCCATAAACGCGTATAATGCAGCCATTCACTAGAACCATTGCAACGTTAAATGCCTATATTACCACAAACCACAAGGATTTCAAGCTTATTTTACTGCTTATTTCAAGTCTTTTAGTCAATTTTAAAATCAACCTCAAATTGCTCTGACAATAAGGCAAAAGATAAGGATATACGCTGCCTTTAACTCCTAAATAAAATTTATGTCTGCAAAATTAAACAGGAAAAACCCCCGAAATGTTTTGTCCAAGCAACTACGTACTGTGCATTCAAAGAACAGACAGCAAACAGTGTTGATTCCGATGAGGTGGCTCCTTATGAGCTACCTCATCTGGATCTATGCTGTTTGCAAATTCAGCTATTTTCATTTTAGTCTAATGGTTTTAGGGAATCCATTATGCATTTTCAAGGCTCAGACAGCAGCACTATATAAACCCATTTAAATATTACTGTATTCAACCATGTTGGCATTAGCAGTAGACTTCTTCCCAATAGGCACAGATTTCAAAGACTTATTAGATATAGAATTTAATGCTTAACGCATCAGAGGAATGCCACTTAGAGTCATGAAGGATGGCGAAGCTTTGTAAGTGAAAACTGAAAGAGAACCATACGGCATAGTGTTTTCAACACCTGTACAAAAGCAATCAAAGGAATAAATTGGTAAAAATATGTGCATTAATAATCATATTATTATATGCCTAAAAAGTTCTGGTGCACACGCTTACTGGGGCATGTGCGCTCATTAGGTCGAATACGGTAAGCTGACTTTCTTCACAAAAATGCATTTTCTAATATGATATATAAAATCCCTTCTTCACTCAGACTGATTTAGATATCTCACAATTAACCCACTGATGGTTAGTGGGTAATTTTGTACCTTGTCTCTAAACAGATCCATTTTCGAGTTTAAGGAGTGTTACGTCTATTTTATCTTAAAAATTCAAAACTTAATGACAAGCAGTGTAGACCTTGGTCAGATGCTGCATTTGCGGCATCTGAGCTAGGTTGACACTGCTTGCCAATGGCACTTTCATATGTCTCCAAGCATTAATGGGCTAGTTAATGGTTTTACCTTAGCTCTGCAGACATGCCAAGAGCCAAAACTCTGCCAGCTGCAACATTCTGTCAATGCTTTTATATTAACCCATTGCATTCTGGGTATTTTTTGTTATCTGCTGAAATTGTCATCTGCATCAAAAATTAAGAAAATTCTGACAATATTGGTACAACTAACTCATGCAGAAATGATGTCTAAGCAACAAACAGTTTGGATCTCAGATCAGGCCCCAGGGTATCCTGAATGGAATGGGTTAATAAACCATTTCATAAAAAAAGTCATACTTTTGTGTAATAATTACATCATGTGATCTCATCAGGCACAGTTGAAGATATATGGACTCAATGCAAGATCCACATGAAAACATTACTGCTAATGCCATTCAAACCCCTACCCCCCAACAAAGCCCTAAAAAAGCCGGAAAAATGGGGTCATTATCCAATCAGACAGATGATAGTCGGCATTTCTGAAGCAATAAATGATTACAGGAATACAGATGGCTGCAGTATGATGCAGAGAAAAATGTTATGACATGCTCTTAGTGCATCAAGCACACTATGGTGAGTTATGCAATCTTGATCTTCTTTGGCCCATGTTTTCTGTCATGGCCCCATTTTTTCTGTGGCAGGGGCCCTACGGCCACAGTCAAAAAAAATTCTAGAACAAACACTACATACAACTACTCAGTTTCATTCTTTCAAGATTATTTCATTATGAAATACGAGTGAGTATACTTTTAACATTTTTCTTAAAAGATGACCTAATAGAGTGTATTATCAAGTACTGAAGTTAGCCTCTTCATTTTAAAATACAAGTACAGTCAACTCTCAATATCTAAAGTTGAAGCCAACTTGAAGGTCATCACAAACTATTGATACACAAACTACTGATATCTGATATCTACTTGGATACCCTGGGGGAAACCATTCAGCTGCTATAGAAATTTTACTGGGAATGGTGAGCCATTTTATCTACAGCACTGAATGGCTTGGTCAAACGGAGCCGCTTCATCCAGCAACAAATCTGCTTTTAAAGTACCGTCAATTTACCACTGAAATTAGTTATACCCCAGTCTTTTTATACTTGACAATACTTGATTCTTCTTCTCTTCTTCCCGATATAGTTCTTCCTTCTGATTATCAGGTATTATCCAACTGTGTGTCTATGTACATGTGCCGTCTGAGACTGACTGACAGTGCAGTTTAAAAGCAGTTTATATACAAGTTAAAATTTTGATTCTGATCTACATGTACATGGTGTTGGGTGGCAGCTGATCCCTGAAGGTCTCCAAGCTGTGTGCTGAGACTGTTGAGGAAGGCAGCTGGTTCCAGATACGGATGGCACTTTGGAAGAAGGAGTAGAGATGAGCGTTCACTGTTGACCATGGGATGGCAAATTTCAGGTTGTGACCTCTGGAAGCTCTTGTTGGTACCAGGAATGGCGTGACGGGGATAGAAACCAGTCAATGTACCACTCTGTATAACACTACAGTCTTGCTCTGCATCCTCCGTTGTTGGAGAGTATTCCACTGGAGATCTGCTAGCATGGCTGTAACGCTGCTGGTTCTGCTGTAGTCAACCTTCACAAACCGCGCCGCTCTACGCTGGACCATCTCTAGTTTGTTTATATTGTGATGAGTGTCCGGCCCCATACACAAGAGGCATATTCCATGATCGGCCGTACTAGTGACTTATAACACTTATCCTTCACTGTTGATGGACAGCTGTAGAGGTTCCTCTTTAGGAAGTTGAGGCTTGTCGGTGCCTTCTTGGCTGTGATGTCCACATGTGTGTTCCATGTTAGGTCGAGCTAATGGTCAGCCCAAGGTATTTTGCGCTCTTGTCTGCAGCTTTGTCCCATGGATGTGATATTTATGTGTGAGGGGATTTCTTCTGTTTGTTATTCGTATGACCTAACATTTGTCTAGATTAAACTGCAACAGCCAATCTTGCTCCCATTCTTGTACTTTGTCTACGTCTTCTTAAAGAAGGGCCTGATCTTCCTTTGACCTTATGATTCTGTATACAAGCGAGTCACCTGCGAACACTTCAACAGTCAGGTGGGAGATGAGATCTCTTCCGGCATGTCATTTATGTAAATGAGGAACAGCAGAGACCTCAGGACAGTTCCCTGTGGGACGCCTTATGTGATCTTTGTTGCATTGGAATATGTAGATCTACTTAAAGAATTCTTGAATTCAATGTTTTTTTTCACTGCTGTGGAATGTATTGTCATCACATCTGAGGGACACAGCATCATTATTGGGATTGGTAATATTCTAAACATATCAATCAAAAGTGTTCTTACGCGTGAGACTGTTGCAGAGGAACCCTGCGCAAACTGTAAGATTCTTGTTTGCACACTCAATACCCCACCCACAAACACAACATTCAGTGGGGACATATAGTTTGGCTTTTGTAAGGTAAAATCAGTGATGTCATCTGGCGATATTATATTGATTACATGAGGAAATACTTGACCGGTGCTGTTGTGGATTTGATGTTGTTTATAAACCTTTTAATGTTTTAATTTTGCTAATTTACTTCGAGAACCCTTCGTCTTTCTCATTCTTCGGCCATCGAACTTCAATGCGCATGCGCTAAATTTTTTATTGTCCGAAAACTCCGAATCGGTCCAACAACAGCTAGTCCAACCGTAATGCTCCAAAACTGTCATACGAGGTACTACGGCTATCCGCAGACTTGCGACACGTACTACAGTTTAGTTTGCAGCCAAGACAAGAAGGAAAAAACGTCCCGAGGCGCGCTCTCGTCGAGCATTATCGGCTGCTTAATGTACTGGTACACAAAGTTGTACTGTACAAGTCTGAATCTGAATAGTAACTCGGTGCTATGGATTTGGTCTTCTGAGCCTCCTGGAGAATATCGTTATGAGAATGGAAACAACAATAACATTAACTGGTGAAAGATCAAGCATTCATTAACCAGGGGCTGGGGTTAATGGTGGGTTGGGTGGAGATGGGAGGACGGGGAGGGTGGGGGATGTGCAGGGGGCGACTAAAATATCCATCTCTTGACCTTACTTAGCCAAGGAAAGTTGGAGTTACAATTCGTAGAAGCTTCAAGGGAATGTAATCATTTGTAGGCATAGCGGCCTTACCGTTTAGATAAATTCTGAATAGTTATAGTCTAGTCTAGCGCATCTCATAACCTTGCGTGGTTGCTGGGGCACCACATATGACTTTACAACAATCACTTTCCACCTAAGCCTGTCTGTTCAGCTGCCCTAGCTGAACTAGCAAAGTCCATTTCTGTCCACTCCTTAATACTTCCTCTCTATCTCATCTTTTTTCCATTCAATGTGCCCTGCAAAATTTCTTTTCCTAAGCCAGAACGATCTTAAGATGTGTCAAACCACCTCAGTTTCCGTTTCTTGACCAAGATCAGGAGTCCTTCATATTCTTCAATGGTTGCTGGGATCTTTCTCCGAACATCCTCATTATTGACATGGTCCTTGTTAAAGATGTTAAGTAACCTTTGGCAGTATCTCATCTCAAAGGCATGCGTTCTTTTCTCTAACTCTGCTGTCACGGTCCATGACTCACAGGCATGCGATGCACATCAGTTTCACCTTTGATTCAAGAGATATGTTGTTATCTCTCCATACTGACTTCAGCTTTGTCAGAGCTGCAGTGACTTGTGCAGTCCAAAAAGAAAACCTCCGGTTTAGGGCTTTTATCTGAGACTATTGCTCCATTGTACTTGAAGTTTGTAACAGTTCCAACTTCTGTCGCTTGACCTTGATCTCCCTCCGGATGCCATTGGCGCTGTTTTTCATTACTTTGGTCTTTTCAGCACTTATCTCCATTTCATACCTTGTGCAGGTTTTGAATGAGCAGAGCAGTCCGACTTTGAAACCCCACTCCCTGGAGAACTAAACCTTGAGGACCCACACAGCTCATGCATACTACTGGAGCAGAAGTACCTGTCCCCTTAAGATACCAAGTGTATGCAAAGAGGTTTCCTCTTTTAGGGAAGCCAAGTTTTCTACTTCTTTGTAATCATTTTAAATATGATAATTCCATTGTAGATTGAACGTTCTACATCTAGATCTACCAATGAAGTGTATGGCCTAAAACTGGCATAGTCGCATTGTGAAATTATTGTAACATGCGACAAGTTACTAAATAGGCCTATACTTAAGGACTAAAGTTCTGCACGGATGTTAAATTAATATTTGTGCAGAACTTTTGCCCTTAAGTATACTATCGACATTCTCAAGAAGTATCCTTTCTAAGTAATATGATACATACATCGTTTTGGCCTGCTCCCAAGTAAGCTGCATCATATTACGAACAAACAAACTGACAAACTGGGTGCGTGCGGGCATTTCAAAAACGTCTCTTTCTTCTTTCATGTCCGAGAGTGGTGATCTGTTTAGTTTGTACAGAATTTCATGTCAAATGCCAGTAATGATTATTCATATCGTTTGTAATAGGGAAATTGATTCTGTACATTTGTATGTGCTCGTTTTCTTGAAATAAATATTGTTTAAACCAATAGGGAAATGCTATGTTAGTTCTTGACTGAAACTTTGTATTGAAATTTATGGACAAAAATATTTGATTATTTATAAAGGAAATTTTGTATTTTCCTGCAAAAAAAAAAAATGGACCGCGCCGTACAGACAACCCCTGGTATATTCAAACGTTGATTCCAAAACCAATCTTCATTGGATTTACCTGATATTGTGAGTAATGATTCAGTCATATATAGAGAAGCATTGGTCAAGTTTTGAAAAAAAAACTTATTGCATTAAGATTTTATTGATTGTGTCCTCGAATTTCTGGATTGGAATCCCAGCTTCATTCTATCCCAGTTTTCAAATTTATCTATGTTCCTTCGAAATGTCTCTGCGGCGTTCTTCTTGTTATCGATTTACCGATAGCAACAATTATCTGCAAAATGCCTAAATCTCTAATAGAAATGCATCCATCCACCTTAAAGTTTTAACATTTATACCTTTACTTTTCAGAAGCTCGTGAGGAGGAGAGTCGAATGTCTTTTCAAACCCCATAATGAATATGCCCACTTGATTTCATTGATCCATTTTGCACAGTCATCTGTGACGGTTGTCAACAGTTTTTTTTTTCTGATTGCATCGTGTCTATCTGAACATTTGTAAACATACTATAATGTGCAACAGTTTTGCACGGAAGAAACTAGCCTGTATTAATTACGAGCCAAAGCCCTGTCACCTTTTTTGAATACAGAACATGTTTGCACTCATTCGGACTTTTTAAACAAATATGTGAAGACAGAGCTCTTCCAGGACTCTTTCATAAATTTCACCAACATGAAAGCTTTGGATAGATTCAAGACTTTGAACATTTTGACAACTCCATCTTTGGAGATTTTAATGATTTTAATAGCCCGTTAACTAGTTGTATTATGTCTTGGGCCCCGTCCGTCCGGTGTCCGTTCCATACCTCCTTAACACTTTGAAAGATTTTCTTGAAACTTAGGTCAAATGTTTACCATATCAAGGCGATGTACAGAATATTTTGACAATTCCGACAAAGGTCAAGGTCATACTTAGATGTCGAAGTTCTAAAGGTAAAACATGTATTTCGTGTCCGCTCCATAACACTAAAACCGTTTAAGATTTCTTCCTGAAAGTTTGTACATATATAAAGCACTATCGAAAAAATGTGCGGAGAAAAAGAACCATAACCCAATTTTCAGTTTTGACAGAATTATGCCCCTTTGTATTTTTGGTAATGTAATTTCATATTAGCTTCGTGTCCGCTATATATCTTTTAACCCGTTTAAGATTTCTTTATGAAAGTTTGTACCAATATAAAGTACTATCAGACGATGTGCAGAGAAGAAGAACCATAATCCTACACACATTTGTTTTACCAAACGTGAACACACCAATAGTAAATAGGTAAAAAAACTGAAGATGTTGCTGCTGTCTTTAATTAGGGTAGCTGAATGACCACCTGTTTGGGAAAGAGCTTCTCACTCGGTTTACCGTGCGTGTGTGGTTCTTTCCCTTTCGGTTTTGAGGGCGGGATGTGTGAATTGATTGTATTAACTCCTGATCATCGCCTTTTTTTTCCATTACCATTTCGTTTCGATAATTTCCTTGCACCACTGTTACTTCAATTCTGTCTATTGCTTCATTAATTCAGCTGCCAATTAAGGATACCCATGTCTAAAAGTCCTACAGCTAGCTCATAGTTCTACATGTATATATATACCGTTGCCTGAATGCTTCTTTAGAAAACTAGGTGCACTTAGAATGGGAAGGCTTTGGAAACCCTATTGCACTTAAAACGGGAACGTTCTTTGGAAAATGCGAAGCCACTTTGTCTGAAAACACCTTTTAGAAAATATGGTTTACTTTTATTGAAATTGACCATGGCCTGGTGATGATGACCTTCCGAGTTCGTCTGAAGAAGGCTAGAAAGCCAACCCAGCCATGACTAAAGTTTGATCTTCAGAAGTTAAGGGACACAGATGTGGCATGCACTTTTCAAGCAACTCGCACCACTCGTTGGTCTGAGGGATGATGACATGGACATAGATACCATGATTACCACCTACAATACAGCAGTGACTGATGCAGCCAGTGAGAAAGCCTTGGGTCACCAGAGATGTTCTGGACCTCTGTGATGAGAGGAGAAATTTGAAGAAGAAGCAGTATGAAGCAGGAGGAGCAAAAGAATACAGGGAAGCAAACAAGAGGATTCAGAAGGTAGTGGAGAAAGCTAAGGAGACCTGGATAGGTATTCAGTGCGAGGAGATCGAAACTTGCCTGAACAAAAACAACAGCAAGAAAGCATACTAGCTGGTGAAGGATCTAACTTCAGAAAAACAGGGTAGATCCACAACTATCCAGGACAGGTCTGGGAAATGCCTTACAGAGGAACTAGCGATTCTCAGTAGATGGACAGAATATTGCTCAGAGCTATACAACCATGAGACTTACGGTGACAATGCGGTTCTGGACTGCAATCAGCCCCCAGAAGAAGATCAACATCCAATCTTTGTGAGGAAGTTGAGATTGCAGTAGCAGCACTAAAGAAGGGGAAGTCTGCCGGAGTTGATAATATACCAGCAAAATTTGTTCAAGCTGGCGGGGAGACCATGACTGATGTTTTAACAGACATCTGTAACAGGATCTGGAGAATAGGAGAATAGCCTACCCCATGGACTCAGTCGCTGATTATTACACTCCATAAAAAGGGCAACCTACAGCTCTGCCAGAACTACAGAACCACCAGCCGCATCAGCCATTCAAGCAAAGTCATGCTGAAAGTCATCTTGAACGGGCTTAAACCACAAGCCGAAGAGATGATAGCCGAAGAACAGGCTGGATTCCGAGCCGGAAGGAGCACCACAGAACAGATCTTCAACCTTAGAATCCTGTGTGAAAAGTATCTCCAACATCAGCAGAATCTGTACCATGTTTTCAATGATTTCCAAAAAGCTTTTGACAGGGTATGGCATGCAGCCTTATGGGCCACCATGCAGATGCAAAATCAGAGCAAATCTAGTTTGCAGCAATGAGCAGCTATACGACAAGGCTACAAGTGCAGTCCTGATGAATGGCAACATAGGAGAAAGGTTCAGAACAATAGTTGGAGTAAGACAAGAATGTCTTCTGTCACCCATCCTCTTCAACATTTTTCTCGAACGGATCATATCTGATTCTCTGGAAGAATATGACTGAAAGGTAAGCAGAGGCGGCAGAAACATTACCAATCTGCGGTTTGCCGATGACATAGACGCTCTAGCTGAGGAAGAGCAGGAACTAGAAGCCCTAGTTGAAAATCTTGACAAAACCTGCACAAGGCATAAGATGGAGACCAGTGCTGAGAAGACCAAACTGATGACAAACAGCGCAGATGACATCCAGAAGGAAATCAAGGTAAAAGGGCAGAAGCTGGCTACTGTAACAAGCTTCAAATACCTTGGAGCAGTTGTCTCAGATGATGGCTCAAAACAGGAGGCTCTCTCAAGGATTGCACAAACCACATCAGCTCTTACCAAGCTGAAACTAATTTGGAGAAACAACAACATATCTCTTGGATCAAAGGTGAAACTAAGTCTTATGCGCTCCCTTGTCATTTCCATGTTTCTGTACCGTGGACATTGACAGCAGAGTTAGAGAAAAGAACGCAGGCCTTTGAGATGAGATGCTATCGAAGATTACTGAACCAAAGAGGAGGTTCGCAGAAAGATCCAAGCAGCCATTGGAGAATATGATGAACTCATGACGCTGGTCAAGAAATAGAAACTAAGGTGGTTTGGCCATGTCTCAAGGTCTTCTGGTTTAGCAAAGACAATTCTACAGGGCACAGTGAAAGGAAAAAGAAGAAGAGGTAGACAGAATAAGAGGTGGGAAGACAATATCAAGGAGTGGACAGGAATGGATTTTGCCAGCTCAACTAGGGCAGCTGAAGACAGGACAAGGTGGTGTCCCAACGACCTAGTAAGGTTATGGGATAGAATAGAATAGAATAGGTGTACTTTGTCTGTGAAAACTTCTTTCATTTTGAAAAGTGGTGCAAGTTTTGAATAGCTTTATAAGCCTGAGAAAGCTTTGGAAATCTCGGTATTTTTTTCTCTTGGAACAGTCTTTAGAAACACAGTGCAACATGTAAGCGAAAGCTTTGTACTTTGCCTAATAACATTCATTGACATATCAGGTACGCTCAGTCTGGAAACTCTCGTTGGAAAACTTGGTATAATAACTAGAACGTTCTTAGGAAAATTCAGTGTACCGAATTTAGAAATACTCTTTAGAAAACACGGTGTGCTAATAGTAGTAATTCTCTTTGGTAACCCGATGCACTTCATCTAGAAACAAGAAGAACTATGTGTACTAACACTTCATGGAAAACCTGGTGCACCTGTTCTAGGAACACTTTTTGAAAAAAACACGGTATAACCCGATATACTGCACTTTGTTTGTGATCACCCTTTGCATAATCCGAGGTAATTGCTTTGGAAATATTTTTTGGAAAATCCGCTGCACTTTGTCTGGGAATTAGAAACCAGGGGACCAACGGTTCTGTAGCTCACGAGAGACCTTACTGTCAACAGACACAATTTGTCATTCCGCTCATTTGTTCCCAGTGGTTTTAGAGAAGTGCCCATTTTAATTTCAAAATCTCAGTGACCTTGAGCAAAAGTCAAATAATGACCTTGGCCTTTATTGACCTTATGTCTTCGCGTATTCATTTACATAACCATATTTTTCCAACTAGTATTCTAGGGTTAAAAAGTTTCAAGTGAAATCCACTGTTTAACAATTCCCCATATAAAATTATAAGGAACGAAAGCTGACCTTGCCATAACTTAGATCTGGGTCAATGCAGTGTCATCATTTAAAAATATTTGTAAGGTCCGAGTCCCCAATGCTACTTGATTCAAAGTCATTAGCTTTAAGGCCCTGGAGAAGAAGATTTTTAAATAATTTTTTCATACGTGGGTATGGCTGCCATCTTGGCCGTGCGACCAAGACCATCTGAACAAACTTAAGTTTCGTGTGAAATATGGCTTTGACTGGCTCAGTGGCTTCAGGCGAGAAAATGTTTGAACTGTTAATGGACAACAGAATTTGAGTGACATTGAACAAAGGTCAAAGAATGACATTGACCTTTAAAAACATAATGTCTTCATCTGCTCATGAAGTTAACCATATACATGTATACCAAATATTATACCTTAGACTTAAATAGTTTCGGAGAATCCATGGTTTAAGCATCTTTCCCATACAAAAGCATAACGCACCACAGTTGACCTTGCCAAAAATTAGGTCAAGGTTAATCCAGGTTCATCATTTGAACAAATTTTGTAGGGCCCTAGTCTCCAGTGCTACATATAATGTTTCGAGGCCGCCTTTAGATCCAAGAAAAAATATTACCATATATGGGCATAGCAGCCGCCTTAGTCATGTGACCAAGACCATCTTTACAAACTGCTATTCAGCTTATTCAAGAAAGTTCCGTATTAAATATGGCTTCAGTTGGACGAGTGGCTTCAGAAGAGATATTTGATCATTTTGATAGGGACACAGAAGCTCAGTGACCTTGAACAAAGGTCAGAGAATGACCTTGATCTTAAGCACAACAATGTCTTATGTCTTCATCTGCACATTAAGTTGACCATATATACCAATTATTAAACCTTAGACTTAAACCCACTGTGTAGCTTTTTCCCATACAAAGACATAACATATCAAAATTGACCTTTCCATAAATTAAGTCAGGGTCAACGCACGGATATCATTTGAGTAAATTGTGATGGATTTGAGTTTCTAATGCAATATACAAGTTTCAATGTCGGTGGCTTTTAGGTTCAAGAGAAGAATATTTTTGATGCTTTTTACCATATATGGGCATGGTGGCCATCTTGGTCAGGTGACCAAAACTACCTGTACAAACTTTCATCCCCCTGATCAAGGGAGACTCTATATGAAATATGGCTCCAATCGGCAGAGTAGCATTTGATGGGAAGATATTACAAACTGTTGACTGGCGACAGAACCTCAGTAACCTTGAACAAAGGTCAAAGAATGAGCTCGACCCTAAGCAACATAATATCTTCATCTGCTCATTTAGTAAAGCATATAAACCAAATATTAAACCCTAGATTTAAATGGTTTCTGAGAGACCCACTGTTTAAGCATTTTCCCACATAAAAGCATAACAAACCAAAGTTGATCTTGACATAATTTAGGTCAATGTCAACATACGGTCATTATTTGAAAAAAATGTAATGGGCTCGAGACCCCTACGCTACATACAATGTTTCAAGGTCATTGGCTTTTTGATTCTGAAGTAGAAGATTTTTAAGGGATTTTTTTTTTTACCATAATGGGCATGGTGGCCATCTTGGAATGTGACCAAAACCACCTGTATAAACTTTCATTCTCCTGACCGAGGAAGGCTACATATGAAATATGGCTTCAATCGGCCCATTGGCTTCAGAGAAGAAGATGTTTGAAAATATTGACGGGTGACAGAATCTCAGTGACCTAGAACAAACAACAAAGAATGAGCTTGACCTCTAGCAACATAAAATCTTCATCTGGTCATTTAGTTAACCATATAGTCGTAAATATATACACCAAATATTATACCTTAGAGTTAAATAGTTTCTGAGAAATCCACTGTTTTTAAAAGGATTTTCCCGCATAAAATCATAACGTCCTAAAGTTGACCGTGTCATAAATAAGGTCAATGCCATGGTCATCATTTGAATAAATTATGATGGGCTTGGAAGCCTGGTGCTATATACATAATTTGTCAATAGCTTTAGGGTTCTGGAAAAGAAGATTTTGAAGATCTGGGTTTTTTTTACCATAAATGTGCATGGCGGCCATCTGGGACATGTGACTAAACTTACCTGTACAAACTTTTTAATCTCCCTGATCGAGGGAGGCTCCATATGAAATATGACTTCGATCCGCCCAGTGGCTTTAAAGGAGAAGCTATTTGAAAATGTTGACTGGCGACAGAATCTCATTGACTTAGAACAAAGGCCAAAGAATGAGCTTGACCTTTCGCAACATAATATCTTCATCTGCTCATTTAGTTAACCTTATTAACCAAAAGCTATACCTTAGACTTTAGTTTCTGATAAATCCACTGTTTAAGCATTTTCCCTTATAACAGCATAACATACCAAAGTTGCCCTAGCCACAATTTAGGTTAATGTCAGCATACGGTCATTATTTGAAAAATATATAATGGGCTCGAGACCCCAATGCTACATACAAAGTTTCAAGGTCATTGGCGTTTTGATTCTGAAGTAGAAGATTTTTTAAGGGATTTTTTTTACCATAAATGGGCATGGTGGCCATCTTGGACATTTAACCAAAACCACCTGTATAAACTTTCATTCTCCTGACCGAGGAAGCTCCACATGAAATATGGCTCCAATCCGCCCATGGGCTTCAGAGAAGAAGGTGTTTGAAAATATTGACGGGTGACAGAATCTCAGTGACCTAGAACAAACAACAAAGAATGAGCTTGACCTCTAGCAACATAAAATCTTCATCTGGTCATTTAGTTAACCATATATAAACCAAATATTATACCTTATAGTTAAATAGTTTGTGAGAAATCCACTGTTTAAGGATTTTCCCGCATAAAATCATAACGTACCAAAGTTGACATTGTCATCAATAAGGTCAATGTCATGGTCATCACTTGAATAAATTATGATGAGCTTGGAAGCCTGGTGCTATATACAGAATTTGTTAATAGCTTTAAGGGTCTGGAGAAGAAGATTTTTGAGTGTTTTTTTCCTTACCCTAAATGGGCATTGCGGCATCTGGGACATGTGACTAAAACCACATGTACAAACTTTTATCTGCCTGATCGAGAGAGGAGTCTTTGACCTTTCGCAACATAAGATCATCTGCTCATTTGGTTAACCATATTAACCAAATACTATACCTTAGACTTAAATAGTTTCTGAGAAATCCACTGTTTAAGCATATTCCCATATAACAGCATAACATACCAAAGTTGCCCTCGCCACAATTTACTGAGGTCAGTGTCAGCATACGGCCATTATTTGAAAAATATATAATGGGCTCGAGACCCCAATGCTACATACAAAGTTTGAAGCTTTCAAGGTCATTGGCTCTTTGATTCTGAAGTAGAAGATTTTAAAGGGATTTTTTTACCATAAATGGGCATGTAATTTACAGCAAAGTTTACATGTATTTCCAAAAGAAATGCATAAACAAGCATGATCGTCCAGAACAGTAGACTGCAACATTAACCGCAAAACCAGATCCGATTGATATGAATTCCAATAATGTGGCATTGGTGACAAGTATAGGCTCCGATCACACTGCACACAAGTGCAGTCTGTATACTATGGAAAATAACTGCCGATTGCGTTTAAAGGAAGGTAAAAATTACTCCAGTTTTTAATGGACTAAAAGTCCCTCGGGAATTATTTCCGTATTTTTAAAAGTCATATTATAGAATATTTATTACAAGGCTAATCTAGTCTATCCCATAACCTTGTGAGGTCGTTGAGTTGCAACAATCCCTTTCCACCTAGTCCTGTCTTCAGCTGCCCTAGCTGAGCTAGCAAATTTATTATTAACAAAATTAAGATACAAGAAATATTTCCCGCTGGCGTCTAAATCCTTTTTAACCCTTATTCTTCGCATTCGGATACTATGCTTACTTTTTACAAAGCATTCGGGAGCTATTTCCCTTGTATACATCTACTGCATGAGTAGTTCTCAAGGCCCCTCCTTTTTTCTTATGTGGCATTTACATATGAAAACCGATAAACGAGAAAGTTCATGCAATTGTATAATTTTCCTACTTAATATGCAGATATTTACACATCATATTTAAAATAAACACCCGTTTTATGAGAAAATGTACCTTGCTGTAACTGTGCACAGTCTCGTCAGTCTTCGATTTTGGTTTCTTTAGGTTCCCAAAGATCCGAAGTTTTATTCAAGCGAGAAATGGAGACTGATCAGCCTGAGCGCATTCTCAGGCTGATCTTAGTATTCACAATTCGTACAAGCTGTGAGGTACCTTCTCGACGTGAGTCGGCTCTAAAATGAATATTGTCCTTTTATTTGTGTGTAATATGCAATAAATGATAAACGTAAATAACATTTACTGAACAGGAAATTCTGAATACTGAAAAAAATAAGATCTTCTAACAGGACCTAATCACGTGATTAACCGCGAAACGATGATAAGTACTTTTGTAAATGCGCGATGGTGATTATGGCTTGTCGTATGGATACTAGTGATGAGGATTTACCGAAATTCGAAAGTTTGGAACAATTTGTTGAAGATGGTAAATAATTCTAATATTTATTACAATTAATTTCTTTTAGTTTACTATATTGAAATTATTATTTTCCGCAATGACTTGTATCATTTCCGATAGGTTTCCGAGTGCAATAACAAATAACTTCCCCACTCCCAGTTTTTAACCACCAAGACCGCCATTATGATATGAATCACCATCGGTTTGGTTAGGAGCACACATACTAAATTGCTCTAAACTGTTGGTTTCATATGAGAAAGTCTTTTCCGCTGGAATATTTCGGTGCCAGAAGTTGTTATTTAAAGGAATATGTGCAAAAAGATTCAAGGATTATGAAATTTCGGATTAATTTTCCTACTTCAATAAATATATTTAGTTTTTCTTTGTTACGTATTTCTTACACCAGATCGAACTTGCACTTTAAGCTGCGTAAAGCCAAGTGAACTAATGTTTTTTTTTTCTTTTTCTTTTTTTTTTAATGTTTTTATTAGTTTTATAATACCAGTCCTTCTTTTTTTCATAGTGTTTGCACTATTTGCCCGCTGCAAATTTGACAAAAACAACAACGAAAATCCGATCTACATTTAACAACAAAAATCCGACATTCATTTTGGCTATGAAATTTACGCGAGTTCCGTAAGTTTAACATCCGATGGAAAAGACGTTTGTTTTTTTTTGTTTATCTTGAAAAAAAAAAAATGCTTTCGTGTGTAATTCCAACAAATTCACTACATTTGTTTTCATAAAATACGCATACGATTTGCGTTTGAATTACGATGATGCGTGCGTAGAAAATGAATGACGATCTCTTTATTCAATTTACTGAATGTATGTATCTGTTTATTGTTTCACTTAATTATTTGTTTAATTATTCCTTATATTTGCATATATAATTCAGTTGTTGTTAAACAATAACTTAATTATTAATACCTTAGAAACAGTCTGTTATACACTAAGCATTGTCATTAACCGGGCAATACATGCCGTGTTAAATTCAAAATTTGTAAATTTCAAAGTTTTTTTTTACAGTCATTTTTTACAGTCATTCAAATTCCGTTTACTTATACATTTTCAAATAAAACTCAGTTGTTTTTAAACAACTACTAAACTATTAACAGATTAGAAACAGTCTGTTATACACTAAGCATTATCATTAACAGAGTAATATGATAGGTTAAATTCAAAATTTGTAAATTCTAAAGTTGTTTAAGTGTTTTTCAAGTTTTGTTTAATTATATCCTTGCATATATGATTCAGTTGAGCGTTGTTTTAAAACAATTACTAAATTGCTAATACATTAGCAACAGTCTATTATACACTTAGTCTTGTCATTAACAGTGCATTGTGACAGGTTAAATTCAGAAATTATAAATTCCAAAGTTGTTTTAGTGTCTTTCAAGTTGAAAATAATTATAACACATAATTCGTAGACAAACTTTATGTACGTAAATTATACATTCATCAATGAGTGAATATTTCTTCTTTTTTTTTTAGTAATATTTCGGTGAAATACGCAACTCAAATCATCAACTTAAACCACGCTTCCGACGGTAAAGGTTTACCTTTCGCAGGTTTGCGTTTCCGACATGTCCGAAGATTTAAATTAATCCAGATTTCGGCAACGTATGACGCGGAATATTTTCCGAAGTTTTGGACTGAAATGACTATCTTGCGGGCTTCTATAGTGGCTGCCGGAATATTTTATTATAAGACAGTGTAGCATTATTTTGAAGTTAAACCAGTTTGCAGAGAAAAATTCAAACATGATTTATATTTATACGCTAAATTCAAACATGATTTATATCTAAAATGCTTAGACCTAGCATGATTTTTATTTGAAATGCTTGATTCAAACATGAATTATCATTTTTAGCTTAAGATGCTGTGTTCAAACACGATTTATCTTTCTATATACAGTTTGTTTTAGTGCGTTCGGTGAAAGATGAAATGTGCACATGTTTGTAAACAATTTAAATTGGTAAACATAACCTTGGAAAATCGAATCATGATGATAAAATAAAACAATGTCGTATTTCCCCTAAATACCGCGGCACCTTAATCAATCATGGTACATGTAAATACAAAACATCTAGACATACGTTCTGCGACGTTTCAAAGTTTGCAGACGAAATTAGTGAACAGTGCAGACCCTGATCAGACTGTTAATATTAGATCTGGGTATGCACTGTTCCTCGGACAGTTCTGTTCTAGGAATATGTACTGGCATTTCAATATAACCAAACAGAATAAAACTGTAAGATGTAGGATGAGACTTATTGAGTCACAAAAAGAATGGGCTTGCTTGTTTACTGCGTACATGTAGTTTTATCATGTATACAAAGAATAATGAATAGCTGGTACGAACAGCGATGACTCAGATCAACATACGCATGCGCAAAGACTGACCACAGTGTTGGTATATGTAACTTGATCATGCATAAAATAGCGAAATGTGAAGACTTTTTAGTCTGCGCGAATGCGCATGGTGATTGAAGGAATATTAATTTGTGTTGCACTTCTATATTCTTTATTTCTTATTTCTCCTTTGTTTAGAAAACCTGCATTATTAGAAATTTTTGAAACAAATTAAATCCAAATGTTTATAAAGCATGCAAAAATGATATGTTCAGCTGTGGATTTTTTTACAGGTTGCGCCAGTTCTAACCTATAAATAAACTCATTAATTCATTCATCACATTTAATTTTGTTGTTTGTTTGTTTGTTTACTTGTAATATTTATAGCTTAATGATGTTAAATTCAATTTGATATAAAATTTTGCATACTTACTTATTTTTAATAGCTTCTTTTGCACTGTTTTTTTTTTTTTTTTTTTTTTTGTCAAAGAAGTTAATCAACTATCATAAGAAAAATGAATAAGCGCTCTAGAAAAAAAGATGGCTTTTTGTATGGTTCTGAGATAAATTCTGTTCTTTCTTCTTATAAAACATTATGGTGTGGTCCCTCATGAGTACCACGCTGCAAAGATATTTCTAATGAAAAGCCATAAAATGTGTTTTCTGTTTTTATACAAGGCGGTCTTATTACTGGTCCACAAAATATGTTTCTAAAAGAAGCGAGAAAGTTTTCCATGATTTACACGAAAAGCCACTCTTTAAACTTATATGAGCCGCGACACGAGAAAACCAACAATGTGGTTGAGCGCCCAGCGCAGACTCAGAACAGCCTGGGCATCCGCCCAGTCTGATCAGAGTCTTCGCAGTCCGCTGGAAGATAGCTTAGGCCCTAAACTACACTTCAAGCGCAAAGTGAAGACTCTGATCAGCCCAGTCTGATATGAGTCTGCGCTGGGCGCACAACCACTTTGTTGGTTTTCTGGTGTCGCGGCTCGTTTGTTCCTTTTCAGACTGTTTGTTCCTTTTTAGACATGTTTGCCCCTGTTTGTTTGCCCCTTTTTAGACTTATTTTTGTTCCGCTTTAGTCTTCTGTTTTTCGCCTCTTTAGTTTTACATTTTTATATTTTCACCGAATTTTACATTCCTAGCAAGAAAATGAATTTCCAGACTTAACGAAACTTATTTCCTCAGAGGTAAATATAGTCCCCTGTAGCTGAACCCCCTTTGAAATCAAGGCAGTTGGATAAAAGATATTCCTATTTTGTTCAATAGTTTGGTGCACTCTGTCTGTTGTTTCTGAAGTTTGTGATTTTTTTTTTCTTCAATGGCATAGTGATGCTGCTAATATTGTAACCAGTTTTTTGTTTTGGGAAATGGGTGCAATTTCGGGTAAACAACTGTCAGTTTCGTTTTTGCCTCTTTTACTATAGTGGTCAATTCTATAGACAGAATTTGCTCCTTAAGAGCAAATTGTTTTTTAAGAGAAAATCCCATAAGCTTAAACGCGCGAACTTCTAGTTTTCGCTTTCAAAGCCCTAAGCTTGAAAACTAACCATGCCCCTGATGAACAACTGTTGTTTGTTAAATAATAATAAACATGTTATTAAAAGTGCTAAACAGTTTGAAGAAAGCTAAAGCAGTTTGTCAAGACAGTTATATGGCATTTACAGACAGTTTACAGGCAGTTTAATTATAAAATATTGAAATGATAATAATATAAATAAAAAATAATAAATACTTATTAATATTTGAAAAGAAAACAGTTTAGCAGGAAATTTGCCGTTGCAGGCGATTTGTTAATACATATCCAAAGAGACAGCGACGGAGTTATTGGAAACTAAAATGCATATACATACATGTAGTCAAGTACATCGGTGCGGCTGTTTGTCTGTTAACACTGCATTGACTCATTTTGACTCCGACCGTGAGTTAATCTGGCAAGAGCTGAAAACCAAGAGCTTGAACAAATAGATAAATAAATGTTTAAATAAATAAATAAATAAATAAATTTTATTTACTGATTCAGCTAAATCGGCCAAGAACCGCGAACATAAATCGAACCATAGTTTTATTTCCGGTCGCGGCACGGACCGATTTTTGTTGAACCGTCCTTTTTTTGTTTTTAGCTCGCCTGAACGAAAGTTCAGGAAGAGCTATTATTGTCACCCTGGCGTCGGCGTCCGCGTCAGTGTCAGCCGCAGCGTCGGCGTCCGGATTGGATGTTTTGGTTAAAGTTTTTAAAGAGCTATATTTCCTTAACCAATGGAAGGATTCTCTTGATACTTGCACTGTAGTTAGATAATGGTCCAAAGTTTAACAGGGTACCACCCCCACCCCACCCAGTAACCTTGATGTCAATGTCATGGACTTAGAAAATTGGAGTTTTTTTGGACAGGATGTTTTGTTTAAATTTTTTTTAAAGCCCAATATCTCCTTAACCCAAGGATGGATTCTTTTGATACTTAGACTGTAGTTAGATACTGGTCCAAAGTTTTCAAGGTACCTCCCCCTACCCACTCATTGACCTTGAGGTCAAGGTCATGGACTTAGAAAATTGTCTTTTTGTCGATTGGAGGTTTTAGTTTGAGTTTTTTAAAGACTCATATTTCCTGAACCCAGGGATGGATTCTTTTGATATTTGCACTGTGGTTAGATATTAGTCCAAAGTTTTACAGAGTACTACCCCAATCCCCTCAGTGACATTGAGGTCAAGGTCATGGACTTAGGAAATTTTGGTTTTTATTAAAGTTTTCTAATTGCATACTGATCCATAATGCTTGGCATAGATTTAGTTTACACTTCAACTGATGTTAGACACTTGTTTTAGTAATACTTACCCCACCGGATGACATTGAAGTCAAGGTCATCAGCTTAGAATTTTGTCTTAAAGATTTAGGTTAAAGTTTTTTATTTATGAAGACATAATTTCACAGTGCCACAATGGAGTCAGTTTATACCAATTCTTGGACTGATGTTTTTGGTAAAGGTTTAGGGTTTTGATACATCCTGCCTTCCCCTACCCCTCGCCCCTTCTTAGTTCTTTGACCTGAAGCTCATGGACTCTGAAATTTCATGTGGATTTTTTTTATTTTAATTTTATTTTAAGACTTATTTCTGAGATAGCTTTTATGTGTTGTCATTATGGACATGCTTGCCTGAAGTTTTGTGCATAGCAAGCCACACCACCATAGTGACTGTGCGATGGGCAAGCACCAATTCAGGCGAGCTATGCTGTCAGGCGACAGCTCTTGTTTATATCATATTTTCCCCGCAGATTTCCATACATTCTGAGACCTTGTATATTCTTTTAACGACGTAAAAACCCCAAAAACATGGGAAGTGCATGGCTCTTATTTCCATTAAAATACCTGCCTGTGATTTTAATTACTGAAACACTGAAACATGACATATGTATTTTGCATTATAGTTTAAGGAAAAATACACCAACGTAATAATAATGAAATGTCATTTCAATATCATGATCATGTTATTTGAAAAGTACGTCGGAAACAGACAGGGAAGATGACTGACTCAACTGTAGGATGCGAAAATATACCGTAATTATCCGAGGCTAAACCTTTGGACACAATAAATTGTACGGGCGTACATGAAGAAATAAACTAGAACAAGACTATCAGGGGATTTATTCTTGTTCAAGCTTATTTCTTGTCGTTCGGGAATTTTTGATCGAAAATTTGTTGCCCTGATTTGAATACTTGGAAGCTTTCTGATATGGATCTGTATCTTTTAGCCTGATATTTATATCCGAATAAATCCATATATGCGTTTAATACAGAAAGGTTAAAACAAAAGAAACTAAGAAATAAATACTAATAAAAAAACATAGCTATAAATACAATACCATATTCGTAAAACGGCCGTGATTCCACAACCAACTGAGGACGTAAAAGTTAGTCAGTGTGTACTCAAGGAAACAGGAATGAGTGAGAATTTCTCTTATTTATTTATTTATCCATTTATTTGTTGTTTATTTATTTATTTATTTATCATAGCATCGCAAATTGTGTTTGAGCTCGGTATACATTTTTGACCTTGTCCTACCATCCATCTATCCTTCTATCCGTCTGTTTATAGCGCATTAAATTTTCTCCGATTTATTTCATTTCGATGCAGAGATACAGTTAATACGTTTTTTTTTTTTTTCAGTTTCCAGAAGGGTTTCAGTGCTGAGTTATGCCCCTTTGTATTATTCGTAAAGATTGTTTGACAGATTTTCTTGAAATTCATGTGGATACATATCGGTATGATGTGCAGTAGGGTTATGGTTTTTAAATTCTGAGAGTCTGACCCTTTTCGCCTGAGGTTAGCCCCGTTTTGATATTTCCGGCCTCATTTCTATGTGGTTTTTGGCTATATTTGCTTCAGTTTTACTACTAGTATTCAAGTTCGGTTCAAAGGAAACATAATTTCAGTGTCTTCTTGCTGAGTTACGCTCTTTTGTCATTTTCATACCAAGATCGTTTGGCGTATTGTCTTGAAATTAAGCATGTGAACACATATTACACATATTCATTTTAATACCGACATTTTATGTCTGAGTGATGCCCCTGTTTGATAGTTTATGCCCTGTTATATCATTTCATTGACGTATATGATACTACTCCGTACCAGACTGTATTTATTTCACAGAGATGAATATTCATATTTTGATTGATTGATTGATTGATTGATTGATTGATTGATTGATTTATTTATTTATTTATTTATTTATTTTACTTTCATGCCAATAAATTTTATAACATCGACAGATGTGAAATAATGTATCGTATAAATTTTATAAGTGACAAAACCACAAATAAATTATTCATAAAATATTCTTATTTTTTTTTAATTAGAAGATGAATAATAATACATCATATATAAAACTTAAATTAATTTTTTCGCACCAGCCAGTCTGTTGAAAAGTTCAATGAAAAGTTCAAGTTCATGTGTCCTTGAAGTTGAATCTTTTAATTGGGCCGAAAAGGGAAGACACTATGTACGCTTTTCGCTTTGCAGGCTATGTTTAGACTGCATACGTGTGATACGGTACAGCTACAGTCACATTGTCTCTTTTTTCTTTTTTTTTCTTTCTTTTTTTCATGCAAGGTATTGATTCGAATTGTCAGCAATCCGCATCAACTTCTTGCATGAAATAATAAAAATAAAAATGGTAATGGTAATAATAATAATAATAATAATAATAATAATAATAATAATAATAATGATAATGAATTATAAAAAAATTACATAAATAAAAATAAAAACAGTATGCAGATACATTAAATAATTAAATACTACTTTATTATAATTTATCATGTAATGATAAGAACAGAAGTGTATAAAAAATAATGTAATTTTGTTCATTAATAAATTTGTTTCAATTTATAATGTAATGTTATAATCTTTTAACCACAGGCATTTAGGTTAAGTTTTTGTAGAGATGGGTGTGAAAGTGTGAAAGTAATGTCATTGTTACTTTCCTACCTTTGAAGTGCTTTGCTACCTTATTGATATTTTCCTGCCTTATTGTTGCTTTCGTACGTTATTATTAGTTTCCTACAGTAATGTCACTTTCCTACCTTATTGTTAATTTCCTGTCTCGTTGTTACTTTCCTACCTTCTTGTTATTTTCCTGACTTGTTGTTACTTTCCTACCTTATTATTAGTTTCCTACCTTAATATTACTGTCCTACTTTATGGTTAATTTTTCAGGGGGGGGGGGGGGGGGGGCGGAGGAAGGGGATGCACATAGCATTTCTCTTGGGCGTACTGCCATTTCTTTTAGGCTTCTGTTTCGGCGGCGGTGTGTTATTTCCTTATGACAATCTTCCTTTGACCGACTGGCATTTTTTGGGCGTATTCCCATCTCTTTTGGACCTTTTTAGGCGATTTGCCATTCTGTAATGGCCAGCTTTCATTTCCTTTTGGCGATTTGGCATTTCTTTTAAGCGTATAGCGATCTTGTATAGGCTATCCTTTTGCGGACAGGCGTTGCATTTGGGCATATTGGCCACTACTGAGAGGGCGAGCTTGCATATCCTTTAGGCGAACTGGCTTTTCATTAGTGTGTCTTGCAATTTATATTTTGGCCTGTTTTGGGTGCACTGTCATTTTCCGATGACCAACTTTTACTTCCTTTGGGCGAACTGGCATTTTGTTTAGGCAAATTGGCATTCCTTTATATCAAATTAACATTTCCTTTGAGTATTGCGATTTACTTTTTGCCTCTTTTTGGGTGCATTTTCAGTTCTTAACAGCCAGCGTACATTTTCTTTGGGTGGTCTGGCATTTTACTGGGTGTATTGGGGGAAATGCCCAGTTCGTCTAAAGAGAATGCAAGTTGGCAGTAAAAGAATTACATTGCTCCCAAAAGAGGCCAGAAAATGAATTGCAAGGCCCAAAAGAAACACCAGACGCCTAATTAGGATTAGGTGGTTTCAGCCTCTCTTTTTGTTTTCATTGAAAGTGATTCTCATCCCTGTATTTCTTTTTTACTATAGGCAGAATGGCGTTTTTTTTTTACCATTGCGATTCATTTTGGCCTTTGTTTTGGTGCGTTGTCATTTCTCTATTGCCAAGTTGCATTTTCTTGAGACGAACTACAATTCTTAGCCATTTATTTTTTATCTCTTTTGAACGCAGTACCATTTCTTTACGGCGCCCTTGCATTTCTTCTGGAAAAAATTGCATTTGCAGTTGTATTCAGCCTCTTGTGGGCGTATTGGCATTTCTTTATGGCGACCTTACAATTTCTTTTGGTCAAACTGCCATTTCGTTTTTGTGTATCGCAATTTATTTTTGGCCTCTTTTGGATGCAAAATCATTTCTTTATGGTCAACGTTCATTTCTCTTAGACGAACTGACACTTGTTTTGGCTAATTGTCATTTTTTTGGGGGGGGGGGGGGGGGCGATCTGTCATTTATTTTCTGACTTTTTGGCTGCACTGGCATTTCTTTATGACGATCTTGCATTTCTGTTGGGCAAACTGGCAGATTCTTTTGGACGTATTGTGATCTATTTATGGCCTTTTGGAATGCAGTACAATTTCTTTACGACTATCATAAGAACCGACAATTCTTTTGGGCAATTTGCCATTATTTTCTGACTCCTCTGGACATAATGGCATCTCATTAAAGCGATATTGCATTTACTTTGGGCAAACGCATTTTTGCTGGCATACTGCGATTTCTTTTGGGACTGTTTTGGCGTGTTGCCATTTCTTTATGGCGAACTTGCATTTTCTTTTGAGTGTTTTTCAGGACACATTGCCATTTGTTTTTTGCCTTCTTTGGACGTATGGTATTTATTTTTGCTTAACTTATATTTCTTTGGACGAACTGGAATTTCTTGTGGATGTATTTCATTGGCTCCTTTTTATGGGAGTATTGTCATTTCTTTTGAGCGATTTGTCATTTATTTACGGACCCTTTTGAAGATATCGGGATTTTTTATATCCAAATCGCGTTTCCTTTGGGCATACTGGCATTTTTTGTGGCGTATTACAATTTCCTTTTGACCTCCTATAAATGTGTTATCGTTTCTTTATGGCGGCCTCCTTTAGGCGTATGGCATTTCTCTCTGGCGGGACTGCATTTCGTGTTTGGTAACTTACATTTCTTCTGGCCGCGCTGACTTTTACTTTGAAGCGCTTTTTGACATACATTGTATTGTCATTGTTTTTAATTGCAAAAATGTATTTGTTTTAGGCAAACTGGCATGCCTTATTGTAAGACTATAGTCATTTCTTTTTGGGTTTCTTTTAAGTGAATCGGTAGTTTTAATAAGAAACTTGCAATTCAGAAAGCGTACTGACATTTTTTTGAGCAAAAAGCATCTTTCATTTGACCGCCACATGTTTATTAGATGGGCTCAATTTTTCTCTTTCTGTAGATGCTCTCTTCATTTCATTTTAACGCCAGCCAAGATATAATATCTGTGACGAGGAAATAAAAAATAAAACAACAACAATACAGAGATCAAAAATAAGAAAGATTTGTGGTAAGCCATAGTTACTGATACTGTGCTGTACATGTAATGTGGTATTTTCTGACGCACTGTTTTTTGCTAATTTCATTCACTTCTGTATGTGATTTTGTTCACGAAGTTTTGGTAACCATTTTGTTTTCTGTTTGTCCCCTTGTTTTGCCATTTGTTTGCAGAAAACACAAGTACAGTTTCTTTTCATAGCCATATTTTTTATTATCGTGATTTTCCAGAAATCAGGGACCGTATTCATAAAGCCACTTAAGTCGTTGCTATGCGGTTGCTAAGGCTAAATTTCTTTGAAGGAGATTCCCTACAACTATGAAATTTGCTCTTGAGGAACAGTCTTACCAAATTTCATAGTTGTAGGAAATCTCCTTCATAGAAATGTAGCCTTAGCAACAGCATAGCAACGACTTAAGTCATTTTATAAATACGGCCCCAGGGCCTACACTGTGCATCTTTTGGACGCACTACTGCATTAGATGCCTTTAGGGGTTCTCTTTAATGTGGGTTTACAAGGTGGTACGTTGCATAACACATATGTCATGCAATTTGTGTGAGCGTGTAAACACCTTTAAAACGTACATTGCATGACACAAATCTGTTGTATGCTACATGTTCAATCGTCTAAACATGACCCAAAGGATTGCATAACGTGTCATGCAACAGGTGTCGCCGTGTAAAGACACACGTGTCATGCAACAGATGTCGCATTGTAAACTCACCTTAAAACCGCTGTTCCTATGAGTTCAAACTGCGGTAAATCTTTACCTACCATTAGTATAGTGTATAAAATTACAAAGAGACCCTTAGAAAGATGTAGTTGCTTTCGAGTACAATATAAGCAAGGGGCCATAACTCTGAATTTAACAGTCTGACAGTTGGCTAAGGTATTATTACTTGTAATAATAAAAGAAAGTTTCCATAAGATGCCTTGAAAACCGTAGCTTCCAGAATGCATTTTCCAGAGGCAATAACTCTGTAGTGTGTCCTAAGTTGCTCAAATATGGATCTGGGGCCGTATTCATAAAGCCACTTAAGTCGTTGCTATGGTGTTGCTAAGGCTAAATATCTATAAAGGAGATTCCGTACAACTATGAAATTTGGTCTGGAGGAACAGTCTTTGTAAGACTGTTCCTCCAGACCAAATTTCTTAGTTGAACAAAGACTGTTCCTCCAGACCAAATTTCATAGTTGTAACCGGATACCCGTTTTGGGGACATTATGCAAACAGTACAAACCCAGTTCAGACGCCGCAAAACGCGGCGTCTGATCAGGGCCTACATTGTTTGCTTGCAGGAATTTCTTTGCAGAGTACAATAAAAGTGAAAATATTCACCAGAAACCCCTAAAACTAGAAATGGGATTATCCGCATGATAAGAATGGACAAGTCCACTGGTCAAAAAAGGGTCAAAATGCAGCCTTATCAAGCGGACAACCTCCTCATACTGTAAGCATGTAGTAAACAACCCTACAGAGCTAAAACTCGTACTTGTTCAATGTCTCATTAGTTGTCGTATCATTTTCAAAGTTTCGATAAGATGGATTGAGAACTCTAACTTCCAGCTTCAAGAAAAGCTTCTTCTCGCTGTAAGTTATTGCTCCAGATAAGAAGGGGTAACAGAGATTTTGGGATAATAATCCATATTTTTCCACAAAAACATATTTTGTGACCCATCATTAGAACCGTCTTGTCAAGACGGTTCTAATGAGGGGTCACAACATATGTTTTTGTCGGGAAATAAGAAAAAATTATCTTTGAGTTATCCTCGATACCCCTTCTTATCTGGAGCTCTGATAAGTCATTGGATTCATCAAGGGGTTATTATTTTATACCGAATAATCCGATCTTACAATAGCTCTCACTGAGCCTTCAGCTCAGGGCTAAGGTGTGGTAAAAAGACAGCTTACTCATACAATCATTAGAAAGTAAGCCCAAAGTTTTCTGACCCGGATGGTGAACGAGACCTTGGTTTTAATGGTACGAATACAGAAATGGACTATGCCAAAGTAGGATAATGTCTGTAAAGTAAAATGAGCCGCGACGGGACAAAACCAACAATGTGGTCGTGCGTCCAGCGCAGACTCAGATCAGCCTGGGCATCCGCCCATTCTGATCAGAGTCTTCGCTTTCCGCATGAAGGTAGCTTAGTCCCTCAGCTACCCTTTAAGCTATTAGCAAAGAGTCTGATCAGACTGGGTGAATGCCCAGGCTGATCTGAGTCTGTGCTGGGCGCACAACCACATTGTTGGTTTTCTCGCGTCGCGGCTCAAATGACTTATTTGCCTTTATTCTGAAATGAAGTCATTAAAATTTAGCAAATAGAACATTTGTGTAAGAAAACGGGACGCGGAAATAAGAACGTCATCAGTGCTTAGCAACACCCGTGCTTAAGTGATATAAAAGGTGTAAAACAAACGATTAAAAAAAAAAAAAAAGAAAAAGAAAGAAAAAACAACAACAACAGCAAAAAAAAAAACAAAAACAAAAAAGCAAAAGAAAAGTCTCTCAGTGATTCATTGAAGAGCATAGGTGCTATATCTTACCTACTTTCAACCCTACTTACATGTTATCACTATCGACCTGCTGTTATGATGTTCAGTTATTAGCGACAACACTACCTACCTACTGTTATCATGTACAGTTAATACGGACAACACTACCTACCTACTGTTTTCATGCACAGTTAATAGGTACAAACCACCTAACTACTATTATCATGTATAGTTAATAGGGACAACACTACCTACCTACTATTATCATGTACAGTTAATAGGGACAAAACTACCTACCTACTATTATCATGTACAGTTAATAGAGACAACACTACCTACCTACTGTTATCATGTACAGTTAATAAGGACAACACTACCTACCTACAATTATCATGCACAGTTAATATGGACAACACTACCTACCTACTATTATCATGTACAGTTAATAGGGACAACACTACCTACCTACTATTATCAAGTACAGTTAACAGGGACAATACTACCTACCTACTATTATCATGTACAGTAAATAGGGACAACACTACCTACCTACTGTTATCATGTTAAGTTAGTAGGGACAACACTACCTACCTACTGTTATCATGCACAATTGATAGAGACAACACTACCTACCCACTGTTATCATGCACAGTTAATAGGGACAACAGTACCTACCTACTATTATCATGCACAGTTAATAGGGACAACACTACCTACCTACTGTTATCATGTACAGTTAATAGGGACAACACTACCTACCTACTATTTTCATGTACAGTTAAGGTGGTGATTTGTGGTAAATACAAAAATCTGAATAAAACTATAAAAAAATAACGTATCGCCCTGAAAGTTAGCAGACTTCTTATTTTTGTTGTTCTCTACAGTTAAGAATACAGAATAGAGGGACATGCTGTTTAAAAAAGTGTTTATATGGAAAAATCAAAGGGTAATTTTGTAAGCAGAAATCTAGAAAATTATCTTCATTCTTGAAAATATACTTAGCTCTGAAGGTACTTTAACGCATTAAAAAGAGCGTCCTGGCAATTATTTGTTCCAACTTTCTCTGAAATTGTAAGGTAGACCAGATAAAAACAGTCACTTTTTCTCAAATATCTGACCATGTATGGTGCATGTACACTGGATGCATTAATTAAATACAGGTAGAGCAGTTATACCTTTATCATTCACAGTATAAATAATCCATTGCTGTGACCATGAAATAGGTGTGTAAATGAAATTGTTCAATCTGAAAATGGACTCTACTGTGTATTTTTGACAAATATTTGGACACAGACGAGACCATTTTTTATCTGCCCAGCCTGATAATTTGTGAAAAAAAATGGAAAAAAATAATTGCTAGGACGCTCTCTTTATTGCATTAAAGAACCTTCAGACCTTATTACCTTTTAATAACAATGGTTATTTTTTTTAGATTTTTGCGCACAAAATCGCCCTTTGAACTTTTCTTATATAAACCCTTTTTAACATCAACAAGTCCTGCATTTTCGGATTCTGAATTGTGAGAAACAACATAATGAAGGCATCTGCTAATTTTTGGGAAGATCTGTTATATTTTCAGTATTTTATGCAAATTTATGATTTCGCCCCAAAACAGTGATTATCACCACCTTAATAGGGACAACACTACCTACCTACTATTCTCATGTACAGTTAATAAGGACAACACTACCTACTGTTACCATGTACAGTTTATAGGTACAATTTTGAATGGAACCAGCATTATGGAGCTGCAGTAAAAATCTTTCGTTTAGGATCCCTGTTTTCATGCACATACATGTTATTGGAATTCATTTTACTCATCTGGCTACGGCTTGACGAAAATCCACAGAATATGTTTCAGAAAAATACCATTAACCCTTTTTGACCAGTAGACTTGTTTATCATTATCATTTCTAGTTTTAGCGGTTTCTGATTGATGTTTTTATTTTTATTGTATTTTACATAGAAATTCCTGTAAACAAACAGTGTAGATCCTTTTCAGGCGCCTCGTTATGTGGCGTCTGAACTGGATCTACACTGTTTGCATATAACCCTAAAACGAGTTTCCGTCTAAAAAGGGATGAAACTTATTGGCAGCGTTGACGTTATTTTGATCATTGTGACCGCAAGTTCTTTTTATGTAGAAAATGAGCCTGAAAATACATGCAGGAGGCGCCCATCAATGCAGCTTGCCTCGCCAATGTTATTTCACTGTGCACCTTCAAAACATTTTTAATGAGCAAATGCCTTAACTCATCAGTTAGACATCTGAATGGCTTTTTTTATAACAACGCATAAGTATGTGAAAGAAACTGAACGGCAGGCACATGGGAGCTCCATCAAGATTATAATAGCAAAACTTGTGACTAATTCATAAGTTGAATAGCCCCAGTGAGGTGTGCTAATCAATATCCAGATCAAACATTTTCTACGAGAGGAGAAAATATCACAAAATCGTCACAGTGGCTAGAGTATCCGACTTTAAATGCGGAGTTCATGGATTCGAGCCTCAGTCCTAGCCGTGTCACGCCCGGTGAACGCCTAATTCTATTCCCTCTTTGAAATTACAAAATTACCATGAATTGCCAAAATATGAAAGTGCTATTCAACTTGTATTATTTTCAGCTTGCTGATTAGGAAATTTGGTTTGGCCATTTTAAGGGAGAGAGACACCGTGGTTGAGTGGTTAGAGCGACTCGATTATGGTGCTTAAGGTTACCGGAAGGTCGCTGTTTCAAACCCAGGTTTGGCCATCCACAACTGAAAAACTCTCTCTGTCAACCCAGCAGTAAAGGGGTACCTGTTTCGAATCAGGGAAGGATAAGGCAGCGAAAGGAAAGGGATGGGCTCCGCTTTTCATATGTTGTGGACAGGATAGAGTAGGCATCTAACCTCCAACTGCCCCTACGGCCACTAGGCTAAGGGAAGTCTTTACTTTAATGGGTTTCGTGTTTACTCTGGCAAAGCATATGTTGAGCATGAATATGCTTTTGCATGTATACGAGTGGAATAGAATTGTTATATTTTGGCTATAATAACTTTGCAGAAGACTGAATTTTAATTCCCAGGTGGGGATTGAATTGTGCGTTTAGCACGCGCGTAATTATGTGTATTCTTCAAACGGTGCACACTCTGACCAACCTACAACTACAAGATCTCGTAGAAAAGTCATTTTCGCAAGTAAAACGATATAAACATCAGGAAAATAGCACTTAATTAGGGGATAACTGTATTCAAAATTGTCATTTGGGGAGGTAAATCGTCGGTTTTATGGTCGGAAATTTCGTTTTACAGCGACGCGTGAGCGGAGCCGTAAAACGCAATTTGCGACCATAAAACCGACGATTTACCTCCCCAAATGACAATTTTCAATATAGTTATCCCCATTCTAATGCACTTTTTCACATTTTCCCTTTTCAAAGTTTACTTCTTTGCACCCATTGTAAGCGCTTTCAGCAGCGTAAAACCAAACATCAGCCAATGAGAAGCGACGTTTTATAATGACGTCGGATTTGCGACAGTATATTGCATTCGGAACTCCTCGGCCAATTCCATGAATCAGACCTCGGGCGTATGTAAGGCGGAGCAATATGCAGCAAAATCCAACATTTTGTTGTTCGGCCGAAAGTATACGCCGAAGCCGTAGATCTCTAGGTCTACGAATGAATTAATTCTCGACCTGCGACCTTTTACAGCTGTTGCACGGATATTCATTTAATGCTTTGCTGTTGTTAAAACAAAATAGTCAATTATTAATGACGAGACATTTGCTTCTTCTCATTTTATTATTTACTCGGTGCGACAGTGCGGCCATCTTTGTTTATAACGTTGTTCCTAACAACAGTCGTGTGACGTAAGTAGTCCCACGTCATACATCCGAGGTTGATTCACGGAATTGGCCGAGCGGTGTTCCGATTGAGTATCTCGTAGAATATACTGTCGCAAATTTTTGACGTTATCCAATCAGACGTCGCGTTATATTTATAAGTGCATTAGAATCACTGTTTATTTCATAGGAATAAAAAATCGCGCGGAAATCAAAAGCACACGTGTTGCATTCAGACATTATTTATGCGTCTGATAGCATTAAACCATCCCTGTCGGCTATGAAAAAAAAATAATGAGATATATATTAAATATTGGGATAAATGCAAATTATTCTTCAGGCAGACAGCATTGAGTAACATGTTGCTTTACAAAAAGTGAATTAACAAAACCGCATATCAGTGATTTTTGTATGGGAATTTAAGCGAAGTACCGTGAAAATCCTAACTATTTGCCTGTCTGAAAGGCATCTACACCTAAACCTTAAACTGTGTTACAAATACCCCGTATGAGAACTCAAACGTTTAGATATTTTGCTCACAAAATTATGTTTGAACTTTTGAAAATAAGGAAACTGTACCAAATAAAACAAATACGTGCCAACTTCAGCTTTAAAATACGTGTTTCATCAGTTCTGAGCATACCAAAGAGCCTTACAAACGGACGAACGGACAATCCAACGACAGAGAATGGATGGCAGCCAAAAGCATAATGCTCCATCAACTCGAAGTTTGGGACTGTATACCTATTTAGGAATTGCACCTATTTGTTGAAGAAATGACGTTTGCTTAATCCATCCTTTTTTTTTCATACTCTATCGGCGATACTCATTATTTTCGGAGAGCTGTTCTGCGCCAAACTGTAGACCGATAAAGACTGCTTTTTAGGAGAAATCTGATAAGGTCTGCATAGTTTGCCAAAATTGTTAAAAGGCGTTTCTAGCTGTGACTCGAATCCATGAACTCCGGATTTTATGTCGGTGAATCTAATAACTTCGATTATTTTGTTATATACTGAAAGGATTTAAAAACTTCCACTTTTTATTTCTAGCTGCTGATCTGTTCACTCATGACAGTGTTGAATATTTAACGGCAAAATGCTTGAAACGTATCAAATTTAAAAATTACGCAGTTAATTTGTATCATTTACTTCAATGACGTCAGTAAAAGAGCGTTACGTCACTGAAATGCATAAGGCGATGCCGGCGTTATCTTATGCAACACTCTTTTCGACCATTTCTTACTGTCTTAATATTGCGACGTCACCCACGTTGATTTGCAAGTATCACTGCGGATGATGCTGTCGCGCAAAGCCTATTACGGAGACGGCGTCGACGTTAGTTAACGTCATGACCTCTGGTTTTTAATCTCAGATAGGTGCTTTTCTGACGGTCTTTTGAGCTTCCTGTAAACAGTGCACGTCATCTGAGATTGTAAATTGCCGAAATTTACGCATAAAATTTACCGTGGCGTCACTTTTTGAAATTTCAGTATTTATCTGGCCCAAAACTCTGCGCCTGTTTCCGATATTTAGGCGCGGTAGGCTAAATAAAGCCCCTGACCGAGTTCAAACTTCTAAAATTCAATTTGATATTGTAAGAGAAATGTTTCATCAGAAAACTGTATACATGAAGCTATTTATACTTATGTAAACGGTACTAAGAACACGAGGAGCACGTGCTTATTCCTGACCGATTCGGTTGAACGATTTCAAATTCGGAATATTGATATAATCAGGTATAAGAGAATATATATGCTGTAAAATTTTGGTCGGCGTAGCTGCATTCATTTTTGAGATATTCAAAATTAATGGGTGGAAGTTTTTAAATCCTTTCAGTATATATTTTTATCCTTGCATAATTATATGCATCCTCTTGTCACTGTATGATACCGGACAGATCCCCTCCAGAACTGTCCGGTATCATACAGTGACAAGAGGTAATCGGGATCAAATAAGAGGTTTTGAATGTGAGTTTGTTGTTTAAGGCATACGGGTACATCACCATGATTTTTATCATTTTTACTAAGGGGAACAAGTTTCCCGGATGGCGATGCCTTTTCAACATGGCTAATCTCAAAGAAAGGACTTTAATTGCTGCTGGAATTCCGGAAGCTCAGAGGGTTAAGCATGACCTGCTAAGCTAGCGGTCCGGGATCGAATCCCGTCGGTTACGGAGTTCTTTTCACCCGTAAACGGGGTCCATTGCACATACTTTTCACTATCACCTATCCATCGGCTCGACGTGACTGAAATATTGTTAAAAGGGCCGTAAAACTTTGTCATCCATTCATCCATCCTAGAGGAGAAACTTTAGTTCATGTCGAGACGTTGTCCCCGACTTCGTACGACTTTTACCCAACCTGATAATAAATGACACATAGATCCCGCTACAACTCGCAGAGGCACCAGACTCCCATTGAAAAGGTAAGCAAAACTGAAAATGGCAAAAGGGGTTCTCCAGAAAGTGTACCCACTCACCTTAAGAAAGTACGGTAATTAAAGCCGTTGTGAAAACTGACACTTTGAAAATGTCAGACATGTCGCCCATTTAGAAACTGATAGATTAAAATCAGAAAAAATATATAAGAGAATGGAGGAAAATAATAACGTAGTTACCTGTGATAATAGGACAGTACCATAATTATCCAAAGTTTTGCACATCTTTTTTTGTAAAATAAATGAATAAATAAATATAAAAAATAAAAGATTCTTAGTACACTGCTCTATAATCTGGGTCTACGTCGTTCGGGTAATTGTGTTCCAACATTTAGGGTTACTAAAGATTACCGTAAAAAATCTAGAATTTAGGACACCTAAAATAACTTACGCAACTGTCCTAAAATGGATTTTTTTAGAGTAATGTGTCTTAGAAATGCAAAAAATTAGGACCCTGCTCAGACTGCTCCTGATCTGGGTATGCACTATTTGCTCAGACCTATCCGTCTTAAAATTTAGAATTTTCCTTGGCTCTTTGTTTACCTAAAAGTACAAGAAATTTACCTGGTTCAAATGATCACACCTGTGGTGAGATTCTTCCTTTGAAAACCTGACTATGGCAATTCAAATTAGGTAGTGCACTTATCCAGATCGTTTTTAAACCAGCCAATCATTGACATGGCGAACTATGTATGTCCTGATCTGTGTCCGCCCGGGCGCAGTCTGGGCTTAGCCAGACGTGGTGTGCAGATGTTGTACGAGTATAGCATGACAGGTTTTCTAAAAATATGGATCAGTTACAACCAAAGATAAGTGAAAGAATCAAGGTTAGTATCTTTAAAACAAACAGTGTTTCAAGTTCATGTTGCGGTTTGGCAAGGGTGCATTCGGTCCATTTCGATTCAAGAATCAAGCACGCCACTGTGTTGGTCACGTCACATCAGGTGAAAATGTACTTTTAGGACTACAAAAACTTTGAGGCCCTAGAAAACAGCAAAACGCATCCGTACGGAACTCCTGAAGGGACATTTCCTTTCCGATATTTATCAGAATAGAAATTGAAACAAGAAAATTAGAACGGAAATCAAAACAACAAATATGTTGTGTAAACGACTTATTACATCGTTTAAACGACATATTATGTCGTTTGAACGATATATATTAGAATAGAAATTAAAACAAGAAAACCAGAGTGGAAATTATATCAAGAAAAACAGAAAAGAAATTGAAACACAAAATATGTCGTTTAAATGACTTATATTCTTTCCTTTCCGATATTTATAAGAATAGAAATTGAAACAAACAAAAAATTAGAACGGAAATAAAAACAACATATATCTCGTTTAAACGACATATTATATCGACTAAACGACATATGAAAATAGAACGGAAATAAAAACAACACATGTCTCGTTTGAACGACTTATTATATCGTTTAAACGTGTTGTTTAATACTCATTGTCTTGATTTCCGTTCTAATATTCTTGTTTCGATTTCTTTTCTCATATTTATCGGAATGGAAAGTAGATAATAAGTCGTTTAAATGACATATTGTTGTTTCAATTTCTTTTCTGTTTCTGTGTTGAGTTAATTTCATTTCTAGCTTTCTTGTTTTAATTTACATTCTATTTTATATCGTTTAACGACATATTATGTCGTTTAAACGAGATATTTGTTGTTCTGATTTCCGTTCTAATTCTCTTGTTTCAATTTCTTTTCTGATAAAGATCGGAACATGGAAAGGAAATATCCCTTCCGGGGTTCCGTACATCCGTGACTCACAATCATATTTGCGAAGCTCCATATACCTCTGACGCGACTCATTTAATGCCACCCAGCAGGGGCACTGAAAGCTATGTGTTAACCTGTAAAAGCGTATTATTGATTAGAAAACACCCGAACGTTCTCTCTCTCTCTCTCTCTCTCTCTCTCTTTTCACATATGTTGAATTTCTAAATACTTATTAAGAACTGACAGAAATTTCTGCAGATTTCTCACGTTCTGAACCACTAAAATGAACTGACAACAATTTATGCAGAGTGTTCATGATGTTCGTGTACTGAACGACTACTGAGGAAGAATTGACAACAGTTGTTGTTTTTACAGACTTTTCATGGGCTGAATTACATAGAAAGAAATAGCAACAGTTGTTTTGGCAGACTTTTCATTAGCTGAATTACTAAGAAAGAATTGACAACAGTTTTTTCCCCGCAGAAGTTTCCTTACTGATTACTTAGAAAGACTGGACAACAATTAGTAACTTCTCTTTGCGTGTACTAAGTGATTCAGTACATGAAGACTCTGCAATCTATATGTAAATAATGAACTGACATGTAGATCCATGTCAGTGTCTTTCTATGAAATTCAGCAAAAAACAATTCTGCAGTCTATAAGTACAAAAATGAACCGATTTACTGATTCTTGTTAGTGTTCTGTCTTCGAAAATAAGCACATAAAATGTCTGCAGTGTATAAGGACAGAATGAACTGACAATTTGATAGTTGTCAGCTCTTTCAAAATAATTCAGCATAAAATAATAATTGAGCTACTTATTTCTGTCAGTTCTTTCTAAAGTAATTTAGCACAAAAAGTGTGTGGTTTATAAGCACAGAAAGAACTGACATGTTGATTGTTGTCAGTTCTAAGTAATTCAGCACAAAAAAATCTTCAGTCTAACGTCTAAACGAAGAGAATAAACTGATATTGATTCTTGTCAGTTCTTTCTAAGTAATTCAGCACAAAACAATCTTCAATCTGAAAGCAAAGAATAAACTGATATATTGATTCTTGCCACTTCTTTTTATGTAATTCATCAGATAAAATTCTGCAATCTTTAAGCAAAGAATGAACTGATATATTTATTCTTGTCAGTGTTTTTCCCAAGTAATTCAGTACAAAAAAGTTTGCAATCTATATGCAAAGAACTCACTGATAACTTGATTCTTGTCAGTGTTCTTTCTAAGTAATTCAGCACATAAAAAGTCTGCAGTCTATAAGAAAAAATTGAACAGTTATATATTGATTGTTGCCATTAGTTTCCAAGTAATTCAGCCCCTGAAAATTCTGCAGTCTATAAGCTCAGGAGGAACGGACATGTTGACACTTGCCAATGTTCTTTCCAACAAATTCAGCGCATAAAAAGTCTGCAATCTATTAGCAAAGAGTGGATAGATGTACTGATTGTTGTCAGTTATTTCTAAAAAAAAATAATCAGCAAATGAAATTCTGCATTCTACAAGCAAAAAATGAACTGATTTATTGATTCCTTACCAGTGTTCTTTCCGAGTAATTCAGCACATAAAAAGTCTGCGATCTATAAGCAAAGAATGAACTGTTATATTGATTCTTATCAGGTTTTAGCTCACTTGCTCATAGGTGAGCTCACAGTATAACCAGGCATTCGTCGTCCGTCCGCCCATCAACATTTTCAAACATCTTCTTCTCCGAAACAACTAGCCTGATTGAAATCAAATTTCATGTGAAGCCTCCATGGGGCGGGGGAACGAAACTTTGTTCGCAGAGTCTGGGTCACATGACCAAGATGGCCGTCACGCCCATATATTGTGAAAACCCTTCAAAAATCTTCTTCTCCAGAACCGAAAGGCCCAATGATCTTGAAACTTTGTATGAAGCATTGGGGACTTAAGCCCATCATAGTTTGTTCAAATGATAACCGTAGGTTGGCCTTGTTCTTCTTCATGGCCAGGTCAGCTTTGGTGTGTTATGCTTTTATATGGGAAACTGCTTAAACAGCGGATTTCTCAGAAACTATTTAAGTCTTATGGACAATATTTGGTCTATATGCTTAGCTAAATGACCAGATGGAGATATTCTACATGTAGGTCATTCTTTTACCTTTGTTCAAGGTCACAGATTCTGTCGCCCGTCAACGTTTTTCAAACATCTTCTCCTAAACCGCTTGGCCAATCAAAACCAAAGTCATATGAAGCATCAGTGGGATGGGAGAAGCAAAGTTTATTTCTGGGATCTGGGTCACATGACCATGATGGCCGCCTTACCTATATGGTAAAACCATTTAAAAATCTTCTTCTCTAGAATCGAAAGGCCAATGACCTTGTGGCTTGGTATGTAGCATTCGAGACTTACGCCCGGCGTTATTCGAACAAATGATGACCCAGTGTTGACCTTGACCTAAATTATGGCAAGGTCAATTTTGGTGTGTTATGCGTGTATACGGAAAAATGCTTAAATAGTGGATTTCACACAAGCTATGTAAGTCTAAGGTACACTATTTGGTATACATAATTAACTGAAAGATCAGATGAAGGCATTAAGTTGCTTAAGATCAAAGGTCATTCTTTGACCTTTGTTCCAGGTCATCGGGATTCTGTCGCCCTCTAACATTTTAAAACATCTTTTTCTCCAAAATCCCTTGGTCAATCAAAGCCAAATTTCATATGGAGCATCAGTGTGATAGGAAAACAGAAGTTTGTTCCTAGGGTCTGGGTCACATGAACAGGATGGCTGCCACGTCCATATATGGTAAAAGGTAAAAAAAAAAAAACTTAAAAAACGTTTTCAGAACCGAAAGGCCAATGACCTTGAAGCTTGGTATGTAGCATTGAGGACTCGGGTTTGAACAAATGATGACCATAGGTTGACCTTGACCTAAGTTATGGCAAGGTTAACTTTGGAACGTTACTCGTTGATATGGGAAGTCTAAGTCTAAGGTATAATATTAATATTGTTAGCTAATAGAGCAAATGACATTTTGTTGCTAAAGGTCAAGATCATTCTTTGACCTTTGTTCGAGGTTACAGAGATTCTGTCGCCCGTCAACATTTTCAAACGTCTTCTTCTCCAAAACCGCTTGGCAAGTCAAAACCAAATTCCATATAAAACCTTAGTGGGATGGAGGAACGAAAGATTGATTCCGGGGTCTGGGTCACATGACCAAGATGGCCGCCACGCCAATTTATGGTAAAAACCCTTTAAAACTCTTCCTCTCCAGAACCGAAAGGCCAATGACCCTATGGCTTGGTATGTAGCATTGAGGACTCTGGCCCATTATAATTTGATCAAATAATGACACCACGTTCACCCTTACCTAAATTATGGTAAGGTCATTTTTGGTGCGTTATGCATTTATATGGGAAAATGCTTAAACAGTGGATGTCTCACAAACTATTTGGGCCGAATGCACAAAGCAGGTTTAAGAGTTAACCTTTGGTTTATCCTCAGGTTTAAGAGTTTTGGATTGCACAATGTAGTTTTAAATTAACCTCGAGGTTAACTGAAAGTTTAAAGCAGCCGGATTGCACAAAGCTAGTTTAACTATCCTCTGGCTAAAGGATTAACTTTTTTGATTGCACAAAACTATTTTAGCTAAACCTTGGTGTTAATTTATCCGTCATCTATTGAATATTTAAACCTTCCAAGGGGGTAGTTTAAGACATATTTTATGACATTTTATGTCAAAGTTGCGAGATGTACTGGAGGAATTATGAGCAAATTCCACGTAGCAATGTATTAAAATTCATGAGAAAGCAAATGATTCTGAACAATGATATTTGCCCATCAATGCCTCATCCCAATCACTTAATACAGTGGTCTGATGTATTTCGTTGTTTTCAAAATAATTATTCATTTAAAGACCGGCATGTCTGATAAAATAGAGCTTCAGTAAAATTTCTCTGTTATAAATTATAACAAACAGCATAGCCAATGAAAATTTGTCATTAAAGTTTGGCTTTTTATGCCCCCGTGACGATAGTCAGGGGGCATTAAGATTTGCCCCTGTCTGTCCATCCGTCTGTCCGTCTGTCTGTCTGTTCGTCACACTTTAGGGTATAGAGTTTGTGTAATCAACTCCTCCAACAGTTTTCAATGGATCTTTTTCAAACTTTGCATACATGTTGTGGACATATTGAAAATGTGCATGTGGATTTTTGATGTTGCCAAAATTAATTTTGACAGAATTACGGCCTTTTGAACTTAGTCATTTTATGCAAAATTTTGCATTGTAGGGTATGGAATTTGTGTAATCAACTCCTTCTACAGTTTTCAATGGATCTTTCTCAAAGCTTGCATGCTTGCTTTGGACATATTGAAGATGTGCATGTGGATTTTTGATGGAGCTAGAAATAATTTTGACAGAATTACGGCCTTTTAAACTTAGTCATTTTACGCAAATTGTTTACATCGTAGGGTATGGAAATTGTGTAATCAACTCCTTCAGCAGTGTATGTTTGTAAATATTGTAATATATAAACAATATATATGTAATTTGTCAATAAGTTGATATATTTGATAACAAATACACGATATGTAAAAAAATATGGGGTCGATATGGGGAGGAGGAGTCGACCAAAAAAAAAAAAACTCCTTCAGCAGTTTTCAGTGCATCTTTTCCAAAGCTTGCATAATTGCTGTGGACATATTGAAGATGTGCATGTGGGTTTGTGATGGAGCTAGAAATAATTTTGACAGAATTATGGCCTTTTGAACTTAGTCATTTTAGGCATATGTTTTGCATTGTAGGGTATGGAGTTTGTGAAATCAACTACTCCCACAGTGTTCAGTGGATCTTTTTCTGACATTGTACACTTGTTGTGGACATACTGAAGAGGTGCATGTTGATTTTTGATTAAAAAAAAAATTGACAGAATTATGGCCTTCCAAACTTTGTTTTTTTATGCAGCATTTTTGCACTATAGGTTATGGAGTTTGTGTAATGTTTTTAGTGGGTTCTTTGTAGATAGTGATTTAGCGTAAAAGGTGCTTTAGGAATGTACACATGTCCTGTGACAGGCGCTGACCGGGGGCATCATTAGTGTCTTACAGACACAATTTTTCTAGTTTGTACTAAAGTACTGGAAGAGCTACTTCAATAACTGAGATCTAGCATCCAGGTGGGCATGGGTGTAGGAACACCATGTCAAGTCACTCAGTCCTGAAAATTTGGCATACAGTTTTAAAGGTCGGTATGTCTACCCTTGATCCTTTGGTGGATTTTTAGATACTTCAGTAGATGTTTTATATATGTATAATATGTTATATAATTCTTCCTTTTTTCTCAGTGACATCTTTTCAATCGTAAAAAGGGTTCCTGATAATACTGAAATACCTTTGAAAGGACATAAAATCACAAGTCATCCATCCATGTATTTTTCTCCACGAGGCGTAGGTCAAGGGCACTGGCTTCGAAATTTAAAGTTTTTGTTTTAAGCGTTCTAAGGGCTTATAGTTGAAAAATTATTTCAGTGAACAAACAAAATGACCAACTTTCGGTATTATAAGCAATAATATATAGCGTACACGTGAAAATTTCATCATTGTCTTGCTTCAGCTCAAAGGGGAACCAGGAGTGGTCGTCGCTAAAATTCTACAAGAAGCGATTCGCGCTTCATGGAATTTTAGCTCCGCCAATTGGTTTCATCACATGATGAACGCTGAAAAATCAAATTTTAATTCTTAAATGTTAGGCAGTATAACCTTCAGATCTGACTATAACGTATAGATTGATGTGCATATCTTGAGCAATATGACTGGCAAAAAAAGGGAAGAGGAACATGTTTTGGAAACGAATTATGCAATGTTCTTGTTCTGGTTTCCCGTCCAGCAGCAGAAAACAAAAGCGGGACAATGAATGGGGCCTAAGGCTTGTAGGGTTAGGGTTAGTCTGGCCCATGTTCCTACTTCTGTATGTGTTCTCTGCTCTTGAAGGAACTTTTAAAGAATTTAATTGTATTTTTACCATTTGATTCATTTTTAGATAACGAAAATAGGTCATTTTAAAAATGACATTGTATTTTTACCATTTGAATGGTTTACCATAAGGAGGCCGTCATTCCCATAAAAGGTTAGTTACACAATAAAAGCTTTTGACACATTTGCAAATTTGAAAAATCAAGACTACTCCTACTCACTGCCCTAGAAATTCTTTAGTTTAGCCTTGATCAGCAGCAGAATAGTTGGCATCAGAATATTGTAAGAGGCACTTAAATGATCAGGCAAGCTGCCTATGTGAATTACTTGTGAAAAAGCAGATTTCAACTCAATCTTATTGTATGTGATTTTTTGCAGTAGGGGGTCAGTACCATTTGGAATGGTACCGTCCAGTAGCCACTGTAGCATGACGTTAATTAATCCTGCGCATCAGTTGCATACGCCCGGTACAAGAACATGCATGCACATTTAATTTGGTATATATATAATTAAAAGTCACAAATAGGATTGAAATTTAATATCCTTCAATTGTTTTACTATAGCTTACGTCACACACACACACAGCGTTTGTTTATGCTAAATGTTAGCATACTGAAATGGTTCAAAATAAGACATATCTATGGTGGCTGGTTTGTGCCATTTCGTCTTTTCGCCGCGAAAAGACGCCACGCAAAAAGACGAAAAGACGCCATGCGAAAAGACGAAAAGACGAAAAAACGCCAGGCGAAAAGACGAAAAGACGAAACCCGCCACGCGAAAAGACGAGATTTCAGCGCGAAAAGACGAAAAAACGCCATGCGAAAAGACGCCATTTGAAACTCTTAATTTGTCGTCTTTTCGCGTGGCGTCTTTTCGTCTTTTCGCCTGGCGTCTTTTCGTCTTTTCGCATGGCGTTATTTCGTCTTTTCGCATGGCGTTATTTCGTCTTTTCGTCTTTTCGCGTGGCGTTATTTCGTCTTTTCGTCTTTTCGCGTGGCGTTATTTCGTCTTTTCGTCTTTTCGCGTGGCGTTATTTCGTCTTTTCGTCTTTTCGCATGGCGTCTGTTCGTCTTTTCGGCGCGAAAAGACGAAAAGACGCCATGCGAAAAGACGAAAAGACGAAATAACGCCACGCGAAAAGACGAAATAACGCCATGCGAAAAGACGAAAAGACGCCACGCGAAAAGACGAAATAACGACACACAAATACCCTTTTATTGATAACTGTATTGACTCCTAATATTAAGACAGATTTGTCTGAGTAAACAATATAGACTCATATCAGACTAATGCGAATGCAGCTACAGAAGCAGTCTGATCACAAAATTTGCCACTGAAATGCTTCTTAATATATCTTTTTGACAGCTAAAATTTGTAAGGATAGACTATAAAATTAACGTGGGGTCGGCAACATATTCGGTCAGTATGGTATCGTTTAGATTGAATAACAAATTTGTGCCTTGTTGACTGAGATCAAACACAGATAAAATCAAGATAATCAGTAGTATCAAGCAGCTGTCTTATGAAAATTAGAATGGATTGGCCTCTAAAACTCTATTTTATCCGACAGAAAAATAAAACTTGTTAAAAGTGAAAAGGATAGCTATAAGTATTAGTATGGGGTCGGCAATAATTACAGTTATTGATAAAAAATAATCTGGGCCATGTTCACTTAAAAAATTAGCAGACACAAATTTACTCATTCAGCAGCGTAGGCAGACCTAATACGTTGTTGTAGCAAGCATTTTTGAGAAATACAGTCAAACCTGTCTTAAGGGGTCACACAAGGGAAGGACAAAAAGTGGCAACTTAAGACAGGTGACCCCATAATACATTTCATTTACACTGTATTTTGGTTCAAAGGACCAAGAAAAGGTGGCTGCTCAAGACAGGTGACCCCTTAATAGAGGTGACCACATAAGCAGGTTTGACTGTATAGCTGAATGTATACACCTCCAAGAAAGATCTCTCTAATACTGAACATTCTGTCCCCTTCTGTCATATTTACAAAGGGGGACAACTTTTGTGACATTCTATTTGCTTCCCAAGATAGGGAAGTGAAGCAAACAGAAAAAATAGATTCTTAAACAGATCTTCTCTTAAAGGAAAGAATTTGCTCCTAGAGGACCAAATTCTACTTTCAAGAGCTGACCCTCCTTAAGAAAGGAGGCAAAAATGCAAAATTGCTTCCCCTGAGAGTGGTCGCGTTCATCTTAAGCACAGATGCAAATATGTTGAAGCCCTGAAGCCTGTGTCTCCATGCATCCTACATAAAAATAACCGTTTTTTTTTAAATTTAAACAATTAGATTTTCATATCTCGAGCTGTATCATAACATACGCAGAATGGTTACCAATGCAGAGCCTGACCAGACCACTCTTTTCCCAGGACACATATGTCCTAGGATTTAGGATCGTAATGGTAACATGGTCCAAATTTATTACTTAATGCTAGCACCTAATCTACTATTTACATGTAATGTATTTTTTTAGTAAACTGTGTTACAATATTATTGTTCAAACTGAGAGACCGAGAGAATTGGGCAAAACGTCCCACCAATGGTAAGGTCATATGAAGACAGGACCTCGCGGTTTAGATTCACATCTGAAGGACCACTGAGGCGAGGGTGTGTGTGTGTGTGGAAGGAGGGGGGTCGAACTGACTGCAACCGCTGGTCTAGTCTAGTCTATCCAATAATCTTGTGAGGTCGTCGGAGCACCACAGATGACTCTAAAACACTCATTTCCCACCTAGTCCGGTCTTTAGCTGCCCTAGTTGAGCTAGCAAAATCCATCCCTGTCGTTTAAAGAAGACTTGAAGAGGAAGTAACAGTAGTTGTGCCCCTTTGTAAAAATGGCGGAAGGGGCACATTTTCAATTTAAAATGGATCTCTCACAGAGGTGCATTTCAGATTAAAAATACTTCCTATAAGAAAGTATTATGATTTGAGTTGCGGCTCAATGATACCATAATATTCTTAAATATTGGGACACGTATGCGTAAGCCAAAGAGAAGTCTAACCAGGCTCTGCTCTGTCTGCGATTGGCACGTCTTTAGAAAACTATAAACTTGTTCAAATTTTGGGTTAGCTGCAGTTAAATGTATGTCAAATTAGGGGAAAATACCGTATAATTATTTTTTCATACAGCGAAGTACAACAATGTTTCAATGTTTGTATTCCGTAGTTTGAGAGAGATTACATGGTCAACAAGTGGTTAATCTTTTAGGCAGTTTAAGATCAAAATTAAGATAGGATGAAACTTGTTTGGAGTGTTTTACTCCAAAACATTAGGACGGCTCATTTTCTTTTTTGTCCGTTCAGTAGAAATACCATAATGACTTCTTTCCTCATATTTTTGGTAATGTTTTAAAAGAACAGTTTAGCGGCAAAAGCTGCAAACCGTGATTAGTACACTTCTTTACAGACTGCATTCTGATCAGGGTCTAGACAGTTTAAAAAAGAAACACCTGTCTAAGTATTTAAAGTATTAACTGCATTTCGAATAGGATATATTGATACATCTTAATGCAAAACATGTGATGCGAAAAGACGAAAAGACGCCATGCGAAAAGACGAAAAGACGAAATAACGCCACGCGAAAAGACGAAAAGACGAAACAACGCCACGCGAAAAGACGAAATAACGCCACGCGAAAAGACGAAAAGACGAAATAACGCCATGCGAAAAGACGAAATAACGCCATGCGAAAAGACGAAAAGACGAAAAGACGCCAGGCGAAAAGACGAAAAGACGAAAAAACGCCACGCGAAAAGACGACAATTTTAGAGTTTCAAATGGCGTCTTTTCGCATGGCGTTTTTTCGTCTTTTCGCGCTGAAATTTCGTCTTTTCGCGTGGCGGGTTTCGTCTTTTCGTCTTTTCGCCTGGCGTTATTTCGTCTTTTCGCCTGGCGTTTTTTCGTCTTTTCGTCTTTTCGCATGGCGTCTTTTCGTCTTTTCGTCTTTTCGCGTGGCGTCTTTTCGCGGCGAAAATACGAAAAGACGAAATGGCACAAACCAGCCACCATACATATCTGGTGTTGATACAATATGTCCCTTGATTGTTTGGGACAGTATGCCATTATAAAAGTGGCGAGTTGGGTATAACCTAATATCATATAGCTACAAGCAAGATTGTGAATGCAAATGCATTCCAATATAGTGGGCTCTTCTTTTCTTGCCCACATGTGCAAGAAAAATGCTTTAATTTTCAGCAGGGACAGCTCATATACAACCTAGCTGCAGTGTTTAACTCAGTTTCTAATGGCAACAGAGGTGATATGGGACAAATTGCATCAACAATTTTATCTGGGCTAACCTTGCTCTTATCCTAGGATAACTATCCCGGGGATAGCTATTCCCTGCTTAAACTTCTTTTCTGCAATCCACTTTAGTACTCAGTGCTAGCTATCCCAGGATAAGCCTTAGTCAAGGGATAAAATAAAATAGTTTTGTGCAATCGGCCCTTTAAGTTTAAGGGTCGATATTTGGTATATATGATTAATTAAAGATCAGATGAATACATTAAGTTGTTAATTTAGGTCAAAGGTCATTATTTGACCTTTGTTCCAGGTCACTGAGATTCTGTCGCCCTTCAAGATTTTCAAACATCTTCTCCTCCAAAACCCCTAGGCCAATCAAAACCAAATTCCCTATGGAGCCTCAGAGGGATAGAGGAATGAAACTTTGTTCAGGGAGTCTGAGCCACATGACGAAAATGGCCGCTACACCCACATATGGTAAATACTCTTCAAAAATCTTATTCTCCAGAACAACAAGAGGGTCATGAGGCCCTGAATTGCTCACCTGAGTAAAAAGGACAAACGTTAAACTAGGATCATTTGAACAAAGCTGATAGTTTGAAACTGTAAAAATATGAGAGACACTGATTAAAAGTCAAATAATGACCTTGACTTCCATTGCTAATATGTTCATGTTTTTTTGATTGATTGATTTGTTGTTATACGTCTACGGTAAACAGCTATTGTCATGTCGGGACGGTCAGTTAACTTAGACCTCCTAAGCGGTTAACCAGTACTTAGTGCACATACTTTCGCCAGTAACTGACAACTGCCCTTCTTGAATCAGCGGAAGGAGAAACGAAAGTATGTGGCCAGACCGGGTATCGAACTCAGGACATCTGACTTATGAATCAGGTGTCATACCGATTGCGCTACGCGGCCCGGCATGTTTGACTGTATTTATCGACTCTGGCTCCAAAATCTTATACAAGTTCCACGATCTCTTATATTTAAGCATTTTACAAAAAAAGCAACAGAAAGCAAATTATACCTTGCCGTAAAAATGTCAAAGTCAACCAAAGGTCATCATTAGAACAATCTTGGGCCCAACTCTTCAAAACTTTTCATGAAATCTTATGTTCTAGAGTTTTCCAATATTTGTCTTTGCCGTAAGAAAGGTCAAGGTCAACCCAAGGTCATCATTTGATGACCTTGGTAGTACTCGAGTACCCAATGCTACATGCTAAGTTTCAAGGTCATCGGTCAATTCTGGAGAAGAAGATTTTTTACCATATATGGGCGTGACGGCCATGTTGGTCACGTGACCTGCGCCGTTTGAAAAAAATCCATTTTGTTCCCTTAGCCCTGGAGGTTCTATATGAAATTTGGTTAGAATTGGCCCAGTGGCTTTTCAGGAAATGTTAGAAATTGTCAAAATATGGGATTCCTCGGTCAAAGGTCAAAGAATGATCTTGACCTCTTGTACTCACAAACCTTCGTGTACTCTTAAGACGACTGTATAATTCATTTTTTGGCCAAAATCTTCAAAACTTTCCATGGAATCTTATGTTCTAGCATTTTCTCATATTTGACCTTGCTATGAAAAGGGCAAGGCCAACCCAAGGTTATCATTTGAACAGTCTTGGTTGTACTCAATTACTCAATGCTACATACCAAGTCTCAATGCCATCGGTCAACTGGTTTTGGAAAAGAAGATTTCTGGAGGTTTTTACTATATATGGGCATGACGGGGATGTTTGTCGTGAGACCTGGACCGTTTGAACAAATTTTCGTTCTCTCAGCTCCTGGAGGCTCTGTATGAAATTCGGTTACAATTTGCCCAGTGGCTTTTGAGGAGATGTTTGAATCTGACAAAATATGAGAGTCCTGGGTCAAAGGTCAAAGAATGACCGTTACCTTTTGTACTCATTAAGTTGATCTTATGTATCAAATTTTAGGCCAAATTTTTTAAAAAATTCAATGAAATCTTATGTGCTAGCATTTTTATACGCCCGTTTGAAAAACGGGACGTATTATGTTATGGCGCTGGCGTCCGTACGTACGTCCTTACGTGCGTCCGTCCGTCCGGCGTAAACTTTTCGTTTCCGGATAACTCCTCCTACAGTTTACATCCGATCGAGCTGAAACTTGGTACATAGTAGGACTACGAGGTGGACCAGCGCATATCATTTCGAGGTTACGGCCAAGTTGGTCATGTGACCTGGGCCGTTTGAACAAATTTTTCTTAGCCCCTGGAGCCTCTATATTAAATTGAATTACAATAGGGTCATTGGCTTTTGAGAAGATATTTGAAATTGACAAAGTATGGGAGTCCTGGATCAAAGGTCAAAGAATGACCTTGACCCCTTGGTACTCAAAAATCTTCATGTACTCATTAAGATGATACCAATTTTCAGCCCAAAATCTTCAACTATCTTCATAAAATCATAAGTTCTAGCATATTCCTATATAAAAACACTAGAAAGCAAATTTGACCTTGCCGTAAAATGGGTCAGGGTCAACCCAATGTCATAATTTGAACAATCTTGGTAGAACTCGTGTACCCAATGCTACGAGTACATACCAAGTTTCAAGGACATCGTCCTTCTGGTTCAGGAGAAGAAGTTTTGTTTTAAGGTTTTTACCATATATGGGCGTGGAGGCCATATTGGTAATGTGACCCGGACCTTTTGAACAATATTTCGTTCCCATAAGCCGTACAGGCTATATATGAAGTTTGGTTACAGTTGGTCAAGTGGTTTCAGAGGAGAAGTCGTTAGAAATTATGGACGGACGACGGACGAGAACGGACGACGGACCCTGTCTATACTATAAGCTTCCCCGGAGCCTCCGGCTCAGATGAGCTGAAAAGCCAATGACCTTGTGGCTTGGTACCAGAACAGGATAAACTTTCAGACGAGATTGAAATTTGGCTATTTCGTACATTTTATCTTACTTGCCCTTGAGTGCTTGAATAACCCATATTTGACTTTGTCCTTGGCATAGCAACTTTATTTTTTGTGGCATAGCGACTTTATCTTTATAGAAACCTTATTATAAACTTGCTGATAACTACGACAGGCATACAATGTCTGATGAATTAGAAATTCAGCCATATTGTAAAATTCGCCTTAGAGCTACTTACCATTGAGTGCCGAGAATGAATGGACTCAGGTGAGCTACAGGACCAATGGTCGTCTGGTTTCTAAGTAATTTAGCACATGAAATGAACTGACATATTGACAAGTAATGTAGCATATAAAATTTTGCCGTTTATTCTGCACAGAATGCACTGGCATTTTGGATTCTCGTCTGTTCTTTCTAAGTAATTCAGCAAATGAAATTCTGCAATCTACAAGTACAGAATGAGTTGACTTTCCTTTCACATATTACATTCTGCTATCCATAAAGAATGAACTGACTTACTGCAGAATTAGACTGGTTCTGTCAGTGCTAAAACGTAACGCAAAGTATTTAACAACTCTGGCACCTTTGATGTTAATTGGTAGATTACATATTAGTAGCACAACGCAAGAAAACATGTCTTGTATCATTCACACAGTCTTTGTAACATCTTGGGTTGACAAAAGTCTATCTTTGAATCTTAAATTTTTTGTGTAGCAAGCTGAAGTCTCTTACTAGTCTAAAGGCTCTGCAGGCTGATATGAGGCCTAGCTGTTCTCACATATCTTAAAGTGAATGGGAAACTATCAGGGGAAGCGACTCTGACAGTCTCATTGTGCCTCCCTTCTCAATGGCGGTCTACTCTTAAAGGAAAGAATTTGCTCCTCAAGGAGCAAATTCATTCCTTTAAGAATAGAACCCTTTTGAAAGGGTATCGTCTCTCAAGAAAGCAAGCAGGAAGTCACAAAAGTTGTTCCCTTTGAAAAAAAAAGGAAATCATGGAGATGTACCCCATACACCTTACGAGCAAGGCTGAAAATGCATTATTATCACGTCAAGGTTACAATGAATAATAATTGACTCGCGACACGAGAAAAACAACAAAGTGGTTGTGCGCCCAGCGCAGACTCAGATCAGCCTGGGTATCCTCCCAGTCTGACCAGAGTCTTCAATGTCCGCATGGAGGTAGCTTAGACCCTTAGCTGTCCTTTAAGCGTAAAGCGAAGACTCTGATCAGAATGGGCGGATGCCCAGGCTGATCTGAGTCTGCGCTGGGCGCACAACCACTTTGTTGGTGTTCTCGTATCGCGGCTCATATAACGCGGTGTCACGTGAAAAGGCCATTGAGAACCGCAAATATTCAAATTTGTCTGCGCATCGATGCAAATTTCTCAGACTTCACAATTGCCTTTACACTTTTCCAGGATCCGCAGAAGAGTAGTCTTTAAAAATAGAGCTTCTGTGCGCTCTGATCTGACTCTTCGCTGTCCGCACGTGCCTTACGGTGCCTTTCCCCGAGACACGACTCAGAATACTCATAATTACGCACAAGTTTTTGCGATGCTAGGTGCATTATGGAATCTGAGAAAACAATCTTCTTGGTTTTCGCAGACATCATATTTACATATTTCCGATCATAAATGTTGCACCTAGGAACATTTAAATTGTATCACAAAGAATTCTTGTATGACAACTAATATATCACTCTAACAGTTGGTTTAAGGATTTCCTGTGCTGAACTTGAAAACTTTTCTTTTGGAACTTGTTTTTAACTGGTGCAAATCTGTGAAAATAATTATAATGCTCAATTTTAACGACGGTACGGAAAAGATGCATAACTCTGGTTTTTGGATTAAGTGTATGTGGGGAGCACTCGATAACATCAAGCCAAAAAACTGCTTTCCGGAAATTTTGCACTCAGTCTAGTTTAACATTCAAGAAATTGTCTGAAAACTAGCGAAGTCCTTGAGTAGTCAGTATGCCAGTTGTACACTGTAGGGTCAATCAAGCACGCCAATCTGACCAATCAGTGCCACCGAGGTGTCTTCTCTATGGTCCGCTCTGAATAGTTCATTATGCACGTACAGATAGAACAGAGCTTGGCTACTTGTTGCAAATTTTGGTATAATTTCAGTGATGCCGGGCCGCAATCGCAGACAAATCGTTTGACACAGGGACATGCATACATATGCTTTTGGCCACTCACTGATCAATGCCAGTCATACCTTTTTCTCAAGGCCAGTCGAGTAGTATGCCTGGCCAGTTGGAGCTACAATCATGGAATATTCATCTAGAACAACTTGCAAATACAGAAATACATACAAATATGAATTTCATTTCTAGTCGGATAAGTAACAGTGCAACTTTAGCTATATATACCTATTTACTGACTAAAACTTTGAACAAAACTTAGAATCGAATCGGCAATCTCCTGATGGCAGCCGAACGCAGTTATATTTATAGCGTAAAAAGTACTGAGACAGATACGTCTGAGCAAACAGTAAAGACTCAGATCAAAGTGCTCCCAAAACAGAAGTTTGATCTGGGTCTACACTATTTTCCAGTCTATCTGCATCTTTTTGGTGCATCACTGCACTGTAAAATCAAACTGTTACATTTTAAGAAAATTGCAGTTGGGGTGTTCTAATCTTTTTTTTTTTTTTTTTTAATTTTACGGTTATACAGAAAAATGAACATGACTTAATAGAGAATTTTACACGGGTGGTCATTTTATATGGAATTTATGAAACGAGCCTTGAGCGAGTTTCATAAATTTCATATGAAATGACCACGAGTGTAAGATTCTGTTTATCATATGACCCTTTAAAATGGGATTTTATCGCCTTCAAAATGAACATTATATCAATGAGAAAACGCATTGCTGACATGGACGTTGTCAATGACGTTAAGAGACGTTCTCAGTTAAGCTGGGCCATTAGCTATTAATTTTGTCCTTCGTATTGCCTTCCTTTAAATTGCATAATAACGGCCCTGTTTACCCTCTGACAAGTTGCCCTCTGTCTAAAGAAGTAGATAAAAGTACCAAGACATGCATGCGTTTTGTTAGACATTTTTAACACTGGTTCGAATAATGATACCCTGGTTTAAAATGCGACGTTTTTAAATGTCGCAATATTGCCGTTGCATAGATATGAACGCCGCACGGCTAAAAAAGATAAATCACTGCTGAAAACCGAGTTCCATTATTAAATTCATGTGATTTCTTACATATTTCCCCGCTTAAACAATATCTAAAGGGTAGTTTTTGCTATGAAATGAGACTGGGGATTAATGTCGCAAATTTTATGTAACCTACGTCACAGCGGTAAATTCGTGATACCCGTATTAACTAAAATGACCCGGCATCATAAAACTTACAAGATCACACGAAGAAACATGTGTTCCTCAATATGTTATATTATTTGTGCAGATTTGGTCCATTTTGTATATTTTACTCGACTTCAAAGTACATTACACCAGCATTTTTCTGTAAGAATGTAACCTTACGTCACGGGCTTTTCTTAAAACTGAGCAAAACAATCGCTCTGAAACTCATGTGCAAAATCCTGCCTAGTGACAGCTACAAGATGGTGTGCTTAGATTTCATGCACTGAAACATTAAATGGTATAAAAACGTTAAAATGTGTGCACTGTAACCTACGTCACACGTAACCTACGTCACAACGTCACTAAGACTATGTTTTGAAAGCGTTGACGTCATTTGATTTTGCAGCGCTTCATAGCAAACCCCTTTCTTCCAAAAAAGTGAAGAAAAACATTTTAAATTGAAACCAACCAAAATAATCAAATGTCAGTGATTAGTAAATGTACAATGCTACGCATGTCAAAGAAATCGTATGCGACATCGTCCTTCAACGTATCTAAATAACGTCATAAAATACGCCATTTCTAATTGTTAGGGTATGTCTCTAAACATGGTTGGTATTCCATGATCTAAAACTATTATCTGAAAATATTTTACAGCTTTGAAGCTGATATAATGAACATTATGGTCGTGATTTTTTCTTGAATTCTGGCATGGTTGTATATGGCCATTTTTGTCCGCGAATGGCCCAGCTTAACTGAGAACGTCTCTTAAGTGTACGCGCCAAAGTGTTATTACACGTGTGGTGAAACGATTTCTATGACACGACGTTATCCACTGAATAACAGCGGCGTCATGTGATAAACTGCAATATACTGTTGTTGAAATACAGGATGCTGTTGTATGAGTAAACACATTCAGAACAAGCATATTCATAAGGAGCGCAGACAGGAAGAAAAAATATACATTCATGATAAAACATGTTGCATTAATAGTTTATATGTTAATTTCGATTAACAAGGTGCTTTAATGTGAAATCCGCAACCGCATCTCAAAACAAACCGCAGGTCGTAAATAGCCGTTAATATCAAGTGGCCATGAAAATTATATTAATTTTCCCTCGTTCAGAAAGCATGTTTCTTGTCTCTCAATATGTATGCAGTAAACACATGCTGAAGTAACAAATAAATAGATAAATAAATGAATAAATAAACATGCTGAAATAACAAATAAATAGATAAATAAATAAATAAATGCTAAATAAATAAATAAATGCTGAAGTAACAGATAAATGAATAAATTACTAAATTGCATGCCTAAACTAAACGACTTATGGAGTTTTCCACCATTTTTCCATGGACAAATTCTTTCCAAAAGGGGTCTACTCTTATAAGAAAAAATTTGCTCCTATGGGAGCAAATTCTTTCTTATAAGAGTTGACCACTAAGAGAGGTTAGGGGAGGGTGTCAAAAATAAAAATGACAGAGTTATTTCTTCTGAATGTGTACAACTTTACCGTAAGCTACAGCAGTTTCAAAAGAATTGGTAGGGGAAGGGGGTGGTGGAGGGAAGTTCAGAAATAAAAATAAAAATGACAGCATTACTTCCCCTGCATTCCGTGAGCTACGACTGTACAGATTCACAAGCTGGTCGGGAACGTAACAGTACTCCTTTTCTTATTGGGCTGCGAAAAACGGCACAGTCACTATGACTGTAGAAGAAGTACTGTATGGAAAGTATGCATGTTTAACGTGAGAAGAAGCACATTCCACATGTTACCAACAAAACAGTTTTAAACAAAAGCTAAACCAACTAATTGCACCTAATGGCTCATTCACCTATCAAAGCTTCATTGTTTTGGTTTAAAAGGTAAAACCCACTCAGTTGGGCGCCGATAGCTGGAGATCGAGGATCGGGAAGCGTCTTAAATGCCCATCTATGCCCTTTGTTAGAACGAAAACGGATTCTTTCCCAACACCAAACAGAGCTAAACTCCCCCCCCCCCCCTCCCTTCTCTCTCTCTCTCTCTCTCTCTCTCTCTCTCTCTCTCTCTGTTTCATTCACGACTTTTGTTGTTTGAATGAAAACGGTTTCTCTCATTACAATATAGAAATTCAGAGCAAATCTCTCTCTCTCTCTCTCTCTCTCAACTGCTTCAGGCTGCAACGGCCGAAACAAAATTCAGAATAAAAATAATCTGTCTCTGTGCCTGTCTGTCTGTCTGTCTCTGTGTCTGTCCGTTGGAATCTATTTGTCCCCGTGTCTGTCTGTCTCTGTCTGTCGGTCTTTGTGTCTGTCTGTCAGTCTCTGTGTCTGTCTGTCTCAGTCTATTGGTCTCCGTGTCTGTTTGTCTCTGTTTATCAGTCTCTGTGTCTGTCTGTCTCTGTCTGTCAGTCTCTGTGACTGCCAGTCTCTGTCTGTCTCTGTCTGTTACTGTAAGTGTCTGTGTCTCTCAGTCGGTCTCTGTGTCTGTTGTCTCTTTCTGTCGGTCTCTGTGTCTGTCCGAGTCTGTCGGGCCCTGTGACTGTCTGTCTTTGTCTGTCGGTCTCTGTTTATGTCAGCCTGTGTATGTCTGTCTCTGTGTCTGTCTGTCTCTGTGTCTGTCTGTCTCTGTCAGTCTCTGTGTCTGTCTGTCTCTGTGTCTGTCTGTCTCTGTGTCTGTCTGTCTCTGTCTGTCAGTCTCTGTCTGTCTGTCTCTGTGTCTGTCTGTCTCTGTCTGTCGGTCTGTGTGTCTTTCTGTCTCTGTGTCTGTCTGTCAGTCTCTGTGTCTGTCTGTCTCTGTCTGTCAGTCTGTGTCTGTCTGTCTCTGTGTCTGTCTGTCTCTGTCTGTCTGTCTCTGTGTCTGTCTGTCCCTGTGTCTGTCTGTCTGTCTGTCTGTCTCTGTGTCTGTCTGTCTCTGTGTCTGTCTGTCTCTGTGTCTGTCTGTCTCTGTCTGTCTGTCTCTGTCTCTGTCTTGTGTCTGTCTGTCTCTGTCTGTCGGTCTCTGTGTCTGTCGGTCTCTGTCTCTGTCTCTGTGTCTGTCTGTCTGTCTGTCTCTGTCTGTCGGTCTCTGTGTCTGTCTGTCTCTGTGTCTGTCTGTCGGTCTCTGTGTATGTCTGTCTCTGTGGGTCTCTGTGCCTTTCTGTCTCTGTTTGTCGGTCTCTGTCGGCCCCTGTGTCTGTTTTGCCTCTCATGGTATGTCGGTCTCCCGGTCTGTGTCTCTGTCCGTCTGTTTCTTTGTTTGTCTATCTCTCCCATCAGCATAAAATAAAGCCGCTGTTGAAATACAAAAAGTGAACAATCACAATATGCGGTGATGTACTAGAGTTCATTTGTTCATTGATACAGGTACGGCTTTTTGGCCGCGTTGCCCACAAAACTGATCGCGGCGGGTTCGGTGTAGATATTTTGCCCGCCATGAAGACGGGCCCTTGAAAAACGGGTATAGGGCCCTACGTATCATTGTCTTTATTACCTATCGTTCAAATGAACTGAAAACTTCGTTTAAGGCTGTAGTATGGGGCATATTCGTAACGTTATTATTTTATTTTTCTCTTTTCCGTTTATAAGTTGTTTTCCCGTCTGCCTTCTTGCCTTTCTATCATTCTATTAAACATACTACTGCATCTTTCCTTCCTGTCCGTCCGTCCCGCTTGTCATGTCTGTCTTGCATTCTGTCTGTACGTACTGACTGACACCCGGGGACTGACATTTTGCAGCATCATGCAGGATCCCTGACAAAATATAGCGAAGACATTGTCATAAAGATGCAGACACTTGTCAATAGTGTTATTGTTGTTTTAACACTGGCATTGACAGTGATATATTTAGTACCTGTGTGTTCATCATCGGAAATTTAGGGGATTTTAAGTAATTAACATATGTGGTTATTGCTTGATGAATTAGTCTCATTGTGGTTGTATCTACCGCATTTGCTCTAAAATTCGGACAGCGTGTTTAAGCAAACAGTGCAGGCCCAGATCAGACTGCTCCTTAGGAGCAGTCTGATCAGGGTCTGCTCTGATTGCCAACATTAAATGCAGCATATCCTGCTACAGACTGGTCAAAATTCGACAAACTTTGACAAGGTCCATAACTCCATAACGTATAAGGTTGAGTTGTCCGAATATTTGGAGTGTTCCAACTTTTAGAGTCAATACGGTATTCCTGGTCATGATCGCACTGACATGGAAAAGCTGCACGTTTTGAACCCCTTAAATAATCTCCTTATTGTTTTCTGCCTTTAATAGTAAATATTCCTAATATGTACATATATATGAGCCGAGATATCTGAAAAGGTGCCTTACGCCAAACAGCGAATACTCTGATCAGCATTAACGGCTTTTCAGTCAATGAGAGTATACGAAATTTGGTATACATGTTCCTCAGTATCCAAATTTTTTTATGTAAACAGAGAGTACTGTGATCAAACTGTGTAGATGCAATGGCCTGATCTGAGTTTTCCCCGTGAGGATATTTCCTTTCTCATACCACGACTCATAAATGTACTTCGTGTTTGTCTGTCTTAATTTAGACTTACCATTTCGTCAATCAAGTAAGACATGATAACGATGTGATGTAACTCAACGTTAGAACTGAATAAATTTAAATGTACTTTTAGCGAATCTTGTATGGTAAACATGTTCTGGGCCTGGACCACATATCCTGGGACTGGTAGAGCCGTTATGGCCAAAATTTAATCTTTAGCATTTTCCATTTTGCCTATGTTTTGGTAAAAAGCAACAATCGTCAATATATTCTTTATTGTATTTCAGTTCATCTTGGATAAGGACTGGAGAAAAACGAGCATGTAAGGATAAACGGCGCAACTGACCCAACTGGGCTTGGGCTTTTACCAATTTGCTGCTGTGTGACCCAAGCCGTTGCATCAAAATACGTTTTGGTGGGATCCCCAGCTTTATATGTCTTAATTTTTCTATTTTTCCACCTTTGGTAACTGGTGAGAACACAACGTTGATTGTTTGCACACTGGGTTTACGACAAATTCATAGTCGCTGTAAGACAGTAAACTTGATTCTTTTTTTTATTATATATTTTTTTTTCGAAAACGGCACAGAATCTGTCCGTTTAGACAACCAATTGCTTCTGAACGCGTTAGTAGGTCATGATGTTCTCCTATAGGTCCGCGCTTTTAGTTACACTGTAAAAGTCCGGTATAAGCAAGTACAAAACTTTGATAACTTTGATGAAATAAGTTCAAATAACCGAGCAGGCACATGATGTAGATATGACGTCGCACTGATGTCGATGCGACGCCATTACGTCACATCTACGTCAGTTCGACGTAATTACGACGTCCTTTGTCTGCTGGGAATGCGTTAGTGCACGATAAAAAGTCCCATCTGACACGAATGAAAAGGAAAGCTCCAGCTGGACCAGACTGCACTATTTTTTTTAAGTTCTGAATACAGGCCTAAGTAAGAACAGAGACAATCGTATTGCCTCACGTACAATTCCAGATCATGCAAAACATAGGTAAAAGAATAAAGGTTTCCCGTAGCCAGTGGAGTTTAGAGGCCAACTGTGCCTTGGGCACAGCAGACGCCCTCTTCTTTCGCTGCCTTATCTTATTGCTGGGCTGACGAAGAGAGTTTTCAATCGCCGACTGGCCGAAAGGCGATTCGAACCAGCGACCTTTAGCACTATAACCGAGCGTCTCTGACCACTCGACCACAAACCTTTTTACTCGACCACTCTTTCTATTTTTTTTTAAATGGTCTTTTTAAATATCTTTGCAAAAACAACATGAAGTTGACATTTAATCGTATTTTTTCTTTGCAACAGAATATATGTGTCAACTTTCCCAGCTGTCATATATATTTTTCTATATACGCCCACGACCTTGTGAATTTGTGAATGCAAGAGTATTACATAAGATAACACACCCGAATATGAACAGGGTATCCAAACTGTACCAAATTAACCTGTTTATCCTTCACAGGAAGTGTGCCCTTGAAAAAGAGTCAAAAATCGTGTTCAAAATTGCTTTTGATTTTGAAATGGGCAACACAGTTTCATATAAGTCTGACCTACGTAAAAGCGTATATAGCTTCTAATTAATATTCCTTTGTTTTCTATAATACTTATATCAAAATCTTATATTTTCACGGACAAATTATTATGATAATGTAAAATCTAACAAAATCTAGGAACAATTAAAGGGCCCTTAATATTAATGCGAAAAGCAAAGACTCCTACCAGACTGCGCAGTCCGGTCAGAGTATTAGCTGTTCGCACATACCAAATATAATATCCAATGAATAAACCACTCTAGCTATTTTGCACGGGTGCATGAAGTCGTCGAACTGAAGTCGTGAGGGCCGTTCAAGTGGGACGCGGCCTATATGACAGTAGTATTTGCGTTAGCTATGTTAGTAGTAGAGCGAGTCATATCGATTCGCTCTGTCGCAGGTTAGTCAGCCAATCACGTTAAGGAGTGGTTTCTACTAATAAACCACGCATACTTCTTTCCCATTCATAAAACCACAAGCAGTGTTATCGGTTAGTTTGGCCGTAGTAAAGTTAGTCGATTTGTGATTACTGTTATATTTCTAACCGCATGCATCTACCCGCAGATCTCAACGGTTTAACGCCGTTTCCGGACAGTCCCCATGAGACCATGAGCCAGGTTGACGTTATCCCCGGGGAGAAGAGCCTTAATTCTGTGCTAGGAGACCACCCCGGGGAGTTAGTGAGGACAGGGAGCCCTAATTTCGTGTGTTCAAAGTTACCGACACATTGGAGATCCAACAAAACATTACCAGTGGCTTTTAAAGTGATAGCTCTTGGAGAAATTAAAGATGGAACAAAAGTAACAATAGCAGCTGGAAATGATGAAAATTATTGTGGTGAACTCAGGAACTGTACCGCTTATATGAAGAATCAAGTTGCGAAATTTAACGATTTACGTTTCGTTGGTCGGAGTGGTAGAGGTAAGTTAGTACGTTTTACTTATGTTATGATACGGGGCTCCAGATAGTTGGAATATCGAAGGTAATCATGGTAATTTCTTGTAATTCTTGAAAAAATATGTTGTCTCCAAGTCGAGGTCTTTCTAACTAGGGCCACAATTTGTGGCCCTAGTTAGAAAGACATCGCCTAGTTGTTTCTAATGGTGGTCACAAAAGAGTAGGAAAAATATTTTATCACCAAAAATTCGCCTTTTCTGGAGCTCTGCTTATGTGTTTACATGTAATACATGGAAGGTTGGGTTGGGAAGTGATCAAATCGACCTTGAGGCAACTAGGAGCCACAAAGGGTGTGAATCTCTATTGATTAAACTGATATGATAGACAGATAGTAGAACAGTTTTCCCAAAACAAACTAAGAGTGCCTTGTTTAGCTTTATTTCTAAATGTTGAGACATAAGAAGTGGCATGAGCAAATACGTGTCATGTACACCCAGATCAGTTTACTCATAATAGCAATCAGATACGATGTTCTAACACTCTTACAGGGCATGGAATTGTCCAGACTTGAAGATATTAAAGTAAGTTAAGGTGGAGTGAGTGAGTGAACTCGGGTTTAACGTCCCACCAACAACGAGGTCATATGGAGACGGGACCTCGGTTTAAAGTCTCATCCGAAAGACCGGAGAAGCGGGGGATCGAACTTGCGATCCCTGGATTGGTAGTCTGGAGTGTTATCCACTACGCTACAGCCGCTCCTAGTTAAGGTGGATGGATGCATTGTCATTTTACAATAGGAAATAACTGCTGTGACTCCCTGTTTAATTCCTTGGCCGACCAAACCTTTCAAAATTATGAACACTGTTTAAGGAAGAATTTGCTCCTAGAGGAACAATTTCCTCCTTTTGAGAGTTCCCCCTTATTGGAACGGGGGCAAAAGTGTTGCTTCTTCTGAGAGAGTATCAATTCACCTCAAAAATATTGGAGGCTCCTTTATGTTTTGGGTAATCACAAAATGCAGACATTGATAATTCTGATTGTTTGATGTAAATAAAACGTAAAATCTTATATTGCTCCTATTTGTCCTCATATAACCCTGCGTTAAGGCCATTTTACAGTCGCTTATTCGCCTCAGGGATATAAATTAACAAAAACAACAAATCATGTTTATTTTCCGGTACAATACTTCATCAATGCTTTCTCTTACGTCCGTGTTCATCAACAAGCCAATCAGCTACGATTATTTCCGGGGTCTTCTCTAAGGTCCGTTCTGGACCATTGACCCGTATTGGACAGAAATCAAGTGAAACGTTATATCATGTTTCGCCACCTGTTGATAGCTAATTGCGTTATATTAAATATATTCTGCGTGTAAATATGATTGACAATATTTTGTATTCAGTCTTAGGGAAATTTTCATCGCCTCTGGGCATAATACACACGTGGGTATAACGTCATTGTCGTTGAGCCGTTTCCAGCTGTCATTTACCTATGTACTATAAACAATTAACGTAATTTGACGTCGACCGCAGAATTAATGAGGTACGTCGACGGCAGCATTGTATATACCGTAGGTCTAAGCACATCTTATACTTCCTGATTTTGTTCATACATGTAATTTTATTCCTCCAAAATATTGATAACTATTGGTGTGTGCGTTTTCGTGCATATGTGTAGGCATGGTATGATTGATTTAGGCTCGACGAAATATACACGTAAACAGGTTTGTTTACACCTATCATCCTTTTTGTCATATGTACTTGATTTATATGGTTGTGAACCGAATGGTGTCATCCGCGCCAGCCTCGGGCCTGAATTGTATAAATACCGAAATTAGCCCAAGTATTTGGAGAACTCAGACGGTTGTTGTAATTGTCTTCAGTTTTGAACAAGCAGGATTTGTAACTCAAGGATATATGACAAAATGCTGGCTCAAAAGACAAACAGTGCAGACCCTGATCAGACGGCTCTGGGAGCCGTCTGATCAGGGCTTACACTGTTAAGTCTCTTAATATTCAAGGGTATATGCTATATATACGTTTGAACACTTTATCGACCCATCGTCAGAGAAGAAACAGAGACCGACTTAAAGACAGACAGACATGCTGCTACAAACTTGCTCGGATGTTACCTGCCTGTATTGGAAATTGACCTCATAGGAAGTTCCATGGTTCGTGAGATCGTGGCTCATGTGAAATGCAATAATAGTAACTCGGAACAAATCCCCAGAGAGAGAGAGAGAGAGAGAGAGAGAGACGCACTTATATGGGGAGAGTGTGAAAAATTCGAAAATGGTTAAGAGAGACAGGCGGATGGGCTAATCGGGTTTTAAAGTCCTTCTAACAGCATTTCAGTCATATCCACAGTGGTCATATCGAGCCGATTAAAGAATTAATGAGATGACGATTAGGACGAAATAATTAAAAGGCACGTCCTTGACCGGAATCGAACTGCTGACCAAAGGATTACGAGACCAGAGCGCTAATCCCTCGGCCAACATAAAGGGTTATTTGGTACAAAAATGAAACCGAGAAGCAAAATGTTAGCAGGTTTACCTATGTGAACTGCGTAAATTAACCTGATTGGCCTTCGCGCGTAATACTCATGACTAGTCATACAGGTAAACTTGAGGTCAATTTGTTACTACGAACGGTTATCAATGAACTTGTAGTAACCACTACCTTATTTGGAGAAATCGACGTCACACTGATATACCACATTATGAATAAGTGGTAATTCATGTAAAATTGCGGTCATCACTACAGCTAAGCGGTGAAATTGATGGTAAAACTCGAAAAAGTCATTTAATGTATAAATATAAATGCCGAGACAAACATCCCTGAGCAAAGGGAGCAGACCCAGATCAGACAGCTCAGATCAAGGTCGGCACAGTTTGAAATTAAACACCAATCAACGTTGATACAATGTAGATTCAATGTTGCGTACCAAGTCAGGGCAAGATTGCCTTTACAAAACTTAATTCATGTAGGTTAATAATCCTTTAAGATATACAGTATTGAATATTCATTTATTTTCATTAACACTTATAAGTGCCGAAGGATGGTTCTATTATGCACTTATCCACGCCCACTCGTGCACTCCCTGTATCCAGGTCAAAATGAGTAAATCCTGAGCCAAATGAGTCTCCCAAAAGCCCTTCCCTTTGCAACACCTTGTCGGGGGACTTAATCATAGCAGTATACTTTCTGAACCCTTTTTAGCTAGATCAGTCATTGGTCCAGTTCTGACTGGTTCGTACATTATTTTACATGCATATGGATGTACCTAGTCAAAAAAATGGATCAGTATAACAGATTAGTTTTCAGAACGTAGGAAAGACAGACAGACAGACAGACATTCATCCATCCATCACTAATAAGTAGATAGATGCAGTCAGACATACGAATAAGAGATGGCATGCCCTCTTAAGAACGTCAAAACAATGCATTGCCTTTAACTTGCAGAAAGATTTTACACCCAGATCAAATTAATCGCCAGAATGCGTTAAACGTCCTTAAACTAAATTCTTTTTGTAATCAGTTAAGAAAAGTTCCTTCGCCACAAATAACCGTTTTGTGGAGACAAAGGATTCGTTGTCATGGTGCTGTATTTTCATGCGGAAATTTCCAATCTCTTATTCCACTAGAAGCCATAAAACCTAAAACCAACAAAAGATTTGACGACAGCATGTTCGGTTTGAAGTTTGGTCGCAAGGCCGCAAAACAAAAGGCAATTTGGTCGCATATTGTTAAACCAAAAAGGATTTCGTCTAAGATTTTTTTTCTGATCCGTTATTTGGTCGATTTATGGCAAAAATCAGACAGCGGCACGTGGGTAACATGGTTATTAAAGTTTCAGATGACGTTGAAAACTCCTCCCCTCGAGTTCTGTATTTCGTGCGTCGCCTTTTGCTAGAGCCTACCGTATTGAACCATAATATTTAGGACAGAAGTACCTGCTAAAACAGTGTAGACCAGATCAGCCTGCTCCTTTTAAGGAGCAGTCTGATCAGGGTCTGCACTGTTTCTCATTCCGGCAGAAATTTTGACAGAGAGGGAAAAAATCAAATTGTTCGAATTTTAGGATTATAACGGTAATTGGTTAAAGTGTCCCAATATTAAAGGACACTTACGGTATCCTTTTTTTTCTCTCAAATTCGCGTGCGTGTGCTTCATCTCGGATTTCAAGAATCCGGTGTTATTAATATATTTAGTCTAACGTCTTTTTATTCTGGTGTCTCAGTTTTTCTTGTTTTTTTTTCTGTTTTTTTTTTCTTGCTTTTCTCTTTTTCATCATTTTATTTTTTCAACTTGGATGTTATTTTCTGTCTGTGCATCTGGAAAGGATTCCGACAGAACTAGCCGCATGCTCTAAAGCAAATATACGAACTGTACACTCAGAGACTATATACACTCCCAGACCAGGGCGTCGGGCTTACTCGAAGGGTCTCACGACGGACCGCAACATACGCTTTTACGGAGAAATAAAGAAAGTTGGAGGGGGTGGGGGTGGGGAGGAATAAATACTTGTAATACAAAAAAATCCCTTATTAACACTGTCATATGCACACAAAATGCACCAGGCATGTGCATTAGAGTCTAATCATAAACACTACTCCGTTCTAAGTGCAAAGAACAATTTTCAACCCATCAACCGTGACTTGCAAAGTAACAGAGTCTGAGGACACCGCAGCTTCGTGGTGAACCCAAACCCCATAAAACGCAACATTACCCCCTGAAATAAGAGAAAATGGAGTCATAATGACCGTTTTAGGAAATTAAGTACTCGACACGGTAAAATCTGAAACGAACTAATAGTCTGGTTGCCAAATGGAGATTTTGGGTCCAACCCAAAAAAATAGTCCGCACAAAATGTTTTTGCACAAATGTGTTCACCAATATGTCCGTACACTGAAACTGAATGATGCCACCTTGGCATCATTGGGGAAATTAAAATATTCAAGATGGCGTCCAAGATGGCTTCCGAGGGATAAAATCCTCAATATCTTCTAAAGTATGTAGGCTAGAAACATACTTTTGGTGACTACATATAGGTTTTCGAGGTCGAAGAATCAATTAAGAATGTCAAAAATTATTTCAGACAATCAGTTACAAAATGGCGGACAAGATGGCCGCCAAAGCATAAAAATCTCCATATCTTCTTTAGTATACGGGCTAGAAACATGATTTTGGTATCTGCATATAGGTTTTCGGGGTCAAGGAATTCATTAAGCATGTTAGAATTTACTTTAAGGCACCGACTTACACAAAATGGCGGACAAAATGGCGGACGAAGCATCGATTACGGAGCTGAATGTCTTAAGAAATGCACTTTTCGATAGCAGAATTCAGGCTTTAGAAAAAAATTTAAGCCGGAATTTTGAAATTATAAAATCCATGAATTTTTTAAAAAGACGAAGTCATAAAGATCTCATTTTCAATCTGATAGTGTCACTACCAAGGAGACCATGATGATCCATAAGAGCCCAGTCCAGGTATGGGCAGACAGCCCGTTTAGAAAATTTCAGTCGCAACAGAAAGACATTGACATCTTGATAATTCATTATTATTTTAAGAATGTCGTTTTTTAATGGGGTTTTTATGTTCATAATTCCATGCATGTACTTTTTGGTAAAGTAAAATGATAGACAGAGATCAAGAACTAATACAATTAGACCCCACGTTCCCTCAAAACCAAATTACAAAAATGACAAATATTCGCGAAAGACAAGCACAGTAAATCGAATGAACAGCCCTTTCTCAGACATTCAGTTACCCCAATTGAAAACAACAGTAACATTTATTTTACCTATTTTATCAGTGTTTCAAATAGGATAAAACAGAAAGCAAACTGGGCAGCTATAATGTAACCATATTACTAGAAGACCACAGACAGGCGGACACAAGAACACGTAACATTGAGGAACCAAAAGGGAAGTTAACTAGTTTTACTTGGTCCAAACCCATGCCTTCTGCTTCTGCAGTCGTTCAAAACATTTAGTTAGCATTTGGTCTGCATGAAGGGTACCCAACCCATCAACGAATCATCACAGATAGCAAATCAATCACGGATAAAGCCTGTGATGAATCAAAAATGTTGACTCGACAGAATCAACTATTGCGACACCTGGAGATCCCTCTGAAACAACACCGATGAAATCCTGGAGCAAAAGAAAAGCACCAGAAGAACCCCGAATGGCCAAGCAGTGGGGCAAAATTTTGATCTCGGCACAAGGTTTTTTTTTTTTACTTTGATTGTTTAGCTGAATTTAAGTCCTTTTGTCCCCTGACTTTATAGATTTACTTCTTTTTCTGTATATTAGCCTTTAAGCAGGGGTAAATAACCAAGAAGAATAAAATTCCAGTCGTAACAGATAAAAGTATCTTTACTTTGATCTTTTGTCAGGAGCTTAAGAAAAATCACTTTCAGCTCTTTGATTTTATGCTGCTATCACCTCAGTGTTACGCTTATAGCATATGGTTAGTTAGCGTATGGGCTAGAAGCGGAAATAAACAACTTTTGGCGACACAGTTTTAATCTGCCAGGAAACTGTATTGTAGTTTTGGAAAATCCCTTTTAGAGATGGTTCTAACTCTACTTGTAGATCTACCTTTTCTTTGCCAAATGCAAAGTCATTTGTTCAGTTTCTATAAAGTACGTGCCCCGAGTTTGGGGGCACACGTGACCCAACGTTTACATATTCAAAACTTTTGAGGGATGTGAAATATTACATGAAAATACCAACTTATGTGTACTTCAGTGGTTCAGGAGAAGAGGACTTTTTAGATGAAACGGTGACATCTTGGGCCGCAAGCATTCATACCAATTTTCGTTCTCTCAAACAAATGGAAGTATAGCTATATATCAAACTATCCCAGTAGCCTTTGCGCCGTTGGAGCAATGGGTTGTTAGATTATCACTGTGTCTTTGGCATAGCGCTTTTATGAAAGGTCGGGCTAAATCCTTGATTCTAGTCCGGTACGAGTACATATTTTTGCTAAGTCGACAGATAGCCTTTTTCAGTTGTTGTCAGAGATAGGATTCATACCCCCTGTTTTCTGTACTTAAGCCAACTACTCTAGTAACTCAAAAAGTGATTTTGATCGGCCTAGCAGCTTTGGAGAAGAATCTGTTTGAATGTTATGGTGATCTATGCTGACGGGTCTATGAAGCCAGTTTATGCTATTAACTTTCCCGTAGCATTGCTCGGTCTATGAAGTCAGTTTATGCTATTAACTTTCCCGTAGCATTGCTCGGAAGATTTAGTCAGGTAAGAATACTTGCACAAACTGGCATGGCAATTACGCACTTTTGAAGCTAAAACATTTCAAATATGCATATACAATTTGTAGTCAACTGTCTATAATTATGGGTAGTACTATCTCCTTTATACTTGAAAGAATTGGGAAAACACAAAAAAATCAAAAGCTGTTTACAAAATTTGTTACTGCTTTGAAGTAAGTATGATCTTTTCTGACTTGTAAATTTTCCATACCGACCAGATGCTAAAAATCTGACTGTGGCATGGCACGAACCTGCGACACTCACACCACTAGTGCCGACCATGAGCTATAATTTTGGACGCAAGCAACCAACAAATATTTTGAAAATTTTCCATACCGCCCAGATGCTAAAAATCTGGCTGTGCCATGGCACGAACCTCCGACACTCACACCACTCATTGATTGCCGACCATGAGCTGTAATTTTAAACGACGCAAGCAACCAACAAATATATCAGAGTTTCTTAACATGAATTTTAATTTAAGAAAGTAAAACAGATAATAGAATATAACACATTTCTTGTAACCTTTAGATTGTTACTCGTAACAATAGCTTTCTGTAATGACTAAAACTTTGTCAACGGGTTATCTGCCCTTGCCTGCACTAGGTTCTTGTTAACCATCTTGGCCCTCTTGTTAAAACACTGTTAGAATGGGACTTTCATAACTTCATTTTATATGTATCAATCTTATACATGCTAAATCCGGGTTTCTAATACACAAACCAGAATTCTGCTATCGAAAAGTGTTTTTCTCCGACAATAAGCGCCGTGACCGTTGCTTTGTTTGCCATCTTGTCCGCCATTTTGTGTAATCGGTTTGCTTTTAAGTCAATTTTAACATGTTAAACCAATTCCTTGGCCCCAAAAACCCATATGTAGACACCAAAATTATGTTTCTAGCCCGTATACTAAAGAAGATATAGAGATTTTTATGTTTTGGCGGCCATCTTGTCCGCCATTTTGTAACTGATATGTCTGAATTAATTTTTAACGTGCTTAATCGATTCCTCGACCTCAAAAACCTATAGGTAGCCACCAAAAGTATGTTTCTAGCCCTTATATTTAAGAAGATATTATGAATTTTATCCATTGGCAGCCATCTTGGACGCCATCTTGAATATTTTAATTTCCCCAAGGATGCCAAGGTGGCATCATTTTGTTTCTGGTTAAGGACATCCTAAATAATAAGAATCTGCATCAAACATTTGTGCGGACTATTTTTTCGGGTTTTCGCCTTGGCACCCCGACTATAACTTAAAACTCCATTAGCGACAGGTGGAAGGCACGTGCTGCCGCACGTCACGTGACTTCCGCGTTTAGTTGCAGAAGCTTGATGAGCGTTTGCTTCCAATGGCGGGCGTTCATTATCTGATGTAGATTGACGGAGTTCAGATACGGGAAGTTTTAATCATAATTTTAAAAGATCCTGTCTAACTTTTATTTCTCAGAAAAAATGTATACTTACGGACAAAAGTTCTGCACGGATGTTTAAATTAACATCCGTGCAGAACATTTGTCCTTAAGTATATGTTGTGACCGTTAATAGCGCTGTCTCTGCGAAGTGGTGCTAATGATGATTTTTGTAGCTTGTAGCTAATTGTCCATCCCACTTAAACAGTCTATTTTATTCTTTTCATTATCATTGTTGTTATTATTATTACTACGCAGCAGTAACGCTTTAAACGCCAGTAACGAAAATAGCTGAATTTCAAACAGCGCGGATCCTGATGAGATCGCTTTTTATATCAACCTCATCAGGATCTCTAATCTTTGAATTCTCAATATGATATAGCTCGGATAAAACGTTTTTTGAAAAATTTGCAGACTTGAATTTTGTCGTCTGCTTTTTGGCGCCTATATTCTACAAATTCATAATTTTTATTCAGTGCTAATTACAAGAACCAAGATTAGTCAAGCTTCTTGATTCAGTGCCCACTTGCGATGTTTAACTCAATTGTAGAATTTGCCTATCTTGTATTACCTTGTGCCTTCAGTGCCTATTTTGCGGTACCTTGTGCTTGCCTTGCGGTATTTTATGCCTACCTTGCGGTACTTGGTGCTACCTTGCGGTATTTAGTATGACCACGCACTTGTCCTTACCAAGTTACGCCGCAGCTCAGCTTAGTCGGGATATTAACAGTGCGCCCTTGAAAAGCCAGCCTGATGTACAGCAGTCTGATGAGGGTTTGCACTGTTTGATTATAAAGTTCTGTATTAATAATTAGGGCTGTTGCTTCAATCGTTTTCAGATCTTGCTAAGAGGAAATATTTGGTGATAAACAAGTAATTTCTGCCAAACCTTCAGGAAACGTGGTATGATCCCTCATCTGAATCGCCTCAACGAGGCGATTCAGATGAAATGTCACAACATACGTTTTCGAAGAAAAAATAACTTTTTTTTTCAGGAAATTCAAAAAAAAAAAAAAAAAAAAAAATCCCCCATTTATCATTAAACTGAATCACTGAACGTTTGCTGTCGTCAAAAATGGAATGCAATCTAAGGTTTTAAATCTTTTTATATGTAGGAAAAATGAATGATCGTGCATTATTTATTGCTCTAAATGAGAAGCTTTATCCTGTTTTCATGAAATATCGAAAGGTCGCATGAAAATATCATTTGAGCCGCGACGTGAGGAAACCAACAAAGTGGTTGTGCGCCCAGCGCAGACTCAGATCAGCCTGGGAATCAGCCCAGTCCGATCAGAGTCTCCGCTTTGCGCTTAAAGGGTAGCTTAGAGTCTAAGCTATCTCCATGCGCACAGCGAAGACTCTGATCAGACTGGGCAGATGCCCAGTCTGATCTGAGTCTGCGATGGGCGCACAACCGCATTGTTGGTTTTCTCGTGTCGCGGCTCATGTACCAATCCTTTAACTGACTGTTTTTCTGGTTCCATTTTAATACCCATTCGGCCCACGATGTGTACTGGATTTCACAATACCTTAGCCCACTGCAGAAACTGAAATTGAATTTCACGACGATTTTAGCACTGCGACAGAAAGGGCAAGGCCCTTGAGATTTGTCTTTATTATCATCTTTTAGTACTTTTTCGTGATATTGGAAAGATATTGACATCAGGTTGAGCATTGGTCCACTGGTGCTTATAAAGTACATTTGAACATGTTCGGATGTGGCGACTTAACACTCAGAACGCCAAAAATAAAATAGGTGAATTTGCAAACAGCGTAGATCCAGATGAGGCGGCTCATAATGAGCCACCTCATCTGGATCTACACTATGCGCCCCCTTTTCTTTGGATTCTCAATATTGTATAGGTTGGACGAAACAGTTTTCTAAATTTGCAGACGTTAATTTGGTCGTCTGCTTTTGGGCGCTTTCAGGGTTAAAATACTTTTAAACATGATGGGTGTTGCTTAATAAGATTCTGTAAATTGCAAAGCGACTAGATTGTTCTTCTTATTGTCATCACCCTTACTGTTACTACTATTACTACTACTACTATTTACTCTTGTCTGACTCTCGTTGCATTCCAAGTACTAATTCGTTCTGTCTGATTTCGCCGCAAGGGATGGAATGGTTAATTCTGAGCTAAATCTAGATCAGAAAGTACCACAACCTCTCTATCCATGTATCCTAAAATCACTTGAACGGCCGTAAAATACAAAATACATCGTCACCACGCAGTTTAAAGACAATAGGCCTGGCACAGTAAAAGGAAATTTTGTATATAGTAGACCAGTTGCGCAGAGTCTGATCAGCCTGATAATTTGCTCATGTTTTTCAGTTGACGGCTTCGGTACTTAATTTCCCCAAATTCCATGTATTTCATACCGGACTACGAAGCCTCTTACAGGACTGTGCGTTCTCTCTGACTGATCAGAGTTCTGGCAGGTTGCTTTATTCCAAGGTACATTTTCCTGGGTTTGACTCCCAAGATATATTGAATAGCAGCATCTGTCTCCGAGCCAGCAGCGAAGATAATCCCGACCACAAAGAGCTATTCTGAGAGGGCCTTCAGACGCTGAGGGGCCTCATGGCAAAAGGGGCCAAATACTCAAATGAGCATAAACGCAAATGCAAAAACTGATAGTCTTCATTTTTCAGTTTAAAGATACTTCATCGGCGCTAGCTGGTCTAAATCTGCTCGTGCGAGCAGATTTAGATCAGCTAGTGCCGATGAGGAGGCTGATCTGAGTATTCCCTGGATTTACATTCCGTTAGGTACCTTTTCACGTACTCCGCTCAGCCTCGGATCAATAATGCATTTATGGTGTTATTCTATGCTCAGAAAATCAGGATGACAAATGTTACCCCTTATGAGGGCAATAGGAGTAATTGTCTGCTTTATTTATTTTCCAACAAAAACCATTACTAATTATTTTGACGAGAAACTCGTGCACCGAAGTCATTTTAGAAGCTTAAGTAACATATGGATAAGGAAAATACTTTTAAGTTGTTAAGACTTTTGGAGCAGAAAAGGACGCATTTTTATGTCTGCAGCGTTTATTATGGTGGCGACATAATGTGTTGTTTACGTTTTTGCCCAAAAGACCTTGAGTTCTGAAAAAGCCTTGGCCTTTTAGTCCTTGTCTGACTATAAGGGAGTTTATGATGGCACGTGCAGAGCCTCAGATTAATGGGGTGGGTCAGGACCTTTTTCTCCACGAAACTGCGCATGTACGTCTAATGTTGTGGTTGAGGCTTAGGTCCCGCCTGTGGTCCCGGGCCGGATCTTGTCTTTTCCTTGCTGTTGGTAGCTGCTGAAATGTCTTCTGCGTGGTGGCCGGTTGAGGACTGACCAATCACGATGTCTGTATCAACGATGCTTTCTTTCGCGTCCGTTCAGCTTTGCGCTATGCTTGTACAGCCGCTTTCATGCTGATTGCGAAACTGGCGTTGTATAGCCGCTTTCATGCTCACTGCGAAACGGTGCAATTTTGGTGGTGATACCCCCTGGCGTACATGTAGTTTTTTTTTTCTCGGCAACGGTGGCTTGTATTGCGAGGCCCTGTGTACGAAGCCGTAACATGCACACTACCTCGGTGCGTGTTGGGTGTTGCGTGCTCGCTTAGTTTTGCAGGTTTGATTTTGTGGACGCCACCGTCGACGTTCAGCTACACTTCTATTACCTACCGCCACTCTAATACCACTTTTCCAGCTCAGAGCACACTGGGTGCGGATTTCCTGGTTGATCAGACATGTGCCACCCTTGGGAGTCTGACCCACGATCCATACGTGAAAGGAAACACTCCGAATCCACTTGGCTAGGCATTCTGCTCCACTCTAAGCGGGCGCATGACGTCGGAATGACGTCGATGCGACGTCTTTTCGTCGCAGCGACATCATTACGACGCTTAGTGCCTGCTGGACTGCTTTTGTGGACGACGTATCAAGTCTCTGTTTTAGGTCATGTTTGTTTACAAGCTTTCTGCATAGAAAGGGTCACATAATGCCTTGTACCTTTGAAAGTTTAGCTGGAAGACAGGCTAGTGTTCCAATTCCACTAAGTTATGCCTACCTTGTCAGCTAGCGAGTCATGATCTAGCAGTAGAGGTTGGACAGTAACCAACGTAAAACACCATATGACTGCAAGTTTATCAAAAAGGATTGTACGCTGTTTGAGTTCAAGGTTGTAGGTAAATTTTCAAGGCAAAACAAATCCGTTGTAATTTCACACAGAGAGTTTCCGTCTTAATATTAAATTTCAAGCTTTTATCTGAAATTATTTGAATCCTAACGACTTCCTAATGGGATTGACAACCGACAATAAGAGCTGTTTAGTGTAATTGTAACAGTCCATCTGTTTGCTATCCATTATCCCCACAGTAGTATGTAGAGCGCCAGTTTAGGAGCGATTTTAGGATACTTCTGTAATTTGCCCATTTTTTCTTAAAACATATGTTTTGGTCATATTACATTTCCCTGGTCGAGGCGGTTTCAGCAGGAGCCACAGATAAAAACTTCTATAGAGTTTTAACAGAACATATCTATAACAATCATCTTTAGCACCGAAACGTATAGATAGGCCAAGAGGCTGCAAAATAGACCTTAACATTTGTGCATCTAGAAAAGCATTAAAAGATCAGAGTATTTGTTTACATGATTTCACGGTCTAAAGAATGTGCCTGCTAAGACCTGCAGATTGATCAGACAGCGCATCCTCATGGTGATGGTTAGCTTGAGTTTCTATGGTTGGGCTTGAAACAGGCACCTTTAGCTTGTCGTCCGGCTCAGATTGAGTCATCAGTAATTGTTAACACTTTTGGTAGTTCGTGAATCATACTTTCTTTATGCGCCGTTTTACCTACCTCACCGAAATGTTTCGCCACTGATGCACTCTGTACTGTTGCTGCATCAAGTGTAAACCAATTATACTAAGCAAATTTAGAAAGGATGCATGCTCAGGACCAGACCATACTGACGCGATATGCCAAACAAAGACAGACAGGCCCGGATCCAGACCACCACGTACTGGTGGGGCTCTGGATAACTGGTGGGGCTGAGAGGTGTCAAAATGTATGTGTGTGTGTATGTATCAGCGGGCGTGTTTGAAATTATGACATAATTAGGGATCAGGTTGATAAGGATTTTCTGATGATTTCTTTTTTTAACTTGAAATATGTGTTGTAATATTTCATTAGAATCGCCTCGCCGAGGCGATTCTAATGAAATATCACAACATTTATTTTAATCTAAACAGGCCTCGGTGGCGGGGCTGAAGCCCCAAAGCCCACCCCCTGGATCGGGGCTGACAGAAAAAGAAAAGAAGGAACCAATAAAAATGAACAATAAACGAACACCACACAGAATATCACAAACAGAAGGGCTGAGAGAAATGTGGAAAACAAGAAGTTAGAAATCATCAAAATTATGAAACTTGAAAATTATCAATTCAAATAATTTAAAACGTATCAAAAAGTGTCTTTAAACTTCAAACCAATCAAACAGGAAAGTACAAACATAATGGCGATTACATGCATTTTCGTACACATTACATGTACATGTATATTTTTACATGTACCTGTTCAGATGTTAACCACAATTTAATTGTTTATTTTAGGCAAATATTTTGGGGTATTTAATGATTACCTACACTGTATATCTCTTTGTCTATGAAGTCCTTTGTCCAAAGTTCTCGGGGTATTTTTCTTGGGCTAAATTTAAGTTTACTCTGCGATATTTCTTTGTGTCGCTCTATCGGGAGTTCCGGTAAGCGGAGTCACCAGGTACATTTTAATCCATGAATCACTTTAAACTGAGAAAGATTAAAGATTTACACCCACAATATTTCTATTAAATTTTAAATTTCTCACAAAACATTATATTCTGGGCATGATAATGATTGCTATTAAAAGTACATTTATCTGCCAAATTTATGATTTGTGATGGTCACTGAAAATAGGAGAATTTAAGGAAATACACAAAAAGAGCGGCAATAGCGGGTCACCATTCCCGCCAAAACTGAAGACTTGATACGCCCAGCAATCATAGTTAATCAGGTTTAAGTTATATCATGAATAATTTTAAGCCCTTTCTTTACTCAACTGTAGACAGTTATTGGCTGAAAACAACTCACGTGCACAGATTAGAGGTTAATGCTATTGTTAAGTTATTTACTCCACCAATCATAAAATTCAAAACATGCTTGCAGAAACGCCTGTGGGAGTCAATCAATTTATGACGACAAAATATTCGTGAATATTCAAGAACGGTACGCATTGATATATCGTCTCTGCCTCCGTAACAAAGATGTTTTAGCTGAAGATTTTTTTTAACACATCTTAATTATGTTGCATACAACTAACCAGCTTCATAATTTTGTGATTATTTCGTAATGAAATACGAGGGAGTATACCTTTAAATACAGTTGTGTATTTCTTTGTTACGATAGTCTTATGTGTATGTACTTTTACATAAACCACATTATTTTGATATGTTAATATTTTCAAGGCCTTTGACTGTTAAAACAAGTGTGACGAGCACAAGTCGCGGCTCTTTTGATCTTGTTTACAAGTTATTTGCATCATATGAATAAAATCAGAAGATCAAAAGTTAAACTTGAGAGAACTGTATAAACATTATCTTAACAATATCTATAAGGCGCTGAAATACAGTTACAGCAAATAGTAACGACTAAATGTTACTATCGAAATGCGTTCTTTCTTGTGTAACTATCTTCGGTTGCGGTGAAATTGCGGTTTATTATTAAAACCGATTTCGTCCGAATTTAGAGGTCCTGTTTTGCGGTAAACCAAACATGACTGTTTTTAATCTGGATTGTCAAAATGCTGCATAAGGAAATATTTTCATGAATGACAGTATCCTTGACTTGTCTGTTTTCCACGGAGATGCAGATAACAGTTTTTGATGAGCATCCTTGATGGGGTTCTTTTGCTTTATTTCTGATTTCTCCATATGCCGTGATATCCGGTATTCTTACAGGAAAGAATTTGCTCCTCTACTGAGAGCAAATTCTTCCTTGTAAGAATGCTATCCCAAATCATTGGAACGAAGTGGAAATAATATCTTTTATTCCATTCCATTTCACTCCGCTCGACCTTATTCTATTCCATTCCATGTTTTAAAGTATGTATCATTTAGTTTCCTTTTTTTTTTTTTGGGGGGGGGGGGGGGGGGGGGGGGAGCAAATTAAGATTTTCGGCAAGCAGTGTCTACTCCTCAATTATACGGACGAACAAAATGAATCTTCTATCACGACTCGTGCTTTTATGTAGCTCAGATAATGATTGTGTTTATGAAATGTAGTATGTGACATTGACACGAATACGACCTAATAGGATTTGAATAAATAAATAAGGAAATTTTAATTCAGGAAGAATTTCGCATGCAGTTTCCAAGTTCGAGTGCTCTAGTAAAATAAAAGTCACGAAAAGTCTTTAGATAGTAAAGTTATGTTTCGTTTCATGGTAGCAGGAAGCTATTTTGTACCTGTAGGGTTGTTTTCTGTCCGATTAGCTACGTCTGTTTCTTAACATAACTTCATTGGCTCGAACAGGCTTAGGATCATGAAAATTAGTTCCAGCCAAGGGTAGTTCTAGCCATCCAGGGTTAGTTTCTATACATAGTGACCTCTAGGGACCAAGGAAAGAGTTCTAGCCAGGCAGGGTTGACGAGCCATCAGGGTTCGAGCCAATGAAGTTCTACTGTATATGGTCGATCACTTTTTTTTTATTTTTTTATAACAAATAACGAACGAAGGAATAAACATGCATGCACGAAGTAATTTAGACTGATTTCAGTCGAAGATGTTAGAAATTCTTATAGCCACATATAATTTTTCCCACTTCTCAAGCTGTTAGAGGCAGGTATGAAGGTATCAGAGAGACAAGTGAGATTTCATGTGAATTTCTACATCTTGGGCTGACAAAGTCTAGGAGTAGTTGAATAAGGGGCGTTTTTTAGCTCACCTGAGCCATAGGCTCAGGGTGAGCTATTGTGATCACCCAGTGTCCGTCGTCCGTCGTCCGTCGTGCGTCGTCCGTCGTCCGTCGTCCGTCGTGCGTCGTCAACAATTTGCTTTAAATGACATCTTCTCTGAAACCGCTAGGCCTAGGGCTTTGATATTTGGTATGAAGCATTGCCTAGTGGTCCTCTACCAAGTTTGTTCAAATGGTGGCCCCAGGGTCAAAAATGGCCCTGGGGCAGGGGGTCTTGGGTTCGAAACTAAAAAATACTTAAAAATCTTCTTCTCCAGAACCGCTTTGCTCAGATGCTTGAAATTTGGTATGTTACATTGCCTAGTGGTCCTCTACCAAGTTTGTTCAAATGGTGGCCCCAGGGTCCAAAATGGCCCTGGGGCAGGGGGTCTTGGGTTTGAAACTAAAAGATACTTAAAAATCTTCTTCTCCAGAACTGCTTGGCTCAGAGGCTTGAAATTTGGTATGAAGCATTGTCTAGTGGTCCTCTACCAAGTTTGTTCAAATGGTGGTCCCAGGGTCCAAAATGGCCCTGGGGCAGGGGGTCTTGGGTTCCAAACTAAAAAATACTTAAAAATCTTCTTCTCCAGAACTGCTTGGCTCAGATGCTTGAAACTTGGTATGTAACATTGCCCAGTGGTCCTCTACCAAGTTTGTTCAAATGGTGGCCCCAGGGTCCAAAATGGCTCTGGGGCAGGGGGTCTTGGGTTTGAAACTAAAAGATACTTGAAAATCTTCTTCTCCAGAACTGCTTGGCTCAGAGGCTTGAAATTTGGTATGACGCATTGTCTAGTGGTCCTCTACCAAGTTTGTTCAAATGGTGGCCCCAGGGTCCAAAATGGCCCTGGGGCATGGGGTCTTGGGTTCGAAACTTAAAAATACTTAAAAATCTTCTTCTCCAGAACTGCTTGGCTCAGAGGCTTGAAATTTGGTATTGAACATTGCCTAGTGGTCCTCTACCAAGTTTGTTTAAATGGTGGCCCCAGGGTCCAAATTGGCCCTGGGGCAGGGGGTCTTGGGTTTTGAAACTAAAAGATACTTGAAAATCTTCTTCTTCAGAACCGCAAGGCTCAGCTGCTTGAAATTTGGTATGTAGCATTGTCTAGTGGTCCTCTACCAAATTTGTTCAAATGGTGGCCCCAGGGTCCAAAATGGCCCTGGGGCAGGGGTTCTTTGGTTCGAAACTAAAAAATATTTAAAATTCTTCTTCACCAGAACTGCATGCCTCAGATGCTTGAAATTTGGTATGGAACATTGCCTAGTGGCCCTCTACCAAGTTTGTTCAAATGGTGGCCCCAGGGTCCAAAATGGCCCCGGGGCAGGGAGTCCCAGGTTTGAACCATAGAAATACATAGAAAATTTTTAAAAAATCATCTTTTTCAGAACCGCAAGGCTCAGATGCTTGAAATTTGGTATGTAGCTTGGCCTAGTAGTCTTTTACCAAGTTGGTTCAAATGATGACCCCAGGGTCTAAAATGGCCCCACCCTAGGGGGTCCTGGGTTTGAACCATTGAAAAATATACAAAAATTTTCTTCTTCAGAACCACTTGGCTCAGATGCTTGAAATTTAGTATGTAGCATTGCCTAGTGGTCCTTTACCAAAATTATTTAAATGATGGCCACAGGGTCCAAAATGGCCTGGCCCCAGGGGGTCCAGGGTTTGAACCATAGCAATACATAGAAAAATATTCAAAAATCTTCTTCAAAACCATTTGGAAGTGGTTGCAAACTATCAGGTTTGTTAAATGATGACCCTTGTTTGACCTTTAACCTTTTTGGTCAGGTGAGCGATTCAGGGCCTCTTGGCCCTCTTGTTTTCTTTTTCAAACTGACGGCGAGTGCGACATGAAATTTGCATACCCCGTGCTGTGCAGTGCACTCTCTCCAGTGCCGTAAATAACGGTAATTTGTTCGAACTTAAATTTATTTTTATAAAACTTTGTTCTTAGCAAGATTTTGCTCAAGTACTTGTCCGCATTTTTCCGTAGCGTTCGGTTTATTGTTTCTCATAATTAAATACAGAACAGTTTTATGGCCCTTTTATTTTAACAATATGAATACATTGAGAAGTTTTGTACATTCAGCAAATATTTATCGCTCGTTAAAGCATTCCAGAGCACTGGAGCACAAACAAGTATGACCAAAAGTGACCACTGGCCAAGTTGTGGTTAGCACTCCCAGATAGAAACAATGTCCTTCGCGGATTCATCAGGGAAAATGGGTCATAATCTATTGCCATCTTTTGTCAGTCAGAATCGGAAGTGCTTTGCTATGGTTTAAATCTGCTTTTGCTTGTCAGTACCCAGTGAAGTAAGTCGGAAAACCCCGAAAAATACAAATCAAGTAAGCTTCTCCAAACCGGAAGTTCCGGTTTGGAGAAGCTTACTTGATTTGTATTTTTACACAGAACAGAATTTCGGTCTGCCATGGCTACCTAAAACTTTGGGCAGTGTCATAAATATTACAAACCACAGGAAGAACCTTGACGTCAGCCATGAAAACATTCATGATAAAGAAATTATGACATGACCCGGTATATTGAATACATAATTGCAATGAAAATAGCGGAGATGTTCAGAATAACTTTATTCATGCTACATGCATACATTATACTCTATGACCGATCCAGTCGAAGTTTTGGGAAGGGCGTCTCCTGGGGTGTTTGTTTCTGTCATATATCTTGTAGAATCGAAGCTTGTAATTGATGATAGATAAGGCATGTCAAAAAAAAAAAAAAATAGATAAAATAAAATAAAAAAACGCATCTAATATTATATTTGACCAATCTCTGCATTTACGCTTATCAGTTATCGCTTCGTCCGTAGCTCGTAGCCTCTGATCAGTCCACGCAGGCTGATCCGAGTCTTTTATGCTGTGGAGTAGAATGTCTGAACGTTTTCTAGAGATGTGTATCATATATATGGACATTTAGTGTAGGCTCAGCAAATTTTGTTTGGCATTTTTCATGATTCCTGTATCTCTGGATAATTACTGCGTGACCGATTTGCCATCCCATCCCAAAATAATTTGATAAAATCCCCATTTTTCACAATATTCTGAGAGGAACAGCTTACTAATCAGTTTCACCTGGAAACCGGAAACAATACATATGAAAGTACATAGCTCACCATGCTGTGATATTGTCGTGTGCACTTCATTACATCCCCACTCTCCGCCAAACTCACCCCTTGCTCCTCCGTTTTTAATATGTCTATCACATGTAAACCAGTGTCTTGTTGCAGTTTTTTGATTTTGTAAAAGTTAACAAATTTTAAAATAGATATAAAATTACAAAAATAATGAATAAATAAATAAATAAATACTGGAACGCCAGGGAAACAATAAATAGATAAATAAATAATGGAATGCCAGGGGAACATGGCCTGCCGTTCCAATTTGTTCTGATTGTTCCAATACATGGAAGTTTTCGGTAGTATCATTCATTGATACAAGTGATAAATTACACCAATATTATTTAAGAAATAGATCAGCTCTAGCAGTGAATTGTTGAGTAATAATTCACTGTTTGGAGGTCAGTTGTAAAGTAGATCATATCACGAGCGCAGAGCGCGAGTGATATATCTACTTACAACTGACCGACAAACAGTGAATTATTACTCAACAATTCAATGCTAGAGCTGAATTATTTCGATTCTAACACTCAAAAACGCTGAAAAACTATTTTTTTCATTCAAACTCTCCCAACCTTCCTGCCAGCGCGTTCATGCTCCCGCCAATATTCTTGAATGTATCTAAGATAAATGTACGTTTTTATGGCGATTTTAGAAAGAAAAAGAGACGTTACACCGTCTAACGTCTCAAAACGTCGCAAAATTACGTCATTAATTCCAGTGACGTCAGCAATTAGACCCACGCGCTCCGTAACAGTGAATTGTTGCAGAATAAAACACGGCAGCTTTCCATTGCTTCTATAGGCGCACTGTGTTAGAATATATCATAACGTTATTTAGTTACCTATTGCCAGTTAATTATCGCGTAGACATTCAGCTTCGTTGTGGTCACAGTCGTACCAAAAGCAGATCAAGTCAAGAGGTTCGTTTAACTTTGGTTGCACTTCGCGCACTGCTTAGGGGTGGCACTTTTAAGGGATCAGTCTGTATTTGTTGTAGAAGTAAAATTTGGCATAGGCTTAAACTGAGGATTTGGTCCAATCCGAGGGGTTGCGACGTTATAAATTACGGTTGCGCAGGTATATAACTTGCGCTCTTGTTATGCGGATATTTCAACGTAACTTTTTCCCTTGCAAAGTCTCATACTGACCTTGTCAGGAAAGCATTTTTGTGGCTAGCCTGTGTGGGCGTTGCATACTTCTTGCTTCCATTCATGTTTCTGAGAATTCCAAGGTCTTATTAGTGACGACACGAAAATAGGTCAGGGCTTCCACCGCTCCTTAGACCTTGCACAGAACAGTCGTATTCCGGTATTCATGGCCTCCTTGTCAATGACATCATGAAGGCATTTTCCATGATACGACTGAAACTTAATACTAAATGTGGAACTCTCTGAGAGACGTCACGTGAAACGACCTGATGTTATGTAGGAGCATTAACTCTACACAGTAACTTGCGCAGCTGCGAAAACTAATCAGTCTTCAAAGATTCCTACAGATCCATATATTGGATATGCGAACGGTGGCGGCTGTATCCAGAATGCACGAATAGAATCGGTCTAAGCACGTGACGTAAGGTACGTTATCACGAGACACCTCTCAGGCTATTCTTGGAGTAGAACCGCAGCCGCATGACTTCGCCCACAGAGTATTGTATTTTCAGAAGAAGAGGAAAATGATCTGTTTTGTAATAAATTTTGTCCATGAAATCGGTCAGAGAGAGAGAGAGAGAGAGAGAGAGAGACCTACCTGGGACCCCAAGGAGTGGGGGATACTACTTTTGGATTCGCTCGCCGGACTTCATTTGAAGGATTGAAACATCAACAACAGTGAAAAATCGTAATTGGGATATAGAAAAATCTTTAAGCGACCACACAGTTTACACTTTATGGCTAATCAAACATGAAAAATTGATAAAGTTTTTCGTAATTTTCAAGGTCCATGCTCGATCAATGTCATTTTCTGCTTCAGCGTACTGTTATTATCCTAGATGTTGGGACACCTTCAGAATACGGTAATTCTCCAAAAAATCAAGCAAATAGATTTTTTTTTAAAAAACTCTATTTTTTTGAAGTTTAGGATAAGTCTCATTAGTGCTTAACTCTTTCGGCGCCAAATTTTTCAGACGACAAATTTTCGTCTGCTCAAATCATCAGACGACAGATTTGTAATTGGAAATTTTAACAATCTAAAGACATTTTTCAATAAAATCAGGCTTTTTAAGTTCATATTTGAATGGCAAACAGTGTAGATCCTGATCAGACGGCTCTTTTAAGAGCCGGCTGATCTGGATATACGCTGTTTGCAAAGTCGCATTTTTGCGACTTTGGCACCGAAAGAGTTAAGGCATTTTATTATCTCTAGCGTTGCTGGCGGGACGGCAGAATCTGATAAGACTGCCAAGAGAAGTCTTAATTGGGTCTACAATTATTGCCTATGCACTTCAGTCGCAATATCTAGGGCCATTACGGTATCTGATGGGCGGCTGATTGTTACATATACAACTGTTATCGCCCTAATTGGCCCACCCACACCCATCGCCACCGCAAGTTTCCCAATTACATAAGCACAGGAACCACAAGTTGGTCAAGTATTGACTATGATTGACTAGAACCATTAATTTTCTCCCTTGTAGATTTTACAATGGCAATGTAGCATAAATTGCCCATGATAATAATTAGCTTTTTTAGCAGCTGGCCAGTATTTGGTGTCGTTTTAGGACCACCATATAGGTACCACACGAACAAAGACGTATGCAAAAAGCAGAGTTGAGAAACTACAAAGCTAAACTGCCTACTCCACGATCGCCATACTAGCCCACCCTGCTTCTTGTTACTTGTTGGAAAACTTTAAATTGAGCCGTGACATGACAAAACCAACAATGTGGTTGTGCGCCCAGCGCAGACTCAGATCAGCCTGGGCATCCGCCCAGTCTGATCAGAGTCTTCGCTGTCCGCATGGCGGTAGCGTAAACCCTTAGCTACCCATTAAGCGCTTAGCGAAGAGTCTGATCGGTTTGAGCGGAAATCCAGGCTGATCTGAGTCTGCGCTGGGCGCACAACCACATTGTTGGTTTTGTCACGTCGCGGCTCAATTATAAGACGCTTTGGAAAAAAAACGTTTCCGTACTGAATCACCTGGGGAACAGAACCAACAACAACAATCTGGGACTGTTTAAATGAACAATAATGATAAAAGTAATAAATCTACATGTAAAGCTACCACCACCAACAACAGCTACTTCTTTACCACATGTACTAATAAAAAAGCTTTCGTACTGAGCCTCCTGGGGAACATCGTTATAGGAATTGAACCAGCAACAACAATCTCTTACTGTTTAACTGAATAATAATGATAATAGTAAGAATTTTACATGCTTCTTTTACTACTGATAATGATAATAATAACAACAGTAAGTGAGTGTGCTTTTGTAACGCGCTTTGAACCAGTTTGATGGATGTGAGCCGTATTGTCCTCATGGATTTCTTTGCTGCTTTCGCTGCTTTTGTACTAGTCTACTCTTGTACATGCATATTCATTGCTTCCGAACGAGACAACTTTTCAGAATTTCAGCTTACTTATTTCTTGGCATGCAACTTAAACAGGAATTCAGTGTAAATTCTCTTTATATTGAATAACAATTGAATAACATGTAATAGAGTAAGGAATTTGTTCACTGAATTGATCCAATTGATCTGTGCCGTAACAAAGATCGGGTGACAAGGGTTGAATCTAAAGAATTCGGCCTTGAAATTACTCGCATTTTTGGCCAATCCAAAGTTCAGTAGGAATTAACTACAAATGACCAGCAAATACTGTATTTTACCGTATGTCCGAGAAAGATTCGGACATAAACGCCTGAGCCAATAATGCAGACTCCTAAGGAACAGTCTGATCAGGGTCTGATCAGGGTCTGCATTGTTTGCCCAAAAATATTATAAAAAAAACCTCAAGAAATAAAGGACTTGACTAACTAGAGACCATGACAGAAGGGGTCAAAGTATACCAACATTTGCAGTAAAGATGGTATGGGACGCGTTAAACACCCGTTGTCGCAATCAGTCGTTACTTCCCATACCGGTCAGTCGCAGATTTTGCAAAAAAGCTGAGAAAATTTCATTCGGATACCTCGGATTACCTAAGCTATCTAAATCCAGAATTGGATTTCATTTGCGAAGTAGAAGTCCAAAGAGCATTTGAAATGGGTGCGTTAGTTCAGTCCGTAAGTCGGATGCATAACACATAAGAATGATTTCCGCTCCGGGGAAAGACGTCATAATTGGGGTTCCGGAATTATGAGTCACTTAGCTTTAATTTCAGGTTGTTGGATCATGCATTGCCGATCATACGCTACTTTTACCATCTGTTTTCTAGTTCGTTGAACCAGTCACAATATTCGTATGTCAGCGCAGTAGCTTTTACGTCTGTCCAGTGCTGTCTTTGAGCTTGTTACCATGCACCTAATTCCTCACCATATCACCAGTACCAACTTTTTGCAGTTTTACTTACCAATATTTTAGAGCCCTTTTCGGGAGCCTGTTATGGCTAGATTGTGCCTGGTACCATTACAAGCTGCATGCATTTGTGACTTGTCTTAAAGCCCGTGCACACCAAAATGCACGGCAGTGTGAGCACTATCCGCATAAATTGTTCTTTGATAATTTTGATACTAGTAATGCAAACTGGACATGGTTGTGGCTTATTCTAAAAGAGCTTGCCTGTGCACATGTCTTACACATGTTTACTCACGAAACTACATATTATAACGTTGGTTTTTAGTCAGTTTCTTTCAACAATTTATATTTCCGCCAGTCTGAAGAGTAACACGTTGCAATTTTTCATGAAATGAAATCTTCATTTACATAAACAGAATACGGATGTACATGTATTTGTTTACATGCGTCAAACAAGGAAATTCCCTCTTTTTAGCCTTCATACATGACACAGATGAAAAACATTTTGATGGCCATATAAAGCTTGATATTTATTTCCTGGTTTGTAATGATTTCATCATGATTTCGGCTTACTAATTTTATGACTTGGTCATTCGGGGCATTTGTCTCGTGACTTGATATGGCTGTAATAACACGCTAAGAAGCGCACTCAGACGAGCGACTTCGGATCACGGGCTCGTGGGTTAGGGATCCGCTGGAAGCGAAGCTATCCGTGCCTTCTTGAACGGTCTTCATAATCACCCGTTGTCAGGCCTTAAAGGTTATCCATACAAGGTTTCTGATTACTGAACAGTCTGATTTCACTCGCTGCTCTTGGCATACTCAGTTCACACACGGCTTTAGACATGGGTTACTTGTCGCCTGCGCAGTTTGGACATTTGCAGGCATGCAGTTCACACACGCCTTTACACATGGTTTCACTTGCCGCTGTTCAAATGATAACGTCACGGAAATTTTAAAAATATTTCCTCCTTATTTCCGAAAAGTATGCACTTTTAAGCAAATGCTTCTTTGATCATGTAAAGGCCTCTGTTGTAAAATCACAGAGACAGCCAACGTATGCTCATACACGTCACTGCTCCAGATAAGAGGGGGTAACAAGGATATTTAGGAATAATTGTCCTTACTTTTCCATAAAAATACGATGTGATCCCTCATTAGGTCGAAACATATGTTCTGTCTGAGAAATAAAAAAAAATAATCTCTGAATCACACCGGGTAGGCGGCAATCGAAAACGCTCGAGCAATCGACAAACGCGGGTCAAAAACAGTTAGAAACAGCGTTTTCGCTTGCAAATTGGCGACAATTTGCAAGCGAAAACGCTGTTTTGCAATCGAAAACGCTGTTTTTTGGCGACAATTTGCAATCGAAAACGCTGTTTTGCAATCGAAATCGCTGTTTTTGATCCGCGTTAATCGATTGTCAAGAGCGTTTTCGATTGCCGCCTACCCAGTGTGTGAATTATCCCTCTTACTTTTTATCACGAGTGAGGCTCTCGACTGTAAAAATTCCCTTTATATTTTATGGTAAAAGACATGGCAACTGGTTGCCAGGTCTTTTGACGTAAAAGTATGGAATAGTACCGTAACTTTTTAATAGCGAAAATCACTGCGTTGTATAAAAAAAACTTCCTTTAATTCTGCATTTAATTGTTTTTAATGAATAAAGAAATTGGGTGTGGATTCAAAACAAGGCTTTTATACAATTTAATCGTTGGCCTTAAAAAATACGCTCGAGTCTACTATCCCATACTTTTACGGCAACCAGTTACCGTGATGCATCGTAAAATCTACGGGAGTCTTGTTTGCTTGTTTTTTTACCGTGTGTGTGCTTGAAATCCTAATTTTTCTATAAGTGAGTAGTCCTCGTGATAGGCCAAGACATAAAACATGTATTTATAATCATGGAACAGAGATTAGACCAGAATAATTATCCAGGGTTCTCGCCTTAAGGAAGGTACGTTTTACCATGGCGCTGCTCTAATTTTACAAAAAAAAAAAAAAGAAAGAAAAAAAATATTAAAAAAAAAACGGGCTTAAATGTTAAAATCAAGGTGGTATCATTATGAATGTCATTGTTTACAAGGGCTGAGACAAATGAAGGCAAAATAATCTGAAATACTTGTAATCATTACCTCATAAGTCTGTGTCATTATACGAACATAAAACTAGGGCGTTGCGTTACGTGACACGAACGTCAAGTTGAAGAGACGACGTGGGCATTGACGTTCTGTGTACAAATACGCGTATATCCGTAATCTTGTTTGGGTGTGTGACATTCGTTTAATTCATTGGTTTATATTTCTTCCGGACTTTTGACACATACATGTACATGTTTGTGCAGCAATTATTTATATGTGAGGTGGGCGATTTTCCGTTCAACGCTCATATGTAAAGTAAATGTTATATCAAGTCTACTTGAATTGTATACAGGGTATAATCGATTCCGCTAATTTTCACTTCCTGCAGAGACTGTACATCATATTTGGCTTCCACCGAGACTGTCCGCGATCTCTTGCTTCCTGCCGAGACTTCTGTACATGACAAATGGCTTCCTGCAGAGACTGTCCGTGTGATTCTGCAGGAAGCAGAGTCACGCGGACAGTCTCGGCAGGAAGCCATTTTTCGAGGACAGTAGTCCCTGCAGGAAGCAAGAGTTCGCGGACAGTCTCGGCGGAAGCCAAATATGACGGACAGTCTCTGCAGGAAGCGAAAATTGGCGGACTGATTTATACCCTGTGTGTATGAACTCGTCATTTGAATACATGAACTGATGGAGATAAAAGATTTACTTCCTTGATTATTAACAATGTTTATGCAGTGTCTGTGTCTGCATAATAATTTCAAAATAGTCCCACGGGACCATTGACAAACTGTTTAATCTTAGTATTTTAAACGAAAAAAAAAAAACTGTCCTGACGTCACAATTATGTATAAAAAATCAGAAAACTCTTCGGTATGATCACATGACATAGTCAAAAATTGATATTTTATTGGTCATTCGCGATTTTTATTATGCATTTTAATGATTTTACGCGAAGAATCTGTTTTGTTGGATACTTAAAAAACAAAGAAAGAAAGAAAAGAAAAAATCTCAAAACTTGATTTTTCTCTACAATACATCATACTATATAACTCAGATTTGATAAAAAAAATAGTTTTTTTTTTGAAACCATGGGCAATAGAATATTTGAGATGAGAAAACTGCATCAGTCAGGAGTAGAGGTGAATGTGTAAAGGGGGTTTCCCACGTGAGCGTGTTGTTGCCCTTTTGACGTTGTTCTTTGGTGTTGAGACAGATACGGATTTGCACCGTCAAGCGGTTGTTGACGCAGATAATATGAATGATAAATGTAACGCCAGTTATTATCATATGATAACGAGAGCCTCGTTTTGGTAAAACCTGTCTGAAGACGTATGCAAACTGCGCATGCGCAAACTAAACTGCGCGCGTGTGCAATTTTGTTTGCGCGTGCGCAGTATGTATTTTGCAAAAGAAATGGTTAGTAAGCTAGGAAATATGGAATGCCGTGACCGGTCTGCGCATCAAATGTTGTTCTGTTCACGCGCAGTTAATAAAGCTTTTGTTCCGAAGCGACACATGAAATATTGTCAAAGGGTCATAAACTGTTCATCAAAGGACAATATAGGCAGTCATAAAACTACTGAAATATACTGCATACTGTCGCGTGCACTGATTCACACGACATCGGTGGTTTCTAGGAAAATGCACAGTTTTAGGAAAGTGTCAACCTTGAAAAATGCAACAATATTTCCGGCTTGTTACACATGTTTCTCGTTGTTCTTTCTTCGTGTACAAGGAAAGTCTTTACCGTCGTAATTCTAATTTTATACTCTTTTGGCCGACGGTTTAGTCAGCTCGACCATTTTCCTACTAGGACCCCGGTAGCTCAGTGGGTTAAGCGCAAGCTTACTAAGCGAACGGCCCGGTTTCGATTCCGGCTAGAGGCGGAAATCTTTTGAACCGTACACGAGGCTATAATGCGCACAACCTTTTATTATCACACTCCCATCGCCCTGATAAGACTGAAATACTGTTGAAAATGACGTAAACTCTCAATTTAACCGTCCATCGATTTCCTAATGCCCCTAAGCAAGTTCTGCAAGAGGCTCAGGGGCTGTTTAACTCCTGGGGTCAGTCGTTCTGTCTGTTCACGAACCTGAGATGCTTAACTGTCTTCTGCGCGGTGGTTGGTTGGGACTGGCCAATCACGACGTCTGTAGTATCATATGAAAATGCTTTCCTTCACGTCCGTTCGGCGTTCTACCATATCTGTAGGCAAGAGTAATGCCTTGTGGAGCCGTTTCCTTGGTCCCCTGAAATATTTGATTTCACAGTGGTCACACGGCGTCGCACTGACGTCGATGCGACGTCAGCACGAAGTCGTATGCCCGCTGGGAAAAGAATTAGATATTATCTTTGTACTACAATATTGATGAGCAATTTTATAAAATATTTTATCTAACTGGACCAAGGCTCTGTCACATTTTCAAATTAAGTTGTCAGGCTTAAACCTTTGATGTATAATAAGACAAGACTTATCCAAATTGTTAAATTTTTCCTGAGGTGTATACCCATTTTGTCAAATATCCCCGGTTTGGTGTGTGTTATGTCAAACTTTGTCACAAAGGCTTTGTCTGAATTCAAAATCTATTGTCGTTAACTTATGACTCAAGATATTGCATCGGCTTGGTAAATTTTGTCATTATTCTAAAATCTGAATAGGCTAATTTTGCTTTTCCGCCGATGGCGACTCGGGGTTGAAAATGGTTCTGGCTGTGATAAGACTGCTCCATGCAAGCTGTCTGTGTCTAAATTGTGCAAGCAGGTACTTCTTCTGTCTGTATATTTAGGTAAAAGAAAATCCTGTGATTGACCCATGCTGATATCACCCTAGGAAATTCGTAAGATATTTGTATTTATATGTTAACATTCTTTAAAGTTTTGTACTTCAAAACTGAATACCTTTGCACTTAGGTAAGGTTTTTATCAATGAAAATATACAGGTACGAGTCATGTGACCATGTGAAATCAACGTGGGCGTAAGTTTACAACATTCGGCCAAGGCCATTCAGTTAAATGGCGAAAATTATGCCTGTGCCGACGCTTTATTTGAAATAGATTTCATAATAAAACTTTAAATCAACAAAAGATCGCCCCCGAAATCAGCGACAACAGCTATAAACTATACAAATTAGTCAAATTGTGGGCGACCGAGGAAAAAAAGAAAACAAATAAAGTTGTTTAATTAGAGCTGTAGGAACAAATTTTCGTATTATTTCGATTTAGATGTAATCCGAGAATTATATAAAGCTCCAGTTAAGAGTGGGTTTCGATCAATAAACATGTACATACTTATTTTTTCTGTGGTTCGAATGAGAGAGAGAGAGAGAGAGAGAGAGAGAGAGATCTGCATTGCAAGAATTATAATTCATATCTCTGGTAATCCATTTTATTAGCTTTATTTGCTTCTCCGTATTCTGTTCTGTTTAGGGTTGTTCGAGCATAAGATTTTTTTTTGTTCTTTCTCTCTTTGTTTTTCTTTCTTTTATTTTCTTGATAGTCAGCATAGGCAGGTGGTTATTCCATTTGACATTGTTGGACTACTTGACGAGTCACGCTGTTCGTGAGAAACCCCATTGTCGGGCCTATACGGAGACCGGACAGCTCGCTGGGCGTCCGGTCGGTTCAGGGCTTTCAACTTTTTAGCTGACAATAAATAGTCAGTGAAGCTATATGAGCAACGAAATTCGCGTTCTCTGTTCAGCCGACGCATGCGTAGGCTGATCTGGGCATGCGCACTTTGTATATAACCAAAGACAGGGTTTCTCTTGACATCATCGAATTGTTTGGTTCTCTTAAAGACGAATTTTAATATCCATTACAAGTTATGGCGTAAAATCGATGGATAATTGGTGATATGGGCGAAAATTGACTGCTTAAAATTAGTTTCTATAGAAATTATTAAGTCCATGTTCTTGATAGTAAATCTTACGTTTACACTGTGGTTTCATAACAATGCACGTGTCCTATGCAAACGTCCTTTGAATTCTTTGAATCATTGTTTAAAAACATGGAGTTCAAGTCGCTAATTTTGAACTGAAATTGAATTTGTTTTAATGAATCTTAGCAGCTGCGAATTCTGTGCAAGATGAATCTTGTATACAACATAACTTCCTGGAAAAATAGTAGACGAATAAAATAAACAAATGAATAATCTTAAAACAAGAAAAATATAAATAAGGAGCAAAACAAAGGTGAGAAGATAAAAAAAGATAAATATTTTCTTATTTTTCCCAGGGGTTTAGCTTAGATCCAAGCTGAGAAAAAGGTGAGAAACATGCATGGGACATTTCGCTGTCCCCTCACCGTCTCTACGTCACCCCATCCACTCATACAAACACTTCGCTGCATATACCACAATCTGCTGAAAACATATGAGTCGTGACACAACAAAACCAACAAACTGGCATGTGCACCCAGCAAAAACTTAGATCAGTATGAGCATCCGCCCAGTCTGATCAGAGTCTCACTGTCCATATAGCTATCTTAGACCCTAAGCTACTCTTTAAGCGAAGCGAAGACTCTGATTAGACTGGGCAGACGCCCAGGCTGATACGAGTCTTTGCTGGTAGGCCATGCCACTGTTTTTGTCGTGTCGCAGCTCAAATTATTCAGAAACACAAAATAGGAAGTTGTTGAGGGTTTGTCTGAAATGAAGCTGTTATACTTCATGCAGGACTTGTAAAGGAAATACATTTGTTCTCTTGGTATTTTCCTCTTGTATTCCTTGTACGTTTGATAGCCCTTTTCTTAATGATCCTTTTCATGCTTTAAAGGTCTGCCTTACAGTCTCAGCCTTGAGGAGAAGGAGTTTTGCATGTCGCACGCATGTAACGTTCATTTTGTGGCAATCTGCGGCACGAGACGGCTAATTTCCTTAATTATACCAGATATGCTTGCGGCACAGCCATTCCATGACAATCAGGACCTTCTGACACGTATGAAAAATGACTCTGACCAGACTAGCAGACACGCAGTCTGATAAAAGTCGCCTCTGTTCTCTGCTTTATAGATTTTTCATCGTCAATTTAACTTCGTTACAAACAGGGAGGACTCTCATCGGACCAAGCGGATGCGCAGGCTGAATTCCTCATACTTTAAGATAATTATTGCTTGGTGCGGCTGAATTTTACAATAAAAAAGAACTCTGTGACAAGGGCTGCATGTGGTGTGTCTTACCAATGTCTGGTTGACAATAAAATTATGATTAATTCTGGATTAAAGAAAGCGCATTGTCGTCGCAGCTGAGGGAGGGAGAGACGCTGAGTGAGACATTGTGAGACGGTATGAGACAGTGTTGAATACGGTAACCGTAAGATAACGGCGAACCCGTTTATCACGTGAATTGCATGTAAAACCAATTTATCTTATGGGTCCAGACATTCAGTTATTGACTGACTGACTGATTAACTGACGCACTGATACAGAAATTGACTACAAAGCCTGACTGACTGACTGACTGATTGATTGATTGATAAGCTGACAGACTGACCGATTGGTTGATAATCGATTGACTGACTGACCGCCTAATTGTCTGAAATTTAACCAGTAACTTGACTATAGCTCTTATACAAATTTTAAGAACAGGTCTGATGCGGAACCGCCAAGTCTACTTTTTGCTTAGGTTGACTGCCCATTATAGCACAATTTAAACCTATTCTGCTACAGCTGACTGCTTATGTCTGATATAATACCTTATCGTAGCAGCTTTAATATTGACAGAAGCCATCTCTGCAGCAGATGCCATTGTGAACCTAAATGAAGTTGATTTTACCAGAAGCTTCACTGATTTGACTATCATTAATTTGGCACAAAGGTGCTGGCAGAATGGGAAATACTATTGCTGTCCATGAACAGTCTGGTCTTGGTCTACAGTGTTTGCCCAGACATTTCTGTCCCAATATTTAGTGAGGTGGTGTAAGTTTTACAGATCATTTTAGAACTTTGTTTGCTTGTAAGACCACATTCACACCTGTATTTTTATATCACTTTGAGTAAAAATCCAAGTATATGCATGTACAGGGTAAACAGTAAAATGAATCAGATGAAGAGGGAAAGACATCAGAATCCATTGATGTCTATGCAAAGAGATATATTGATAAGCATCAGTTATGCAAAGCCTATACTGCCTATACTGGCGAAAGCCAGTCAACAAGTTCTTATAAATAGTTCGAAAACTGTTTCTCAAGACCTGAAAACTGTTTCTCAAGACCTTCAGTATTGCATATGTCCTTTATTCAAGGTCTTCTGAATAGCTGTCTTTAGGTCCAGTTTCCACAAATATCTAGTTTTGGTTAAGAAACCAGTTCAAATATTTCAACAGTAGAGTATTAGCATTGGAATCATGAAGTTCAGAATTTGGCCATCTTAAGGAGTCATAGGATGCATGGCTTCTAAGCATGTATTTACGCACAATTAGCCAGGTAAGAGATTTTGAACAGTGCATTGATTGCACATGCATAGTATGCTAAATCAGACAGGTGTGACATCCCTTATTCAGTGAATAAACCCTACCACCACTGAACTAGAAAGTGTAAACAGTTTTTAAAATTCGTAGAAGACCTATAATATACTGACTGATTGATTGATGGATAGATAGACTGATTCAAAAGACATCCGACTCCTTGATATATATAGAGTGATTTGTTTTATGTTTCAGGCAAGAGCTTTAGCTTGACTATCATAGTTAGCAGTTACCCTCCCCAGATCACTACATACGACAAAGCCATCAAAGTGACCGTAGATGGACCAAGGGAGGCCAGGAGCAAAACCAGTAAGTATGATGCATGCTCTTTAGAAATATTTTCTGACATGCAAAGCTTTAAGTAAAGCGGTTCCGGAGTACTTTGTCTCTTTATTCTCGGCATAAAGGTGCATGCATGTCGAAACCCATCATGAGAACCCAGTAGTTCAACCAATTTTTATTTTCAAAGTGAATGTGCACACGTCTATGGGAAGCAATTATGCAATTCTACTCTTTAAAGAAATGAGCAATTTCAATCTTTTAAAGATTGTCTCCCTCGTTTATTTCATGTTTTCAGAAACAAATATTTTATCAAAATTTCGTTAGACAATATGTAATAGTCTCATAATCAGCCGTAAAAGTTTTGAGAAAATGCATGTTTATTCGATAAACGTGGAATGAAAAATAATCTTAAAATTAAAATGCAAATTACTGTATTGCCTCACGGCCTGTAAGAATATCGATTATGATCACGTGTGTCATGTGATCATGTAGAGTAATTTTTCTTATTCGTGCACGTGATTGTGACGTATGAATAAATTATTTTTGTCCAATAATGCGATTTCAATCGCGGTCCGCTATTGTATAAAAAAAAAGTATTATTTATCAAATATTATTATCTAAACTCTGATTAAAATGTATAGTTAGACCATGTCGGAGGTATTGCATGAAATATTTCATCAAATCATTTTTGTTATTATTATAAAGGGAGTAAATCTTTAAGAGTACTGAGAACCCCTTTTTGGAAAGGTAAACAAATAGGAATTACAAAAATCACGACAGTGTACACAAACTTCTTACGGCGAATCATAAGCATCAAACCTCTTACAGTAAGATATTGCTTGCAAGAAACAAATGAGAGGCGCCTAATTTTATCAACTTTTATTTTTAGAATTATAAGATATCATAGATAATAGATCTAGTCAAGTAGCACATCACACGTGTGATAGGCTCTTGATCTAGTCCAAAGCTCTTAAAGTATGTTTTGTTGTACAGAGCTACGCACTGATGACAGACGCATCATCCACAGGGGCCCCATGGATACAATGGAAAGACCCCTCACAGATCCACTTTGTGACAGTCGGAGATTTCCGGCACATCTCGCCGAGCTTGATCACCTGCGGAGGACTACACAAGCAGTCGAAAATCGCCGGATACTGCACCCCTCCGCCGATTCAAATGGATTTCATCCATCAGGTATGACTTGTACTTAACCCATTCCATTCGGGATACCCCTTTAGGGGTATCTGGGCAAACAGTTTGGATCCAGATCAGGACCCACAAACGTGGGGCCTGATCTGAGATCCAAACTGTTTGCTGCCTAGACATCATTTCTACAAGAGTTAGTTATACCAATATTGTCAAAATATTCTTGATTTTTGATGCAAACGACAATTTCAGCAGACGACAAAAATACCCAGAATGCAGTGGGTTAATTGTTCAATGATCATAACAGAACCAAGAAAGTGGCAACGCCCAGTGAATACTAAGATCAGCCTAGGTGTCCGCCCAGTCTAATCAGAATCTTTGCTGTCCACATAGAGCTAGCTTAGACCCTTAGCTACAGTTTAGAGTTTGATCAGACTTGGCGGATGCCAACGCTGATCTGAGTCTTTGCTCGGCGCACATGCCTTTTTGTGGGTTTTGTCATGTCGCGTCAGATCGGCAGTGCATGATAAGCTAAACTTAATATAAAACATAAAAGTCTAATTTTGACTAAAAGGTTGCAGTAGAGTAAATGTTACCGAAAGCGAAATGGTTATTTAGAACTGGTAGAGCCGAGGCCCTGATGGTTTGTTGCAAGCAACTGGACGAGTTTACAATCAGCTAATACCAGTTTCAGTATATGAGTCAAAAATGAAGAGCATCATGGTTAAAAAAGACTGAAAAGTCATTTTTTGGGGTAATTGTATGTTTTGTTTACTACTGGAAGACACCATATTCCAAACTGAGGCCATATGTGTATACATGTTCAACAAATGTTAGCTATATTTCTGTGTGTAAATACTATGAAGGCCAAACTTTTTTTTACTTGATGGTACTTTGATTTCCAAAATATGTTATACTACAGATAATTCTTTTATATCATATATATACAATGTACTAATATCATGCTGATATATTTCTACAGAAAGTCGCCGGAGTCCGTGGGGTAGTTTCGACTCCCTTCCTCCATATACAAAGGAAGCCCTGTTCCCCACTGCCAGTACTGTGAATCCTTTGGTAGCTCCGCCCTACACACCGTCTCAAAATACTGTCATAAATCCTTTACAAGGTAGGTGAACTTTTGGCTACTACATGCAATTCTGGTCTCATCAATACAAATTTGCGTCTTCAGTCATTTCAAAATACAAAGACCATCTTAAAATTTTATTCCAACATTTCGCCAGTTAGACATGATGTAAGCTGCGAGTAACAAAACTCTCTCTCTCTCTCTCTCTCTCTCTCTCTCTCTCTCTCTCATTCCTTTTACAAGAAAAAGAAATACGGATGCTGTTTCTGAACGCAGCAGAACTCGTCGGGATTGTACCCAAGTGGATCGGTGTATTTACAGTCTCTAGGGGAGAATCGGGTAACTTCGGACAGCGGCTAAATTCGGACACTGACATTGTTTCCTTTATATGTCTGTTGTTTGGAACTGAAACAAAAATTAACTGGACAAACAGAGAAAATGCGTCTCATCTGGATTTTCACTGTTTGCAATTGTATATCCGAATTTACCCACCTGTCCGAAGTTACCCGACTCTCCGCTAGGACATTTAGCATCTTCTCAGAGTATTGACATTTGTTGCTTGATTTTTACCTTCAACATTATCAAGATCTAATAGACATTTTCTCCGTTTCAGGACACAGAATATCTCCACCAGATATGGATACAAGCGAGAATCGTCTAGTTCCACTAACAAATATTAGCGATATAACACCTATAACTGTGACGTCACAACAGGAGCCAACCACGCACGAGAGGCACATGCCTGTGGTACCGGAAGCGCACAGAATAGACATTAGTTCACTGGAACCCCGCTATCCGGAGCGCTCTAATCTGTCTCTAATGCTCCCGCCTCGGTACCAGCCCGTATCTACAGATATAAATATCAGATTGGATCACAGAATACCGGATCCGCTATTTCCAGAACCCAGACATTTAAATTCCTCATCACTAAATGTGCCATTTCCACCGTCAAGTAGTACAAATTTAGCCATTTTAGAAGAGAGTAGGGCTATTCCTACTCTACCTCTGACCTCAAATAGTCATAACCCTTCATACTCCATGTTGTCAGCAGATCTGTTCGCCATGACCCCGCCAGCATCATTATCATCATCATCATTCAACATTTCCGGTTCTCCTCAGTCTGTATTACCGTCAAGTCTGTTGTATCCACATTTGTACAGTTCACCTCAAAACCTTCAGAGCAGCGTCATACTTCCCACGGGGGAAGTGAGAACATACGAGATTTTAGGAGGCGGTAATAGATCAAATAGCGATTTGATTGGTCAGCGAGGAAATGACATAGCAAATCAACGCCAGGTGAATTCCGGAATGAGACTGGAGCGCCCTCTTAGATTGCCTCTTGAAATTCCGGTTTCGGAGGAAGAAAGAAGCAAACAGCAGATTCAGCGCATGGATATGCAGACGAATCAGTCTGTTCCCATTCACACAGACGCTTCTATGTTGTCAGACGCTTCTTTATTGCGGGAGCGAGCTGCATCACGTGGTCGCAATGTTGATACCAGTGTTTGGCGACCATATTGAACTTTCTGAAACGAGACCAGAGCAGTTTACGTTACTTTTGACCAAAGATACACATGTTTACTGAACAGATTCACTAAGGATTTAGCCTATGTGTAAGAAATAGAGATATTGTGTACCAAAGACGTTTTATGGCCAGTGATGAATTTCTATGAAAAACAGTTGGATACCCACAAGATACGAAACATTAATAGGTAGGAATATGAACCTGATTTGCTGTTGGATTTATTGCAACGAGAAATAGTGAGTTTTCCAGTGAGTAAACAAGGGCGTAGCTACGTATACGGCAAATACGCAAGTGCGTATTGAAATTTTGTCAAAATTGACAAAATTTCAAAACGCACCTGCATGTTTGCATGCTAAAATTTTATAAATTAGACAAGATTTCAATACCAATTACCAAAGTGGCTGAAATACTAGCTTTCCTTTCAAGAAGTAGAGCATAAAAATGGTTGTGCGTATCATGAAATTGCCCCTAGTTACGCCCCTGGTAAAGGCACTGGCATAAATAGATGCTGTATACCATATGCGAACTGTGAAAAATAAACTAGGCTTGTACATGTTCAAACTAGGCTTGTACATGTTCGCTTGAGCAACCCAGTGGGCACACAGCAGTGAATCAACATGGAAGCAACCTTGAATCAGCAGCAGTACATTGAATCAAGGTTGGCTTATTGTTGTTTTAATGATCTTTGTCCACAGGGATGTGAATCCTGTGGAATGCATACGAAGAAAAGCAAATACTGATAAGTATGGATGTGCAGGCTGATTTAAACCTTCACAGTTCGCGAATGCTATTAGCTCTATTCTCGTGGCACAGCTCAAATATTGCCACGGAGATCCGTTGTTCCATATTAAGTAGAATAGCTTATTGAAGAAAACAGGATTGCACAACGAAAGAATGGAAATGTGATAGTACATAAAAAAGGTTGTATTTTTCCGAAGATTAGGTTATTTTTATCTAGTCTTTGGCACTGATTGATTGGTGCTGTGTTTATATTACATGTACATTACATTATTTTCATAGGTTGATATAAGTTTTGAATGAGGACATTCTTTGCGCAGTTGCAGAATGGCATTAGCAGAATTCTGGATATTTGAAAGGTTTTGATGATAATTCTGAGATGACTTGTTAATCCGCCATAAAACATAGTTCCTCAGTACTGTGTGACAATAGACGCGCGTTTTGAGAAATGAGAAAAGACATCTCAAAAATATGATCAAAACACCTTTTCTGACTCTTTCAGTGGTAAATAGATCTAGTACAGTATATATTTTTTTGAAGAATCATATTATAGTGAGAACAGAAAAATCAAATTTTATCATGTGCTTCCAGTGATTGTGTATTTCGCTGTCTCTTTGTTTTGGTGGACAGTATTTGTCTTGGAGTAAATGTGATCAAAATTTGTATCTGAAGGATGGTGTGCTTAGTCATATGGCTCTGAAATGAGATTTATAATTTTTGGACATTTTCTTAAAGTTAATTGTCTGTTTTCTATTTGTTTACTATTTCATTTGAAACACTATTTTTCGCTAATTCGTGTTCTTTTTGACTGCATGTGGATTTTTAAGTAAGGTTTAGCCTAAAGTGCTTCAAATTTTATTTTTCATGCATGTCAGTGAAAACCCAATAATATTTTGTGATTGTGATGTGCAACTTGAAGAGACTCAAACCAGATCCACAGAACATCATCTCCGTAACCATAATTTGTAACGTCAGTGTGAAGGCTCAGAACAGACTTTGTTTTAAATGAATAGGCTGTTCTGAGTATTCTTTGGTTGAATGTGTCATTTTACCATCACTCGACAAAGACAAAAGTCAAGAGTTATATAGGTAACAGAACACTTTTCTGGGTCACGGAAACAACAATGAGGGCGATTGCTGTTGCTCGATGTGCTGGTACCTAGTTATACACAAAACTGTGTACAACTTAATACCAGTTACAGTAAATCGAGCTCCAGTTAGCGCTCACGTTGTTGTTTGTTGGGACACCGAACAAAACATTAACAGAGCTCTAGAGTAAAAGGGAGTATTTGGTGATAATTACGGATAATTTTTTTAAAATTCTTCATAAAACCATATGTTGTGACCCCTCATCTGAACCGTCTCGACAAGACGGTTCAGATGAGGGGTCACAATATATGGTTTCAATGAGAAAAAAAAAGTATCTCTAATTATCATCAAAGTCAAATACCCCCTCTTATCTAGAGCTCTGCATACAGTTATAGCTCTGTTTTATCCAAAACCATTCATGACCATCCCATCAAACATTCTACCAGTTTTTCATTATTTATTCCAAATGAGCTCATTTTCTGTCTGTAAGATCATGTTGTTTTCATGTTTGCTTTACCTGTTTCGAGAAATAATTCCTATGAGTACAACCCCTGAATAGAACATCTTGAAGGGCCAAAACTAAAAATAGCTGAATTTGCCAACAGCGTAGATCCAGATGAGGTGGTTCAGAAGGAGCCACTTCATCTGGATCCACACTGTTTGCCCCTTTGTCTTTGAATGCTCAGTGTTCATGTTCCCCGCATTTAGAAAGAGTCTTGATATAATAGCTTGGAATTTGCAGACACATTTTTTGTTTGTCTGCTTTTTGATGCTTTAAAATCAGTGTATTGCTGTAAATGGTTTCTGTGAAAGCCTAAATCACCCCTGATTAACTATGTATATACAAGGGCTGGTACAAAATGAAAACGAGCTGTTAAGAAACGAAAAAGAGTCATAGTTACCAAACGACCTGATGACCAGGTCGTTTGGTAACAATGACTCTTTTTCGTTTCGTAACATCTCTTTTTCGTTTGGTAACATTCTTGTAAACATAGTTAACAAGGTGTGTAAATTGAGTCTTCTCTTGACATTACTCACTCTTGTTATTAACTGGTATGTGATTGTGTAGTTTCAAACACTGTATCAAAGGAAGTACGAATTTGCTGTGCTCCGAGTCTGAATTTTTCAAAGGGTACATGTAGATACATGTAGGAAAATACTCATTAGACTGAAATATACTTACCCAGATAATAATGAGACAGAAAGTAATATGAGCCGCGACACGACAAAACCAACAAAGAGACTTGTGCGCCCAGCGAAGACACAGTTCAGCCTGGGCATCCGCCCAGTCTGATCAGGGTCTTTCCTGTCTGCATGGAGGTAGCTTAGACCCTTAGCTACCCTTTGAGCGCACAGGAGACTGATCAGACCGGGCGCATGCCCATGCTGCTCTGAGTCTGCGCTGGGGGCACAACCACTTTGTTGGTTTTCTCACGTATACATGCTCTGGCTGTAATCGCTGGGTAGACTGGAGCACTGTGAATACATAAATTTTAAAATTAATTCATGTTTGTATGTAGCAGTTTGTCTTTATGCTTTTACATTTCTGACCAATTTACTTTTCTGAATATATTCTGAATATATTTTGTCCCCTTATCATAATTTTCACAAGATCATATTGCCATTTTCAGTGTAAAACCAGTAAAATATTCCTTTACAAATTTTCTATTTTCGTATGTGTTTAGTTCTCACTAAACATGTTTAAACAGCGGTTAATCAAGTGGTATTCATGGTAACGGTTGCAGATTTCCATTTTTAGCTATTTCCATTCAATAAACATTCTGACGTTACGTTTTTATCTTTATTGGTGGGAAGTTTTAACAAAACAATTGATGAAAATTCAATGATTCATCGTTTTTTTCCTGAAATCGAAGGCTCACAAGAATCCTATCTTATTTGATTCAGTTCTAAATGTGGGGGTATAGCATGAACGCAATTTGAAACTTGAGTGACTTGTTACAATTCCGTAGCAACGTCGATGACACGTCATGATTGTGTTTCCGTCAGAATTACACTGAAACTCAAAGCTTTGGACTTCATCTACATAATATTTGACCGTCTAGAACATACATGCTTAATTAGAGTACGTAGGCTGATCTGGGCATAATTGCTTTGCCCATGCCTTATTGCGGGCATCCCAATATTTTTTCTTTTTATTTCAGTCAAGAAGAGCCTTGCTATAACTATATAGGGTAACTTCATGTAGCAATGCAAATGCGGATGTATCCTTAATATCATTTTCTTATCCCCTTTTAAGAATTGGTACAAAGTGCCGAGAAACAAACACAAACATATCATTATTTTATCATATGAGCCGCGACACGACAAAACCAACAATGTGGTTGTGCGCCCAGCGCAGACTCAGATCAGCCTGGGCATCCGCTCAGTCTGATCAGAGTCTTCGCTGTCCGCATGAAGGTAGCTTAGTCCCTTGGCTACCTTTTAAGCGCTTAGCAAAAACTCTGATGAGACTGGCCGAATGCATAGGCTGATCTGAGTCTGCGCTAGGCGCACAACCACATTGTTGGTTTTCTCGTGTCGAGGCTCAATTATCATTATTTTATCATATGACTTCTGTGGAAAACCGTTCAAGAGCAGCATTTTATCAGGGCTATTCCATTTAAATTTACCTTGCACCCGAGGACGGCAGTGTGGGGTTACTGTGGGATAGGCAGGTAATAAAAACAGATTCTGAAAACAGCAAAGTAGTTATTATTTAAATGGGGTAAATATTTTACAGATTATGGGGTAAATTTTGATGAATTAGCCCTATCTATATTTATTATATTTTGATCAAATTTGTCTTTTTTGAGAATAAATAAATGTATATTTAAAATGATTTAGAAATTTGCTTCTTTGTATAGATCCCACTTACACCTGGTCCATTACAGCTCCACTTTTTTATTCATTTATTTTTTTATTTTGTTTTACATACTGACCCAAAACAAGCTATTTGCACTTGTGAATTGAGCCGCGACACAACAAAACCAACGATGTGGTTGTGCGCCCAGCGCAGACTCAGATCAGCCTGGGCATCCGCCCAGTCTGATCAGAGTCTTCGCTGTCCACATGGAGGTAGCTGAAACCTTTAGCAACCCTTTAAGCGCTTAGCAGAGAGTCTGATTAGACTAGGCGGATGCACAGGCTGATCTTAGTCTGCGCTGGGCGCACAACCACATTGTTGGTTTTCTCGTGTCGCGGCTCAATTTCACACGTCTGTAGTGGCATATATTTATGCGCTGTCCGATCCATGCATGCGGTCTTTGATTAGATGAGCTGCGCATGCTTTAAACTGGTATCCTGTTCATTCTTGCTCCCAGAATGAGGCAAACGAGGCCAGGGAACTACTTTCTATGTTTTACTACGTATATGACCCCATATCTGGCATGATACGCCCATTTCAAGTAAGGTAACTCAAATGTTATATTTTATCTATGGACCGTGTTTATGAAACGGGCTTGTGGGTGATGGCGGGCTAGAAACGTCTTGAGAACGAAGCTAATATCTACCTGAGTTGAGCTTGTCTGCCAGTCAGTTAAGGTCTGAGCCTGGATGTTCACTACTACTACTGGTAGTGGCGCAATATGGAAAACTAATGTAGTTGCCTGGCCCGGATGCCTAGTGCATCATGGGTCAGGTTGGAGCATACTATTGATCTGACTGCCGTGCGTGTATGCATCTTTTGTCTGAGCATGCTTACCAGTTGTAGACCATTTCCGTAAATACGAACTAGCCTTGTGGTTACAATCAGTCCCAGGTACAACTTTAATGTTGTTACCAGAATTTGGTTATGACTTTGTTTTGACGCGTCAAAAATTACGTGTCATTTTTTTGTAGGAAAGGTGAAAACAACACACAGCCGAACAGCTGGGTACATACATCTTTTATGATACATTTTGGTTTTTCATCAAGCAGATATAATAATTGGTTACGTCTGGAGATTTATGCCAACATGATAAATAATCCATATCAGTGCTCTGTCTGATCAGATTCTGCGCGTTATTTAGGCAATCCAAATGCTTGTAAGCCATTTAGGAAACAGCGAGGAGCCTGACCAGACTGCGCTGACGCGCAGATTGGTCTGGATCTTCGCTGTTGCTGTAATGGCTTAAAGTGAATTTTCGCCTTGTTTGAAACACTTATTAACTTTCAACAACAAACGCAGATGTAAGTTTGCACTCAATGACCCACGTTCTAAGAAGACCTGTATAAAAGCATATGCAAATTTCGCGTGCTCACACTAGCCTGCGCACATTCGTAGACTGTTGAAAGCAAGCGACATTCGCCGTACAATTTTTAGCCACGTATTCGTATTTTTTTCTCAAAATGACCAAGTACAAATGAATGCGCTGAGTAATGTTGCACTTCAAGAGTACCATGACACCGGTCTTGTTATGTAAAAAAAAACCGTCCAAAAGTTTATTACAAACGAGAAAACCAACAAAGTGGTTATGCGCCCAGCGCCGACTCAGATCAGCCTGGGCATCTGCCCATTCTGATCAGAGTCTTCGCTGTCCGCATGGAGGTAGCGTAGACCCTTAGCTACCCTTTAAGCGCTTAGCGAAGAGTCTGATCAAACTTGTCGGATGACCAAGCTGATCTGAGTCTGCACTGGGCGCGCGACCACTTTGTTGGTTTTCTCGTGTCGTGGCTCAAATGTTTACGCCCGGAAGAGTCTGCATAAAGATGCGGCCTCGTCTAGCCAAGACGTTCGCATTTAAAAGGCCTAGTTAGTGGTTATGCTAACTGTTGTCATGGTTGTGCACGGTCTGATCGTCACCCGCCGTGAATGAAGATAAACCCACCATTCAGTGAAAACCGAAGTCATCCTGATCAGCCTCATGGTACCTAAATTAGGTCTGATCAGACTGCACATAAATAAACATTAACACAGGTGCCATTACAACGCGCCTCATGTAAATTAAGAAAAATATTCATACGTGTTCAAAATCAAAGATTCGGGTTTGAAGTAAACAGCATGCTGCTGCACCTATTTCAATATTTCCGCATTTTCCTATCATATTCAGACATTACTGATTTTACGGTTTATTAGCATAATGTTCATTTAATATCCATATTGTATCCAAGCATGGGATTGTCTTTTTTTTTTTTTTTTTTTTTTTCTTAAATGGAGGGAAAATAATTCAGACTGCTCTGAAGATCAATCTAAACTAAATCTGCTGTTTTCTTTATTATTTTTTAAACGATGAGCATGTATATTGCTACACCCTTTCGCGAGGATTAGCATTTTCTTAAGTATTACAGTCCGAATATTTAGGCTAATAGGTTAAATCACTTGTAAAATCGGTTGAACAATCCCAAGAAAAATGATATAAACATGAAAAGTACCGCACTCCCTATTGGAGCAGAAATGACTCAGCCTTCGCAGTTTCGCACTCTCATCAGTCTCTTCTCTGCTCACAGCAAACAGAAAGACTCAGATCGGTCTGTGCGAAGGCACAGACTGGACTAAGGTTTCTCTGCTTGCTTAACCCTTAATGCGCCAAAAAGCAGACGACAAAATTTATGTCTGCAGAATTTCAAAAAATGTCTCGTCCAAGCGATATCATATTGAGAATTAGAACACTAGAGGGCAAACAGTGTAGATTCAGATTAGGTGGCTCATTGTGAGCCACCTCAACTGGATCTACACTGTTTGCCAATTCAACAATTTTATTTTTTTGGCGCTTGAAGAGTTAAAGCCTAAGTCACTTTTTGCTATGATGCGGCTCTTCATAAGACGATTTGCAGGGGTTAGCAAGTACAGGTACACAAAATATGATACATTTCGGAGTTCGACCCTGTCCCACTCCCTATTTGCTGAGTAAGTAAATAAAAAGCATTTCCGGGGCACGAACTGTAACAATTGTATTTGTTGTTTAATGTTATGGGTTTCAAGTTTTGTTTGTCCAGATCGGACTGCCGCTGCGCCAGTTCAGGCCATATTTGCTGCATCACGGAAAAGATGGGCTTTTTGGGAAGACCCGGGTCAGCATGTGTAACAGCTGCGGCAATCTGTTGTGAAGACTGTGATAAGTCTGGACAGATGCGAAAGCTGACCTGAGTCTTGCTAACATGCACATTTTCTGATATAGGGATCAAGTATGGTTTTCCATGCATTAACATTGCCAGGTCCCAAGGGAGCTGATGAATACCGAGGCTGAGGTTTTTTAACAGCATCCGAGGGACCGGGCAAATGCTAATGCAATGAAAAACCATGTTTGATTTTATTGCACAAATTCAACTATAATGTTTTAAAAACAAAGAAAATGTTTGGGAACTATTTTTCGGCCTCATCGCCATTACCATGCTGATTCCTACACGCACTATGCATTTCTATAAAACTCCTCGGTTCAGGCCATGTTCAGTTGTAGTGAATTTTTGTCCAATCTTTAGCAGCAGCTCACAAGGCAAAATCATTTTCACTTAATTTTTCTCTCAATGTCACCTCGTCTTTCATTTCTACAATATCCGGATCTGCATAACTCTTGCATACAAGTCTTTTATCGAAAGCTACAACTGCAATCTTTTACTTGTTTCCGTACTGACGGCGTATTGCCCTGCAACTTGCATATACGTAAAGCCGCAAAGGCGGTCATTATGGCACATGAATCGCCTTGTTAATACATGGTTTCGTGCTCGTTACAACTTGCCTGTGGCACCGATCATGCGTTTTGTATTACCACGCAGATCATCCGAGTAATGGTCTAGCGGCTGAGTAAACGAAAAAGCGCCGTAGCAATTCTTTTTGCGGGAAAATTTACCAGGCATAGAAAAATGGAATAAAACTACTTAATCTTAGATATCAATAAAATGTTAGGTCATTCATTCCAGGACACTCAAATTTACATAATTTAAGATTTTAACCATGTCTAGTCGGAAATCTTAGTTGCGGAACGAAATAGGGTAAAGTCGGGTAAATTCGGGCAGCGGGTAAATTCGGACAGTGACATTGTTTCCTTTATCTATATGTCAGTTGTTTGGAATTAAAAGAAAATTAACTGGGCAAATAGTCAAAATCCTGATGAGACGGCTCATTCACCGGGATTTTCACTGTTTGCTATGGTATGTCCGAATTTACCCGCTGTCCGAGGTTACCCGACTCTACCTTATTGTCTGGAAGTTCAATTTTTAACATGATTTCTTTTTTGTCTCAGTCCCTTTTAATTTTTGCACACTTAGTAGAATAGAAAGTCAAATGTGATAAAATATTCTATCAGTACAATATTTTGGACAATGAATTATGTTGTAGGTCCAAATTAAAACCATTGATAATATTGAAAAAAATGTTTAAGTTTGAATGACAGAGCTATTGGAAGTAAGCGGAAAAGCGGTTGTATAACACCGCAGAACCGCAATTCCGATTACTTGTACTACGTCGACTACCCAAGGAACAAAATATTGCTCCTCAGCATTTGGCTGAACCGTTTTATTTGTACCTAAGTTATAGTGTATGTTAGGGTTCTGATTATTTTAATTATTTCACGTCAGTGAGCATATGTTTAAATGTTGAAATAAAATATGTTTGAACTAAAACACTGTAGACAACCAGAAACAGAAAATTAGTTTAAAATGAACTTTAAGGCAATATTACAAATCATCACAGTCCGATCTAAGTATTCGCTGATTACCAATGTTTTAAAAGTTCTTTACACTTCCAGCTCCCCCCCCCCCCCCCCCACCCCGCCCTCTACACCCCAGAGCCTATTAAATAGTAAATAACTCATCTTAAAACCCACACTCAATTTCACGTTTTAGGATGTGTGTGTACAATAGTTGACGCTCTCTGAGTCAGTACTTAAAATGTTCAGCTCGCTGATTCCCAGTCTTATTTCACAGGCATGATGCATAGCGGATGTGCAGGCAGTAAGAAGTATACCCGGCCATAAGTATTGCAATCGGGCGGTCAGCAGTCGGAGCTACATTACTGCAGCTAATGTGAAGGATGGTCCGCTGAATCGACCCCGTGCGCATATACAGTCATGCATCTTTTTGTGCGGGATAAAAGTGAAAGAAAAAAAAAGATGTCTAGTAAATGGCAAAATTTGAAAACGGACATATGCCACACCTATATCTGCACTTATACGTAGATCTACTCCCACGAGGTAATTTTTGATGAGATTGCATATAATATAATACATCAAATATCAAATTTCTAAGCAAAAACATTATTTTGACATTTATAAGTGGATAGTTTTCGTGTAAATTGAAAAAAAGGAAATAATGAATGACTCTGCAAATCCCAGGTGCATAAAAACTTTCAGACTTAACACAAATAGGATAGGTTCGGGTAACTTCGGACAGCAGGTAAATTCCTTCTCCTGTTTCCTTTATATGTCAGTTGTTTGGAATTAAAACAAAAATAACTGGGCAAACAGTGAAAATTCTGATGAGACGGCTCATTATGAGCCGTCTCATCTGGGTTTTCACTGTTTGCAATGGTATGTCCGAATTTTCGCGCTGTCCGAAGTTACCCGACTCTACCCTACGGTGCAAAGTGCACTTTTGAAAACATGCAAATAAAATGGCTCATGAATATGGTTTGGATTTAAAAATAAAAGTGCAATGAAAGTTTTTTTCTGAAAAGTCAATTTATGCTCATAGGCAAACAGACTTCTAGCATGAAGTTTATAGTTATTTCAATGTCGCCATATTCCATAAGGAACCGAGTAGAAATTACGTCACCTCTGGTGTTAGGGATATAATAATTTTCCAGAGTTCTTATGTTTAAATAATTTTTCCTACTTTATTCTGATATATAAAACATAAGTATAAGTAAGAAATAGATCAGTGTTGTTTTAACGACAGACTCCTTTTGTCATTCTCTTTTGCCAAACTGGTGTAAAATTGCATGCTGCACTTTGGGTAACTAATGAATGTACTCACACGTCAGAGTCAATCACAAGACTGTCTACGCCCCTGTGCGTACATAACAACAAAATAAACAATTAAAAAAACCCCAGCTAAATTCGTTTGCCCTGTCCGAGTTCATATACATATGCCTATAAAAACATTTTTTGTTATGACGCGGCTCATTTTCTACAGGTGTTACAAAAGCTTTGTCGCATTAATGCAAATAATGATTTTACATAACTTCTTCGGGTTCGAAGGAATAATAATAATACGTTTCCATAATAATAACAGATTTGCGGCCTTTCTTTGAGAATTTGCATGACAAGCCATGGAAATAATAACCGCGCACGTGCTGCTGACACATGCGCATGTCGAGCGTAAGGTTCAATCTAATTGACGATCCAGATTACATTCTATCTTTTTCATGTCACGAACCAAAAAGCTAATATTACGTTGCCATCGCAACCAGGGCACAGACAAAAATTGAGCCACGACACGACAACACCAACAATGTGGTTGTGCGCCCAGCGCAGACTCAGATCAGCCTGGGCATCCGCCCAGTCTGATCAGACTCTTCGCTTAGCACTTAAAGGGTAGCTAAGGGTCTAAGCTACCTTCATGCGGACAGCGAAGACTCTGATCAGAGTCTGATCTGAGTCTGCGCTGGGCGCCCAACCACATTGTTGGATTTGTCGTGTCGCGGCTCAAATTATTGTGTCTTCGTGGTTTGCGGGTATGATGGTAGAATTCAGTTAAGTTTCACCGTCTGTGCATGAGATTAGGGTAATGGGTTTTCTCACTCAAGTATGCGTTTATTGTTGAAAGAAACCAATTAATAAAATCCACAGAATTCTTGTGAAATTAAGACAATCTTTTTTTTAAATATTATTTTACTGATAACTTTATATCACTTCTTACATATCATGCATGTCTAACTGGTTACTTTTTATAAGGGAGCACATTTTCATTGCTCAAATTAATTCACGTGCAGACGTTTGAAAAACAACACTTTTCTTGTGCAATGGAAACTCCGATTTTTGGTCAAACAAAATTTATAGAAATCAGTTTTTAAAGTCTTATTAATTGTTCTGGCACACAGGAACTACAATGGTGTCTAGGTTTTCGTTTAGCTTTGTTTAGCATCTAAATATAGTTTCTATATCCTGTGACGGACTTGCTCGTCAGTGTTGGATAGCGGATATGAATTCTGATCTACATGGGCTGCGGCATTGCAAATTCATGTTTGATGCCATAGATCTGTCAAGATGTCAATAACCCGCGTCTTATTTGATTTACACATACAAGAGTGGGTTCAGAAAAGTGATGTCTCTTCAAAAGGTAAATTTTGTATCAGTTTTAAGCAAGATCTTACTTTTCAAAGCTATTTATCAAAACTTGATTCAAAGCACTATTTGCCGATCATCAAGTTTCGAACCAGTAACCATAAATTACCCGTTGAGACGGGTCGATGGGAAAATATTCCTCTAGATGAAAGGGTATGTCAACTATGTACAAAAAGAGAAATAGGCGATGAGTTTCACTATCTTTTATGTTGTGAATTCTTTGAATCAGAACGTAAGCGTCTCCTGGAGCCTTATTTTTATACAAGACCTAACATGTTGAAATTTAAAGATTTACTTTGCTCTGACAATATAGGAACATTAAAGAAGCTTTCTGGCTTTATCAAAGTAATTATGAGCAAGTTTACATCATGATTGTTTTTAAGTAATTCTTGTAATCAGTTTTGTTGTGTATTTCTTGTTTATACTGTGTGCTCTTACGCCACCTGTGTGTGGCCTGAGTTTTAACTGAATAAAGTTTCTGTTCTGTTCTGTTCTGTTCATAGTACCACAGCTCCTTAGCACCAGGGCGTGCAGACTTGTTTAAGGGGAAGTCAAACCATCCAGCCTGATCCTTCTAGATCCTGTGGTGACCTAGCTATGGCCCTTTCCATAATAATAATGCCCCTGAATATGGAAGAGTGAAAAACGCTGATGGTTCTAGTTTCAAATAAAATGAAATAAAGAAGCTTCCATGTTCATTAAAAACTGAAACGTCCAAAATAGGAGCGAAAGTCCAGCACCCAGTCGTACTAGGACAGCTAAACGAACACTTACCAGTCTGCAAAGTAGGTACTGCTAAACACCCTTTGAGATTTGTATAACAAGTATATTCCACCGTTTCAGTAATGAGCTCTCAGCTTTCGAGTTTCAAAGTCAGTTTATCCTATAGGAGAAGGATCGGGTGTGTGTTGGGGAGGGGGGGGGGAGAAGAGCGCGGGGGGGGGGGGGGCGTTTTAAAAATTTAAAAAACTCATAACACCGAAGGATGAGACTATTTCCACTGCTTTGTCACGGTCTACACTATTCGCTCAGGTATATTTCTGTCCAAAAACAGATAAAGTACAGAATGATCGATGATATAATTCGAATGACCCGCGCCAAGAGAACATGCATCATACAGCAGATGCAACAGCAAAGACGAAGATCAGCTTGAGAATTAAAGCACTCATTCTGATCAAAATTATTAGCTTTCCGTAGATTCGTCTCTTCCTATTATAGACTCCTGACTGTCGCGTACGCTGTGAGACGACAGATGTGTGTCACTATTGTTTGTACATGCATTTGCATTAAGGCACCTTTTTGGAGAAGATCTCAATTAATATTTAATTATTGTTTTCAGGTATTTTATTCACATACTTTTTAGGTCATAAAAGTCATTTTCTCACGTAGCTTTCTCGTCAAAATTCATGCAAAGCTAGTCACGAGAAAATGCATTTTTATAACATGCGAGAACCGATAAGACTCAGATCAAACTGCCCATCTGATAATAGTCTTATCTGTGCGAGGAGACATTCTAAGCTGAATGCTGAAGAACGTGTATTGTGAAAAGCTGGGACTCGAATCGGATATTGTAGCTACGCATACTGCTGTGAATCGGCGCTGTTAAGGCACAATTGCTTATGGGATGGTCTATCAAAAGTACATTACCTCACTTTACAGTAAAGGTTAAGGACAAGAAGCACCAGGGAGCTCATGGGACAGGGAAAATGCTGGATGGCCAAGATAAGTTGGAATCAGGAAGGAAAATATATATTTCCCGGCGAGGAACTTATGAACCAAATGATATATCTGGTCCAGGTGCTGTCCAAACGCAAAATTTTAGTTAAAGCTGATCGTACCATTCAAACATACCATATATGAGTACAGTACCGATGTACTGATATTTCCGTTTCCAGGACACAACAAATTGGCCTATATATTTTGCCATTTGCTCACTTTTCTTGCCATTGCTCTTCAGTATAAATCTCATTCCGATTCTAAAGTGCATGTGTGCATTAAGTTCAGTTGCTTCGACACATTAGGTGTCAAGCGTTTTCACAGCTTGACTGTGTTGATGACATAATGCTTGCATCGGACAAGAAAAGCATTTCCCATTGGTATCATTGCGTCAAGTACAAATGTAGTTTAATGCTATTTTCACACCCCTTCCGAATGCACTCACATTTGAGCCGCGACACGAGAAAACCAACAAAGTGGTTGTGCGCCCAACGCACACCCAGGTCAGTCTGGGCATTCGCCCAGTCTGATCAGAGTTTTCGCTGTCCGCATGAAGGTAGCTACCCTTTAAGCGCTCAGCGAAAAGTCTGATATGATTGGGCGGATGCCCAGGCTGACCTGAGTCTGCGTTGGGCGCACAACATGTTTGTTGCGGCTCAATTATCCAGTCGTAACTGAATGCATTCACGTTTAATTAACGTGACATTTGTGAACAACAAATTGTTATATAGATCGTCGTCTTCGGAATAACCAACATAGCAAATACAAAAAGTCGGCTCTTTAGCTTTAACAGTTCAAAAGTAATCCCAAAGTCGGAAAAAGAAATATAATTCAGTCATAAACTCGCATATGTGAAACTAGGAAATTGTGTTTGTAAGACACAGATGATGCCCCCTTTCTCCAATCCCGAACCGCCCCTACGGCATCCTTCCCCTACCCCCCCCCCCCACTCCCCCCACCATATCCCTCTTTTCGAAAAGAAATTTAAAAAAATCAAATGCATGTCTTACGTATGTCTACAAAACCTGTTAAATGTTTCACATTGATTGACTGAAAAGTGTTGGGTTGATTATACGAACTTGCCATCCTATTTTAAACAGACCTTTTAAAATTTCTATGTTTGAAAAGGCTATAATTTTGTCAAAATAATTTTTCGTACACAAAAAGTGCGTACCTTCAGTATGTCTCTACATCTGTGTTAAATGGCTGTAAATTAGTATGACCGGATGATGGTCCGAAGTCAACAAGCAAGGGGACAAAACTACTAAAATATATAATGAAGATTTTGAAAGAGTTACATAGCTTCTGTTGTTATGTTCTCCAGGTGGCCCCATAGTCGCACACGCCTGGCACCGTGTGTCCGTCCATAAACATAGCTTTTCGTTACCACTGACAATTAATGGTGACAAGTATAGCTTTCACATAAAGCTTGTCTTCCTTAGAAACCATTTATAGTTGTTTTTTTTTTTTGCAGAGACGTTCTACATCATTATTGAGCACCTCTGTGACAATGTTCAGATGAATGTCAGCACAGGAGACTAGTTTAGAACAACAGTTTGAGTTAGACAATGGTGCCTTATAATTTCGTCCATCGTCTTCAACATTTTTCTCGAAAGGATTATGTCTGATGCTGTGGAAGAACATGACAGGAAGGCTGACATAGGCGGCAGAACTATGACCAATCTGCGGTTTGCCGATGACATGGAAGAGCAGGAACTGGAAGCTCTAGTTGAAAGTCTCGACAAACCCTGCACAAGGTATAAAATGGAGATAAGTGGTGAGAAGACAAAAACTTATGACAAACAGCACCAAAGGCATCCAGAGGGAGATCCAGGTTAAAGGACAGAAGCTTGGAACAGTTAAAACTTCAAGTACCTTGGAGCAATTGTCTCAGATGAAGTTTCAAAATTGCAAGGATTCTCTCAAGGACTTTGTTTTAACAAGCCACTGTTGCTCTGACAAAGCTTATGTAAGTATGGAGAGATAAAAGCATCAATGAGCCGCGACGAGACTCGCCCAGCGCAGACTCAGATCAGCCTGGGCATCCGCCCAGTCTGATCAGAGTCTTCGCTGTACGCATGGAGGTAGCTAAGAACCTTAGCTACCCTTAGACCCTTAGCTACCCTTTAAGTACTTAACGAAGAGTCTTACCGGACTGGGCGGATGCCCGGGCTGATCTGAGTCTTCGCTGGACGCACAACCACATTGTTGGTTTTGTCGTGTCGCGGCTCAATTATTTCTTGTGTCAGCGCTCCCTTATCATATCCATATTTCTGTATGTCTGTGAGATATGGACCTTGACAGAAAATATAGAGGAAAGAGCGCAGGCCTTTGAGATGAGATGCTACCGAAGATTACTGATCATCTCGTACGAGGACCATATCGCTAATGAGGATGTGCGCAGAATCCAAGCAGCCACTTGAGAACATGACAAACTCCTGAACTCGGTAAAGCAATGGAGTTTGAGGCTGTTTGGCCATTGTTCAAGTCTTCTGGCTTAGCAAAGACAATTCTACAGGGTGCGCGTGGAAAGGAAAAAGAAGAGGTAGAAAGAAGAAGTGGTGGGAAGACAATATTAAGGGGTGGAAGGGACGAACTTTGCAAGTTCGTCCACGGCAGCTGAAGACAGGACTAGGTGGAAAGGGACTGTTGTAAAGAGATATGAGATGCCAAAGCCTTCGCAAGGTTATGTGATAGACTAGACTAGAAAGGAGAGCGGGACGGGCTCCACTTTTTTATGCCGTGTACAAGACAGGGGGGTGGGTGGTGGGAGGGGGCTCTATCATCTACTGCTCCTATGGCCACAAGGCTTCGTGAAATCATTACCTTCGCCTACGCAGTCTTAAGTTGGTGTAGATTATCAATAAAGCATATGATATGAATAAATTTTTTTTTTCAGTCGTGTCGAGTGTGTCTTGTGGTGCCCTGGGATTAGTAGCACCCTGTTGCAGCGTTATTTTATGAATCGACAGCGCCTGATCTTGCTGAACAAAAAAGCGTCTGTTTTAAACCAAATGAAACAGTTTGGGTGATTTTGATGACATGAAATGGTAAAAATAAATGCTTCTCCTGATTTTACTGTTTTATGTACAATGATTTTGTATGATATGATAAAAAAAATGCAAATGAATGCGCTGTGGGAAGATAATGGCAAAAATCATATGTTTTCGTGGGTAGCTCTCGGAATCTTTCTATCTTTACTGTCTCGGTCAACTATGACCATGATGACAGGTTTCTGGTGTGGCGCATAAGTTGTCACAAAAAAAATAAATAAATAAAATCAGAAATAGAATCAGAATTGTTTACTGGTGATACGTCCAAGGACAATCATTCACCAGGACCTGTGAATCAGGGAAGCTAGTCCCTAGCCCTTATAAGAGAAGTAAACTTAGTAACTGAATCCTCTGCACCCTCAGCAGCAGAAATAAGTGACTCTTCCAGGGAATTCCAATCTCTAATAGTCTGGGGAAAGAAACTGGACTTATAAATGTCAGTCCCTGCCAATGGGGTTTGAAATGCCAGGGAATGATGTTTCCTGATACACCTACTTGGGGGAACAAGGTCATTTAATGTATAGTCTGTATAGTCGAACTCCATATTCTCGCGGCAATCATATTCTCGCGGTAGTAACAAATAAAATCCCAGAGACAAACAAGTCTCCTTATTTTTGTAGTGGCTTACAGACATCAGGCAAACAAAGTACCAGAACAACTTTGATTTCAGTTCTGCCTGTTTTTGAAGATGCTGTCACTTCTAAAAGCCCAAAAAGAGAAAATGCACTAAACCTGGTAACAAGAAACACCCCAGGATGATAAAAGCGGCTATAAGATAGAAAATAATTGTCCAATCATGCCGTTTCTTTCTTTATTAAATTGAAGTATGGTTATATACCCAATTCTCCTATTTCCGTAGTTTCTGCTATTTCCGTAGTTTGCTGGTGTCTATGTCAACAGCTGATCATGTGACCTCCCACTGCTAGTACTATGTCTATAGCCCAGTTCAAATTACCAGATATTGAAATTTTCTGTTTTCATTGCAATATTACTCTTTTTTTCAACAATAAAATTCACTGAATGGATAACTGGAAATGTTTGTTAATAAAACTGTAGGGCCTGAGTTCAAAGTGATATTTGGAAATTAAAACTTTCACTGAAACAAAAAAAATTATACATGTGAGTTAAGCAAATCCACTTCTTTGAACTGCACTGTAATTTACAAAATTTTCCCACCATTTGACCTCATGAGCCAAAACTTCCGTTTGACCTACGGACCTCAGGAGAAAGTCCCTAACAGTGGGCAGTGATTTTGAAGAAAGATTTAACTAATATTTCTTTAATGCTGTGACTTCATTTTTGACATGTAAGTCCTCAATATCCAGACATTCTATTTCACACTATTAAACTATTACAACGCGCTAGAGAAAACATTATTTCACTGACTTCCATTTAGTGCTACGGAAATAGGAGCATAGGGCATATTAAATACTTTGAATAAGGAAACATTTTTGCATGCATTTAATTTGTTAATTTGGAGAAAAATATTCATATACCGTGAGAATATGGAGTTCGTATTTCTGCCTAAACACACAGGGGTAGTAATATAAACTGATAAAATTTTAACACTGACAAGCAGAAACCCCAAATAGATATGCCTTGGGATTAAGATGAGATACTATAGAGCTCAACTACATATACATGTAGTATGTTGTACTGTTGGTCCTCCGTTTCTGGTCAGACTTGCTTGTATCTTAAGTACCGTGAGAATAGGGAGTGCCAGTCTACTGATTGCTCCAAGGCGGTGCTTCTGTGGTGGTTAGTTCCTGTAATTGTCATTGTTTGTCAGGTTTCTTTTTGTACTTGACTTTTTGTGCAAAATTTGAGTAGCCTTATGGCCAGCTGCTTGGAAAGAAATGACCTCTTGGTTTTTCCCTCATCGTGTTTTGCTTTGTATGTAATGTTGCACAGGGTGATAAAATATTATTTGTTATGAGTGTACGTAAAAAGGCACCTTTCCTATCTCCCGGATAAATCTGACACTGCCAACTGCACATCCAGTTCATAGCAGCGCCTTAAGATCTCATATCACCAAAGCCAAAACTTGTCTGACAATTGGACGGAAAATAAGTCAGATGGATATAATACAAATGCCACAAAAACCAGCCCAGACCCTTCAAATTATAATTTTATAGGTACATGCACAACTTTTTAAAGTCGGGCATATGCCCTGCACAAACAGGTCACAGTTTTGATCTTGGGGCAGTTTAGGTAGTTACTAAGATTGACACATTAAATCTGCAGTGATTTCGCTGAATGTAGATGTAGTGAGAGCAAAAGCTCATTCATGATGTTTGGGTGGAATGGATTTATTAAAGCTGCCATTGTAAATAGACTTAATTGTAATTGGCAGGTTGGCATGGCAGACTGAAGTCTTTTTGTATCACAGATGGTTCAGTGCTGCATGCAGGCACACACTTGATTGGCCGAAGACGGTCTTTCGGTCTGACTGACACTTGCATTAATCTGATTCAATATGACATCTGTTAGAATTTTAAAGACATCAGGGAACATCAAACAGGCATCAGACAGATGCCAGAGGGAGCAGGGATCATTCTCAGGCAAAATTTTGAGAGATATTTGCTCTATTTTTTTGCCAAAAATCTCACCAAAATCTGATCAGTGGGAGAAAGAATCTCGTGCAAAAATGTATTTCTGTAATGGATAGTTCAAAAAATTCTTTCTGAGAATGGAGAGTTTCTCACAAAAATGATTAAATGAGATATTTTCTCTCATAAAATTCTGAGCCAGAGTATTCCCTGACTGAGCAAACTGGGGCAAAATATATGGACATAACTAGTCATAAGTTGGTTAACAGAAACCCTGATTTAGACAATTGTCACTTTCACGTCACTTCTAAAGGGTTACCAAAAAAGCTAGACCGTCTTATAACCAATTTAATACAGTTAGTCTTATTGGCCTTTTTATCATCACATCTATTGTTCTAGGACAGTGCTTTTTCTACCATATTTCTTCGGTTATAGGTCAGAGGGTTTTCCCTTCCAAAAAATTCCCAATCTTACAAGACACTTATAGTCCGTTTGCTCTCAAATGCAAACGGCATCCCCAACATTTTCTCAAAATTGGTGAAAGGTAAAAGATTTTCGAACTGCTCATTCTTAATTTTCATCCTGTACATGATAAAATCATAATTTTGCAGAAATGTGAGGTTTTGCATAAAAAAGTTTCTATACAAAAACAGGACCTAACATATGTCATTTTCACCTCTTAATTACAAGGGAGTAAAAGTCGGCTGTTGGAATTCCCGTTTAGTTTTACGTGTTAGAGCAATAGACCAATGTATGCTATCCCTAGAACAAAATTTGCATAATTAATTGAAATTTTATTTTATATCCATTTTTTCTACTTTTTGTTTAACCAATATATTATCAAATTTTAAAACATACAATTTTTACTCGCAAAATAATATAATAGTTCAATATTTATTTAAAACATAGTATCACCTGACCAGTGATACCATGCGTTACGCGTGTGGACAGGTGAATACATTTTACTATTTCATTCATATACGCCCACACCTGTAGTAAACAACGAGTTTACGCTATTGCTTATCAACAATATTTTGGCTGTTCTAACAAGCATACGACGCCCTTTAGTGAAACTGCTCAGTTTTTGCATTAAGTTCAATGGAAAATATTTTACAAAAGCATCCAAAAATTTGGACTTTCCGTATTCTGTTATGTATAGTTGTAGGAATCATCAGGACATTGGAACATATGATGGCACTTTCATCGTTTTCGAGAAAATAAGCAAAACCCCGTTTGCACTTGCAAGCAAATGGACTATACTAGAAGTTTTGGGATTGTTTTGGAAGAGAAAAACCTATATATTTGGCCTAATTACAGGCGACTGATTTACACACGTTTGGGGTACTTTCTGGAGAGAGAAATTCCCATCTTATTGCCGAATAAATATAATGTAGTGCCTCCAAGGTATCTGTCAGTCTCTATGTGTTGAGAGGGAAAGGGCTTAGTTAAGGGAGACTGTTTGATACATTTTTGAAGAAATTGTTTTTTGGAGTTGCTGTTCTTGATTCTTTGTAGTAAAAGCTGCTGAATTTTTAGCTGACCTGAGCTGAAGGCTCCCAGGCAGCTTATAGGTTACACAGACTAGTGAGACTGGGGGAGGTACTTGGTGATGACATTGAAATTTGGTAAAATCATCTTGGACTCATGTTAAAAAAAATGATGACCTTAAATTGGCCTTTGATATTTTTTACAGAAAGTTCAAATTTGTTTCCCTGTGCTTTTATAAGGGGAAATGATAAACCATTTGTTTACTCAGAAACTATTTCAGTCTATATAGAAAGTTGGTATGTACAGTCATCTAAATGAAAACATGAAGATTTTTGAGTACCAGAGGGCAAGGTCAATTTTTCAACCTCGTCCAAGGTCATTCATATTTCATCAGGTTTGTAAAAATCTCCAAAGCCATGGAGGGATTGAGACAAACTTTACATGAACCATTTTTGTGTCAGCGAACAAAAGTTTGATTAAATGATCAAGATGGCCACATGCCTGCCTATGGTAAAAACCTTTTGGAATATTTTTCTTTGCAAGCAACTAGCTGATAGATACAGTGCAAATGTATATGGAACTCTTTTACTATTAGATGTATTAAAAAAGATCAGATTTGCTTCCCCGTGCTTTTGTATGGGAAATTACTAATACATTAGAACACTCTGTAATTATTCAAATCTATGGTATATAGATTGGCATCTATTCAACTAAAAGAGGGTTTGAAGATTGGTAAGGTTGTTCTTTGACCTTTGTTGAAAGTCACTCATACAGTCAACTCCCGATATCTCGAACACTGATATCTCAAAGTATCTTCTTATATCAAAGAATGCATTTCCTATTTCTATTTACATTTCAACTCCTGTTATCCCAAACTACTGATATCTCAAAGTGTACCAGAAAATTTACTTTGAGATATCAGTAGTTTGGGCTGAAGTTTGACTTCGAGTTATCGAGAGTTGACTGTATTTCAGCAGCTGCAGGCTAATAAAGTGAAATTTCCTGGGTCAAAGGAACAAAAGTAGGCTCCAACCAAAGTGTGGAGACATGACCAAGACAGTTTTCTTATGGTTAAAAGTGAGTTTTGTGTGTAAAAACAAATTTAACAAGTAACACTTAACCCATGGATGATATGCTACTCCCTTTCCTTTTCACTTGATTGTCTACAGAAACTTCTTAAGACTTAATTTAAAGCACACACACAAAAACCCCGCCCAAAAATACCAGTAGTTGAATTTGCACATGCTGCATCAATCCAGGTTGGTTGGGGGGAGGAGGGGGGCTCAGTGAGCTGCCATATTTGGATCTACACAATTTGCAATCTTGCCTTTGAATTCTCAGCATGATATAGCTTTATGAAGCATTTTTTAGCTCTTCTAAGCAAAAATTCAGGAAGAGCTGTTGTTGTCACCGTGGCATCAGCATCTGGGTTGGATGTTTTGGTTAAAGTTTTTTTAAGACCCATATACCTCTTGTTAACACATTGATGGATTCTTTTGATACTTGCACTGTAGTTAGATATTGGTGAAAAGTTTTACAGGGTACCACCCCCTTCCTGCACAGTGACCTTGAGGTCAAGGTCATGGACTTAGAAATTTAGTGTTTTTGTCCAGATTGGATGTTATGGTTAAAGTTTTTTAAAGACCCATATCTCCTTAATCCATTGATAGATTCTTATAATACTTGCACTGTAGTTAGATATTGGTCCAAACTTTTAGAAAATAATAACCCCACCCTGCTCAGTGACCTTGAGGTTAAGGTCATGGACTTAGAAATTTGGTGTGTGTTTTTTTTGTCCACATTTAATGTTTTGGTTAAAGTTTTTTCAAGACCCATATTCCCTTAACCTGACGTTTGGATGGATTCTGTTGACACTTGCACTGAAGTTAGATATTGGTCCAAAGTTTTACAGAATACCACCCTCACCTTGCTCAGTGACTTTGAATTTGAAGTTTTGTTGAAGTTTTCTAATGGCATACTGTTTCATAATGCTTGAAATGGATTTAATGTATACTTGAACTGATGATGTTGGATTCTGTCTTAAAAATACTACCCACATCCCACTATGTCACCTTGAAATCAATTTCATGCAATTTTACAGTGCCAAAATGAAACCATTTGGACTACTTGGACTGTTGTTAGATACTGGTTATACCCCGCCACACGTTAGTGACGGGGTATTATGTTTTCACGTTGGCCGTCCGTGTGTCCGTCCGTCCGTAGTACGTACGTCCGTCCATCTGTCCGTCCGTCCGCACTTCATTTCCGTTCAATAACTTAAGTATTTATCAACGGATTTCCTTCAGATTTTGCATATGCATTTGTACCAAGAATGTCTCGCTTGGGATTGTTAATGGGCAAATTTCGATAATTTCTGACAGAGTTATGGCACTTGTCAATGTACAAAAAATGGTTTCTAGCCTCTAGTTCCTTAACTACTAGGAGTATCATGATGAAACTTCACAAACATGATTAAAGTAACAAAATCTTTGTATGAGGACAAAAATTTTATCATTTGGGGTTATCTGCCCCTGCCCTTGGGCTATATACATGTATAAAATCATGAAAATTCGTTTCCGTTCGATAACTTAAGTATTTATCAACGGGTTTCCTTCAGATTTTGCATATGCATTTGTACCAAGAATGTCTCGCTCGGGATTGTTAATGGGCAAATTTCGATAATTTCTGACAGAGTTATGGCACTTGTCAATGAACAAAAAATGGTTTCTAGCCTCTAGTTTCTTAAATACTAGAAGTGTCATGATGAAACTTCACAAACATAATTAAAGTAACAAAAGCTTTGTACGAGGACAGAAATTTTATCATTAGGGGTTATCTGCCCCTGCCCTTGGGCTACATACATCTATAAAATCATGAAAATTCGTTTCCGTTCGATAACTTAAGTATTTATCAACGGATTTCCTTCAGATTTTGCATATGCATTTGTACCAAGAATGTCTCGCTCGGGATTGTTAATGGGCAAATTTCGATAATTTCTGACAGAGTTATGGCACTTGTCAATGAACAAAAAATGGTTTCTAGCCTCTAGTTTCTTAAATACTAGAAGTGTCATGATGAAACTTCACAAACATAATTAAAGTAACAAAAGCTTTGTATGAGGACAGAAATTTTATCATTAGGGGTTATCTGCCCCTGCCCTTGGGCTACATACATATATAAAATCATGAAAAATTCCATATAAAATCAGAGTTTGAAGCAACTTTTCTGAAACTTACAGCAAATGATCAGACTGATGAAAGCCTCCAGTGATGCTCGAATTTACCCCATGGGAGTTATCTCCCCCTGCTCCCCTGGCTATATACATGCATAAAATGATGATAAAATCTATATAATATATTGATGTGAAACAGATTTTCAGAAATTTACATCTGATGATAGAAGTAATAAAAGCTTCTGATGATTAAAATTTGATCCTTTATTAGCTCACCTGGCCCGAAGGGCCATAGTGAGCTATTGTCATACCAATGCGTGCGTCGTGCGTCGTCACGGAATGTGTCCGTCAACACCTAAAAACAAATATTCAAACATCTTCTTCTGTAAAACTACTGGTCCCATGGTTCTCAAATTTCACATGGAGTATGACCTGACTCCAGGGTCTCAGAATTGTAAAATTGGGTCAGGTTGAAAATCCAAGATGGCCGCCATTACTAAAAATAGCAAAAACAACAAAATGAACCACTGGGTATATTTGTCTGAATTTTGGCATGGAACATCAATGAAACCTTGGTATTCAAAATTGTAAAAAAGAAAAAAATCTGTAGCGGAGTTTTGTCACAGTGACCTACTTTCTGTTTACGAGTGTAATTTTGCTCAAATGCCAATGTCAAAAAACGACATATTCAAATGACTTCAAACAACTTCTTCTCTAAAACCACTGCACCCATGGGTTTCAAATTTCACATGGAGCATGACCAGACTGCAGGGTTTCAAACTTGTAAAATTGGGTCAGGTCAAGAATCCAAGATGGCCGCCGTTTTTAAAAATAGCAAAAACAACAAAATCAACTTCTTCTCCAGAACCATTTGGTATATTTGGCCGAAAGTTTGCATGGAACATTAATGGGACCTTGGGATTAAAAATTATAAAAATGAAAAAAATCTATAGCTGAATAAGGTCACAGTGACCTACTTAGCGTTTACAAGACCGATTTTGCTCAAATGTCAGTATCTCAAGAAAACGCAATTGATTGTGGTCAGATTTGGTCAGCAATGGTCCTTAAAAGGAATTATTTCAATTTTGTGCCAGTTGACTATCCAAGATGGCCACCATGGGGGCCGTTACTAAAAATAGCACAAACATAAAAATGACAATTACTCAAGAACCCTTGAATGGAATTCGACCAATTTTGTGTCAGAATGTTCCTTGCATGAAGCCATTTCGATTAATAACAATTTGGCTTTCCAAGATGGCCGACATCTGCCGTTACTAAAAATAGCACAATCATAAAAATGACAATTACTCAAGAACCCTTGAATGGAATTCGACCAATTTTGTGTCAGAATGTTCCTTGCATGAAGCCATTTCGATTAACTGCAATTTGGCTTCCAAGATGGCCGACATCTGCCGTTACTAAAATAGCACAAACATAAAATGACAATTACTCAAGAACCCTTGAATGGAATTGGACCAATTTTGTGTCAGAATGTTTTTTACATGAAGCCATTTCGATTAATTGCATTTAGGCATTCCAAGATGGCCACCACCTGTCGTTACTAAAAATAGCACAAAACATGAAAATGACAATATCTCAGTAACCGCTGAATAGATTTTGACGAAATTTGTGTCAAAATGATTTTTGCATTGAGATGTTTCAAAAGTAACTAAATATAGACAAGTCATAATGGCCTTTGTTACTAAAAATAGAAAAATGTGAAAATAAGAAAATCTCAGTGGAATTGGACTAATTTTCTGTCAGAATGATCATTTCAATAAGCTTTTTCGATTTTCTGCATTTTGGCATTCCAAGATGGCCGCCATCTGCCGTTACTAAAAATAGCACAAAACATGAAAATGACAACATCTCATTAACCGCTGAAGCGATTGAGACGAAATTTGTGGCAAAATGATTCTTGCTTTGATGTGTTTCACAAATTAACAAATATTGACCCGTCAAGTTGGCCTCTGTTACTTAAAATAGCAAAATTTGAAAATTAGAAAATTACAATGGAACTGGACCAATTTTGTGTCAAAATGGTCCTTGCATGAAAGCTTTTAAATTTTTTGCATTTTGGCATTCTAAGATGGCCGCCATCTGCCTTTACTAAAAATAGCACAAAACATGAAACTGACAATATCTCAGTAACCCCTGAATGGATTTTGATGAAATTTGTGGCAAAATGATTCTTGCCTTGAGGCCTGTGTTTCAAAACTCAAAAGTAAATATATAAAGACCAGACAAGTTTGCCTCTGTTACTAAAAGTAGCAAAATGTGAAATTGAGAAAATCTCTGGAATTGGACCAATTTTGTATCAGAATGGGGACCATTCGGATACAAAAGCCAGGTTAGCGATATCAGGCCCATTTGGGCCTCTTGTGTTTTATTTGCCCCTGCCTTGTGGTCACCAGTTTAAAATTACTAAAATTGTATTTGAGTAGAGTGGTAAGTGATTTATCGGAAGCTTATTGTAGGTGATCAGAGAAATGAAGTGTCCTGTCATAACAAAGACTTTTCTCTGTGTTCAGTGGGGTAAGGCTGCTCCCGCCCTGGAGTCATACATAGAAAAAATAAATCTGGAAAAATCGGTGCGTGAAAAAGGCTTGCAGTGGCGGGGTATCACGCAGTCACTTGTGATGCTTTTATTTAAAGTTCTAAAGAGTTCCACCCCACTCAGTGACCTTGAGGTCAATGTCATACTTTGGGTCGGATAAAATATTATTTTCACGATTTTGAAGCTTGTCCCAATTCGGGTGTCCCAATTCTTACGCATATTGCAGTACTTAGAATTTGGTGTTGGGTTAAAGTTTTCTTTATGGCATACAATTTCATAATGTTTGGATGGATCTAATTATATTTGAATTGATGTAAGATACTGGTTTGAGATTTTACAAAATACTACCCAATCTGTTGGGTTTTCTTGAAGTCAAGGTCATATGTTTTTTTATGTGATAGGCAAGGTGCTGTCAGGTGAGCTATCCTGTATGCAGACAGTTCTTGTTTAAATTTTGCCTATCTAATTTATGTCTTTAAGGGTTAAGCCAGAAGCTCCCTAATGCTATTGTACCTGCATGACATCACCTTAGCCACCTCTGCAGTTTCAGACCCCTCAGCAAATTTTTTGACCCCAGTTGAGCAGGGAGGCAAAAATGAAAATGACACAGTTGCTGCTCCTGAAAGTGGATCCATTTACCTTAATATTCATGCTGGTTCAGAAAACATATATTAACCCTATGGTAAACCATTAGAAAGTAATGTAGTTTATACTTCAAGAACTACATCGGTTCACGTGACGTTACATGACATTAAGTGACATCAAAATAAACCATGGTTCTCCAGTCTGGTTGGACATATGCAACTTTATGATGTCATTGTTACATACATGTAGTTGACTCTGTTCCACTTTTCGTAGAAAAACTGCATATACATGTAAATGTTTTTTTCGCTTGAATTATAGCCCCCAACGCAAATGTGTGGTCAAATAATAGATAGAAAAGAATGTAAATAAAAGCAATGAACTTAATTTTTCTGGTGTTTATTGAAAGTATAAACTACATTGGGTTGCTAGCAAATTTTTCTGGTGTTTATCGAAAGTATAAACTACATTGGGTTGCTAGCAAAGTTTTTCTGGTGTTTATTGAAAGTATAAACTACATTGGGTTGCTAGCAAAGTTTACATTAGCCCCTTCGGGGTTCACTTACTTTGCACACAACCCAATGTAGTTTACTTCGATAAACATCAGAAAAATGAAATTCATTCCTTATGTAATATGGTTCATTGTACACTAGGACAATGTTAGTTTCTAATTATGTCCACAGTGGGTGTTGTTTACACATGCTGGCTTGTGGTGAATGTTCTTACCAGGAACTAAAAAGAAATTATTAAGTTCATTTGACATTATTACAGAAGATAGTTAACCCGTAAAGTACAGAAAAAGCAGACAAGAAAATTCTTATCTGCAAAATATCAAAAAGTGTTGTGTTGTTGCTTTACGTCCTCGGTAAACCGCTTTGGTCATGTCGGGATGGTTAGTTAACCTGCATAACCACACTATTCCTGGACAGACTTAGACCACCTAAGCAGTTAACCAGTACTAAGTGCACATACTTTCGCCAGTAACTGACAACTGCCCTTCTTGAATCAGCGGAAGGGGAAACGAAAGTAAGTGGTATATCAAAAAGTGTATTTCCAAGCTACTGTAATGTGCTAAGATATTGAGCCACCTAAAATATATACAGTCAGACATAAGTTAAGCATCACCTGAATAAGTTGCGCCATAGAAGGAGGTATGTTTCAAGTAACGTTATTACAGGAATATCTTTACTTTTTGCATCAATATTCTGTCCAGATATTCTTCACTATCCAAAGAACTGAAATATTTGAAATTTTAGTTATTTCATATCAAATATTATATGCCGATTTGTCGAACATGAAATTTAACTTTCAACTAATTGGGGTGATGCTTAACTTATGTTTGACTATATATTTTTCAGAAAAAGCGCAGGTCTTTTCAAGCTCCAGGGACGGAAAGAGAGAGTCATTTTGGAGCAGCCCTGGATATTCAATGGCACATAGCTTGTAAGGCCTAATATGAGAGTTCCTCCCCGAATGGAACAACCATCCTTCCATCTTATTTCCTTCAGCTGAAGCTACACTTGATGACCATTATAGGAGATATTGATTTAGGCACCAAGATCTCTCAGCAGAAACCATTAAAACTTTGTTACATTTTACTGGAGTTCTTGTAAAGATGTGAAGAGGAATTGATTTTTCCTGTAGAGCTTTGTAGAACCTTCGTTTATGCCATAATTATGGTTGCCTAAATAATGGGACATTTTAGCCATGTCTTTAAGGGGAATGGTACCTTTCAGGGAAGCAGCTCAGTCATTAATATCTTTGACTCTGGAATCTCATTATGGGTCTCCTTGGAGGAAAAATCTTTCCTTGAAGACTAAATCCCATTTTGGAAGGGGAACACCATCCATGGAAGCAAACAGGAAGTGAGAAAAGTTGTCCTTCTTTGTGAAAATGATGGAAAAACAGGGAGCCATTTCCATACACTTATACACTGTCTTAAATTTTAAGATCCAGTTTTCCAGTTAGGGAGTGTATGAAATTGTCAACAAACACTGAGCCCCAGATCAGACAGCTTTCGGGAGCAGTGTGGTCTGAGTCTATAATTCTCAGGTGTTACTGTCTATCAGAATATATTGGGTAACTATGGCATTCATTTGTATAGCACCATGAGCCATACTGTAACCAAGGGTGTCATAGAGCATTATGGGAACTGTCCAAAACAGTTTGTGCACATGGATAGGCTAGCCAGAGCATGGGGTTTTCGTCCAGCAACAGTATAGACATGAGATTTTTAAAAAGAAACGCCACATGCTCAAACCAGACTGCACAGATGTGCAGTCTTGTCTGAGCATGTGCATTTCACTTGAGCTGTTAGATAAATTTTGTAGTGACGCAGCCTACTGTCATCTTTAATGTTCAGCCTTCCGTTCACTGCTGTCCTATGTCGATAATGGTAATCAGTGATTAGTCGATGATTTATTTTCTCATAATGGTAAATGACATTTCTGTAAGATCGTTAGGAGCTGTCACCGAGTCTCTTGACCAGAATTATGGCACCACTAATTGTGAAAATGAGCCGCAACACGAGAAAACCAACAAAGTGGTTGTGCTCCCAGCGCAGACTCAGATCAGCCTGGGCTTCCGCCCAGCCCGATCAGAGTCTTCCCTAAGTGCTTAAAGGGTAGCTAAGGGTCTAAGCTACCTTCATGTGGACAGCGAAGACTCTGATCAGACTGGGCAGATGCCCAGGCTGATCTTAGTATGTGCTGGGCGCACAACCACTTTGTTGGTTTTCTCGTGTCGCGGCTCAAATATATAGTGTTTACAACTTTGGTGCTCAGCAACTATGCATGAAATTCAATCTTTATGGGGAGCCCTGGTACTCAGTAGGTTAAACACTGGCCTGCTGATCAAGCGGTCCCAGGTTCGAGTCCCGCTGTAGGTGGGAATCTTTTCAATAGTAAACAGGGTTCCATTGCTCAAAGCCTTTCATTATCACCCACCTATAGTCTTGATATGACTGAAATACTGTTGAAAAGGACATAAAGTCGCAAGTTATCCATCCATCCATCTTAATACACAATTTTACAAAATTTATAATCCAGCAAAAGTGCAAATATATTTTTGCAATGGCAATGGACAAACTCAGACAATATGTTTGCAACGCTGTTATTTGGTATTCATTCAGGTAAGTTAGGTTGCATAAAGAGGCATTTTTCCCCGATGGTAACAAAAAGCAGTATTCAGTTGAATATAGCTATTTTGCTTGTATGAAAAACAAAACAAAAAAAAACACACACACACACTTAAAGAGCTGATGTAGTCACCCTGCTGCTGTCGCCATTTGGGTCTCTCCGTACCTCCTCAAAGACCTTAAGGTCAAGATCTTGGACTTGGAAATTTGTATGAAAGTTTGCTGAGATAGCTCTATTTTATATAATAAGTTGACAATACAGCTAGCCTAGAATTTTATGCAGTGCCTTGCAGCCACACCCACATAGTGACCATCAAGGTAATGTCATAGACTTGGACATTGCCTGCCTGATGAACAGTCACCAGTTTGGGGGAGATACTTGCTGTCAAGCAACAGCTTTTGTTAGAATTTATTCATCCCTTTGTTTAAATTTATTTGGACTTGCATATGTGCTTTCTCTTTTGATTCCTAACACAGGGTAGAAGCTTGCATTTTCTAGCATCATTTTATATGTTGAATTCCAGGAAAAATCTTCTGGTTTTACATAACTGTTTTTTTTTTCTTTTTGTATGCATTCTAAAGAAATGAAATGCAGAGAGTGCATAATCATTGGTATGGTATTTCTTGGGTTATAAGACGGGGGTTTTCCTCTTCTAAAACAACTCCAAAAATCTAGATCCATCTTATAGATGGATCTAGATTTTTGGGAATGTTTTAGAATGGAAAAACTCAGCTGATAGCAGAATTTCAAAAGACTGATTAAGATATTTGGGGGTCATGATTTTAAGGGATAGAAAGTTCTGTTGCTTCAAATGAGGGAAGGAATAAACACTAACTCGTAGTGAAAACAAGAGTTCCATCTAAAAGTATTCATGATTACTCCTCCCCTGTGTGATATTCTATAAGCATGCATTCTGAATAAAGGAGATATTTTCAATAAAACTCACCATCAAGTGCAAAGCGGGTCGTTTTAATGGGATTTCCTTCATTTTATGTGACAGGATAAACAATGTCATTCATGACACTGTTACAGCCAGGGCTCAGCCTAGAGGGGGATTTGGAGAAATAGTCTCCTTAACTAGCTGACTTCTCCCTATTTTGAGCTGAGAGAGAAGTGAAAATGTATAGAACTTATAGGGAAATCCAAAATTGGACCAGAACTTCTCCTTAAAGTCCAGAAAATGTTGCAAAACTTCTCCCTGTCTGAAAGCTCTAGGCTGACCCTTGCGTAAACAGCAATTTCATTTTTACTCTTTTGAAAAACACTGTGTGCAATCTGAAGTTGTTCAACAGTTACTGTTGTCCATCTATTTATTGGAGAGATTATTTACCCTTAATTTTGAGACTGGACACCCATTTTTTGGACATATGCAAACAGTGCAGACCCAGGTTAGACCCTGCAGAATTCGGCATCTGATCAGGGTCACTGTTTGCGTACTGGACTTTCTATGCAAAATACAGTAAATGTGAAAACTTTCACCAGAATTCTCTGAAACTAGAAATGGACTCATCCAAATAATAATGAGGGACAAGTCCACTGGTCAAAAAAAGGGTTAATTCAGATGGCTTCATACAAGTACATGTAGTCTTATCTGGGTCTGCACCGTTTGCCTGTTTAACACTTCTGTTTTGATGTTTTTGGTTTTCATGGTATTTCTGACAATATTCATTTTTCTGCAGGAAAGATTTATTTTTAATTCCATTACAAGGTGAACCATCATGGATCTAAGTTGCCATGGTTTTTGTAGTTTATGTGGAATTAATTTTGTTATCCACTCCTACATCAGCTAGAATTGCTCTGGAATGACGAAAATAGTATCTCAATGCCGAATAAAGATTTGTTTTCCAAACTGCACTTTCCAAATAGGTTTACAAGACAATCGTTTGTATTAAGAAGTCAACTGAGAATGTATCGCCACCAGCGCTATTGTAACATCCCTGATCCATTTTGGTATTTTCTCCACTTTTAGACAGACATAAGATATGGATTTAAGAGCTCCAGAGAAGAAGAGGCAACAGGGATAATTGAGGGATCATTTTCCACATATCTGAATGTAAACATATTGTGACCCCTCATTAGAACTGTCTCATCGAGGTGGTTCTGATGAGGGATCACAACATATGTTTTTATTGAGAAATAAGAAAAATTTCGATTATCCTCAAAAACCTGCCTTATCTTGAGCTCCGGATTTATCTGAACCCAAAATAGAAGGACATACATGGTAAAGGCCAGGCATAGAATTTATTTGTTTCTGTGCCCTTATGGCCTAATTGGCATTTCTAGCACTTGTTGTTGTTTTCTCCTTGAATCTTTGTTTTGGAAATGAAAGACTGTCTTGGACACTTCAGAAAAAAAGCTGATTTTCAGTTCAGCAAATTAAGCAGCATTTTAAGGTAAAGAGAATATTTTTTTCTGACAAATTATTTATATTCCTCTTATATGTCAACAAAAACATTTGTTGTTGAGTTTTGTAACCCTCTAATTTAGGCTATTCTAATGGAGTCTGTTAACAAGAACATGTTAGATGGAGAATAAAAAAAAAATCAGTCTTTCATCCTTCAAAAGAAAAAGAGAAAAAGAAAAAAAGAGTAAAAAAACAGAAGAAAACTGATAATTTTCTTTAATATCTTTTTCAGAGCATGTTAAATTGCCAGGAGACTTCATGCTGACTACGTTATCGACTTAACTGTCATGATCTGAAATCCCTGGACACCAGAAACAACGTAGTCTCTTCTTGATTGCTTCGGTTGAAGTTGTTTTCCTGCCTTTAGTGAAAGCACCATTTTACACACTGTAGAAATGACATGACAACAAGTAAGTGAACTATCACTTAAGAAAAAAATAAACAAGGAAAATCTTTAAAAAAAGATAATCGGCACATATTCAATGGAAGTGTGTTTTGTAATATGTCTCTAGGCGAAGAGTCGACAATAACTTTCATGAATATGACTCAAGTGAGCTATGTCAGTAGGTACCCGCAACCATGATTTTGACACTGGGTAGCAACAATGACCTATCTCAAGATTGAGCTGTCCAATTTGGAATTCCAAAATGGAATGCGGTCAAAAATGTTACCAATACGTCGCAATGTTTGTTTGTATGTATCAAACCGAAAGTAGATCTACACTGAAAACAAAAATTTGAATATCTGCGTCTGTTTTTGATAAAATTTCCATCGTAAATTTACAAACAAGAAAAACATGTTAGATAAACATCTGACAGAGTGCTTGTATGTATTCAGGCAGTGCAGTACAATGGGAAGAAAATGAAGATTAAATATTCATTGACCTTTGATATTATTGGCTAAATTTTGACATATGCGTTAGTTTAAATCTTGTGAAATGTGGAACAATACTGAAATTATACGCGGCTGTGCCGCGAAAAATGGAAGAAAGGAAAGTTAAAAAAGTTACTTATTGTATGTTTATCTGACATGTAATTTTCCAGTTTTCCAAATATAGTCAGAACACCAGGAAAATTCTAAAGGTCCTGGAGCTATCTGATTACTAGTCTTTAGACCTCGGTATTACTTGTTTGTATTTTTTTTGTCAGATCCTCCTAGCTGGTAAACCCCATTGGGACCCTTCTGAAAGTGTGGGCTGTTTGATTTTTCTCCCAGCAGAGTTAAAATCAGGTGGATGGTGGGAGGACAATTTTTTCAGTCCAATAGATCTCTGCTGATAGCCCAGCCCCAAAGGAGCCATATGGCATGTCTTCCAGTTAAAAAAAAAAAAAGTACCAACAAGACACCACTATTGGCTACCGTTTTTTTTGGCTACATGAGGTTTTTTTTTCCTTCCAAAACAATCCCAAATTTGGGATTATAAGATGGATCTAGATTTTTGGGATTGTTTTGACAGGGAAAACACATCTTTTAGCAGAATTTCATTAGATTGAGTGAGATATTTGTGGTCATTCTAGTGAGGAAAAATCCTCCTTTATAGCCAAAGAAATATGGTATGTTTTAATGTGCATTTCTAGGCAAATCACAGCACTTAAGGTAAATGAGTACAGTCTCAGGGAAGCGACACTTTTCTGGTTTGCCTCCCTTCTTAGTGGGGTTCAGCTCTTAAAAGAATTTACTCCCATAGGAGCAAATTCTTTAAGGGAAGCTGCCATTATAGCCCAGAAAAATAAAAAAAGGAAGTCGCAAAAGTTATTTCCCTTTAGATGTACTCATACACTTTAAGCCATACTATGTAAGTTAAGGTGCAGTTGTTCAAAACTAATGACATTGTTAGTTATTGAGACATTTAAAAATTTCAAACATATTGTACGCTAAAACTCTGCCATTTTTGCTGAAAAAATGGGAGCAGCTTTTGCAAAGCTTCTAACATTTTTCAGCAAAAAATATTACAGCAATTTATTTTGTGAGTACTATAAGACTTAATGGATTCTTAACTAGCCTTCGAACAACCATGCTCAGGTCTGTGCTCGGTGGAGGTGTAGCAGGGTTTACAAGCGTCTGATGCATTACAACTATTTACTGAAAATTGTACATACAATAGTATAATGAAATAGCAGAAACTATTGATTCTTTTGTCAGAGACAAGAATGAATTTATCAGATGTAATAAATGAGAAGACTCATTTTTAGCCATGACATGTGATAAAGAACTTATGTCATGTCCAGACAGTGACAACTTGGATCAGGCTGCATGTCTGTAAAGTCTGGTTTGAGTCCTAATTTTCTGGCTGTGGTGACAATGTATGGATCCAGAACCCTTGTTAAATCATGAACAGCAGAACAAGTTACTGGTATCTTACTTTGTAGATGTGCATCCTGTTCTGAGTGTTCATTGTTCACTTGACGTGATGTATAGTACATTTTCTCAGGTCATGGCTTGTATGTAAGAGATTCCTGGTTTTGTTGTGACAGACAAAATCTTTAACCCATAAATCACTAGAGCTCTTGTTAAGCAAACTTTTATGGGGCAGCACTTCGAATATTTTTTTACATTTCTCAGTAAAAGCATATACTGTAGGATCACGTTAGGATCTTCTCATTGAGACAGGTGAGATCCCACCAGATCTGTTTTGTAGAAAACAAAACCTAAATCCTAGTTATTGTCTTTTAAAGGAGGCTTTATCTTGAGCTTTGAATCACAGTTATTGAATCACAGTTTGAAATGTCATCTGTAGAAGTGGAATTGGCCTCAGTTACTGATACCAATACCATATTAGGACTTCCCAGCCACAGTCTCGTACTGATATCAGTTTGATTTATTCTAGCCAGGCTCAAAATGGTACTAGTCTGAGCATGGCTAGAACAGACCAGACTGATATCAGTAAGAGGTTGGTACCAGTCTCAGTATGGCTAGAACAAATCAAACAGACTGGCACCTATCTGAGCATGGCTAGAACAAACCTGACTGATATCAGTAAGAGGCTGGTACCAGTTTCAGCATTAGAACAAATGGTGACCATACTGATATCAGTAAGAGATTGGTACCAGCCTGAACATGGCTAGAACAAACCAAACTGATAGCAGGAGGGTTTTCTTGGACACAAGATAGAGGGTCTCAGATTCCCAAAATGATGTCTTGGACTTCCAGAAAAAAAATGTGTGCATCCATTGGGACTAGCTCAAAACAAAGTCCAAGTACCAATTCAAAGTGATGAATTCTAATAAAAAGTATAATTCCTGGCACAATTTAAAGTAATGGTTTTTAGAATATAATATTGATGAAATTCTGATATTTGATTTGGACATTTCATATGATTTTTCAGAGCACTGGACCCTTTCCTTTTGGCATTGGACCCTAAAAAATGGTGTGTGGGTCCCAAAAACTCCTTAAATACAAGACCCAAGGAAAACCTTGGTAAGACACTGGTACCAGTTATCAGTTAGAGACTGGTACCTGTCAAAACAAGCCCAGAACAAACCAAACTGGTACCTGGCTAGGCATGCCTAGGTATTACATTCAGTATTAATAAGAATCAGATCAGTGGTAAGCCAAATGGCATGTAGGTTAGAGTTTGAGGATGGGAGGGCCAAATAGAATAGGTGGGGGTAAAATTCTGAGCATGGGAAACCAAATGGTATTTGTGTAGGTAAGAGCCTGAGCCTGGGCAGGCCAACTAAAACAGTTACTGTTTTGATCTGAGTAAGAGTGAGCACAAGAAAGCCAAATGGAACTTATTGTTGTTGCAGGTATTGGTAAAAGTCTGAGCTTTAGCTATCTTAAAATTTATCAAAAGCTTACAATTATAGTGACAGACAGTGCAGAATCTGATCAGATTTCTTGGGATCTTCTGATCAAATATATGTTAGAATATCATTGAACCATGACACGAGAAAACCAACAAAGTGGTTGTGTGCAAAGTGCAGACTCAGATCAGCCTGGGCATCTACCCAGTCTGATCAGACTCTTCCCTAATAACTTAAATGGTAGCTAAGGGTCTAATCTACCTTCATGCAGACAGCGAAGACTCTGATCAGGCTGGGCGGATGCCCAGGCTGATCTGGGTCTGTGCTAGGCGCACAACCACATTGTTTGTTATTTCATGTTGTAGGGAGGCTTAAATTTTATGAATTTTTTAATGCAGTGCCTTTTGCATCAGTTTGACACAACTATTTCTAGAATAGCGGGCCTTGGGATAAGGAGGGGCCTATTCCCTCTGCCAGTGACATGTCATGGCATGTAGTGTTAGTGTTCATAGAAATGTGTTAATTCCAACATTCACTAGTTGCTTTCTCTGAAAGTATAGCCATACCCCATCTGAAAAAAGAACTAACATGAGCTGCAAACTGAAATATCTTGTGGATTTAAAAAATCAGGGCCCAGTTGTTCAAAGCTAAAGGCGTCATTAGTTAACAAGACATTAAAATTTCAAAAGTATTCTTTGCTAAAGCAAAAATAACAAAAATATTAAGACAGTTGATTTTATGTGCACTAGAAGACTTAACAACACCCTGACTAACCTTGTTTAGCTAATATTTACACTTGCTATACCTTGATCCAAACGAAATGTCAGGGCTGTAACAAATGTGCGCTGGCAATCACTGTCAAATTCGATCAGTCCACTAGAAGATTCGGTAGAATAAATTTTGCACGCTTGTTCAAGTTCACTAAGCATAACGCATTGTTATTGTACCGGTTGTCACCACATTTACTGTCGTGCATGAAAGACGTATCTATGTTGATACAAACAGTAAGAAGGAAGGTGCATTTTATTAAGATGATAATGATATTCTGCGCGCAAGGAAGCGACGTTTACCGTCTGACTAATTCCGCCGCCGCGAGATTCGAACTAGGTAAGCCAGGTCTTAGCAGACTGCGCTTCTGACGTTTATAAATCATCATCCCTGTATGCAAAACCTTAAAATAAGAGTCATCATAGTGCCTAAGTCGGGCACCACCTGCATATAAATACTCGCGACAATTTATTTACACTTATATTCGCGAATCTCTCTTGGCTCGCAAAATGAAACATTTCACGAATATTGAAACGCTTAAATCAAAGGGTGTAAACTGCCAAAGCAATGTGGAAAAACGTCGTATCAACGGTGACACACTCTAAATCTGAAAACAACATTGTGCCAACATTGACATTAATACGACGACCTTTCAGCGGGTTTGTGCCAATTGGATGTTTTGCCGTAACTGCAATAATTGCGACATGCCAAAATAATGTTTTTTTATACAATGTGCAGATTATCGGTGTAAAAGCGAAGCATCAGGTCAGCCTGCGCATCCTCCCTGTATAATAATCAGCTTCTTTCCTATTTTGTACATGATGGCTTCAGACATAATACATTGTTGGGCCTTTTTTAACACTTGAAATGGAAAAAAACACAAGCCTGTACATTCTGTACGTTCGAAAGGAAAATATTTGGATCATGAGGACATGCTGTCGTCTCCGTTACCATAGACGATATTTCGATCATAAGGAATATACAGAGTGTATTTGGTCACACAGGCTGTAAACTTCGCAAGCAAAGGCTGCTAAGTCCACTGTGCTTCTTATTTTGTTTATTACGTAAGGAACATAGTAGACTTAGTACACATGTCTGGCGAACATGACAGGCCCTATTATCATATATGAATATCAGGAGTTGGGCTGTACATGTACTAAGATAGCATTGCGAATAGCGGAGACTCAGATAAGCCTGTGCATTCATTTCATCCCTATCTATGCATATGGCAAACCACAATGCAATGTTTTTATTTCCTTACTGAAAGGGCGAAACTTATAGAAAGTGTGAACAAACATGACTCAGGTCAGTCTGTGCATCCTCGCAGCTAATCTGGTAAATTTAAAGAGTAAATGATTGGCGTCGCATGAATAGATACCTTACTGGATGTGCGAAAAGTAAATAATAAGATCAGCCTGTGTATCTGATCAGTCGTGGGTGAAGCGCCGGCCTGCTGATCTAGCGGTCCCGAGCTTGATTCTCGAAGGCGTTCTCAATCGTAAACCATGTTCCATAGCACAGAGACTTTCATTATCACCCTCCCATCGTTTTGATATGACAAAAAACTACTGAAAAGGACGTAAAATCGCAAGTCAATTCATCCCTTTTTGATCGACTTTGTACAAGGACAGATAATATGGCTAGCCACGTGCGTCTATTTTTGGCTATACCGCATATCCAGTTGTTGCATAACTTTACCTTGTATTTGCAAGTTTTGTTACAGCTAAATAATTTTTGTTACCGGTGAGTGAGCAGCGTGTATGTCCTGTGCCCCTTTTTGTACAATAGAAAAGTCTAGGGGAAGGTACAAAGATAACTCCGCCCTGACATTTCTTTTGGATCAGGGTATACTGACTTCCCATTGGTAAACCTTTTAGAGCAACTGGCTTCATACACCGATGAACGTCAATTGATCATGTGACGTTGTCATCAGGCTACTTATTAGGTAAACAAACGTCTTGATTGGTCCACGTAGTGTTCGATTGACGCCACGTTATGGTGATGGCTGTTTAAAGAAATGGCCGACCATGTCGTTACTATCTTTTCTTCAATTAATATTTGCACGTTATACATTAAATTACCACGAAAACAGAGCAGGAAGGGTCTTAAAATAAAGTGTAAATATAAGACTAAAAATTTGATTTTTCAGTGTTCATCGTGTGATGAAGCCAATGGTCGTCACTAAAATTCTACAAGAAGCACTTCGAGCTTCATGGAATTTTAGCTCCGCCCACTGGCTTCATCACACGATGAACGCTGAAAAATCAAATTTCAATTCTTAAATGATGCTTTGAACAACTGGACCCAGAAGGGCAAAACTAAGTGGGATTTCATGTCATTGAGACTTGACATGTATGGACTTTGTCCTTATTGGGGAAAACACAGTAATAGTTTGGTTAAAAGAAACTTAAAAAATAATTTTCCATTTCCCTGTAAAGCAATTACTGTAATCTGGTTTCCATGGTGATATCATAATAATTTGATAAACATAGGCGTTATTTCATTTAAACTTGCCTTTGAGCTTATTTTGCAATGTAATTTATCACAGGGTATAATCGATTCTGCTAATTTTCGCTACCTGCAGAGACTGTACATCATATTTGGCTTCTGCCAAGACTGTCCACGATCTCTTGCATCCTGCCAAGACTTCTGTACATGATAAATGGCTTCCTGCAGAGACTGTCCGCGTGATTCTGCTTCCTGCCGAGGCTCTTGGCAGGAAGCAGAGTCACATGGACAGTCTCGGCAGGAAGCCATTTTTAAAGGACAGTAGTCCCTGCAGGAAGCAAGAGTTCGTCTTTGGATTGAACTGATTCTTCTGTTACATCAGCTTGTTGCTCTTCTGACTGAAAGTAGAGATATTTGGTTTAGAAATAATTTTTCCTTACCCATGAATTATCCCAGATTAACACATGTTGTTGGAGGGCAGATCACGAAATATTAAATTCTCGATGGCCACAGGCCGGAGTGAATTAATATTCATATCTGCCCGACAACACATGTTAGTCTGCGATAATTTACCGGGAAGGAAAAATTATTTCGATTCTAACATTACATACAATCAATCTACATGGATATTGTGACGTTTTCAAATGGACTCTGACGTCACCAGAAGTTAAATGTTTACGTGCAACGTCATCAAGGCACGAAATATGCATGTCAAGCATAAGCAACATGATTTATCACAAATTTTCTTACGATGCTGTTCCCTATACGTTCAGTGGTCATGTGTAAATGTTTAATGTTGAACCATGAAACCAGTTCTCCATACTTTATTAGCTCACCTGAGCCGAAGGCTCACAGGTGAGCTTATAGTATAGGCAGGCATCCGTCGTCCGTCGTCCGTCCGTCGTCCGTCCGTCGTCCGTCCGTCAATATTTCAAACAACATCTCCTCTGAAACTACAAGGCCCATTGTTACCAAATTTCATATATAGCATCTATAGGCAGGGGGAACCAATAATACTGTTTTTTATCCAAATCGCTTCAGAACTTTGGTTGCTATGGCAACTTAAAGTTTCCATTGACTTGTATGGGAAAAATTGAAAATTTGCATTTATTGCTATGTCACTGCAGATATTTTGACAAAACTTTTACAGAAATGTTCCTTGAGTATTCCTCTATCAACCACATGAACTTTATATAAATTGCACAATTTGGCTGGTTGCCATGGCAACCGAATGGTTAAAAAATAGAAAAAATATTCAAAAATCATCTCCTCAGAAACTATGCAACCAATAAAGTTCAAACTTCACAGAAAGGATCTTAGTACTAGCTTCTATAAAAGTACTGTTTTTCTTGGCAATTGCTCTAGCAGTTTGGTTGCTATGGGAACTGAAAGTTGCCATTGACTTATAATGGCAAAATGGAAAATTTGCATTTATTGCTATGTCACTGCAGATATTTTGACAAAACATTTACAGAAATGTTCCTTGAGTATTCCTCTATCAACCACATGGTAAATTGCACAATTTGGCTGGTTGCCATGGCAACCGAATGGTTAAAAAATAGAAAAAATATTCAAAAATCATCTCCTCAGAAATTATGCAACAAATAAAGCTCAAACTTCACAGAAAGGATCTTAGTACTAGCTTCTATAAAAGTACTGTTTTTCTTGGCAATTGCTCTAGCAGTTAGGTTGCTATGGGAACTGAAAGTTGCCATTGACTTATAATGGCAAAATGGAAAATTTGCATTTATTGCTGCTATGCCACTGCGGATATTTTGACAAAACTTTCATAGAAATGTACCTTGAGTAGTCTTTAACCAGCCATGTTAAATTTATGCAAATTGCGCAATTTGGCTGGTTGCCATTGCAACCGAATGGTTAAGAATAGAAAAATAGTAAAAAATCATCTTCGCAGAAACTGTGTGGCCCAATAAAGCTCAAACTTTACAGAAAGAACCTTAGTACTAGCCTCTAGAATTATTGTTTTTCATGGCAATTGCTCCAGCAGTTTGGTTGCTATGGCAACAAAGAGTTTCCATTGACTTATAATGAGGAAAATGGAAATTGGCAATTTTTGCTGTCTAACTAACTGCAGTTATTTAAATTTTTTTCTACAGATATGTTTCTTGAGTAGTCCTCTACGATTCATATGAATTTTCTCCAAATCGCTGAATTTGATTGGTTGCCATGGCAAAATATAGTGTAAATTTCGAAAAAAAAAAAAAAAAAAAAAATCTTCTGCTCAGAAGCCATATAGGGGATGAAGCTGATATTGTGCAAACATGTTGATGACAGTAGTTTCTACATAAATTTTATTCTTTTTCTTCCAATCCCATAAGAACTTTGGTTGCTATGGCGACTTATAGTTTCCATTGACTCATAATGGGAAAAGTGAAGCCATGAGGGGGATGAAGCTGATACTTAGCATACATATTACTAATTTTAACCTCTACCTAAAGTATGTTTTATATTATCATTGCCCATATGAATTTGTTGCTATGGCAACTTAAAGTTTCCATAGACTTATAATGAGGAAAGTGGACATTTGCTATTTATTTCTGTGTTACTGCAGATATTTTGACAAAAATTCACAGAAATGTTCCTGGAGTAGTCCTCTACCAGCCATATGAATTTTTCCCAATTACCCCATTTTGATTGGTTGCCATTGCAGCTGAAAGGCCAAATTTTCACTTTTTATGCACCCAAAGATCTTCTGAGAAGCCATTAATGGGGGATAAAGCTTATTTTTTTTGCATAAATGTTTGTGATATTATCCTCTACATAAATGGTGTTTTTTATTGCTGTTGTGCATGGTGTTTTGTTGCTGTAACCTCAGTGCCTCAGTGCTCAGGTGAGCGATATAGGGCCATTGGCCCTCTGGTTGATACATGTTTTTAAACAGTTTTATGGGAAAAAATGGGCCTTAAAAACTGAAAAAAATAATAATCAGGAAATAAAATAAAATACTAAAAAAGTAATTGAAAAAATAAACAAATATTAAATCAGTTTTGGCAACAAATTGAAATTTTACAAGAATTTACGTCATTGACGACGTCCGTGTCAACAATGCGTTTTCTTATTGAAATAATGATGTTCATTTTGAAAGCGAAAAAATCCCATTTTAAAGGGCCATATGATAAACAGAATCTTACACTTGTGGTCATTTCATATGAAATTTATGTAACTCGCCGAAGGCTCGTTTAATAAATTTCATATGAAATGACCACTCTTGTAAGATCCTTTATATGTAGGAGGCACTGGAATAATGCATTGCCCTACTCTGAATATATTGAGAAGATGAATTAAAATCACCTTGTGAAGTTTCTTGTGAAGTTTCATAAACTTCAAAGTTTAAAAAGCTTCGAAATCTATCCAACGGTTTGATTTCTGGAAATATTCGTTATACAACTGTTCCAGGTTCCGTTTGCAGTCCGCACCTTTACCTCATAGTTTCTTGTATATCAGGGTATTATAAAAGTTCTAAATATTGAGACATATAGTGTTGAGCAAACAGTGCAGAATCAGATCAGAAGAGCAATCTGATCAGAGGCTACACTGTCATTCCATCTGTATCTTGTAGATGCATTTCCGCATTTTAAAACCAATTTGAAAGTGTTTTTATGGTTATTATTTTAGGTATTCCAAATTTTAGAGTTTTAATGGTAAATATGAAACTAGAATTTTACTGGAAAGAGTAGCCAATTAAGGCAATAAAGTGGCCAAAATGTTCTGAAAGCAGCAATACTTATGATGGATTGAAACTATTGATTCTTACATTTTACTCCCAGAATTTTATATTGGATTGCCGCTGTTAGGACGTAATTGTGATCGGTTAGGTTCTATATAAGGAAAGCAGGAAATGAGATCCCTCCAATAGCTTTGTTTATTTTGTAGATTTAGAGTAGTTCATGGTTAGCTTTAATTACTGTTGTATTGAACAAAATGAGGCAAGACAGTTCAATAGTTGGGAGAGAAGGCTAAATTGTTATACTTACATTCTCAGTGCATTTATTGAAAAGCTCTATTCTAAACCATACGAACGTAATTTAAATTTATACTTCAATAACTTCATCGGTTTGTGTGATGTTACATGAGGTTAAGTGACGTCAAAATAAACCATGGTTTTCTTCAATCTGATTGGACATAGGCGACGTTATGACGTCATTGACACTTTTCTGCTGTTAGTAGAAAAACTGGGTATAAATGTTTTTCTGCTTCAACTGTAGCCCTAACGCAAATTTGTGGTGAATTAATAGATAGAAAAGAATGTAAATATAAGCAATGAACTTAATTTTTCTGGTGTTCATCGAAGTATAAACTATATTGGGTGGCTAGCAAACTTTACATGAACCCTTTCTGTTCTCGCTTACTTTGCATGCGACCCACTGTAGTTTATACTTCGATAAACACCAGAAAAATTCATTCCTTAAGTAATTGTTACATACGTAACTGAACAACTTATAACTGTGTCCATTTATTTTATTTCAAAGCCGCCTTCCACTGTAGGTATGTTGTGAGAGGTGTGCCAGAAAATGCTGAGGCTTTGATTTGGGTTAACTTGTTCTAAGGGAGTTTATTAGGACAGATTTCTCTACCTTAAAATCCAGTGCTGCTATGAAGTCTGCTGTGGGTATGGTGAAATGTTGTAACTTTGGAAGGGTTTTGTCATCCAGGGAAGCAAACAGGCAGTCACAAAAGTTGTTTGCCTTTGTAAAAATGGTAGAAAACATGCAGGTGTACCTAATCACCTTAAGTGTCTGAATACAGCTAATATGCTGTTCTTACATAAGATTCTAGGTTGTTCTATGATAGCAATTTTCTTGGCTGTTATTGATTCATTTCTCACTGTGGGATGGTAAAATGATTAACAAAGCCTTAAAAGTTGCTGAAATACCAAGCCGTAAATAGATAAATACAGGGTTTATTCCAGAAGCTTGTGATCTTTAATTGTTGCCTGTTGCAAGATTGTGTTTTTATCTTGCAAAAGGGAAGTTTTAACCCTTAATGCGCCAAAAATGAAAATAGTTAAATTTGCAAATAGTGTAGATCCAGATGAGGAGCCACCTCACCTGGATCTACACTGTTTACCCTCCAGACTTTGAATTCTCAATATGATATAACTTGGACGAATCATTTTTTGAAATTCTGCAGACGTAAATTGTGTCGTCTGCTTCTTGGCGCATTAAGGGTTAAGGAATTGCTGTCCATACACAGACAATATACAGTTGAATCTTGATGGCTGGCCTAGAAATCTGATAATATATTAACCTATTCCATTCGGGATACCCCTTTTGGGGTATCTGGTCAAACAGTTTGGATCCAGATCAGACCCCACAAACGTGGGGCCTGATCCCACAAACGTGGGGCCTGATCTGAAATCCAAACTGTTTGCTGCCTAGACATTATTTCTACAAGAGTTAGTTAGACCAATATTGTCAAAATATTCTTGATTTTTGATGCAGACGACAATTTCAGCACACGACAAAAAATACCCAGAATGCAATGGGTTAACCATGGTTAGCAAGAAACTCAAGTCTGAGTCTGTTATGTGCCAATTTATCCTTATAATTCTACCCATTATAACTAAAACTACATGTATATAACTAATTTTCAATGTGCAAAGGTTATTTCAGTCATCAAAATTTTACAGTAGAAAAAAATGTAAAGATTCAGTATCTTAAAGACAAGGTGACCCTACTTTGAGATAAAGTGGGTTGAAATGCAAAAAAAAAAGGAAAGTTTTATAACTTTTCATTTACTATGACATAGTGGACTGTTGGCACTTTCAGATATCAGTGTTTCGGTTGTTTTAGTTTTAACGGCTCTTTTAGACAGTATTTAGCCTATATCAAGGCGTCTTCCAGAGAGAGGGAGAAAAAGAGATGATAGGCGAGAGAAAATAAATCCAAGCCACCTAGTTCAAGCACAGTACGCCCTTACCCTACTATAATCCAAATTAGTAGAACGCCCGGCACTGAGAGTTTCCCAGCACCATCACCCGACCCGATCAGCTGCTCCTAGAGAAAAGATTGTTGTCTTTAAGAGACTACTTCAATTAAGAAGGGATGACAAATCTAAATGAAAGAGTTGTCTCCCCTCGGAACTCTACCCATTCACCTTATAGCACGATATGGTTGCATGTTGTGAAATAAGTTAACTGAAAGTGGGATAATGAGCCTCAGCTGTGTTTACCGGTATGATGGTCCTATACCAGTCAAACTCACATTCCAGTGTTCAAGCTTGCAAGAAGGTTATGACTAAAATTTTCATCATGATCCCAATGGTGTTTGGCTAATCAAAGTTTCACTGTCTGTTAATTAATCAGCCGTGCCACATAATCGTTAGGGCACCTGACTCATAAGTCAGAGGTCCTGGGTTCGATACCCGGTCTGGCCACATACTTTTGTTTCTCCTTTCGCTGATTCAAGATTCGCTGATAACTGATTCGCTGAGTCAGTTATTGGCAAAAGTATGTGCACTAAGTACTGGTTAACTGCTTAGGAGGTCTAAGCCTGCCCAGGAATAGTGTGGTTAGGTTAACTGACAGTCCCGACATGACCATAGCTGTTTACCGTGACGTTAAGCAACAAATCAATCAGTCAATGTTAATAAATCAAATACCTTATTGGCCTGTACCCTAAAAGTAAGTGCCACAACTATCCATTTATTCTGTCCTTACCAGACTGCTTCAGTAAATCACAGTAAATGTTTCTTTTCTTTTCAGATTTTCAGAGTCCACTCTTTGCTTTACACGAAAAAAAAGACGAAAAGTGCAGAATGAAACAGCTGTAAAGATGGAATCATGAAAAGAAAAGTGAAATTAAGGTCTGTATACTGTGCTTTGAAAGCTGCACAAAGAAACATTAATGGTTGAAAGTTGGTGAAAGGTTTGATCCTTTCAACAGTAATTCAGTCATATTGGGCTGATGGGAAATTGGTGAAATGATGATGATATGATCCAGAAGCTAGAATCATGAACATGGTTGGGCCACTGGATTATGAGTCCTGAACTTTAGCCCCAGGGTCAACATGACTGGATTCAAATAAGGGAACAGAAGTCCGATGGATGGATGGATGGATGACGTGATTTTACGTCCTGAATTCTTATCTGTATTTCAGTAATATCAGCAAGATGGGAGGGTGATAATGAAAGGCTGTTTGCAAGGGAACCCCAGATACAAATGGAAAGATTACTGCCTCCAGTGGGTGTTGAACCTGGACCCCCGGATCTGAAGGCCAGCCCTTAACCTACAGAGCTACCACATTTGGAACTATGGTAGCTCTGTAGGTTAAGCACAGGCGTGCTGATCTGGCGGTCCCAGGTTTGAGACTTGCTGGAGTCAATTTTATGGTGATCAGCTGCATATTCTATGGAAATTACTTTGACCTGTATGTGTTGGCCCCCATATTCATATGGGTCTGCTGTTACAGGAAAGAATTTGCTCTTCTTTGGAAGAATTTGCTGCTTCTGAGAGCAGGTTGTTTCCTTTGAGAAGTGATACAAACATCATGGAAACTTTGAGCCAAGACATGACAAAACCAACAAAGTGGTATGTGCTCCACGCAAAGACTAGGATCAGCCTGGGCATCCGCCCATTTTGACCAGAGTCTTGGCTACAGTACACGCAACGTGAAGACTTGATCTGACACGCTCTCGCCAGAAATTTTAATCTTTCCCACGAAAGTTTAGTGGGGTTTTTGCATGTGAAATGCGTGGGAGATGCGAGACACTCGCGAGATGCGTGACGTTAAACTCGCGAGAAAACAATTTCTTTTCACTAGTCCAGGGGCATATGTCGTAAAAAAGGGGTCCCGTGAACATGAATGTTAATTTTGTGCCCTTATCATAGTCACTTAGGACTGTCTTTTAGAAGGTGAAAAATGGTTGTTGCCATTTTTTCTTTCACCATTTTACCTAGAAAATGGCCTAAGTAGTGGGTGGGGTAATACTGACCCAATACAACACCCAGATGTAACAAATGAGTTGTAGAAAATGTTTCATGTTATAAGTATGCCTTTTTGAACATTCTAATACACAAAAAGCAAAATGTAGTTCTAAAATATTGGTCAACTGTCAGGATATATGGGTAACGTATATAACTGTAACCGAAAATTCGAATGACCTATGAGAATTATACCAAATCCATTGGAATGAAGTTTATTCATATGGTCTTTAATGAGCATAAGATATCACTTGACTTTGAATCATGCTCATCTTATCTTTGAAATAATTTATGAATATATTTTGAATCAGTTAGGTTGCAGTTAGCAGTGGCAATATCAGTTAGCAGTGGCAATAAATGTACCTTATTTTTTTAAGAATTCTGAAAACACTTTTGAAGAAGAGCTAATGGCGATTGAAGTCTGTATCATGTCTTAAAATGGAAAAGGTACGTGTAAGCATGAAAAGCGCTATTCTTACAGTCACTCTACTATAATAACATTACGTGTTTATCACAAAGGCACCCAGACAGTAACATTACGTAACATAACTGCAATTTACCCAAGGGATAACAAACCAGGGTCGTGTGCAATACAAGTGGGATCCTGGAGGCATTGCTTCTAATTTTATGCCTTTATCATAGTCATCAAGGGCAGGCTCTTTGAAGCTCAAAAATTGTATATTTCTGTGTTTTATCGAGAAACTGATTAACGTAGTGGGTGGGTAACAATAGCCTTTACAGCAGCCAGCTGTTACAAATGAAATGTAGAGAACAATTAAATTTATAAATATGGCTTTTTTTTAAAATATCTTGATATATAAAAACAAACTAACATTTTTTTAAAAATATAAGTTATCCGTCACGTAAGACCTGTAACGTATATCACTATAACTGAAAATAAATATAATTGAAAATAAATAATAAATTCAACAACCACGATCTGAATAGATTGCTGGAATGAATTTAGAATGTGTTGTTTTTTAATACAGACACTCTGTCTCTTCTGATTAAATCATGCCCATCTTTGAAAAAAACTTCTTGTATATTTTGAATTAGCTACATAGCATTAAGCAGTGGCATTGCCAGCTGAAGAAATGCAACTTTTTTCTTAGGAATTTCTCCTTAATTGACGACAACTGCTAACTGTAGATGATGTAGCCCTTCAGTGTAATATTAAACGCCTCATGTTAACAGATATACATCAAATCGTGAAGAAACACCAATGTTATATGTCTTTAAAGGCCCTATTGCTCTACAAACATAAAAAATTTCATCACGAGGTATCGCTGCAAGCTTCTCACCATAGTTTCTTCATTGTAAATGATCGCGATCGGCAGACTTAAAACAAATGAAACATCCACGAGTTTCACATAAAAAGGGTTTGAAAACTTATTTGGGTCATTTTAGTTGGCAACTAAAATGACCTACTTTCGAGTTCATGCCGTTGAATAAAATGGTAAAATACAATGTACAAGGGTGAGGCCTCATTCACTGTGGCGCTTTTGTTTATATTGCATCACTCAACCGGAAACCAGAATAGGAAAATCATATTTTGTTGAGCGATTTGTAGTTTTTCAAAAACCTGTTTTCCATACTTTTTGCCAGCTACTTGGATCAATTTATGCACATCAACCTACATTTTATCATCGAACGTGAAGGTTGAAAAGGTTTTCGTAATGATTTGTTTTTTGGCGTTTTTAACACTGATAGGACTATGGAGACTTTAAACTAAGATTAAATGGAGTTGTACTGTTCTTGAAAGGCAATGTAACGTAACATTACGTTACATGTTTGTAATCTATCAGGGATATGTTTTTCATTGAGAAAACTGTTTTCAAAGGCTAAATTTTCAGATGCCAGAGAACATTTAACTTATCAATAGTACTATGATGGCAAAGCTTGCTGTTTAATACACATAAGAACTCAACAAGACGCATATAGATGTTTACATCTGAAGCATGTAGAACTTTCTTAACATTTACTCTGACTTATACGACATCATAAAATTCATCATTTAAAATTACATGTGACAAGGAAAATATGTGATAGTAGGCATCTGTGATTAAAGTCTAGATTTAGAGCTGTCACAGAGGTGATAGCTATTTGCCTACCTGTGCTGTTGACCGTGCCAATCAGACAACCTACATGCAAAAGAGCCTGTCAGCTGAGGCAGTTGACAGAAGTATTGGATCAGTCGACCATTATTAACACCCTTGTTGCTATGATGTCATTTGTATTCTCATTCAACAGCCCTTTGAACAGTACTGCCCCATAAGCAAGTTTGTGTTAATCTAATTATTGCAACTTACATACTGAATTGTAATCAACGTTACGCTGTGTTGCTCCCATCGGTTACAAGGATATATTATTGTCAGTATGACACTGTAACAATGAAAAAATATGATTTTATGAGAAACAGAGTGTCTTATTATCGTTCTGTTACTGGCATGTATCGCTCATAATGTAATATTACCAAGATTTATTTGGTCAGGTAGTTCTGTACACCCCCTTTCTGTGTTCTGATACATTATCACAAGCAGCTTCATGTAACAAAAGACAAATTTAAATTCCATCATTCAACTTTCAATATTATATATATCTTCAGTTGTGGTGTTGATATTACCACCAGACTCATAAAGCTGCATTTACTTGCTGTATTTAAAATATTTGGACAAGGATCATTCAGAATAGCAGTCAGATTTAATAAATAAGAAGTTTATTTACGTGATTATTGCTGAGCAATATAGTAATATTGTCATTCAATGAAATCATTTGAAATTCAGGTATAAAGGTTAGTATCCATTACTAGTATTATTTGCTTATTTTCTATTCAGAACTAATATATTACTGTTTGAGCATATAAGATATGAGAAATTTATAAACTACTCAGTAACTGGTTGTATTCGTTACTCGTTCCGTTTTTCTTCTCTTTGTTTTGGTTATCGCGCTGCAAAGTAAAATTATGATTCAATGAATTATTAAGAACAACTGGGATTTGCTAAGATATAACTGAGCAGCAATATCCTACACCAAAATACTCTGTTATCTTTTCTTGCCATTTTGTTATGTGCTTAGAACTCTGTTGATCTCTGTCCCGCATAAAAGAAAAAAATAAAATAAAATAAATTTATTGTTAAATTAAAGGTAAGCATAGGTTTCATGCTGAACCAATTCTTTTAAGAGACTGTTGTATATAATCAGTAGGGAAAGGAAAAAATACCATGGAAATAAAAATAATCTTTGAAAAATGTTTGTGCACACATGTATTTTTATACTGCTTTGATAGCCAGTGAAAGGAATTCCTTACTTTCTTTTCCTTCTACTTATAATAAAATTGGTTGTGAGGCTGTATTCTTAAGGTCCCAGCTGGTACATTACGTAATAAACTATATACGTAGACCAGATATAGCTATGTAATAAGCTAATGTGCGACGTTTTGACCCGTGGATTGTTTCTCGACTTGGACAATAATGTTTCCCTTGGTCACGTAAACTACGTGATAGGCATATGAATGTATGTATCCTGTGTCAGCAAATGTTTGCGTTAGCTTTTTTAGATAATAGTGATAGTGTGGTTTCACTCTTCAAGGATCGGCTAATATTTCTTTGTTAGAGTCTTTCAATTTGTTCAGTTTGTACATTCAATGTACCGGATCTTTTCAATAATATTTTGAATTTCTGATTACTGGTGATGTTTAACATACCCGGCCAATACCCAATCATGTTTCACCTTTATCAAACAGACTTGATCACCTTATTTGGCACTGTTAGACAAATCAAATGCTGGTTTATGATTGCAGAATTTTTTTTTAAACAATAAATCTTTTTAGCAGTTTTTTAGCATTTTTGCTATACATACAAAGATGTCACGTATGTTACTTTCTCAAGAATCGTAAAATTTAGTAGCTGGGCAATAATATCAATAAAATGTTTGGTTTATGCTATAATAAATATGAACACAGCGAAACCTTGTGAGCGTGTTCAGAATTTGTCTGGTCTTTATTTATTACAATTTGAAATATTCTTTGCTTCGTCACGTATAAAACACACGTAATGAAGCCCTTTTACCACTTGGTGATAAGGCTGATAACTCCAAGTAAACAGTTTTCCTAAAGAACTACCAGGATATTATATCAATAATTATTCTGTGAGAGACAATAAATTAATTCAGGAAATTGTATTATAATGGACTATGTTATTAAATTCAAAGTTATTTACGTTACTACTCGTGGTAGGTAGCGATGAAAAAACAAACTTAGGCATATTTTCTAATACTTGCAGACGATTCTATAAAAAAAGAATAAAAATAAAACATAAGGAGCCTTGCATGGCGTTACATGATTTTTAACAAAAACACGCATAGGTAACGTATATAATCGATCGTTACGGCCAAAGAGTCACTAGAAAAAAATGGCAACATGTGTTTTTCCATTGTGTACCCATCACTGATTAAGATAATATATGTTGCCAAAAATTAACACGAATGTTCACGGGAACTACATATGCCCCCGGACTACACGCGAGACACGCAACTTTCGAGAGAAAGGATTAACTCCATGTAAGCTCAGGTGAGTCATCGGGGCCAAACTTAATCGCGCGTGACGCGTGTTTTCGAGTGGAAAGGATTAACGATTCCTGTCAATTTCACAGGTCATTGTGTGTTGTACAGGTAATTCATTTATATTTTTACATTGGGCCTAAAAAAAGTTGTGTGATTCCGGTTTCCCGACCGACTGGTCTTTTTTGGCGCAGACTCAAAAATTTTTAGCGGCAAAAATTACGATCGGCAATTTCCGCCATTCCGGAAATAACCGAAAGTGCCGAAAAACCGCTCATGCTATGACGCGTAAAGCATACCAGTTTGTCGCATTGTATTTAATACTGCGCAGGCTGATCCTAATATTTACTTTTCACCGTCTGATGATTCAATGTGACACATGTCCAGCCTTGTGCTCTGAGCAGCGTCCTTTGATGTCAAGGCACGAGACTGACCTATAAACGTGCTGTGTTTACCGTATTTCAACAAATGCTACCGTCTTTACATTTTATTATGGCGAAGGCCCTGAATGCGTTCAGTCACCATTGAATATGAATGTAGATATTATTATGTTTATTAGTCCGAATATTTTGAGAATTTTTCCGCGCAGCAGAATCAGTTTCGTTTTTCATTTAGATAATGTGATTTTGCCACGCAGAGTTCGGAATATAAAAACAAACTTCTCACCTCTTATTTTTCCTTCATTTTGATGCATTTTTAAAGTCCAAACACTTTGACTATTGATCCACGACGCAAAATCATATTTTCCATATTTCATGAATGAACTGATAAAGAGGATGCAGCTGTGACGTATTTTTTTAGCTGTCAAACCAACAGGTATACAAATTTGCATAATTCAGCGAGTGGATTAAGTGGACGTCAGTCACCTCTGAGACTGCCCATTTGCTAATGATTGTTGTCGCGTGCGCATTTAATGGGAACTTGACAGCTCTTACATCAGAAAGTTTATATTGGTTAATAAGTAAACTTTCGGCACGTGCCACTAGCGGCTATATCTTTGAGTTCAAAAGCTGATCGAAACACTTTGATCTTTGTGACTGTTTTGACTTGGATTGGGCTATTATCATTGGCGTCTGAGCGAAATTTTTTGTCTTTGTCATCATTCTAGAATTTGAAAGAACTCCGTTTGCTACTAACTAACCTATTAACAATATTCTATCAAACATAAGCCTCTCTAATTAACTCCCCGCATAACTGCAACAAAATTACGCTGATCATGATTGTTTATCAACCCATCCTTAATTCGTGAATGTAAATACCGTACGGTCAGACAATGCTTGCATTGAGGATGCAATCAATTAGGTTATTCAAGCACGCTTACAATGTATTAATTGAACCGTTATCAGCGCAAAAAAAAAAATACATTGCGAAATCATATGCCTTGTCTGTAAAGGTACATATACTTGTATAGAAACTTGCATTTACTGTCCCAAAATTCCACGTGTGATGCGAGAAAGTTTCTCACATACATCATTCTATGAATTTCACGCGAGATGCGAGGAATTTTCTTGCGTGGAACGTGGGGATTTTCAAACACGCGAGGAAGTTTAGTGTGAAATGCGTGAGAGTTGTGAGAGAATCTCGTGGATTTTAATCCCTTCCTCGCGATTTTGAGTGTCACGCGAGAGCATGTCTGATCAAGTCTTCACGTTGCATGTACTGTATGCACTTAAATGGTAGCTAAGGGTCTAAGCTATCTCCAGTCTGACAGCGAAGACTCAATCAGTCTAGACAGCTGCCCAGGCTGCCAAGTCTTCACTAGGGGCACATGTCACTTTGCAGGTTTTGTCATGTTGGAGGGTCCCCAAAGTGAAAATGGCAGATTTTTTTCCATGGAAGTGTTAGTATTTACCTTAAACTGTGTAAAACAAGGCAGAGTGCTCTCCTTCTAGGAGATGCCAAACCCCAGGGTAAGAAAATATTTAAAAGCTTGCAGCAAACCACAAGGAAGCCTTTCAGGTGAAGTGTGATGTACTGGATTCATGTTTATTCAAAGAAGGGAAAAATGGTGAGTAGATCTTAAAACTGATAAGGTAACTATGGTATGAGTAATATTTTTTGAGATTGAAAGGTATTTGGACCATAGATTTCCAAAAAGTATTTTAGGCTTCATTTAAAAAAAAGTCTTATACAATTCATTGACCTTTTCATTGCAAGAATTTCAACAACTTTTACCTTTCAAGCTTCTTTAGGAAATTCTGACATCAGACCCATTGGAATATTGAATGTCTGAGTTAATTGGTAAATTACTCTATAAAGAATATTCAAAAATGAACTTACCAAAGTTAGTGAAACACAACTCTGGTCTGTAACCAAAGACAAAAAAAAAAAAAAAATAGAAAAATAAAAATGAAATGGCCTTAATTACAGTTAAGGCGTTCAATTGATTTACTGCCACACTTGGCTGATACAGCATACAAAATATTATGAATTATTTAGTAGCAGGTGCTTTGCTAATAGTCTGTTACCTTATGTTCCATTTTATCCTAAATCAATCAGACTGAAGCCTATATTTACTCCAGTAACCATCCTTTGGTAAAAATTGGGACAACTTAAGGTCAGTCAGTACACTTTCAAGGGGAGTAACTCTGCCATTTTCATGTTTGCCTCCCTTCTCAATAAGAGTTGGAACTTTAAGGAAAGAATTTGCTTATCTTGGAATATAATTACATACCAAGGGGTAGATGGCCTGGTTTAGAGGTTGTAAAACTTGAGCATAATCTCAAACTCAAAATAAAGCACACTGATTGGCTGCTTCCGAGCACATGCTCAGAAGCAGCCAATCAGTGCGCTTAATCTCAAACTCAGAATAAAGCACACTGATTGGCTGCTTCCAAGCATGTGCTCGGAAGCAGCCAATCAGTGTGCTTTATTTTGAGTTTGAGAATGTACTCAAGTTTTATAATCTCTAGGCCTGATTATCATATTTGAGTTTTGCCCCTTTTCTGGCTCAGGCATTTTATATTGGTACAACCTTGTAAGAACTGAATAGGCCATACAGTTAGTTACAGATGAGGGTAGAGATGTGAGCATATTTTTTTGATAAATATTTGGTCCTTTTCCATCTTAGGCATTTTCTGTGTAGGAATCCTATCTGAAGAACCACTTGATCTAAGGTCTTTAATTTACACCTAAAGACTGAGCTGTAGATGACAAGATGAACCTCAGAATATATTTTAAAAAAATATTGGGTGGAGTTATGCCCCTTTTCTGACTTAAGCATTCAGAGAGGATAATTTTTATGTGGTCTGGGGCATAGTGTCTTAAAAACAATTGTCCAGCCATTTGCAATAATATTGCACTAAGCCTGGCATTTATCAGTTCTGTCGTGTAATCTTTGACCTATTTCTTCACCATCATTTCTGTTATTTCACCCATGTACTTATTGGCTCAAAATAACAGAAATCCTGTTGAAAGGACCATAAATCTCATTCTCCTTTATTTAGCAGCTCAATAAGGCTACAGTAAACTTGAATCGTAACAGAAGCAATGCCTCTGTCTCTGTGAAGATTTTAGTTTACTGTAGCCTTACTGATAGGCAATGCCTTTGTCTCTGTGAAGATTCTAATTTACTGTAGCCTTACTGATAGGCAATGCCTCTGTCTCTGTGAAGATTCTAGTTTTTACTGTAGTCTTACAGATCTGTCTCTGTGAAGATTCTAGTTTACTGTAGCCTTACTAATAGGCAGTGCCTCTGTTTCTGTGAAGATTCTAGTTTACTGAAGCCTTACTGATAGAGAATGTCTTTGTTTCTATGAAAATTCTAGTTTACTGTGGTCTTACTGATAGGCAGTGCCTCTTTTTCTGTGAAGATTCTAGTTTACTGTAGCCTTACTGATAAGCAATGTCTTTGTTTCTGTGAAGATTTTAGTTTACTGTAGCCTTACTGATAAGCAATGTCTTTGTTTCTGAGAAGATTTTAGTTTACTGTAGCCTTACTGATAAGCAATGTCTCTGTTTCTGTGAAGATTCTAGTTTACTGTAGCCTTACTGATAAGCAATGTCTTTGTTTCTGTGAAGATTTTAGTTTACTGTAGCCTTACTGATAAGCAATGTCTCTGTTTCTGTGAAGATTCTAGTTTACTGTAGCCTTACTGATAGGCAATGTCTCTGTCTCTGTGAAGATTCTAGTTTACTGTAGCCTTACTGATAGGCAATGTCTTTGTCTCTGTGAAGATTCTAGTTTACTGTAGCCTTACTGATAGGCAATGCCTCTGTTCTGTGAAGATTTTAGTTTACTGTAGTCTTATTGATGGGCAATGCCTCTGTTTCTGTGAAGATCCTAGCTTAGTGTAGCCATACTGATAGTTTCTGTGAAGATTCTAGCTTACTGTAGCCTTACTGATAGGCAATGCCTCTGTTTCTATGAAGATTCTAGTTAACTGTAGCCTTACTGATAGGGACAATTTCCAATAAAGTGGTTTCCGCTAGTGGAATGTAGCCTAAGGCTCGTATTGACGCTTTTCTGGTTTCACTGCCATATACGTCAATAAAATAGTTTTTCCCAGAATGCAATATTATTGATTGGCATCTTGGTACTGAGCTTGGATTCTGGTTTCAAAATGTCAGAATTTACATCCAAAATGTGACGAAAATTGGAATTTTAGACATAGTTTCTGCTGTATAAACTTTGATTTAGTCCTTTTTGGATATTATTTATTTGTGCTTTTTGGGACGAAGGTAAGTTATGGTGTTTTTGAGATGACATATTTAAGACAGCTCATTGATTCCTCCTCTGTTGGTTAAGCATTGGCACATACATTAAATACTGATTGGGCCAAAAGGAATGATACTAAGGTATTAGCATATCTTAAAAACTGCTCTCATTTTGTTTCAAGAAGGTATAAACAGTTTATGGTTATAGACTTTTTGATTTTTTGAGTTCTAATAATATACTGATGGTAGTTTAATATTGTCCATTATTTTCACAGGCAACATTTTCACAGGCAACACAAAGAATTGGTTGATAGTGATGGATAAATGACAGAGTGGTTTTACAGCCTTTTCAACAGAATTTCGGTATTATCAGACTCTGGGAATTTAATAATGAAAGGCTCTGTCTAGCACAATGAAGCAGCATTGTGGTTCGAACAGAACCTCGCTGCCGGCGGATGATTTAAGTTGGGAGCAGATACTTCGGTTGATTTATAATTAACTTAATTTACTGGTCTGGTAATGAAAAACTAAAATTTGTAAATAATAGCTTTATCAATAATAGTTGATATATACAGACCCCCCCCCCCCCTAAACTTTGAGAATGAAACACTAGAAATAGTATTTTATGGATGTATGACATGGGGTTTTAAGACTCTCTCAACATTATTTCAGTTGTTTGTAGGTATAGGCAAGCAAGCGAGATTGTTTTGAGACATTTCGTAAGAAATGTCTTGAGAAATCAGATCTTGATTGTGGCCCCTCCTGTTCAACGAATGATTCAAAGATATATCTTCGATATGTCTTCGAGCAGCCTGAATGTGCTCTGTTACACATTTGAATTTAGCACCAACCTGAGTAGGTTTGTTTGGTAGATGGATTTTGAGAGTCTCACTAATTTTATTAAATCACTAAAAAAAGATCCTTTAGCCGATTGGTCCTATCTTTGAACACACTTGGTCTTCTGGCTGAATTCCGCCTTCAACTATGCTTTTCACATACATGAGCTTCCATGTTATTTGCTTGAGTATGATGCTGAAAACGGTCCAGTGCTTGCTCAAGATTGTAAAGTTTTGATGGCATGCTCAATGTTGAGCATGAAAATGATCTCATGAAAATTGCTTAGGATTGTGACCTTGTGTGCTCAGTGTGATGCTCAATGTTGAACATGAAAATGATCTAAGGAAAATTGCTCAGGATTGTAACATTTCGTGCTCAATATCATACTCAACATTGCATGAGCATGGAAATGTTCTCAGATGTTACACTCTGGAATTCTGCTGTCTTGAGTCTGAGTACGTTAATGTCAGAAAGTTTTATAACCTCGGAGCCAGGTCTCACAGTTTGCAGTCCAGAGCTTTGGCCTTTTTGTCAGTGGTTATAGTGGCAGTTACCAGTAGGATCTGTTAATATTAAACTTTTCACCTACAAATTAAGGTGTGCTATAACCGATGCTGATTTCAGTATAAAAGTTCATTGATGTTCCTTGTGGCTTCCAGCTAGATAATTCACAGAACTGAAATGTCAATAATATAAATATTTGCAGGACAAGTGTTGACGTCAGAGCTTTCCTTTTACAGCATAATGATCTAGTTCTTCAGTTTAAATAATGATCAACAATAGTTATGAGTGGGAGCTTAACTATCATGAACCATGACATGATTACATATCAGGGCCCAGTTGTACAAAGCATCCTTAGCTTTAACAAACTCGTTAACAGGTCAACTGGTTAAGTGTTAAGTGACTTTTTATCCAACTACACTGACTTGTTTTTGCTGAAAAAATGTGAGAAACTTTTGCAACTTTTGCAGTGCAAAAGCTTCTCACATTTTTTCAACCCAAAAATATTGGTGTATTTGAGATATTAATTTTTCAAAATTTTTAACGTCTCATTAACTGACGACGTCGTTAGTTTTGAACAACTGTCCCTGGTGTCATTGCATTGTTTTGATGCATTCTAAAGGTAGGTTTACACGGTTACACATGTGTCATGCAATATTTGTCTCCGGGTAAACACCCCAAAACTATTTTCCATGACACTTTCTGTAGCATGCAACCTGTCTAATCCTCTAATGGGTGTATGACACATGTGTCTTGTGACATGTGTCACCGTGTGAACCCACCTTAAGAAGTCTTGACAAGTGAAGCAAGATTCAGTAATTGCCAGGTCATGGAAATAATCTATAAAAAGATTTTTTTTTTCAGGTCTTGCAAAGTCAGGGAATTTCATGATTGGTCACATATATTTAAACACTTGATCATAATTTAATGGTTATGATAGAAAATGTTCTTTTTCTCCATAATGGGAAAGAAAAGAATGCATCCACAAAAATACTTCCTCATTGAGGGCTGCTCTTAAAAGGAACAATTTGCTGCCACTTGGAGTAAATTCTTTTCTTAAAGAGTGACTCCATTTTTCAAGTGATACCTGTAACATGTAATAGTAAAGATATTTAAAAGGGTATGGAAAATTGTAAATTGTCAGGGAAAAATCTGAGAATTTTGAAGGGGAGGATAAGGGCTGCTTATGACACATTTGAGCCATGGCATGACAAAACCAACAAAATGGCCTGTTTTCCACAAGAAGACTCAGATCAGCCTTGGTATCCCCTAGTCTGATCAGTCTTCACTAACTACATGGAGCTAGCTTAGTCCCTTTACTACCTTTAACCACACAGCAAACATTTGATCAGACTGGGTGGCTGCCCAGGCTGATCTGAAACTTTGCTGGGTGCTTGTGCCACTTTGATGGTTTGATCGTGTCACAGCTCATTTGTGGTTTCTGTTTGTACATTGGCAGTAAATGGAGGTATGATTGAAAATTTAGCTTTGATGGATGGAGGGTTGAAATTGATTTTACTTCCCGTTCAACAGTATTTCAGTCATATCAAGATGATTGTGGGGATGATAATGAAAGGCGGTGTGCGATAGAGCCTCATTTATGGTCAGAAGAATTGCACTCCAGGTCAGTCAGGGAAATTTGATATGGAAGGATTTGAAGTCTCTACCACAAGGACCGTGAGCCAGTGCTTAACCAATCATGCTACCAAGGCATTTAGGTCAAGAATAATAAACTTCTTGTCCTGCAGAGATATTCTTGCTGCAAAACAAGGGTAATTCAACTTTATTATTTATTTATTATATAAATCAAATTATCCGATGGAATCCAGGAGGGATACATTCGCTCTGGCAATAAAAATGTGAAGTTGAATTATGAATAATTCATCAGAGGAAGATGAAAGGTGAAAGGCCTACTGTATTTACTCTAAATATTGCGACTTTCTTAAGATGCTTGAGTACAAAGCCATGTTTTCTGTCATTTTTTGAAAGGAAGACAACTTCTGTGACTGACTGTTTGGTTCCCTGTACAGAGAAAGCCTTTCTAAAGGGGGTCAACTCTTAAGGGAAAAGATTTTGCTCCTGAAGTTGACCCTATTGAGAAGGGAGGCAAAAGAGTTGCTTCCCTTGAAAGTGAACTCATACTTTTAGCCTCTTGACAGGTTGAGGTTTTATGTGCAGGCTAGTGGTCTCAAATTTTGCTTCCCTCATAATACCGTACACACACAACCAATTCATATTGCAAGCTATGATATAGAACCTTCTGTTGGTTTAGATTTGGCTCTGGAGCAGGCTTATTTGGGGTACTTTTGTCATATATTTTCCTCGTAAACACCTAGGAAGGTTTGTTGAGATGATTTTAGTACGACTAGCTCTGATTTGTTAAATACCGTATTCTACCTAATTAGCGCACATGCCCCTATAAGCGCACACCATGGCAATTTGTGAGACATAGGACTATAAATGCACATATTTTTTACTGGTTTATTCCTTTGTTTGCTTGTTTACAAGAGCTGAAAATGCAACAGAATATATCATTTTTTATTTCTAAAGCTTCTCTATGAATTTAAAGGTTAAGCATCAGAGAAAAGCTGCCTATAAGCAGCTTTTCTCTGATGCTTTACCTTTAAATTTGTTCCTTTCAATATATAATAACCTATTAAAATGTGCGCTAATAAGAAAGAAAGTTTACTACAAGTATTTGCTGCCATTTTGAAAAAGTTAAGCGCACAGGGCGCTAATAAGGTCGATTACGGTAAACAGTGTTTTCTGCATGAAGGCAGCTCTTGGATCTGAATATCGAAGAGGCCGGGCATATAAATAAGTTGGCTGCAGCCTTGACTTGAAAATAAATTGCTTCTACTTACTGCTATTGATTTCTGGGAAGACAAAATTTGATAAACAAACATCAGGAGAATTCGTCCTAAGAAAGCAAATGAAAACATTGATTTTAAATGCAAAACCTATCCTTTGCTTGTATTGGTTCTTGGTACAGTCACACTGTTGGAGTGCGGTTAAATTGCCAGTAAATGGATGCCATGACAGATATGGACACAGTGTTTGATTCCAGCTGGGATATTGTACAGTAACAGAAAAACTATAATAGATGTACCTGATTTATCTTGATAAATTCCCCCTCTCTAATAAATGCCCCACACCACACTCACTATTTCTGTGAAAAAGTGGCCGAGTTTCATCAAGATCCACCCAAATCTATTATGTTATTTTGTCTCAAAAATGCCATTTACTTGAGCAGGACTTCTAAATTGCTGAATGGCATTATATTAGATGCCTCACACCTCGCCAATCAATCTCCCCATTCCATTCCCCCACCTTTTCCCACTCCTCCCCTTCTCCACAAACAAACGACAACAAAAAAATAAATAGAAATGTATGTCGAGGGGTATATAGTTTCAGTCTTTCCGTCAGTTCATCAGTTTCTGTTAACATTTGCGAGAAAGTTTTGCGTTAAGTTTAATTATTGGATTAAACATTAATAATGTGAACTGGTTAAACTTTTTTCTGCTTGTTCTACAGCTTTAAATAACTAATGGGAACAAATATCATATTATTACAAAAATTATCAGAATATCCAGATCTTTTCATAGAGACAGTAAGACTGCTGTTGATTGATGATATATTGCAATGATGTGTAGGCATATGGTGCTTCTGACGTGCAGTGTTGTTATTTGTGTATTGTTCATCAATAAACATCAATTTTTTTGTGGTTAATTTAAATTTTTCTTATCTTTTTATTAGTTTGGAACACAACATATTTCTTTCAAAATCTAAGGTTATATATATATGTCTTCTATAAAAAATTAATGCTGAATCGAAGTAAAAAGTAATGCCTGACTTGGAGTAACGATTTATAGTTCCTAAAGCCAGGCCTACTTGAAACTCAGGTATACATTCCTTCATTAATTGTAAGGTAAAATCACAGACTTATGTGGGACATTGAACATGTGCGATTTTGTTTGTGGGACTAAATACTATGTTACCTGCTGAGTTGTTGCACTGGCCAGTTAACACTATCAGGTGGCTTTTGAGTGACATTCTGGGTGTGGCTTAATTGGAACGTCATCTATTATCATTTATGCTTTTGTAGAGTTGAGCCCCATTTTGGGGACATATGCAAACAGTGCAGGCCCATTATAGATGCCGCAGAATGTGACATTTGATCAGAGTCAGCACTGTTTGCTCAGGAATTCCTATGTAAAACACAGTGAAAGTGAAAACAGTCACCGAAAACCCCTAAAACTGGAAATGGTCTCACCCAAATAATAGAGATGGACAAGACCCCACTGGTAAATAAAAAAAGGGTATGAGTATGGATATGCGCCCATGGTTTTAGCTGCCGGATTTATTTGGGAGACAACTGTAACAATAGCCAACCAGTGAGAAAGGAGGTAAATAGTTCAAGATCAGAGTGTTCTGCCCTTGGTATACCTTAAGGGGGAGCAACTCTGCCACTTTAATTTTTACATCCCTCTTCTCTGTTTGTCAATGAATTTGCTCCCCTTTGGAAGGGCTTCTTAATCTTGAGAAGCAGACAGGAAGTCACAAGTTGTTTCCCTTTGTAAAAATGGTGGAAAAACACAGAAGTGTACTCATCCACCTGAAATATTTGCCTTAAATATTCAGACACTTTAGCTTTCTTTAAAAGTAACTTTTACATTATGGTATATGGAGGATCTTACACGAGTGGTCATTCCATATGAAATTTATGAAACGAGCCTTGGGCGAGTTTCATAAATTTCATATGAAATGACCACAAGTGTAAGATTCTGTTTATCATATTACCCTTTAAAATGGGATTTTAATGCCTTTAAACCAAAGATTATTTCAATAAGAAAACGCATTGTTGACATGGACGTTGTAAATGATGTTACGTGTACGGGCCAAAGTGTTATTACACGTGTGGTCATACGATTTTTATGACATGGCATAATCCACTGAATAACACTGACCTCATATGATAAATTATTTTAGAGGATATGATTTTTTTTAAAAAAATGCAAACCTTAACCCTGTTCAGACTTTTGAGTCTACTCCTTAATCTCAAATACTTTGAGTCTTTATGGTAACTGAATAAAATTTTATTTTCTCTCAGGTGAAAATACAATATTATGAATAGATGATATAATAGCCATAAGGATATTAATTTTGTTAAACAACTACGATTTTCAAATACAAATAAATATATAATGGTATTACACTGCTTATCATTGTCATTAAATATGGCTTTGAGCAATGATATTGCATTATAAGGTCTCTGTCAATATTTTAAATAATGTAAAATTTCTAAGTATTGGGACAGAATAGGTCTAGGCAAACAATTCAGTCTGATCAGGACCTGCACTGTTTGCCATTCTGTCTGCAGCTTTCGGACACATTACTGCATTGTATAACCAAACTGTTTCATTTTAGGACAATTACAGTAATTATTTATAGTTGCAGGTGTCCCAATTTTTTTAATGTTTATAGGTAAATACACATCTCTAGGTAAATAAAAGTTTGGGGAACAAAATTTTGGCTCATTATTTTTTCATTAAAACATAATGTTATGGGGTCTCATTAAAGTTAACTCGTGAGTGAGAGCAGTACTGGTAAGAACCCACAGCATATACTTTTTTGAAGTCACAAAACAATCTTTTTTCTCTTTCGTGACCAAAGTTAAACCTTATCTCAAGCATTGTATTTAAACCTATAAAATAGGTGTAGGTGGGTATTGTATTGTTGATTCGAGAGTAAATTCGTAAACACTTACTGTAGGGTATTCTCTTCATGGTTGAAATCGTGATATGTTTAAGATATTTATAGCAAATTAAATCCTTTACGTATAGACCCTGTATATGTGAATAAATGAGTAGTTAGCATAATTTGTTAGGGTATATATTTTGGGTAGACATTTTTTGTTATAGATTGGAATATCAAAACTTTTCAATGTACGAATAAATGGATTTGGATTACGTGAACAAAGGTAAGTTTTGTTGCTGCGTGTCACAACGTAACATATGGAAAGCTGAAAATAGAAATTGCAATTAGTTGACATTTACAGGGTTTAAAAGATAAACAGCTATATTGTCTAGGGCCAAATTCGAGCAAAATGAATGATTCAGCTATTTCCCGTCAATATGAAGTCCGATCAGTTCTTGTTTCTCAGAATGCTTGTACATTTTACAACATAACATACATCAGAAAGCTCTGTGTGAATATCTGTAATACAGTAGCATATTTTTGGTTAAAGAAACTGACAACAACTCTATTCTATTCATTATTTTGACAAAATATGACACATCTCTCATGCTTATGTCTGAAAATTAAGTCACCTATTGGACTGACTTCTCAAAGGGCTCATGCATACAAATTTAACACTTTTTAAACTGGACATATGCAAACAGTGCAGGCCCAGTTCAGATGCTGCACAATGCAGCATCTGATCAGGATCAACACTATTTCCTTACAAGAATTTCTATGGAAAATACAATAAAAGTGAAAACATTCAACAGAAACCCCTGAAACTACAATGGACTGTCATAGAAGACCAAATCCAGTTCCGGATGCTTGTTCAACTAGACCTATATTCCGCAAGCACCTCCATTGAGGAACCAGTTTTGATTGTTCCCATTGAAGGTGGTGCTTGCTGAAGGCAACTTTGTAACATTACCCTATCAAGACTGTAAACCTGTTTTAGGGACATAGGCAAACAGTGCATTATTAACCAGTTCAAAGCTGCAGAATGATCAGGGTCTACACTGTTTCCTGACAGGAATTTCTATACAAAATTGAACCTATTTACATAAAGCAGAGTTCTTCAATATCATAATTCTTGTTTCCATTGCTCTCAGAGAGCAGAACAATTTAACAAGCAGAGCATGAAATCAGCTACAGTTGGATTTATGATTTGTGATAGGTAACTCTCACTGCCTTCTGTTGAACTGATTAATATACCCTCTTACCTTAAATTAATGAGGAGCTCTGGTAGCTCAGTAAGTTAAAGCGCTGGCCTGCTGATCTAGCGGCTCTGGGTTCGAGCCCCGCTTTAGGCATGGATCTTTTCAATCGTAAATGGGGTTCCATTGCACACAGCTTTTCATTATCACCCAACATCATCATGATATGACTGAAATACTGTTAAGAAGAACGTTAAATCGCAAGTCATCCATCTTACCTTAATGGACTCATCCTTCATCTTAATAATAGAGGAAAGTCACACATTTGGAAAGGCTCTAAATGCTTTGACATCTTATTTTCTTCTTTGACATATTATCAGTTCTTTGACATTCAGTGGGACATTGACCTATGGTATTTTGAACAACTAAAAAAAAAAGCTAAATAATTCTGGCTCTCTTCTTGGGTGCAGAGTGATAATCGACAGAGGTGACAACAATATTGGGTACTGGGTAGTCTGGTAAAATGGTAGAAAAAAGGTTGTCTTATCTCTCTGTCCAGTGGGCACTTGACATCGAAATGACGTCGTTCTGATGTTGATGCGATGTCATGATGTCGCATTGACATCAGTATGACATCATTTTGACGTTATGTGCCTGCTGGGTTGGATTGGTTGCTGAGGCATTCAAATTCATTATCTCCCATCATTGCCTGGAGACCTTTGAAAGGGAGATTGGCAAATAGTGTAGACCCAGTTGAGATGCCCCAAATGTGGCAAAGAGCCAAGTTACATGGTAGGAGTCATGCCTCTAGGAGAAAGGGGCATTTTGGTTTTAGCAAAAGGCTAAGCCTACTCTGCTCAGTCTTTGCTATAATTATGGTCTGGGCTCACGGGCGGGTGTAGACACTTTGGAGGTTTGTCTTGCTCAGGATGTACACATGCATAATGAGAAATATACTTGCATGTTCTTTTTTGTACGAGTCCAGCTTGAGGCAGAATCCGGGGCTCCATTGCACACAGCTTTTATTATCACCCTTTATCTTTCTATTCTTCTTGTATAGTCTGCATGTTAGGCTTCTGAATTTATAGAAGCCCAGGTTAGAAACATGTTACAAAGATTCATCTGTCATGTATAAGCAGCACAGATACAGACTGAAAAGAAAATGTTAACATGAATCAAGCAGCAAGCTCAGCACTGCTGTTCACTGATACAGGTAGTTCATCCCATTTCAGTTTATAAACCTGAGGAGGACTCCTCTCCTAACTTATGAACACCAAACTTAAATTCTGGAAATCATTATTGGAATTCATGAAGATAGAAATACTAGAACTCGTGAAGATATAGAAGTACTTACTAGAACTTAATATGAAGATAGAAATACATACTAGAACTCATGAAGATATAGAAGTACTTACTAGAACTTAATATGAAGATAGAAATACATACTAGAACTCATGAAGATATAGAAGTACTTACTAGAACTTAATATGAAGATAGAAATACATACTAGAACTCATGAAGATAGAAACATTAACTAGAACTTTCTTAGTTAAATGTATTTTGCACTATGCTAAGACCAAGCTTTATGTCAAGCCTGGCCTTAATCCTTAAGCACCAAAAAAGCAGATGACAAAATTTATGTCTGCAAAATTAAAAGAAAAAAAGGCGTTTCATCATAGCTATATGATCATATTGAAAATTCAAAAACTACAGGGCAAACTTTGTAGATCTAGATGAGGCGGCTCTTTATGAGCCGCCTCATCAGGATCTACATTGTTTTGCAAATTTAGCTATTTTTGTCTATGGCGCTTTAAGATTTAATTCCTCACAGCCAGTGCTTAAATGTCATAAATTTACCAGTAGGCCGAATGACATGCAGTCATTTTACCAAACAGCATGAAAATTCTAATATAATTAATAAAGAAGCTGGGTTTCAGCATTCAGATGCAATCATCCCTGTATGCGAACAGTCTTATAATTCAGCATGATTAATAATTATTAACAAATCATTCTGACTATTTTCAGTCGCAAATGGATTCAAATTTAGCATATTTGGCTGTATTACGTCAGTAGAACCCTAGTTGCTACGCAATCATTGATTTATTAATACTAGTCAATGAAGTTCCTCTCTGTATAGGTTTAATTACTGGCTTCCAGCAGGACCAATATGAAGCTTTTCAGGGCTGTCAATATACGGACATGATTATGGATTAAAGTCATTGTGCCAATTACCGGTAGAGTCTCTCAGAGCATTATGTTGGCAAATCCATAAAACACCCTGTACAACCTACGTTATCAGCACGTGACATATTCTCAAAATTTTACTGTTTCATATGGTTGAGTGTTTGGAATCTTTGTGTAAATCTTAATTTTTCAAAGTTCTTCAAAAAACAACTTGGTGCATGAAAGGACAACCTAATACTACATCAAACTGGCTTCTGAAAATTTGTTGATTTTGCAAACACTTTGACAAAACATATTTTAATTCTTTAAGCACCAGAGACGAAAATAGCTAAATTTGCAAACAGCATAGATCCTGATGAGGCGGCTCATAATGAGCCGCCTTATCTAGATCTACACTGTTTGCCCTCTAGTCTTTGAATTCTCAATATGAAATGTCTTGGACAAGGCATCTTTTTAATTTTTGCAGACGTAAATTTTGTTGTCTGCTATTTGGTGCTTAAAGAGTTAACTTATGTTTTTATGTAGTTTGTCAGTGTTTCTGAAATCTACAACAGTATAGTAAGGAGGTAACTTTAATGGCAAAATACTGTCAAAGCTCCATAGCTACGTATACTTTCTGTTCACATGGATAAATTTTGTTTGTCAGTAAAATTTACCATATAAATTTAGCAAGAAAAAAACAAACAAAAAAAAATTGCATACATTTTCATTCATGAGCATAATTTTATCTTAACCAAACTCTCTTTAACACAGAAACTTTGTTCATATGTGAGAGCAAAGCTGAACAGTTCAAGTGGACAATTATTGGTACTGACCAGAGTATTTTTATGTTTGTCTATTCCATCCATATTGAGATGATGATCATAGATCTATTCTATCATGCTGTCTTGAGGCTTGGTTAATTGTCCCTATTGATTGCCTGTATTGATTCAGCTCTCTCTTCAGTAAATTCTCTTATAATCATAGCCAGTCCTAAAATCTAAGATAATAGGCTAGCTAAGATACTTTAGTACAGAAAATGTATGTCTGATTAGTACAGAAAATGTGAGCTGTAACACAACAAAACCAAAGAAGTGGCAAGTGCACCCAGTGAAGATTGAGTTCAGCCTGGGCATCAACCCGGCCTGAGCATACTATTTGGTGTGTGCATAAAGGGTAGCACTGGTAATACAATAGAACTTCAGTGGCTTGAACCCTGATGGCTCATTTACCCAGCCTGGCTAGAACTTGTTCTTGGGTCGGTAGAGGTCAGTTGAACAGAAACTAGCCCTGGATGGCTGGAACTACCTTTGGGACTAATTTTCATGGTCCTTAAAGCCTGTTCTAGCTTGCCATTGAAGTTCTGTTGTATGTTGCACACATCAGAGGGTATATCATGGAATTGTAAGATTTGCAGAGTGGCATATGTTTTTAAACAATCCATTCTTACACAGCAGTTCAGGGGGCACTAAATAGGATTTAATACAGTACTATCAAATCAACCTTATGCATGCACCCAGGGGAAATTCTGTTGTTCTGTCTATCCTTCAAATGATGTACATAATTATTGTAGCAAATTTAATATAAATTTGGACAAGAATCGGGGAACCAAAATTGTTGATTCAGACAAGATTTGCTTTTCGAAGCAGTCTTATCAAAGTGTGCACTGTTTGCAAATACCATATTAATCCTAATAAACACCCCTGCTCTAATAAAGGCCCCCTGCTTCTCTTCCGAAAATAATGTTATATTAACTTGCGTGAAATCATGTTTGCTTCTCTGAGTGAGGTAGCTCTTTGACATTGAGTCAACTCTTAAAGGAAAGAATTTGCTCCTACAGGAGCAAATTCTTTCCTCTTAGAGTTGACCCTAACTAAAATAGGGAGGCAAAAATAGTAGAGTTGCTTCCTCTGCAAGTATACCTATTCACCTTAATACTCTTTATTAGCCGCATTAGGCATTTGTTGATTTATTACACTTTAGGCTCTGAATAACTCCCCCTTCTGCAAAATGCCACATCCCCGGGGCATTTAGTAGGATTAATATGGTAGTTTCATGAAATATTTTTTCAAATAGGATATGTTCATGTTTCCCTTGCTAATTTTATTTTAGTAAACAACAGCTGTGTTGATGCAATAATTGTGAGACAGACCATGGTTAGAAACATCTTGCTAAACCCTTTGATCAAATAAGGGTGTAATTGATTAAGAAATGTCTGGAAGTAAAAAAAATGTCATGATATTGGCATTAGGCATTAAAGAACAAAAAAGTCAGATTGTTGCACAGCTTTGAATAAGTTTACTTTGTTTATATTAACAGAAAACAAAGTTTGTGGTGTTAAGTATTATATTAGGAAACTTCCACAAATAGCAATTTCATGATTTCTTGTTTCCCATTTCGTATAAAACAGTAAAAACAACCACAAAGATCATAAGCCTGAAATGACAAATGATATATAAATTTCATCTTGTTTTGAATGATTTATTTGGTACCAGTGTCGTACTGCAGTTTCCATCTTCTTTGTTTTTTTTGCCTGTCTGACTTTTAGTAACAGCAACTTTAGTCCCATTCAGGCAAGCTAAAAATATCTAACCCATTCCATTCGGGATACCCCTTTAGGGGTATCTGGGCAAACAGTTTGGATCCAGATCAGGCCACAGAAACATGTGGAGAAACATGTGGCCTGATCTGAGATCCAAACTGTTTACTGCCTAGACATTATTTCTAAGAGTTAGACCAATGTTGTCGAAATATTCTTGATTTTTGATGCAGATGACAATTTCAGCAGATGACTAAAAATACCCGGAATGCAATTGGCTAAGAATAACCTATCAGGCCGTGTCTATTTCCATGATGTATAAATGTCAACCAATGAAACTTCTGTAGAAGAGATGACTCTAGACATTGTTGTTTCATCAGAGGTCCAGTCTTGAACAGTTCACCAGAACCATACACATGTTGTGTACTGACAGGTTTGTGAAGAAACTAAGTAAGTAAGTAAAGACTTTATTTAAAGAGGGTGACAACATTTAGCATAACTAACTATAACAAAAAAGGGACTTCCAAAAATTCTTAAATGAAGATTTCTAAGATGGAGCCATGGCCTCTTCACCCATTCAGTCCAGAGGTTACAACAGTTGGTCTCAGCTGATCCCAGACTGACATACTACCAGTAATCATAAGCCGAGAGAAGTAAATTTAGAAATTTTTCAGAGGGGTGTGATTTTTTTTTTTCCTTTGTGATAGTATTCCCAGGTTGTTGATAGCATATAGTTAATTTAAGTTAGGAGACTGCAAATATACCAAACAAAAAAAGAAACACACACACTAATATTTTGATATTTTCTCGGGAATAACAAATAATTTAAAACAATAATTTATACAGTGTTACAGTTAGACAATCGGACAGTTCAATCCGAAAATTTCATTTAATTGTGTCAATTCAGTACTTTGTGACGCGTCTCTGAACAAGGCAGGGGTCAGTTTTCAATGTCACAGTCTTCAATAAGAGGCCATTGTCAGCGATTTCATTAATGCGTATTTTTATGCATTTGGAAGGTACAGATACTCATCTACGCCGTGGTGAAATCTGAGCAAGATTTGATCAGAAATACGGATTTTTAGACATTTTCTAATCATGCTTTAATAGGTAAATCAAATGGGAAAATCTTACTATGTGCGTTTCTTTTTTTGTTTGGTATATATCAAACTTGGATGACAAAAGTGACCTTATGCATATTTGACATCACTCTAAATGAATTCACTCTTTGCAGAAGAAAATTGTCTGAATGCTATTAATTGTAAGGTTTTAACTCTGTCCTTGAACAAAAAAAACGTTAAAAAGATGCATCTGTTTTGGGTGGGGGGAAATCCCCTCTTATAACCAATAAGCACACTATTTTGATTTCACCAGTTTTTGCACTGATTCAAGATTGAAATTTTCATCACATGACAGGAATTCCAAAATTGCTGCCTCTATAACTGCCATTTTGAATTTTAAACCCTTATATGTTTCTTACTTCAAGTAGATTTTCATGAAGTTTTGAAATGAATACATAGTTACTATGATTTTTTTTATAGCACATAAAACTTCTGAAAAATGAGAAAATGACAGCACAGTGTCTTGACACATGTACAGTCATGCAATGCTTTAAATGCTCTATTGTCCAGATTCAGTCAGCATGTGGTTTGTGGTTCAACTCATGCCATGTTTCAAAGGAAACTTAAGTGTACACAGAGAAAACTTATTTAATCTTTTCCTTGTTTTGTGACAAGCTTTGCTTATTTGGTTTAAACTACACGTTTTATATCCTGAAAGACTAAACTGTTTGACATTTATCTTGATTTTTTGTCAAAAATACCTGTTGTAATGAATTTGATTACATGCATTGAAGAGCCAGGCTGACTCATAAGTCAGAGGTCCTGGGTTCAAAACCTGGTCTGGCCACATACTTTCGTTTCTCCTTCCGCTGATTCAAGAAGGGCAGTTGCCAGTTAATGGCGAAAGTATGTGCACTTAGTACTGGTTAACCGCTTAGGAGGTCTAAGCCTGCCCAGGAATAGTGTGGTTAGGTTAACTGACCGTCCCGACATGACCATAGCTGTTTACCGTGGAAGTTAAGCATCAAATCAATCAATCAAAATCAATTACATGCATTGAATCCTGCAAAGGGAAGTAATGATACAATATAACACTTGCGGGTACCAAATTCTTTATACTCACAGTATTTATAGTGATCAGCAAATTTCATTTATGCCTCAACTCGCACAAAGAGGGTGTGATTATATTGCTTTGGACCAGACCATCTATAAGTTTATTAACACTTTTTGCCAGCTGTGAAACTCAACATATCACCCCTCAATTTCATTTAGGAATATATGCATGAAAAATATGTGGACTTGTATTCTTTTACTGGTCTTAATTGATGTTTGGGAGTTATGGCACTTTTTTCAGCTTCGACATTTTGTAGCATCATTTTATCTTTTGAACAAAGTGTTTGAAAACCACTAAGCTAGGATCTTTATATTTGGCATAATAATTGACATTGTTGCAGACCAAGTTTTAGATTCCCTGATTAACTTATAAGCATATTTTGCTGGATTGAGTTATGTGTCTTTCCTAGAGTATGTCCACATTTTATAAAAGAGCACCTTGTAAACAGAAATATCTGAAGAACTCCCTGAACTAAAATTCTTATTGGTTGATGACTTGATTTATATCTTTATAGCATATTTTAGAAATACTGGTATTTGAGCATCTAGAGCTGAAGTTTCTTAAGAGGCAAGCATTATATAGTTGGGGAAATGGTCACCGTTTTACAAACACAGTTTTATATAGTAATTTACAGTAATATTTGGATTTTAAGACTCATGCTGTTAATTAGGTTGAAAATTCCTTTTAACACTGTATCAGCAGTATTATTTTCATGACACACAATGTAATATGTGCATGTGAATGTGGAAAACATTAAGTGGGTGTTCAAGAAACCTTTCATTTTATGAAATGTTATAAGCCTTTTGTCTAAGAAAATTACTATCGAATTTAATGACCATTAATGTACTGCTGTCTTTGGATGGTATATTTCAAATGGTTTTGTAATATCAGTGTATATTTTATATTTTAGCTTCCTGTGCTTAAAATACTGGTAGACAGACAGACAGACAGAAGAACTTTATTGCATATAAAACTCAGGCCACTCGCAGGTGGCATAAGAGCATGCACATATAAATATACAAACATATAGCATGTAAAAATAGACATATTCAAGCATGACATATATAGATAAAAAAAAAAAAAAAAAAACTTAATTAGCACTTGAAAACTTCTTCATTATAATTTCTACAAAATTGGACAATTTGATGAGAAGTTTAACATTTTCAGTAGATAACTTCCTTAAATTTAATTACATTGGGACTTTTATAGAAATATGGTAGAGAAGTTGTACCAGTCAGTAGCATTGGTGTTTCATATTCGTGAAAGATTACGTGATGGGGGAAACACAAGTTTTGGTGGTGGTGGTGGTGGGGGGGGGGGGGGGGGGGGGGGGGGGGGGGGGAGCTGTCCTGTTTTCAGAGAGCTTAATTACATGTATGAAAGGATGGTAAACACTCTAAATACTGAGACAGATAGGCCCAAGCAAACAGCATTTGCCATTCCATCTGGCATCATTTGGATGCATTACTGCATAAACTCATTAAACTGTTCTATTTATAGGACAGTTATGGAAATTATTTGGGTGTCCCAATTTTTAGAATTTTTGCCATAAAAAAAGGGCTATCTGGTTGGTGAAGGAGTCAGCACTGAAGTTGGTTAAAGATATCTGATGGGAAAGCACAAGTTAGTTGAGCTATCCTATAAGCTGACAGTTATTATTTCCTCAGTGTGCTTGTTCTTTGTGTTTGAGGTTCATCCTGATTTAGATAGCCTGACTGTAGAGAAGAAATACGACCAGCAGTAACTGTTCTCAAATTGACGGCATCATTAAGTCACAGCATTCTGCCATTCTTGACTTAAAATTTAGAGTTCCACGTGACTTTAGAGTTCTACGGAACACATTTATGTGCAGTTTGCCAATAGCACTGAAGATACAGATCTTTTTTGGATAACTTTCAGGTTCTCAATAAAATGTAATGATTGGCCAGTCAATAGAAGCACTGCAACAAGATGGTTTAAATCAGAATGAACAGAAGCACAGTGTATAAGCGGACAGTCACCAAATCGGAAGTGACAATTGACTGTACACCCTAAAATCATTAGTGCGACATAAACAACTTGTGAGGCGAAATGGTCAAAAGCAGGTAAGTCCTTATTGAATTTTTTCTTTTAGATGCGGTTTTCGATTATCGGGGAGAGAATTAGATGTACTTCACCTGTAGCATTGTCAGTTTGACATATCACCACCCAGTCTCTGTGTAAAAATCAAGTTTTCCTGCTTAATCACCAGTTTTGCTTTATCTTCTGTTGATCGACACGGACAATCGGGGTTAAAAAGACTAGAATTATGGCACCATTTCTGTTAAAACCAACATAACATCATTGCTACATCTTTATCCTGTGATATCCAATAGCTGAATCCATCGAAACATTACTGTAAACAAATATATTGCCTCCTGAATCGCACACGTTCGTCTCATTCGACTGTCCGACTAGTGACAACTGTACCTAATCATTAGCGACATATCAAGAAACAAAAACTGTCCGACTAGTGAATGTATTTTCACATTCATGACGATCATTTTCAACAAATGCTTGAAAAAGGTAATAAAAATATCGTTTTGGATGCTTTCACTGGGGTCATCATTTTGGGAGAAGGCTATCAAGCATTTCTTGATAAAAATTGATCATATGGCTAAATTTTTCTCTGTCAACATTTCAATCAAAATTGTGACCTAGCCGCGTACCGCTTTTGTGATGCGCTACTGGTTTTCAGAAATTCGCATTTTCCGTCTTCAGGTACCTTTTAAGCCACCATCAATGCAATAAAAAGTAAAGAAAGCCACATGTTTGTTTCTTTGTTTGTTAGCGGTCGGGTGCACAGTTAAGGTCATGACGAGCCAGTTAACTGTTCATATACAAGCTTAGGCTATCTAAGCAAGTGAAACGAATAACAGGTAAGTTCTTCTCCGACAGTAAATGACAAGTACCGTTGGTTATAACCGCACATATTCAGGTATATTTCTGTAGGCACATTAAGCTGTTTCCCAAGAGATGGGGAATTAGGAAAGACAGACAGGGTAGATGTGAAATAAAAAAAAACACACAAAAAGCACGCACTAAAAAACTAACCCCCCCCCCCCCCTGATGCAAGCACACGTCCTCGTCCTACATTGTAATTTAGGTTAGGGAGAGCAAAGAGGATGTAGAAGGGTAGTATAGGGTATCAATGTAGATCTAGTTGACAATATTGTGCCGTTTTGTAAAATATGTTTTCATATCTTTTAAGCTGCTAGTCTGACCATTGTAATTAGTTTCGCCTGTTGGAAAACACATTCAAAGTACATTTTCTTTACACAGAAAAATTCAGAAACACTCTCAGTATTTCCAGTTTAGTTCGAATCTTACGAATAAATCATTGAGCCTGCCATGCTAATCTGTGTAAATTTATGGTATATATAAACAGCATACTGGACTTCTGAAGACAAACTCAATCCAGTAGAAGTTCTTACCCTCCCTCGTCGTTATATTTCGATAAAGAATATATAAGTAAAAATATTTACTAACACATTTTCTGCTCAATAAGACTTACAAGAAAATCGTCGCTAGTCGTTCAACACCATTTTTTGTTTTTGTCACTAGTTGGACAGTCGAATGAGACGAATGTGTGCGATTCAGGAGGCAATATATTTGTTTACAGTAATGTTTCGATGGATTCAGCTATTGGATATCACAGGATAAAGATGTAGCGATGATTTTATTTCGGTTTTAACAGAAATGATGTCATAATTCTAGTCTTTTTAATCCCGGTTGTCTGTGTTGATCGACAGAAGATAAAGCAAAACTGGTGATTAAGCAGGAAAACTTGATTTTTACAGAGATTGGGTGGTGATATGTCAAACTGACAATGCTACAGGTGAAGTACATCCAATTCTCTCCCCGATGTCGAAAACCGCATCTAAAAGAACAAATCCGATATGGACTTACCTGCTTTTGACCGTTTCACCTCACATTCAGTTGTTTATGTCGCACTAATGATTTTAGGGTGTACAGTCAATTGTCGCTTCCGATTTGGTGACTGTCCGCTTATACACTGAGAAGGATTACTTATGGTCAACAGTATTTCTGTCATACTGAGCCAATGGAAGGTGATAATGAAAGGCTGTGTGGAGTTAGCCCTGTTTAGGGTGCATTGCATTAATTACCCTAATGTGCTTATTTTAAGTATTGGGACACTTAAAATAATGAATTTTCCATTTGCCCGACAAATGGAAAATTTATTATTTTCAGGTGTCCCAATATATACCCACATTACGATATGCCTCAAATGGGATTCAGACATTGGCCACTTCAGCTTAGCAGGCCAGCCCTTCACCCACCAAGCTACTGGGGTCATTACTGGTAGTTGAAGAGAAATAAGAAAAACTGTCTCAGAATTATTATAAAATCTGTCATTATCTGAAGCTCTATGCTAAGTAAAGCTATAAGACAATCTAAGAACCCACTAATTTCTGTCTTTACTGTATCGATTTCCTCTTCTGATGTTGGTAATATATACCATATTTGCCCTAAATGTTTGAATATCTAAGATGGAATGACTTGGCAATTTTAAGTCCTTTTTAACAGTATTTGAGTCATATCAGGTTGGTGGAAGGGTGATTATGAAAGGCGTTCCGTAAAGAAGTGCCATATAGTTCGAACAAAATCTTGCCTACAGCACAACTCAAACTAAATATTGGAGCTAACAGTATAACAGTAAAGACCCAGATCAGAATGGGAACAGCTGCACTTTTTGCCAGTGCTGATACATTTAATGTGAATGGTAACTTTTCAGGGAAAGCAACTCTGCCATTTTCAGTTTTGCATCCTTTCTAAATAAGGGTCAACTCTTACTGAAAAGACTTTGCTCCTAAGGGAGCAAATTCTTTCCATTAAGAGTTGACCTCTTTAGAAAAGGCTTTATCATCCATCGAAGCATACAGGAAGTCATGTAAGTGGTCTCCCTTTGAAAAGTGGCATAAAACATGGAGGCATACCCATAAACAGTAAAAATGAGCCGCGACGCGAGAAAACCAACAATGCGGATGTGCGGACAGTGCAGACTCAGATCAGCCTGGGCATCCGCCCAGTCTGATCAGAGTCTTCGCTGTCCGCATGGAGGTAGCTTAAACCCTTAGCTACCTTTTAAGCGCTGAGCTGAGAGTCTGATCAGACTGGGCGGATGCCCAGGCCAATCTGAGTTTGCCTTAGGCGCACAACCACATTGTTGGTTTTGTCATGTCGCGGCTCAAATGTTCAAACATTTGGGGTCAGTACAGAAGACTGCTGAAAGCTTTCAAGATGGCTTGGTCAGATAGCAGTAATTAAAGAAATCCAGAGAGAAATAAATATGAGTGAATCAAGCTTTTATGTGGACTGAGTGCAATCAAAAAAGTGCACAGACATCACAACTAGAGAAATGCACAGAGCAGTCATTATGGACAGCCATTACCAAAACAAGGAGTGGCGGTAAGTTAGTGGATAACATGCTAGACTATCAATCCAGGGATCCGAAGATAGATCACCAACTTCTCTGGTCTTTCAGATGAGACTTAAAGGGCAGGTCCCATCTCTGTATGACCTGGTTGGTGGTGGGACGTTAAAACCCCAAAACCCCAGTTCACTCACTTACCAATACGAGTCTTGCTATATGAATTTCTGAAATCTGTAATCTGATTGTCTCTGATCAAAGTGGGAATTCTTACCTTCGGCAAGACAGTTCCGGAAATGCCACTGCTCGAAGTGGGAATACGGACAAAGTGAGAATAAATAGTTGTTAGGGTGTTTAACAAATATATGATTGCATTTATTTGTTTGATATGGTCATTTAGCCGTAACTTAAAAATTTCTGAGTATGAAAAAAAACATAATTTTGTCAAAGTAATATTTTCCTTTTCAAAAGGCACATGCACATCTACATATTTCTGCAACATAATTATGTACAAAGTTTCAAATCAACAGCTCAAAACTGTAGAAAGATACGATTATAAGAATTTGACATCCTGTAATAGCCATTCCCGAACAACTTCTAAGTTTAAAAAGACCATAATTTTGTTAACAATACAGATTCCTAATTTAAAAGCCAACTCCCTGTTACTCGTATCAAATAAAATCAAGGAATGGCGTATAGGTGAGACCCTAGCATGGGAAGGGTGCTCTAAAAAAAGAGACAGAGTGCAACATCCTTCTACACCAGGCATTTTTAATGAATAGAAAATCGTGGTTAGTTAGGTTTTATAACCCACTGAACTGAGGTTGTGCTATTGTATTGACTAGAGCAATGAACTAAGAATTAAGCTTGTTTCTGAAAATAGTATATGGTGGTAAATAAACACAGATGAGAAATTGATTTTTAACCAATTTATTCTGATACAAACTCCACAGGGTAATGAAAGGAAAATTGCCTTCCTAGTTCAGTATATTTCCTCCCGCTGTTGTCTATTGAAGCTGTTTTGCGGAGGCTGAGTTCCGTCAGGATCAATACTTGACACATTTCCTATGGCAAGCCATTTCTTACATGACGTAAATGGCCGTTGAAACATAATGGTTTAATTTTCTTTCCTGTTGAATGCAGTAAGAGATTTTGTCCGTGTAATTGTTATGAGCAATTAGATTCATGTTGTAAAGGTGACAGCTGCTTGTTTAATATGAAGTTTGAGGGACGATCAGAAAATATGGAAGACATAAGGTTTAACTTCAGGTAATCGAGTACACTTTCAGAGGCATAAACTGTGCGTTCGACATTAGGGTGTCGCACCCACAGTTGATGCCTCTGAAAGTGTACCCGATTACCTGAAGTTACACCGCACTGATGTTGATTACAATGTCATACTGAGATTGTGTGGCTAAGTGGGATAGAACTAGAACAGCAGGTCTCATTGCTGAAATTTATGACATCAGGGCTGGAAAATTCCACTCGTCCACTTGCCGTGACGAGTGGCTCTTGCTGGAGGACGAGTGAATTGTTTTACTTTTCCCAGTGTAAATTATTGAAATTATCATATCTTTGGTCATGTAGGACTAGTGAAAATTTCAAGGATTTTCCAGTCCTGGACATAATTATTGATTTTCAGGATTGCATTTGTCAGGGAAAAACCTCTGGAAAAATGAAATTTTCCAGGTCAGGGAAAAGTCAGGGAATTTGGTGGTTGGTCAGGGAAATTGAAAAGCACTTAAAAAGTCAGGAAAATGAAAAGTACAGTCCACCCTCAATATCTCGAACATTGATATTACATGTATATAGAAGAATTTGGTTTGGGACACATTTCCTATTGATATTTACATTTCAGCTCCTTTTATCTCAAACTAAAGCTATCTCAAAGTAATTTTTCTGGAACCAAAAAATTTACTTTGAGATATCGGTAGTTTGGGATAAACTTTGACTTCGATATATCGAGAGTTTACTGTAATACCAACCGCAGTCTTCAAAAATTATTCTTAACTTCATGTTTTTCAAATTTTATCAGCTTGGCCTAGCCTGGATCATTTTGAATATTCTTTGTAATGTACACCAAGCATTTCAAAGCACAAAAGGCAAATTTGACAACAAAAGTGGACCTGCAGAGAGACTTTAGTTACCATTCATACAATGATTGTGCTGTTAGGCTGGTGATTTAGGAGTTGACCAGATAATTTGTTGGCATGCACTGATTAAATTTATTGATTTTGTCAGGCTTTTATGGATTTTAATTAAATTTGCAGCGAAATGAAATATTGGGACAGATGATAGTGGGTTTGCATCCTTTTCAGCAGTATTTCAGTCATATCAGGACAATCGGAGAGCAATAATGAAGAGCTCTGTGCAGTGATGTCTGATTGGGTTCAGGCACAATCTTGCTTCCAGCTGGACTTCAACCTGACGCAGAATCAGAAGAGCTCTGTATATGAGCAGCAACACAAGAAAAACAACAAAGTGGCTGTGCACCCAGCGCATACTTAGTTCAGTCTGAGCATCTGCCAAGTCTGATCAGACCCTTTGCTAAGCGCTTAAAGGGTAGCTAAGGGTCTAAGCTACCTCCATGCGGACAGCGAAGACTATGATCCGATTTGGCGGATGCCCAGGCTGACCTGAGTCTGTGCTGGGAGCATAACCACTTTGTTGGTTTTGTTGTGTCGCCGCTCATATGAAACACTCTGTTACACAGATATTTCTGTTGAATGACTCTGGAGTGCCTTAGAAACAGTAAGGAGCAGTCTGATCGGAGTCTACACTATTTGCCAATCTGGACACATGGCTTAATTGTAGGGTATTTGAATATTGTATTGTGCTTTAATATTGGGACAGCTGAAAATAATTAATTTTCCATTTGGAACAAATGGAAAATTAATGGTATTAGGTGATCCAGTACTTTTAAGCACTTAAAGTATTATATTTATTGTACTTTCTTATGGTGTTTCCTGTATTCAGGGTATTGTTTTGGGTGCATGATGTTTCATCTAAAGTCATTTTGTCTAAAGGACAGTTCATTAAAGGACATTTCTTTAAAGATGAATTTTTGTCTAAAAGACATTTCATCTAAAGGGAAAATTGTTGAATGTGGCATTAGGTCTAAAACTTTCTTTGGATGTGACATTTCGTCGAAATATTTTACAGAAAATATTTAGACGAAATGTTGTACTTGATTACATATTCAGGGGAAACAACTCTGCCATTTTCGTTTTTTTGTCGCACCTGCTTTAGCAAGGTGCTAAAGCAAGGTGCGATATAGGCGTTCGGTTTTCCGTCCGTCATTCCGTCCGGCCGTCCGTCAGTCTGTTCACATTTACGTCAACCCTGGCGTTAAATATTAATTTTTCCAAAACCACTGCACCCATGGTTCTCAAATTTTATATGGATCATGACCAGACTGCAAGACCTCAGAAAATTAAAAATCAGCCGGGTCCAGAATCCAAGATGGCCGCCATTGCAACAAATTTCCGTTCACATTAATTTTACGTTAACCCTGGCGTTAAATTCTATTAAATTAAAAACCACTGTACCCATTGTTCTTAAATTTTATATGGAGCATGACCAGACTGCAAGACCTCAGAATGATAAAAATCAGCCAGGTCGAGAATCCAAGATGGCCGACATTGCAACAAATTTCCGTTCACATTAATTTTACGTTAACTCTGGTGTTAAATTTTATTTAATGAAAACCGGATCATGACCGGACTGCAAGACCTCAGAATGATAAAAATCAGCCGGGTCTAGAATCCAAGATGGCCACCATTGCAACAAATTTCCGTTCACATTAATTTTACATTAACCCTGGGGTTAAATTCTATTAAATTAAAAACCACTGTACCCATTGTTCTTAAATTTTACATGGAGCATGACCAGACTGCGAGACCTCAGAATGATAAAAATCAGCCAGGTCGAGAATCCAAGATGGCCGACATTGCAACAAATTTCCGTTCACATTAATTTTACGTTAATTCTGGCGTTAAATTTTATTTAATGAAAAACCGCTGCACCTATTGTTCTCAAAGTCCATATATATGGAGCATGACCAGACTGCAAGACTTCAGAATGATAAAATTCAGCCAGGTCAAGAATCCAAGATGGCCGCCATTGCAACAAAAAAGCGCTCACATTTACATTAACCCTGGCGTTAAGGTCTATATTTAATTAATTTCTCCAAAACCACTGCACCCATGGTTCTCAATTTTTATATTGAGCATGACCAGACTGCAATGCTTCAGAAAGATCAACTTCAGCCAGGTCAAGAATCCAAGATGTTTGCCATTGCAACAAAAAACATTCACATTTACGTTTACCCTGGTGTTAATGTCTGTTCAATTAATTTTTCCAAAACCTTTGCACCCATAGTTTTCAAATTTCATATAAAGGTACAATTCAGCCAGGTCCAGAATCCAAGATGGCTGCCTTTACTAAAAATGGCGAAAACAACAAAATCAGCGTCTATTTCAGAACCACTTGGTATATTTGGTTGAAATATTGCATGGAACATCAGTGGGCCATGACCCTGCTACTGTGGAAGTGCAATGCAGGTGCGACATAGGATTCCCCGGAATTCTTGTTTCCCTTCTCATTAAATTTTAAGGGTCAACTCTCAAAGGAAAGCACAATCATGCTCCTTTAGAAGTAAATAATTTACTTTATGATTAGACGCCTTCTGGTTTTGTTGTGCAGGGATGCAGATAGGAAGCAAAAAAAAAAAAAATTGCATCTCCCTTTGCTTAGACCCTTAGCTACCCCTTTAAGCACACTCAGCAAAGACTCTGATCAGACTAGGCAGATACCCAGGCTGATCTAAGTCTTTGTTATGCACTCATGCTTTGTCATGTCATGGCACATTTGAACAAGTCAGTTTTGCACAGACTGAAAAGTTTTTTCCTGTTTGCTCAAGTGATTTTTTTCCAGCGTTTTGTCAATATTGAAGTATGTGAGGTTTGAATACAACATATTGTAAATAAACCATAATATGATGTATATTAAATGAACCATAAAGTCATAAATAGGTTATATAGGTGACAAATGTGTTAGCATGTTTTACTAAAACATATTATGAAAAGCAGTAATTACGCCAATTTTCCATGGAGGAACACATTAGTCAGTTTCCAGCACATTTTGTATACTTCCTTTGTAAGTGCATGGCATAAGTATAGCATCAAGAAGGAGTTTGGGCTTGGAAAACAGGCTTTAAGCCTAATTTTTGCACAGTCTGAATGAGATTATGAGTTAGGGCATGCCTCTGTTGATGCATGCTGACTGCAGTGAATAATAATTTGGGTATATACATTACTCTTTTGTTTGATCGTGTTTGGTTTAATGGCCCTCTTCAATGGTATTTCAGTCTTGCGGAGAGAGGGAGAAAGAGATTGGTGAGTGACAAAAGTCCAAACAGCCTCTATTAGCCCACTCCTACTGAAAGGACACCATGCAGACCCAGCCGGGCCGGGTAGCGCAATCGGTAGGGCACCTGACTCGTAAGTCAGAGGTCCTGGGTTCGAATCCCGGTCTGGCCACATACTTTCGTTTCTCCTTCCGCTGATTCAAGAAGGGCAGTTGTCAGTTACTGGCGAAAGTATGTGCACTTAGTACTGGTTAACCGCTTAGGAGGTCTAAGCCTGCCCAGGAATAGTGTGGTTAGGTTAACTGACCGTCCCGACATGACCTTAGTTGTTTACCGTGGACGTTAAGCATCAAATCAACCAACCAACCATGCAGACCCTTGCTTTATGGTAAGCAAACTTGAAGGTCACCCCTGACACCTAAAGTTTCACAGCACCACCACTTCACCTTACCATCAGTATTAATGTCAGTATACCATATCATTTCAGGTGAAGTGTTGGTAGATGGATGTGTTGCTGAGGTACCGGCGTGAGGCCGAGAGCCCAGACGCCCCTGCCCCCAAAGTCCAGGATGCAGGAATGACCCAGCCATCTAGTGATGCCAGTTCAGGGGGCAGTACTGGAGGAGATGTAACAGGGGCCAGCACTACCGAGGCAGCTAAGACAGGCTTTGCCAAAGTTGAAGACATGGTTATGGAACAAATTCACAAATGTACTTACTTTCTGTCTTTGTATAGATGAAAGTCCCACTTTCTGTTTGTTCCTGAAAAATAACGGAGGCGAGGCTCTGGAGGGGCCAAGCCCCATTACTTTCCAGGAATGGACAGATAAGAGGACTTTCTCCTACTTAAAATACACCTCAACAAAAAGACTATGTAAGTTAAAAGGCAATTTGTTTTTAACGAGAAAAATTATCTGAAAGTTATCCTCAAACCCCTCCTTATCTGGAGCTCTTGTTTTTGGAAGGTGTACATCAGTTCCATGGAACCTGTGAAATGCAAACCCTCCAAAAGACACCCCAACTTTCTAAAATTATTTACTTATGCCATCTTCGCAAACCAAGGGTACTAAGTCCACTATTGGAGGATTGCCTATTAGCAAATTGGATTTGCCACAGTGTTGCCTCTTGGGTGCAGCGAGTTGTTCCCCTTGGTGCATGTTATTTTCAGACCAATCAGAAGATCCATGATTGCTAAACACTTCACATAATTGTTCAAAAACACTGATGAACTGGTTAAATCCTGACCATCTCCTCTATTTTGGTAATTGCTATATGCTCATGGTAAACAATATTTTTCTATCCTCAAGGGTGCCTTTTATGTAGAAAATGTTTTGTTAGGGATAATTTGATCGGGATTCGATGGAAGTTGCTTGCATCCAATGAAATTGTACAGTTGAGGATTCGGTTTAGAAATAGGCTTTCAGCCAAAGGTTCATAAGGAACAAAGTAGACTAAGTACCCTTGGCTTACCCATGATATGCAAGTGATCTCTTGTCCATTAAATAGTAAGGTATTTTCATTTAATATTGCTGACAGAATCTGAGTTTCAGAAAACTGCTAATCTCCTGGAAGTAATTCTAGGATTCCATATTTTTAAATTCCCATATTTAGAAAATCCTATGTTAGGTATATGGGAAATATCAAAATTTTACCAAAAAAACTAAAAATTTGGCTTATCTGGAATTTAATCTTACACAAGAGAACTAGAACAATTTTCACATTCAGCAACAAAAGCATTATCTACTGACAATTTCTAGATATTAGGTGTCTAGGGAGCATATTATATTGACTCTGATCTGTAATTTTCACAATGTTCACGCTAGGGACATGATGAGACAAACAAGTAGAGTTCATCGATATTTATTCAACTCCTACACAATCGGCAAACGGCAAACTAAATGAAAAGCTGGGAGATCAATCTGTGGCAATGTTATCTAGAAATGTGATGATTTTATTTCTTTTTCTCTTTTGTCAGTATGTCTCAAAGTTGACACTGATAAAATAGGGTTAAAGAATCCATATTGCAAGATGCATATAGCCAGAGAGGCACCATGGTCGAGTGGCTAGAGACACTTGGTTGTGGTGCAGAAGGAAGGTCGTGAGTTCGAATTTTGGCTGGGTCAACTCATGGCTGGGAAAATCTCTCTACACTCATTAGTAAATGGATATCTTTTTCAAATCAGAGAAGGATAAGGCAGGGAAAGGAGAGGGATGGGCTCCGCCTTTTATATGCTGTGCCTAAGATACAGTGGGTCTCTAACCTCCACTGCCTCTATGGCCATTAGGCTATGGGAAACCTTAAACTTTACCTTTTATAGTCGGTAAGAAAGAAGTTTATTCTAAGTATTTGGCCTTGTTGTAAGTCAGTGTGACCAATATTTCATGGTTCAGTGATCTACATCACTTTATCAAGGGTTTGCTTCATCCTTGGGATAATGGTACATTCCAACATAGTGATCTTAATTAATACATCTTAATCAGTGTTACATAATTATTTCACTGTTAAGGGACTTTTCCTCATGTCAAGCTTTTTATAATGGAGTTGATTTACATTCTGACAAAGCCGTGATCCAATACTGATTAGATAACTGTAAAGTACAGTTGACTCTCGGTATCTCCAAGTGGAAGTTCATTTCAAACTACTGATTTCTCAAAGTAAATTTTCTGGTCCCAGAAAACTTACTTTGAGATACCAGTAGTTTGAGTTAATGTGAAGTGAAGAATAAGTGAATACATGTAATGTGAAGAATAAAAGAGAATGTGTCTAAACTATATTCTTATACCCTGTTTAGACTAGAATTTTAATCCGAATCGAATCCGAATTCGTTTCGAATTAACTGTTTACACTAGCAAATCTAATTCGAATTAAAAACTAATGCGGAGTAAACTAATCCTACAGAGTACCTTGGATCGAATCCGAATTAACCTTTACTTCGGATTAAAAGTCTTGTCTAAACAGCGAACCGAAGCGAATCCGCATTAAAATTCATTTTTGTACTGACCTCGGACATGTTTAGGTCATGTTAACATTTGAGCATGCTGCATAATTTTCTTTACTGCGAAGTAACTTGCTCCGAATCGAAAACGGTTTAGTCTAAACAGACAAGTGGGTTCGTTTCGGATTACCTTATTGCGGAGCAATCTGTTCCGAATCGAAACAGGTATCGTCTAAACAGAGTATAAGATGAAGAGGGTACTTTGAGATATCAGGAATTGAGATATAGGGAGTCAACTATATATGAGCCGCGACGGTTGTGCACCCAGCGCAGACTCTGATCAGCCTGGGCATCCGCCTAGTCCAATCAGACTCTTTGCTAAGCGCTTAAAGGGTAGCTAAGGGTCTAAGTTACCGCTATGCGCATAGCGAAGATTGTGATCAGACTGGGCGAATGCCCTGGCTGATCTGAGTCTGCGCTGGGCACACATCCACATTGTTGGTTTTCTCGTGTCGCAGCTCATATTGCAAACTCAGTGCTTTGACCTTATATCTCCAGCACTGCTTATAAAGTCTTCTTCATTAATTTGCAATCAGCCTCATTATCTTATCAAGTCATTTGCTTAATGCAGATTGACCTGTCTTATATGACTTACCACTATCCTCCAGAGAGTATTGTTAATACATGTATGTCAGTTGATCACTCATTCTAAAAGGGTCAAAATATGTCAGAGTGACTTAACAACCCTGACACGGATTAAAAATAAGGTGATAGAGAAAAGTAATAATTTTCAATCAACAGTACCTCTACCAGGTAATCATATTTTTAGCTCACCTGAGCCAGCGGCTCCGGGGGAGCTTATAGGATGGTAAGGCTCCGGCGTCCGTCGTCCGTCCGTCGTACGTCGTCCGTCGTCCGTCCACACTTTCAAACGACTTCTCCTCTGAAACCGGTGGGACCTTAGGAAAGAAAAGTTGTTCAAATGGTCCTGGTCACATGACCAACATGGCCGCCATGCCCATATATGGTAAAAACCTGAAAAAATCTTCTTCTCAAGAACCAATAGGTCAATGGCCTTGAAACTTGGTATGTAGCATTGGGTACACGAGTACTACCAAGATTGTTCAAATTATGACCTTGGGTTGACCTTGACCTTTTTTACGGTAAGGTCAAATTTGCTTCCTTATGCTTTTATATGGCAAAATGCTGCAACATAAGATATCTTGGAAACTGTTGAAGATTTTGGCCTAAAAATTGGTACATACAGTCATCTTAATGACTACATGAAGATTTATGAGTACAAGAGGTCAAGGTCATTCTTTGACCTTCGACCCAGAACTCTCATATTTTGACAATATCAAACAATCTCCTCAAAAACAACTAGGCCAATTGTAACCAAATTTCATATAGGTCCTCCAGGGGTTGAGGGAATGAAAATTTGTTCATACAGTCCAGGTCACATGACCAACATGGCCACCACGCCCATATATGGTAAAAACCTTTAAAAATCTTCTTCTCCAGAACCAGTTGACCGATGGCCTTGAAACTCAGTATGTAGCATTGGGTACTCAAGTACTATAAAGATTGTTCAAATTATAACCTTGGGTTGACCTTGACCTTTTTTACGGCAAGGTCAAATATCGGAAAATGCTAGAACATGAGATTTCATGGTATGTTTTGAAGATTTTGGCCTAAAAATTGGCATATACAATCATCTTAATGAGTACATGAAGATTTGTGAGTACAAGAGGTCAAGGTCATTCTTTGACCTTTGACCCAGAAATCTCAAATTTTTGACAATTTCAAACAATCGGCTCTAAAACCACTGGGCCAATTGAAACCAAATTTCATATAGAGCCTCGAGGGGTTGAGGGAATGTAAAAATTTTCTTACGGTCTTGGACACATGACCAACATGGCCGCCACGCCCATATATGGTAAATACCTTTAAAAATCTTCTTCTCCAGAACCAATTGACCGATGGCCTTGAGACTTTGTATGTAGCATTGGGTACTTGAGTACTATCAAGATTGTTCAAATGATGACCTTGTGTTGACCTTGACCTTTTACAGTAAGGTCAAATATGGGAAAATGGTAGAACATAAGATTTCATGGCAAGTTTTGAAGATTTTGGCCTAAAAAATTGGTATATACAGTTGTCTTAATGAGTTCATGAAAAATTATGAGTACAAGAGGTCAAGGTCATTTTATTACCTTCGATCCAGATTGCTCATATTTTGACATTTTCAACCATTTCCTCAAAAGCCAAAGGGCCAATTGTGAACACATTTCATATAAAGCCTCCAGGTGTTGGTTGAATGAAAATTTGTTCAAACGGTCCAGGTCACATGATCAACTTGGCCGCCATTACCACTTATGATATAAATCTTTAATATATTTTTCTTCTCCAGAACCAATACACCTATGGCCTTGAAACTTGGTAAATAGCATGGAGTACTAGAGTACCACCAAGACTGTTCAAATGGTGACCTTGGGTTGACCTTGACCTTTTTTGCGGCATGGTCAAATATGGGAAAATGCTAGAACATAAGATTTCATGGAAAGTCTGAAGATTTTGGCCTAAAAATGGTATATATGGTTGTCTTAATGAGTACATGAAGAGTTATGAGTACAAGTGGTCATGGTCATTCTTTGACTTTTGACCCAAAACTCATATTTTGACAATGTCAGACATGATAAGTAAAAGCCACCTTGCAAATTGTTCAGGTGAGCGATTCAGGGCCTCATGGCCCTCTTGTTGTGTTTTCGATACAAATACATTAAACACTGTATGTCCAAATATTTTATGTTGCATCTTTTAGAAGGCTCTGATTGATGTGTTTTATGAAAAATTAATTTAAACTAAAATTACTTTGCTATAATCATCAAAGGCATTCGCATCTTAGCTCAGGATTAATGATACATACTGTCAGGCTAAAAAAGGAGAGCCCTGATCCATTTTCTCAGAATTTATTACTATTTATTAATGCTATAAGCATCCTTTTGATGTGTCACAGCTGGAATACCGTAAAAAAATTATAAAAAAACTAGACAATCACTAAAGGTGATGAATGCCCCCGCCATATGCCTCACTAGATGAATTATGTGTTAAAACATATTTGTGTGAAGTTACATCAAAATCTGTCAATAAATAAAGGTGCTACAGGGATGACTGAGTTTTTCTTAAAAATAGCAACTGTGACCTTGACCTTGGACCTGGGGTGCTGAAGCGGCAATTTATTCAAGATATTGTTATACTTAACATTTATGTGAAGTTACATCAAAATCGATCTATAAATGAAATCGCTGGAGCAATGCTCTAGTTTTTCTGAAAATAGCAACTGTGACCTTGACCTTCATCCTACCAAACTGAAACGCAAAGTTGTTCGAGGTACTGTCATCCCCAATAAAGCTGTGATGTAATACCAAAATTGGTTAATTAATGAGGCCGCTAGAGCGACGATAAAAGGTGAGATTGTATTTAAGCTATTGAAATATGGTCAAAATATGTATGTAATTCAAGGGGACATAATTCTGCAATAAAGACCTGGCTGAAAGTTCTGTTTCCTTTATGCACATGTTCAATGCATGTCTGAACTGTGTTGCAAGTTTCAAATCCCTACATCAAATACTATTGGAGGAGTTGCAGAGACAAGAACAGTACTACAAAGTGTGAAATATGGTCAAAATATGCATGTCATTCAAGGGGATGTAATTCTGCCATAATGACCTGGATCAAAGTTCTGTTTCCTTTATGCACATGTTAAATGCATGTCTGAACTGTGTTACAAGTTTCAAATCCCTACATCAAATACAATTGGAGGAGTTGCAGAGACAAGAACAGTACTACAAAGTGTGAAATATGGTCAAAATATGCATGTCATTCAAGGGGATGTTATTCTGCCATTATGACCTGGATCAAAGTTCTGTTTTCTTTATGCACATGTTCAATGCATGTCTGAACTGTGTTGCGAGTTTCAAATCCCTACATTAAATACTGTAGGAGGAGTTGCGGTGACAAGAACAGTACTCAAATGTGAAATATGATTAAAATATGTATATTATTCAAGGGGACATAATTCTGCAATCAAGACATTAATCAAAGTTCTGTTTCCTTTATGCACATGTTCAATGCATGTCTGAACTGTGTTGCAAGTTTCAACTCCCTATATTAAATACTGTAGGAGGAGTTGCGGAGACAAGAACAGTACTCAAATGTGAAATATGGTCATAATATGTATATTATTCAAGGGGACATAATTCTGCAATAAAGACCTGAATCAAAGTTATGTTTCCTTTATGCACATGTTCAATGCATGTCTGAACTGTGTTGCAAGTTTCAACTCCCTGCATCGAATACTGTAGGAGGAGTTGCGGAGACAAGAACAGTACTACAAAGTGTGACGGACGTACGTACGTACGGACGGACAAAGGCAAAACTATATGCCCCTCCCCACTTCGTGGCGGGGGCATAAAAATGGGACACAAAAAATTATTACCGTTATTGTCCTCAACATGGAACAGTTTGGTTTTACAATGCAGTCATGAGTCTAAACAAGGCAAATGGAATGGCAAACATTGTAGACCCTGATCAGACTGCTCCTTAGGAGCAGTCTGATCTGGGTCTGCACTGTTTGCTCAGCATGTCTGTTCTACGACGTAAAATTTTACGGTAATTGTTCTGTCCTTTAAACTTGACAGACTGGAGTTGTGATCTATCATGGTAATAAATTGGTATGGTTAGGACAAGCCGACAGTGCAAATGAAATTATTCCGATTGAAGTTTCTATGGCAACAAGACCTTTAATAGTGTTAGGCAGTAAAGGCCAAAGTTGAATGGATTTGTAGAATACACTGGACATTTGAAATTTTGTCAAAAGAGAGGAAAAGGCGATAAATATTTGTACACAGACGGAAATGATGTATTATAATTTCGAGAGAACAAATCCCCAATTTGTACCTTGTAGACCCTAAATGATTAAGGACAAGAGAAAAGGCTGGTGGTTATAGCAGCATGCTCAAAGAGCAAAAATATGAGATCTGATCAGAACATTTGTGTGGTCTGATCCAAGGGTTCCAAGATCAAACCTCCAATAATCAGTGACATAAAACAAAACTCGGAGACTACAGTTCAGACGTTTCTTGTGTTAAGTAATACAGGTACTTTTAGCTAGCTTCCTTTTCTCTGCAAAAACCACCCTCAAAAATGCATAAACTTGGCTGTGTTAGGGAGATGGCTGTAATGAGTAGATCATCCAGAACTGGCTCTTTATAGGGAGGTGTCTTCTACTGAGAAGTTATTGTTCATGGAAACTACATCTCCTTGGGTGTGACTGTATAATGATTGAGTTCTTGTTCATGCCAGTCTTGTCTGACTACCATATTAATCCTCAAAAATTCCCCGGCTCTAGTAAGTGCCCCCTGATTCTTTTCCAAAAATAATGTTATATTGCATGAATTCCTGTTTGCTTCTCTGATAGCTTTTGAACTGGGGTTGACCCCCACCTCTACTAGGAAGGGAGGCAAAAATAGTAGTGTTACTTCCTCTGAAGGTACAGTCAGTCACCTAAATACTGTATATTAGAGGTATTTTGGCAGTGGCTGGTTAACTACAATTTAGGCTCTATATAAAAAACCTATTGGTAAAATGCAAGGATAAATATGGTATATGGATATTTCCTTTCTAATCAGTGCCGATCTTGGTCTGTGTTGATATTTTATTTTCCTTCATTTTCAGTGCCAATCTGGGCCCTAATCTTGATCTGTGCTGGGGCCCTGCTGATCCTTGTTTGCTGCACATATTGTATATGTAAAAGATGCTGCTGCAAGAAAAGAAAGAAGAAGGAGGGGAAGAAGGGGCTGAAAGGCATTGTGGGATTGGAGGATGTCAAGATCCTGGGGCATTCCATGATGAAGGAAAAGGTATTACCATAATGTGCTGAATCATTGGGTTACCTAAAATGATTAATTTTCCATTTGTTCCAAATGGAAAATGGAACATAAATGATTTTTGGTGTCCCAAACTTTCGGCACATTATGGTGAATTAGATATTAGCCAAAATTTACACATTAGCAAGGAATTTTATGGAAAAAAAAAAAAAAGAAAAAAGATAGTTCAACAAGGAAAATTTGCCAAAATATAGAAAGCAAGCTTGATGTATTGAGTTACTACCATATAATATTTTATAAATAAAATTTTGTAAACTAAAATGTATAAATGAACAGAAACTCATATTTGAGCTACGACATGACAAAACTGACAAAGTGGCATGTGTGCTACACAAAGACTCCGATCAGCCTGGGCATCTGCCCAGTCTGATCAGAGTCTTTGCTGTCTGCATGGAGGAAGCTTAGACACCTAGCTACCTTTTAAGTGCACAGCAGACTGGGCAGTCTGGCAGACTGGACTGATCTTAGTCTTTGCTGGGCATGCATGCCAAATTGTTGGTTTTTCTCGTATCATAATCATTTTGCCCATGTAGTGAGATTTTTTCATGTATGGTATAATTTCTATGACAGGTTCAACCTGATCTTGAAGAGCTAGATGTAAATATGGAGGACAATGAAGACAATGAGAGTACAAAATCAGAAGTGAAACTTGGAAAACTACAGTTCTCCATGGACTATGATTTTCAGAAAGGAGAGGTATGCTAGTTCATATTGTCTATGCCCATGGGCATAGCAAATCCAGTGATCAAGGGTGACCTGATGTGATCTTAGCATGCTATCATATTGTTCCTTATGGTAAAGAGCTTCATTTACCATGGGGCTATTCATGTAGATGCAATGGGCGGTTATATGAAATACTGCAGAACTGCATGCAGTTCTACCAGATAGCACAGTATACTGCAAGGTACAAAAGGATGGATTAATTTTGGTTTTATGGTATTTGCAACAGTTTCTGGAAGTTACATTTATGCCAGAGGGAATTCAGTCAAAAAAAATATGATTCAGTTGGTCAAACAAACCGTTGGGTTGATACAAATAATTACTTGAAATTAAGATATTCAATTATTATGCGAAAACAGATTGCTTTTTACAGTTAGAAATTTCATTACCTTTATTGAATGCCAGGCCAGTATGAAATATCAGAACTTTTTCTGTCCCCATCTACCATATTAATCCTTATAAACACCCCCTGCTCTAATAAATACCCCCTGCTTCTTTTCCGAAAATAATGTTATATACAAATACTTTATTAATGCAATAAGCCATATGGCCCATGAGCATATATACATGTACATACATATCTCATTTAGTTAACATACAGGATAGCAAGCATAACAAGCATATACAACAATATGGAAAAGTATAATACCTATAGTTACAATAAAGCGTATGCTATGATTAGAATTGTACTTATGGGAGAGGTGCACCTAAAGACGAAGGTAACGGGAGAAAAGAGAATAAGATGAGATGTGTACAAAGACAGAAATATCCAAACAATAATAGCAGTGAGAAATGTAATACCACGGTACATATTATAATAAGCCACCTTTGAAATATATATGTCAGAGGTTCTTTTGGCAAGTGATTCCATATACACTTGCATGAATTCCTGTTTGCTTCTCTGGATAGGAAGCTGTTTGAAATGGGGTCTACTCTTTATGGAAGGAATTTTCTCCAGGCACCTTTAATACTGTTTATTACAGTTATTTTGGCAGTAGCTGAGTTCCTACAATATAGGCTCTAAAAAAAGCCCCTCTATTGTAAAATGTAATGCCGTGAGGCATTTAATAGGATTAATATGGTATGTTTATGGCTGTATCTTTATTTCAGTTGTCAGTTGGTGTGATACAAGCAGCAGATCTCCCGGGTATGGACATGTCCGGGACGTCGGACCCCTATGTGAAAGTCTACCTCTTACCTGATAAAAAGAAGAAATACGAGACCAAAGTTCACAGAAAAACTCTCAACCCGGTCTTCAATGAAACATTTATATTTAAGGTATAGATTTGAGTATATCTGAACATGTGAGCCGCGACGTGACAAAACCAACAATGTGGTCATGCGCCCAGCGCAGACTCAGATCAGCCTGGGCACTTGCCCAGTCTGATCAGACTCTTTGCTAAGCACTTAAAGGGTAGCCAAGGGACTAAGCTACCTTCATGCGAACAGCGAAGACTCTGATCAGACTGGGCAGATGCCCAGGCTGATCTGATTCTGCGCTGGACGCACGACCACATTGTTGGTTTTCTCGTGTCACGGCTCATGTACTTTATACATTCATGTATAAAACAGGGTTTTCCCTTGTCTAGAATGATTCCAAATATCTAAATCAGACATATGAAATTCTGCTATAAGATGATTTTTTTCCTTTCTAAAACAATCCTGAAAATCTAGATCCATCTTATAAGATGGATCTAGATTTTTGGGATTGTTTTGGAAGAGAAAAACCTATCTCTTTTAACCAAAGCAATATGGTACATATAGAGCACCTTACATGAGTTCTCATGTATTATATGGGGCCCCGCCAGACGAAGTCTGCAGAGGCCCTTTAGTAATCACCTTGTCCGTCTGTCTGTCCATCCGTCCGTCTGTCCATCCATCAGCTTTTTCTGTCCGGGCCATAACTCTGAAACCTTCTGAGATATTTTCTCAAACCTTTGTACAAATATAAAGCGTCATCAGACAATGTGCAGAGAACAAGAACCTTATCTGCATCTACATTTTTTTATGAAATTACTCCCCTTTGTAATTTCAAGTATGGAAATTGTGTTCGGTCCATAACTCTGAAACCGTTTGAGATATTTTCTTGAAACTTGGTACAAATATAAAGCATCATCAGACAATATGCAGAGAACAAGAACCATAAGTCCATTTACATTTATTATGGAATTATGCCTCTTTGTAACTTTAAGTTTGGAAATCATGTCCGCGCTATATCTCTGACACCATTTAAGATCTTTTCAGGAAACTTTATACAAGTATAAAGCATCATCAGATGATGTGCAGAGAACAAGAACCGTTTCATTAAACTTGGTACAGATATAAAGCATCATCAGACGATAAGCAGAGAACAAGAACTGTAACTCCACCTACATTTTTGATAGAATTATGCCTCTTTGTAATTTCAAGTATGGAAATTGTGTCCGGTCAAAAACTCTGAAACTGTTTGAGATATTTTCTTGAAACTTGGTACAAATATAAAGCATTATCAGACGATGTGCAGAGAACAAGAACCATAACTCCATCTACATTTATTATGGAATTATGCTTTTTTGTAATTTTAAGTTTGGAAATCATGTCCGCTCTATAACTCTGACACCATTTAAGATCTTTTCAGGAAACTTTGTACAAGTATAAAGCATCATCAGATGATGTGCAGAGAACAAGAACCGTAACTCCACCTGCATTTTTTATGGAATTATGCCCTGAGCTTTTTAGTATGGAAATCGTGTCTGTTCTATAACTTTAAAACCCTCAAAGATATTTACATGAATTCTTTGTACAAATATAAAGCATCATCAGATGATGTGCAGAGAATAAGAATCATAACTCCATCTACATTTTTATACCCGGCCACACGTTAGTGGCGGGGTATTATGTTTTCCCGCTGGCTGTCCGCGTGTCCGTCTGTCCGTCGTCCGTCTGTCCCTCCGTCCGTCCGTGAGCACTTCGTTTCCGTTCGATAACTTGAGTATTTTTAACCGATTTTCTTCAAACTTGTCATATGCATTGGTCTTGGGAAGATCTCGGTTGGGATTGTTGGTGGGCAAAGTTCGATATCTTCTGATGGAGTTATTGCCCTTGGCATGGTCTTAAAAATAATTTTCGGTCTGTAGTTCCTTTACAGTATGAAATATCTTGATGAAATTTCACAGAAATGATCAAAGTAACATAAGCTCTCTGTTACAAGCAGAATTTTGTCCACCTGGGTTATCTGCCCCTGCCCATGGGCTATATACATGTATTAAATAATGAAAAAATAGTGTATAAAATCAGAGTCGAAAGGGATTTCTCTGAAACTTGTTTCAAATTATCATATTAAAATAAGCTCTTTGTCATGATCAAAATTTTGTCCCCCAGTGGTTATCTGCCCCTGAACAAGCTGTATACATAATATGAAATCATGAAAAAATCTATATAAAATCAGATTTTCAGTATATCTTGATGAAATTTCATAGAAATGATTGCAATAACATAAGCTTGCTCTTTGTCAGGATCAAAATTTTGTCCCCCAGTGGTTTTCTGCCCCTGACACAAGCTGTATACATAAATGAAATCATGAAAAAATCTATATAAAATCAGATTTTCAGTATATCTTGATGAAATTTCATAGAAATGATTGAAATAACATAAGCTTTCTGTTACAACACATTATCAAGGTAATATGAGTTTCATGTCATGATAATAAATATGTATAAAAGATAAAAGAAAGGCTATTGGTTTGCAGTGGTGGGGTATTACACAGTCGTTTACGATGCTTTTATTTACAGAGTTATGCCCCTTTGTAATTTGCCATATAGAAATCATGTCCGCTCCATAACCCTAAAACTGTTGAAGATACTTTCACAAAACTTGATACATCATCAGACAATATGCAGAGAACAGGAACCGTAACTCAGCCTATATTTTTTACAGAATTTGCCCCTTTGTAATTTTGTGTATGGAAATTGTGTCTACTCTGTAGCTTTAAAATGGCAAAAGATACTTTCACAGAAGTTGTTACAAATATAAAGCATATCAGACAATCTGCAGGGTATAAAAATTGTAACTCCCATCTACATTTTTACAAAATTATGCCACCTATTCTAACACAGTGCACCTATAGAAGCAATGGAAAGTTTCTGTGTTTTATTCTGCAACAATTCACTGTCTAGGAGCGTGTGAGTCTAATTGCTGACGTCACTTGCATTACTGACGTAATTTTGTGACGTTTTGAGACGTTAGACGGTGTAACGTTTCTTTTTCTTTCTAAAATCGCCATAAAAACGTACATTTGCCTTAGATACAGTTAAGAATATTGGCGGGAGCATGAACGCGCTGGCAGGAAGGTTGGGAGAGTTTGAACGAAAAGAATACTGTTTCAGCATTTTTGAGTGTTAGAATCGAAATAATTCAGCTCTAGTATTGAATTGTTGAGTAATAATTCACTGTTCGTTGGTCAGTTGAAAGTAGATATATCACTCGCGCTCCGCGCTCGTGATATGATCTACTTTACAACTGACCTCCAAACAGTGAATTATTACTCAACAATTCACTGCTAGAGCTGATCTATTTCTTAAGTAATTTTTAGTATAGAAACTGTAGCCAGCCTACAAGTTTAAAACTGAAAGGTTTTATTGTTATTTCCAGTTAGTGACATATGACTTAAATGCCATCAATAGTCCCATATAAAGGCGGGGCCCTATTAGTTAACATGTTTCTAGTTGAATTTATTAAACAAGTTGGGGAAAAAGAAAAGATGCGAGGCTATGCCGAGCATCTTATCGGTTTCCCCAACGAGTTTAATAAATTCAGTAATACAGGAACAAGAATGCAAGATTCTGTTTATCATATGATACTAAAATTGCATTTTATTAGCAAATTTTGCACTAAAATGTCACGACTTCGCCATTAGAAAACGCGACGTTTTTGTGGACTTCAAAGTATAACGTTACGACGTAATTTGCATATTTATCAACTGGTTGATTATCGTTTTTAATGCATGGCTTTATTACACTCTCAAATGCGACTTCATATGATAAAAAATCTGTATATCCAGTGGTGCCTTTTTTTTAAAAAGAAAAAGAAACTGGTTAATTTGAGAGACAGTTTGCAATCAAATTCAAATTGTCATTGTCTCAGCACAAGAAGTTCATGCAAATTATTTTATGAATTGATTGAACTTAGAATTTGTGATGCTCACAATTATTTTCTTCTGATCAAAATTTGATATTTTAAACTTTGTGACTCTTTCAAAGGTCAGGTCAATGAATTTTCATGTTATCATCAACTGATTTTCACTGATAGAATTTCTTAATACATCAGTAACCAAACTTACATGACTAAGAGCTTATAGGCTCTGACAGAAACAGCAAATTGAAATATTTCCTCTTGTTCTGTCAGTAATCTTATATGCTTATTGTCTTATCAAAATCTTTTCCCAAGAGCTGCCCCTTTCAAAAAGGTTGCCTTACATTCCCAGCAGGCACAAGACATCATAATGATGCTGTACTGACGTCGATGCGACATAATGATGTCGCATCAACATCAGTGCAGCATCATTCCGACGTCGTGCTCGCTGGGTTTCAGGCAGCAAAAACTGAAACCAGTCTGTGAATTCATGCAGTCTTTCCAAAGCCTTCATTTTGTGCTTATAGATTCTTTAGGTCTATACAAATGAACAGCATTTTTGCTGTTTCCAGTTGCATTATGCAACTTCTTTTGCATGATGTAGCGTATTTAATTAATTTGTGCCTGATTTACGTCTCTAATAGTAACACATTGTTTTGAGAAATGTATTATCAATAAACTAATGTATTGTTTTTGTCTCTGTTTTCCTGTTCATTAGGTGCCCTACGCAGAAGTTGCATCAAAGACTTTAGTATTCGCAGTGTATGATTTTGACCGGTTTTCAAAACATGACCAAATTGGACAGGTTCAGCTGGCATTGAACTCTGTGGATTTAGGTCAGACAATTGAGGAATGGCGGGACTTGGCGAGCCCAGAGAATGATGCTGAAAAGGTAGGGATTGTGTTTGCTGTACTAGTTCAAATCTGATTAACAAACATTCGATAACTACATCATGTTATAACTTGAAAGCAGAAAGGTGATTAATAAATCACTGCTATTACATATTGATACAGATTTCTTCTATGATAATCACTTTTTGTGCATGAATTATAAGGACTTAATGCAGCATTTTACCTGTGTCAGTATTAGCCATGTCATGACAAACCATGCTTTGGGTTTGATATTTCCATGACATTTTGTTTTGTTGAAAACTATTTTGTTGAGATGACAATTTGTTGAATATAATAGTTTGTTGAAAAGACATTCAGTCTAATATAACTTTTTGCCAAATGCAACACTTCATCAACGTTTAGTCAAATTTTGTTGAAAATGGAGGCGACATCCACTTCATATTTATATTTGCAAAGCTAAATTGTGAAAAATTACACTTCGAGGAACAGTGGACATGATCACTAAACTAGAAATGTTCCGGTCACAACACAATGTCACCATCAGTTGCAAAAACAGTACTTATACATTGAGTAAATATAAGTTAAGTTTTTCTGTGAAAATGCCTTGCTACAAATTGCAACGAAACTAAATTCAACATGACATTGACCAAGTGTTGTATCATTGAAATGTAATGTTGAGTAAATAGCTGCTTCGATGAAATATATTTTTGCAAAATTGTATGCATCTGCTTTTGACGTGTCAGACTTGTAGGGTGGCATACTCGCATATGCCATAAGACAGCTTTCATCAGAAATAAGACATGTATTGTCATTAAAAGTTTTTAGCTTGCCTGTATGAAAGTACAGAGAGCTGTTGTTGTCACTTGAGGGCATCCGCGTTGGCGTGGGCATGGGCGTCATACTTTAAAGTTTTACATTAAAATTTTATTTATGTGATGGGAAAGGCACTGCAGGCGAGCTATCCTGTACGGGGACAGGTCTTGTTTAATTGGAAATTTAAATAAAAAAGGTTTGACCTAAAATGAAGAATTTGATCAGACTGAGATGACTTTTCTTTCATATGTTTGCTATTTACAGGAAAACAAACTGGGCGATATTTGTTTCTCACTGCGGTATGTACCAACTGCAGGCAAGTTGACAGTTGTTGTGTTGGAAGCCAAAAATCTGAAAAAGATGGATGTTGGAGGATTATCAGGTAAAAGAAATTCAGCAGAACATTTTTTAGCTCATCTGCACGAAAGTTCAGGAAGAGCTATTGTTGTCACCACGGCGTCGGCGTCCGCGTCAGCGTCGGCGTTCGGATTGGATGTTTTGGTTAAAGTTTTTTAAAGACCTATATCTCCTTAACCCATGGATGGATTCTTTTGATACTTGCACTGTAGTTAGATATTGGTCTAAAGTTTAACAGGGTACCACCCCCACCCCACTCAGTGACCTTGATGTCAAGGTCATGGACTTAGAAAATTGGGAGTTTTTTTGGACTGGATGTTTTGGTTAAAGTTTTATAAAGCCCAATACCTCCCTAACCCATGGATGGATTCCTTTGATACTTGCACTGAAGATAGATATTGGTCTTAAGTTTTCGATGGTACTACCCCCACCCCCCTCAGTGACCTTGATGTCAAGGTCGTGGACTTAGAAAATTGTCTTTTTATTGATTGGATGTTTTGGTTAAAGTTTTTTAAAGACATATATCTCCTTAACCCATTGATGAATTCTTTTTATATTTGCGGTGTAGTTAGATATTAGTCCAAAGTTTTACAGCATACTACCCCAACCCCGCTCAGTGACCTTGATGTCAAGGTCAGGGACTTAGCAAATTTGGTCTTTATTAAAGTTTTCTAATTGCATACTGATTCATAATGCTTGGCAGAGATTTAGTTTACCCTTGAACTGATGTTAGACACTTTTTTGAGTTTTTATAAAACACTTTATACTTACCCCTCTACCCCACTGGATGACCTTGAAGTTAAGGTCTTTGACTTTGAAATTTGGTTAAAGTTTTATATTTATGAAGACATAATTTCACAGTGCCATGATGGACTCAGTTGATACTTATACTTGGACTGGTGTTAGATAATGGTTCAAGGTTTGATATATCCTAGCCCCCCACCCCTATCCCCACTCCCACCCCCACCCCTATCTGCTTAGTTCTTTGACCTGAAGCTCATGGACTTTGAAATTTCATATGGATTTTTTTTTATTTTAATTTTATTTCAAGACATATCTGAGATAGCTTTTGTTTATAAATGTTTGTCATATTGGACATGCTTGCCTAAAGTTTTGTGCATAGCAGTTCACACCACCATAGCGACTTTGTGATGGGCAAGCACCTATTCAGGCGAGCTATGCTGTCAGGCGACAGCTCTTGTTTAGTTTACTACAAAGAAATCTAACATGAAATCTGGCCCCGAGGTTATAAAACTTGAGTACATTCTCAAACTCAAAATAAAGCACACTGATTGGCTGCTTCCGAGCATGTTCTCGGAAGCAGCCAATCAGTGTGCTTTATTTTGAGTTTGAGAATGTACTCAATTTTTATAACTGCTGGGCCAGATAATCAGGGGATGTATCAGTTCACAGGGCTCTTCTTTCCTTTTAACTAACAGTATTTATTCAGTTATGATATTCAAGTTTTCCACCTTTCAGAACAACCCAGACTTCTAGATCCCTCATGTTAGATGGCTCTTAATATTGGGGTTGTTCTGGAAGGGAAAATTACATTTTACAGCAGAATTACACAAGACTGATTTACATATTGGGAGTAATTTTGGAAGGAGAATCCTCTTCCCCATATTGTAACTGAATAAATAGGTATATGAGCTATCACAAAAGACTTAGAGAATCTTACTTGAGTGCTTGTGTATTATTGAATCCATTAAACAAGTTAGGGAAAAAGAAATGATGCAAGGATATGCTGAGCATCTTATCGCTTTTCCCCAACAAGCTTGATAAATTCAGTGATACAGGAGCACGAATGCAAGATTCTATTTATCATATGATACTAAAATCACATTTTATTAGCAAATGTTACACTAAAACTTCACAATTTCGCCATTAGAAAACTCAAGGTTTTTATGGACGTCAAAACATAATGTTATGACGTAATTTGCTTATATATTCCACTAGTTGATTATCGTTTTAAATGCATGTTTTAATAACCCTTTCAGATGCGACATCATATGATAAAAGTTGTTTTCTGTTTTGAAAAAATGCATGAAAATTCTGCAGCTGAAGGTGAATCTGTTCAGTTTAAGTATTAAATTTGGCTGAATCTTTTAACAGAAATTATGAAAACATATTACATTTTAACAGTGTTTGTAGCCCTTGTTCATACAATAAACTAATATTTTACTAGTTTTACACACATGATAATAAGATGTTGACATTTTTGTTTCAGAGTGGATGTTTCACATACATGTTGATGAAATCTTTTATGTGCCTTTGTTCCAGAAAAAAAAGTCAGAAGAAATAAAAAACAATACTGTTAAGCTTCTAAAACATATTTTTTCCCCACTTTGTCAAATAAACATTAACAATTTTGTATAATTCTATAAGTGAACAAAGTACTTGCATTCTAATGTATTTTCATCCTCTGTCCTTTGAAAGTCTGGGCCCGGTTGTTCAAAGCATGGCTAGCTTAACAAGGTCATTAGTCCGGGATTTGATAAGTCTCCTACAACATGTACACATAAAATCCAGTGTGCTTGTTTTTTTTTCTTGTTTTTTTTTCTGTTTTATGCTGAAAAAGTAAGAGGAGCTTTTGCACTATAAAAGCTTTTCACATTTTTATGGCAAAAGGTGGCAGTGTTTTTGCAGATACTACATACGAATATTTAACGTCTCTTTAACTAACAATATCTTTAGTTTTGAACATCTGGGCCCAGACTATGAATAAAATAATTCATGCACTCCTGATGACTGTTAAGATGAGCAATTAGTGTGTTTTATACTGCCACACACTATGTCAGAGCTCTAGATAAGAGGGCGTATTTGATGATAATTAAGGATAATTTTTCTTATTTCTCATCGAAACCATATGTTGTGACCCCTCATCTGAACCGTCTCGTCGAGACGGTTCAGATGAGGGGTCATAACATATGTTTTTATGCAGAATTAACAAAAATTATCACTAATTATCACCAAATACGCCCTCTTATCTAGAGCTCTGCTATGTACAATATTATTTTTCATTTAATTGTATAGGAGATTGGGTTTTGCCTTACTGTATTGTTCTTATGTCTGTGGAATCTAAGTTCATGGTTTTGCAATTTCTGACATCTTCAGGAGTATAGAAGTTCATGGATTTATTATCTTACTATTGATCATGTTTACTGATATTTATGTTCCCACACTTGTGCTGAAGGCTAAAATCATGAACACAAATATAGTATGTGGTGTTAACTGGTTAAAAAAATAAAATAAAAAAAAAACACGAATATAAAAACAATAACATAATTAAATTAAGTGTAAAGATTTTTAAGAATTGTCCATTGCAAATACAGCTTTCTGATTTTTTCAAGGGCAAGTGAATGGTTAAGTGTAAGTGCAGCTCCAAAGTACTGATACTTATTAATTACAGTCTAATATGAGCCGCGACATGAGAAAACCAACAATGTGGTTGTGCGCCCAGCGAAGACTCAGAGCAGCCTGGGCAGCCGCGCAATTTTATCAGACTCTTTGTTAAGTGCTCAAAGTGTAGCTAAGGGTCTAAGCTACCCTTATGCGGACAGCGAAGACTCTGATCAGACTGGGCGGATGCCCAGGCTGATCTGAGTCTGCGCTGTCCGCACAACCACTTTGTTGGTTTTCTCGTGTCGCGGCTCATATATAGTTTACATCTTAATAGCATACACATAATTGCAAATGTTTCCAGTTGGTCAAGATCTTTTTTTTTTGTATGTTGCACACTTGGAATACATTGGCTAACTAATCTCTTGTCTTTATTTGTACAGATGAGTTAAGATTGTCCGGTCATTTGTGATTATCAAATGTCTGTTCTTGTATGTAACCCAAGTAGAAATTAGAAATGTTTTCCAATATTTACATTCTTGGTGTATTTACTGAAAAGCCCTATAGTAAACCATTGGAACGTAATGTAGTTTACATTCCAATAATTACATTGAGACACGCGACGTCAATGACGTCAAAATAAACAATGGCTGTCTACAACCTGATTGGACTTCAGCAACATCATGACGTCATGCCTGCCGTTCTGCTGTTAGCAGAAAAAACTGCGTGTACATGTTTTACTGCTTCATTTTTTGCGCTTATAGAAGATTTTTCATGAAAGATTTGATTGAAACGAATGTAAATATAAGCAATGAACTTAATTTTTCTGATGTTTATCGAAGTGTAAACTACATTGGGTCACTAGCAAAGTTTACATGAACCCCTTCGGGGTTCATTCACTTTGCACGTGACCCAATGTAGTTTACACTTCGATAAACCTCAGAAAAATGAAATTCATTCCTTAAATATGACAATACTGAAGAAACTTATTTCCTTACCAGATCCGTATGTGAAAATTGCACTGTATCAAGGAAACAAACGTCTGAAGAAAAAGAAAACTACCATTAAGAAACGAACATTGAATCCATACTTCAATGAGTCATTCACTTTTGAAGTTCCCTTTGAACAAATACAGGTATATGAATCTACACATGCTGATTTCTATTTCACTTTTCAGCATTTCATTTTTATATTTAGTTTATTTCACAGTGGAGTTGATGTTTAGTCAAACTCTGCGAGTTGCTGTTTTGTCAGAAAAGTTTACAGATTAAAAGCAATACTCCACAAATTTTATAGAAATTCATTTAAAATTTATTAAACTGTACTAAGTCTGTCAAAGTGGTAGAGTTTGACTAACCATTATGATTTCATCTGATCATGACTTTGGCTGGCTACCTTCAGTTGAAATCTGCAACACAGATTTATAAGGAATGTAAAAAAAAAAGAGAGAAATCAACAATGTTCCTTTGGCACACCTCTGATGCTGCTGTCTTGGAGGAAGATTCAGGAATTTCACTTTAAAGAATTTAAGATCAGTATAACATTCCAACTGAAGAAGCTACCTTGCTTGGCTTGAATATAATCCATACAGAATTGCACCATATATAATCATTGCTTTATATAAGGTGAAAGGGGTTTGATACTCAGAAAAGCTCAGATGAGCCTATGCTTGACACACTGTTTCATTGTCTCCCTTGAGCAAATTGGATGAATGCAAAGACAGGAAACTAGACCATGTAAGGGAAAACAATATTTTGCAATAGGATTCAATTCCTGGAATTGCATCCCATTGTGTTTCCCTTTCATGTATGAGTTAGGGGAGATAAAACAGTGCTGTATCTCATTATGTCAAAGTCATGAAAAGATGATCTTGATTTTTTATGCATGCCTGATTGAAGGAGCTTTCATATTATTACTATCATTTTACAGTTTTATATTTATCTACTTTCTGCCTCTCCTTTTACTAGATCCCTATGTTAAGATTTCTTTGATGCAAAATGGTAAACGTGTAAAAAAGAAGAAAACTACGATAAAGAAGTGTACATTGAATCCATATTATAATGAGTCATTCACGTTCGAGGTTCCATTCGAACAGATTCAGGTATAAAAGCCCAGTAGCTGTCCTGATACCCATAATGCACTATTCTTGTTGTTTCGTGCACATGTTTAGTGGCTCACAATCTTGGCACGTCCTGGCATTGCTTTACTAACAAAGTCTGTCTGGCAATCGGTACTTTAAAAAAAAGAATTACAGTCTCATGATAAGATTATATTTAATAAGAACAAGATAGCATTAATTTTATGGCACAGCAGTGGCTGTAACCGCCTTGGTCAAATTCATACTGATTTTTCACTGAAAGTCTACAGATTTTCATGCACTATTTCTTACAAATGTTTATTAATGACTTTATATGTGAAGAAGGTTATTACAGAGATACAAAAACATATTTTTAAGATGTCTTAATTACCTTTGGTTGAGCCTCCTTTATCAGCAGTTTCAGAATCTCCAGTAAAAAAGAGGAAAAAAGCTCTAGATAAAGCTCTCATGCAGCATTACAATGACAAGTGCACTTGTATTGACAGCCTAGAAATCTATGGCATTGTTTCTGTTTTAAGGAAGTAGGTATGGATGTTCATAAATGAATTAAGCAGTGTGAAGAACGGGGCGTCCTCCTGATTTGGAACATTGTAGGGCAAGGGCCTACTGTGCTTGCAGTAGGTGCGGGTGGGGTCTGTTTTTGGATATTTTTTCTCTCGCCTATCATTTCTCTTCCTTCTCCCTCTCTCTGGAAGACAGCCCGTTATAGATTGAAATACTGTCTCAAAGGGCGGTTAAACCCAAATCAATCAATCAGTCTGAAGAAGAAGAAAAAGGGACAGTAAGTTGTTTCCTTACACAGACAAGCGAAAGTAATGTCTGGCTATAATAGTCTGTAAGATTCAACAGAATTATCATCTTGAAAGATTTTGTAACAGGAAAGTAAAATGATCTAAAAGAGATAAAGAATTATGATGACGAATTAACTGATACTTATGGTCATTAATGAAATACATGTAGTAAAACATGTAAATCATACTTTTTTAATTACAATGGTAGTTGCATGTATTTTTCAGTAAGTGTATATCAAAGCATCAGAAATGTGTGAAAATAAGAATTTGTTAGTTCCAAAAATTCTACAGCTGCCTCACAGAGGAATAGTTTTGATGACAAAATTTGCTTTATTATGAAATAGTCCAGAAATTATAGGTTGCCAGACAGACTGAAGTGTGCCCAGTAGTACCACATAACCCCAAATCATACTAATACTGTAGCTTTAACTGTGTAAGCCTGGTAATGACTAGCCACACTATAAACTAATATAGCCAATAAATGTTTGTAAGTATATGAATGCTGATGTTAGATGGCTGTATATTGTACCCTATGGAGACATTGTATTGATGTTAGCATGAATGTTTGGTATCATGTATTATATGTGTCTATACTTTTCTATGAAACTGGCTGGCCATATAGTATAAAAATATCCAAATATTATAAAGACTTCCCATTGGAACAGCTTTATTTTACACAAAAAGAAGAAAAAGTCTGCTTTCTAGACAGTATGAGATATGGTCTTTGCTTCAGGCTTATGATTTAGCTAAGTGATGTTGATTAATAGTTTTATTGGTTTCATTATTTTGGGTTTTGGACTGAGCTGGAGTTTTTGTGTTTATATTTGCTATAATTTCCCAGAATTACCCAATCAGTTGCTGGAGAAATCAAAATAAAACCAAAATAAAACTAAAGAAGGAAAAGACAGATGAGCCGCGACACGAGAAAACCAACAATGTGGTTGTGCGCCGAGCGCAGACTCAGATCAGCCTGGGCATCCGCCCAGTCTGATCAGAGTCTTCGCTGTCCGCATGGAGGTAGCTTAGACCCTTAGCTACCCTGTAAGCGCTTAATGAAGTGTCTGTTCAGACTGGGCAGGGGCCCAGGCTGATCTGAGTCTGCGCTGGGCGCACAACCACTTTGTTGGTTTTGTCGTGTCGCGGCTCAGATGTTTTGCCATCTTCATTAGCTTTTTTAGTCATGAGACAAGGCAACTTTCTGAAAAGAGGATATAAGATAGCAATAACAAATTGAATTGAGTAAGATGGTTTGACAAAAGCAATATCCAGTTTTGTAATGGAATTTGTTGTTAGTTCATACGTAAGTATTTATAATGTTGCATATGCACACAGGAAATCTCTTTTGATTAACAATTACACCTAAAGCTTTTACGGTGACTACCCTAAAATTTCAGAAGTTTGATTATCTGTTTCATAACTGTATCTTTTTCTTGTTCCTTTATAAATCTGAACTATAGGTAATGTGCAATTCTGTTGACCTGGACCTGGTTGTTCAAATTTCTGTTAGTCATCTTATACACATAAAATCAATACAGTGTGCTTAATGTGAGGAGTTGGCAAAAACTTGCAGTGGATTTTTGCATACATTACAGTTGAAAATTCATTCTCTCTGGAAAAACATTTTTGCAGGTGATGCTTACTACTTGTGAGCACCTGATCACATGATGCTTACTACTCGTGAGCATCTCATCACACTTCCTTTCGGGTTTCCGTGTCTGTGTATCTAAATATTTCGGATTTGTTGATATTTATATGAATTATATGAGTTAGGACTTAACGATTTTGGTACTTTGAGCACTCTACTTTGAACAACTATGTCCAGTTTTATTTTTTGGAAAACAAAAGATAATAATAACAAAATAGTACCAGCCATTTTGTATGTTTCTTGAGTACTAAGGTTATTGGTCTCAATTTTCAGAGTACTAGCGTTGACTTTCTTGCCTGAAATTTTGTTATGCCAGTATTGCAGCCATGTCATCAGAAGAGATTTTATTGCAAGTAGGGACAGTGAAGACTGAGATCAGTCTACTTATTTGTTGAGTATGATAGAGTCTTCCCCGCTTATGTCAACAGATGATGCATCTAAGAGAGATTCTAACCGGGCCCTGTTGTTCAAATCTAAGGATGTCGCTAGTTAATGAGGCAGTAAATAAAATATATGAGCCGCGACACGACAAAACCAACGAAGTGGTTGTGCGCCCAGCGCAGACTCAGATCAGCCTGGGCATCCGCCCAGTCTGATCAGAGTCTTCGCTGTCCGCATGGAGGTAGCTGAGACCCTCAGCTACCCTTTAAGTGGTTAGCTAAGAGTCTGATCAGACTGAGAGGATGACCAGGCTGATTTGAGTGCGCTGGGCGCACAACCACATTGTTGGTTTTCTCATGTCGCGGCTCATATTGTATGCATAAACACTGCCAATTTTTGCCAAGAAATGTGAAGAGCTTTTGCAGTGCATAAGCTCCTCTCATTTTTCAGCAAAAAATATGCACATTCTTGATACTAAGTGTACTGGAAGACTTGACGAATCCTTGATGGATGGCTTTGTTAACTGAGCCGCGACGTGAGAAAACCAACAATGTGGTTGTGCGCCTAGCACAGACTCAGATCAGCCTGGGTATCTGCTCAATCTGATCAGACTCTTTGCTAAGCGCTCAACGGGTAGCTAAGAATCTAAGCTACATCAATGCGGGCAGCGAAGACTCTGATCAGACTGGGCGGATGCCCAGGCTGATCTGAGTCTGCGCTGGGCGCACAACCACTTTGTTGGTTTTCTCGTGTCGCGGCTCAACTATGTTTTGAACAACTGGGCCCAGATTGTATAAATGCACAGGCAGATTTGAGTCATTCGTTGCTCACATGTTTAACACTTCTCTGCTCATGCCATGGCTGATGAACTGGCATATAGCTACTTGTTTGTATGTCTATGGTGTCTCATGGTTGTAGATATAGAAAGTTTAGTTTTGTTGTTACAACTGTTTCAATGCTTGTTGTTTTAGCTACCACTTGTTTATATTACACTACCTGTATTTTCATAAGTTCTAACGCAGCTGTAAAGGTAGAGTATGTCTTGTATAAAGTTGAAGTCCCATGTATATATATAGTGTCAAAGAAAAAAAATAGGCAGTACTACCACGTATGTGAGTACTACACCGGAATTACATGCAAGGAGTTGCTCAGAGTAAAAATGAATTATATTAACTATTAAATGACTGGATTACCGAATGAAAGTAATTCATGCACCAGCATGTACATGTATCAAAATGCAGCAAAGAATCAGCTTGATCAGAAAATAAAATGTTGCATGTGAACTTGCACTATAGCAACTCAATGTGGGTACAAAGTCTTGTAACGTTGGCTAAATTCTTATTTATATTTCACTCACTGAATCAATCCATCCTGCAGCTCAATCAGTTGAAGTGCCTTACAATTCTTTCCTTTAGCAGAGAGGCTAAGTTGAGAAAGCTAACATGTTATAGAATTTGTTTTTTATGCCCCCGCCACGAAGTGGGGAGGGGCATATAGTTTTGCCCTTGTCCGTCCGTATGTACGTACATACGTACGTCCGTCACACTTTGTAGTACTGTTCTTGTCTCCGCAACTCCTCCTACAGTATTCGATGCAGGGAGCTGAAACTTGCAACACAGTTCAGACATGCATTGAACATGTGCATAAAGGAAACATAACTTTGATTAAGATCTTTATTGCAGAATTATGTCCCCTTGAATAATAAACATATTTTGACCATATTTCACGTCTGAGTACTTTTCTTGTCTCCGCAACTCCTCCTACAGTATTTGATATAGGGAGTTGAAACTTGCAACACAGTTCAGACATGCATTGAACATGTGCATAAAGGAAACAGAATTTTGATTAAGGTCTTGGTTGCAGAATTATGTCCCCTTGAATAATATACATATTATAACCATATTTCACATTTGAGTACTGTTCTTGTCTCCGCAACTCCTCCTACAGTATTTAATGTAGGGAGTTGAAACTTGCAACACAGTTCATACATGCATTGAACATGTGCATAAAGGAAACAGAACTTTGATTTAGGTCTTTATTGCAGAATTATGTCCCCTTGAATAACATAAATATTTTGACCATATTTCACACATTTGTAGTACTGTTCTTGTCTCTGCAACTCCTCCAATTGTATTTAATATAGGGATTTGAAACTTGTAACACAGTTCAGACATGCATTGAACATGTGCATAAAGGAAATAAAACTTTGATCCAGGTCATTATGGCAGAATTACATCCCCTTGAATGACATGCATATTTTGACCATATTTCACACTTTGAAGTACTGTTCTTGTCTCTGCAACTCCTCCAATAGTATTTGATGTAGGGATTTGAAACTTGCAACACAGTTCAGACATGCATTGAACATGTGCATAAAGGAAACAGAACTTTCAGTCAGGTCTTTATTGCAGAATTATGTCCCCTTGAATAACATACTTATTTTGACCATATTTCCATAGCTTTAATACAATCTCACCTTTTATCGTCGCTCTAGCAGCCTCATTTATTAACAGATTTTGGTATTACATCACAGCTTTATTGGGTATGACAGTACCTCGAACAACTTTGCGTTTCAGGTTTGTAGGATGAAGGTCAAGGTCACAGTTGCTAATTTCAGAAAAACTAGGGCATTGCTCCAGCGCTTTCATTTATAGATCGATTTTGATGTAACTTCACATAAATGTTAAGTATAACAATATCTTGAATAAATTACTGTTTCAGCACCGCAGGTCCAAGGTCAAGGTCACAGTTGCTGTTTTTAGAAAAAAACTTTATCATTCCTCTACTCCTCTATTCATTGACAATTTTGATATAACTTCACTCAAATGTTTAGTGTGACAATATCTTGGACAAGTTCGTGATCCAGAATTTCAGGGTAAAGGTCAAGGTCATATTTGCTATTTTAGAAAATATGCTGTCATCCCTCTGGAATGATTTTGGCATAACTTGACACAAATATTTAGCTTGACAATATCTGGGACAAATTTACGTTTCATCATTGTAGGTCCAAGGTCAAGGTCACAGATGCTATTATAGGTACATGTAAATCTTTGTCATGGTTCTAGCGCCCTTATTTATTAACTGATTTTGATAGAACTTCACACATATATTAAGTATGACAATATCTTGGACAAGTAAACCTGTCAGGGTTGTAGTTCCAAGGTCAAGGTCACAGTTGCTATTTTTAAGAAAAACTCAGTCATCCCTCTAGCACCTTTATTTATTGACAGATTTTGATGTAACTCCACACAAATATGTTTTAACACATTACTTTTCTAGTGAGGCATATGGCGGGGGCATTCATCACCTTTAGTGATTGTCTAGTTTATATATCAGACAATTATACATGTAATCCTAAGAAAATTAGCAGCCAGACAGCAAATTATCATTCAGTAGAAATAATTTTTGAACCATGAAATGGTTTCATGTATTGAAATGTTGTTTTATAATGCTTTGCAGAGTTTTCAAGAAAATAAGGTACAATATGCAAAAATATTTAACTTTCCTATACAGGTTAAGGGATGTAGTGTAGTAATCTCACTTATTTAATCCTTTAAGCGCCATCAAGCAGACAACAAAATTTTTCATCTACAAAAAAAAAATTCTTTGTCGCAGTTATATCATGTTTAAAATTGAAAGCTGCAGAGTAAATCTGTAGATCTAGATAAGACAGCTTATTATGAGCCGCCTCATCAGAATCTATGCTGTTTGCAGATTCATCAATTTTTGTCTCTGGTGCTTAAAGACTTAAATGTTAGTTTTAGACCCATAAACCTAGGAAAATATGTAAATACTATCAAACATTTTATTTTGCTATTGCCAACCTGTGAGATGCTGATGAACAGGATATTCTGTTATGGCTAGCTTTGTTTTATACAGACCCTCTGGGTGAGGTCATTCAAAATTAGCAATGTTTGGTGTATAGGTCAGGATGTGAATGTTCCTGATTTTTGTCTGCTTACCTACTTCATAAGTGAATGAGAGGTTACATTTTCAGATGCATGGTACACAAAACACTTTCAATTTTTGTCACCCGACGTAGGCGGAAGGGGACTATAGAAATGACCCTCGTCCGTCCTTCCATCCGTCCTTCCGTCCGTCCGAAATCTTGTCGCCGCAACTCCTCCTACATCTTTCATCGGATTGATTTGAAATTTTACAGATTGTATTCTTATGATATGAAGATGTGCATGTGGTTTTTGATTTTTGTTTCGGCCATTTTTGATGGAGTTACAGCCCTTGCTGACTCAGACCTTCCGAAATCTTGTCCCCGCAACTCCTCCTACATCTTTCATCGGATTGATTTGAAATTTTACAGATTGTATTCTTATGATATGAAGATGTGCATGTGGTTTTTTATTTTTGTTTCGGCCATTTTTAATGGAGTTACGGCCCTTGCTGACTTAGACCTTGTTCCCGCAACTCCTGCAACAGCTTGTATCAGATTGACTTGAAATTGTGCAGAATGTTTCATCATGATCTGAAGATGTGCATGTGATTTTGGAATTTCAATTGTCCTATTTTTTACAAAGTTATGGCCCTTTGTCGTTTTCTGGCATTTTTCCAACTTTTGAACAGTTTGACCGAGAGAACTGAAATTTGGTATGCTATTAGCATTTGGTAAATTGATTATTCTGATTATTGTTAGGATGTACTAAATTATAAGTGACAGAGTTATTCCCCTTTCATAGATAATAGACATTCACTTAAAGATATACTCCCTCATTTTTTCACCATCTCCAAAATAAACAATTTTACCAATTTCGTTAGATAATATATTATCATACCTAAATCCATTGTAAAAATTCAGAAAAAGTGTTTCAGTTTAATGTATTTTTTAATGAAAATAAAATATCGAAACTGAAAATGTAAATGAATACTATAGTCGGCCAATAGGAAAGTTGTTACCACGCCTTACGGTCATATGACGATGCCTAGGTATTTTTCTGATTCGTGCACGCGCTACTGACGTCAGAGCAAATTAATTCTATCAAATAAGACATTTCGGTCGCGGTCCGCGACTGTAAAAAATTTATTTTATATCTTATTTTGAAATTGTTTTACACAAAAACTTCTTCTAACTTCTATTGTCAAATGTACAGATGGGTCATTTCGGAGTTACTGTGACAATATTTCATGGAAACGTTTTTGTAATCATGAACAAGGGCGTAAATCTTTAAAGGTAAAGGGATAACTCCAGAACTATTCATATTAATGGGCTGAATTTTCATAAAGGCATTGTTCATTTTTCATCAGATTCATATAAGCAGGATTATGGCTCTTATTATTTTGTTACTGGGTATACAGTCTTGATGTTTTGGTCATTTTGTAAGGGCCTATAGTTTCAGTAACCTGATTTTACACATATATGCCCCGTTCTGAACTTAAGTATTTTATAAAGAGGCCCAGTAATTTGGTAAAATGTCTTTGCTTATGTTCAGTTATCATTTGCTTACCAGGTTCTGTAAAATATATAATTTCTGTTTTTGGCCATACATTTACTCTGAAATAGAATAAAGGGCTGAAGTTTGTGACACATTTCAAACGTCGGGTGACACTTGGCCGATGGCCTTTTATTAGGAAAAAATGAGAGGAGCTTTGCTTAGCAAAAAAGTATGTGCACATTTGATTTCATGTGAACTAGAGGACTTAACAAATTCTTGACTAACATCTTCATTAACCCTTAATGAGCCAAAAAGCAGACGACAAAATTTACCTCTGCAGAATTTCAAAAAATGTTTCGTCTAAACGATATCATATTGAGAATTTGAACTCTACAGGGCAAACAGTGCAGATTCAGATGAGGTGGCTTAATATGAGCCATCTCATCTGGATCTACATTGTTTGCAAATTTAACTATTTTAATTTTTGTTGCTTTAAGGGTTAAGCTAAAGATACTTTGGTGTTAAACAGAACTGGCCACATCAGAATACCGTGTTTGTTGATGATTGGCAAGGCAATGTAATATTAGTTTTACCGGTTTCCCCTTATTTGCCCTTATGGTTCTAAGACCTGAAAAGCAATAGTGGTAGCAATGCTTGGTGTGAGTTGCCAAAAGAGGTTGTCCAAAAGCTTCAAGTTGTAAAATTTATTGGCACATGTTTACCAGATGAAATCTGCACATCTACTTATGATTTAATGGCTTATATGTATGCCATACAATGACAATCAATATTTTTAGTTTAGAAGAGTGATTTGGCCTGTGTTGATGCAAAGTAATATAGGAAATGATCCACATAAGGGTTAAGCTTTCTTTCAGGTCGTAAGCTATCATAATTAAGTGTATGTATTTGAAGAAATAAGATAGGACAGAGATCAAATGAAATGTGTTTAAAAATGGTATAATGCAGACAATGCTTACAGATATGTGATAAAATGTATGCTTTTGGATAAGGAATCCTTATAAGTCTATTTCTCACTCTAAAGAGATTAGACCTCAGGACACAAAACATTATGAAAATGCACTGTGCGTGGATATTAAATGTACATAGGAGTTTTAGAACATCCCTCCGCATGCTTGTTGGCCATGGATATGGACAACTTTAAAATCATACATAATACTGCAACTTAAGACTCCTAGTGTGTCGTATATTGGAATGGGAGTGTACAGTGTATATATAGATAGTGCATGTATAATGGTTCTGTAATATAATGGGTCTGGTCATATTTAAGTTATTACTAAGGGGATGGTGTTTTATTAAATAATAATATTTATAAGATATTTAATTTGACATGTGTTGACTCTGCCGTAAATCTCATAATGTGTGAGTCACAATATGCACCAGGAAACATGCAAAATCGGAAGAAAAGCTCAAGGTTGGCATTTGACACGTCTGAAATTTGTAGGTGGTTTAAACTTACACTTACTTAAAGTCATACTATCTAAGGTGCGTTGCATTAATTTCATACCTATGCAAATTTTTCATAAGTCTTAGCATACCCTAAAGTGCATTCTAGCTTCGGGTGAAAGTTTTTGTTGTCAATAAAAGTTACACTTACCATGGGAATAAATAAAGGGACACTGCTTAGGATTCCAGAAAAGTTCGCAGTACTAAAGTGCTTCCACGTAGTTTAAGTCTTTTTCGCGGTGTACAGGAATATGGTAATGAAAAATCGAGATCGACATTTAAATAAAAAATATTTAAACAGGTTATTTTTAATGAAACCCCGGATAAATTTCTTTTCTGCAAGAAAATAATTACCTTTTTGAAAGAGCCAGATGGGACCTTCTTTGGAGCCGATTAGTATAGGTCATGTTGTTAAAATCGTTAGGCTTGCTTACGACATTTACTTATTAGCCTGTTCTGTCCTGAATACTTTTTACGGTATTTTGACACTGACAACTGGAAAATAGGACTGACGAGAGGGTTGACACAGTATACCTAGGAAGTGGTCCAAACGTCTTACTACATCCCTCTTTGTTGAATAACAGGCTTTGAAACTGATGTGCTGGCTCTTATTCTTTCTTGAAATTATCATTTTTTTCTTCCTGTTAATGTTTTAGCAAAACACAAAAAAGAAAAAGGATTTTTTAGAAATGTAGCAATCTTGCATAGAAATATATGAAGCGTCTAGTTTTTCCTATCTTTTATCCCAGCAGTTTTTCTACTAGCGAGCATTGTTTACATCTTTTCGCAGTAACAAAAAAAAAGGAAGAACGCAATCACCTGTTCACTGTTGTTAATAGTTAAGACAGGAGATGAAAAAAGCCATTAAATCGAAATTTAAACTTTCTTAAGCAAACGTAAATTACCCCACCCCTCTCTTCTGTCAAGTTAAATTTCCAATTATCAGTGCCAAACCGCAAGCGAAATGGCATTAAAAGTATTTTTGCAAAATAGCTCGCAGATCGGATAGTGGAGGTATTCTGTTTATTAAATGTCTAAAGCAAGCTGAACTGTTTCTAGCACATGACCTATGCTAATTTTCTCTAAGTCGGTGCCGCATGGCTCCTTGTAAGTATATATCTTTTCTTGCAGCGAAGAAATTTATGCTGATTTTCATTAAATATTACATGTTTGAATATGGGTAAGACGATTGACCGAAATCACCGAAATCTACTGAAATCACCGAAATCACCATAGATTTTGCAGAAATCACCACTGAATTCATCTGAAATCACTTTTTATTGATAACATGTATTGAACTTATTTGTAAAAAAAGAAATAAATTATATTTTTAATACAGATGTATTAATCAAGATATGATAAACGGAAATCACCAATGGGCCTGCTTCGAAAAGTCTGTGTTGGTATTAGCCTCAGTATTGGAAAACGTACATGTCTAATTTTTTTGGTTTGGCAGATATATTAAAATTGCTTCTAAATCAATTAAAAAAAACTAATAAATACAGAAATAAATTAATAATAAAGTGTTTTCCCACGGTTTTGGGTTCGAAATCACCTTTTCGACGATTGACCGAAATAACCACAAAGATTTAAATTACTCGGAACGCCTCCAGCAAAACTAATTGGGACAAAAGACGTTTTATGGCTGATTGCTTCCAAGCTCTGATAATCAATTAATGATTTTGACAGCAAACACTGAGTTTATACCTACATGTGCAGAAACGTCTTTGCAGTCTGAAAAATTAACACCATGTATTAATCAAAACGGCCCTTTTTAGGGCCATACAAATAGTCTGAAAGAGTAGTTATATGATGTTGCTTATGCTGTACCAAGCAGCAATAATCTAGAATACAATATGATACTAAATAAATATCATACTACATTCGATTAATGGTTAGTTCTGGCCTGCAAATGTCTCCACCCCCTTTACCCCCCCCCCCCCCCGGGTCCGATGGACACTTCTATTTATATACGGGGGACCATTACACACAGTCTTTAAAGATCATGCGCTCATCGTCCTGATATGACTAAAATATTATTGAAAAGGATGTAAAATCGCAAGTCATTCCTTGTTTATAAATCCGTCCGATAACATACATATCGAATTAGAATGAAACTATTTCAATTTAGAATTATAAATACATTCCAGTATCTTATAATACTAAATTAATACAGTTTGATACAAAATTGATTTAGTATAGTACTATATTCCAGACTTTTACTCTTTTGGTACACTTTAGTCGTTGTCTGCAAAAGCCGTATTTCGCATTTTATGTGTATCTTTCAGTATAAATCTCCCATGTATTATACACCAGTCTCATAAGGTCTTCCTGCTTCAGAGGGATGATCGTGGACGGGCAATAGTGCTCGGTAACTTTCAGTGCCGGAGTGTCTGGGCGCCCCAATAATTTGGAAAATAGTAGGGCAAGGGTCTACTGTGCTTGCAGTAGGTCTGGGCAGGGGTTGTTCGGACCTTTTTTCTCTCGTCTACCATTTTTCTTTTCTTTTTCCCTCTCTGTGGGAGACAGCCCGATATAGACTGTAATACTGTTTCAAGGGGCCGTTAAACCCCATACAACCTACAAGATAATCCAGATTCAGACGGGGACTCAGCGGTGTAATAATGTTGAAATGAAATACAACACTTTTAGTTTTGTAAATTTATTGACTAAACTAACAGCAGGGAATATGGAAATTTATTACATTAACACATATTACATAATCTCTCTCTCTCTCTAAGAACCCCAGTAGCTCAGTGGGTTACACGTTGGTCGAACCCCACTTGAAGCCAGAATATCGCCCCCCCCCCCAATCCCCCCTCCGTAAACAGCGTTCCTTTTGTACACAGCCTCTCATTATCAACGTTCCATCGCTTTGCTTTAACTGAAATACTGTTACAAAAGGACGTAAAATCGCAAGTCATCTCTCTCTCTCTCTCTCTCTCTCTCTCTCTCTCTCTCTGTATAATTAATTCCAAAGCAGCTAACAGCCTTAAAAGACTATGATGAACTTGTGATCCGGTCAGCGCCAAAGAAACAGCCCTATATAGACAGTTGCCATCGCCGACAGTTTGGCCGGGTCGGGTAGCGCAATCGGTAGGGCGCCTGACTCGTAAGTCAGAGGTCCTGGGTTCGAATCCCGGTCTGGCCACATACTTTCGTTTCTCCTTCCGCTGATTCAAGAAGGGAGTTGTCAGTTACTGGCGAAAGTATGTGCACTTAGTACTGGTTAACCGCTTAGGGGGTCTAAGCCTGCCCAGGAATAGTGTGGTTAGGTTAACTGACCGTCCCGACATGACCTTAGTTGTTTACCGTGGACGTTAAGCATCAAATCAACCAACCTTAATGCTTCTGTTACAGGAAAGAGACATCAGATATTTTTTTATTAAAGTGTGTGTGTTTTATTCATTTTATCTTATATTTCATCGGTGATTTCGGTTTATCACCAAATTGTCGAATTTATCTGAGCCAGCCAAATTTGAGAAGAAAGAGTTCAGTGGTGATTTCGGTTTATCGTCGATACATACAAGCATAACTCTGTCGGTTAATATAAAGGAAGGCTTCTTGGATACTTGGTTAAAAATCACCTACAGACTTGTAAATTTAAAATCAAGATTGCATTAAAGATGCTTTATTTTGGTTGATTTTACTGTGTATACATGTACAATAAACCAGATTATACATGTCTATACTAAAAGGTGATTTCGGTTATCGATTTTATGAGTGTATTGAAACATCAGCTAATGGTGATTTCGGTTTATCGTCGCTATGGTGCTATTTTATGCATATTTCTTATCTTATGGTGCAGATTTTTATCAGGAATGAAAAATATGACTTATTAATAACCAGTTATTACATATATAGTCATTTAATTGACACTATTATAGGTGATTTCTGTAAATTCTACGGTGATTTCGGTGATTTCAGTAGATTTCGGTGATTTCGGTGATTTCGGTCAATCGTCTCACCGTTTGAATATCAGTTATTGAAATGCCGATCTCGGTTTGTCATTAACATATTCCTGTACACCGCGAAAAAACGTTTACTAGCCGAAACTACGTAGTCTGGCCCATGATCCTTCTTCTGAAATGTATTCTCTGCTCTTGAAGGAACTTTAAGATTTTAAACTACATGGTAGCGTTTCAGCACTTGTCAATATATTTTAGATAACTTTGATAGGTTGCAAAATTGCTTCTACGCAATATTCCATACACCGAACTTTTCTGGAATCCTAAGCAGTGTCCCTTTATTTATTTCCATGGTAAGTGTAAGATTTTTTGACAACAAAGACTTTCATCCGAAGCTAGAATGCACTTTGGGGTAGCTAAGATTTATGAAAACTTTGCATAGGTATAAAATTAATGCAACGCACCTGTAAATAAGCGACATTTGAGTATAAAAAAATTAATGTTGCAAAGACAGGACATGTCAAAATGCTGTACAGTAACGGGACATGGCTTCGCACAGTGCATGGTTTCGCACATCTCCAGGGTTTTCTTGTATGTGTCATTCATCGTTTGTCCAATCATCATTATATTCGACAAAATGTTTCAAAGTTGTTTAAAATGAAACATTTTGACATCATTTTCGCATCCATTGAGGCACATGCATTTTGGCACCAAAATTATAAAATATGCAGATCAAAGTCGGCAAAGATTAATGTTTTTATAAAAGGCCAAATTAATGTTGCAAACTATGGATCCTGAACAGTAAATAAACGCCATTGTCTTTTGCTTTATGAATTATATACACTGAACGAAACTAAAAAGCGTCCACCCTACATTTTGGCGACTGCTACAGTATAAACTATTTCAAATATCGTAGCTCTTGAGGACAAATCTTATTCCCAAGAGGTAACCAAATACCTTCATTAAAGATTCAAAAGTAATGGAAGTTTTAATTCGATCGGACCTGCCGTTAGGTCTACGCAATAACGCGAAGCTAGTTAAGTCCCAGAGGTTTAGCCGTAGGCACATAATTCAGGTACACAGTTTGCGCTGCTCTGTAGACGTTATTATCGGCCCTATTGCATTGAAATTTTTTTTTTTGGGGGGGGGGGGGGGGGGGTATAGCATCTTTACTGGATGTCTTCGGTAGCATTTCGAAGGATGAAGTTCATCCCAGAAACACTGTTTAACTGAAATTTTAAATTGTATCCAGAAACCGGAAGTGTGCGAAATGAGTGACAATTTCCGGTCGCAATATGGACCTGGGAGGCTCTATAGGATATGGTTTTATAGGCCAAGATCTAAAAAGTACTTGCATTCATTTCGACTTGATGTTTTAGACGATTTTCGAAATCTTGTTTTCATTTTTCGGAAAATGCATTTTTTAAAATTGCGTAAAAACTATTTCTCTTAAGGAATCTCTTGTGTGTGTGTGTGTGTGTGTGTGTGTGTGTGTTTGGTAGACCACACTGCTGTTCACATTCGCACTGGACGTTAAGCATCAAATCAATCAATAAATCAATCACATTCGCACTAAAACCTGCATGGAAATTGCGTTTAAATAAAGTTTTCTCTCAAACAATTGCATTTTTAGATTTTTGTTCCCAAAACTATGTCGAAGCATCACAGATATTTCAAAGTATCGCTAACCATGCACGTGATTTCTGATTTTAAGCATTTTGATACTGCCGTTTTTAGACAGAAAAAATGCAATTTGAAAAGTGGACAGTTATAATATTCGTTCAGTTTAAGGCGTGCATTTATCATAACTCTGCCGATTAAATACAGAAGGTTTTCATGCTCCGGAGAGTGAGTTTTGGACCCGACTTCCATAGTACAAAACTCCACCTATTATCTATATCAGTTAGTCTATAAAGTCTTTGTCCGCTGTAAGATTAGACACTCGAGGTGTGGTGGATTCAACAACATATTTCTGTGACTTATGATCCAGTGTCTTAAAATCTAAAATGATTTCAGAAACGATTTTCCTGAAAGACAACAAGCAATCACATCATAATGCTACCTTGCAAACTATAAATAATGATAATGTTTTAGGCTGTCTTTTCGCATTTACTGGTCCTGAATTTTTTGTGCTAGAATACTAAATGGCGCGTAGAATACTATTATTTTCTGCAAGAAGGGGTATGCGAAGCTGTCCTCATATATGTAAATTATGTCGAACAGCAGTACAATTAACGACACATACTACATATGACGCCACACGTTGAAGTCAAATATCTTCATGTTTGTATTTCCTAAAAAGGTCTGGGTATGCCATAATACCAACAAACTGGCATAATGTAACAAGCTTAATCAGCTAATGCAGCAAAGGTTCCAAAATGTACGAAGTCATGTCCCCTTATTCTACTATACAATCAGGGGGAAAGTTAATTAAAGGTGTAGTATTATGCTTTATTTACCTGTTCAGTTGTATTCCCAACTTTTTAGAAACCAATTGGGGCAATATTTTTGACGTGTCCCTCGCACAGCTCCATTGTTATAGGTATTGAAACTTTCTGGAACTATTAATCAATGAAGATTGTTAAACTTAAAATTGGAAAGATTAAGTTCCAGCAATGACAGGAGGCACAAAAACTGCACAGATTTTAATTACACTTTTAACATCTATTTTCACCGTTTTGCTGTATATAAATCGGTTCTATAAGGAGAAAATTTCTAATATACATTAATACCCTTTGATTTTTTGTTCTGCAGAAGGTGACCCTGATTATAACAGTGGTGGATTATGATCGCATTGGTACCTCGGAGCCGATTGGCCGTGTTCTTCTCGGCTGTAATTCTACGGGAACAGAACTCCGTCACTGGAGTGACATGCTCGCCAATCCTCGGCGCCCAATTGCACAGTGGCACACTCTTCAGGAAGTTCCAGAGAAAAATTAATCATGGTGTCAGCTAGTCCCAGCGGTGGTGGAAAAAAATAAAAACTGAAAAAATATGTAGAAGTAGTCTTCATTAGTGTATGAACTAAAGTTACACACTGTAAGGTCATTTAACTGAATTTTTTTCAAATGCACGTACACCGACATGGAAGATAATTGCATAGGTATTTTACAAATGAATATTGATATTTAGTGCTGCTCTGGCGGTTGATCATATACCATATTTGTTCGGCTATAAGGTGGAGCTTTCTGTCTCCACAAGTACCGTAAATATGTAAATCAAGTCTCGTGATATTACCATATTAGATAGGTTTTCTTTTCTAAATCAGTCTAATAAAATATAGATCCATCTAATAAGACGGATCTAGAGTTTTAGGATTGTTTCAGAAGGGTTATACCACCGCCTTGTAATCAAATAAATATGCTACAATAAATATAATAACAACTTTAAGGTAAACTTTTTTCGGAAAATGAATAATATAATACGTGCACAACCCTTGCATTTTTGTCCATGAAACATTTAATTTGGATACAACACGTAACTAAGCTGAAAGGTGACAAGTTTTGGTACTGAAGGTGCTGTCATTGAAAAAAGTAATAAACACCATGACAGAACGTGGACTTCAGGCCATTTCATTAAAAAGAAATATAATGTGAACTTCAAGCCTCTGGTGTAGGTTTGAAATATAAAATGTAGATGTTGATGCCAGTGAAACTATTGCATTGGTAGACATTCAGAGACTTCATATAATAGTACTTAATTTTCTTAATTATGATTATACAACGCAATTTAAGTAAATGGATACATCACAAAGGAGGATCCTCATGTATTATAGCCTAATTTATAGGTGACTGTTTCTGAAAGGAAAGAATATTAATTCTTCCAGAAGGAAGAATGCGAGTATCTTCCATGGTTATGAGATAAGGATAAACTATGTCATGGTGTAATTGTCCGATATCAGGATATTTACCGAATGATGTCGGATAGTGATCCCGAGGACAGATATTTCTGCCTGCACCTCTCACCCATGACGCATGCTTTTTCTTGCATACCATTCGATTTACAAACTTAAAAGCAGAATTGTTAACTGCTTGACTTTAGCATCTGTAAGGTAACTATTTAGTTTTGACAGAGTCCAACGCTATCAATGACCGACGTTCTGTTCTGAAGGTCAATGGCCAGCGTGGCATGAGCGGACGTCGTAAAAACCAGTGTCACTTGACACAGATATGTGACCTATACGATCAATGCTCATTGTCTTTTAGTAGCTTTAGGACTGAATAAGGTGTTTTCAGCACTGGTTAAATAGCGGAAATCCTTGTCTGGTATGCATGGAATCCTTTCCTGTAACAGTAGCCCTCATCCATGAAGGGCTTAGGTACCGGAGAAAAATGCTTTGTGCTAGGTTGTTCTTTCTTTGGAAAGGGAGATAATATCTTCGGACCTCTTAGAGGTATATCTGTTTACGTTAATTTGAGACAGATGACAAATCTGAAAAAATTGTATTTTTTGTGTGTTTCTCTTTGATCTGACCTTACAGAATACTGTTACAATGGAACTTTCCCTAAACTAATATTTTCTTGTCTAAATTCACATAGTTGACATTTTGCATCTGTAGTTGTTATGATTAGTGTGAAAGACTTGTTTCTGTGTGTATATGTCAGTTGTGTTTTAACTGATTAGACGAGATGTCTCATATCATTATTGAAAGTAATTTTCGAACTTGGATACTGGCTGTAGGACAGTCTTATTTTTAGTGTACAGAAATGTAATTTGTCTAAAGAAATCAATACTTTTAATTTATAGGACACTCTGTCAGTATTTAACTTGTGTTCCCTCTTGGAATAGATGCCGAGCTTGATACATACAACATCTTTTGACAAAGTGCTATCTCAGATCTTTAAGGTAGTATACTGAACATTGAATAATGGTATGTTTAGGTAGATTAAATGCTATCATTAGTGACATCTTAAATACAGCAGATTGATAAATGCTCAGTTTATATGAAAAAAATAAAATAAAACAGGACTATATACATGTATTAAGCATTTTGTTAACTGTCAAGTTCTGTGTTAGCAATTAATTATTAATACAATATTATTTAAGCCAAAACTTATACTATAATATTTTTTCAAATGGATAGCTCACACTGACCATTTTGCTTATAAAGTTCTGGCCCAGTTGTTCAAAGCATCGTTAGCCTAACGAGCTCGTTAAGAGGTCAACTCGTTAAGTGTTTTGTGACTTTATAGCCAAATACACTGATATTTTATGTTGAAAATATGTGAGAAGCTTTTGCAATGCAAAAGCTTCTCTTATTTTTACAACAAAAAATATTGGCATATTTGTGATATTAACGTTTGAAATTTTAACGTTACGTTAACTAACGATGTCGTTAGTTTTGAACAACTGGGCCGAGATTATCTAAAATATATCTTGAAAATTTAGAATCTGATATGAAACTCAAACAGTGGACATGCTTGGATGTTGTTTATCGAAAATTATAGATGTACATGTACACAGTGTGTTAAATGAGCCATGATACGACAAAACTAACAAAGTGGCATGTGCGCTGCGAAAAGACTACGATCATCCTGGGCATCCACCCAGTCTGATTAGAGTCTTGGCTATGCCCTTTAAGTGTAGCTAAGATTCTAAGCTACCTCAATGCCTGCAGCGAAGACTGATCAGACTGGGCGGATTGTGCACAGGACACTAACACTTAGTTGGTTTTGTCGTGTCAAGGCTCTATTGATTTTCGTCACCATATGCCAGACTCTGTATCAAACTCTTGAGCTGAAGGGATACACTTTCGTGTTTTTCTCTCATCTTATTTGGGGTAGCTCTTAACCCTTTTTTGACCAGTGTCTTAACTTTTTTTTTATCAGTGAACTTGTCCATACTTATAATTTGGATGAGTCCATTTCTAGTTTGGGGGGGGGGGGGGGGGGGGTTCTGGTAAATATTTAACTTTTACTGTATTTTGCATAGATTCCTGTCTGCAAACAGTGTAGACCTTGGTCAGCTGTCATGTTCTGTGGCGTCTGAACTGGGTCTGCACTGTTTGCATATGTCCCCAAAATGGGTATCCGATCTAAAATGGGTTAAAGTAAAGAATTTAAAAGTAGACCTCATTTCAGATGGCAGTCGTTGCTCAAAGAAGAAAGCTGTCTCCTTTTTTAACACAGGCCCGGATCCAGACAACCACTCACTGGTGGGGCTCTGGATAACTGGTGGGGCTGGGAGGTGCCGAGATGTATGGGGGCGGGGAGGGTGGAGGGTTTGAGGTATATATGACATAGTTAAGGATCAATTTGATGAGAATTTTGCAAATATATGTTGAGATATCTCATTAGAATCGCCTCACCGAGGCGATTCTAATGAGATGTCACAACATATATTCAATTTAACTTGGCCAAGGTGGCGGGGCTCAAGCCCCAAAGCCCACCCCCTGGATCCGGGGCTGTAACAAGTACCTGAAAAACATGGAAGTGTACCCATACACCTTTAAGTCACATGTCTGTGGTCAGTTTAGGGTTTGGTATAGACATTGTCATATATTGTTCGTATCATTTATCATTATTTTATGTCAGGTTGTCTATAGAAAACAAGGGAATGTTGTTATTAATTCTTTGTAGTTGCAGCAGTCAAAATGATAATTTGATGAAATTGTAAATTCAAAAGCTGCATCTAATATTGCTTAAAAATTAATTACATAAATGTAAAACACTTTTCTAAATTGATAAATATATGTTTTCTTATAATTCATATACTAGACTGCTTATTTGAAAAAAAATCTAGGCACTAAAACAAAGTGAAAAATAGTAATTAGGAAAAAAAAAAGTAAAAACGAGAAGAAATCTCTTGTTCAATGCAAAGAATTTTTTTTCTTGCAATCTTTTGACAAGAATTTTGTGTGTGTGCTTAGCTGTATCGATTAGGAGCAGTTATTAGTGTGGTTTGAGGGAGAAAGAGAGACTTGACAGAGGAACTTTAAACATGATGTTGATGCATAATATTACAGTAATACATATTCTCTTCTCTTATACTGATACTGACATTTTACATTCTGAGGAAATTACAAAATTGTTTTTTTAAAGTGACAAAATTTCTACATTCATTTCATTATGATTTTATCAAATTAGACGAGCTTTTATTACCAACTTCCTACAGGTATGACGATGTGAAATGTTTTAGGGGTATAGGTACATCCCTGGCAGTTACCAAAAGCATAATCTTCAGCTTGCATACACTGTATTGCTGTTGTCTTATATCCCATTTGGAAGAGTACATGAATTGAGTTGCTGTTCGCACTGTCCGAGGTCATTTGACCAGAGCTGGACTTTTCTGTCTCAACACACAGTCTTAAATGTGTGCTGTCTAGGTCTGTCGAGAATGAAAATAATAATTAATATTGCAACTGTGTAAGTATATGTCTCAAATTCAGGTAATTGCAGCTAAATTCAGTGAGGTTTACAACTTGTTATATATATTGCATATGTTTTCCAATACTGGCTTAAAATTGCCCATGCTCTGAAAGAAATAAATGTCTCAAATTCAGGTCATTGCAGCTAAATTCAGTGAGGTTTACAACTTGTTATATATATTGCATATGTTTTCCAATACTGGCTTAAAATTGCCCATGCTCTGAAAGAAATAAATGTCTCAAATTCAGGTCATTGCAGCTAAATTCAGTGAGGTTTACAACGTGTTGTATATATTGCATATATTTTCCAATACTGGCTTAAAATTGCCCATGTTCTGAAAGAAATAAAAAAAAAAACCTCTAAAACATTCCAAGAATTTTGATTTTCACGATGCAAGGGAACTTTTAAGAGGTGCAAAAATGTTTGAACATCCAGTACACAAAAGAGTTGACATTTTTTCATAACAAAAGAGAAAATCTTCTTAAGGTTGTATCTGTAATTATAGAAAGAGAGTCTTGACGTGACATGATAATATTTGTTGTTGCATAATAGAACAGCAATACATATTGTTTCTACCGTAATATAGTATATGTTAAGGAAATTATAAAAGATTTGGGAAGTGTGAATAAACACTATACCTCAAGCTATTTTTGTGACAGCTCTTGGAATTTATGTTTTTATGATAGTCCGATTAAAACAGAAGTAAACTTTAATTTATAATGACTGCAACATTTTACACTCATACTTGCTTGCATATGGATGGGGCAAAAATCTTGTTTTCTTTTGTCCTGAAATTGGTTGTATAAAGTGTCTGTGTGTAAATATTAATCATAATATCATTTGTACAAAGTAAATATATATGTTGTATGGTGAAAATTATTACAAAATCTTGCAAACTCTTCATACAATTCTGCAACATTCAGAAACATGGTTGATTTTTATTTACAGTCAAGGGGTTGTATCTTTTTTTTGAAACCGACAGTTGGATTACCAATAAGAAATGCATTAGTTGCAGCTTGTGGAACGAAATAAGAATTTTCATTTCTTTTATATTTTTAATGATTTATTAAATCAGCTGCTGTGATATTGAAGCCATACTGTATAATGGGTTATTTTACTGCTTCAATTTATCTTCAGTAGAAGTTTACAAACAATAATAATAATAATAGGCTTTTACCTGTAACTAAGCATTTAGTATTTGAGCGAAACAGTAACAATTGCACTAGGGTGTCTGCAACTAGAGAACTCCTGTGTAGGTAATGCTTTCATTTTGCACCTCTTAATTCGTAAGAATTGATTCTTGGTGAGTTCATACTGCAAAGATCCAAACCAGGCTACACCGACAAGAAGTCTGGTTTGTGAAGCGTATATTTATCAGTTACTTCAAGCCGTATTTAACCCGTTATATAGAGTGTGTTTGTTTTATTAGACGTTATTTGTTAAAGATTATGTTTGTTTGTTAGCTCTTTGACAGCTTTTGTTTTATTGGCAAGACTTTCATTTTTTGTCCCTGCATTGGAGAGTGCTACCAGATCTATAGTTTTACATACAAACCAGCAGCCCAGTCAAGGTTGAGTTGTGAGGATAAATCTCAGATATATTTTTCTTATTTCTCAATGAAAAGGTATGTTGTGACATTTCATTAGAACCATCTCAGCCAGATAGCTCTAATGAGGGATCACAGCATTATGTTTTATGGGGAAACATGGAAAGATTATCCCTAAATTATCTCTGTTGTATAGACAGTGAGCTATAATTGTGTTGCGTTATGACGTTGTCACTTATTTCATGACATTTGAAGTTAAAAAGCAAAAGTTTATTTGAAGAAAGTTCAAAATACGAAATAAAAATGTATAAAAGCAGCCCCGGATCCAGGGGGTGGGCTTTGGGGCTGCAGCCCCGCCATTTGGCCTCTGTGTTATGTGTAATATGTAGTCCTCCAGATAATAATAAGTATCTGATGACAGTTTGAGAAAAATTATCCAATGTGGTTAGATCAAAATATTCAAAATCTATGTTGCGACATCTCATTAGAATCGCCTCGGGGAGGCGATTCTAATGAGATATCACAACATATATTTCAAGGAAAAAAAATATATAAAAAATTCTCTTGAAATTGAACCTTAAATACGTCATAAAGTCAAGCCCCCCCCCCCCTCCCCCCACACACAACTACATTTCGGCACCTCCCAGCCCCACCAGTTATCCAAAGCCCCACCAGCACTTGATGGTCTGGATCCGGGCCTGAAAAGTGATGTACTACGTATTTGGGATCAGTTTTCATTGCTGTTCAGCTTGTGCTTTGAACAGCATAGGCATGTGTATTTGCTTGCAAGTTGAAATTCTGTTTTCATAGTGTTTCATGTACACTTTATCCAATGGAGGGACACAAAAAACGAGCCATCTTTATTGAAAAAGCAGCCACACATCCCTTCTTCTTAATGTAAACAGAAATTAAAGAAAAAATGTTGGACTATAATATATATATGCTACCAGACCTGAAGGATATTGACTTTTGAATTTGTGGGCATAAGTAACAAAAAGAAAAGAGAAAAAGAAACCAAGTGTATAAAACTCTATTCAGATTCCCAGGCTGGTCTTTGCTACATGACCATCATATGGACACCCACTTTTTATGTTCAATCAAATTTATACTGAATGCCTATTTCTGTGAAATATTTGCAAGTTTTCAATTAACCTTTCTCATATTTGTTTAGATAGACCAGAAAGATCAACACAAAACTGCACACCTTCTTACATGAAAACAAAATTTCTGTAAATATTCCTTGGTAAAGTACTACATTACTCCTGTGATGGAATATTTTGGCATGAGCATACAATAGTTTTAACAGTTAACACCTTTCTTTGGTTGCAGTGTCAAAAAATTTGTGTGGTCTTAAATAAGCCGATCTGTAAGAAAAGTGGCCTGGAAGCATTTGAGTTTCGCATTTTACATAAAAAATGTAAAAAGAACTTCAAGATCCTGGAGCCGTATTTATAAAATGACTTAAGCGGTTGCTATGGTGTTGCTTAGGCTGAATCTCTACGAAGGAGATTCCCTGCAACCATGAAATTTGCTCTGGAGGACCAGTCTGAAAAAGACTTCTTCGACCAGAGCAAATTTCATAGTTGTAGGAAATTTCCTTCATAGAGATTTCGCCTTAGCAACAGCCTGGCAACGACTTAGGTCGTTTTATAAATACGGCCCTTGGGCATCTATATTGCTTAAAGTGAAAATTCTGATCAGTCTGTGCATCTGTGTAGACAGGTCTGAGTCCTCACATGTAACACTTCGATAAACTCTCTTTCCTCATAAAGCAGCTTTGCTATTATATGTTATAACGATTTCCTTTAAGGTCACACATACAATAGTAATTCTTATTGTTAGAACAAACTGTATAATTCCAAAATTGTTGATGTTGGTGAATAAAGTCTTAAGTGGAGTGTTTCTTTGTGACTTTTATTAATTCCATGCTGTCAATCCGGCCCTGCTCGGCTCTTTTCGTCAGTACAAGAAGAACTTTTGCTGTCACCCTAGGTGAGTGTCCATGTTCGCGTTTATCTTCGCATGTTTTTGGATGCGGCAGTTAGTATTCACCTAGTGATTGTGTTTGGAGCAGTTTAGTATAAACATTTTTATTGCCAAACTGTTAACAAATGGGTTGGATATTAAGTTCTATACAGTAATTACGGTCTTCTCCATGACAAGACTATATGGCTTTAATTGACAGCAGTTCACAAACGAAAAGCACCTCCCATGGGAAGCACCTACAGTAAACCGAATGAATAGCTCTTTCCCAGACAGATGGTCATTCAGCTACTTGAAATCATTTTTTTCTGCAGGATGTTTTAATGAACAAAGTGTCAGAACTAAGACCTGTTGTTAAATTTGCACTGTCCAAACATTCGTAATATTTTGAGGAAAACTAACAGCAGGCGCATTAAAGATAAATAAGCGCTGAAAAGAAGGTTCCATTTGAAGCAAGGAAAACACCAACGAGAAGTTTATTTTTTAAGCCTTTTATTGGTGCCACTTGCAGTGTAGTGAACGCTCATCATCACACGTACGAGGGGTGTTCGAAAAGTTTTGCAAATGACGTAATTTCTCGGTAACCACCATACAGGCAGAACGTCTGATTGCAAAAACACATAAAGCTGTATTATGCGAAGAGAATTCTGCAAACAATGCGCATTTTTTTAAAAAAGGACGCATTTTTAACTTCTTTGAAAAGGGTATACCCTAAAGACACTGCAGAATTTAAGTTTAGTAGGCCGTAATTTACATATCAGCAGTCTTTGATATCTTTTTATCTTTGTTAGTTAAAGACAATGCCCAGACAATATTGTTCTGTAAATATCGCGGAAATAAGTTCTAATCTGGCTTCCGTACAGGGCCGGGAATATGGATTATCCATACTTTTTGCTGTAGCAATTTCTCCATTTCTACTAAAATTTGATGATTTTATAATGAAAACAAGTGTTTTAGCATTCAAAATATTGTCGACAAGAGCATTTACATGGGTCAACGAAAACCTGTCAACAAATTCAAAATAATGCCAAAAATGAAGCCTCTGCAAGCTTTCAAAAATGACGTTAACGTAAAATTCAATAACGTCATAAGAACTGCGCATTGCCTTGCAAGGAATAAATCGATAACAGTTGCCGCACCTCTAACTTTTGTATGTATATTATAGGCAACGATGGACAAGCAAATGACAAAGATTAATTTGGTATTTACAAGGATATTGGACTTGAATGCCTAACACTGAAAAGATTTTACATATAAAATTAGCCCAGTGGTATGACTGGGACCTATTAAAATGCGTTGTAACTCAATAAGGAAAAGTGTCTTTGTATAGTGTTTGGTATCATTGTAAAGACAAAATGCAGTGCTTTCAGTACATCTATAGCAGTTGTACCCAGCATGCTCCTAACCAAAGTCATGAGGCCATTTGCAAAACTTTTCGAACGCCCCTCGTATGCATCAGTAAAGAGATGAGACAAATTTACATACGTGGCTTTTCTGTCAGCACTTTTTTTCTTTCGGGGCTTTTTCTCTCGGTGCTCTGATGTGAATCGATTTTTGTACATATGTAGTCTCACCATGCTCGCTGGCAGTTAGGCAAATGATTGTTGACTAGGTTCATGGTTTTCTTCGGCTGTGACTGATGATATAGTTCTGAAATTATTTCCTTTCTTGGTGGACATGTACATCTGGGGCCAAAAGAAATCGGGAGAAAATAATATTCATGTGTGACAATCATTCAGTGTTACACATTTTAGCGTTGGTTGGTTGGTTGATTTGATGCTTAACGTCCACGATAAACAACCAAGGTCATGTCGGGACGGTCAGTTAACCTAACCACACTATTCCTGGGCAGGCTTAGACCTCCTAAGCGGTTAACCAGTACTAGGTGCACATACTTTCGCCAGTAACTGACAACTGCCCTTCTTGAATCAGCGGAAGGAGAAACGAAAGTATGTGGCCAGACCGGGGTTCGAACCCAGGACCTCTGAACATTTTAGCGTCATCGTGGTACTGGCCCGTTCTTTGGTACTATTAAAATGTCTTCAATTCCTTTTCTTTTTAGGCAAAGCAGTATTTGGGGACGGCAAACGCCTTTAGTGACAGCTTATCTCATTTTCAAATGGCACATTTTCATCGTTTCGCCCCAGAGGCAAACATGGAATCAGAGGTTGTACCACACTGTCTGGGAACTCTCCAGCAATGAATCCAGTACTTTATGAATACCTGTTTATCTAAACACACCAGCACAGCCTATGTGCAGGCAATGGTCAGAACGAATACAGTCAGATCCGATATTCCGGCAGCAAAACCAAAAGGGGAAGAGGTACTGCAAAAATCATTAATCGCTCACACAACAGGGACCATATTTATAAAGCCACTTAAGTCGTTGCTATGTGGTTGCTAAGGCTAAACATCTATAAAGGAGATTCCCTACAACTATGAAATTTGGTCTGGAGGAACAGTCTTTGTAAGACTGTTCCTCCAGAGCAAATTTCATTGTTGTAGGGAATCTCCTTCAAACAATTTAGCCTTAGCAACAGCATAGCAACCACTTAAGTCGTTTTATGAATATGGCCCCTGGTGAACGAAAGCACCGATTTGGACAACCTGAACCAGTAACAACGTCTCTTTTTCCTATTTATGATAAAGCAAAGCAAAGTGGGAAGCTCTTCTACAAGACCACAGAATAATTACGTCTCCGGTCTTATTGGATCTATACTGCTCAAAATAAGTAAAGGATATTAAGACCTTTAAGGCAGCAGAAGTAAGGAAAATAAGTAAATGAATATTAAACTGTTATAGTTCATAAAACAAATATTCATTGAGACCCTCAATATGAATATTGAAAGGATTAAGCTTGTCGCGTGACCTAGAGTAAATTGAAAGTAGACAAGGGGTCGACACCAAAATTTCACACGAATCCAGCGCAGCAATGACTGATAATTTTTGTGCAAACTTAATTAAGACAGACACCTAATGCCTCAGTTAACAAGATACAGAAACTTTTTTCATGCGGTTTTAACACAGGAGAAAATGATAGGCGTAATAGATACCATTGTGTGGTGAATTATCTCACATATGGTAACTTTGGACACCCCTACACCTTAAATGACGCAATAAAGCCTACCTAAGTGGGTGTTTTCAGTTTGAAAAATTATGGAGAATTTTACTGCATCTGAGGATTAAAAAGAATTTTTTTTCGCCGATGCGAAATTGAGGTGTAGACCCCATAGTCCTTTATGTGCTGCTCTAGGTCACATGACCTGCAGTGACTGTTTCTGTTTTTGCTGAATATTGTTACTTGAGTAGTGTTCTGTCAATATACATTAATAAACTAACCCAGTCACTATTATTAACTGTTGTACACGCTTCTATGTCATAACATCCCCTACTTTTTGTGAGCAGCATATTTTAATGTAAATTGCAGTTACCTCGTATCATTGTCCTTCGTCTGAATCAACTGTCATCGTTTTAAGAAATGAAACCAATAACAAAAAGACAGCTCAAAAAAGTGAGCCCACACTCAAGCTAATACGGTTTTTAGGTATCTGGCTGTCTGCATTTTTATAGACACTAGTACGGAGTAACTGCATTTTACATTAAAATTAGCATTTCTAAGACCCGAGATATAATTGATTTTCCTATCCGATACGAGAATATTTTCATCAAAATGTCACAGAGTATAGGTTAGGTATATCATACACTTCTACTGCCCTGCGGTACAAGCCGGCTTTTATACCGACGTGGTAGAGTGGTCGGCTTTAGATCGAAGGGTCCCCGTAAATATAGAGGAAAACGAAAAAAAAAAAAAAAAAAAAAACAGAAAAAAAACAACTTTTTTTCTTGTCGGAACTAGAGATAATTAATTTATCTTTCATAGATAATCAACAAATGCTAGAAAAACATTGATTTCAAGTGAAATTTTGAGCTTTGCACTAGTTTTAAAGACACTAAATGAGAAAAAAAACGTGATTTTAGCGATGCTGTGCGTGCGACAAAGGGCCTTCATATTCCATAACACTGAAAACCGCATTTTAAAAGTTAATGTGGCCACATCAGTTATCAAAAAGTACATCACATGGTGGTAGTAGCTTATTCCTAGCTAATGCAGTTGTCAAAATATGAATAGGTCCCATATTAAGCAAGATTATGGCAAAAGTATTAAGATGTTTATGCGACAAAAGCCTTAACATCATCCTTTAATCTTGAGATTACTTTCTAACAGTTTAGAAAGGTTAAATTTAGTTGGGGGGAAACTGTCGACCCAAAGTCTAAATATAGAATTGATTAGATAAATATTTTAATTTTAAGTCGGTTATTTGATGAAATATAGTAAAAAAAAAATAGGCCTTTTCTTGCATAATATGTCCAAAATGGAGATAGCACCTTTGTAAACATTTTATAGCCACTTTAAAAATCATTTCCTGACTAATTCTATTGTCACAGGGAGTAAAAAGGTGAGGAAACACGTTTTCTGCATGACAGAGTAGTTAACTCATTTTTGCCCAAATGTAGAGATCCCTTGTCGCACTGACCCCTTCAATTGTATTCAGTTGTCTCCAACAGCCTTCTCTCGAAACATGCCATTGATCAATCTGTCTCTGGGACCAATGTTTCGCATATGTGGCCCATTTAAACGGGGCGAGCCAGTAAGGCACCTAATATGTATGACTAAGCAATTAAGGTATATAAAAATATTTTGCGTTCATTTCTAGCGCAAAAGTCGGTTTATATGATATCTAGTCTATTTTAGTCTATCCCATCAACTTGCATGGTTGTTTGGGCACCACAGCTGCATTTACAACAATCCCTTTCCGCCTGGTACTGTCTTCAGCTTGCCTACCGGAGCTAGCAAAGTCCATCCCTGTCAGTTCCTAAATACCGTCCAGGGGCGTAGCTAGGAGCATTTGCATGATACGCACAGGCATGTTTCATACTCGCTTGGCAGAAATTTAGGGCTGTAGCCCTCTAGGTAGGTATTTCATAGTCCGATTTACAAAAATTCTGCTTGGAAATACGCTGGTTTGTGATGAAATTTTGTCAAGTTGACAAAATTTCATTTCGCACCTGCGTATTTGCGTACAGGTAGCTACGCCCTTGCCGTGTTCCCACTTTTGTTGTCTACCGCTTCTTTTTTTTCCTTTCACTGTACCCTGCCTAAACCAGAAGACTTTGAAATGTGCCAAACCAGCTCAGTTTTCATTTCTAGACCAAGGCCAGGAGTTTGTCATATTCTCCAATGGCTGCTTGGATCTTTCTTCGAACATCCTCAATAGTGACATGGTACCTGTACGAGATGTTCAGTAACCTTCGCTAGCATCTCATCACAAATGTTTGCGTTCTTTTCTCTAAATCCGCCGTCAAGGTATATGATATAAAGTGAAAGCAAAGCTTTCAACACTTTACGTAAAATGTGCCGAATTTCAATTACAATACTATGACGCTCATTGTACACCATTAATACAAATGAGCCGTGACGTGACAAAACCAACAAAGTGGTTGTGCGCCCAGCGCAGACTCAGATCAGCCTGGGCATCCGCCCAGTCTGTTCAGAGTCTTCGCTGTCCGCTTGAAGGTAGCCTACACCTTCAGCTACCCTTTAAGCGCAAAACGAAGACTCTGATAAGATTGTCCGGATGCCCAGGTTGATTTGAGTCTGCGCTGGGCGCACAACCACATTGTTGGTTTTCTCGTGTCACGGCTCAAATGTTATCAAGCTTCAAAGGAGCTTATCAGTTTCTATTTGAATTTTAAGATTCTCATATCAATGGTGTGACTTATAGCATAATCAACGGCGTCAACACAGACTTTTATTAGCAGCTAAGATAACATACGAGCCGCGACACGACAAAACCAACAATGTGGTTGTGCGCCCAGCGCAGACTCAGATCAGCCTGGGCATCCTCCCAGTCTGACCAGAGTCTTCGCTGTCCGCATGAGGGTAGCTTAGACCCTCAGCTACCATTTGAGCTCTTAACGAAGAGTCTAATCAAACTGGACAGATGCCCAGGCTGAGCTGAGTCTGCGCTGGGCGCACAATCACATTGTTGGTTTTCTCGCGTCGCGGCTCATACTGTAATCAAAATGTAAACAAGTACACACTGCCAGTCTTGGAAGCTTACTTTCGTCATTTCGCTCACACATTTTAGTTCACCTTAAAGCCGCTGAATGATTTAACGCTTACTTCCGTAAAACACTCAGTTTGGCGGAATTACTGAATTTTGGTGACATTGGCGTCGTGGCAAAGATCGCTTAAATATAAATTCACAAATATTTGAGTTCCTACACATTTACATGCGCACAGCATAACAGAGGTTCAGATCAAAAGGGGCATATAAGGAGTTTTTTAGATAGTTTCTATGACACTCCATTCAACTATACATTGTTTTCTCTAATAGTACACTGCTTTTAAAAGGGTTTCCTCGTCCATGGAAGCAAACTGGAAACCAAAAAAATGTATCCATCTGAAAAATGGTGGAAAAATACGGCGGTGTACTCATCTACTTAAACTGTTAGAGTCTTCAATAGTCTTGCTAACAAGTCAACTATGATATGCCGGCTTGTCTGAGTATTCCATATTTGCACATGTTAACCGTTTTCACATGACGGAAGAATGGTTCCCGCATTTGACTGATTGAATTTTACAACAGAGCCTGATAAAAATTGATTTATTTACAATCAAATAAACAACCCTTAGAGTCATTTTATTGCAAATATAAGAAGCAGTCGATATCATACATATTTACACTTAGACAAAAACTCAGCGTCACTTCTAATTTAATTAAATGTAAAATAGTCTGTACAAAATTGATCAAAATTTTAACGTCGTATTCAAGGTTTTGCACGTGGTATCAGAATCGGACGGCTTTTAATCTAACATTCACCAATGTTTTGTACTATTGTGTATTAACGCGCCCTAAAGGCTTGTATTCATACATATATATGTTATATGTTCCCCTGCACATACATCCATACAGACATATATGTATACATGCAGATATACATATATAGATAAAAATCATATACATGTATATAGGTAAATAATGTAATTGCTTTCATTTATTGCATCACTTTAATTTGTATCCCTTCACATACACGACTCAAAATATTTAAGGGAGCATCTCATAAACATTCCAATCAAAATCAAACGACCATTTTGTCTATGACACTTAATGTCTTACAAGGTAACTCGTTTGAAAAGATCACTTTCAAACTCCAGTTTATGAAATGTTATGGACTTCCAGAAAAATGCCTCAGTTTCAGAAAATTCAAAAGTTGCAAAATTTGTTCCATGGAAACGAGCAGGGCATCAGTTTTATTGAAATCCTTGTTTTCTTAAACTACGATCTTTCTTAAAAATGTTGCAATTCTTGACAAATGGCGGCCAAATGTATTGACCGTGTTGTATTAATGTTTATGGGAAAATACCAGCTGCTCCTTTAAATATACTGGACCAAAAAAGTTAAGGATCAAACATTTGTGTGAAGTTTCTATATCGAAAAAAATAATTGTCCAAAAATTATTTTCTTCTGTTGAATACAACTGTCAATGGTGCACAAGATTGCATGACACATATTGGAATCGGATCACGTGACACACCAGTAGAAATGAATAAACAGGCATACCCCTAAAATCAAAGTGAAAATTAGCATTACCACAAATCTGAATGTCCATTATTTTTGGCTTTATCCATGCAAAATGAGTTTCAGTTCTAAGTGTGACTTCAGAGGGCCTGAATAGCTGCATGATAGCTACACGGCTTGTGGAAATCCCCAGAGGTTCATTTAGGGACTCGTTTGCCATTTTTCACGAAAGGCCTGAATGAGCTCTCCGTGAGTTTCGGTAAGCCTCTGGTGATTAAAATTGGCGGTATAACATGTCTAAAGCATATTCATTTGGATTTAAAACTTGTGATGGAATTGACATGTCAGTGCGGAAGATTGTTTCTGTCGGAAGGTTCTGGTCCATCGCATTTTCCCTGTGATTCGATGGTGCAATGGCCATAAACTTCAGCAAACGGTCTCGTAACTGGACCAAAAATGTCAATCGTACATCGAACACCAGTCAGAGCGCTTCTGTCTGGCATGCGCAAGTCCACGCAGCTGCCAATGCAGATGCCGGCTCATACCGTCGCCCACCCTCCTCAAGACATGTCATATTCCACATGAAGATTTGAGTTATAGTCTACACGACGTGAGCCTGACAGGCATCATAGCCTACTCCTATCATCGTGGAAATCTACACACAATCTGGACTCATCTGTGAAAAGAACATGGGTCCATTGAACCAGTTGTGAATTTGCGTCACCTGTTGCCCCTTGTAGCCTCGCTTTTCTATTGAATCGCGTCAAACCTTGACTCATTACCAGCATGAAATCGCACTATTTAGCTGTATAAAGTCTGTTTGTAACCGTTTTTGCTTAAATGAGGCCGATTAAAACATTTTAATGGACAAAGATTGCGCATCCTAACAGTGTTATTATGATGAACCAGTAGCTTGAGACAGAGACAATCGTCTGAATGGACATGTCAAGTCGATTGCAAGTTTCAAATCAGATTGAGCATGCTCAACAGAAACCTTCTGGAGATCTTATTCAGACCCTTCATGAAAAATGGCAAACGAGTCCCCAAATGAGCCTCTAGCGCTTTAGTAAAAGTAAACCGAGTAGCAGTCATGCAGTTATTCAGTCCACAAGAGATATCGATGAGCACTGGATATGATTTTGCATGGATTAAGACAATAATCATAGATATTCGATTTTGTGGTGATGCCAGTTTTCACTTCAATTTTAGGGGTATATCTGTCATTCGTTTCTACTGGTGTGTCACGTGACCCGATTCCAATATTTTTCATGCAGTCCTGTGCCACTTAAACAGATGTATTGAATAAAAGAAAATCATTTTTGATGAATTTATTTTTTATGATTTAAACTTCAGTCAAATGTTTGATCCCTAACTTTTTTGTCGAGTATATTTTGTGTAGTGTATATAGAAGTCATACTTCGACCTACGCATACTTACATATATGTAAATACTGTAGTCTCTTGTATAAATTGTAAAATGGAAATTATCGTCATATTGTAAATAAAAACTACACCATATGTGAAAAATATGGTGTCGGTAAGGGGAGAAGCCGACAAAAATCAGAATTGACGGCTATTTTTGGTTATCGCTATGGACGGAATTAATAAATGACGTTATGCCACAATTAAAATATTACTATCTCAGACACTGCGTTTAATAATAAAAAATGCCAATGTGCATTAATGTAAATTTTTATGTATTCCTATTGCCTGTTTTGTCGCTAGAAGCCCTTCGGTTTCGTGTTAACTAACTCCATGAAAATGTTGTCGTTTGACTGTTCCAGTTGAAAATTCTGAATCGAAAACGAAAATGAATTAAACCCACATATGAAACTGCTGAAATAACATATGCCTACGTCCTCATTAGCACTATATATGGATTTTTTGGTGCTGCTGTGCTTTGGTTTTGGAAATTAAATAACTAAAATAAACTTAAAGAGTGTTCAAAGCAAACACTCAACCTTTTGGTTTCGATGTTTATTGCTAAACATACCGCGTCAATACTTCGCCCTCCGCATGTTGATTATATTGACCACAAGTCAACAAATGCCAGCGGGCACATGACGTCGAAATGACGTCGTACTAATGTCGATGCGACGTCATTACGTCGCATCGACATCAGTTCGACGTCGTGTGCCTGCTGGGGTTACACGCCTCAAACCTAAGGGTTACTGTCATACTGCTATTTCTTTGATGATTGTCTTTCTAGTTTGTTTCGTAAAGAAGGGTTTACATCATTGCTAGGTCTAGATGATGGTTTAGATTTTGACAAAACAAAGTCAGATTGCGCTTTTTTGAATGGCTTTTTGGGGTTGACACTGACAGTCTTGGGTTTAGTGGTAACAGCCTTTGGTTTGCTTTCAGTATCGTCTAACTCTTCTTCCTCTGTCACGGTCACGTGGTTCAACTTCAGGTGACCAGTTGAAGAAGACAAATGCAAGTCCTCCAATTCCTTTGATCTTCGCCGCCCTCGTCTTTTAGCTGCCGTCCTGGCTGTAACATTTACAATAATATTAACCCATTAATGCCTCAAAAATGGGACATTGGCAAACAAGACAGACCAAGATCAGACGCCGCAAAACGTCTAATAAGGTTCTACACTTTTTGCATAAGACAAATAGGCATTTTTCCTCAAAATAAAACAAAAATAATTAAAATAACTAAACCAGACACCCCTTAAATGAGAAATGGACTCATCAAATATATACAGAAAGAAGAGTCCATGGAGCATTAGTGGGTTCAAAATCCAGACAGTAGTTAGTATTTTTACAAGATATTATATTTTCAAACGTATTGTATGCAAAGACGCTGCCGTTGTTTTCCGAAAAAAAGCGAGGAGTGCAAAAGCTCCTCGCAGCTTTTCAGCCAAAACATTAACACATTTGGTTTAATATCTGCTGGTAGATTTCATGAGTCCTTGTTTTGAACAAATGGACTCCAAATATTAATGGACCTGGGCGACCTTAAGCATTAAAGCGACTGGTCAGAAGAAAACGGTTAGACTGAAAACCATGAGCATCGACAGCTCAGTAGGTTAAACACTGCCTTGCTGATCTGGCGGTCCAGGGTTCGAACTTCTTCCAAACGTAAACGGGGTCCCATTGCACTCAGCCTTTAATCATCACCACCTTCCCGTTGAAATACAGCCACGTAATCTGAAAACCGCGAAACAACTTTTATTTATATCAATATAGTCGGCTGTAGAGTAGTCTGATTAGGATCTGCCCTGTTTGCATCTAATTTTTGGGACAAAAACCTAACTGTTCCAGTTTTATGACAGTTACAGAGATTATATTAGGTGTCCCAATTTTCAGATATTTTTGAGGCCTTACCTGATTGTTCATCCATATCTGAGAGTAAATCTTTTGCGATTGGTATTCCATGCTTTTTCCAGAACTTGATCAGGTCTTTGAATCCGGCATCATTTTCATTTGTTGGAACATCTTCAGCTAAATTAAATAAAATAAAACAGAATTGAGCCGCGGCACGAGAAAACCAACTAAGTGGCATGTGCGCTCAGCGAAAGACTCAGATCAGCCTGGGCATCCGCCCAGTCTGATCAGAGTCTTAGCTGTCCACTTAAAAAGTAGCATAGGGCCCAAGCTACCTCCATGCCTACAGCTAAGACTCTGCTCAGACTGGGCGGTTGCCCAGACTGATCTGAATCTTGGCTGGCTTTGTTGGTTTTCTCGTGTCGTGGCACTGGCTCATGTTATAAGGATCATCCTTATTTGTCATGTATTAACATTTGCTACAGAGGCGCCGCGGTCGAGTGGTTAGAGCGACTCGGTTATGGTGCAGACGGTCGCGGGTTCGAATTCCGGGTTGGGGTGAACTGACATCTGGAAAACTCTGTCAACCAAGCAGTAAATGGGTACCTCTTTCGAATCAGGCAAGGATAAGATAGCGAGAGAGATGAGCTCCGCCTTTTATACAGGTCGGGGACAAGCTTGAATTGATCTACAGTAGATCAATTGGTCCACTTTAGACCAATTGATCTACCAAAATGCACTGAAATATGTGCTTTAAGCTCTTTGCATGCACATCACTGAAAATTGCAAAAAATTTTGAGGGCTGAGCTTTTACTTTAGTTCATAGGATTTTATAATTGAAATCAGATAAAAATTTTGTCGTGGAATTTTTAGCAAAAAAGCATTTTTCGGTTAATTTACCTGCTAACTTTAGAAATTTATTGATTTTTTCTGTATTTTTTTTTGTTATGCTAGGTTCTTCAATTGATTTGTTGAAGCCAACAAGCAAGCTGTCATTTTGGTACTAAAAAGCAATAATTGAAATGGGTTAAAAATTGCATTTCTGATTCTATCAATGAATAGTGAATTTGTATCACCATGTTCTATTATCGCATTTTATCACGATAAATCCAAAGAAATTTGGAAAAATTGGTATTATGCATTGATCAGCAATATGTATAGAGAACAAGAGGCAAAAATTTAACCTACTTCTGACAAAAATAAATCCAAATTGTGCATGTTCTTGTCCATTATTTTTAAGACTCAAACTTAGAATGTTTGGCCCAAACCTGGGTAGATAATGTATGAACCCACCATTTTATAACTGAGAAATCATTTTGTAATAAAACAGGCTAGATTTTAAAACTTTCTTTAAATGCAATGTCAAGTCAGAATGTGCAATATATTTTCAGATGCTGAATGCTAAAAACTGAGTTTTTAGGAAAATAAATGGCTAAAATCATTTCTTTTTGGTACCAGTATGACAGCTTTAATGTTCAATTCAATAAATCTATTAAAAAAATCTAACACATCAAACAATTTAGCAGAAAAACAAGTAATTTACTAAAATTAGCAGGTAAATTAATCGAAAAATGCTTTTTTGCTAAAAATTCCACGACAAAATTTTTATCTGATTACAATTATAAAATCCTATGAACTAAAGTAAAAACTCAGCCATCAAATAATTTTGCAATTTTCAGTGATGGGCATGCAAAGAGCTTAAAGCACATATTTCAGTGCATTTTGGTAGATCAATTGGTCTAAAGTGGACCAATTGATCTACTGTAGATCAATTCAAGCTTGTTCCCGACCTGTTATATGCTGTGTCCACGATACAGTGGGTCTCTAACCCCCACTGCCCCTATGGTCACTAGGCAATGGGAAGCCTTTACCTTCTTACATTTGCTGGGGCCAAATGCACGTTTAAAGTGTTCCAATAGCTTTCCAGATAATGAAGTCATGGTGGGGTTGGTGCCGTCTTTTGTATCTTCGGCATCGTCCTTTTGCGATCAGTGCCAGTCTAATAATAATAGTAATAATAATGGACTGTGAATGGTTGCTCTTGGGGCTAGTTTACACGGCTTGTGTAATGTGTGTCGCTGGTGGGATCATTATAGATTCGGCTGTATATGAGGAATATTAATGTTAGATTGTGATTTTTTACGCAAAATGCAATTGATTTATTCCTTCATATTCTGATTATCTTGTTCCGATTGATTATTTTACTATAAATTGTATAATTTCTTTTATCACATGACGTCGCATCTGAGAGTGTAATAAAGCCATGCATTAAAATCGATAATCCACTAGTGGATTAAATATGCAAATTACGTCGTAACGTTATGTGTTGACGTCCATAAAAACGTCGCGTTTTCTAATGGCGATATCGTGACGTTTTAGTGCAAAATTCGCTAATAAAATGCGATTTAGTGTCATATGATAAATAGAATCTTGCATTCGTGCTGCTGTATTACTGAATTTATTAAACTCGTTGGTGAAAACGATAAGATGCTCGGCAGAGCCTCGCATCTTCTCTTTTTCCCCAACTCGTTTAATAAATTCAGTAATACATGAGCACTTATGAAAGATCCTCTATTTCTTCTATCTCTTTTGCATCTTCGGCAGCCCAGGCTACTGAGCCTTCTTTGAACAAATGTTTCGTGTTTCTGGGGCGGACAATCATTAATATATTGTTAGAACTTGTACACAGGGTATAATCGATTCCGCTAATTTTCGCTTCCTGCAGAGACTGTACATCATATTTGGCTTCCGCCGAGACTGTCCGCGAACTCTTGCTTCCTGCCGAGACTTCTGTACATGATAAATGGCTTCCTGCAGAGACTGTCCGTGTGATTCTGCTTCCTGCCGAGAGCCTCGGCAGGAAGCAGAATCACGCGGACAGTCTCGGCAGGAAGCCATTTCTCGAGGACAGTAGTCTCTGCAGGAAGCAAGAGTTCGCGGACAGTCTCGGCGGAAGCCAAATATGACGGACAGTCTCTGCAGGAAGCGAAAATTGGCGGAATCGATTATACCCTGTGTTGTAGTACAACCCATGTGTATGCTTATTTGATGATAAAATAGGTTTAAACTGATCTTTTTGGTCGGCGATCATCCTGAGACGAGTCATATTAAGCTAATATTAGTAAAGTATATGTGTACCCGTATTTTGATTATAAACATTATGTTTTTGTTGAGTATTGGTAAATTAACTTTAAGTACCGACCACAAAGACCTTGAAATAATATCCCCAAACACAATGGTTCTACTGTCCACATAGTTTAGCGTTTCAACGGTTCCATATTATTTATGCTATTGAACATGAACATATGAATATGATACTAATGTCTGCGACCAGTTTTTCTGACCCCGTCACTAGAAAAGGATTTTATGTCACGACAATAACAGTTGCCTAATTAATTGAGTTTAAGCTTAGGTGAGGCTTTTAAAGGTAGGTTCCTTGCCTAGCGATAACATTTAAGTTCACAAAATAATTTTGTCTTTTTCTGGGTAGTATTGAATTCTCTTATTTTTCTGAAACTGTTGCTACTGAGAAAATCGTCAGATGTTGTAGAAAATAGTCGTTTTCCCTTTGGTTTATTTTCTTTTGTTGGAATTCCAGTTCTAAAAATAAATATGTATATATGTCTACAAGTCCGCAGTTTCTGATGTCATTAGCCAACGGTTAATTTTCTCTTGCCGTGAGCTGTTCCAGAGGTCCTGGCATGGAGGATGGGTTAAAACTATCCCGAAATGCAATGCAGCATGACCTCAGCTATGTTATCTATTTTTGGCGCGAACTAAAAATAGCGCTAACTGGTGTGCGAAGCAGAGTTAGGAAATCCCTTGCAAAACGACTTTTCTACAATTCTTTTATTTACACTTTTTAGTGAAACTTATTCATTTCCTCTTTATAAGTGCTTTCCAACAACTTGGATAAAAAATCATCAAAATCATGATGCATTCCAAAGTACAGGGACCTACCTTTAAGACTATCATGTTTTCTTTCTTATTTATGCTCCACTAATTTGACCTCTAAATCGCATAAAGAAGCACACAAAACCATTTGCAATGTTGAGCTACTGCAGTCTACAGCTTTGAATCGTGTCGCTGTGTACGCCTGACTGCAGCACATTTTCAAACTGGTTAACAAGCCATTGTCATTATGCGCACATATAAAATGAATGCATTCCTATTGTCAAACTGTCAAGAATAACACTTACGTGAAGTTCAAGAGACAATGCTATTTAACATTCAACAATAACTCTAACTACTGGGTTCAAAAAGCTCAACTTTTTTATTTAACCTTTTTGTGAAATCGAAACTTGGCTTGAGGTCAAGTTGCATTAAAACATTTTGTTTTTCAAAACCGTTTTAAGCATTCACCGGCAGTGAACCCAGTTGGTGTGTTGTGTCACCGTTTTCTCTACAAAACAAGTCAATGTTCTTATAGGAATCATTTGCTTTTCTAGTTAAAGCGTTCCCTACAAAACAAGTTTACCTATATGTCAACATTTTTTTTCTTGCGGTTCCTCAACAATATGTGTTTCGATTAATAAATTTCTTGTTTGTTTGGCCTAAGTTTATTATAGAAATGCATAATATTTTTGTGGAATTTATGTAAACGCCGGCGAATCACTCACAAACCGAATAAAGAAGATCTTTACATTACCTTTGTGAGTTATTAGCAGGCGTTTACCCTCGACAAAATCCACAAAATGAATTTACGTATTATAATTCCATCATGGTCATGTGTATTCGAAAAATGTCGGTTATTCTGCATACTACAAGAAAATATTTCCAAGCAGTTCCAAGATTCCGGTTTAGGGGATTTATCGATGTATTAAAGCTATTTTCCGTTCGCTCTGGCCCAATCGAATTGCACTCCATTGATATTAGAATGCAGAAAGGTTCAAGCAGCCATAGCAGAATTCCACGAAGTCCTGACCATGGTCAAGAAAACGAGGGGGTTTTGCCATGTCTCAAGGTCTTCCAGTTTAGCTAAGACAAATCTACAGGGCACAGTGAAAGGAGAGAGGGGAAGAAGTAGACATAAAGAGGTGGGAAGGCAATATTAAGGAGTGGACAGCAATGGACTTTGCTAGCTTAACTAGGGTAGCCGAAGACAGGTTGGTTGGTTGATTTGATGCTTAACGTCCACGGTAAACAACTAAGGTCATGTCGGGACGGTCCGAAGACAGGACTAGGTGGAAAGGGATTGTTATAAAGTCATCTGTGGTGCCCCGAGGACATTTCAAGGTTACAGGATGAGACTAGACAAGACTAGTATTAGAACGTTGGTTTGTAATTCTTTAAGATTAAGTTCTAAACTTTGGTCAGCTTTGCTTGCAAAACATTCATTTAAATGACCGTCCATGAAATAAGTTCTGAACTTTGGTCAGCTTTGCTCGCAAAACTTCCATTGAAATGACTGTCCATAAAAGCTTCTAACAATTCTTATCTTTCCACAGGTTCCAGGGTAACAGTATTTGCTTCGGATAACCTCGCATTTCTCCTTCAGCATTTATATATTTCATGGGTTTGTTAACTCTTTAAGCACCAAAAAGCAGACGACAAAATTTACGTCTGCAAAAATAAAAAAATGCCTTTCCAAGACATTTCATATTGAGAATTCAAAGCTTTAAGACTAGAGAGCAAACAGTGTAGATCTAGATGAGGCGGCTCATAATGAGCCGCCTCATCAGGATCTACGCTGTTTGCAAGTTTTACTGATTTCGTCACTGGGGCTTAAAGAGTTAAGTTATTATGAGTGTAGCTGCTGTACTTTGTTAACAAAAGCAACAAGAAAAAATACACGACATAGATCAGTTTCTACGTCAGATTTTATTGCTGTAAGTAACAACTCAGCAGGAACACAACGTTGAATCAAATCACCGATAAGAACCACTGTACTCTGAAATTGCAGTAGTTGAGGGCTGTACCGATCGAAGGGGGCTTTATTTATTGTTCTTTATTTTCTACTGGATAATCAAAACGGTATATATTCTTACATATTTTTCCTTGAAATATTTTTACGGCAGGGTACCTTAACTGATATACCCATCCTTTGTCTGGCCAATGTGCAGGCATGAAAATTAAAGCAGTACCGCTGTGTCGTACATTTTATGTAAGCATATGACATATCTTTGAACAAAATACCGCTAAAACATGTTTTTTGTTCATTTATGGTAATGTCAGGGAAAATTTCCTAGATGAAAATTAAACAGAATATCGATGTACATAATAACTATAAGTTAGAAATGTGTGGGATGTGTATTAAGAAAGTTATTCAAGTTTTTCATACTGTACGCCTAGTAATATTTATTGGGGGCACTGGCCCAGTAGTCGGGATGGCACTGTACCCATTAGTCGAGTATCAACAAAGTACCACTGTACCCATAAGTCGGGTATTTTGTACCCATATGTCGGGTACTTTGTTATTATTCGTCTTGTATTTACCCATAAGTCGGGTATTTTTGTGCGACTTGCACTTTAAAGTAAATAAGACACAAGTCCACCATAATTTAAAGAGTAAAAACGGATCATCAGTAGAGCCACATCAGTTGGGAGTGCACAGCAACGAATATAAAAATGCACTATCCCACAACAGTGTATATCGAATTCTAGCTCTCTTTCCTTGTTATGACCCCCTTCTTTTATGTATTTCAGCCAAAGGGGATGGAGGAGGCCAGTCATATTTCAGCATATCGGTGTTACCATTGTGTTTTCAATGGCAGTTTTGAAAGTGTTATCACGCATTCAGTAGACACACACACAGACCAGCCTTCAAAATGCCTTTAAATTGTATGCTCAAAACATACAGGGTATCAAATATTTCAGAAAAAGTGCTCATTTATTACTGTTAACTTTAAAACTAGCACAGGAAACTGAGTTAAAACTTCATCAGTTGACACTTTGGCTTGCCCCTGAAATTATAAAAATCAAAACACAGCCCAATGAACAGAATTAGTTTTTGAATAGTGGTTCTTAACCTTCAAATTAAGTGTGTCCCGTACGTAAGATTTTAAACAGATAACTTCTCAAAACTCAGTTTCAAAATTTTCTCATCTTCAAAACATGATGATTTTATACAACCGTCAGGATAGTGAGACAAAACAGACAGAATTATCGTCCTTTCTGCTTTTATCGCAAGCCAGTGGCCTATATGGGGTGTAAAAATTTCTTAGGCTGAAAGATCAAAATTGTTTCTAACATAGAAATACAGTATCCCTTTGAGGACTTTATAATTTCAAGGGGGCCCTTTGCTATTTTGAACTTGAACACGTAGCAGATATCCTTAGATGTTTACAAAAAAAAAACTTTTATACTTGCAATGAAAATTCCATGTAAACAATACAGTATGTCATAATCTTACGTATGGGACAGGATGTATTTTAGCATTAAAGTTTTCTTTACTGAGCTAAAACCACATAATTCTCAGCAGGAAATTATATACATAACATGCAATAACAGATACAAGTTAATTTACAAGGTTGTCCTTAACAAACTTCTGAAAAATCTACCGTAGACCCAAACAATCTGTGTCCCATACGTAAGATACCTTAGCTTTCAACTCTAAAGGTTACAGTGAATGTTTACAGTATCAAACAAGTAACATATCAAAATCTGTGCTACCAAAAAGAAAGTAAATTTAAGTTAAAAAATGTTAGTAAACGCCGGGCCGCGTAGCGCAATCGGTAGGGCACCTGACTCATAAGTCAGAGGTCCTGGGTTCGAGACCCAGTCTGGCCACATACTTTCGTTTCTCCTCCCGCTGATTCAAGAAGGGCAGTTGTCAGTTACTGGCGAAAGTATGTGCACTTAGTACTGGTCAACCGCTTAGGAGGTCTAAGCATGCCCAGGAATAGTGTGGTTAGGTCAACTGACCGTCCCAACATGACCATAGCTGTTTACCGTGGACGTTAAGCATCAAATCAATCAATCAATCATGTTAGTAAATCTTAAGTTTTCAAAACTGCATCTTTGATAAATCTTACGTACGGGACAAAGCATAAATTTTGAAAATAACTACATGTATTTTGAAATGAAAAACAAAAACGAGAGATAGAAGACATATCTTGTATTTATTGTATGGTCTGTTTTGTATCGCATGAGCAAATTAGATAGCTTGTGATGATATATTGGTTAACTCTTTTCAGAATTTTGCTCGAGAAGCAGAATATAAAGTTCATAATTTTGCTGGCTTTCATATGTCAATACATGCATGTTTTATGGCAGATCAAAAGTAAAATATTGCCGGGGAAGCCACAATAAGTGGTTACCTGCAAAATAAAATGCCTTCCACTGGAATAGATGACCTGACTGAAACATGAAGTAACTTTTTGAGTTGGAAACAAAAATCTGACGTATGTTTTGTCCAAAATTTGGCAAAAACATATGTTTTGCACCCAACTACTGCATCCAGCTGTACCCCGACGACTGGATACACATCCAATATTAAGGCACTCAACAATTGGGACAGTGCCCCCGACATTCGAAAATCGGCGTACAGAGATAAAATTGCAAATAAATTCGCTGTCGTTGAACAGAAATATGCCATACTTTGTTCATTTTATGTTTGTTGCATTAGCCAATGCTTGCAATCGTAAAATACAACAAATTAGACATTGAGATGGAGGAATCGATTGTGTAAGCACACTTCCTACACGCGACGTAACAACATACACAGTAAAATGGGACGCAATTCAGGTAATTTTGCTATTTGAGCGTTGTCATTTAACAAGAACAATAAAGAATAGGTGTTTTACAAGATCCACTTGAAAAATAATGTCAAAATATAAAATAAAGATTACTTACTGCCTTAAACTATGCACAGGTCAACAATGTGTCAACACAAACCTGCCCTCGTGGATTGGTACAGCCCCCAACGAATGAATTTTCAGAGTACAGTGGTTCTTATCGGTGCAAATTGATGATTCAAGGGTGATTCAATGTTGATTTTACGTAGTGTGCCCAGTGGAATTTGTCGGTCATAGAATGAAAGCACAGTCAAATATTGAAAAGGTGCAAATTTGTTTATTCGGTTTTATCTTTGAGATTAGTAAGAAACACCTTGCAATCTGGAGGTCGCAGGTTCCATGCCATTATACTTCGTTATAACTTGCCGTTACACTTCTGTATAATTCCTCGTCAATCTCGCCTACCATTCTGTCTTTAAATGACAGAAAAACTGTTTAAAGGCCGTATCCCACTCGCCAGTTCCAAATCATCCATCCTACTATGAAGGTCTCAATGACACAGCTATATTTTTTAACTCGACCAAAAGATTTATTGCCATATTTTCCAATAACTTTCTTCATTCATATGCCATATGTGATAAATTAAGGTGTCAGAGGCTCAAGGATAGGATACTATGTTATACTGAAAATAAATTACCGACAATTTTTAAATACTGGGTCATATTTTCTCGTAAAAAAAAAGGCCGGTCCCTGCTGCAAAGACTCCGTGAAATTCTGAAAATAAGTCAGCCTTTTGAATTTAACTTATGGTGCAAATCAACAGTACTGTGGAAATAGCTATTTTGCTGTGCTTCTTACGTTTTTACGTTTCCTTACTTCTGAAACAGTCTTCTTAACAAATCCTAGAATATTATTTTCATTGACACAATTATTAGTTTGACTATATTCTAGTGATTTAATGCCAATTTCTATTGTAACTAGTGTTCTTTTCATCTGCGATATATGATAAATTAGATATTAGAGATTCAATGATAGGACACAATTTTTATTATATTCAAAATCAATTATGTGACAAATTATGAAAGTAGGGTATTATTCCCATTTTCAATCAAGGTGTTGCACTGGAAAAAGTGAAACGTGCAATTGGAGCTGCCGGCGTCAGTCTGCGTATGCGATTGCCTTCTTCACGTCTAAAAAATATAAACAGCATACAATGTGGTCTTACCAGAAAGTGTGTGTGACTCTCTCACCTTTCTCTTGGACATGGGAAATGGCAGTAAGTTGTTCAAACAAATTGTGGGTACTACAAAGGGTACAAATTGAGCTCCTGTAGTAGCTGATTTCTTTTAAATTTGCTATGCGAGGGACTTTTTTATCTGATGATTACTAGAGCATTTAATTCCACTTCTGCATATCTGGGTGACGTTGAATATTGGAATGCCAACAGTATCTTTATAAACTAGAGTCAAATAAGGTAAAGTCATCCATACCAAATCCCATTTTTGCATTTATAGTTGTCTATATCAAACGGCTATGTTTCTCTCTCATAGAAACATTGTACAGATTATGTAGTTTGCTTTGATTACCAAACTATATGACTACTACATCTTATTAAAATTGTAGTATTATGACTTGTTGTAAGTAGATATGGAAAGCAGGTGCTATTTGCGATTCTACTTTTTGCATATGAGTGTAGAAGTCATTTTATTTTTTAGATAAACAATAACTAAAGGAGAAAGTTGTTCTACACTGGCTTGTTTTATGATGTTAAATAAACACATTTCTTTGTTGCTCAGGAAATGAAATACTAGTAATTATAATCACTCGGATAAACTGCAAGGGCAGCGTGATTCTGATTAAAGTTTTGTAAAAAATGTGTTGAGTGAAAATGACAACAAGGGTTAAAAGATTATGAAATGTTTTAACTCTTGTTATTATTTTCACTCAACACATTAATCAGAATTACAGTCTTCATCAGAAGTAGGCCCTACCGACCGGAATTATGTCTTTCGTAGAATTGTTTGCTTTCAATGACAAAAATAGCCAAGATATAAAGGACCTCTGACAGTATCAATGCATATTTGCCCATTTTTCGGCAAATTACTGCACCTTCCTCGGGCAGCAAAAGTTGAAATATTTGGCATTAATATGTAGCCTTGTGTACTATAAAGACATTTTAACAGTGATTTTGAAAAATTATCATGCCTCTAGACTAACATAGACCAATTTTATCAAGAGGGGTATGTGAATTTTTCAGTCTCTGAAAATAAGTCCATTTATTTGGTTTTCTAAGATATCAAAATCTTAATTGATAACTATGCTAAAACTGACGTACACACTACTGTTACTGATATTATGCAATATTTTTTCAGTACTAAGGACTTTAGCCTATTTTTAGATATAAAGGGTGTAAGTACCCCACCCACTTTTTCAGTTTTTCAGCTGTAGACTATCTTTTCCCCCCGTGCCTCAGCAAGCCACTCACATATAATGTGTATTATGATAGTACACACATACATGCAAAGTGGCTAGCTGAGGCACTGGGGGAAAAGTATCTTTAAAAAACTTTTCCTGTTTCCATTACGTTTAATTACAAAATTTGGCTTTTTCCACCAAAAATTGAAGTCTATGTGCAAAGTAATCAGAAATTAAATTCATGGCCAGATAGGGGAAGTTGAGAGCAACAAATTTCAAGAGAAATTCTTTGGCATATCAAAAATTTAATTTTGACTATTTTTATAGGCAAATTAACATTACAACCGTCAGAGGTCCTTTTCCATGTTGCCCTTGCGTTTCTTCCCAAAAATGACAAACAGCTTGTTTATTTCTTTGTGAGTAAACGGTAAGGGCTATCTTGAGTAATATGATTATCTAACTAGTGTACATGGTGTACATCTATTTACTTTTCAGCTTCACTGACATGTCCTTCAGAAACATGCTTTTCCTGTAAGATTGAGATTCAAAGATGCATCAAGATTCAAAGATGCATTGTACATAAAGATCGAGATTCACAGATGCACTGTATATGAAGATAGAGATTCAAACATTCACTGTACATGAAGATCGAGATTCAAAGATGCACTGTACATGAAGATCGAGATTCAATGATGCACTGTACATGAAGATCGAGATTGAAAAATGCACTGTGCATGAAGATCGAGATTCAAAGATGTAATGTATATGAGTATCGAGATTCAAAGATGAACATGAAGGGAAACATCCACAGTTGGCAATAAAAAAATATATTTAAGGACATTATTATTATTATTTTTTCATTCATTTATTTTTTTAATTATTTTTTTGTGTGTGATCTTTTTTTATTTAAAATTGGCTGTCATTGCTCTGCATCATGGAATTTTAATCTGAAAAAAAAAAGAAAAGCTGAAACTAGACAAAATTTCATTCTGGATAATGCTGGGGTCGTATTTATAAAAACACTTAAGTCCTTGCTATGCTGTTGCTATGGCTTAATTTCTATGAAGGAGATTTCCAACAACTATGAAATTTGCTTTGGAGTAACAGTCTTTTTATATATATTTTTTTAATGGAACACATAGTTCCTGTGGACCCCACACTGTGAAGCACAGTTTTTAGGTACTTCACAGTGCTTCAAGTAAATGGTGTATACTCTCAGGGAAGCAGCTCCTTTCTGGTTTGCCTCCCTTCTCGGTGGGATTCAGGGGCCATATTTATAAAACAACTTAAGTCGTTGCTATGCTGTTGCTACGGCTGAATTTCTATCAAGGAGATTCCCTACAACTATGAAATTTGCTCTGGAGGAACAGTTCCTCCAGAGCAAATTTCATAGTTGTAGAAAATCTCCTTTATAGAAATTATGCCTTAGCAACAGCATAGCAACCACTTAAGTCGTTTTATAAATACGGTCCCTGAAAGCAAGTTTTCTCGACATAAATAGCACGCAGACGGTACAGTTTGCTACTAAGTCTATGTAATCTACGAATGCAAAACATGAAATAATTGAGTTAAATTACAAAATGTAATTATTACAAAATGAAATAATACAAGATTTTGCTGATTGTGTCGTTTCATTCGTGACCGGGCTATTTAGCTGCTTGTTTGTTCTTTAAAATTACATATTGCCAATTCAAGAGTGCATATATGATATCACAATGTTGCGCACGTATGTAGCGATTTTAAACATAATAGGGTCACCCATAGGCCATCTAAGTATATTTGCATATAAACGAAACAATGAAAAACAATAAACTTTCTTTATTCAAACACTCGCGAACTCAAACAAACACTGATGTTTTATTTCACTCCTTGAAGTTTTGTTATTACTAGCTTTATATGCATGTACTGAAAAACGCCTTAATTTTGCTTTCAGATTCAGCCAGTATTGGTCGTTTTCATGAATAGCACTGGTTAACCTTTTCAAGGGTGGGAGCCAGCGGGCGCATTCTGAAGCTGTAGCACATATCAATAGATGTTATTCCCATTCTGCGAATATTCTACTAGAAGATATCCGGTACATAAATACGTCCCATGTATTTTGTGTGTATCATATCTGTGCTAGTGCAGATGGTGAATTGAGCAGATTTATTTACCCTAAAAGTACAGAGACAGAGACAGACACACAGACACACACACACACACAAAGAGAGAGAAGCATGAGACGACAAACCATACATTAGCAAATTTTCTAAACTGTTTCGTCCAAATGTTCGACTAGACTTGAGAGATTAGAGGGCAAACAATGTAGATCTCCGGGTAAGGTGGCTCCTTATGTGCTGCCTTATATGGATGACTGTTTGCAAACCAAATACATTTTTTTTTCTATTGTCGGCGCTTTAAGTGTTATCATGGCGCTTTTCCGTTTATTTCTAATGTCAAAAGTCTATATAACTGTAGAAAGAGTCACAACTTATAATAAATAAGATAATAAAGGTTTAGGCACTGATCAGGAACTAATACAATCAGATCCCATATCCCGCCCTCAAAACAAAAAGGGAAAGAAGCATAAAATTAAATTAACAAAATTTCCCGAAAGATTGGCAGGTTAAATCGACTGCACAGCTCTTTTCAAAGCAGGTGGCCATTCCATTCAGCTACCCAAAAGAAAGAAGAAAAAAAAAAAGAAGAAAAACAAAACAAAACACAAATTTTCACCTATTTTCTGTTTTAAATATTAAAAAGTCTTCTTCATTTTACATTAGTTAATCACTCGCATTAGTGTCCCATCGAGACCGATTTTTTTTTCGCTGTTCATCATTTGTTATTGCATTTATCAGAGCGAAAGTACCTACAATTACTTTGCAGACATCACAACAACAGTCTGCTTAATGAGGTCACAAATAGGTCATATAATCATCAGGCAATAAAGATTCATTATTCAAACACTTCTTATTTAACTGTTGTCATAAACTTTACAGAACAAACTTTTCTGTCTTAGTACTTTCATATTTCGTCGATGCGCTTCTCCAGTTTACGTACATATACTTTTGTTGAATGGCTATATAATTACGCCTTTTTTACTTCTTTTCACTTTAATAACATGCTATTTTTGAGAAGAAAAAAAACTAAAGTTGCTTTAATTAAGAATTGAAATTTGATTTTTCAGCGTTCATCGTGTGATGAAGCCAGTGGGCGGAGCTAAAATTCCATGAAGCACGAAGCGCTTCTTGGAGAATTTTAGCGACGACCACTGGCTTCTTCACACGATGAACGCTGAAAAATCAAATTTTTATTCTTATATGTACACTTCATTTGTGAACCTCTCTGTGTCGTTTTCATGGTAATTTGGTGTAGAAAAGGCAAAATATGGGTCGAAGAAAAGTTAGTAACGACGTGTTCGGCCATGACGTTAAACAGCCGTCGCCCTGACGTGGTGTCAATCGAACGTTACAAGAACCAATCAAGACGTTTGTTTACATACGACGTCGCTTGACGACAACGTCACATGGTCAACTGTCCTTCATCGGTGTATGAAGCTAGTTGCTCTAATGTGTTCACCTATGGGAAGTCAGTGGCAAGTGTAAATATATAATTTTATAACAGCATTTGGCTCTGTTAGTCTACCTGCTATAAAAATGATACTTTGTTTTTCCATAACTCCTCTTTGTGTCATACACGTCTTGAGTGAATAAGTTATTCCTGTCTATGTCTAAAAACAGTGGCATGGTAAACTGCCATACTGTTTGATACTACAAAGAAGGGTTGAAAGTGAAGTAGAGGGATGAGTCGTTTATGTTTTGTTGCTTCAGGTAGCCTTACCCTTCCGTTTTTGTTATGAAAGAATACGTGTAACAATAGTCCCTTTTCAGAGGATCATTGCATAAGTATTCAGATGTTTCAACGTATTAACTCATATTGGCAATTCTAATTCGCTTACGTATATTACGCGACTTCTGGTTGGATAACGTCAAAAATTTGTGACTGTATACCCTAGGATATACTGTCGGAAACCCGACTTCCTTAAATAATGTCGCTTCTCCACGGATGACGTCTAGTTTTACGTCGCTGAAAGCGTTTTTTATGTGTGCTAAGTTGTACATTTTTAAAGGGGAAAATATATTTAGATGCATTAGAATGGGTATAACTGTGCTAAAAAGTGTCGTTTGGAGAGGTAATTCGTCGGCATAAGTATTCAGATGTTTCAACGTATTAACTCATATTGGCAATTCTAATTCGCTTACGTATATTACGCGACTTCTGGTTGGATAACGTCAAAAATTTGTGACTGTATACCCTAGGATATACTGTCGGAAACCCGACTTCCTTAAATAATGTCGCTTCTCCACGGATGACGTCTAGTTTTACGTCGCTGGAAGCGTTTGTTATGTGTGCTAAGTTGTACATTTTTAAAGGGGAAAATATATTTAGATGCATTAGAATGGGTATAACTGTGCTAAAAAGTGTCGTTTGGAGAGGTAATTCGTCGGTTTTATGGTCGCAAATTGCATTTTACGGCTCCGCTGGCGCGTCGCCGTTCAACGAAACTTACCACCATAAAACCGATGAATTGCCTCCCCAAATGACAATTTTGAGTACAGTTATCCCCTAAATATATATGCAAATCACTAAATACAGTCATCAAGCGTCAGTAATCCACTAACATCGGGTTCTGCTCATGCAAGCATCGTTTCCCGTGCGCCTGTCATGGTTAAACGAAATTCAACTTACGATGTTTTTACCAATGATTGAAGCTGTCACTGCGCATAAGGGGACGCTTTATTTCATGACTACTCTGGTTTGAGCTAGTCATGAAATTCCTGATGCTGCCTTCCACTTCGCTGCACTATCAAACACAATTTAAGAGAAACGGTAGAAGTTGAAATAGTTTTGTTGGAATCAGAGCATATGTGAACTTCGCTGTTTGTGAGCCAAAATGTCAAATTTTAATTTCAAGTATTTATTGTTTAGATTATACTGTTGCACAGCTGCTTTGAGCATGCGCCAGTCGAATGTACAATGATAAAAGACAGATTGTCTTAACCGAGCTCATTTACTAATAAATTATTTTTATGTCTTTCTAAGACCAATTTTGAATAATTCAGTTACAAGATTGACTTCAAAGATAGAAGGACACAAGTTAATCTTCAATGAACATGAAATCAATTTTCAAAAGTGGATGAATATTTTTTCTTTCATTTCGCCAGCTTTATGGATATATCGGTGACTAGTTATCAATTTCAACCTGTGATTTATTATTGGTATAGCCATTATAAGGAACATAAATTAAATGTTATCTCTTTGTTGTAACATTGAGCAATAATATTACGATTTGACGTATATATATGAGCCGCGACACGAGAAAACCAACAATGTGGTCGTGCGGCCAGCGTAGACTCAGATCAGCCTGGGCATCCGCCCAGTCTGATCAGAGTCTTCGCTGACCGCATGAAGTTAGCTGAGTCCCTTAGCTACCCTTTAAGCGCTTAGCGAAGAGTCTGATCTGACTGGGCGGATGCTCAGGTTGATCTGAGTCTGCGCTGGGCGCACAACCACATTGTTGGTTTTCTCGTGTCGCGGCTCAAATCCGTTTGCTCCCAAATGCCAACGGCATTCTCAATATTTTCTCAAAATTGGTGAGAGGCAGACGATTTTCGAATTGCTCATCCTTAATTTTTATCCTATACATAACAAAATCATAATTTTGTAGAACTGTGAGGCTCTGCATAAAAAAAGTGGAGCCTCCATGGGTTGGGAGAACGAAAGTTTGTTCGGGGTATCTGGGTCACATGACCAAGATGGCCGCCACGCTCATATATGGTAAAAACCCTTCAAAAATCTTCATCTCCAGAACCAAAAGGCCTATGCCCTTGTTTGGTATGTAGCATTGGGCATGCGGGTTCATCATAGATTATACAAATGATGACCTTTCAATGACCTTGACCTAATTTATGACATGGTCAAATTTGGTACGTTAAGCTTTTATATAGGCAAACGCTTAAACAGTGGATTTCTCAAAACTATTTAAGTCTAAGGTACAATACTTGGTATACATGGTCAACTAGATGAACAAATGAAGATATTATGTCACTAAAAGTCAAGGTCATTCGGTCCGTACATCCGTCGTCAAGGTTTTCAAATATCTTCTCCTCTGAAGCCACTGAGCGATCAAAGCCAAATTTTATATAGAGCCGCCATGGTTTAGGGGAACGAAAGTTTGTTCCGGGATATCGGGGTCACATGACCAAGATGGCCGCCATGCCCATATATGGTAAAAACCCTTAAAAATCTTCTTCTCCAGAACCAAAAGGCCTATGACCTTGAAACTTGGTATGTAGCATTGGGCATGCGGGCCCATCATAGTTTATACAAATAATGACCTTGACCTAGACCTAATTTGTGACATGGAGCCTCCATGGGTTGGGGGAACGAAAATTGTTCTGGGTATCTGGGTCACATAACATAGATGGCCGCCACACCCATATATGGTAAAGACCCTTCAAAAATCGGTGTCACATGATTAAGATGGCCGCCATGCCCATATATGGTAAAAACCCTTAAAAAATCTTCTTCTCCAGAACCAAAAGGCCTATGACCTTGAAACTTGGTATGTAGCATCAGGCATGCGGGCCCATCATAGTTTATACAAATAATGACCTTGACCTAATTTATGACATGGTCAACTTTCGTAAGTTAGGCTTTTAAATGGGAAAACGCTTAAACAGTGGATTTCTCAGAAACTATTAAATTCTAAGGTACAATACTTGGTATACATGTTCGACTAAATGAACAAATAAGATATTATGTCATTAAAGGTCAAGGTCATTCGGGCCGTTCATCCGTCGTCAAGATTTTCAAATATCTTCTCCTCTCAAACCACTGGGCCGATCGAAGCAAAATTTTATATGGAGCCTCCATGGGTTTGGGGAAAGAAAGTTTCTTCGGGGTATCTGGGTCACAAGACCAAAATGGCAGCTACGTCCATATTTGATAAAAACCCTTCAAAAATCTTCTTATCCAGAATCAAACGGCCTATAACCTTGAAACTTGGTATGTGGCATTGGGCATGCGGGCCCATTATAGTTTATACAAATGATGACCTTGCGATGACCTTGACCTAATTTATGACATAGTCAACTTTGGTACGTTAGGCTTTTATATAGGAAAACGCTTAAACAGTGGATTTCTCAGAAACTATTTAAGTCTAAGGTACAATACTTGGTATACATGTTCGACTAAATGAACAGATGAAGATATTATGTCACTTAAGGTCAAGGTTATTCGGTCCGTCCATCCGTCGTCAAGATTTTCAAATATCTTCTCCTCTGAAACCACTGGGCCGATTGGAGCCAAATTTATACGGAGTCTCAGTGGGATGGGGGAGCGAAAGTTTGTACCCGGGGTCTGGGTCACATGAACAAGATGGCCGCCATGCCCATGCAGGTAAAAACCCTTCAAAAATCTTCTTCTCCAGAACCAAAAGGCCTATGACCTTGAAACTTGGTATGTAGGATCGGGCATTCCGGCCCATCATAGTTTGTTATGCTTTTATATGAGAAAATGCTTAAACAGTTGATTTCATGGAAACTTTCTAAGCCTAGATATAATACATGTAATTGGAAAATATGGTTAACTAAATGGATACATGAAAACATAAGTTCATCAAAGGTCAAGGTCATTTTTGAAGTTTGCTCAAGGTCACTGAGATTTTAAAATCAAAATATGCATATGCATTCCTTATAGGCCACTGGCTTCAAATTTGTAGTAAATGAGGGAAATGGCAAATTGTGTCTGTTGACAGAAGGTGTCAGGTGAGCTACAGGACCATTGGTCCTCTGGTTACCCTACCACCGGGCACGAAAGATTGAATCAACCTTGATTCAATGTCATGACCTTGCGTGCCTGCTGGGATACAGTGCTACGTTTCAGTGAGATCATTAAAATGGAAATTGATTTCATCTGCTTTAGTAGATGTAGGATTTAAGAACGTGTAACCCAATTTTAGAACGTGTAACCCAATTTTAATATCTCATTAAAGCAATTCAGTCAGCGTCAACTGCCTTTGAAGAATCAATGCCGCCCTTAAGTTTTTTTGACAGCCGATTACTGAGACCTAAATGTTTGAAAATAAAGAAATGCATCTGTTTATTGTAGAGCCGTTTGAAATTACCTGATTCTGGCTATGGGAAAATATAGGGTGATGCAGAACGTTTTGAGTAGTACTTATATATTCTAGAGAATATAACTAAAGAATAAACCGTTGGAAGCAATGATCATACTGTTTCTATAGTGTGTTCATTACTTCCAAGGGTTATATTCTACAGAGCGTTCATTGCTTCCAAGGGTTATATTCTACAGAGCGTTCATTGCTTCCAAGGGTTATATTCTTCAGTGTGTTCATTGCTTTCAAGCGTTATATTCGAATGTAACCCTTTGAAACAATGAACACACTGTTTCTACAATGTGTTCATTGCTTCCAAAATGAAACCCTTTCAAGCAATGAACACACTGGTTCTACAGTTTTTTCATTGCTTCCAAGGGTTATATTCTTTAGAATAAAAAAAATGCTGTTCAACACACACCAATATTTAACTAAAATATCCAGGAAAGGCCACGAAGCATAACTCATATAAGAAACCGAAAAAAAGGGAAAAAAGCGTCTACCAAACGGAACAGTTCATTTTTTTTCTTTAGTAACAGAAACGCTCAGTTCACAGAAGAGATGTACAGCAATACAAAATAAAAAAAAATCAAGGCCCATCAACGTAAATAAACAATATGAAACATCTTTTTTAACCGAAACAAATCAGAAAGCACTGTGGACAGCAATGTGACCATACTGCTCCAAATACACAAAAAGGGCCCGAATCAGAAGGTTTCGTCTTGGAAGGTTGTAAAGACATAGTTCTTGTTTATGCTATTATGCAACAGTCCAGTGGCACTGCTATTTCATCAAAGGAAGTACCCCATCTCATATAGTTTATGACATAACAGGGTCATAAAACCATGAAAGAGTGGTACCACGTTTTGGCTTACTTTACGTTTTCTTTTATAAAGTTTTTTAAAAAAATACTGTTGATCAATAATTTAACCACATATAGCCAGGTCTTACACCCGAAGTAGTATATTAATTGGTCCATTCACTATTTGTCTAGAGCTACTTAACATATTTCAAACATTGTTTAAATGCTCCTTAAGGTCACTTGTGGGTCAGGCTTATGTTTAAACACACGTTCAAATGATAAAGTATTTATTTATCGAACTCTTGCTGCTTTGAATAAACATGTCTAATTTTATCTGAATTTTACCACATTTTTCAAGTCTAGTTCAGTTTTTAATGATGTCCTAAGATACCGCTGACTTCAACTTCGTACAACTAAAGAGGGAAATAAAGTTTCAACGGTGATGGAGTTGACATGCATTATTTTTTCATATGACATTGACCATTGACATGGACTTTCCTGTCCATATCGAATAATAACCCTAAAGAAATACCTCGAACAAGTCAGTTCGACTACAATCTTTTTTAATTTATAAACTAAGTCGTCATAATATTCAGGTTTCGGGGTGCCCGGCATCAGATTGAATGACGTCACCCATCTAAATCTGAAACAAAAAGTTGATGCATGACCATCGGTCCCATCGTGATCCTTTTAGTCTGGCTTGAAACTGAATTTACTTCATTTATTTTCATTATGGTTTTGAAGATTTTCAATTTACTGTGATGTCATGCCGGTAAGGCGGCGTCCACAATGACCGAACGGCCATTTTTTTAAACTGCATGGGAACTAACTGTGAGGTTGCCTGCATTAACCCTTTTTAGACCAGATACCCATTTTGGAGTATTATGCAAACAGTGCAGACCGTGTTCAGATGCCACAGAATGTGGCATCTGATCAGGGTCTACAATGTTTGCTTACAGCAATTTCTATGCAAAATACAGTAAAAGTTAAAACATTCACCAGACACCCCTAAAACTAGAAATGGAATCATCCAAATGATATGGATGGACAAGTCCACTGGTCTAAAATGGGTTAGTCCGATTAAACCATTCCAATGCCGTTCTTCAATTGCGAGTTCTCTTTGCTTGTACGTGCGTTTGTTACAGGGACGGACTGAGTGGACCTTTTAGTCAAAAGAATAAAATAGCCAAAACAAGGCTAATTCGGTGGAGGTGACAGATTCGGTGTTTAGCCTTGAGCCTTGAAACTTGGCCTTCAAATTCACAACTAATTTGACTGAATTTTCTTAGAGAGTAAGGTCATAAAATCATTCTAAATACTCTATCTCTTAAAAACCAGATTCAGTATCGAAATATTCTATCGAATGCTGCAAAGAAACAAGCATTCTGCCGAGTGCGGAGTCTCGCCTATCTGCGCATTATCATCAAACAGCTCAACAAGGAAACTCGACACAAAGTTTACGCCTACATCGCCATATCAGTGCAACACTCTGTAATCTGTTTCGGGCTGTTTATTCGGTTTATCGTGCGTGTCTTTCGTGAACTTTTGTCAGTTTATGTGCGTGCTTCTTTCCCGTTTGGTTTGAGGGCGGTATATGGGATCTGCTTGAATTTATTCCTGATCACTGCTTATCATTCAAGTTTACTTTTCAGTAAATGAAGACACGTTGTTACTGAAAGTTAGTGATCTATATATTCTAACAAAACTAACCGCTTATTTATTTATTCATGTGGAGGATTCAAATTTTCTGGTGATGGATTTTTTGGCTTAAAAGAATGTGTGCTAGTTGTTTCGAAACTCTCTATGGCACTCTCTATGAGCATTTTGTGATATTAAGTCACTTGTCAAAACATGTTAATAGCCCATATCGTTTACATTCTCATTTCTAGTTGTAAGTTTATATGCAATACAGGGGCAGTTCGGAAATGCACCAGCTAAGTTTTACAGATTGTCTGTGAAGCGTGTGTTCCTGGGGACGAAAATAATATTTTTTACGCCATGTCTGTGGACCATTAAACACTTGTCATTGCAAATAAGATAAGAGTTTGATCTGATATTGATACATCAATACAACTTGGGATTTTTCTATCTGTCTCTCTCATTTACTTTTGTTCACTTTATAGACATAGTCGAATATTCTGTTTATTTATCAGCATTAAAGAAATTGAATTCAATTGCAGGCGCCTCTTATCTTGTCACGCAAATGTACAATATAAGAAGAAATTTTATCTTTTGAGTCATAATCAGGAACCTTTACTATGAAAACTGCCAGAAAATATTGCATATTCCGGACAAATCAGTAAGTACAGCGCTTCTCTGCCGACATGCCCCATACCTCTTCTATGTGGGTTCGAGACCTTGAAGGTCTCATCGATGTGTATTTTAGTGATTTGACTGCTTTTTACGCGGTCGCTTCTGGCTCTCCGCCTTTAATCATCTCTCGTCAGGGGTGCCACTGTTGCATCAGACAGATATGTTTGGTTACTGTTGCAAGGGGGGACGAAACACGTGGCCGTGTGACGTCATCCGTCAAAGTTTTGGTGGCGGCTATATTGGTTTTTGAGTCCACTTCAAAGGTAAGAATATCGATTTCTCTGTGTATTTGACAGTTAGGTAAGAAATCATTTTGCGCGTGAGCTGTAAGTTAGTGCAAACTTTTCGGTAACGAATTCATATTATGCCTTTTCTACTTGACATAGACTTATACAAGTCTCCTACTTAAAACATATTTTTCTTTCCTGAATATTTTCTTTATCAAGCTCCAGCTATAGATTGGCTCGAAGTAGGATCTTATTCAGCTGCCCTTACAACGGGATCAGAGAGGCATATTGCTGAATATGAGACTGAATATCAGTCTATACTTGACATTGCAAACACTTTGACGCAGCTATGTAAGCAACAGTAGCCCAAGAGTAAGGGTGTGTTCTTTCGTAACTGGCGTCAAACTAAATATGAGAAGTACGAGTTGCTCGATAACAAGATTATTGAAGTTAAATTATGATAACGTTATTACAGCTCATTCGCTATTTAGCTTTGAATAGTACAACACCTTTTATAGAAAAAAAGAGTATAAAAATCACATAAAACTGGCAAAGTTACAAAGATGGCTGCCTCCATGATCGCAAACAAATATGGTGTTATGGTCACGTGTTTCCCAACCCTGGGTTAGCGTTATGACCTCCTTGGGAAAGCCCTTCATTTTTCTGTCCGCTTGTGTTGTCTTACCACGTGTGTTGTTACTTTTTGTTATTATTTCCGGATGGGATGTGAAATTTGATTGTATTGTCCTTATGCGCTACTTTGGTCCAGCGGCGACGCGAGCTGCTTCACTGGAGCTTGAAATTGTATCAAGATAACAGAACATAGAAATATAAACGTACAGCGAGTCTCTATACATACGAGGGATGATTGAAAAGTTCAAAACCCACCATGTTCTAAAACCTTTAGAGTCGATTTGAGTTGCTTAATTCTAATAGCCACTCTTCAGAGCAACAATCACAAAATTTCGGGAACTTATCTTCTGCATAAATCCGATAACATTTCACTCTTTACTGCTACCTCCATGAGTGCACTGTATAATTCTTTGACCGACCATAACTTTAGCAGAGTCAATCATTTTGCAACTGTTTTTGCAAATGTATGTCATACGCATCCCTGTAAGTGATGATATATGCAAAACAAAATTCATCTCATTTCAGAATTAAAAGCAAGTATTTAATTGTTAGGAAGTGTCTATTTTGAGAGGTTCTGCAGATAGTGCACAATAGGAGTTGCATGCTGTGCGTACACAGGAGTGAATATCTTTTAACTCTTTTTGACGAGAACTGTGTAAAATGTCAATGTTTATTTATGTGTAAATATTTTTGGTTTTGCTCACAACGTTCCTAACAAACATGAAAATAAGATACGGGTCCCTTAATTTCAGGGTTGCAAAATTCAAGGGTTTACGGTAGAGCCGCCAGATGTCAAAATATTTTGCATTAACAAATCATCATTTTTGCATGTGCTACAACAAGAACCATTTAAATCTTGTAGAATGTGAAAAAAAAATGATTTTTCAAAATAATGCAAGACAAATAGATTTAAATGTTCCTTTAAAAGTATGCCATCCTCTTGTATTTAAGGCGCTGTATAAAACAATCCTTTGGCCGGAATTGTTTGAAACTTCAACAGAAAACTAGTGAATGACAACTTATTACATTCATGCTAAGCACGCATGCACAGATTCACTAGATGTATTTTAGGCTCATACTTTTCAATCGTCCCTCGTAAATAGTATTTGTTTCTTTATATTGTAGTTTTTAAAAAAAAGAAGACTTCAACGGTTAAAGCACTTAAAAGAGTGGTGTATTGTCTGGCTAGACGGTGTCGGTTATGCTTTGTGCGCTTGGACTTCTACATAAAAGAAATGGGTCTTTGCCATTATTGATCATCTGAAATTTGATAAGACGGTCAATCATCCCTGTGACGTCAATAGAAAAGTTTACCTTTCAGTTGACGTCACGCTGTTTTGCGTAATTATTTACAGGGATATGTGAGCACCATGCCACCTCTTTGCATGACACGCTTTCAAAATAAAGTGATACAAAACCATGGCTACGATAAGTATTTGGACACATTATCCATATTTAGAAATCTATTTCAACTTGGAACTAATTGAGTTTTGTCAGCAAAATGTTAGGTCAAATTAGTTCGATTTTGGTCTGCACTGCCTACACACGTCTGGTCGTTGCCGAACAATATCTTGTCTGTGCAAATAAACTCGTTTCTAGAAAGAAATTGATCGTATATAGATCTAGTTCACAAAAGAAACACGAAATTTGATCTTCTTAAGTAAGTTTATCTCATTGCTCTAATGATTGTCTTGTTTTCATCCAAAGCAAAGAAGTCATTAAATTAAAGCTACGGGCATTTGAGAAAAATATCCAACTTTTTTATTTATCGGCAGTTGACTGATAGATTTGAAAGCGACACGTACATGTACATGGTATAACCAAAGGTTATATTTTTCAACCGTGGAGTCACCATTTCTTAAAGCTCAAAATATTATACCCAATGCTGGTAAACAACTACGGTTTATTCCACAATTTGCAAGAGTGTCTAAAAATGTATATCAAACAAATTTCAGGGATTTGCTTACCTGCGCTGTCGACCGATACGGTATCATGAAAAGCGGTTATCGAATTCGGTCGATAGCATACCAATAACTAAATGATAGCCGACCAAACACGCAGTGCAACCAGTTTATTGACAAATGCACTATATTGGATACCTACACAAAAAATGTATTCTTTACAGAGAACAAACATTAACCATGTTAACTATTAAGCTGGTATATGGGAATTTTTATAACCTCTCAACATTACATAGGGCTTCTCATATCCTTATAGAAAAGCCTTTTCTTGTTTTCTTTATTTATGGCTAGGCCCTTTTTGATGGCCACGTCCCCGGACTTTGTTTCTGAAAGACTAAGCTTCAATTAACTCTTAGCCTACTTTATCATTTATTTCTATCGTAGTTATCTGATACAATAAACAATTTAATCGGTTTAATTTTCTCTTTTAATTACTTAGAGTACTTAAATTCAGTACCAGAAACATTATATAAGATTTATGGATTTTATCTTGTAACTGCAAATTCTTTATAAACTCGACAGCCGCGAAAGAAAGAACATGCAACTTGCATTTTTTCAATTTCGTGGTTGGTCCAAAGGATTTTTTTTCTTTTATCAATGCATCAATACTTAATTTCAGGTCAGAAAGCATTATCAGCATGTAAAATCTTTCTAAACAATGCAATTCCATACAAAATTTGCTTCTCACGTGGCTATCAATAGATCTATATTCTAGTTGTTGACAACCGAAAATGACATGAGATAAGATTCAAATAATAATATTATGTAACGATTATAGCATTAACTACAGTTATGTACCCATAATACCTGACACACTTACAGCAACGATTTCCATTTGCAGTCATATTTTTTTAAATAGTTCTCCAAGATTCATATAAAAAAGTGGTTATAAAGCAAAACAAAAAGGGCTGTATTTTTTTTTTCAGATTACATATAATAGTGCAACGGTCAAAACTTATTATAAGAATGTCTCATTGTAGGGAAGTCCATACCGTGGGTAGTCGGGCTCTGACAAACCTCGCCTCTTCCCACTCGAATGGCTGTCATTAGTATCCATATTAAAACTCTCTTCTTTGTGATAGCCACTCGGCAAGAACAGGTGTCCAAACCACCAAGTACGTAAAAAGAACTACAATATTTGGCTTAAATTACGTTAGAATTTGCCGGGCCGCGTAGCGCAATCGGTAGGGCACCTGACTCATAAGTCAGAGGTCCTGGGTTCGAAACCCGGTCTGGCCACATACTTTCGTTTCTCCTTCCGCTGATTCAAGAAGGGCAGTTGTCAGTTATTGGCGAAAGTATGTGCACTTAGTACTGGTTAACCGCTTAGGAGGTCTAAACCTGTCCAGGAATAGTGTGGTTAGGTTAACTGACCGTCCCGACATGACCTTAGCTGTTTACCGTGGACGATAAACATTAGATCAACCAACGTTAACTAGTATTTACGTGGCAACATCCATTTACTAACGTGACAAAGTTTGTGGAATGAAGGACCTTATGTAATGGTTTGAATTATTGTACATGAAGCGACCGAATTTTCCAAATTGTTTCGCGGTCTAAAATCCAAAGTGTCTAATTCTGTGTAACATAGGGCAATGTGGGAAAATTATTCGTTGCAGAGAATTTTTTTAACGCATTTAAGTCTATCAATTTTGAAGATTTTATTCTGCAAAAACAATAATGACCCCTGGGGTGTTTAAAGCATTTTCATACCATACTCAGTATAAGAAAACCAAATCAAATTGGATTGTTGCACAGGCAAATGGATACATTTTCTTTCTTAAATGAAACTCTTAGCGTTTTACTACTTTAGTTACCATTGAAACAAACAGTATTTCATGTATAGGAACTTTTTTTGTGTCAGTATATCACCATTTCATGGCCATAATTGATAAAAGAAAACTTCGCGGAACTGAATAAATACGCTGCTCGCAGTAGTCAATGTTCTTCATTACAAATTGTTGAATTCTATTTACGCGCCCGATGTACCTTTTTAACGTTGGCTTTGTAAAGTATGGACGTATTTGAAACCCCCGGTTTTGTTATAAGCAGAAACAAGGGAGCTAATATAAATTATATAATTTGTAACAAGTCTTATTGTTAGCACTGTAAAGGTAACTTTTATGTAACACGTTAAATATTTTAAGTAAAAGTGTATGGCTAATATATCTGCACATCGAATGTAAAAAAGTCACGCCTGTTTAAAAACTGTCACGATTTTCAATCTGACGAAATTTCAATATGCTTCTGCGTAGTTGCGTGAAGGTAACTGTCTCATTGGTAATTGCAGGGAAGTGAGCGAAAAGAAGACAAAAACCAGGGCAGCGCTAAAATGCATTTTAATGATGCATGTTTGTATAATAACATCTGCCCAGTATATACAAATACAGCAGCAGACAACCCCACCAAATACTAATCATCTGGAGAACGCAGTATAAATCTAGATGACCTTTGCTAGTGTCAACATTCTTTTGTATATCCACAGTCTCGGGTCGCAGATATTGGATGTGCGGCTTAGTTTTCATGTTTAAAATGTAACTGTCGCGGAGCCACAAAGAAAAAACAACAACAAAAAAAAAAAACTAGACATGTTTCCAAAGTACACAGATGCCCCCGCCCTACAGCTTTCTCGATCAGGCTGTTTCACGCGCCCCAGGGTCAACTCTACCATGAAGTCAAAGGTGTTTGTCTGAGAAAGTATCATAGCAAGTTTAAACTTTGTAGCGTAAAAGGTATCAGAGATATGAGCTCCAAGAGAAACGTGGATCTGTTCAACATGACCAGTTATACATTGTGACCCCTGGTCCCACCCAGGGGCGAGCCCGCAGGGACAACTCTACCATGAAGTCAAAGGTGATGGTCTGGGTAAGTATCATAGCAAATATATACTTAGAATCATAAAAGGTATTAAAATTAGGAGCTACAAGACGAACGTGGATGTGTTCAATATGACCTGTTATACTTTTTGACCCCTAGCCCCACCTTATACATTGTGACCCCTGGCCCCACCCAGGGGCAAGCTCCAGGAGCAACTCTACCACGAAGTCAGAGATGTTGGTCTGGGTAAGCACCATACCAAATTTAAACTATATAGCATAAAAGGTAACGAAGTTATGAGTTTGGAAGAAGATGACTTTGTATGTAAACTTGAACAAAAACTTGAACATTTGTTAGACTCTGGTTTGGCGAAACGCAGTATGTCCCACTCCTGCCTTTGGCAGGCGGGGGCATAAAAAACATTAATTTCATATAAGTTACCTGGCACAGCTGTTGTAGTAGAACAATCTCTTTAAAAGTAATTACAGTCTATCATTTTATCATTAAATAATGAACATTTTATTGCATCAGTTTCGAATCAATATTTCATTTCAGATAGCGACTGAAACTTCCTTGTTGATTTTATATTTTGAATGTTTGAACAGACAGAAATACTTTTCTTTATTTTGTTATTTTCTATTATTATTCTTACTTTATTTTTCTTCCTTTTTTCTGTTTGACAAAACATGCAAAAGGGGTTGACTCAAAGTTCTGTAAACCTTGCCTTTCAAATTGAGAGAGACAGAGAGAGCGTTCCATGAAGTTTTATGAGATGAAAGATTCCTTCTTGAAAATGTTCTATGGCAGACATCACTGATGATGATCTCGTCGATTCCTACAATGTTGCCGTTTTTAATCTCATTTCTGATTTGATGGCGAGGCCGAAACATAGCATGGCTTTTAGTTACAGGACTATCGTTGTCACTGACTATTCTGTTCAGATTCATAGACATGGCGGGTTTATCATAAAAGGCAAATGATGCTTACTTCCCGCGAGCACCTTATCAAACTCTCTTTCTTGGGGTCCACATCTGTATCTAAAAACATGTTTTTCAGACTTGTCAATGTCTCTATGGTCTATGAGTTTGGACTTATGATGTTGGTATTTTAACCGCTTTACTTACAACCATACTTTTTCTATTTCTTGAAAATAATCAATAGATAGGAGAACGTACAACACATGGCGAAATAGACAAATTCCATGAATATCCCGCGTAAATAGTTCTACGTTTTTATACTTTTGCACTTATTTCAAGCTCTGGCCATCAAGTCCAAAAATGTGGCTGTGAAATTTTGAAGTTAATGGGTACTCCATTTTTTATCGGAATTTTTACAACGGAACATTTTTATGACCCACAACGAAGAAGCTCTTCTAAAATGACGCCTACTCCTAAAGGAAAGAATTGTAATAAAGTCTCTTTCAATTCTTTCTAATATTGACGCAGCAGTAGTAGGGAAAGGCTGAGTTAATGAAAATCATGTTAATTAAGAAAACATGCATTTGACTTGTTAACATCACACAAAATTCAAATTTCTTTAGATAAATCAATACTGAAGCTATTTGTAATGTCGCAGGAGTACTTATTCTATTTTCCTAGCTCAAAACTATACAACTGCCAAATTTAAACTGGAAAGGACACACTGTAAAACTTGACGGACTCGATGCCAGGAGGTGTAGCCTATGAGTCGTTACGCTGAGCTTGTTGGGGACCATCGTAACGAGGATCGCTCTGTCAAAAGTACCTATAGGCTAATCTGTGTTTTATCGGCCAAAAAATCAAAGTCACCATATTTGTTTATCATATTATTAAGAAGAAAGGAGAGAGAGAGCCTCGTAAACTTTTTGACAAGTCCTTCAGTAACGTATATTGTCTACGATTTTAAAAAGTGAAACGTGGTTGGTTTTTTAAACATTTTATTTAATGTTGTGTGTTGTCATTTAAATCATGAACGACTCAATGACATTTTTATTTCATTTCTAAGTAATGAAATATCAACATTTAAAAATTACGCGTTTATTAGCAATATTTGAGCCTCGACACGAGAAAACTAACAAAGTGGCATGTGCGCCCAGCTAAGACTCAGATCAGCCTGGGCATCCGCCCAGTCTTTTCAGAGTCTTCGCTGTCCGCCTGGAGTTAGCTTAGACCCTTAGTTAGCCTTTAAGCGCACAGCGAAGACTCTGATAAACCTGGGCGGATGCCTAGGATGATTTGAGTCTTCGATAGGCGCACATGCCACTTTGTTGGTTTTCTCGTGTTGCAGCTCATTTATCAAAAGAATTTCCATGTGCCTACCTTCCAGAGAAGCAAGCTTGCCACATTTGACCCGAAGTCGACTCATTCTTCGACGCATTGTTATGTATTCAATATCCATATATGTATAATCAAAGACATAGCCAGCCATTCTTGCTTTAAGCTGTTGTAATTATTGTTACGTTGTATTTTTGCTTTTCTTGCTTTAAACTGTTGTATTTTTGCTTTGGGCAGTTGCATTCAAGCTAACAATGTTCCATCCTTGTAAAACATTTCAATGAAAGATTCTTTTTAAATTCAGATTATCCATTTGTCAGCACGTTAAGATGCAATCTAATTCAAAATGTTCGAATATTGTCTATCCTAGGAAGCTCAACTGATATGATGTCTAGTTGTTTTAACTTGAAAAAGTATTCGAAAATCAATTATAGCCAGGACGTAAGAAAATTAACTTGTATCACGTGAAAACAGAGAAGATTTTGATCAGTATACACGTGAGCTAGTCCTGTTTGCATAGATCTTCTATAGTTCCCGAAAAAGCTATACAATGAAACTTGCAGCTCATCTAACTCTTGAGCAAATGCACTGGATAACCTGTGTGCTCTGGTGCATTTAAACGATGGAAGGACCATTGTCGTTATATCATGGCATTGGATTTTACAACGACTATAAAAGTTATATATCACATTTCAATTACCCTTGCTGAAAAACCGTCTCTTACATAACTGAAACAACTATTGAATCACTTGGGAGGAACCTTGAATTATCACCATTGAAACATGGAGTTGGCAGTCAACCGCGAACTTTGGATTTCACGACCGGAATACTGGCTGAAATAACTCAAGTTTCTCGTCGACTATCCATCTGCTGACTATTACTAATTTGATGAAAGGAAAGCAACGAAAGTCAAACGTTTTATTACTTTATTCATGTTACTAATTCCCGTTTGGTGTCGTAAGTGTGATTACTAGCTTGAGAATACATGTATTGGCTTACAGAATCGTGCAACATCACATCAACAGGATCCTAATCGAAAGCAATATGTCCCTGATCACTTTTGGTAGGGGACCACGCTTCTGAAACGACCTTTTTGAAAAAGAGGGAAATCGATCATAATATACCTTACCAAATTTAGTACGCAACGGACGGGAGCGCATTTCCACGAAGACTATAATGTAAAAGTACCGGAAGTTAACAAAACGCATCGCAGTTGGCTCTGCATTTATAAGAGTTCAAACAAGAAGGTTGAGACTGCCATAAATGAACATATTTCTGACGAATTTGAAGAAATCATCTCAGAGGAAAGCAAAGAATATATTGAGGCCGCTACCGACAAGATAGTTATTGAAAAGCTGGCTAAAGCCCGACTTTTATATACATGTATTTTGCATTATTTTTTCCAGCTTGTTAAAACAGACAAATACTCTTTGTCAAAAATTACTATGTGGTATTGGGAAGCAACCAAACTGTTTTGGACATACGGTTACTAAATGTTTCACGGAAGTTTTTAAAGTTCCCAATACCATATTTGTTGACAGTTTCTAATGAAAACCAGTGCACTGTTTCAAGCTAAAGCAGCAAAGCAATGCTCGACAAAGAGTATTAACCGGTTTTCACAAGGTGGAAAAAAGTGAGAAATGATATAACAGTTCAGAGTTCAGCTTCAGCAAGCTTTGCGATATTTATCTTGTCGGTAGCGATCTCAATATATTCTTTGTTTTCCTCTGAGGTGATTCCTAAAATTCTTAAAAACAAAATGTACATTGGTAATAGTCTCAAATCTTGTTGTTTGGACTTTTATATAAATATAGTATTTTACTACTAGCTGAAAGTAGTGATTCCGGGGTTAGCAACAATTTTAATATGCCAGGTGTCAAAACGATGCGTTCTTTTTGGTATTGGAAATATAACCTCCTTTTTAGTATCGTATACCAAGAAAATATGCTTGGCTTCTAAAGCCAAAGGCTAGATTTCTTTCTCTTCGGCATCACTGAAAACGATAGACTGTATTTTATCTTGTGTTCGATTTAAAAAGAAGACAGACAAGAAAATAAAACTGTGTTTATCAGTCCTTTTTCTAATTTTAATTTGTAGAATACAAGTTGGTCATATCTTTGGTTGCTGGAGCAAACTAGACCTTCTGCATAGGCGAAAACCAGCAACAACAAAATGTTTGTTCAACCATCGGTGCGTTGTATCGATGCTTCAAACATGCACACAGTGCATTGTTTAAAAAAACGACAACTATTGCAAGTTTACCAAGAAAACATTAGGGATCAGGAATAACGTTTTTATCCTTGTTTCATTGGAATGCGGTAAGAATTGTGCTAAGAGGTGCGTATTAACCACAATTAAATCTTAGGCAAATGCATTTGATACCAATACATCGAAAGGCCACGTTCCAGAACTGAAGCCGATTTACTGACTCAGCCATGAAATAAACACATGAGCCGCGACACGACAAAACCAACAATGTGGCTGTGCGCCCAGCGCAGACTCAGATCAGCCTGGGCATCCGCCCAGTCTGATCAGTTTCTTCGCTGTCCGCATGGATGTAGCTTAGACACTTAGCTACCTTTTAAGTCTGATCAAACTTGTCCGATGCCCACGCTGATCTGAATCTGCGCTGGGCGCACAACCACATTGTTGGTTTTCTTGTGTCGCGGCTCAGTCATAATGTTGAACAGAACCATAAACTGTAATGCTATCGATGGGCCGTGCGGAGAGTGTCATCAGAATTAAATCGACACAAGTTTAAAAACAGATCATAACCACAACTGGTACAGCCGTTTGTTCAACTTTTCCGCCATTTAACGCCGACTCCAGTACGGAATAGAGCTAACTCTCATGCGATATGTTAACCTTTGGCGCTTTTTACATTTACCAGTGTGTACCTTTTGGTTTTCTAAGATTGAAAAGTGGATTTATGGCAGTGACGTATATCATGGAGACGTCAAGCAACAACTTTATCCGCGTCTGGAAGTACATCTCTTGCGGAAGTTAAAGGGAGGCATTCTCAGAAAGAAAGCGGTTGAGGAGCAACCACTTTGTTAACTTCCCTCTACAGCTTTACTCGTAAAATGTATTTCCGTGCGCAAATGATATGCAAACATGTGCGCAAAGGATTTAAAAATAAATATAACGGATAGCACAGATGCTAAACATAGGTCCACAGGAAATCTGAATCAATGAAGTACATTTTATTCAAACTTGCATGAACATATCTTTGGGACAAGCCAAATTACTGATAAGGTTCAGGCGATTTCCATCCAATTCTAAAGGACATAGGCGGGATAAGAATCTTTAATTTCCCCTTAAAATGGATTATCCGCACGACAGTTCAAGTACCATTTGGTGGAATTGTTCTTGCATGATATTTCTTGCACCAGTGGGTGGAATGAAATTTTAAATTTCGCCTGAAAATTATTTGTCCGCACGATATTTCTCGCAACAGTGCTTGCATGATGTATCTTTAATATTTAGTTTAAACATATCCATTGTATCATAAACTGTACATGATTACAATATAAACATGATACAAACAATCGGATCAGAACGAAAGCATAAATGCTTATTTAGTTCTTCTCCTGACTCTTTAATATTTCTTGCACCAATGGGTCGATTTGGGCTTGCATGATATATTTTGCACCAGCGGAAGAATAAATCATTGAGACAATTCAAATAACAATTAGGTTTTGGCATTCTTGCCTTATTTTCAAGATCACTAGAGAATTTAAAATGTTAATTTTCCCTGATACATAATTACATGACTGCTCCATATTTCACGAACCTATTGACACGTTTGGCCACATCCGAAAGATGATATAATCACGAGGAGCGTTAGGTCTGACTGAGTTTTGTCACCTTAAAATTATGATTCCATTGAAATTAAAAAGTGTTTGAGGTCCTCTTGAACATTAATTCCAATATAGCGTTTACTTAGAACATGGCACGCACTGCTTGGGATGTGCAGGTTGATAGCTGGGTGGTGGATGGGGTGGGAGGGTTGTCTGTGATTCTCTCAAACACGTCTTAGTTGGTAAAGCTTATGATTACCCTATTGTGAAATAAAAGTATGCGACTGAACAAGTTGATGTATCTACTGCACATATTTAACAGCGCCACTTACATGAAGTCCTTGAGGAAGAATCATTTTCTCAACCAACGATCTGACTCACGACCGGGAAACAAAGAGGTCCTTTTTGAAAATAGTGTGGCTGAGACAGAGCTATACTATCTCATACGAGTATAAGATCATATTAAAACTGGATGTCATCAGGAGATGACTTTCATATAAGCGCTTCGCTTACCGTTAGATTCTGTACCATATTATATATTGTACTGTTAAGTAACCATGTAGTTTGTACTAAATAGAATATTTTTTAAACCAAAAACTGGATGTGCTCACTGCATGAAAATACAGGAAAGATATTCTCAAACTGTCTGGAGATGAAGAATACTTTAATTTTGAGTTTGTTTAACTTGGCTGACCTGACATAACTGTTTAATCTTTGTCAGGCAACGGTACGTAGAGCTTGCGTTCATACTCTATCCCAGCTAAAGGCATGGCTTTCTGCTTAGTTTTCATTTGGATCGACATGGAAAAAAAACGTGTTTCTTTACACTTATTTCTTAAGTGTCTTAATGAAAGGCAACGATACTTTCAGAAAAATTAATCAATAGACATAAATAACAGTTGACTGCATACCCTAAAGAAACTTTGTTTGATTGAAATTTCAAAATATTTGACATAAAAATTATCAAAGAGCTCCTTGACAGTGTGCCTGTGGAATATTTAGGCTTAAGTATACCGTTTCTAACGTTTAAATGTTGAATCTCTTTGAAGAACAACATTCCCTGCTTTTTCTACGCCAAATGTTGGTTTGCCTCCTCATTTGCATGTATGTTACACCCCGAACATAACATGATTGGCGGGCAGTTTAATGAAAGATTTTTCATGCACCAGTATATTGAAACCAGGGAATAATACTCAAACCTAGTTTTGAAAGAAAAAAATGAATACAAAAATAAAATAAAAAATCATGGTAGTTCCCGTTGAAACGTTATGCGACCAAAGTTTTTCATTTCATCACTGTAGGACGACAAAATACATTGTGGACACACACAAACTTATAATATGCAAATGTTTCTTAGCAACATTTACTGTAATTTATTTGAATATTGAAATGTCTCCACCGCTCTAATAATGTAGCTCTGAATCACACTGTATATTAAAGGCTCTTACAGAGCAGTGTGATGTTAGCTTTCAGCCTTTATTCCAAATATTCATGGACGTTCAACTTGTCAGCCGGGCCGATAAAATAGAAAAGAACGATAAATCACCGACGGCCGATTGAAGAACTAGATGGTATACACCAATTTTGTAACATGGATTGAATTGCTGGCAAAATGCATATAACATCTCGAAATATCAACAAAAGTAACTTTTTTGTTTTTGTTTTTGTCTGTCATGAAAGTGCAGTAATTATAATATATTGTTTAAATACGACGTAATTAACTTAAATAACCACTGTTCCATTGACAGACATCAATAAATATTCTTATTGTTATTATATCATTTGTTGTATTTAACCCTGGTAAAAATGATCGTTTAATGAAATCAGCAAGCTATACTTTAGTATCGACACAGCGTCATGGTCTTTTATGTAGTCATCGTCGAAAAATTTCCCTGTTGATCAGCGTTGTGAAATGAAATATATAATATATACAAAAATATCTTAAGGGATATGCAATGCAAGCTGCGCAAGCCAAGATCAGCATTTCGTATCTAGCATATGTATTAAAATAGTTTTCTCAGTACACAGACAATATCTTAAAGGAGTATCTCTCCTTGTTTTCCCACCATTTTTATATGAAATTCCTTTACCTACCTTCTAGGGAACTCTTTTGTCCACAGTTCACTCTCAACCGGCTCATCCGCCGCCTCATCGCCAAATACTCCGCGTCCTTCTTTCCAGCCATTGTTAAGTAAATATCTCCTGAGTTATCTCCCTTTAATCCGTTTAGTTTTTACTCCGCTTTATCTCCCCTTAAGCAGCTTACTTTTTTCTTTTGTTGTCCTTTTTTCATCTACGTCACAGAATGTTTATTCTTCAGCTTTTCACACGCATTTTCGTTCTTAAAAAAGCGTTTTGAATCTTTCTGATGTCACATGTTAAATATCTGACGTCACTTTGAGTATCTATATATATTTTGCGTCTTTCTGTATTTCGATTGGCACTATGAGAATTTCAGCCAGTAAGCCTCAGTGTCACTGCTATGATATATTTGCTGTTACACAAAGCTTGATTTTTTTTTGCAAACTTTACAGGAAAATGGCATATTTGTGGAATCTAACAAATAACACTTATAAAATGCTCAATTAATTGACGATAATAGATCATAACAAATCGGGGCTGCTTAACAGTAAAAGGTACCTTATAGTGTATGTGGACGTCGCAGACTCAATAATTCTGCGCAGTCTAATGAGCGCCTCACTTGTTTGCATGAAAACTTTATGGATACTTGGAAATTTGTATTTGGGTGGCGAAGACTCTGACTAGCCTGCAGGCTGATCAGAGACTTTACCGTTCACACATGCTGTAACGTACCTTGGCTCCCGACTCTTTTCGAAAGTTTTAGGTATAATAATACTAAATACCACTCGAGGAGATGATTAACCTATGTTGATTTCTTATATCAATATTGCCACAAGGAATATCTTAAAGTCGTGTCATTTTAGATTCCATATTATAAAATATATTTGTTTTCTTAAATTTGTTACACCCTTTCGCATAAACTTTTCAAACAGTACACTGGTCATTTAAGTACATGTCACCTTTCAAAACAATCATACATTTGTTATCAGCACTGTCAGTATATATTTTCCAATTTTCTTCAATCCTTGGTATTTAGTTTAAAGCCCAATGAAAACAATTTTGCATTATAAGTTTAAATTATTTTTTTATTCATAAACTCAGTTAAGGCATGAATTTTAATTTTGATTCAGTTCTAAGGATTCCATTTATATTTCCATATTTTTTCCTATCTTGTCATGCAACATCTAAACGCGAAAATTTCCCTTTCCCCTGTGCTAACAGCGAAGATTGAGATCAGCATCATTTTAGACTCTGATTAAGACCAGAATCCTTAGAGACTTTGTCTCTAAGAATGCAGATCTGAATCGATTCCTCAGTATCTGTAGATAGTTGCAAACAGAAACGTACATGTTGATTTGAGTCTCATTTCGTGCATGCAACAAGGTCCCTGCCATGAGATACGAACCACTTAAAACATTCTTCTTATTTGTTTTGTTAATTGCAAAATGTACATTTTTTCCAAGTTCAAATTGCCTAGATAACAACACCTGAGCTATCCGCGATATATTTTGCACTAGTGTGAATGGAATTTATTTTGACTTTTCATAAATAGAAGACTTTCTAAAGATTTGATAAGATTTATTGTCTCTGCCCAGATTTTCTTAACCATTGGCCTATGTATAGCCGCGTAAAATGCCCGATGTAACTCTATACCCGCCTATTCGTATTGTATAGGGACTGGAAACCAGTTAATAACCTTAGGACATAAATGCCTAGATAGAGCATGGAGCCCACTGCGAAGTGAATTCATGGTTTCCACGTCTGAGGTACATATGTTCGCCAGTAACCACACATTTTATTCTTAGACGATTTTTTTATCGACTGTGGTGCTTAGTAGACTTATCTTGGTGACTACAGGTCGCTCACGTCGCGACGGTACATATGGCTTGGTAACAGCTCGTAGTGAAATGCCTTCTCATTTTTTACATAACTTTTGAAATAAAAATGTTGGCTTAGACAAAATGACAATTTATGAGCAAAATGATCTTGGTCTGCAGTACCTGTCAATTAAGCTGCCAATTTCTGACAAAACAGAAAAACATTCAAATTTCAGGATAATAACAGTAAAAGTTGAAAGTGTCCCAATATTTAGACGTGCTACCGCAGTAATTGTTCAATAATTTCAGTGATTTGTGGGCCTCTAAAATTTCACTGATAAGCTTGCAACACTATACAATAAAGATAAGATTCACGACGAGAGACAAAATACCATAGGCTAAGTATGATTAGAAACACCCAAAACAGCCTGCACATAGGCACAAACTGATCGAAATTCTATCGATTTCTCAGGACGCACAGATAGTCAATGCGAAACGAGAAGGCTATGTTTAGACTTCGAGGATTCAACAGCTGATCTGAGTCTTTCCGATTAGCACATATTTGAAGATACATACTTTCGTGAGGAGTGTCAATATAGATAAGATTGCATTTACATGTGTGACGTGTTTTCATTCTTTCACAGGTCTAGCGATAATTACGGAAGGAAATCAATACCTTGTTGTTCAGAAGTCTTATGCTGGTCTGTTCAGGTCCCAACGATGTCGTTACGAGTAGTTAACGAGATATTTAATTTTCAAATATATTTTACACAAAAACTCTCCCATTTTTTGCTGAAAAAAAAACTGAGAAACTTTTGCAGTGGAAAAGCTCCTCTCATTTTTTTTGCAGAAAGCATATTTAAGCTTGCGATGCTTGAACAACTGTGCTCTGGTGCTGTTTTGAAGAAAAAGCTGATCAGGTTGTCGCATTTCAGCCTGGTTTATTTATTTATTCTTATTTTATCACATGAATATCAATTTCATTTATTGTATTATTACTATTTATATTTTTATTATTATTATTATAAAAACACTTTTTATATGCAAATGACACTTTCCTCATAGAAAAGAAAGTCTAAAATAACAAAGAAGGAATCAGTTATCAGAAATATTTTATCACCTTCCGAACGGTAATTGAAGAAATGAAACTTACAATTTTGTCTAAATAACGGATTTCAGTATCTACAATTTCATTTAATAAAATTACATTTGAAGCATTAAATATTGTTTTAATAGAAATAATGAACAATAAAAACCGTACCAGTTAGTTTGTTTAGAGTTTCTTACAGTCCTTCACACTAATCACAAGTCCTTCCAAAACAAGTCTGTTAGAATAAGGTGTCCAATCCAAGGCTAAAATATCCCAAAGTAAATCAATAGATACTATATCAGAAATATTTCAGATATCACAAAGTATCAATACCTCATTTCCAAGCTCATGAAACTGCTAAACATTCTTCAAAACATAATCCCATATACAGGTAACACTTTCCTACTTAAACCAAAATAAATGATTATGCGATATAGATTGCTTGTAGCCTGAAACAACATGTTTCATAGTTTTGTTTTCAGATGAAAATAATTTAACCGAGATGAGGCATCAGCAATGGCATTTTCCCTTTCACTAATAGTAGTTTCCCTTTCACTGATGTCTTATATCACTTAGGTGCCAAGCTTCATCGTAGCAGTCTTTATGTTAGTTTTCAAACTGCGGAAGAAAGTCAGCAAATTGTGATCTGTTAATAGAGTGACACGCAAACACGTGGTATTACGATAAATTTGAAAACATTGAAGTGCAGGTATCTGAACATTTTCTGATATTTGTTAAAGTTCATAGAAAACAGAAAACTTGATGGTCAGAATCATACTTGTATGCTTGCAATAATACTAAAACAGTCCCAATATCACTTGTATAAACAGCAAGTATGAAAGAATCGGTGCACCCTCCAATATAGTAAATTTGTCATATACGTTTCCAGATAAACTTAGATTTTTTTCTTAACAAATTGGTCAAAGGGGCTGCCGTCACTCAAAAAATGATAACAAAACAAGCCATAACCAGGAATCACATGCCTTCCATCATGGTAGTAGGAGCAAGAAAATAATAAATAACTGGTCTTTGGTTCAATAGGATTTCACTGTCCCTGACACATAATATATCTTAAGAAAGTTACGTTTGCATGACAAAAGTCACTCTGAATAAATTAAGTCAGTTTTGTACCTGAAAAGCCATCGAAGAGGTTTCGCATCTGATGGAGATATTAGTTGCATATGTCACTGCAGATTGCCCACCGACATAACAATCTACCTGTAAAAATGTTGTAAGTCTTTGAATTATAGCTGGCGATTTATCTATTCCAAATGGCATTTTTTCATATTTATACATTCTGCTTGGAGTTTCAAACGCTTCTACTTCTTTTGCTGTCTAATATTGTTTAAAGAAGTTCAAATTTTGTGATAGATCCTATTCTAGCGATACTATGAGTAGGATGCAAATCTAATCTGTTTTCTGACACAGTTAACTCTTCCACAGACTGTGCGCATGCAGTACGTTTAGTATTACCTTGGCTCAGAATCATAGGGTGAGCTGCAGTCCCTTTTTCTGTCTTGTATAAGGTCCAACAATACCACATTCTTTAAATAGTCCAGTTTATACCGAACTATCATATTCACTAACTTTTTCCACTGTTTCATAGATATGGCGGATAATAGGCAGGTGATGCTTACTGATCACACCTCTATTTTGGGGTCCATGTCTCTGCACCTAGAATATTCCGGAATTGTCAATGTTAAAATGACTTACGAGTTCGGACTTATGAGTTGAATACTTTGACCACTTTCATTTATACTTGAAAGTTGTTCAACAGAAAGAAAACCTCCAATGCCTGCATCATGAAACATTTTATCCATTCGGCTGGATTGAAAGTTTCAGGTTTCTTGTCTTTCTGCTGGCTTTAACCAAGATATTTTCTAGTCTAAAGTTTGCAGAATATCCTAGTTCTGAAGTTTTGAAGACTACCGGTTGAAGACTACTGGTCCCTCCTATCCATAGACAATTCATCAGTCTATATTCCGACAGATTACAGTCGGGTAACTTCGGACAGCAGGTATTTGGTTTAAACATATTTATTGTTTCTCAATTACAACTAACACACAATCAAATATAAACAGTACATGCTTAGGGATTGGAACGAAAGCAAAATGCTTATCGAGTTCCACTCCCTGACATGAAAAAAGTGTACACAATGTGGCGGAAGCTGTACATGATAAAAGGTATATTACATATTAAACCAAATTTTGCACTACATGAGATAACTAAGCAGAACTCCAACTAATCATTAGACAAAAATAATGGAAGAATAGCACTTATAACCTTACAGAACGATTTCACAAAAAAGCAGAAGAAAACAAAATCTAGATGTGTTTGTACGTCTAAATATATTAATCACAAAATGGTTGGGGGAGGAGAGATAAAATAAAAAGGAAAAAGAAAATGTTAAAGATACAAGAAACCAAAATAAGTCACCAAAGGAGGAAAAAAGTACCACACGATATGACGCACAGATTGAGAGAGAGGAGGCGGGTACCAGAATATCAGATTATGTCTATCAATCTTCATATACATAAGGTGCATGCGTAGTATTAGTAATTAATGCTTAAAAGCGTTTTGTTTCGTTTATAAATTTGTAAACTTTCTCAAATATTAATTTGTTGATTTCTTGCGACAGGAACAAATGACCATACAAAAAATAATTTTATATGGAGTAATTGCATTTATTAATTCATTACATTGAACTTGGTAGAATGAACAATGAAAGAAAAAGTGTTGAGCGTTCTCTATACTACCACAATGACATAATGGAGAGTCTGATTTATTTTTTACAAAGAGGTCGAAATTAAGCGAGCTGCAATTTGTCCGCAGGCGGGCTAACAGTATTTGACCTTTTCTACACCCTGTGTAATAGTGCTTCGGAACTGTTGTTTTATCTTTTTGTAAGAAGCATTTGAAAGAGTTTACAGATTCATGCTGCCTTTGTTCGGGAGATAAATTATTCCATGCTCTAACACTAGATGGTAAGAATGAATAAATTTCAGTTTCCTCATGATGTTTATTCTAAACCAAGCCTTATCTTTAATATACTTTATATGTTCATGCCAGGTACAAGCAGGTATTTTCGAACAGAGACAGTGTTTCCTTTATATGTCAGTTGTTTGGAATTAAAACAAAAATATTTATTAAATATGTCAGAAATATCTAACTTTCACAAGCCAGTCAGGAATACGAAGCATTGCTAAAGCCTTATGACCAGTTCTTACTTTCTTTTGCAAAGCTTTTCTTCGAAGTTTTCATTTTTGTCTCGAAAGGTTTTGAATATACTGCGGTCAAATTAAACAGATATGTCAAAGATTTATTGTTTCTATCAGACTAAACACAGACATTTTAGGTTAAGCACTGGGGGTTTGGTGTCAAAATGAGAGTCATTAATGTATTGCTTACAATTCTCTGCCATCAGGTCGAAATAAACAAATAAATAGAAAATGATTTTTTTTTCAGAGAAAAACAGATGTGTCCCCACCAACCTATTTTCACCCCTCGAATTCCCCACCAGTGCATTTGCACCTGCTTGTGTCGTGTCCTAAAACTTTGATATGTGTATATAATCTATCAAGTTAAAAAGTTCCAGAGCATTTAAAGTCTGTCTGTGATCTTGAAAATGCAGTCAAGATCACCAAAACCTCACTATCTCTTTGACTTGTCATAATTGTATAAGCATACTTTAAATTCCACCCACTGGTTCGAGAAATATATTCTTAAAAAAATTGCAAAAAGCTCTTTTGACCTTAAAATGCGGTCATGGTCTTGATAGTATGTTCAAGGTCACCAAAACACAATAAATACTTGGGCATTGTCCCAAAGTTATATCTATGCAAGTTTTGTGCGAATCAACCAAACGGCTCAAGAGATATCTCATTTTAGCGAAACTTTCACATACTGAAATTCTGTGACGTTGAAAATGATGTAACCAAAATCTTATAAGCTCTAAAGCTTGTCCCAATGATATATCCTGCATGCAAGTTTGTTTAAATTTCATTTATTGGTTCAAGAGATATCATGGATGGTTAAAGGTAGCCTACATACAAGATTTTAACCTTGAAAATGAGGTCTAAATCACCAAAACAAAACATACCTTAAGCCAGTCACAATAATACGTCCATGCAAGTCTGATGGCTATCCATACATCGGTTAAATTTATCACATTTTAGTGTAAATTCAACATTTTTAAGTTGGCTTTTTAACGTGAAAATGGAGTCAAGGTCTCCATTACATAATAAACTCATGGGATTGTCCTAAAGGTATATCAATGCAACTTTGCTGAGAATCAAGCCAATGGCTCAAGATAAATCGCATTTTAGTGATAATTTCCCATATCTAAGTCCTTCTGTGACCTTGAAAATGAGGTTACGTTCACACAAAAAATCAGCTCCAAAGCTTATCCCAGTGATATCAATGCAAGTTTGTTTAAATTCCACTTATTGGTTCAAGAAATATTATGGGTACAAGACACTGTCACGCCGACGCCGATACGGACGGGACGCCGACACCAACGGCGTCCGCACTGAAACCAATATGCCCCCCTTAACCTTTAGTGGGGAGGCTATAACTGAACGATGCTGAGCTGCGTAAAGAAGCGGAGTAATATTCAGTTAAAGTGTGCATCTTGACGGTATATTCTTTCTGTTGTTTGTGCGAGTTTCTTTTCAGTATTTTGATAGCTTTGCGGTAAAGAGGAACAAATCTAACATACTTTCTTTAAACCTTCTTAAAGTTTTATCTATACTGACTCCTCATTGACAGCTAAGTAAAAGTTTTCAAAGGACCAAAATCGTTAGTCCAAAGGACATAACTACTACATCGTAAAGCTAGCGCTGGATGTGACAGTGCATGGTAGTTAAAAGGCTTAAACAACGCATTTATGCGACAACACTTTATTAAAATCGCCAACTTCTTATTTATGGTAAATCTCTTCTTTTCTAACCTGCTGACGTAACCCAATTTATGTCCCTGGTGGTGCATTTACATACTTAGAATGTGTCTTGCAGACAGACTGTGGATATTCTGATGGGTACAACTTGTGCATCACTTATTGCATATTTTTTTATATTTTTGTTATAAAAGAAACATTATGTTTCCCCCTTTCTCAAGACTGACAAGCCGATCAATGCAATTTTTCGATGTTTGGACGACTTCTTAAGTATTGATATCTGTTTTATCAATACATCCGTCCATACAGCTAACCTTCCATAATTTATTTATCCGAAAAAAACTCCAACTTAGTAAGGCAAAAAACGTCTGAAACAGAAGCACCATATTCGGATATCTATCTTTTGTTAGTGGGTGCTTTTGTCGAAATGTCGAAATATAGGACAAAAGGGTTAACTTTGATTTCGAAATTGGTATTTTCCGTTTGAAGAATCAAGTGGTTCGAAAGTCATTCCTCTGATTTCAGAGGAATGACTTTCGAACCACTTAATTCTTCAAATATGCCTTTTTATTGAAGTATATGAATCACTTAAAATAAGAAATGGAAGAATCAAGTGGTTCAAAAGACATTCCTCTGAAGTCGTATTTGAAAGAACAAGAATGGTAGCCTCCGCCTACTGACACTTTCACCCAACCGTTAGCTCGTAGTTGTGAGATGTCATATGGGTCGTACAACTGAGTATACTCCAGCGATGGTATTCTGTGATGCTGTTTACCCCAGTCTAGTTCAAAGTAGTACCCATAAACATTGCTGATATGACGTTTACCGTCGACGCTAGGCCAATTTACCTGAAACGAAAAAAAATCTAATGCTGAAATTTCGTAATTCATCAGCTTTTGGGTTGTAGCTTTTCGCGAAACTGAACATAGACTCGATGTGTGTAAAAAGGAAAGTGGAAAAATATAGTGAAAGGGTGTACTATATTATTTTGCATAAAAGCTCAGCAACTGCCACTTTTGCGTGAAATAAAAAAATACAAAACAGACAAAAATCATGTATTACGTTATCGTGGAGTTTTAAGATTTGATGCATATTCAAGCCAGTGAATGACTGCCCTTTAATCAAGTAAGTTTAGAGAAGGCATTCCGCTATATAATCTACGTAAACAGAGCTCTAGATAAGAGGGAGTATTTGGTGATAATTAGGGATAATTTTTGTTAATTCTGCATGAAACCATATGTTGTGACCCCTCATCTGAACCGTCTCGACGAGACGGTTCAGATGAGGGGTCACAACATATGTTTTGATGAGCAATAAAAGAAATTATCCTTAATTATCATCAAATACTCCCTCTTATCTAGTGCTCTGGCAAAGCTACAATGATTCCATCGCCAGATTCATATTCTACATTGAGAGGGAAAAACAAGTTTACTGTAAATTGCCTTTATTTCATATTTCTTTAGTATTATCCTGAAGCTCCTGTGGGTAGCAATTTATATACTGGTAGTATACTTGATTGGTTATCCCCTCGGGGATAACCATATTAAGATAGGAATTCGTACTCGATTTGTACGCCGTTTTCTTTTGCTAAAATACAGGCCCCACTATTTCCCGGTACTTCTACATTTGGCACACCCTGCTATAGGGTTCTCGCCAGCATCGCTAATGCATGATCTTTATAGTTCATATCTTAAAACACTTGATTCCACCCTATACAAACAATTACCTGAAAGTTTAGTTATCACTTAACAGTACAGATCAATAACAAGTTCTGCTTGATTATTGCTAAATACAGGTTCCACTATTTACCGGTATTTGGTCCCATAGTTTGGCGCACCCAGCTGCAGGGTCCCTTCCAGCAATGCTAAGACATGAGCAGTAAAAACACTTCACCTCGCCTAATACAAGCACTTGCCAGAGAGTACAGCCCACTTACGAAGGGCCATTACTAAACAGTACAGGTTATCTAACAACAGTTAATAGCATTGAAGCTCACCTGATACAAACAATCACTAGACAAAAAGAAAAAGCTGTCAAACTCGCCACTTACCTACAGCTTCAACAAATCTAAGAATACAATAAAATTAACTTGTATTGCTGCCAATTTTCTGCTTTACCACTTGCGTCCTATAGATTCATTAGCTAAGGGATAACCTCTCAAACTCTTTCAAAAGCTAAACTTGTATAAATTTAAGACTGATAAGCATAATCCAATTAAAACAGATCTTTTTTCTTCTTCAATTTATGTTAACGTCCAAACATAAGGGTAAATAAAAACTTGCTGCAAATAGTATGAACGGTAACTTCCCTCTGGAATGTATATTACTGCTTGAAAAAAGCAACTGTCAAATTGTTGACTGAAGTTTTTAACATCACGCTTACCATCAGATCCTATAGCTAACTGATTTCTATGTACATATGTATATAGAGGATCTTACACGAGTTGTCTTTTCATATGAAATTTATGTTAACAGCCTTCGGCGAATTTCACAAATTTCATATGAAATGACAGCGTGTGTTAGATTCTGAGTATCATATGACCCTTTTAAATGGGATTTTATCGCCTTCAAAATGAACATTATTTCAATAAGAAAATGCATTATTGACATGGTGGTTAGGTTGTCAGTCGAGTTACATGCACGTGAAAATATGTTATTACTCGTGCGGTCATACGATTTCTATGACAAAACGTTATCCACTTAATAACAGCGACGTCATATGATATGTGCCATTATGTTTTTAATCGCGATTAAATATGAGCCATTTTGAAGAAATGGCCTATAGACTGCGTCAAGTATGAAGGGTTTTGAGGGGTTTTTTTTAGCATAGAACTTCAAGCGCCTGTGGTGCCTATTAACAGAGATAATATCAACTTATTTGACTCACACAAACTAATTGCTACAGTCTTAGTCTGTTTCAGAGGGCTGGCGTACGGCAACCGATGTCTTTGGTCGTACTACTGCCTTCCTCAACCTGACTTTAGAATTTTAATGCGTCTCAATGTTTTAGCACCGGGGTCAAGAAAAAGACACACTTGTGACTTTGAAGATTTAAATATAAAAAGAGCAAACCTGGAAATTTTTGATTGGTTTAGACCATTATTCTAGATCATCGCATAATATCTGGATCCTTTTCGATACTAATCAGTCTTTGAATCGACTGCCTTATTAAAGAGCATTATGAAATTATGGTATGTTTTCTCTGGCTTTCGTAGCCAGATATTGTCAGGGCCACTGTTGAGCCTTAAGAAGCCGAAACTTCAAAGTATGACACACATTCCTCCTTTGAGTGTGTTCTCTGCTCTGTAGGGAACTCTATAAGATTTTAATTTGTAAATAGCTGAGTACTTTTGGCTTTGCGCCTTCATTAGACTCGATATTATACAAGACAAACAAAATGAAATTTTGGATTACCGTGAATCCCTGAGTCTCCGCATCAAGGTTGTACCCAATCACAACAACAGAGCGATTAAAATTACTGTGGAAAAAGCATTTGGCAATTATAGGTCTGTGCTTGTCTTGTTCAATTTGGAACGCCAGTGCCGATGGATGTTTATTTGTCCTACAAGTGAAACCCGGATCCCAACCCAAACTTGCCACTTTCTGAACGTTCCAGCTGGCTGCTGTTAGGGCCCAGTCAATACGGGACTTCGTTACCCGATTTAACATCTCCGGCAGCCCTGAGCCGGTTCTATCCACGGGGAGACATGGATCATCACGAAAATACTCAAAGGCATCAATTGTAAGCCATAGATCAGTATTAGCACCAGCTTTTTCGAGGTCATCTCGAGCTGTACCGAGAGCTTCGAACATCTGAAATAAATGCACATGATTGAGCCGCGACATGAGAAAACTAACAAAGTGGTTGTGCGCCCAGTGCAGACTCAGCTCAGCCTGGGCATCCGCCCAGTCTGATCAGAGTCTTCGCTGTTAGCATGGAGGAAGTTTAGAACCTTAGCTACCCTTTAAGCGCTTAGCGCAGAGTCTGATCAGACTGGGCGAATGCCCAGGCTGATCTGAGTCTGCGCTGGGCGCATAACCACTTTGATGGTTTTCTCTTGTCGCGGCTCATATATGGGGCATAATTACCTTGGTAAACCTTGATACTAGTATTCCTCGGGATACTCGAGGATATGTATTATACATATTTTCGAGTAGCCCGTGGAATACCTGGGTATTGCTCGGGCTAACCCAAGTAACTACGCCGAACATGTCCACGGAATTTAATTGTCTCACTTCTTTTTTTTTTTTTTTTTTTTTTTCTAAATAAACTACAACGTTTGAATACATTCGCATGATCGGAAGGCTCTCAGTGGTAGACAGAAATCATGTCATTTGCCGCTTAAGTTGTTTGTTGATTGCATAATGTAAAAGAGTCACGGCTAACTAACAACAACGTGTATACTTTCTCTCGCCTCTGAGTATATCTGAACTGAATATTAACTTAATCAAATGGTTTCAAGATACTGGAAATAATTCCCAGGGAGTAATAAAGCCTAGCAAAGACATCGTGCTTCGGTTTTGGTTGTTACAGAACTATTATTGCCTTTAGAAATTATTTCCCGTAATTGAAAACTGTGGTTGATCAACCCTGGTAAAGTCCGACATCCCCTTTTGACTTCATTTATTCTGGTTGCATTCTCCTGTAAAGGATTCAGTTACAAAAAGAAAAAAAAGAAAGGAAAGAATAACACTTTATAGACTAAATGAGAAGGTACCTTCTGAATACTTGTCCAAAATACATCGTTAAAAGTCACATTCACCTTCAAGGTAGGATACTGATAGCGTAGGCTAGTGTCAAGATCTTTATCAGCAACTGCTATAGGTGTTGCCAGTTCAGTTTCCCAGAAATATCCTCCCATACCTCGTCCACGCCCTTCATCCACAGCAATCACGTCCACACCTGCTTTCGCTAGAGCTTCTAATCCTTTAACGTTATCGTCTATTGTTGAGTTCTTTTCATGTTTATTCATTTGCACTGACGCGCCTACTGCCAATATTTTACTAACGTTATGTACCAGACCCATTAAAGGCTTGTAATATTCTTTAATAAGATAATCTTCCAGCAAATGAATATCTGAAAGTGTGAAATGATCATCAATATAATATCCTTTAAATGCAGAATTTAAGCTGGCACCTTCAGTGTGACTATTAGAATACCGGACTTTGTGGTCGTACGTAGTTCTTTTAATGAATGCCATATACGGAGGAAGCAAGAGGGACTGTATCTCTGGATACCCTCGATCATAGGTAAGCACTGCATGCGGAAGACCAAAGAACACTGACATGTTCAGTTCTTGCGCAGTCTGTAATAGTAGCTGATGAGGGTCAACTCCAGCAAATGTTGTAAATAACACCATAACAGATGTGTTGTTTAAATTGCATTGGTCCCTATAAAAATGATAAGTATATATTCATCAATGCATCTGAGAGACAACATTTAGAAAATTCATTCTTATTATGTACAAGGTAATAAAAATTTATGAATTTTGTACACATGTAGGGTAGTTCGCCCTTGAGTCGAACACCTTTTGTATTGTCTTGCGGTTACAGACCCTGGCTATTGACCCACGTCGTGTTTGGGTCATGCAACGGCTAGCGCAGCTTTCCATGCGCCAAAAAGCTGCAAACGTTTAGCCATACTAATAACAAGGGGTTTTATCCACCTACCCCAATTTGCCCTTAAGTCGAACAGACTTGTCCCTGACTCGAACAGATATACTGATCCAGCCATTATCATGATAATGAGACACACAGCAATGTACGTATATGCAGATAAATCCACCCTGTGACTCCTGGTGCTTGTATAAAAACATTCGTTTAAGGGGCTCAGTTACCATGTGTGCTATTTCATTTATGATAAGCGTAGACCCTTATTGCGTGCATAAAAGAAAAGAGGAAGATGCGTTTGTGCAGTTAGTCTGTGACTGAATTGATTTGCTAGTGATACAGTGAGTAAACCGTCTCTGAAACTATATGCCCGTGTTCGACTCCAGGGCGAATTGGTGTTCGACTCAATGACAAAGCATAGGTTTGTGTTAATTGTTAAAAAATTGTTGATTTTACTTATTTTGACCGATAAATAGTTATTTTTTAGAGCATTGAGAAGCCATGGATTAGTTTAACAAAACTGTTAAATTTCGTAAACTAGGACCTTTTTCAACTTAATATTAAGTATTTTACAAAATTTATAAAAATCAAAATTATGAAATTTAGAAACAGCTCGAGAGGGATGCGTTGCGACGACAGCTCGTCGTATAATAATGCATTGTTTATATTTGGGAGTCTTTTATGCATATTGTTCATAAATTAAGGTAACGTCTGGTATCTTAACAGGTAATGACCCACCAAGTTGAAATATTAATGTTATCAGTTTAATTTGTTCGACTTAAGGGCAAGTTCGACTTAAGGGCGAGTTACCCTAAATGGCATAAAAACAGGACCGAGCTTCATATGTATAAGCGTTTGAGTTCTACAACATACCATGATAAAAGCATGACAATTTAGGATTTTATGTTGTAACAAAGCCTCATTAAATATATACACATGTATAAACATTGTCAAACATTAAATATGCTTCATTAAAAAAAATTTGAACTGAATTACAATGTTAACACTGTCTTCTTAAAAGCTCGTAAAATGTCAAAGTTAAATAGTATTTTTTTAAAGTACTGCGTTTTTAACTTTTAATATGATGCGTCTTGCGAAATGGCGGTTTTCGATGTTCATTATTTGAGACAAATTTGAGATTCGAATACATGTAATTTAGTTATTACACGGAAACACATTTTTTCTCATGTTCTTTCGATTTATTTATTTACTTAGTTACTTATTTATTTAATGTTTTATTAAGTATCCATAAAAGGGAGTAAATTTCAACTTTACATACCCAAAATGTCCTCCATCAAGTGGCAACACCAGTCTATAGTAGATTCTAGAAGACACAATTTTTCTGTCATACTGTGGACATTGCATGATTGCGCCCTCACTGTAGTTTTCTTCATATTTGAAAGTAGCGAAGAACTTCACTGTGATGTTGAACACTGCTAAATCTTTCTTAGCACTCTCTGTACAGTTTGTGGTTCTAAATTCTTCACCGTTAAAGTCACCACACCACTGTAAAACAAAAATTGAAAGGTAAAGAAAAATGGAAAGATGCTGGATTACTCCCAATAACAAATAAAGGTGAGGAAAACATACTTGCAAAACGAGACGAAATCGAATCGCCTTCCTATTCAACAAATCGTAGGCTGAATGCTACAGTGTTCTATCTCCAGTTTTTTTAGAAGAAAAAATGTATATTATATACCGTTGGAATCCGAGAATCTAATATGCTGTCTCCATAGCACCATAGATGCTACATATCATGTTTTTGTGCGCATTTATGAGCTTTCAATTTGGCTTCTTTGCCAAAACATAACTATACCGTTCTATGTCCGTTTACAACCAATGAACTAGAAAGTATTAAGAAATATTTGATCACGTGGCATTTGAGGTCACATGATCAGATGCTTTTGTGCCATTGTTAACCCATTCTTTAGCGGATATCTGAGAATGAGGAGACAGATAGTAGAGAAAAGGAAAATAATTCAATTTACATCGTAAAGAAAGCAGTATATATCCTTAATTTAATGTGTCTATTTAGATAACGTATGTATACCCAAGTTAGAAGTATAAAACGCTGCATTGCTGGTAATGGAGTCTGGGTCATGAAATTGTTCTATCTCCGAGTTATTGAAAAACATTTTTCAAACACATAGATCATTGTCCGAACTCAAAAGTCTTCTAAATGATTTGAGCCGCGACACGAGAAAACCATCAGAAGCGCAGACTCAGATCAGTCTGGCCTTCCGCCCCATCTGACCAGTGTTCTCGCTACGCGCTTGAATGGCAGCTAAGGGTCTAAGTTAGCGAATGCCCAGGCTGATCTGAGTCTGCGCTGGGCGCACAACCACTTTGTTGGTTTTCTCGTTTAATTTTCAACAGTAGCTATTCAAACTTAACATCGTTTGACTTATTTGCATAATTTGCACTGCAATACTTTTATTCCTATGAGGTCTTTTTTTCAACAGTAGCTTTTTAAACTTAACATCTTTCGACTTTTTTGCATAATTTGCACTGCAGTTCTTTTATTACTATGTTTTTTTTTTGTTTTTTTTTTTATTTTATTTTTTTTTTCAAACTAAATGAAAGGCTGAGAACTTCGAACCCTCTTTTCTCGGGTTTTCAGAAAATGGACATAGAGCACTATGGCATTCAGAGGAAGAAATGTAGGGGGGACCTTGGGGCCATTTTGTATTCCTCAGTTTGCATAACACTGTAACTATAAGGCGGTGTGAAGAACTAAAATCCAGGGAATGCCCCATCTTGGCTACTTATGTCTTTTTCAGATTATTTGTTTTCATTACCTTGTTTGACTTTAACGGCCTACTTTTTTTTACCAAGCTGATAGTGTTTATATTACTCGAGCAATGTATATGAAATATGGTTTACTCAGTTTTTAAATGACAATCGACTAAAGTTAACAGCCAAAAGGAAGTACCTGGAAATCCGGGTCTTGTTCTAGCTCATCTTCTGTTGTCAGTCTAACTGCAGGAGCCCTCAACAAAACTGTGTCCCCGCCTATCTCTTTGAACTCCGTCAACGTTTTATTCCATTCAGCTTTTGTGAATCTGTCTTGGAAAAACGCCGCGGTGATTGGATATGGTGGCCCGAAGGGCGAACTAGCTGAATCTCGGAGAATCACAAAGAAAATACAAATGATCTTTGACATGAACGATAAGGTGCTGTTATTAGTCATATTCCACAATATTCTTGTCAACAGCAAGAAATAATTTTATCCGTGTCTTTTTAACTTGAATGTTACGCCTCCAAGGAGGATCACTCTATTCTGCACTTTTATGTATTCATTGCCTTAGTGTGGTATTTTTGAATAAAATGCAAGCGAACCTTTTCCTTTTTAAGCATCGGGCCTTCGTAAGAAAGGAATGAACTCAAACATTGTTTTGCAAAAGGTTCGTTTGGAAAGGTGACAAAAAGATCCAAATTAGAGTGCTCTCTCTTTAAAGAGTATTCCATACACAGCCAGAAAGATAGCGTAGTCTGTTGCTTGCTCTCTTTACATTGTCTCCTGATAATCATAATGGAACAAAGATAACAGTTTATTGCCAAGGTCATGTAAGGACATCAAGATAATAGATGAAGCTTAACCCATTCATGCCTAGTAGACTCTTCTGACCTTATAAATTGGGCGAGTCTATTTGGCCCATAGGGCTGACTCGTATATTTATTTCTGTCAGCCCTTCGAGGAATTGCCTACAGACCGAGTGACCAAACACTGGCTGTAGGGTATCATGATTCTGCCAGGCTCTCCATATTCAAACTAGCATAATCAGTTTTAGAGAAGCCCGTGGTCGAGTGATCAGAGGCTCTCGATTATGGTGCCGAATGACGCCGTTCGCCTAGCCGGCGACTTAAAAACTCTAAGCCAGCAGTAAATGGGTACCCTTTTCAATTCAATGAAGAAAAACGCAGAAAAAATAGAGGGCGGGCTCTGCCTTTCATATGCTAAGTCCAAGATACGGTGGGCCGCTAAACTCTACTGCCCTTTGGCCATGACGCTATACTGTTTTCTTGTTTCAAGAAAGTTAATGTATTGCCTGGAAGACATCACCACTACGTTGTTTTGTTCGTTTGTGTTACAAAAATATCAAAACAGAATAACATATATTAGCCCCAGCTTTGCAGCGTTATCAGTTGACATCCTGGAAGCGGAATTTCATCAAATTTAATGGAGCATCAAGTCTTATTTGCTGCAATTTCTTAATTTTCTTTATTTATTTATTCATTTATTCTTTTTGGTTGTTTTCTCATTGACTATCTAGCAACGTTCTTCGCAATTTCTAAGTAATAACATGCGCACGAACAAATCTTGATTTTTCATTAAATCAGTCAGATAAATTATCTGACTGATTTAATGAAAAATCAAGATTTGCACGAACAAATCTTGATTTTTCATTAAATCAGTCAGACAAATCTTGATTTTTCATTAAATCAGTCAGATAAATTATCTGACTGATTTCAGTCAGATAAATTATCTGACTGATTTAATGAAAAATCAAGATTTGTTCGTGAGCATAAGCATTTGAAAACTGAATGCAAAATCACTGAAAATCGTTTTGCTGAGGTAACTCAAACAAGTATAAAAAGAGGCTAAGAATTTTAATGCAATGTGGTCGAACATCCCGCAAATTATCTAAACTGACATAAAAAGAAAAATAAACTGTCTAGAATTCCGATTACTTTTTATCTTGGCTGAGTACGTTTTGAACTTTGCTGACATTTTGTGGTCTGTTGTTATGCTTTTTAAGTGTTAACAATTATATTAACAAACTGTGGAGTTTGTGACGATTTGCTGGTCACTGACTTCAAGGTCACCCAGTTGTGACTACCTGATATGAAACTGTTTACAATACAAAATTGATTATCATTATTCCTCTATCTAATCAACTAGGTGCAAATATATATCTAGAACACGATTAAACGAGTAGTGTATAATGACAAACCACTCGATGATAGTCACGGAGTTGAGTTAGGCATAAGAAAATTTTAATAGTAAGTATAAGTTTCCAGATTAATATCACAAAAATTATTTTAGGGTGTCACTATGAAGATGTTTTTATGAATAAAACTATCAGGGTGTTGTTTATTTATTATTATGACTTTTTATTATAACTATCCTTTTATCTATTTTTTGCAAACAGTGGCAGTGACCACCAATCACTTCTGTGGCAATGGCTCTAAAAACGCTCTGAAAACGTCTGCGATATCGACGCTGTAGGTCTCGAAAACCAAATGGAGTTACTTTTCGTTTAAATTTTGAGTCATCTTCTTTCTTTCATAATAGTGTTGATTGGTAATTTGCATGTTAACTGTGATGATTCACGGATGAGATAAGCCGCCACATGGACTGAACTACCTAAACGTCACTTGAAACTAGGGTGAGGGTCGGAGCACCTCAATCCGTCTTAGCCCCGTCCCCTTCCCATTCCCACCCAACATTAACGCACTGATCATCCGAGGCAGTGCTTCCTTTGAAATTGATCTATGATATTGTCCGCTTATTCCTAGTCTAGGAAACATCAGTTTGTTATGTCTGATTGTTCTCCTTCTTTCCAATGTAAGCCTTACGTATACCAAAAAGAAAAGGAGGAAACAATAAAAATACATTGGAATTTAAATACCAATGTTAGTACTTATATTCAAGAGTGGAATTTGAGTACCCTATCCATTTTCATGCTCCCTATTAGTCAGCCATGAATTTGGAATTTGCTGACGCCTTGTCTTTGTCTTCTAAACAAAAAGACGACCATAACAACCCAAATTGCTCTCCTAAATCTTCAGGCTTTGAATTTTGATACACATGATATTTAACGGTCTCATTTTATATATCCAGAGAAAAAAAGTTACACTCATGGCAGATATCTATGGTAGTCTTAATGGTTATCGACAGCGAGGAGAGAATAAAGCTACAAATTATGACTGAAGAGAAGATGAAGTCCACAAGACCAGTGAAAAATAAAGCTGCTTCACCAAATCAAGCTAGCTCTCCTATTCTGCCTGATATGGAGGTAAAGTCTTCAAGAACAGTAGACGTAAACTTGTCAAGTAACCAATATACTCCATCTATAACTGCGTGTGCCTTCATGCCGAATGGCAAACTTCTTCTTACAGACAAACACAACTGCAATATTAAATTATTAGACAAGTCATTTCATATGCAAGATGTTTTATTTCTTCAAGCTTCGCCGTGGGATGTAGCAGCTGTTGATGACACTAGAGCTATTGTTACACTCCCTGGTGTCCAAAAGTTACAGTACATACACATGACACCGCGTCTTAGTATTGGAGATTCTGTTTCTGTTGACGGACGTTGCTTTGGTATTTGTATTATTGGTGATGAGATCTTTGTTACTTGCTGTAAAGATCTTGGTGACAGTGATATACGGGTCTTAGACATTCATGGCAATGAAAAGAAAAGATTGTGTAGTATCAAGGATGGTCCACTAGTATTCTTTAATGCACTTCATATAACTGTCAGTTCTTCAAGAGAGAAAATATATGTATGTGACTGGGCTGACAGCGTCTTATATTGTATTTCTTATGATGGCACCATTCTGTATCAGTACAAAGATGAAACACTGGATAAACCCTGTGGATTGTACGTTGATGCTACAGATAATGTAGTTGTTGCTTCATCGTCGAGCAACAATGTAGAAGTAATCACGGAAGGTGGAATCAAAAGTATAACTTTGTTGTCAAGCGAAAATGGCTTGAGATATCCCCAAGCAATTGCCTACAGGTCCAGTGATCAAACATTAGCTGTAGGGTGTAGTGAATCCAGCAAGCTTTTCATATTTAAACTAACATAGTCAGTTTCATATTGTATTTTAAGAATTCGTGCATCTGTTTTTGCAAAAAAAAATCAGAGTTTTGTGGTATTTTTGCAAACAGAGGGGGCTCAGATGAACCTGTACATCCGTGTTGACGGACAGGAGTCATCTTTTATCTGTTTGTTTAAAATTGTTGATTCAATTAGTCGTACTTGAGCATCTAACGTCGATAAAACCCAGGGACAGCCTCATGCAAAAAGGGGCATAACACATAGCTCAACCCAATTCTGAGAACCAGTCTAGCTGAAGACTTCATTTTTGTGTCTGTAGGTTTCTTAGGGTCCATAAATGACGCACGCAAACATAATAGGCCCTGACCTGCCTGTGTGATGTGCAGGCTGATCGGAGCCTTTGCTGAACCCATATGCATTTAAACCTTTTTTGCATGTTACAACTCGTGTTTTAGTTGTGTTCTGCATAACCTACATTATCATATTGTCCACGCTTGTGTGTGAGGGGAGGAACACCAAACTGCTCATTTATTTGTTTTCATAGCAATGTTAAAACCTTGAACAAGCCTGCACATCATCACTAACAGATCAGAGTCATCTTTTTTATGGCTCATATAATTGTTTGGTCTTTCAACTTCAAATGGCTTTATTCTGATGTATTAAATTTAAAGAGTAACTACACTTCAGGAATTGACTGAATCAGATCCCAAACCCTATCCCCAACATCAAAAGGAAAGATTGACAAAGACATCCCAACAAACAATAAATTACAAGTGATAAACCGAGTCGGCAGCTCTTTCCAAAATAGATGGCAACTCAGCTATCTTTATTGAACAAAATAATTTAGACCAACAGACGGGTTACAACGGACTAAGCAAATTATATGAAAAAATTTAACAATTATTTTTACCTATTTTCTATTTTTATGATAGAAGGATTAAACTGAGAACACAATAAATTAAACAGCACCGAACATAAAACAAATGCAACCGCAACAAAAGTGCCGCCTTGGGACGGTCAGTAATAACTACTGGGGGTTTAAACCGGTTTTGCTGGGCCCAAACCTTCACCCTCACCCTCCGCTGCGGTGTAAGTGAAACATCAGTTTTACCATAACCGTACCTCAAGAAAGTACATGAACAGTAGGTGAATGGGTACACTTTCCAATGTTGTCTGCTGTTAATGATTCTGACTAAATTCTGGGACAGTATCTGCTGATTCTCAATGAGGCAGTTCTAATGAGGAGTCACAACATGCATGCATATTTTTGTGGAGAAATAATACAAGAATTCCGCGGAATGCTATGTCACACCTGCTATGTGCCTTCACATTAAAGGCCTGGATTTTGTTCTATCATTTTGACCCCCCCCCCCCCAAAACTAATCCCCTCCAATAAACAAGTGATAAGAAAATAAAAGGCATCTCCTAATCACCTCATTAAAAGGGTCATAAAACAATGCAGTGCTGAAATCACTGCCTGCCTGAGGGGCCCCAGTGGGATAAATTCATGCATCAGTCAAAATGTAAGAGATCAGAACAATATATTTTATAATTTGTAAAATATAATTGGCTGATTTGCAGTCAAAGAATACTCAAATATTAATTTAAAAAAAAAGAGAAAAAAGAAAAAAAGGCAAAACATAAAAAAGAGCTTTAGAAAGAAAGAAAAAAAATAATTGAAAATTGAATATATTTCAGAAATATTTTCATGTATTATCACTAACTAACTACTTTATTTTTTGTATATTTTTGATATGTTATTTTTAAATTTGCTTTCTAACATTTCATTTACTTATCTTTATATAATTTCTTTTTATCTTTTTTTATATTGTTTTGTGAAGTAAGTCAAGTGCTCAGCAATTTAATACAATAACCATTATTATAATCTCAAGAATAAGAAAATATGCAAGATTTGAAGATGAAATTTTGTTTCAAGGATCACTTCAGAGACCCAAAAGACTTCAGAGTAATTAAATTGGGAAACCTTTGTTTTGAGCAGTTTTGTGACATTATACATATTTTTGACACCTATTGAAAACAGTGAATTGGTCAAAGTTCATTTGTTTTTACAAGAACTGACACTGTAGTTTTGTTGGTTATATACTGTGATTTGTCAATTATGGATTTATCATTATCAATATTTTGTTTCCACAGAGTATATAATTTTATTTTCGCTTCTCTAATTATGGATTTTGATTGTGAAAAGGGATAGATGTGAACTTAAGGTTTTGTAAACATTACCAGAATATATGTATCAAAAATGTTTTTCTACATCTAACTTTGAAGAATACTAATGCAAGTAATTAAATCAAGGCATCTCTGTTATTGATTTCCCCCATTTTGGGCCTCCCAAAGAGACTGCTGGAACACTGGTCTATAGAAGACAGGCTAGCCAGAGAAGATTGTTTATTGGATTAGATAAGGATTACATAACTTACTAATGACAAAAATCCAGGTCTTTAAGAACTCAATGAAAGCATCAGTTTGGTAAATATTTGGTCAAAATCCATTTGGATTGTCCATTTCATACATTTAGTATTTTTTAGTAATAGCGAATGGTAGCCATTTCGGATGGTCGATTTGCAAAAAACTGAAATAGCTTCATGACACAAAGTTGGTCCAAATTCATTCAGCGGTTCTGGAGAATTGTCATTTTCATGTTTTTGCTATTTCAAGTAACAGCAACCGATGGCTATCTTGGGCTGCCCATTCACATAAATTTTAAAGAACTATATTTGTTGATCATTCTGACTGAATTTGACTGATATCTGTTCAGCATTTTTTTAGATATTGGCATTTTAGCAAAACTAGATTCGTAAATAGAAAGTGCAGTCGAATCTCGGTAGTTCGAACGCCGATTTTTCGAAACTACCGGATTTTTCGAAGTTGAAACACGGTCCCGATCGTAAGCCCATTAATTCTATGCAAAAACACTTCGGCAAATTCGAATTTCGATTATTCAAAAAATCGGATTTTTCGAAAGAAAAATTAGGTCCCGATGGAGTAAATTCAGTATAAATATCCCTCCATTATTCGAAATCAAAATTCATGCGCAAATTTCATGATGAAAAATAACACCTTTTTGTCATCTATGAGATAAGTATTTTACACCCTCAGGTCATCAGTGCCACCTGTACAGGTAATTATCGCTACGTTTTGATGGTTATGTCATTACTTTCATTTGAGCAAAAGGTGTCTGTCTAATTGCATAATTGACGGGGATTATCTTGTTTGAAGTCTGTAAAACTTAAAGGCCAAATGTGATGGTTTTTGAAACTAGCATGCGCATCTGAGCTTTAATTTGGTTTCGTTAGTCTGTGATCATACGGTTTGCGCACGGATCAAACGGTTTGCACACGGCACTAAACAGTCTCTAGCTACACTGTGCAGACCGACTGGCTGGTCTAAGTATTCGATGTTCCCAAATACATTGACTGTGAATGACTTGACTCCGAATGACTGAGGAACCTTTTCCATGACACGGCTCAGATGACCAGTGTTGAGTCGTTTTTTTCTGAAAAACGAAACTAGCCCAGTTCTCGGAAACATAAACGGAAAGTGAAAGTACAGTAAAGTCCAAGATAGAACTAAGTCAGCGTTAAGGGGCTATCCCGTTCCGTTCAGTCTAGCTTTGATCTTCGCCGGCGTTGCATTGTCATAAACAGTTGATTTGCAGAGCTGGGAAAATATACGGCGGCTTTGCTGCTTTCGGACAAAACATGTGTACATGTGCCAAATACGAGCGGTGGTCTCGCGATATTAAATGATCGTGGATGTTGATGTTTCCGGTATGTAATGCTAATTATTCTACGTTCTGATTTTGATTTCATTGATTTGTAAATAAAAGATCAGACCATAATAACGATTTCCGGAAATGTACGGAAATGAACAGGAAAGGCCGAATTCGAAAATTCGAACTATGGATAATTCGAAAGAAATAGTGGAGTCCCTGTCAGTTCCAATTATCAAGGTTTGACTGTAGGTCACTGTGAACCTATCTCTGCTACAGATTTTGTTCATTTTGATAATTCTGCAAAATTTCAGCCAAATTTACTAAGCGGTTCTGCAGAAAAAGTTGATTTTATTGGTTTTGCTATTTTAAGTAACAGTGGCCATCTTGGATTCTCGATCCTGCTGAATTTTACCATTCTGAAGCCTTGCAGTCTGATCCTGCTCCATGTGAAGTTTGAGATTCATGGATGCAGTGATTTCATAGAATAAGTCATTTGAATGGACTTAAATGCTAGGGTTGACGTAAATTATACTAGGGTCTATGTAAGGTCACTGTGACCTAATTCTGCTACAGATTTTTTTTTTCATTTTGATAATTCTGAATACCAAGGTCCCACTAATGCTTCAAACAAAATTTCAGCCAAATATAACAAGCGGGTCTGGTGAAAAAGTTGATTTTATTGGTTTTGCTATTTTTAGTAACAGCTACCATCTTGGATGCTTGACCCGGCTGAATTTTACCATTCTGAAGCCCTGCAGTCTGATCATGCTGCATGTGAAATTTGAGAACCATGGATGCAGTGGTTTCAGAGAATAAATCTTTTGAATGGACTAAAATGCTAGGGTCAAAGTAAATTGTAAACGGACGGATGGACGGACCAATGGCCGGAAAACCGGATGCCTATATCGCACCTTGCTATAACAGGTGCGACAAAAAATTATCCCAGAGCTATAATCCAGTAACCCTCTTAACTACAGCTCTCGATAATGTTATAGCTGTTTAATTGGGCATACAACTCCTTTAAGAGCATTATTTTTCTCTAAGAAGCAAGACTGTGCCATGGGTGTCATTGTGGTGATGATATAATGATGTCACACTGTGACAGTGATATCATAATGACATGACAATGATGTCACCAATAGCTTCAACAGCATATCATGCATACCAGGATGAGTATAATACCATACCTATGGAAGCATCCTTGTGACAGGTAAAAAAAAATATTTATCTCATATGTAGGACAGTAGGAGATAATAAGTCCTACGTAGGTGTAAGTAAGTCCTATGAAGGACATACTAACACCTACCTAGGAGATCATAAGTCCTATATAGGACTTACTAACTCCTACGTAAAAGATAATAAATCTTACGTAAGACTTACTAACTCCTACGTAGGACTTACTAACTCTGTTAGAGATAATAAGTCCTACATAGGCCTTACTAACTCCTACGTAGGAGATAATAAATTCTATGCAGGACTTCCTAACTCCTACATAGGACTTACTAACTCCATTGGAGATAGTAAGTCCACTTAGGACTTACTAAATCCTACGTAGGAGTCCTATGTAGGACATACTAACACCTACGTATAAGATAATAAGTCCTGTGTACACAGAAGTTAATAAGCCCTACGTAGGACTTACTAACACCTACGTAGGAGATAATAAGTCCTACGTAGGACATACAAACACCTACATAGGAGATTATAAGTACTATGTAGGACTTAATAACACCTATGTAGACGATAATAAGTAAGTTCTATGTAGGACATACTAACACCTACATAGGACTAACTCCTATGTAGGACTTATTAACACATACATAGAAGTTAATAAGTCCTACATAGGAGTTAATAAGTCCTATGTAGGAGTAAGTAAGTCCTATGTAGGAGTTAATAAGTCGTATGTAGGAGTTAATAAGTCCTACGTAGGACTTAATACGTCCTATGCAGTGGTTAATGTCCTACGTAGGAGTTAATAGGTCCTATGTAAGACTACCTATCTCCTACATATGAGATAAATATTATTTCAACCTGTCACAAGGACGCTTCCATACATACAATTGCCATTGCAATACAGGGAGCAAAATTCACATTATCAAACAGAAAAATTTTCAGCTAAATAATTTATTCTCAATGCAATTCAGTGTCATAAGCCATATTTCCTATCAAAAGATATTTTTCAAAATGTCAACTGAATGAAATAATGTATACCATATTTCTTTGGTCTAACCTTCCAGTATTACAGCAAATATACATATAGTCAGCCATAAAATAGTTTTTCTTTTCCAAAACAATCCCAAAGATCTAGATCCATCTTGAGATGGATCTAGATCTTTGAGATTGTTTCGAAAGGGAAAAACTGAAGAAATATGCTACACTGATCTGTATGCTTCTTTATTGTCTACACTGCTAGCGTTGGTACTTGTTTTCAACAATCATGTATTCAAAATCCATCCAAAAAGCTGATTTGCATTTTCAGCTTTCTTTTGCTTTTAAAATTGGTACACATGCACTAAAAGTGATTTTGAAATCAGTCTGATTCACTGTTTTCAGAGTCAGAATAAGCACCCAAAAGATTAAGACCCCCACTCCCTGCACCAGCTTTGTTTTCCTGGTTCTTGTCTGCAGGCTTTAAAGAAGTTTCTTGTGTTTTTATTTCCATGCCATCTGTCACCTTTCTTTTGTTCAAATCTACACTTTCATCTTTATTTTTATTTAGTGTATCTCTCTTTGTAACATCACAGTCCTCCTTAGTGTCATTGGCTGATCCACCACCTCTGGTCTCATGATGGATATTACAGTCTCTCTGATTGGGCAATTCCTTTGCTGCAGAACTGTCACAAGATGCACTGCTCTCATTGGTTGAACTATTTGCTGCTGAACTATTGGAACTTGCAACAGAAACTGTCTGATTTTTAACATTAGAGTCTGACATTTGATTTGAAGTTTTGCTGGTGACTGAAACTGAAGGCAGACTGGTCTTTTTCTTCACAACAAGGCCAGACAGTTTATGTTTAGAGGACATACTACCAACACTTTTCTGCCAAACTTCTGGTTTCTTGATTGCTTTACCTTCAGCCTTTGAATCCTGGAATACAAGAGACATTCATATTAGATACATAAATAATAGCAGATGCATCAAGGAGCAAGTTCTTTTCTTTAAAAGCAGCCCCTTTTGAGAAGGGATATGAACAACAGGGAAAACCTTCTGGCTACACAGTGCATTTTGTGGCCAAATGTGTGAAAGGTTACATCCAAATTCAAGAGATTGTATAGGTGTATGGAAAAATGTCAAGAGATCCAAGAGTTTGATAAGAAGGGGTTAGAGAGATAATTTAGAGATAATTTTTTTATTCTCAATAAAAATGTATGTTGTGACTCCTCATTATAACCATCACATCATAACGTTTTCCATTTTTGAAAATAAAGGAAAATTATCCCTCAATCATCCCTGTTACACCTTCTTATCTGGAATAATGAGACCATTCTGATGTGGAAGTATTTGCCTGTTTTCTCTACGGACAGTAAATTCTTTTCCTTAAGCATGTTAAGAGTAGTCCCTTAGTCTCCCTATGATAAGGGACTCATCTAGTAGGGAAGCAAATGCCAATCTGTTAAAGTTGCCTAACGTGTAAAAATGGCAGCCAAACATGGGAATGTATCCATTCCCCAAAAGTCGTACATTTCAAAAGCAGGAAAGTCCAAAACATAAAATAGAATTTTAGCACATCAACTCTCTGATATCTCAAAATACCTTCTTATATCACAGAATATAATTTGGATGCATTTCCTATTTTTATTTACCCTTTACCTGTTGTTATCTCAAACTACTGATATCCCAAAGTAAATTTTCTGGGACCAGAAAATTAAATTTGAAATATCAGTAGTTTGGAATGAACTTCAACTCTAAGATATTGCGAGTTGACTGTATTTGAATAATCTCAATATGGAAAGTTATTATCACATATTCATACCTCAGCCAGAATATCTGTAGGCTTGCCATGGTCTGGAACTTTTTTCTTCGCAGATGGCTCGTCCTCATCACTGTCGGAATCATGCAGCCTCTTCACAATCCTTGTACCCTCACTTCCAAATATTTCTCTGTAAAAGCCAAATAAATTTTAGAAAAAAGCAATAAATACATCTGCAATGTGACAATTAAAGCATATACAGTCAAACCATATATCTGTAATATAACTAAGCATACACAGTTAAACCTTATATCTGTAAAGCATATACAGTTAACCTGTGTTACCTTAAAGGTCTTTTTTTTCCTTTATAAAACTATTAAACGCCCTGGCGGCATTGAATTTCGCGAAAGGGGTCTTTATTTAGAGCCTAAAGTGTAGTAAATCAGTTACTGCCCAAATACCTCTAATAAGCAATAGAAAGGTGATAAGTCGCTTCAAAGGAAGCAATTCTACTATTTTTACCTCCTTTTTAGTAGGTGTCAACTCTTACAGGAAGGAATTTGCTCCCCTTGGAGCAAATTCTATCCCTTAAGAGTAGACCCCATTTCAATGAGCTACCTTATCAAGCAAAGCAAACAGGAATTCATGTAACATATTATAACATTATATTCACAAAAGAGGCAGGGGGCGTTTATTGTTGCAGAGTTTTTTATCCAGATTAACACGGTATCTTCTGCAGCCAGCTCCATCTTCTGTCTCCTCTAACCCCTCACCATCTCCTTACCTAATCTCCTTTTCCTCTGCCTCCATCTGGAGTTGTTGTAAACACTCCTCATACTTTCTGTATTTCTCTATCATCTCCTCAGTGTTGACGACGTTCTTACGACTGTTTATTTCTCTCAGCTCCTCAAGGGAGTCAATCTGATCCATCTCTTGTATGCTTGCCTTTGTACGATTTTCCAAAACCTGAAAATAAATAGTTATTATAGTGGCTTATTGATATACAACCCTCTATAATGGCACTCATTACAACAGCAAAATTCTTTAACGTCATTTTGATAGGTACGGGATGGCAATATTTTTCAAAATATGTATTCTTTATAACAGCAAATTCAGTTTAACTGCAAAAGGTTTGGGATCAAATGCTATCGTTGTAAAGACAGTCTACTGTATAAAAGCTGTTTTCCATCCACACTGGCAGTAAATTAGCAGTAAAATGTTTAAAATAAGACTGAATAATTTGTAGGCTATCCCATAACAATTAAGCAACTGACATGTGTACGCAGATATCTGACGGGTATAATTAAATCTGCTTTTGATCAACTTGCTTTTCTGATGCAAAAGTAAATCCCTGTATGGTTTAGGTCTGATGACATTTGATCATCACATTACAAACCCCAAAACAGTCTGGGAGATGTCTAAAGCAGATATTTCAAAATGGGCTGCTTTGGCAACCAACTTGTCTCAAAATGATTTTTATCTATTTTTCATCAAGTTGTCAGAGTGCTACAGTATGCAGCCTTGGAATATTTAGCCCAAAATAATTTTTCTCATTTATCATCGAAGCCATATGTTGTGACCCCTCATCTGAACCGTCAGATGAAGGGTCACAACGTATGTTTTTAAGCAATATAACAAAAATTATCCCTCATTATCACCAAATACTCCCTCTTATCTAGAGCTCTGTTTGTTAAGGAGTCCAGATAATCAAATACCTTCATAGGGTTCAGTTCATCCTCTTCAATCTGTTTTCTCTCTTGTTCTTCCATCTGTCTGGCCAGTTTCTCTGCCTCAAACAGTCGGGTAGCTCCGGCTTCCAGCTCATAATCAATGTTCTCTATATCGGTCTGAAAGTAATTTATACAAACAATCATAAAATTGAACTTCAGCAAATGAAAGCACAATACACTCAAAACAATGCAGCCATGACACATCAAAACTAACAAAGTGGTATTTGCTACCATCGAAGACTCTGATCAGCTTGGGTATCCAACCAGTCTGATTAGAGTCTTCACTTGTACTTAAAAGATAGCTAAGGGTCTAAGCTACCTCTATGCTAACAGCGGATGCCCAGACTGATCTTAGCCTCTGCTTGGCCCATATGCCACTTTGTTGGTTTTGTCATGTCACAGCTGACAGTTCAAATCAAAGCAAAAACTCTTGTTCTTCACAGCTCAAGATTCTACGAGGCAAAGCAAATATATATACCAAAAAATGAAAATAGTTGAGCCGTCTCATCTAAAGCTACATTGTTTGCTCTCTAGTCATTAAATTCTTAAAATAAGCCTGAACGATATATTTATTGAAACTTCACAGACAAAAAGTTTGTTGTCTGTTTTTTTTTTTTTTGGGGGGGGGGGGGGGGGGGGGGGGTTGCGCTACAAGGGTTATGACAGGTGCTTGCTTAATTGATACAAGTCAATTCAGCCTGGACATCCGCCCAGTTTAATCAGAGTCTTCGTTATAAGCTCAAAGGGTAGCTAAGGTCCTAAGCTACCTCCATGCGGACAGCGAAGACTCTGATCAGACTGGGCGGATGCCCAGGCTGATCTGAGTCTGCGCTGGACGCACCACCACATTGTTGGTTTTCTCGTGTCGCGGCTCAAATTGACTTGTATTAAGCAGCTGATCTTACCTTAAATGCTATTTCTGATACACATCTTGGACATTTAATGTAGAACCTAAAGATTCTGAGCCCCAGGTAGAACTCGTTCACGACATCTTCTTTGCGGGAGTTGAACTTCTTTCCTTTGTAGATATACTCCTTACATGTGTTACATCTGCAATAGAAAATATAACTTTGTTAGGACTAGACCCACAACAATACAATAAATTAACCCCATAATATGAGTGACATGAGCTTGACAGGACAACACCATTAAAGTGGCATGTGCACCCAGCGAAGGCATCCGCCCAGTCTGATCAGACTCTTAGCTTTGTGCCTTATGGGTAGCTAAGGATCTAAGCTAGCTTCATGCAGACAGTGAAGTCTCTGATCGACTGGGTGGATGCCCAGGCTGATCTAAGTCTTTGCCGGGCACACATGCCACTTTGTTGGTTTTATCGTGTCACTGTTCATTATGTATCATGAAGCCTGTCTCACAATGCGAGGTGAATCACAACACACTTTTTTCAAATGAGAAAGAGCTTTGAAATTTGAATAAACTCAAACTGGTCCAAGTCAAAGACTGCATAGTCAATTTCAGATATTATTCAGAGGTGAAAGGGTTAAAAAATTATCAAACTTCGAGAAAAATATAAGTCAATCCGGATAAAAAGGCTTAGCGGTCTTAACATATAGCTATGCCAGTTGCCCAAGTTGCAAAAAGTCTGCACACATGTCCAGTTTGATTATTGTATGCTTGTAAGCATGGTCCGTTTTTAAGGTTTACTTTTGGGAGAAGCAACTGTCACTTTACTTTTGCCTCCCTTCAAACTGGGGGTCAACTTTTAAAGAATTTGCTCTGCCAGCAACAATTTCTTCTTTAACAATTAGACCCCACATGGAATGGCTTTGTCATCAAGAAGTGACAACAAGACCTGTCAGCGGGACAGGATAGCTTGCCTGACAGCGCCTTGCCCATCACCTAAAAAACTTTAACATAAAACTTTAACATTTTGCTAACGCTGACGCAGGGGGTAGTGCAATAGCTTTTCCTGTACATTCGTACAGGCAAGCTAAAAATTGTTTTCCTTGTAAATATGGAGGAAATACATTGAGTTAATATATACAACTTGCAGGTGAGTTGGGGCTAATGTATTAACCTGTCCAGTGCCACTGCCTTATCACCACTGAATTGAGACCATATATACATGCACCCTTGATATACAGTTCATATGCCGAGTTATTGTGTTCACTCCCCCTGACCAAGTAACAGAAATGATTCAAACAATGATGCACATGTCACAGTCCTTTTCATGCATTGTAATTTTAAAAATATTGGTACATCTAAACTAAAACCATTAATTTTCCATTTGGGCACTTCAGGGACAAATTAGGGTACTGGGGTGTTGAATGCACAGATTGTGGGTGCAAATGCTGAAGACTGATCAGACTCCACAAGACCCCGGGCTGATCTGGGTTATTCTGTTCACACAGGTTGTAAGGCATTTTTACTTGAGACATAGCTCACTAGTATAAATCTATCAAACTTACCTCATATTGAATGGTGCCATAATACGAATGTTGAAAGTTGCATTCTTAGATCGCTTTCCTCTTGGGATCTTTGATGGATCAAAATCTGGAGGGTAATATTTCTGTAAGAAAAAGGTTAGAATCAAAGTTAGTGTTATCTCTAGTTAGTATTGGGACATCTATGGTCTGAGCAAACACTGCAAAGCTAGATCAGACAGCTCCTAGAGGAGTAGTCTGATTAGGGTCTACACTGTCTGGCATTCCACATGCATTTTTTTGATGCATTACTGCACTGAAAAACTATATGAGCCGCCACACGACAAAACCAACAACGTGGTTGTGTGCCCAGCACAGACCCAGACCAGCCTTGGCATCCGCCCAGTCTGACCATACTCTTCACTAAGCATTTAAAGGGTAGCTAAGGGTCTAAGCTACCTCCATGCGGACAGCAAAGACTCTGCAGGGCTCGAAATTTACACTCGTCCGCTTGTATTTACGAGTAGATGATCTGTAAGGACGAGTGGAAATTGTCACTGACTTGCCCTGACAGGACGAGTAGGTTTTTCCTCCATGAAAATTGTCTAATCATGCCGTTCAGGAAAAGCAATTTACAAATCTATCAAATTACAGCAAACAAATATTGACTGTAATGCAAAAAGCATGAAATCCCGCATCGTGTTGTCTAAAAAATGAAAACTGAAATGGCAAACTGTAAATAAATGGTGTGCCTGCGCATATCGAACATCGACCCGATGAGGATTCTCACCAAGGCGGTTTCGCCTAAGTTGTTTGCGCTCTATAACTGCATGATTACAAATGCACAATCCAACTCAAATAGTTGTAAAGGACATTATTTTCACGTCCTCTCTTGAATAAAGCAGAAAAAATCTACTTTGGTGCAGAAATCTTTATAAACGAAACCTCTTTGGCAAAACCGCTCAGTACAATCCTGAATTGGGACGAAACCATATTACCTACGGAAAGTACCGGAAATAACCGAGTGAAAATGAAAGTGAAAGTAGAATACGTTCGAGGGAAAAATGAGTGATATCAGACAGTCTTTAAGGACAAGTAGATTTTTGAAAGGACGAGTAAAAATTTGAAAGCACTTGCCCTGCAGGACAAGTATGTTCAAAAAAAATTTCGAGCCCTGCTCTGATCAGACAGGGCAGAAACCCAGGCTGATCTGAGTCTGTGCTGGGAGCACAACCACTTTGTTGGTTTTCTCGTGTCGTGGCTCAATTATGTTGTTTCTTGATAGTGTGTAAAATCCAACACAAGTAATGAGACTATGAAGGAACACTGAGTTGCACAGCAACAAGGTTGGCCGGGAAATACCGGTGGCAGGATTTCCCAGTGGTAATTACCGGTAATTACCGTCCTGGGAAATACTCCAAATTTGGCCAAAGTGGGAAATACTGGGAAATATGAAATTTTAGAGCTGTTTTTCATAAAGTATTTTATCATATTTCCTTAAATTTAAGTTGATAGCATATATTATTATCACTTATATGTATATCATGCAAATAAGGTTGTAAATTCCAAGATTGGTCCATGCTAGAGGACACAGCAAATGATTCTTGGTTGTCTCAAAGGCTATAATTTCCAAGAAAATTGCCTTTAAATTTTAAATTCTTATTTATAAAAATAACACACTGTAAAATCCCTTCTTTAAACACTTAAAGCTGCAAGGTCTGTAACTTTTGATCTTTTATTTTTAGAATCAATGTCTCTAATTTTCAAGAACACAGTAATATAGCTAAGATTGGGGTATAAATTTCACCAGATTTGTAAACCCTTAACGAATTATCACTATGAAAACAATAGCATTTGTGATAAAAATCAACTGTCAAGAATTTTTGGAGGGATGTAAATAATTACCAACAAGAGAAAAACACCTGTTTGTATAGAGATTATTCACTTTTCCATGCAGTTTTCAGCTGTAGTGAACAGATTTATTGTGGAAGCATAACTTAATTCTACTTTTACAAATGATGTGAAAAGAAAGTAAAAATTTTCGGAAAATGGTCATTATTGCAGACTTAGTCACTTTAACAGTGGTTTTCAACACTGTAAACATAAGACCTTATAATCATTTGGTTCTCATACAAATATATAAACTAAACAGAGCTGCAGTTTTACTTTCAACCTTTTTGCCTGGTTCAGGGGTCGGCCTAGGGTTCTCGGACAAGGAGAAGTTTTGCAACATTTTCTGAATTTCAGGAAGAAGTTTTATTCCAAATTTTGGATTTCTCAGGGATGTATGAGTTTTTGCACTTTGACTTCTCACTCTGCTCAAAATAGGGACAATTTTTCCCACTTCTTCTTGGCTGGCCCTTGCTGGTTTATCATTGCTAAAGGCCATGGCTTTCTGCAGGCTAACTTAATCTGTTCTAAGTTTGATCATACCAACATTTGACAGTCCTGTAATGTCTTTTTTCCCAAGGGCTTCTCAAGAGAATATCTATCTTATTGATTAACTATGCTTCCTATTGTATGTAATGACCAAATACCAGTGAAGGTGTGAAAAATAATTCAGTTGTCTTGATTCAACTGACAGGTGACAATTACTGTATGTACTTTTAATCTGTGTGTTATAACAGCTTATTGATAGGCAGAGACAACTGTACATGCAGACTGATCTTCGGACACTTAATATATGAAAATAATTTGCATATGCAGAATGATCTGGACAATATTTTATCTGTACCCTTGTTTGATGTTTAAATACAGGGATGTTTAATTATTTTTGCTTTGCCTATATAGTTTTATGATTGTTATAAAAACATATTTAAAACATTTAGGAGGAGAGAGACCAATTTCCCAGTAATTCCCGGGAATTACCAGTATTTCCCGCCGTCCTGGGAAATATGAGTATTTCCCGCCTTTTTGCCAACCTTGCACAGCAACTATCTGTGCGGAAGTTAGCAACCAGCTTTGAGGTGACGGATTGTACTCTTAAGCTGAAAATACCCCAGAAAAATGCTGAGAGCTGATGCTCACAAGCTGGGCGGCTCTCACCTGAATTTTAGCTGCCCAGCAGAGATTTTACTCACAGTGGGCAAGTGGGTGACCACAAGTCTGTATCACTGTGTCCCAATTTCTATGACGGATGATCTAATTTCTGAAAATTGGCAAATGCCAAGACTTCCAACTGGCAATTATCATGCGGCACATGGCAATACAAATTTCTTATTTTATGTAACAAAGTGTGTTACAGAGAACCTTTTTGATTGAAATTGCTATTTCTCTTCAATATAACAATTTTTGCATGTTAAAAAACACACAAAAAACAATGCTATGAAAGGAAATGAATACTTGCTGTGTATTCTATTATTTTATTATCTTTTACAAATCATCAGTTATGTTCTAATCAACACTTGTCAACAAATTTAACGACTCACTTCACATTATCAGAAGTGTGCATGTGGCCATTATAATCTGGGTTACAGCTATCAATTAGCTGGTCATAAACTGAGGAAGACACACCCAACATAGATTAGCATTTGGACCTGCAAAAATTAACACTTCAACAAGGTGGGCAGAGGATACTAATAGCATAATCAAGATGCATACATGTGATGAACTCTTGAGGACCATGTGGGAGATCTGGATTTCATTTCAGGGAGATTGAGTTCCCCATCAGGGAGACTTTTTGACGGCAACTTTGACGCGTTGTTTCGAGTACTTCACTACTTCACTGTTTTTTTTTGTTTTTTTTGTGGTGGGGTGGTGGGGATGGGGGGGGGTAGGGGGGGGTTCTTGTTTTAAAATAGAACAACATGAACTAAAGTACAGTTGTATAGTTTGTTTAACTTCTTTACTTTTGAGTTACCCAATACTTCAAATATAACCTCAAAAGTATGCCATTTCAGTGCAGTAACACTACCATCCTAAGTTTAATTTACAGCTAGTGTAATTCAACAGTACTGTTCATAGTGTTATTGCTGACCATTCCATTGCTAAATTGCAAAAAAATAAATAAATGAAAAAAAAAAAAAAACAATCTGATTATCTGGCATTCTCAAGCCATCACCCCCCCCCCTCCCACCCCCCCCCCCCCACTTTTCCCTAACCCTCAATATAAACATCCAAAATTGCATCTTGGATGATGGGTCCGATTTGCTCGTTATTTTGATGAAAGCTGATACTTGTTAAAAACTCAAAATCTCTTCTCAAAACCGAGTTATATATTCTACTCTTTAATGAACATACCTGTCATTAGAGCTGTCTATTTTCGTTGAATATTAGATTTAGAACAAATAAAGCTGCATATTTGGGTCAGTAAACTTGTAGAATGGCATATTTCTGTCTCTGACAGTCAGATGCTGAAGATCGCGGATTTCCCATGTTTTATTTATAAATTCACAGTGGTTCTCATTTCACATACGATGCGTCTGAATCGGCGGGAACTGTATAGAAAAACGCGGGAAACTATTCTTAAAGTGAACGAACCTACTTAAATAAAACAAAAACAAAAAAAAAAAAAATTGCTGGCAGCCGAGAAGTTTTCATGAAAGTATGATCTGATCAGCCTGCGCAAATTTTGCATGATCGATATTTATAATGACTATACATTACGTATCTGACATGTTTACTGAAAAAATCGATATCGAATCATTGTCGATTGGCGGCACTTTCATCTATAGCATTCGTGCAAATCAATGACATAAACAATGACCGATGCATAAAGCCGTGACGCAATAAAGGTCATTTTCTCTCGGTAAAAGTTACCTGATATTATAGTTAGCACAGGTACCTTTACCGCAATAAAGGTCATTTTCTAGCCAATTTAACACCTCGCTGCGTCTGATCAGCGAATACCCCTCGGAATGACACGTCCTATATTGCACCCTGTTAGGTAATTAGGTCACGGACAGTTAATCCCTTTGACAGCCGCCGGGTAAGTAATTACTGCAAAATGGACGGTTCAGAAAAAAAAATTATGACAGAAAAATTCAGCATCCGGGAGATTCTGAATACTTTCCGGGAGAGCGGGAGATGGGCTCCATTTCCGGGAGACTCCCGGATGATCCGGGAGACATCACATGTATGAAGATGTGTGATATTTCTGATTGTTTGAGGGGAAACTGTCAGCATCCTGAAATGATTTTTTGCTGTGTATTATATAATAAACTAGAGCATGTGAGCAGGGGCTCACGTATACCCCCGGCCAGCACCACCGCCTAAAAGAAACATTGCCACACTTAATACAAAACTTTAAAATATAAAACAGATAATGAATGATAAGCAGAAGGAGGCTCAGATACTCTCTTACTTGATACAACTAGTCATACCCAATGTTTGGCCTAAATGTCAAAATACTAGCAATAGTGATTCCTGAGACATCTGTGACAAAAAATAAATTGGAAAGAAAGAAAAAATGAACAAAAGAGGGAATGATACATATATGGAGGCTGATACTCTCTTACACAATACAACTAGTCACACCCAATATTTGTACCAAATTTCAAAATCCTAGCTGTAATGGTTCCTGAGAAATTTTCGACACAAAATTAAATTGGAGAGAAAGAAAAAAAGAGGGAATGATAAGCAGATATAGGCTGATGGTCTCTTATATGATACAACTAGTCATACCCAACTTTGTAACAAATTTCAAAAACCTAGGTAAAGTGGTTCCTGAGAAGTCTTTGACAAAAAAAATAATTGGAGAGGAAGAAAAAATGGACAAACAAAGGGAACAATAAGAGAAGGAGGCTGAAGTTCTCTTACACTATACAACTAGTTATACCAAACATTTGTACAAAATTTCAAAATCCTAGCTGTAGTGGTTCCTGAGAAATCTGTGACAGAAAAAAAGGTTAATTTAATTGGATAGAAAGAAAAAATGAAAGGGAATAATAAGCAGGAAGAGGCTGATGTTTTCATACACATTACAACAAGTCATTACCAAGGTTTGTACTAAATTTCAAATACCCTTACAGTAGTAATTCCTGAGAAATCTCTGACAGAAATTTAATTGGAGAGAAAGAAAAATGAACAAATGAAGGGAATGAGACGCAGCAGAAGGCGGATTCTCTCTTACACTGTGCAACTAGTCATACCCAACGTTTGTACCAAATTTCAAAATTCTAGCTGTAGTGGTTCCTGAGAAATCTTTGACAAAAATTTAATTGGAGAGAAATTGGAGAGAAAGAAAAACTGGACAAACAAAGGGAATGACAAGCTGGAGCAGGCTGATACTCTCTTACACAGTACAACTAGTCATACCCAACGTTTCTACCAAATTTCAGATACCCTTCCTGTAGAAGTTTTTGAGATATCTTTGACAGAAAATTAATCGGAGAGAAAGAAAAAATGGACAAATAAAGGGAATGATACGCAGCAGAAGGCTGATTCTCTCTTACACGGTACAACGAGTCATACTCAATGTTTGTACCAAATTTCAAAATTCTAGCTGTAGTGGTTCCTGAGAAATCTTCGACAAAAATTAAATTGGAGAGAAATTGGAGAGAAAGAAAAACTGGACAAACAAAGGGAATGATAAGCTGGATCAGGCCAATTCTCTCTTACACGGTACAACTAGTCATACCAAACGTTTCTATCAAATTTCAGACACCCTTACTGTAGAAGTTTTTGAGATATCTCTGACAGAAAATTAATTGGAGAGAAAGAAAAATTGGACAAATAAAGGGAATGATAAGCAGCAGGAGGCTGATTCTCTCTTACACGGTACAACTAGTCATACCCAACGTTTGTGCCAAATTTCAAAATCCTAGCTGTAGTGGTTCCTGAGAAATCTGTGACAGAAAAAATGTTAACATACACACAAACATATAAACGGAAAAACCAAAAACTATATACCCCCTATATACTTCGTATACCGGGGGTATAACCAGTCTAAAGGATGAGTAGTTTGATTACAAGAGTATGCTTTGTTGGTGGGTGAAAGTCACAGGTGTTCCTTATGTACGAATCAAGGTAACATGCGGTTCAGAGCGACATTGGTAACAACAATAGTATCAAATTATGAACCTAGGCACAGATGAAAGAAGGATTCGCTTTTGACAGGCTACTATATAATAAATGTGGTTTTCTTACATTAAGAACTTTTCTTTCCGACATTTCAAAAGATTGCTTTAGGTCTTTTTTCTCCGGAAACTAAAAAACGTTTTGTCAACAAAAATCTCAGTTTTTCAAAGGCTTGAAAACCCGACCTGGACGTGCTTGAACCTAAGTACCGGAATGTATGGAACGCCTTTACTGCCTCCATGTGTCTGTTTTAGTGTTATCGTGTCAGCCCATCATTATATTCTTGCCAAGTATTGTTATGTTGGGTGCAAATTTTATTATGATATCCGCAGATACCAATATATCATGCACATACAACTGTATGTTGTGTTCACATGTCATTATGTTGTATACAGATGTATTTTCATTGTGTCCGTTCATCATTATATCCTGGCCATACGTCATTATGTTGGGTGCAGTTGTTATTATGTTATGTACATGCACCATTGTATTATGGTCGTATGCCTTTATGTTGGGGTCACATGTCATTATGTTGTATACAAATGTCTTTTTATTGTGTCAGTTTATCATTATATCCTGGCTATGTGTCATTATGTTGGGTGCAGTTGTTATTATGTTATGTACACACACCATTGTATTATGCTCGTATGTCTTGATGTTGGGTACATATGTCATTGTGTTGTATACAAATCTTTTTCCATTGTCTGGGGTCGTCATTATATCCTGGTCATACGTCCTTATGTTGGGTGCAGTGGTTATTATGTTATGTACGCACACCATTGTATTATGGTCTTACGCCTTTATCTTGTGTTCACATGTCATTTTGTTATGTACAAATGCCTTTTCATTGTGTCGGTTCGTCATTACATCCTAGCCATACGTCATTTTGGTGAGTGCTATTGACATTAGGTTATGTCCACACACCATTATATTATGGTCTTACGTCTTTATGTTGTGTTCACATGTCATAATGTTGAATACAAATGTGTTTTCATTGTGTCGCTTCGTCATTATATTCTAGCCATGCGTCTTTAGGTTGGTTGCAATTGTTTTTTTATATTAGACACACACCATTATGTGGGCGCGTATATAATTATGACATGTAGACATACCATTATATTGGTCAGCTGTTTTATGCCCCCAATTTTGAAGAAGTTGAACAGGCATATTAGTTTTGCCTTGTCTGTTCGTCCATTCGTCTATTTGCCCTTGTTTGAATTTTGCACTTATCCAACTTCTGCTCCGCTTTGCCTAGAAAGCAGACTTTTGGTATTTTGCAGTAATATATAATATATATAAATATTTTATAAGGTCACATAACTCTGAATTCGATAGTTACAGAATTATAGCCCCTTTTAGTCAATAATTTTGCGGTTACTGGGCTCAAGAACCACTGGAAGTAGGGTTTTGAAAATTAATATATAGAATAGATAAAAAATGAACAGACAAATATTTTTCCTCCAACGAACTTGTACTTTCAGAGAATTTTTTGTCAAAAATTAAAAATAAATCTTGCTTCCACAATATCTAAAGAAGTATATGAGATAGGGTGATGATATTTAGTACACAGGTAGGATGTAAATTAAAAACAAAAGTCACTGATGTGTAAAAATATTGGTAAAAGTGAGGAATTCGTTTATTTTCCCCTTTTATCAATTTTTAGGCATCTACTGGGAACGAATCCATGGCTGCAATTCTTAGTTGTTTTTGCTCGGATTTTAAGGTAGTCAGGCATTATAAAGCACACCATGGTGGATACACTGGATTACTTTTACTGGTCAATAATGTTTTCTAAACGATATCAGAAATATAAAGGCATATTGTCCGTGGCGAGCACAAGATTATGTCATAAACTTCGGATTCTTTCCTTACCCCATGAGTCTATTTAACAGATGTTATACTTTTTGCCCATGAACGTGAGAAGTGAACTCAACCTTTTTTTGCATAGGAAGCAACTTCCCTACCCCCTCCTCCGTCCCAAACACACCACATATACACCCTGGCACAACGCCTTCAGAAATTCCGGAGAAAAAGGTATTACTTTTAAGTCTTATTTGACTCAAGGAATTGAAGGAAATTGACACTATTTTCATACTGAGCGAGTCCCAATGGATTAGCAGATATATTATGCACAGGCTGTGTATTTGTATATCATCAGAACCACTCCATTAAGGCGATTCTAATGAGACATCATATGAAACTACTTAATTAATGATAGTTTTCATTGCCATTTCGATAAAACCCCGATTTATTCGAGCTCAATTCAATCACGACTCTTAGGGGTGGTTGTGGTCGGACTATGGTGCTGGGCAACTTTTAGTGCCGTGGCGTTCCATGCAGTAGGGCAAGGGCCAACTGTGCTGGCAGATCTGAAGGTGTGGGTGTGGCCTGTCTGGATATTTTTTCTCTCCCCTATCCTATCCCTTTTCTCTTTCTTTCTTTCTTGGACACAGCTCGATATATACTGAAATACTGTCTCAAAGAGCCGTTAAACCCAAAACAACCAAATCAAATCCGACTCAGATTACAGCTGCGGTCCTAACTTTGGCTTCTTTTAAAAATAAGTTACCTAGTTTAAGCACTCTTACTGTCCGGTGTTACCTGTCAAAATTGATCGAATTAAAAGTCCGCCTAGGATACAACGACGAAGTGGCAGAAGACGCGATAGGCATATCGAACCGTAAAATATAGACAATGAATGCCGTGAAAGAGAATAGTTATGATAGCATATAACAGAATCTGTATGCTCACAGAATGAAAATGAATTTATACACCATATAATAGACTTTGCATTCGACGAAAATACGTTTGCTCTTGATATAATGGTATGTTCGCATAACATCATATCATATGCATCCAATAATAATGAAATCACATGATGTAATGGCGTTTGTCTGCGGTATAATGGTATGTAATTGCAACAAAATATCTTATGCATCAATTATAATGTAAAAAAAACATAGACTACGGTGATTTTGTCCATGATATAATGACATATATACAAAACATAGTATGTTCCTCCAACATAATGGTGAAATCACAAGATACAGGGACGTTTGTCCATGACATAATGGTATGTAGACATAATATACTGTCATCTTCACCAAATATGATTATGAAATCACAGGAAACAATGATGTCTGACCATTACATAATGGTTTGTATACGTAGCATAATAACATGTGATCACGACTTCATGATGAAGTCACAGGATACAACGGTGTTTGCCCGTGATATAACGGTGCGTATGCATTACATAATATCAACTGGATCCAACATAATGATGAAAGCTCAGAGCAGAATGAAGTGTTAACACAATAGTACTAAAGTAGACACAAGGAGGCAGTAAAGGCGTTCCATAGGAATGAGCCGAAATAGATATATTGAGGGACTGAATCAGTATGGATCTTCAGTAAGACCTACCTTATCTCTCTGTCTCCTAATGAATGATAAGATAAGATAAGATAAGAAATTTTATTTAAAGACGGCATGACATAAGGCAACAAGAAACATAAGCCCTTAAGGGCTTTTGACCGTCTATAACTTAGTAAAGCACAGTATTTATTCAAATTCAAAGACAGAAAGACTGTAAAATATATATACATACTGAAAAAGTGAAATTAGCAGATTAATACAGCACAATACTACATAGCAGATTATCATATATAAATCTTAAAAAGTCCAGAGCACTAAATGTTTGAAGCACATACATCATAAGCTAACATTTGAATAAGATACTAAAATGTCCAAAATAGCTATTGCGTTTGGCAAAGGCCAGATCAAAAAATATTGTATGCCAAGACATTGTGCTAGGTGGTGGCGCTTCGTGAATGGCAGCTCAATTACTAAACATCAGGCTCCACCCCACCATCCAGCCAATGTGCCAGATCAGACCCAAGACAAACCAGATATATTTTACCTTTGCAGCCTGTCTTTTATCCGAAAATAAAATGCGAAAGAACGAAAATAATTTATGCATCAAGTGTCCCCGCAGAACATACAAGCTACAAAAAGAGGACCCTTGAGCCGAAAACGAAAGTGGAGAAGAGAAAAGAAGCAAAGACAGACATGCAAACATTAACTATTAACTAAATAAGGCAACATAAAAAGCAGAACTAGTTGCGCAAAATTAAGAAAAAAGCAAAGCTCAGAACTAAGAACTAAAACTAGCAAAATCTTAAGGGATCTAAAATAGATATGTATTATACAATACATATCCATTTTTTCAGTTTTACAAACATACATTTGTAATCATTAGTTTGTCATTATTCATGTATAGTATCGTGTTTGTGTGTGTGTGTGTGTGTGTGTGTGTGTGTGTGTGTGTGTGTTTTAATTTTTTGTGAAAGTATGCCACTCTGACCAAATTTTGTGGCAGATGACCTGCATCGGTAGGCCGCATAAACTTCTGGAATTTCAAGTCCAATGGTTTATGGAAGCCGAGATACAAAGTCAAACTAAATACAGACTTGTTTTTATTTATTTATTTTTCTTTATGGAAGTAGATTACTTTGAACTAGTTTCGTGGCGAGTGACCCAGAGCGGCTGGTCACATACACTAATGCAGTATGCAGTTTTTAAGGCCTGAGGCTGATGAAAACCGAGAAAGGATAGTGCAAAAATAAATAATTTAATATCAAAAGAATTAAATAAGATAAAAAGGAAAACAGAAATATTGTCTGCTTTCACTGTGACCTAGTTTTGTGAGAGCCAATTAGAATTTATTTTGTCTTTGTGGAACATTAAGGTCCAGTGGTTTATTATTAGTCGTCATATGCATGTACACGGACAGACGGACAGACAGCTGGATAAGCTCGCCAATACCAAATGAGTCACTGTCTCACTGACCGCAAGCATGCTTGATTAGAAGTAGAAGAGCCGATACACCTCCATGTTCTGTTGTCATTTTTTTCAAAGACTGACAACTTTTGTGACTTCCTACTAGTTTCCTTGGAATCGAAGTCCTTCAAGTGGAGTCGACACTTAGAGGATAAAATTTGCTCCTTCAGGAGAATGTTTTTTTCCTTTAAAAGTTTATCTTTATTAAAAAGACAGGCAAAACGATAATGACTGAATTGTCCTTTGAGATCGTACCCATTCGCTTTAAAAATAAGCTCTTAAAATGAAATTAGATAATAGATGATAGTGTCATCATGGTGAGGAGGATTTTAAATCTATAGGTATCCTATGAAAGGTTTAGGGCTTAGTTGCAACTGCGTCGGCATTCAGAATTCAGTTGCTACTGCATAATCCCCCGCAAATTTCTTAAAAACAACTTAGATTTCCCACATCAGAGTTACCTCATAAATTGTGCTTTATTATAGTCTTGGCTAGACTCAGGTACAGAGGCCATCAGAATTTCCGAAATTCTTGGAGCGCTGGCCAAACTATTACTGCAATGATTGCAAAAAGAGATGCTGTTTTACTAGTCATTTCATTAACTCGGGCACGATACTGTAGTAGGAGGAGAAAATATCGAGGGCCGCGACGGGGCGTCGAACCCACAGATAATAAACCGAGCACACAACCACTAGGCTAAAAGATATTGAACCAGTTAGACTGGACAGTTATAGACTATATATACACCTATATACATATTTACACCTCATATATTGGCCGTACTACCACAATCCTCAACCTACCATACAACATCTGAATCAAATGTTTAGGAACTGCAATTGAAAAAAAAAAAAAAGAATTATTATTTTACTCTATGGCCATAATTTCGCCCTTGGGCTCCAACGGTAATCATCGTTGAACCAGGCACCACAGTAGCAGAGCAAGAAAGTATGTGTAAAGAAAATTTCGTCGAGTGCTGCGACGGGGAATCGAACCCACGATCCTAAAATTATAAATAACCAGATCAGTTACACTAGGTACACCTATATACCATATTTACACTTTATATATTGATTGTACTTCTAATATACCATTATTAATATTTTCTTAAATCCTTGTAGGCCCATATCTAACACCATACCAAACAGTAACAAAGTCGCCATATATTTTTTGCTTTTTTTAAGGGGGTGGGGGATTTGAATGATGCAGATTTGGGCCCGTTAGCCCTTCTTGTCTGGAACACTCATATCCACTTTGATAAAGCAAAGAGTGATTTACCATTGCATCAGGACTGTTTAGTTAATTCTTTCCTTGGTTTGTTTGTTTGCTAATTCTGTGTCACTATATGTGCTCATATGAGTGGCCGAAAATTCGTAATAAAGACCTTGTATCTTGTATTGCAGGACTCAATTAAATTTCATCGGTGATTCTTCTTCTTCTTCTTGTTGTTGTAACAGCCCTCTGGCCGAACTATCTCTCTGGTATGTTGCTGGTTTCCCTGGTATTCTTCTTCACAGGTAGAAACTCTCAAGTACATTAGTATAGTAGTACGATGTGTCAGGTTCGGTTGTTTTTTCTTTTCTTTTCTTTTTTTTTTTTTTTTTTTTTTATACAGAAATTTTTTTATTATTACTTTTTTTTTCAGGTCACATATTTGGTAATTTGATCATATTAATAAGAATTCACTTTTTCAAATCTTTTTGTACTGTTGATAAATTCCTCCAATGCTTCATTGAGTATTTCTCTGTATTGGTTATATGGGTCCTTCTCTCTTACCTCTAAAAATAGGCTTACAGTACTTACTCTTTAAATTTACCGAGAATTCATTAACTCCTGTATGCTGAAATAATCTCGTCCTGATCCTCTCTCTACAATCTTCATATCTGTTACAAACTTCTAGAAAATGACTCACACTCTCTGGGTCTCCACATGTACATAGAGGGGAGTCTTTCAATCCAACCTTGTGCATGTATTCATTTAGGAAACAGTACCCTGTTCTCAGCTGACTGATTACCCGTTGAATCTTGATGTTCTCTACTGGCTTTGCTCTAGTACTCACTGAATTTTTAGGTCAAGCATATGTCTACCTGTTGAGGCTGCACTCCATCTTTGCTGCCATTTGATTCTATGCACCGCTTGTTGCTAGTTTCTGCCCATTGCGAGCCTTTGCTTAAAATGGGGTCACCCTAATTACCGACAAGAAGTGACAAGAACCGACAAGAGCCGTCAAGGGCCGTCAAATACCGACAAGAGACATTTTATGTATTAATTCTCTACTTTGCAGTTTGAAATATTGTTTTTATAGGTTCTTAGATATCTAAAATTTGCAAAAATTGAACTTTGAAGCAGATATATACGGAATAACGCACCGACTTAACAGTGACAGCTGAACGCATATTGTCAACTACCGTCAAGAAAAAGTTAAGAGCAGTCATACACAGACAAGAAGGTTTTGACTCTATCTTTTGAATTATAAATGGTGGAATTTTTCTAATATGTGTTTATTTTATATCATAGAATTGCAAAAGTATCACTTTGACTCAGATTTGTTCAGATTTTTCAGCCAAATCAGCAGCGTCAGCTTTATTACCACACTACCGACAAGAAGCGTTTCAGACATCAAGATCAACACAGAACCGACACGAAGGTTATATAGATGTATTAAAGGAATAATTCAAAGTTTTAAGTAATACTTATACCTGTTAAAAGTTTTTTGTAATGGTAAAACTAGAATTTGAATCAGATCTATACAGTTTTTGGTATAAAAGTAAAAAGTATGCAAAGACCAGGAACTGAAACAATCAAAATCCAAATCCAGCCCTCAAACCATAGTTGGAAACAACTAAGATTACAAATAATCAAGATACAGAGAACATATGGCCAACCGAGTGAGCAGCTTGTTCCCAAAAGGTGGCCACTCAGCAACCCAAACCGAACCAAAAATAATAAGAACATACATAAGGTAAAACATCACAGAAACTCTGACACCAAAAACAGGCAACAGAGAACCACAACAGAACTACCGCCTTGGAACGGTCAGTAATGAATTACTGGGGGGCTTAAATCGATTTTACAGGCCCAACCTCACCCTCAGTTTCTGAAGTGGTACAAAACATTTAGTTGGTTGTTCGGTTCGCATGATAACCCTCTAACTCGTCAATGAATCATCACGGTAAACACTAAAGTCACTGTGACAGCTAACCGTATACCGCCAAGAAGCGTTAAAATGATTTTCAAGAATGAGAAAATTTTAATAGAGTGCGTACCCTTTGAGCATACGTTAAAGGGGACAGGGTATAGCTTACATTTCCAAAACGTTATCATTGATAGGCATCTCCTAAGTCTAAGCATTACATTAATGCACCTGTTTTTCATTTCTCTTTTTTTTTATTACATTTTTTCTCACAAAACATAAAAATGACAAGAACCGACAAGAGTCTCTTTTTTAAAATTTAAGCATTACCTTACTGTGCCTCTTTTATTAATTTTTTTTCTCTCAAAACATAAAAGTGACAATACCGACAAGAGCCTTTTTTAATGTTTATTTTAAGCATTACGTTATCGCGCGCCTATGGGAAGATGTTTGATTTTCGTTCGTTAAAAAAACTCAATCTATATAATTTTGAATTTTGACTTTTTTCCTCGAAATCTCTGTAAAATGGCTGTTGCAATTTACGTGTCGACTAATTATCTCCTTTTTGATACTGTCACAGTTTTGTCTACTCGAACTCTCTTTTTTGATTCCCCTGGTTTTCTTGCTACAGGATTATACTTTTACTTGAATATGTTTTCTGTATGTTTTCAGATCTTGATCATTGTTAGATCTAATAAAGGCAACACAAATAGAGCTCGTTCTTATTTATGATCAAGATGCCAGAAGTACAATGTCCATACCCAGGGTGCGAGTACAAGACCGCAGATCTTGAGGCAGCAATCGTAGCAGCTCTGATCACAGCACACAGCGCCACACATGAATATGTTTTCTGTATGTTTTCAGATCTTGATCATTGTTAGATCTAATAAAGACAACACAAATAGAGCTCATTCTTATTTACTTGCAACAGCTTTTGTTTTCGGTATCACAAAGTTACCATCCGTTGATGTCAGAGTTGTGGGACATGGTTTTCTTGTCCCAAAAGAAAGAAATTTCCTGTACAACATTTGTTTTTCACAGTCTTTCTTTTGCTGCCAAACAGACTGAGGTACTCTCAAACATGCGGCTTCAGGAGAAAGCTCAAAATTGCCAGTGCCATAAAGAGCGCCGCGTGTCAAAGACTCTTGTAGAGAAACTTCCTTTTCAAGCATTTTGATCAAATCTGGAATTTTTGCCGGTTTCCAATTTAGATTAAGTTTTAGAATGTGATTTATTGACTCACAATGATTGTTTTTCCAATTATTTGGAATTCTTTCGTCTGTTTTTGAAATTTCGAAAACGTGTTCTCTGATTGTAGGAATGAGCTTTTCCGTGAGGTACGAACCTACTTTTTCGCCGTACCTTCTTTCAATTTCAGATGCTTTTTATGCAAATGAGACTGACGTATCCAAACTTGTCAGCCCATCCGGTCCAAAAATTTCCCCAACAATTTGTTTTGATGACTTTTCAGGCATGCCAACTTTGTTTTTTAGCTGACGTTTTAGATTTTCCTCCAAATGCCGGGTACAAAGGGTGAGTTTTGCGTCCGAAAAACTGCACTTTACGGCCTTGACAAGTGCTTTTTCTTCATCAGACCCTACCACTAAAGAGAGCATTACGTGAACGTCTCCGTACTCATAAAGTTTTCACAAAAGACAATATCGTAGTAGTGTTTTTCCTTAATTACCACCATTTCTCCATAAAATCTTATGTTGTGGATGTGTATTAGAATCGCCTCGAAAAGGCCAATACACATCCACAACATATGATTTTATGGAGAAATAATGAAAATTATTACCTTTTATCAATTTAATATCAACCCCAGATTTCCCCCATCATTTTTACTATATGTAAGGTGCAAATTTGGGGGTAACTTTTGTACGGAGATGTTTCCGTGATGGAGAGAGAGAGCGGGAGAGAGAGAGATACATTTGATATTTTTATTTGGATTGTTGTTTATATATACTTATGTTTGCATTAAACAACGGCGCTCATTCATTCATTCATTCATCCATTCCAATAGGATAACGTACGCTCTCCTGTAAATATGAAACTACTCTAAAGAACCGCCACAAAGATATCGTGTACCAATCATATATGTTTTAGGCAAAAATATAAAAAATACACTTTTTCTCAAATTGTCAAGTCTTAAAATTCAAGGTAAACTGCATGGGTATATTAACGTAATACATTCATTCATTACTCTCATTCATTCATTCATACATTTTTTCAATTAGTACAAACGTACGCCAGTCCCGGGATAATTGCTGTCACTCAGTTTGAGTTATTGTTAATCAAAACTTGAGCTTTGACGGTTAGCTTTGATGGCCATATCAGTAGCTCAAAAACACCAATTTGGATTTGAGAGAGCTTTGACATTGGTGACTGTTACTGACAAGATATTTCTAAATACTGTTTTCCCTTTTAAGTTCTTCTAACGCCATACGAAAATAATGAATAACACCGATATTTCGTCATTGACCCGCCTCTCTCTCTCTCTCTCTCTCTCTCTCTCTCTCTCTCTCTCTCTCTCTCTCTCTCTCACTCACACACACACACACACACACACACACACACACACACACACAGAGCTATGGGTATAATCATCAAGGAGAGAGGTCTGGTACAATGTTCATGTTAAATTTACCGACCGATCACCCTAAGAAAGATAACTATTGGTCATTTCTGAGGGTGGCACGTTTTGTATTGTTTCCCTTACAACGTCACAAAAACTTCTTGTCGGTAAGTAGGGTAAGTATGGAGTATTGTAATTTCACTGTTTTTTTGGGGCTGCAAAAGCAATCCTGTGGCTAATATGGATATACAACACATGAATAGGGTCTAATAAGTAGCATTTTAATAGAAAAATGCATAAAAATGCCTCTTGTCGGTTCTTGACGGCTCTTGGTGGTTCTTGTCACTTCTTGTCGGTAATTAGGGTGACCGCTTAAAATGCGGTAAATAAATCTTGTAAAGCGTCCATATAACTCTGAGATGCAATCGGTTTTGTTCTAGTTTTATCGCAGAACGTCCGCGTGCATCGTCCCAAAAATGGCACTTGAATCTACCGTACAGATGCAGCAGAATGAAGGAAACAGGACGCCAGAGAAACCAGTAGACAGAGAAAAGGTAGATGCAGCTGCATACGTATTTTGGTCTGTCTGAGGAGTTGCACAGTTGGGGTCCACATAGGCACTGGAAAAAGTGGGTGGGGTACAATGATGTTTTAGAGTTTTTATAAAGCTCATGCACTTTTCAAGCAACAAATAGGTGGGAAATTTGCACCACTCATTGGTCTGAGGGATGATGACATGGACATAGATACCATGATCACCACCTACAATACAATAGTGACTGAGGCAGCCAGTGACTGAGTGAGATACTTGGGAAGGAATGTGGCAGGAAAAAGCCCTGGGTCACGAAAGATGTTCTCGACCTCTGTGATGCACACTGGTCTGGCATTCAACACAGGTAACGAAGACAACGTACATGAATCTTGCTTGTTCCGCCGATCTGGATAAGTTTGTTTCAGAAGTATAGTCTCACGGACCATCCGATCCCCTGCTCTTGAAATAGGAATCAAAAGTTTTACTGAATTCATATGCATATTCAAGAAATGCTTGAAAACAATTTTTTACTACAACGTCTATGCAACGAATCGATAAAGAAACTTATTCAAGCACTGCAAAATAACTAGACGGAATTTCTTCAAAACTCTGGTCTGACTAAGAGGTATAACAAACTGCCGGGTCCGTAAGAATAATAGTTTGAAATTAATCTAAACGATATGCGAAAAAATCAAGTTTTATATTACGTTGCCTTCGTTGCCTGTGATGAATGCCAGACCAGTGTGGTGATGAGAGGAGAAATTTGAAGAAGATGTATGATGCAGGAGGGCAGAAGAATACAGGGAAGCAAGCAAGGGGATTCAAAAGGCAGTGAAGAAAGCGAAGGAGGACTGGATAGCAGTTCAGCAGTGCTGTCTGCCAGGTAATCCATGTCTCTCCCTAAACACCAATTTCTGTTTTTATCTTTTAACTATACTTACACTCTTTATCTCACTGTACAAACTCATTTCACATACTTTCCTATACATTTGTTCCAGCTAACCCCCTTCAGCACTTGGTTCGCCGGAACCCGTCTGTTGTCCCCCTCGGGGGTTAAGACGTAACGGAAGATAGATAGATAGCTAGTCAGTGCGAGGAGATTGAAACTTGCCTGAACAAAAACAACAGCAGGAAAGCATACCAGCTGGTGAAGGATCTAACTTCAGAGAAACAGGGTAGATCCACAACTATCCAGGACAAGTCTGGGAAATGTCTTACAGAGGAACAAGAGATTCTCAGCAGATGGACAGAATATTGCTCAGAACTATACAACCATGAGACTTACGGTGACAATGCGGTTCTTGACTGAAATCAGCCCCCAGAAGATCAAAAGCCGATCCTTCATGAGGAAGTTGAGATTGCAGTAGCAGCACTAAAGAAGGGGAAATCTGCTGGAGTTGATAATATACCAGCAGAACTTGTTCAAGCTGGGGGGGAGACCATGATTGATGTTTTAACAGATATCTGTAACAGGATCTGGAGAACGGGAGAATGGCCTACCCCATGGACTCCCTAAAAAAAGCAACCTACAGCTCTGCCAGAACTACAGAACCATCAGCCTCATCAGACATTCAAGCAAAGTCATGCTGAAAGTCATCTTGAATAGGCTTAAACAACAAGCCGAAGAGATAATTGCCGAAGAACAGGCTGGGTTCGGAGCAGGAAGGAGCACCACAGAACAGATCTTCAACCTTAGAATCCTGTGTGAAAAGTATCTCCAACATCAGCAGAATCTGTACCATGTCTTCATTGATTTCAAAAAAAGCCTTTGACAGGGTATGGCATGCAGCCTTATGGGCCACCATGCGGAAGTACAATATCAGTACAAATCTAGTTTGCACCATTGAGCAGCTATACGACAAGGCTACAAGTGCAGTCCTGATAAATGGTAGCACAGGAGAATGGTTCAGAACAACAGTTGGAGTAAGACAAGGATGTCTTCTGTCAGTCACCCACCCTCTTCAACATTTTTCTCGAACAGATCATGTCTGATGCCCTGGAAGAACATGACGGAAAGGTTAGCATAGGCGGCAGAAACATTACCAATCTGCGGTTTGCCGATGACATAGAGGCTCTAGCTGAGGAAGAGCAGGAACTAGAATCTCTAGTTGAAAGTCTCGTCCAAACCTGCACAAGATATAAGATGGAGGTCAGTGCTGAGAAGACCAAACTGATGACGAACGGCGCAGATGGCATCCAGAGGGAGATCAAGGTAAAGGGGCAAGAGCTGGGTACTGTAAGCAGCTTCAAATACCTTAGAGCAGTTGTCTCAGATGAGGGCTCAAAACAGGAGGTTCTCTCAAGGATTGAACAAGCCACTTTAGCTCTTACCAAGCTGAAACCAATTTGGAGAGATAACAACATATCTCTTGGAACAAAGGTGAAACTTATGCGCTCCCTTGTCATTTCCATATTTCTGTATGCCTGTGAATTGTGGACCTTGACAGCAGTTAGAGAAAAGAACGCAGGCCTTTGAGATGAGATGCTACCGAAGGTTACTGAACATTTCGTACAAGGACCATGTAACCAATGAGGAGGTTCGCATGAAGATCCAAGCAGCCATTGGAGAATATGATGAACTACTGACAGGAATTGATTTTGCCAGCTCAACTAGGGCAGCTGAAGACAGGACAAGGTGGAAAGGGATTGTTTGGAAGTCATCTGTGGTGCCCCAATGACCTAGTAAGGTTATGGGATAGAATAGAATAAAGCTCATACGATTTCATGCTGTTTTGGGTCTGATAAATATGTGGCATATTGTGTATCTGTCTTTACCTGGCGTTTGAAGAGGTTAAACTCTTTCTATGTCCCACTTTAAATCCCATACTTTGTCATCCACCGCACCTCCCCCAAGCCCCCCACCCACCTACCCACCCCCTCACTCACTCAGTAACTGGACATCTCGGCCCATCACAAACTCGGCCCATAACAAAATTGGCCCACACAAACTCGGCCATAACAAACTCGGCCCATACATACAGTATTGCCCCTTGCTTTTAACAATTTAATGGTGTTTCCAAATTTTCAATTTATTTTGAAATGTGATGTTCAAACAGACTTAAATCTACATTCTCTGAGTCCCAGAGTTTATCCAAATTGATATGGTATAACAAAGTCAGCTCATGTTTACAAATTAGTCCCATCCCGAGATCGGTCTTGGAATAGGAATATTGTAGAAAATGTGTACATGGATATTCACAGGGATTCCTGGAGGTTGATACTTTTGGTAAAGAACTAACTCCAAACTTGTGTGGAGGGGGGAAGGGGTGGGGGAGGGTGGTAAAGTTGAATTTCCATGCTAAATCCACCATCCGTATGGGGAACGCATTGACAAATGCACTCAAATCTGCATTCTCCGAGTCCCAGAGTTTATCCAAAATGATATGGTTTAACAAAGTAGAGTAGACTCATGTTTACAAACTCATCCCATCACAAGCTCGGTCTTGGAATAGGAAAATGGTAGAAAATGTGTGCCTAGATATTCACAGGGATTCCTGGAGGTCGATACTTTTGGTAAAGAACTAATTCCAAAGCTGTGTGGAGGGGGCAGGGTGGGGGAGGGTGGTAAAGTCAAATTTCCATGCTAAATCCACTATCCGTATGGGGAAAGCATTGACATATGCACAATTTCAAGAGAGCAAACTTTGATAACCTCAGAAACAAAATTTTAGGCCTAAATTTAAAGAACAATTATTTGTTCCAATAGAATCCTTTCTCATACGTGTCTCTGGTATTACCATGGGCCAAGTTTGCTCTGGGCCGGGATTGTTATGGGTCGAGTATGTTATGGGCTGAGTTGTCCTGAAATCCCCCTCCCTCACTTTAAAGCCCCAGCCCCCATCATCAAAATGCAAACAAGGACCCTTTCCCCAGCATGAGAGACATGTAGCCCTCATAATGGACAAATTGTGTAATGGCTCGGTTTCATGACTGTAGTCAGTTTTTGACAGTTTGTAGTCATGAGCTTTGTTCAAGAATTTGAAAGTCAGATGGTTTCTTATGTAAATAAGTCATTTGAATAGCCTAGATTGTCTTACTGAGATGGTTTTAATAAGGAGTCACAACATAGATCCATTTTCATTGAGAAGCAAGAAAAATTATCTTCAAATTATCTTCGTAATCTCATTTTCATTAGAGAAGTTAGACACATTATCTTCAAATTATCCAAATGATCCCATTGTTTCTGGTGCTCCCTGTAGTTACTTGTTTTACTGAGCATTTCTAAAAGCTTTTTTTGTTTCTTTGCAGACATGTCCTCTCCTGTTGAGAGTGTTTTACAATTCTGGTCGTCACAACAATCTACAAGAGTTTCAGAGAGGCAACTTTCCAACTAATGAACTTCAGATATACACATGGTAAATATTGTAGTTTTTTTTCCAGGACTTCAGTTAAGTGTTTCAGGAAAATGCCTCCTGCAGAAATTGGATTTTACCAAGTTGCAAAACACTTCTGGACAAGGTTTTAAAAAAACCTTATCCAGAAGTGTTAATACAAATTCGTGATTAAGAGTAGTGATCAAGGTATTCTAAAACGTAACAATTATTATATGCAAGAGATCATTTTAGACCAGAAAGGCTATACTGACCCCAGGTGTCTGTGGAAAAACATGGCAGTGCACCCATACACCTTGGAACTATTCCTGGAAGCCCTAGTGGTTCAGTGGGTTAAGCCCTGACCTGCTGATCCAGTGGTCCTGGGTTTGACTCCCACTGAAGGCAGAAATCCTTTCAACTGTAAATGAGGTTCCATTTCACGCAGGCCGGGCCGGGTAGCGCAATCGGTAGGGCACCTGACTCGTAAGTCAGAGGTCCTGGGTTCGAATCCCGGTCTGGCCACATACTTTCGTTTCTCCTTCCGCTGATTCAAGAAGGGCAGTTGTCAGTTACTGGCAAAAGTATGTGCACTTAGTACTGGTTAACCGCTTAGGAGGTCTAAGCCTGCCCAGGAATAGTGTGGTCAGGTTAACTGACCATCCCGACATGACCTTAGTTGTTTACCGTGGACGTTAAGCATCAAATCAGCCAGCCAGCCATTTCACGCAGCCTTTCACTATCACCTGCCCATTGTGCTGATACAGGGAAAAAGACAAATAAGAGCCCAATCACCCATGGCCCCTTAATTATGGGCTGGGCATCAGAATGTTTAGAGAAAAATATTGAACTTTGGCAGTCTGGGCCCCTCAGTCAAATTTGTTAGCCTTTGTCCCTATGATATTATTGAAATACTATTAAAAGGATGTAAAATCACAAGTAGTCCATCTGGGCCCAGTTGCTCAAAACTAATGACGTCGTTAGTTAACGTTTCGTTAAAATTTCAAACATTAATATCTCTAATACGGCAATATTTTTCGCTAAAAAAATGTGAGAGGCTTTTGCATTGCAAAAGCTTCTCACATTTTTTCAACAAAAAATGTTTGTGTATCTGGTTATAAAGTCATAAAGCACTTAACGAGTTGACCTCTGAACGAGCTTGTTAAATTAACGATGCTTTGAACAACTGGGCCCTGTTCATCATCTGTTGAACCATTCCAGGTTGGATGCTTCGTTAAAAGAGCTGACAAGTTTAGTAAAAGAAGTGAACCCTGATGCAAGAAGAAAAGGAACTTTCTTTGATTTCTCCATAGTGTATCCTGACCCCAGAAACCCTGTTCACAGAATGAGAGAGATAGGGACAACATGCTCAGGACACAGAGGTCAGGATGATACTGTGACTTTGGCCTCGAAACGTTTTAATATTGGTGACTATTTAGACATTGCTATAACACCACCTAGAGGACCAGCAAGACAACAAGGCATGATGGGACGAAGGTCAAGGCCATATTGAGAATTTAATATCATTCCAGAGGACAAGACTATGAAAAGTGATTCTGAGCTCCCAGTTTTACTACAAATAGGATACAGTCCATAATTTTACCATATTTATTCAGTTTTAAGGTATTTTATCCTTCCAAAAGTACTGCAAATCAGTCTTGTGTAACTCAGCTATAAAATGGATTTTTCTCTCCCAAAACAATCTCAGAGATCTAGATCCATCTTACAAGATGGCTCTAGATCTTTGAGATTATTTCGGGAATGGGAAAAACTAGTCTAATGACTGAATAAACAGTGCATTTTGTGGTCTTTACAAAGGTATAAGACTGTACAAAGAATGTAAGGCAGACGAGCATTAAAGGCTAATTTGTGTTTAATACCATCGTAATTTAGTTGGAATGGGAGCCATGCCATTGTAGTGACTGTAGTGTTGTCCAGAATAGTGTTGAGTAGTATTATGAGATGCACTATATTTGGATGCAACCATTTCTGAAATGATTTCGCATCTTTGAATTTTGGACATGTCTATGTGATCTTTTGGGATGGTTTATTTAAATTCTTTTTCACTTAAAAGAATTTATATCCAGATGAAGTGGCTAATTATGGGCTACACTGTCTGCCCTCTAGTCTTTGAATTCTCGGTAAAGGTTGGACCAGATCTGTTAATTTTTATATATACTTAAGGACAAAAGTTCAGCATGGATGTTAATTTAACATCCGTGCATAACTTTTGTCCTTAAGTATAGTAAATTTTGTTGTCTTTCTTTTTGGCTCTTTAATGGTTAGAAAGTAGAGGCAGTTTCTACTAACAGAGAAGACTGATTCTGCTGCAAAGATACACAGACTGGTCTGATTTTCTAGCTGTATGCAGATGCAGTAAGCATCTTCTCTCATTCTGAAGTTCAAGTGAAATGTGATCTCCTTTGTATCCAGATTATTTTGTCTTACATGTACCTAATGTCACTTCAGGGAGAAAAAAATGTTTCTTCATATACGTAGTTCCAGTTGCCATTACCATTTATATATACTTCACTATTGTCATTGTCACGTATGATTACATTCACCATTGGCCATAGGACCAGTGCTCTGAACTCAGAACCCAGAGGCTGATTCCAGTCCAGCCAGCGTCATGATTCTTCTCTGGCCTTTGAACTATTTCTTCCTCAGAATGGCTGAAATGCTGTTTAAAAGGCTGTAAAACCCATATCATCCATTCACCACCACCATCATTTAACTGCGCTGGTACAATTACTGTGTAATACTATGTAATACATCAGTACATTGGGACATCTATAAGAATGAGAACAATTTCAGGGAAAAATTCTTGTCATGAGGAATTTGTCTCCTATTTCATCGAGGGCTTCTCTTAAAAAAAGAATTTGCTCCTTAAGGAGCAAATATTTAATTTGCTTCTTAAATTTTTTAGAAGCAAATTATTTCTTGAAGAGTAGCCCCATTTTGTAAGGGAAACTTCATCCAGGGTAGCAATCAGGAAGTCACAAAAGTTGTTTCCCCTTGTAGAAACAGTTGAAAAACAAGCAGATGTATTCTTTTCACCTTAACTACGCCAACTAACAATTCAGAGCTCCAGGTAATTTAGTGGGAGTATATGTTGATAATTGTTGGACAATTTGTCTTATTTTTCCATATGAACAAATGTTGTGACACCTCATTAGACAATTGTCGTGAGAGATCACGATGTGTTTTCATTGAGATTTAATAGAAATTATTCCCAACTATCACAAAATACTCTCGTATTCACAGCTTTGTGCTGCCAAACTTCTTTAGTTGGTTTTAAATTATTGAATTTGGACAGGCTAGTTGTCCTGTCAGGAAATGTTACTTATAACTGCTGGCTGAAGGCTAAAACTGTAGACCCTGATCAGGTTCAGTCTGATCTGGGGCTTCACTATTTGCTTGGGAAGGCTAATACTGTAGACCCTGATCAGGTTCAGTCTGATCTGGGGCTTCACTATTTGCTTGGGAACATTTCATTTTTATGCTAGTTATAACGTATACAAGATAATTTTTCACGGTGTTCCATTTGTCACAGTATTTTGCGGTCACTTAGAAACCCATATATTAAAATCGCGAAATAATGTTCTGTTTCTTACAAAGTATCTTCTGTAGATACAGTGTTCATATATTTTGTTTCTGTTTGCTTCAGCAATTGCTGGTACTTTTCACTTGAGCCACTTCTTTCATTAACCTGCCGCGGCCATGCCGCAGGTTTATGAACGAACTGGCTCAAGTGAAAAAGGAGTAGTTTTGCTTTTCGCGCATGTTGCTAACCGTGAACATTAAAATCGTGAAAATGAATGTTTATGTTTATGACACTGAACCACGAAAATTTGAACCCGCGAAAATTACCACGTATACAGTATTGTATCATACATTTTCTCATTCATAAAAACTGACAAAAGAATAAATATTTTTATTGTACCTTGTGTCTCTACTTACTTTTTCCGGGGTAGATATGGTGCTCCAGTGACTGTAAGCCTCAAGGGATTGTATTACTATAGAGTATTCCCTTTCATGTCCTCCAGAAAAGAAGGGGTAACATGGAAAATTTAGGTATGATTTTCTATATTTCTGCATAAAAACATATATTGTGACCCCTAATTAGAACCAGCTTGCTGAGACAGTTCTAATGAGGGGTCACAATGTATGTTTTCGTTGAGAAATAAAAATAAAATTACCCTAGAATTATCCTCAAAACCCCACCTTAGCTGGAGCTGTTGTTTTATTTTTCATCCCTTATCACCATTTTGTTGCTCAGGCAATTGTCTTCATTTAAGAATTAAAATTTGATTGATTTTTCAGCGTTCATCGGGTGATGAAGCCAGTGGACGGAGCTAAAATTCCATGAAGCGCGAAGCTCTTCTTGTAGAATTTTAGCAACGACCACTAGCTTCTTAACACAACGAACGCTAAAAAATAAAATTTTTATTCTTATATTACATTTTAGTTGTGCACCTCTCTGTGCCGTGTTCGTGGTAATTTGGTGTAGAATAGGCAAAACATGGGTCAACGAAAAGTTAGTAATGACATGTTAGGCCATAACGTTAAACAGTCGTGGCCCTGACGTGGCGTCAATCGAAGGTTTCAAGAACCAATCAACGTTTGGTTACATAAAACGTTGCTTGACGACAACGTCACATGATCAGTTGTCCTTCATCGGTGTATGAAGCTAGTTGCTCTAAAGGTTTCACCAATGGGAAGTCAGTGGCGAGTGTAAATATTTATGGTTGAAATGTCCAGTTTCTTCAGGTGTGTAACACTGGATACTCACTATAAAATGGTGTTGGCACTATTAAGAATTAGAAAGCAAACATTATAAAAATATCCTTTAATGACAACAAAAGATCTACAATATGAACACAATGTGGTTTTATACCTATGCTGTGTGCCCTCGGCAGAACCTCCACCTTGCTGAGGCGGCTCTGGTGGGGCCACAAGTTATCATGGAGAATGGCCAGACATTATTTCAAGAATTACCAGTAACATCCAGAAGGACAAGCAGACCCAGTGTCTAACCCCCTCAAGATAACACTGACCTAGAGGTGTTTGTCTCTCTTCTCACAGAACCCTTAAGGGACAGAGTAAATCTAAAGGGACAGGATAACCCTTAAGGGACTGAATTTGGCTAAAATTTGCTCCATGAATTTACTCATATAGGGCTACTCATAAAGGAAAAGATTTCTCCCTGGGGAGCCCTGTGAGAAGGGCTTCAAGCACAAGGAAAAATTCTATTCTGCTAGAGTTGTCTCCCTTTTAATGAGCTGAGTGTTCTGTTTTCTCGATGTATCCATTCATGTTAATCTTAGTATCTACTGTATCTATTCAGAATGACCCCAGATATGTCGGTCAATTTGAAAGTCTGCTATGAGATGGAATTTTCCTTCTAAAACAATCTCAAAATTCTTATTCTGTCTAATAAGATTGGTTTGAAAGGGAAAACCCCTATCTTATAACCAAAGAAATATGCTATTTGGCCCAAAATAGATACCATAAAAATTCTATTTGGCCCAAAATAGATACCATAAAAATTCTATTAGAATTTTTATGGTATCTATTTTGGGCCAAATAGCATAAAAACTGGGACACCTAAATTAATTACTGTAATTGTCCTATGAACACCTGTTTTACATGCAGGAATGATGCAGATGGATTTGCAGACTGTGTAGACTCTGATCGGACTTCTCCTTTCTGATCTGGGTCTTCACTATTTGCTCAGACCTATCTGTCCCAATGCTTAGAATTTTTATGTTGTGTAAACAGGAAAGATTTGTCATGATTCAAATTTTTCCTGACAAATGGCATGTCCGTTTTCTTCAAATTCTTCTCGCGTCACACACATACTGTTGAATTTGGGGTCGTTTGCCAGCTGTACACCACCTGACCAGGCGTAGGTAATAGGACTGAAAAAGAAAAGGAAGTGTTATTGCCTTTGAACCACACAAGACTGTATTTTCAATTCAGTTTGACCACACAAGACTATATTTTCTATTCAGTTGGCAAACAAGTTTATTAATATACATTATTGCATAAATATTGGTGTCACTGTTATTAATAGGCATGTTTTAACAAACACAAAACCATGTATTAAGAAGGCTTAACACTGGCCTATAATGACTTGCTTAGCGACTTTTTGTATGCACATTGCAGGGCAATACTCATTTAGTACACAAAAAAGAGGCAAGATTGCATTTGCAGTTATCTGTGAAAGACTTATACAGAGGACTTATACAAATTCAGATATTGTGAAAATGTAAGTGCAGACGACATCAAGTGAAAATTTGATGAACATGATTATGACTTGTAAACTGCTGCAAAAGGCTGGACGAATATTCACAATAGCTGATCATGGCCTGAAACGAGGATTTTTTATAAAAAATGTATAGTGTGTGTAGGAATCAGCAAGGTAAAGGCAATGAGGCCCAAAAATAGTGCCCAAACATTTTCGTTATTTTTGTAGCATTGTCGTTAAAATTATGAAATAATAGCAATCAAACATTTTTGTCCGATGCATTAATGTTTGCAAGGTTCCTTGGGAGATGTTGAAAATCTCGTCCTTCTGCCTCGGTTTTCAACATCTCCCTCGGGACCTTGCAAGCATTAATGCATGAAAAACCATTTTTGACCCCTATAACATACAAGTTTTTAATGGATTTATCAATCCAAAAAAAGAGTCACCTAAGGTGAAGGCACCAAAGAATATTTTGAGGGTTGATATATCCGGATGTCTTCAATGAAAAGCTGACAATTTTGAAAACAATAACTGACAATTTTCAGTGGTCTAAAGCAGATTTTGGTGGAAATTTATGCACTTATCTCAGAAAAAAAAGTGAAGAGCATTTACTAGCAGAAATAAAGTGTGCACGAGGATCAACTCACTTTTTCGGGCATGTAACTGATATATCATATTCATCTGGTGACATACTTCGAATGTCCATGTTGCTGTAAACAAATAACACAGATAATTAACGAGAGCATACTATCAAGATGAAAAGTTTTTCCGGCCATTTTCCCTAGATATATCACTTTAGCAGAAATGGCTTTTGAATCATTTCTGATAAGGTGGCAAACCTTTGAGGAAATAATTACTGTAAGAGCAAATGTTTTCCTTTGTTGTGAGTAGCTCTCTATGAAACAAACATAAATACCCTGGGGTAAAAGGTGGTATCCATTCACATACAAAGTATCAGTTTTGGAAGACTAGGCTGTTGGAGAAAAAGCAGCAGGAATATCTAGTGTGATGCATTAAGATACGTTGTATCTCAACAAAAACAATTACAAGACAACCTAATTATAGTGGATCCTCTTTGAACACAAGCATTTGTTCCCAAAGACTTTCCTGTTTAACTGAGTTTAAGAAGGGCGTGTCCATTACAGAAATGTTTTCCATGTCTGAATATTTAGAGAAAAGGTGGTAAGCTGATAAGCTATCTCGGACTGTACATAAACTACATTAATGTGTTGTGTTATTGTTTAACGTCCACAGTAAACAGCTATGGTCATGTCGGGATGGTCAGTTAACCTAACCACACTATTCCTGGGCAGGCTTAGACCTCCTAAGCAGTTAACCAGTACTAAGTGCACATACTTTCGCCAGTAACTGACAACTGTCCTTCTTGAATCAGCGAAAGGAGAGATGAAAGTAAGTGGCCGGACCGGGTATCCAACCCAGGACCTGTGGCTTTAAGTCAGACACCCAACCGACTGGGCCCATAACCTACAGTAAGCAGAGATTCCACATAAGGGTGGTTTTAAAAAAATGAGTCAAAAGTGTGACATTAGGGGTCTGTTCACTCTCCCTAATATTCTATATAGTAAAACGTTACAAAACTGCTGGACTAGCATTCATAGGATAGCCAGATGATTTCTGCACAAGCAGATATAAATTTTTATCATTTCGGTCTAGTAGCTCAGGAGTTATGACCCAAAATGTGTGAAAAAACACCTATTTTATTTGTCCCGAGTGTAACAAAACTTCTGATGCATATTATTCTTAGGTCTTTGAAAGGAAATTGCTGTTTGTGGTATTTAAACAAACATATCAATATGGGGGGTAAAGAATTATGATAAACTTTTTCTGACTTCAATTTGTTGCAGAAATTTGACAAATTTAGTCAGATTTGTTACACTCGGGACATTTTTGCACCAAACCTTATTCAAGTGCACACCATGCATGTAATATCAAAAATAAAGACAAAACAATATGTTGATCTGAAGGCCCAATAATGTAACTTTTAATTAAATGATAAAAAATATATTTAAAATCAGTCATTTTAATCATGCAAAGAGGTAAAGATACAATTTTAGTAAAAATGTCACACTTTTTGCGTTACACTTGGGACAAAATTGACCCCTTTTTGAGCCATCATTTTGTAAGTATTGAAGGTAGGAAAGTGAAACTTTGCACCACTTTTAAGATCATTGCAATGCATACTCTGACAATAAATAAAGTGTACAAAAAGCTTTCTTTCATCAGATATCTCAAGGAAACGGATAAGACTCGTTTTTTTTAAAATCACCCATAACACTATTTCTTCCTGTTTGGCATCTTGATTATTACAGAAGTGGAAACCAGAAAATTTGACTTAAGTATAAGCTATAACCAGAATAAAGTAACAGCTATGTATCATTTTCTCCTACTCACAGGCAAGACAACAGAAATTCAGAATTACAGTATTGATGCTAAGTATTGGGACAGATAGGTCTGAGCAAACAGTGCAGACCCAGATCAGACTGCTCCGAAAGGAGCCGTCTGTTCAGGACCTAAAATGTTTGCTATTCCATCTCCATCTTTTGGATACATTACTGCAAGGTAAAACCAAACTTCCATTTTTAGGACAATTAGGGTTGGCATTTTAGGTGTCCCAATTTATTGGATTTTTTAAGAGGTAACCTTTTTTACTTCTTTTTCTGAGTGTCATTTTCTCAAGCAAGTTTGTCTCATACTTACAATCTATCTTCAAATCCCGGTATTAACACATTGCCACCAGTGAGAAGGATGTTGCCATAGAGATGGGGCTGCATTTCTATAAAATACAAGGAAGCTGTGTTGTGACAAAAGCTTTCTTACATGAAATGATGGATTAAAGCTAGGACTCCAATCAGCTGGCACAATAGAGTCTGTGTGATACAGGGCAATAGCCAATACAATATATTGGAGTTCGCAATACTAATCATTATGCTTGTAAATTTTATTATGGGAAATACAGGTGAGAAAGGATCATAAAAGATACCATGATTATGAATTTGGACAGTTTAAGTATGTTGAAAAGATAACACAAGTGCCACAAATCAAAATATTAACTCTCAGTTTTTCTCTTTAGGGAGCCAATTCCCTTACAATTTTCAAACTGCATCTACCATATATTTGAGAGTGCAATTCTTTCTTAATACAAAACTGTTATGGAGAACTCAATCCAAATATACATTTTAAGAACGCTACAAGATATGATACCGGATACTTCAGTCATCATCAAATAATTCCATTTCAAAATCATGATGATCAAAAAAAAAAAAAAAGATGAATGACTATATGCCCTAAAGTGTATAGGTACACCTACATGCTTTTCTGCCATTTTTACAAAGGGGAACATGGAAAAAGAAGCTTTTAAAAAAGGGAGTCAACTCTTAAAGGAAAGAATTTGTTCCTAGAGGAGCAAAGTCTTTCCTTTAAGAGTTGATCTGTACTGAGGCAGAAAAATACAAGACCTGTCACAGGGACAGGATAGCTCGCCTGACAGCGCCTTGCCCATCACATAAAAAACTTTAATGTAAAACTTGAACATTTTGCTAACACCAACGCCGACGCTGGGGGTTGCGCAATAGCTCTTCCATCAACTTCGTTATGGCGAGCTAAAAAATGGCAGAGTTGCTTCCCCTGCAAATGCACCCATTCACCTTTAGACTCATTTTTTTCAGCATATGGAATACTAACAGGAAGCTTTTTTCTCACTTACCCTCATTTGTGGTACCAACAGAATGTACCAATGACTCTGTAATACCCATTTCTTGCACTCCAACATCAGACGGCCGAAACAGAATCTCTGGTACTGCAAATCTTTCATTGTTCATCCTTATAATCTAAAATGTGCAAAGGATTTCAAATGAAAGTCTCAAATATCCTAATCATCACAGCATTCTACATGTATGTGCTTAGAGTTTTGATATTTTGCTAAACATTTCTGCTTCAAATAATCCTTCCAAAATGCATGCAGATAAATGTAATGAATGCTTTTATTACTTCAGAAATTTCAGTCTGGTGATTTGTCATATCCCAACATTTTGCTCCATGTTATGAAACACAACCTACACTACTCAGAGAGAAAGCATGTGCACAGAATGAGTTATGAAAAATACATTTAGTGGCTAGTAAATTTCACTTACTTTATTCTTTTGTGAAATAAATTTAATGCAACTGATTGCAATCACTTGTGATTATTTGATTCCCAAAGTTTCTTTGCTAAAAAGTAACCTTTGTTTTCTTTGCATGAATCAATATTTCCAAATCAACATTCTAATGCTTATTTTAGTGTTGTATCAATGATCGAGTATAATCGATAATCAATCGAAAATTTCTTTTGATTCTACTAATTGATTGTGTGTGATAATAATCGATTATAAACGGAAAAACTCACACCTGACCCTTTTGTGAGTTATTTTTCCCATATTGCAACTTTGCTGCAAGAAAAATGCAAATCCAAACCACTCAGATTGAAAGTATGTGATGAATGAAGCAACTTACGGCTATATTCAAGAACAAAACTCACACTCCACTCATACTCCACTCATTGAGTTAATCGTCTAGCGGTCACAGGTAGACTCAGCTTAGGGCTCGTTGGTATTCACAAAGGTTAGGGAGCTCTGAGTGGACTCGATAAAGTGAGTGAGTGTTGAGTGAGACCGATACCTCCCTCGAACTGAACTCAAGTGTTGTTTATGAATACGAAACAGAACTTAACTGACTTTGGTGCGCAAGCTAGTCCGATCATTTGCCGTTTTACATGTTTATCATTCGTGTTTGGTCATATTTTAGACGAGTGGTCATTTATATGGTATTGCCCCATCCGTCTGTCTGTCCGTTACATAATATATACACTCTGTCTTCCACGGGGATGGTGGTCGGGCGATGGTGCTGGTTATAACTTCCAGTACCGAGGTGTCCTACTTATTTGGATTTAAGAAGGGCAAGGGCTTACTGTGCTTGCAGTAGGTACGGGCAGTTTTTATTTATTTTTTTTTTTATTCTTTTCTCTTGTCTGTCATTTATATTTTCTTTCCCCCTCTTTCTGGGAGACGGCCCAATATAGACTGAAATACTGTCTCAAAGGGCCGTTAAATTCAAAACAACAACAAACAACAGCTGTACTCCACCGAGTATCACCTGAAAACACGTGTTATCTTACAAAGAGAATACACTTTAAGAATGTCGAATCAAGGTCGCACGTGAAGGTCAAAGTTCAAATATTAATATTTTATGTCTGCTTCATAATTTTATAGTAAACCCTTCAAGATAACTGCATGAAAAATATGCAGAGAGAAAGAATGATGTGCTTGACCATACTTCTATTTTAGCTCACCTGCGCCAAACGCTCCGGGGGACCTAATAGGATAGACAAGCTCCATCATCCGTCATCGTCCGTCCGTCCACAATTTCAAACAACTTCAAGTTTGAAACCTATGGGCTGATTATATGCAAATTTTGTTTACTGCACCAGGGCTTGCGGATGCGAAAAGTTGTTCAAATGGTCAGAGATACCTGACCAACACGGCCATCATTCCAAAATATAGTAAAAACCTTTAAGAATCTTCTTCTCCAGAACCATTAGACTGATGATATGTAGCATCGGGTACACAAGTACTACCAAATGACGACTTTTGGTTGACCTTCACCTTTTGTACGGCAAGGTCAAATTTGCGTTTTGGTGCTTTTAACTGAGAAGAATTCATGGAATTAGTAGAAGATTTCGCTACAAAAGTTGGTAATAGTCAATTAAATGAGTACATGATCGTTTTTGAGTAAAATATATCAAGGTCATTCGCTGACTTTTAACCAATGTTTCTCATATCTCCACAGTTGGGCTTCGTGACCCTCTTGTTCAGTCCGTATGTCTGTTGTTTTTTTTCCTTTTCTTGCCCGCTCCTCATCTTCTGAACCAACAGGAGGATTTTCTTGAAACTTGGATGAAGCCGTGTCAAAGCTTTGTGTAAAGCTGTTGGATCGAATTCAAGGTCAAACTTAATGGTCAACTAACATTTTGTGTCCGCTCCATCACCTTTTTCTACACCCAATATCAGGAGAGAGAGAGAGAGATGACTTGGGATTTTGTCCATTTCAACAGTATTTTAGTCACATCATATCAGGACGACGGAAGGGTGACAATGAAAGGCTGTGTGCAATAGAACTGCCTTTGCTTTTGAAAAAAAAATTATATAGCCAGTAGGAATCGAACCCGGACCGCTGGCAAATCAGACCAGAGCTTAACCCATTCAGCTATCGGGACACCTGAGAGAGAAGAAGAAGAAGAAACATGCCTGGCTGCATATGATGAACTATCGGAAAAAATGAACTACCCCGCCCCTATTACCCCTCCACCCATCACCTAATTATGAAGTCTTCGTGGCCCATCTTAGGTTTCCTAAGCATGATTTTCATCATCTTCTAGAGCGATAAACTGTGCATATTAAATCAAATAAAAAAAGAATTAAATCATTTGAGAAAAGAAAAATAAACTATTTTTCAGATACATGAAATCATTTTACATTATCATTCATATTTCCATGTAGATATCGGTGAGGCCATAGCACCATTACTATGGCAACAGGTTTGGCTGGGTTTTGGTAGCTTTAAGGAATGCCAAAACAGGGTATGCCCATTATTTTCAGGGGAGTATGAGTACATTGTTTGTCCGTTTAGACCGGCATTGATATTGTAATGATATATTTCATGTCTTTGTGTGTGATTTTTTTGGACAAATAAGTATGTCTCAACTAAATCTGATTTCGTTGGCAGGCTAGTTGATTAGTTGGTTGTTTGAGTTTAATGCCTCTTTCAGAGCGTATTATATCGTGCCGTCTCCCAGAAAAAAGAAAGATAAGATAGACGAGAGTAAAAATAAAAACCCAAACCCTATTACGCTCCTGCTGCAAGCACAGTCGGCCCTTGTTCAAGTTAGAAGGACGCCCCGTTACTGGAAGTTACCCAGCACATCCGACGACCCCGTGAATTTAATTCACTGTTATAAGTCAGAATATATAGATAAGTATGAAGCAGAGACAAAGTTGCACTATAAACATATAAACATTAGAAAATGTGTGTATTTTACACAGATGATGCCCCCCGTACTGTGTCTGTCATCCCCACCCCACACCCTAAACCTCGATCCTCTTTCATTTCAAAAAGAAATAAAAAAAAAAGTCAAATGCTTATCTTTGGTAGGTCTGTAAAAGCTGTGCAAAGTTTCATATTCATTGCTTGATTCCAGAAAATATACAAAAAATTTAGACGCGACAGACGGACAGACAGAGGAGAGGTAAAAGTATCGACTAACTCGCGTCACCGGTCCATTAAAAAGGTGTTTTGCAACGTTATTATTTTCTATTTGAAACTGGAGTGGAGCTCGAGTAACACTTGGGAAAGGCGAGGTTGAGATAGCTTCGTGAATACAAAAGCTGAACTCCACTCACACTCTTGTTGATCCCACTCCAGCCACACTTGAGGGATACTTACTCGAGTTTGAGTCAAGTGTGAGTGTGAGTTTTGTTCTTGAATATAGCCGTAAGTGTCTCTTTAGCAACTTGATAGTCTTAGTACACATCTTAAATGTCAGTGCTTCATAAAATGAGTGTGATGTCAGGACCTATTGTTGTAAGGTATTAAACATAAAATCATGCATTTAAATATGATAAGTTAACAAGTTTTCATATAGTTTTAAGCAGTACAAGGATAGCATTCCACCTTTCTGGGGGATAGGACCTGTGTTTGCCATTGGTTCGATAGCTTTGGATTATAATCGATAATCTATCGAAACCTCCTGTCCGATTATTTTTGATGATGGATTATGAAAATCCCATAATCGGACACACTATTTATTTTGCATCATCTGGCAGTAAATGGCAAATCAAAGATGGCTTTTGTATGAGCCACTACACATCAAAAAAACAAAGTGGCATGTGCACCCAGCAAATACTCAGATCAGCCTGGGCATCTGCCCAGTCTGATAAGAGTCTGTCTTCGCTACACATTAAAAGAGTAGCTAAGGGGCTAAGCTACCTCAATGCCCAGACTGATCTGATGATTCGCTGGGTGCACATGCCACTTTGTTGGTTTTGTTGTTTCGCTGCTCTTATGTCAATCACTTCCCTGCACCAGGAACTTGGAACTTTTCTTTATGGCAGGTTTTAGGGGAATCAATACAACTTACAACTTTCTGTTCTATACGACGGAATCCGAAATATAGGAAAGGAAGTTTAATTTTTTGTCCATTTTAACCCTTTTCAGACTAGGAATCCATTTTGGGGTAATATGCAAACAATGCAGACCCAGTTCAAATGCTGCAGAATGCGGCATCTGATTAGGGTCTACACTGTTTGCTCTCAGAAACTTCTATGCAAATTACAATGAAATTGAAAACGTTTGCCAAAAAAACCCAACAATTAGAAATGGACTCATCCAAATTATAAGAAAAGACAAGTTCACTACTAAAACAAGACCTGTCACCAGGACAGGATAGCTCGCCTGACAGCGCCTTGCCCATCACCTAAAACACTTTAACGTAAAACTATAACATTTTACTAATGCTGCCAACGCCGACACCGGGGGTAGTACAATAGCTCTTCCTGAACTTCGTTTAGGCGAGCTAAAAAGGGTTCATGACATGTAAATCCGGTGAACTTCAGACTTTATTCAATTTGAAGTTACTCTTCCCTCACCTGTTCATTGCCCTGAGCTTTCCCAGTAGTTTCTTCTAGAGGTCTAATAAATCCTCGTTTTATATGAGTGTAATCTGGTAGCACATAGTCCCTCATCACTGTGTTTTCTGCTCCCTTCTTTCTGTGGGAAATACGATAAATGTTCTAAAATATTGAATATCAAGCCATGGTAAAAATTGCTAAGTTGCCAGCATAGACCCAAATTAGAAGACTTCATAAGCACAGACTGCTTAGAATATACACTGTTTGCAATTCGGCCCTGTGTTTTCAGGAATCAAATCTGACGAAAAGCTTTTTTATGAAGGAAAACACAAGAAGCAATACCTATGCATGTCATACTTTCTGCCAGTTGTAGATTTAACCAAAATAATTTGATCTCAAACTCAATACAATTTACAGTATAGCAGTGCTGGAAACGGCCAGTGGCCCGGTGGCCAAATGCGCCTTTTTTGTCTCAGGCCACCAGAAATCTCCAAAATTTGACCTTTAGTTGCCCAAATTTATCTTTCTGGCAATACTAAATGAATGGGAACTTTAGGTAGCGGATAATTTGGGCCACTGAAAGTTAAGCCTGTTTAGCTTTTGGGCCACCACATTAATCTTGCGAGTTTCCAGCACTGGTATAGAGTTAGAACCTACCTGGCTATTTGCATATCAATATTAAATTGAGTAGACACATAGCTGACATCTTCCTTCAGCTGGTTGATAACATAGGATTCATCCATCACCATCAGCTGTCTAAAGATAATATAAGCCATGACATGACAAAACCAACAGAGTGCATGTGCACCCAGCGAAGACTTAGATCAGCCTGGGCATCTGCCAGTCTGATCAGAGTCCTCACTGTGGACAGCTAAGGATCTAAGCTACCTCAGTGCCCACAGCAAAGACTCTGACCAGACTGGGCAAATGCCCAGGCCGATCTGAGTCTTAGCTGGGCACACATGAAACTGTTTGTTTAGTCAATTATTAGCCTAAATATCTAGACAAGTAGGTCAAGGTCAAAAATGGTGCATGCATTAAGTGCATATAATGTGCTGATGTAAGAACATACCAAGTTTTATTACACTAGCCCTTATACATTTTGCGAAAAAGACCGAAACAAGGTCTAACTAAAATTAGGATTTTTTAGGAATTTTAAGAATGTTTGAAAACCTGTTTCCTAATCAATGCAGTTAACCTCAAAACTTTTATTAAAAAGTTCTTCTCATTTGACTTTTAAGAGCTGACTCCTATTTATAAGAGACACTTAAATTAAAACACCAGAGTTGCTTCCCTGGAAAGTGTACTTAACCTTAAGGAGCTACTTTATCTGAGACTACAATGTTTACTTTAGCACTTCTGGGGCCGTATTCATAAAAGGACTTAAGTGGTTGCTATGCTGTTGCTATGGCTAAATTTCTATGAAGAAGATTCCCTACAACTATGAAATTTGCTCTGGGGGAACAGTCTTACAAAGACTGTTCCTCCAGATCAAATTTCATAGTTGTAGGGAATCTCCTTTAAAGATATTTAGCCTTAGCAACAGCATAGCAATGACTTAAGTGGCTTTATGAGTACGGCCCCTGTTCCAATATTTAAGCTGTGATGCAACAAAACCAACAAAGTGGCATGTGCACCCAGTGAAGACTCAGATGAAACTGTGCATTCCCCCAGTCTGATTAGAGACTGTGATGTGCTCTTAAAGAGTAGCTAAGTGTCTAAGCTAGCTGCATGCTGACAGCGAATACTTTGATCAGACTGGGCAGATGCCCAAGCTGATCTGAATCTTTGCTTGGTGCACATGCCACTTTGTTGGTTTTGTCATGTCAGGGCTCATTTAGACCATCTGTTTTTCATTGTCTTCAAACCTACCTGTATGATATGATTTCCTTTAAGTGATTGGTTAAAAGTTTGCCACCAACATTTACCCTGAAAAATAGCAAAAAAGGAAAAAAAATAAAATAAAACAATAGCCCCTTTAAAACACCAGGAAGCGTTTGCAAACATTCTGACATGAAACTGATTTTGCTGTTGTAAAAAATATATATTCTGAATTTGATTGATAAAGTTTTTCTAAGAAGATAACACAATTAGTGCAGAACTAATCTTGCTTGCAGCCCTATTAATAAACCTATTCTATGCATAGCAAAATGATGTTATAAACATTTTGCTGTTGTGGTGAATACTGTTATCGTGAGGGTTGACTACTGGTACAACAGGATATGCAGGCTGATCTGTCACTATGTGTGTATGCTGCATGAAGTTTATTTCCATGAATTAGTGTTGATGGCAATATTTGCAGTTTTAAAATCATGAGTATCAAATGGGTTTTTTAGACTGGGGAAAAAATCACAAGCATTTCAGAATAGTCTTATTTTTATAAAACTGTGCATCTGTAAAGTTTTGTGTCTAAAAATTTTCAAGAATATTTCCTGGTTAATTCTTTTTTTCTTACTCTGAAATCAGAGAAATGATCAGGTAGCCAAAATGGTTAGCACTCTCAACTTCAGCTCATGTTTGAGTCCTGATGGAGGCAAGATTCTGTCCAAACCTAAATTTCATTTTACTACACATAGCTTTTCATAATCACCCTTCCACAGTCATGATATAACTGAAATACTGTTGAAAGGATGAAGGATGTAAAGCATCTAAGCCATCCATACTCTCCTGTTTACATTATAGAGATCTACATGAACACTCCAGCCAATGCTTAGGATGAGAACAGAATTACATGGTAATATGGTAATTAGTTATGTCATTCAAGGTGTATGATTACACCTCTATAGTTTGGGTACTATGTTAACAAGGGACAGAACTATATCAGAATAGTATCTGCTTCCCTTCTAATGGGTAGACTACTCTTAAAGGAAATCATTTTTTTTTCTACACAGAGCAAATTCTTTCCTTTAAGAGTAGCCCCTTATGACAAGGGAGACAAATATTTCCCTGTCAGAGTGATCTCCCTTGCAGGTTTATCAATAAACATTATGGTGAATAAACATACTTTCAGGGGAAGCAACTCTGCCATTTTTATTTTTGCCTCCCTTCTCAATGGGGGTCAACTCTTAAAGGGAAGAATTTGCTCCTGTAGGAGCAAAGTCTTTCCATTAAGAGTAGACCCATTTTAGGAAGGCTACGTCATCCAAGGAAAGAAACAGGCAGTCAATTCATGAAAACTGTTACCCTTTGTAAAAAGGTTGAAAAACATGAACACATATCCATGCACCTTAATACATAAAAATGTTACCTGATAACTGATTCTGTCAATTTCTGGTTCTTGTAATAGGGTACAATATGTGAGAATGAGTATCCTGTGTCTACCACCACCGTACATAACTTCTTTCCTGGAGAGTCTTTGTTGTGTTTATACTGACTAAGAAAAGATGCTGAAATAACAAACAAAAAGCTTAAGTTGCTGTCAACCATTTAATGCTAACTTTTAAGACAATTTTGACAATGAATCAAATGATTTGAGAACTAGAGTTCCACAAAGGGCTAGGTTGTGATTGTTTTTCTCTATCCACTTTAATGATTCGTACTACTGATATGACTAACTTGAGTCTCTCTGCATTATTAAGCAAAACCAAGTCGACATCATCTTCCTGGCTCATAATGCCATTTGGAACAGTAGGCCTGAAAATCACTTTCCATGTCTTTTCAATACATGCATGAGCATGACTCCACTTCTAACATGCCACTCCTCTTCAATGAAGGTTGCTCAAATGCTGTTATACCTACCAATTCAAGTCTGCAATAATAGGTTTGCCACTTAAAAATTTACCAACTTTTCACTGACTTTCCTCTGACACATTACAGTTTTCAATACCCTTTTATGGATCCAAACTTGATTTTACCCTTTACTTTAACAGTGTCACTTGAAAGTTAGGGGTTATTATAGTATGAGAGAATTTGCTCCCCCAAGGTAGCAAATTCTTTCTTTTCAGAGTAACCTCCAATGAGGAGGAAGATGTGTCTGGACTATCTCTCTAGAAAGGACTAGGTTCAATTTGGGCCATATTTGGCCCCCTCTCAAAATTTATTCAAATATTGTTTTTTTCATTAGTCACCTTGTCAACAATATAAATCTAGAAAATGGAGATGTTACGGCATGTACAAGGAAAGTTACAGCCATTCGTTTGTTCATGCATTTCTGCCCTGCTTTTTAGCAAAGTTTAGGGGGTAGGGATACATTTTGCCTTATATAACAAGGAAAGGAATTTAAATGTAAATGATAAGTATTAGATCACATACTGTATGTAATTTTAATACTAAATCTCTTTCACAGTTACTGGTCTGCATTTTATCACTTGCATGAAGGGCGATAACTCTTGATAGATCACTGAAATTGTCGGATTACAGGAAGGCTATATCAAACAGTTTTTTCGATCGAAAATTAACGTTTTAGGGGCGTGCCACAATTGCAGTATTTTGTCTTTCAATGGAATTTAGATAAACCTTTCATTTCAAGATCAATTCATGTGCAGCAGTCACTTTTCACTGAATAGTACATATTAGTCTAAAAGAAAACGGAAGACTGAAAAAATATTCAAAAAAATATGGGGGGTATGGATAAAATTTCCATTATTCTTGAGAGTTGATCAGTTGAAAATAGTAGGAAATGGTTATACAACAACAAGGATATAAAGAAAATAAACATATTTTGCATTCGAAGGAAAAAATATTTCTAAGAAAGAAAAAGGGGGATAACTTATGTTTTACATTGAAACTGCATAGTAGTTAATGGTAATGAACACATATCTTTTTATAACTGCTGACTTAGTTTTGCAAACATCGGCCACATTTTTATGAGCTTCCTTTTATAAACGTTGTTATATAAACACAATAAAAAATAATTATTTTACCCTACCCGTTTCCATGGCAACGATTTTCAAAGAAATAGATGAAGCGAAACAAGAAATAAGATATCTTTCATACATGTGTTATACTTGTTTTAATCGTGTGGTTCATTATTTTCGCACAATTTTTAAGTTAGTAGTATGCCAACCAAATATGTAATATAAACTCTTAATTGAAGCTAATCAGCAGAATGATTTAGTCGTGTATTTCATGTATGAGAGTGGGTGGGGTAACTAAGACACCGAGTTATTCATACCGTAATACCGGTAACTGGTTAATTCACAATCTTTGTCATATTATATAAACAGCCGTAGATATTGGAAACAAAGGGCAATGACTCTTTTGATTGAATTATGCATTGCTCATACTTTTCCATAGCTTAGCTGTTACTATGGTTCTATTATCAACTACGGCAGACTTTCCTCACAAAGGATCAGTTTTAGATCTTTTTGGTTTCAACATATTTTTTTCGAAAAAAAAATATGTTCAACATATATTGTGATAAATTTATATAAGGATACGAAAGGAAGCAAAATGCTCATATAGTTCTTTTCCTTAAATCTTCTTTTTGACGCTGAGTGCAGTCCAGAAATGCATTGTCGCCATAACACTCATGATTGTAGGCCTATAGCTCAGAGCAATGTTCTATCCATCGACTGAGAGTCTATCATTCTTTTGTTAGACATGTCCCAGACTTGTTCTGGATAGTTAGGATCTACCCTGAAAAACAGGCGTAATCCCTTCTTTTCTCAGTTTTGATGTTACTTGGTTTAATTTATGAAATGGGAGCAACTCTAACGTGCAATTTAAGGGACGAGTCCTTTTTATCAGGTGTGCGTGTGCGGGGGGGGGGGGGGGGGGGGGGGGGTCCGGCTACATTTTCATATGGTTCACCCAAATTTTCTGATCCCCCCCCCCCAATTTTCTGATCCCCCCCCCCCCCCCCGCAAGTCTCACTAAAATTTACCTATTCTTTCCAACCCCCACCCCACCGCCCACCCCCCGTCCCCAGATAGGTGACCAAAAATTTTATGACCCCATCCCCCAATCCCAGCTACACTTCACACACACACGCACACACACACGCACGCACATCTCCCATCACCAACACCAATAACAATTAATTGATATATGAATTCAAATATCGTACTACTACTATTACTATTTCAATTTTTCTAATGACGTTCCCCAAGTGGCTCAGCGGTAGTACAAGTACCGTCTTTCGGTCCCGTCTTTTATGCGCTGTCCCGACTGCAACATTGCAGTTGCATGTATCCTTCCCAATCTGGAGTTGTTTCTGACAGTAGGTCAAGCGTCGTCATGAATGAAGAAGCGAAAAACTATGTTTTGCATCATATGTCCTGGTATTGCTTACCAAAAAAGGTAAAGCGGTCTGTTTTGGTTGTTTTATTTAGTAATATATCTTGGCGATCCGTAGATTGTCTACCTTCACTGTCAAAAGAGTTCCGGCTGCACGCGCGTCCTTGCAAGACAACAGTTGTCAATGACGTTATTTCATATAGAAAAGTTTAAAATTAGGTGTCAGTGCAGGCAAGTGCACAGCTGAATTTTTCACACATTGTTGGCGCTGTTAAAATGCATCATTATGCAAAAAGTCAGCTGTGCACTTGCCTGCGCTCAGGTAGTTTTTGGCCCAAATGCAAGCAGAAAATGGTCGAAACTGCCAAAATCGGCTGAGGATAGGTACATTTAGAGGCTCAGAAGAAGTAAAGTATCATTAGAATATGGATTATTGTAATCAGAACTGATGGATAAAGGTTTAAACTCATACATGACATGAAAGGAAGTTTAAGAAGTGCAATTTTGAAAATTCATAAATGAGGGGGCCAAATATGGCCCAAATCATACCTAGTCCTTTATACATCCTTTTGCCTTGAACAGAATTAGTATATTTTCTGAAGACTGCCACACTATGATAGCCACTAATTTTAAAATTCCCTGACTTTTCCCTGACCAAGAAGAAAATTCATTTTCCATATGTTTTTCCCTGACCATGGCAACCCTGTGATCATACACTGCCCTTCTGCCCCAATACATACTTACGATTTGTTCTGAACACTGATTTGAACTGATATTCTTCAAACAGTATCTCATTTATAGCCTCCTGTATTGATGTGAAGTTGAAGTAAGGCTCAGTCAGAACTATACTGGTCTCATTAAAATCTACCTAAATACAGAAACCAAAGTAAATATGATTTAATCTTATGTATATGGCTACACTATCATGGTTTTTAGAACAGCATTTATAGCGTCCCCGATAGGCAAATCCAGTCTCCAATGGCAGCTGCTCTTCAAGAAAAAGATTGCCTTTCTCTGAGCACAAATTCTTTCCTCTGAGAGTAGCCTCCTGTCAGAAGGAACATAAATGAGCCGCGACACGACAAAACAAACAATGTGGTTGTGCAACCCGTGCAGACTCAGATCAGCCTGGGCATCCACCCAGTCTGATCAGAGTCTTTGCTAAGCGCTTAAAGGGTGGCCAAGGGACTAAGCTACCTTCACGCGGACAGCGAAGACTCTGATCAGACTGGGCGGATGCCCAGGCTGATCTGAGTCTGCGCTGGACATACAACCACATTGTTGGTTTTCTCGTGTCGCGGCTCAAATACTTCTAAAAATCATTAAAATGTCATCAGCATGTGAGTACTGCAAAAAGGGCAGAAGTACCTTACATCCTGCAAATAGGGAAGACTCTGATCAGTATTTGCATTCATGCAGTCTGATTCGAGTCTTCCCTCTCAACATAAACAATCACTGGAGCTCCAGAAAATTTCTTTTGCCTCTTTCTTTATTCAATGAAAGAAGGACCCTGATCACACTATACATATGCCCTGGCCGATCTGAGTCTTTTTCATTCATATGCCATAAATCTCTCATTTTTATCCAAGCTTCAAATATGCCAACAATTTCATGCAAACATTAAGACTTTTCTCACCAAAACCAGTTTTACTGAGTGAGTGTTTACAGCATATGAGCCACTGCACGACAAATCCACCAAAGTGGCATATGCGCCCAGCGAAGACTCAGATCAGCCTGGGCATCCGCCCAGTCTGATCAGAGTCTACACTGTGCACTTAAAGGGAAGCTAAGGGTCCAGGCTAGCTTCATGCTGATAGTTAAAACTCTGATCAGAGTGATATCCAGGCTAATCTGAGTCTTCACTGGGTGCACATGCCACTTTGTCATGTTGTGGCTCATATGTTTTATGTGAAGAATAAGAACTATTCCAGAATTCTGAGGGAAGATCCTCTGGAAGCAAGGAACACATCAAAGAAACAAAAATAGCAGATCCCACCTTACCTGCAAAGGGTGATGCAATGCAAAAAGTCTAGGTTAATGGGTACATCTCAAGGCAGAGCATAATATTTAAACTAAAAGGTTTTCTCCCTTTCAAAAGCAGACTTCTGGTCTTTATTCCACTCTCATAGGGAACCAATTCTTTTCTTTAAAAGTTGCCCCTTATTAGAAAGGAGATGACTAGTTCCAAGTCAGAGTGACCTCCCTTGGTGTATCCATTTATTCACCGTAATTACTGGTCTTACCTTAAGGACATCCTTGCCAAACATATAGTCCCATACTTGCTTCTCTATCTCCCAGTTCACCAGGTAACCCTAAAATATCAAATAATCTGTAGACTGGAACCTACAATAAAAATTCTAAGCACTGGGACAGATAGATCCCAGTAAACAGTGCAGATCCTGACCAGGAGCAGTCTTGTTACGACTTGGCAGTGGAAGTAAACCAGCAACAAGCCTGGGTCTGCACTGTTTGTCATTCCACCTACATCTTTTAGATGCATTACTGCATTTTAAAACCATAATGTTCAATTTTAAGGACACATACAAAATGCTCCCCAAGGAGCAAATTCTTTCTTTTAACAGTAGACTCTATCCTGAAAGAGTTTTGATGCCAAGGGAAGCAAACCTGAAGTGTCAAAAGTTGTTATATTACTCTTGGCAGAACAAAAGTGAAGTGCATGCTAATGCCATAAAAATATATTGTGCCTCCTCATTAGAACTGCCTTATCAAGGCAGTGATTAAAGCATAATTTATTGTTAGGGCAGGGCTCAGCCTAGAGGGCGATTTGGGAGAAATAGTCTCCCTGACCTGGCTGACTTCTCCCTATTTTGAGCTGAGGGAGAAGTGACAATGAACAGAACATATAAGGAAATCCAAAATTTGGACCAAAACTTCTCCCTAAAGTACAGAAAATGTTGCAGGACTTCTCCCTGTCTGAGAGCTCTAGGCTGACCCCTGATAGGGTGAGAGATATGAAAATTTATCCGCAAAAGTTAACCTTATATGAGCCGCGACACAAGAAAACCAACAAAGTGGTTGTGCGCCCAGAGCAGACTCAGATCAGCCTAGGCATCTGCCCAGTCTGATCAGAGTCTTCCCTGTACGTATGGAGGTAGCTTAGGCCATCAGCTACCCTTTAAGTGCACTGCCAAGACTCTTATCACACTGTACGGATGCCCAGGCTGGTCTGAATCCGCGCTGGGCGCACAACCACTTTGTTGGTTTTCTTGTGTCGCGACTCATATGACCACTGTCACTTACCTTTTGAAAGGGTAAAAGATAATATAAACCTGACAAATCTTTACATTCGTCAATCTGATCACCAACAAAAATTCTTGTTCTCACATTCTTGGCTTTTGTGACACAATTAGGAACAATTCTGCAAAAGATTGAAGTACACGTAATTTCTCAATATAATGTTTGTTTTCCAAATAATGGCAGAAATCTGTATACTACTACACACAGGGCAATGACTTCTCATGTCATCATGCATCACTTAAATACATACTGAAATGCAATCCTGAAATTAGACAACCAATAAGTTACGGCAACACAATGGTTAGATTTCATTCTCCAGTGTAAATATGGATTGTAGAACTTGAATATGCATGTACATGTACATTAAAAATTCTGAAAATTGGAACATGTCAAATAACTACTGTAACTGACCTAAATTTGAACAATTTGGTTGTACAGGTACAAAAGGTACAAATTTTATTTATAGTCTGACATATTATAACAGTGAAAACGCAGTAATGCATCCAAAAGGTGCAAATGGGATGGCAAACAGTATAGATCCTGATCAGACTGTTTCTTCAGGACCAGTCTGATCTAGATCTGCACTGTTTGCTCAGATCTATATGTCCAAATATTTTTATTTTCTGAAGTTATAAGATTAGACTGAATAGACAGAAGAGCAAGCATAGGACAACAAGCCGGGAACAAGTAGGTGACCCCCATCGAAATGACCAACCCCCTACCCAGATATTGGAGATTTATTCATTGACCCTAATGGGGTCAAAAAACTATTAGACCGTCTTAACCCCCATAAATCTACAGGTCCAGATGACCTAAGTGCATGTGTGTTAACAGAGTGCAGTGCTGGTCCTTGCCTGCATTTTCAACCAGTCCTTGGTCCAGTCTAGAGTACCAGATGACCGGCTGCAAGCTAATGTGGCTCCCATTTACAAGAAGGGAGAAAAGTATGACCCTTATTTTTTTGTGATAACTTATGTGCCACACCACAAACCTGCCATCATGGTCATAGTTTGACTGAGCGCAATATAGATAGGAAGAAAGCATATTAAACGAGCTGAGCGTGATCAATGAGAAGCATAAGGAGAGCATTTTAAGACCATTAGGCAAGTTTGCAGTAGGATAATGCGGGCCAGAGGATTCCTGAACAGGGCCAAGGAGGACAGCCTGCCCCTTTAAAAAGAGGTTTAAGAGACTTCAGAAAGTGTGTGTGTGTGGGGGGGGGGGGGGGGGGGGGTGCATTGTCAGACAGATGAAGGTGACAGAGAAGCCTATCTGCCTATCTTACAGAGAATGCATATCCGCCTATCTTGTATTTTGTTGTAGGCTCTACTAATATGTGGGGGATGGGGACTTCCTATGTAAGCTTCTCCAAAGACAGAGCTAAAAACTCTAAGGTCCACCATCTAGGTCCTATCGAAAATATGTTGCAATTAACAGTTTTTTCGCGTGTTTTGTCATGTTCTCTTGTGAAATGGAGGTAAAATTACATTTTTCTTGATAGATATAATGGTAATCAGGCCTCATACTGACAAAGCTTTCCCAAGCCTGAAATGCCTGCTTTCGCAGCCTAAAATAGCCCTTTTTAAGCAGAAAAAACACTGAAAACTTATAAATCAAAGCCTGAAATCGAGTAAAATTCAAGAAATGAAAGCCTGAAATCCTGCAAAAGCCTGAAAAGTATGAGGCCTGGGTAATGTGTACTAATTAACAGTTGAAAATAAAAACCTAGGTACTGCGTCTGTAGAATAACCAATTTTAGCGCTCCCAGCACCATTGTCCAGCACCACGACCACCATTTTTTCTCTGCGTCTTCGAGATGCTTATTGAAATTTCGTTTCGGAATTCAAGTATTCATACGATTCAGATTCATTATCTGTTTACCGGCTGCAATTAATCTGACCTTCATTTCAGGTGATGCCAGGAGCCAGTTTACTTTCACTTTTATGCTGCTGTACAGAGTTCTTCAAAACGACAGAATAAAGTTGTACCGAAGTTTTATATAGAGAACAACACATGCGCTTTAATCATCTTTAGCACCTCCAAGCCTGGCACAGGCTGATAGGTCAAAATGAGAGCATTATGCAGGGTTAAGATGAAGGTGAATGAACTGGCCTTTTTGCTAACAACTTTCTCCAAGGGAGACAATCCAAAGTGACTGTCATTGTTGCTAATGAACACAATTGATTTTTGACATGTGCTTTTGTTATAGGTAAATACTAGTCACATTGAAGTGCAAAGCTTTTATTTGCCTTGTATCAAAGTTTCACTTTTTATCTATTCGAAATAAATTGATCCACCTGGACACAACCGAAAGGTGCCATGTTTACCCAAACTTATTGGACATCTCATTATTTCTACAAGGGACTGTTCCGTCTTCAGCTTTGGACAAGACTTTTTGTGTGATCAAGGGGTGTTTTATATTATAGTTGGCAACAGTGTTGCTCAAGACCAGACTGCTAATTAGGGAGTGTTCTGGTCAGGATCAGTGTCTTTTTCTAGGATGTCAAAATATTTAGGGTCTCAAAATACAGTGTATTGTTTGCACAAGTTTTTATTGCTCATAATTTAAAGTGCTAAGAGGATATAAAACTGGAATTACTATCAGGTGGCTGTTTGCCTTTTCTATGACATTGAACACTCTTTGAGTGAAAAAAATGTGAAGTGAAAAAAAAATGAAATAAAATCTAGGGTTAACAGTTAATGGCGTTTCTAAAAAAGCTGGTTTAAAACCTGGATTACAGGTCAAGATATTCTAGGGATATTGCTGAGATACAGATGCATGTATACTGGAGGGAATTTTCTGAGTAAAGGAAATGCTAGATAAGTGAAATTGATAAATGACAATAAAAAGCTTATAGCCATAAACATGCTAAAATGGTGAGTGTTGAAAAGTTGCAATTACCGATACCTATAGACTCACCCCTTCCAAGTTTGGCACGCGTTACTGGAAGGAAGAAACCAAAAGCTACTTTGCCTATTCCCCCACCTGTGAAGTCAGTGGAGATACCTTGGAGGGGACATGGAGGTAGACCGCCCACTTTCAGCAGTGTGGAGTTTGACAGGCAACTTGATAAAATAGCAGTGTGGTTGGAAGATTGGAGTCATGAACAGGTATAATAACTACCGTAAAAAATTTAAGTATTGGGACAGATAGGTCTGAGCAAACAGTGCAGACCCAAATCAGACTGCTCCTGTAGGAGCAGTCTGATCAGGGTCTACACTGTTTGTCATTTTATCTGCAGCTTTTGGAGGCAGTTCTGCATTGTTAAACCAAACTGTTCCATTCTAGGAACAAGTACAGTGATTAATCTAGCTGTCCCAATTTTTAGAATTTTTATACCAGTAACAATAGCCAGAAATGCAATTAGTGGCAAAGATCTTCCTTAATATTGGGAGTAAATTTTTTTAGCAGGGTGGTATTTTTATAATTTTGTATGACATATAACATGAAACAAAATATTTTAAACTTGCACCCTCGTTAACATCCGTTAGCTGCATGGAATTGATACTGAAAGCACCAAAAGTGAAAATAACTGAATTTGTGAACTGTGTAGATCCTAATGGGGCAGCACATTATGAGCCATCTCATCTGGATCTACACTGTTGGCTCTCTAGTGTTTGAATTCTCAATATGATATAGTTTAGATGAAACATTTTAGAAATTTTGCTGAAATAAATTTTACTGTCTACCTTTTTGGCATTTAAGGGTAGTAAAGTAAACAAGTAAAGAATGATTTGAAGATTTCACTTAACCAGTCCTAACTCTTCTTTAATAAAAGTATGTGTGTGTATTGGGTGGGTGTGGGTGTGGTTTTGGGAGGGGGGTGCAGGTCTTCCTTTATTTGTGATAAGGAGCCTAAGATCTGTCAACTGATCAGACAGTGTTGTTGAGGTTTTTAAGTATATAAGTAGCAGTTCATTTCATCTCATTTAAATTCTATGTAACAATTTTAATCCCTGTCCTAAGCAGTTTATCACAAGTTTAAGTTTTATCTAAGCTTCTTAAGCAGAATAGTATACATTTTATTTACACTACAGATTGGCCTTTAATTCTAATCACTTTTAGATGTTTAGCATGTATTTTCTTAGACATTTAACTGGCTAAATAATCAAAGTGGCTACACTACCACAATTATCCAGAATATTGGGAAACCTCACATATTTATTGAAGAATCTTAAAATTTGAATATGTCAAATTTTTGTTTGAGGTTGTAGTAAAAACATGGAAGTTGAAGCAAACATTGTTGACCCAGACCAGACTGCTCCTTAGGAGCAGTCTGATCTGGGTCGACACTGTTTGCCTGTTACTGCTGTCTCAATATTTGAGAACGGTGAATTGAATCTAGTTGGTTTGTTTCCCTTCTTAATCGTAGTGCTGTGACCTATTACACATAAACGTTAATCTTTGTTTAATTTCTTATTAAATTTTTTAGCTTAAACTTGGGAAAAGATACTATATACCATTTGAAATACGGAAAGAGATGCCATTCAGCTTTTCAGACATGTGAAAAGGATGCTGTTTTCTTCACAAACTTGAGGAAATATGGCATAAAGCATTTCAAACATGAGAAATGTTGCCTGAGAAATGTTGCCATATATCTCCTCAAACAAGAGAAAAGATACTGCATAGACTTTCATTTTCAAACTTTCTGACAGATTTCATTATGATTGTTGCTCTTCTTCTCTATGTGCTTTAACAATCTGTGATCCTAAAGAGTCTTCATATATACTAAAAATAAAACTGACCAGTCAACCCAGTCGTGCAAGCTGATTTGAGTCGGCAGTTCACATGTGTTAAGACACCTTTTCTCATGGCAGGATGATTTCATTTTTTTTTTCTTTACTATAAGTAAGAAGAAAAGGTTTACAATATTTTATTCAATGTACTGTACATATATGTGCATACATATAGCAATCTTTTTATAACATGCAAACATACAGTATGAAAACGATACAGAAGTAAGTCGTTGACTTATTTAGAATCTGTCTCCCAAACCATAAATTTGAATGGCGTTGCATGAAAGGGGAGCTCAAGATATGTGCACATAGGAAACACCTAAAGCAGCCTCCACATCCGAACAGGCCGGCTAGAGTCCCTACCTAAGATGAAAATTTGACAAACTGTACTAGAACTGTACAATTTTAATTTGATTGAGATTTGTTTTAATTTATCATTTACATGAAAAATGATTTGTATGGCATACAGTGTATATAAGCAATACCATTTTTACCCTAACTGTTCAGACACTCCAGCCATTTCTATTTTGGACATTTCAGTCTTCAATTCTGGACAAATCCATATGTTCTAGTAACTGAGGGATGTTTAGCAAAAATTGTTTACAAAAGTGCCTACCTGATCAGACAGAGGAACAGTCTGGTCAGGGTCTGCACTATCTGCTCAGTCAGGCTGTATCAATATTTAACGGTAAAATACAATATTTCTGTTCAATATCATTTTGATTATTATTGATCATTGGTCAATGTTTGTTGTTATATCTAAATCTAATGTATAATATCTAAGATAACAATCTGTCAAGATTATGTCTGCAAATTCTTGATAGAATAATCTAGACACAGGCACAAACAATAATCAGAGCTCCAAATAAGCAAAATTTCGGAGACTTTACTGACAGTATTTTCTAGGTGGGGGCTCAGGATATTGGGAATCTTGAAAGTTTCCATCCTGGGCTGCTCCAAAAGACCCTCTTTTTTGATCTGGGCTTCTCTAAAGGATTCCTTTTTTTAAAAGAAAAAAGAAAAAGAAAAAAAGTGAACAGATAAATTTCTTTATTTCTAGTTAAAAAATCCTGTTGTATTTTTTTAAGTACGTTAAGTTGCAGCTCTGAAAGCTCCCTTTTTCAGTGTGGGACTGCTCCATAAGACCCATTTTTAAGCCCTCCACAGCATATAAAACCACTTTCATATATGAGATATGAGTAACCCCCAACCCTGGCTCTTGTGTAAAAGTAAGCTATGTTTCTGTTAAAACTTGGATGATACAATAAGGGCCTTCAAGTTTAAATGTGAACAGGGATTTTGGACGGAGTAACGAAGTCATACACAGTCCCTACAGAGAGAATTAAAGCACCCAGTTAATTAATCTTTCATTAAATCTCATTCAATAGATCCTTAAGGAAATGATTTAGAATGCTAAATAAATGTATTTAAATAACATAATGAAGGTCAGAGATTAAATCTTAAATTGAAAGAGAATAATAGGTTAACAGTAGTAATATTACAAGTTAAGTAATACGAGCTTGTATTGTAACTTGTAGGGTGAAAGTGAAATACCATACATGTAGTTCTTTTAATGAATGCCCCCTCTCTAATAAATGCCCTCACTCATTTTTTTTTGTACAAAAATGGTCAAATTCCATGAAGATTGGCTTCTTTAGACCCAAATTTTGTCTCAAGAATTATCAACTTTACTCAACTATACTCAACAAAGAAGTTAAGAGCTACTTAATAGGAATTCCCATATTTGTTACATTTGGTCAAGTTTTTGCACAAAGCTGTTGAAGATATTAAATTATTGTTATGTATCTCTGAAAGAGGGACCATCAGTTGACTGTTTTTCATCATTGTGCAAGAAAGTTGTTTTAAGATATTTCAATTTGAAATTTGCATAAAGTATTAATTTTTCTCCCCAAAATTAGAAATTGACTTGTGGGAACATATATTGATGTCCTGACTTTATGTGTTTGATAACAGCAGGAAATGTTAAGGTTCTGATAAAAATACTCACATTTTCCTGTTATCAGACTTGTGAATTGCGATGCCTCTGAGATGTCTGTGAAGAAGAAATATTGAAATAAATTCTATGAGTCAGACCATGAGAAAAGATACTGTATGGTATGTGCAAACGGCAAAGACTCAGACTTGACTGCACATCTGGGCCCAATTTTTCAAAACTAATGACTACACCTGTTAACTACACCCGAAAATTACAAATGTACCGTACACAAATTCTATATCATATTTTGCAGAGAACATGAGAGGAACTTTTGCCATGCAAAAGTTCCTCACATTTTTTGGCCCCCCCCCCCCCCCCCCACACACACACACACAGAGCGCTCTGTATGAGCAAAGTGGAACCCCACTACCCACCCACATATCTGGAGCTCTATACAGGCAAAGTGGTGGGAATGTTCAGTTTCCATGTCATTTAATATTTGTTTTTGAGAACACTTTTTATCAGTGAGCATTTTGTGAAGTTCAAGTATTTAAAACTGATTTCAAGTACTTCTCCACATTAACATGTTATGTTGTATATTTTGTACAAATTTATTGGCATTTTGTTACTAAATTTGCAAAAAACAAATAGTGCAAAAAACAAAATAGAGAGGTTTTCAAGTGGAACTCTTTGGTGTAAGCAGACACCATGTCTGTATTTAATTGTCGGTATCTTCATACATTATTTGGTGTAATAAGCTCACATGCTGTAATAAGCTTACTGTAGGGGTATTTTACTTATCCTTGTGCATTTTAAATTGCGTAAGGGTACTGCTGTGTGCTTTTGGTAGAGCCTTTGCTACAGATTGTTGTCAGTTTAAGGGTGGAATAATAGAACGTAACTTTTTTTCATAAACATGTCTCAGACTGCCCAGGTGACATATGGGAACTTGCCCTGAGCAAATTGGTAAATACTGCTGAAGACATATATAAACAGCATGTTCTGCCTTTCTTTATTTAATACAGGTTTGCTGGTGTTAGGTAATTTGTCAACGACAGTACTACTAAGATTGTCAGTGATTGAAGTATGACAGTATTTACAGATAAGCCTATATTTGCTTTTATTGATCTAACACCCTTATAACCCTTTTTAGATGGAAAAAACATTTTGGAGACATATGCAAATGGTGCAGACCCGTTTAGACCTGGCAGAACACGGCATCTGATCAGGGTCTACACTGTTTGCTTACAGGAATTTCTATGCAAAATACAATAAAAGTGATAAAATTTGCCAGCAAACCCTAAAACTCGAAATGAACTCATTTAAATAAGGATAGACATTCAGTCCACTAATCAAAAAAGGGTTAATGGGACTTGGTGTGACACTGAGTCAGTGTAGTAATGTGGTATTCTTTTGAAATGTAAAATTTGGTTTAGTACTGCGTCCAGATTAATGCTGTACGTAACTCAACTTAAGAGCTGCTGTCTTAAAAGTAAGTCAGATTTAAAAATCTTTGGAGAGTCAGTATTCAGAAGAGCAAAGTCAAATCAGGTAAATCTCACTTCATGAGATGTGATATAATGAGTTGTCTTAATAATATTGTGTTATTTTCAGAGATGTATGATTATTGAAGGGATTCTTCGTCGTAGTAACTACAACCAGTTTCAGTTCTTGTCCACATCACTACAGCCCATGCTACACCGTGACTTTATGTACACAGCTCAGAGCCAGTTTCCTGCGATAGAGTTTGTTCCTGTCAGCACACACACTAGCAGGAAACTAAAGGTACTGTCTTCAATGGCATGGAACAAGAATTTCACACTGAACATATTTCAGGCCAAAATTGCAGAAATCTATTTTTTACTTCATAAAGAAGATGATTTAATGGGCCCAGAAAGTCAGTGAAAGTAAGCAAATTTTGTGCTTATTCAAGAATGAATTATTTATCTTGTGACTAGAACTTCTTTGGTGGTCTCCATGACTGCCATTTTAAAGTTTTAACCCATTGCATTCTGGGTATTTTTGTCGTCTGCTGAACTTGTCGTCTGCATAAAAAATCAAGAATATTTGGACAATATTGGTCAAACTAACTCTCGTAGAAATGAGGTCTAGGCAGCAAACAGTTTGGATCTCAGATCAGGCCCCACATTTGTGGGGCCTGATCTGGATCCAAAATGTTTGCCCAGATACCCCTAAAGGGGTATACTGAATGGAAAGGGTTAACTTGGCATCAAGATTTTTAGCTTGCCGGGACAAACCAGGAAGAGCTATTACACTACCCCTGGTGTTGGTGTCGGTGTTGGCGTTGACATCGGTGTCCACATTTACATTAAAGTTTTTTTTAGAGCTCATATATTCCAAACCATATGATGGATTTGGTTCATACTTGGTATGATGATAAAGGTCAAAAGTTATCCACCTACATGATCTTAAGGCAAACGTTACAGACTTTGAAATTTTACATTAAAGTTTTTCGTTAAAATTTTTAAAAGCTGATATTGTCCAAATCAAATGATGGATATGGTTTGTATTTTGCATGATGACAAATACAGGTCCAAAGTTTAATTGAGCATACCCTGCTCATGCCCATGATCTTAAGGTCATGGTCACAGACTTTGAAATTTCATGTTTAAGTTTTGTTGGAGCTTATATTTTCAAAACTAAATGATTGATTCTGTTTGGATATAGGTCCAGAGTTTTATTCACCTGTACCCCACACATGCCTGTAGCCAAAATATCAAGGTTACAGACAAAGCATAAGTTTTATATTAAAGCTTTTGAATCTCACATTTCAAAACCACATGATGGATTTGGTTCATATTTAGTTTGATGACAGATGTGGGTCCAAAGTTTAATTCAGCAGCACCCCATCCCCTCCGACCCCACCCCCAATAGGCTTCATGGGGCATATAGGTCTTATGTTCAAGGTCTAGGTGAGCTATGGTATCTAATGACATCTGTTGTTTTATTTATTTCTGCTTTGTGACAATGCACAAACAGGCAAGACTCGGCATTCCATGGTATTAATCTGGTTTGTTGCAGCAGAAATTAATCATCTCTTGTTAGGACAGTTAACATTCACATATTTAACCCTATTGCACTCAGAACGGCCAAAACTCTATGGAGTTTTGACCGTTTTGAGTGCAATAGGTTTAAATGTTTCTGTTTATGGTAGGAGAAATTGATCATTGCTTTTCAGGATGACTACCACTGTATTTTTTCTCGGGGTCACATGCAGAGTATTCCTACACGCACTTGCCCGAACATTTGTGGAGGTGTTCTTGGGGATGGATGCAGGTTCTGTCCCTGCACATGCTGCCGCATACATCCGGACGGAGACCGAACATGACCCCTGAGCCGGGCAATATCACCAAGACTTGCCTAAAGTCACAAAACCAATATAGCAGTCACATTTTCGATTTATTGTGCCTATATACATGTACAGACATTTGTGACTTTTAGAACAAGATAAGACATATAATAAATGCATAAAACAGAGTTTTTGATATTTTGGCCTAAGTTCGCGTATGCAATTTAATTGCTTTTGTTTGTTGCAGGAGAAATTGATCATCACTCGGCAGGACGATTACCACCGTATTACTAGTGCTCACTACCAAGATGAAGATGATCTTAAAGAACAGATACGTCAAAGGCAGCTGATCAGATTCCCAGATATTACTGTCCAAGACAGGTCTGTATATCTGGGAGTTCAGCTGGGCCCAGTTTTTCTTCAAAGCATCATTAGCCTAATGAGCTTGTGAAGAGGTCAGCTGTTAAGGGTTTTATGACTTTATAACCAAATACAATGATATTTTTTGTTGAAAAAATGTGAACAGCTTTTGCACTGCAAAAGCATCTCAGATTTTTTTCCACAAAAAATGTCGCCATATTTGAGATATTAACATTTGAAATTTTAAAGGAATGTTAACTGACAATGTCGTTAGTTTTGAACAACTGGGCCCTGAAGTATATACAATGATCATAACCTTCCTATGCTATATCTGTTCGAGTTCTCATAACTGACCAGAAATCATAAAATACTTACTTACTTGAGTAAATAAAAGAAAATTTAGGTAAAAATTGTCATAGATGTGTACTTTCAACTCAACATTCTAATGCTTATTTAGTGCTATTTGACTGGTCAAGAGCAAACAGAAAACACTTTCATACATGGGAACATCCCCTGGAACTACTGAGGACTCTCTTCTTTGCAATGATTTCTAAGGTATACTTTGTAACAGAGACGATATTCAGATGCAGATGACTGAGTTGGATTATAAGAAATGAAATTTATTTATGTGGATTTTTGAAGATGTGTAAATGCTGGTGAATCCCTCCCAAACTTAATATGAAGTTCTTCAGGCTTCATTCAGATTGTGGGTGATTCTCCAGTGTTAAAACATCAAAGTAATCCACAAAAATAAAATTCATTCCTATACTGAAAGAATATTTTAGGTTTCTGTAAATTATAACCATGATTACATATATTTGGAAAATTGAACTTGCTTATTACTTCTGGCAAGCAAATGGTTTAATTGAGCCGCAACATGAGAAAACCAACAATGTGGTTGTGCGCCCAGCGCAGACTCAGATCAGCCTGGAGTCTTTGCTGTCAGCATGAAGGTAGCTAGGACCCTTATCTACCCTTTAGCGCTTAGCAAAGAGTCTGATCAACCTGGGTGGGTGCCTAGGCTGATCTGAGTCTGCGCTGGGCACACTACCACATTGTTGGTTTTGTCGTGTCGCGGCTTAGTTCTTGCTTACCCATCAAAGTTTTTCTTCTTTCAGCTCACCTCATAGAGAAGTCACCGATCCCAGTATTATAAAAGTGCCAATACCTCGTAAGAAAGTCCGTAGAATTCAACACCAAACTCATAATAAAGTCAGTCTAGACCGGTGGATGGGTGATGGTTCAAACCCGGTCTTTGCTAGTCTTCCTCATCTCAGGTGAGTTTGACGACTAAAAAATGCCAAAATTTGGGATTGAAGTCATGGCCCCAGCTGTTCAAAGCATGGTTAGTGAACAAAGTCAGTAGTGAAGGATTTGTTAAGTTGTTTACTGTGATGTGCCTAAATTTTGGGACATCTAAAATTATTAATTTTCCATTTGGGACAAATGGAAAATTAATTATTTGAGGTGTCCCAGTATTTAAGCACATTAAGGTAGTTCCCATAAAATCAAGTATGCTCTTTTTATTATACCCCGCCACACGTTAGTGGCGGGGTATTATGTTTCACGTTAGTGGCGGGGTATTATGTTTTCACGTTGGCCGTCCGTGTGTCTGTCCGTCCGTAGTACGTACGTCCGTCTGTCCGTCCGCACTTTGTTTCCGTTCGATAACTTAAGTATTTATCAACAGATTTCCTTCAAATTTTGCATATGCATTTGTACCAAGAATGTTTCGCTTGGGATTGTTTATGGGCAAATTTTGTTAATTTCTGACAGAGTTATGGCACTTGTCAATGTACGAAAAATGGTTTTTGGCCTCTAGTTCCTTTACTACTTGGAGTATCATGATGAAACTTCACAAACATGATCGAAGTAACAAAAGCTTTATATGAGCACAGAAATTTTATCATCAGGGGTTATCTGCCCCTGCCCTGGGACTATATACATGTATTAAATGATGAAAAATTCCATATAAAATCAGAGTTTGAAGCAATTTTTCTAAAACTTTGCATATGCATTTGTATCAAGAATGTCTCGCTTGGGATTGTTAATGGGCAAATTTTGTTAATTTCTGACAGAGTTATGGCACTTGTCAATGTACGAAAAATGGTTTTTGGCCTCTAGTTCCTTTACTACTTGGAGTATCATGATGAAACTTCACAAACATGATCGAAGTAATAAAAGCTTTATATGAGCACAGAAATTTTATCATCAGGGGTTATCTGCCCCTGCCCTGGGACTATATACATGTATGAAATTATGAAAAATTCCATATAAAATCAGAGTTTGAAGCAATTTTTCTGAAACTTTAAGCAATTTTTCTGAAACTTTTAGCAAATGATCAGAGTGATGAAAGCTTCCAGTTATGCTCAAATTTACCCCATAGGAGTTATTTCCCCCTGCCCCCTGGCTATATACATGCATAAATCTGGAAAAATGGGTGTGTGAAAAAGGTTTGCAGTGGCGGGGTATCACGCAGTCGTTTGCGGTGCTTTTATTTTTCCTGAAAAACTAGTAGGAGCTTTTGTGCTCTTGTTTTAGCAAAAAATAGCATTGTTTTTTACATATAATATGTTTGAAAATTTAACATCTCTTTAACTATCAATGTCATTAGTTTTGAGTAACTGGGGCCTGATATTTAGGGCAATTAGGCTGGATAGCTTTTAGGTAATAAATCTATATTTGACTAAAGGTTTGTGTAAATACATAGATTTTCTTCAGGAAGCAACCAGTATGAATCATATTGGATATTATATATGGTAGGCCTCATGTGAAAAGGTACCTTAGGGCATGTGGCAGCAGGAAACACTCAGATCAGCCTGCACATCTGCAGTATGATGAAAGTCTTCACTGGTCACATGAACAATCTTTTCACATGAACAATTTTTGAAAGTTGGAGAATCTTAAAAGTGAAACATGAAGGCTATGATCAGTTTCCACAGCTGGGCAGGCTGATTTGAGTACTTATCATATGCCCATAGATTAAGGTCCTTTACACCAAGCATACATTGTTTACCCTAATAAGGATACCGCAGTTAGTGGCCATACACAAATATTTAGAAAAAAGAGACTATGTTGGCAGTTTTATGACTAAAAGTATTTTATTTTCCGCTGACATATACTCCAGTGGGCTGTATATGTTTACATCTAACAGTATTGCATGAAATATAAATGAAGATACTGTGTATGGACTGCAGCAGGCATAAGTAAACAAACTCTTTGCTCACACCAATTACCGTAATGTGTTTAAGTATTGGGACTCCTAAAAATAATTGATTTTCCATTTGTCCCAAATGGAAAATTAATTATTTTTAGGTGTCCCAAAATTTAGGCACATTATGGTAAATAATATCCAGAATCATAGAATGAAAGAGAAAAAAAATAACATACAGTAGAACTTCAATGGCTCGAACCCTGATGGCTCGTTTACCCTGCCTGGCTAGAACTCTTTTTTTGGTCCCTAGAGATCACTTTATATGGAAGCTAACCCTGGATGGCTAGAGCTACCCATGGCTGGAACTAATTTTCATGGTCCCAGGCCTGTTTGAGCCAATGAAGTTTTACTGTACTATAAATATTCACATATGAAATATTGACACTAGGAACACATTAAATAATTGCAGTATATGATACATTAACTAAACATTGATTATTTTAGTCCTGGACGCTCCCCTAGGTTTGTAAATAATTGTTTGTTATAACCATTGCATGCTTGTGTGTACTATTGTAGTGCTGTAGCTTATATGGTCCCCATTGTTCCCCATGTAAGTATTCATATACTCGAAAACTTTCTTATGAACAGTCTATGGTACCTGATGATATGTATGTATAAAGTGCTTAATTTAAACAAAATGTATGAAATGTATTCATGGTTGTTGTCACAATCTGTTAACCCTATTTAGTTACTATTCAACTAGTTTATTAGTTGCATATATTATAACCATGAGTATAAGATTCTTTTTATCATGTGACTCAAAATACTTTATTCTGCTGTGATTGAAATTAAAATATAGAGTTATGGCTCATACCTACCTACCTACCTTCCTACCGCATTTTATTAATACATTAAAGGTCATTGGTAAGAGTAGAAAAATGTCAAGATTGATGATAATGTTCTAGACATTTCTGATCACATAGTATGTTGTGAAAATCTCATCATCAATTTGAGTCTTATGATAAGAGCTGATATGCTTTTTCTCCTTCTGCATGTCTAAAACTTACCCAGAGCTTGTTTTGATTGTCTGTCATGCTGATTTAATTTAGCTTATATCAGAAAAATACTACTACTACTACTACTAAAGTTCTTAAAGTTTTATGTAAGGTTATTTCGGATAATAATGCTAACATTAGTTAAAATATATTTATGGTCCCTTATTTTAGTAGGCAAATGGTATGCTGGCTGCCTGCTTATGTAGTCTTGCACTGCGTTATAACACAGCAAGCTTTGCTTTCTTAATATAAGCCACGACATGACAAAACCAACAAAGTGGCATGTGCACCGAGCAAAGACATAGATCAGCCTGGGCATCTGCCCAGCCTGATCAGAGTCTTTGCTGTCTGCATGGAGGTAGCTAAGACCCGCTAAGACCCTTAGCTACCCTTTAAGTGCTTTGCAAAGCGTCTGATTAGACTGCCCGGATGCCCTGACTGATCTGAGTCTACGCTGGGCTGACAAGCACTTTGTTGATTTTCTCGTGTTGCAGCTCATGTATTTCTTTTTGATAATTTTGCTGCTTCAAGAGCATGCTATTGCTTCTTGTTCTTATTTTTTTAATCATCTTTATTTTAAAGAGTGTTAGATAAGGTAGGGTTTGAAGGATAATTCTGGGCCAATTTTTATCATTTCTCTCCATGAACTTATGTTGTGACTTGTCAAAGTGTGACTCATCATTAAAACAACCCTTTTTAGCTCGCCTGAACGAAAGTTCAGGAAGAGCTATTGTTGTCACCCTGGCGTCGGTGTCAGCGTCAGCGTCCGCGACCGCGTTCGGATTGGATGTTTTGGTTAAAGTTTTTTAAAGACCTATATCTCCCTAACCCATGGATGGATTCTTTTGATACTTGCTCTGTACTTAGATATTGGTCCAAAGTTTAAAAGGGTACTACCCCCGCCCCACTCAGTGACCTTGATGTCAAGGTCACGGACTTAGAAAATTAGATTTTTTTTTTGACTGGATGTTTTGGTTAAAGTTTTTTAAAGCCCAATATCTCCTTAACCCATTAATGGATTCTTTTGATACTTGCACTGTAGTAAGATATAGGTCCAAAGTTTTCCAGGGTACCACCCCCACCCCACTCAATGACCTTGATGTCAAGGTCATGGACTTAGAAAATTGCCTTTTTATTGATTGGATGTTTTGGTTAATGATTTTTTAGCTCGCCTGAACGAAAGTTCAGGAAGAGCTATTGTTGTCACCCCGGCGTCGGCGTCCGCGTCAGCGTCAGCGTCGGCGTCCGGATTGGATGTTTTGGTTAAAGTTTTTTAAAGACCTCTATCTCCTTAACCCATGGATGGATTCTTTTGATACTTGCACTGTAGGTAGATATTGGTCCAAAGTTTAACAGGGTACCACCCCCATACCACTCCATGACCTTGATGTCAAGGTCATGGACTTAGAAAATTGGGAGTATTTTTGGAGTGGATGTTTTGGTTATAGTTTTATAAAGCCCAATATTTCCTTAACCCATGGATGGATTCCTTTGATACTTGCACTGTAGTTAGATATTGGTCCTAAGTTTTCCAAGGTACTACCCCCACCCCCCTCAGTGACCTTTATGTCAAGGTCATGGACTTAGAAAATTGTCTTTTTATTGATTGGATGTTTTGGTTAAAGTCTTTTAAAGACACATATCTCCTGAACCCAGTGATGAATTCTTTTTATATTTGCACTTTAGTTAGATGTTAGTCCAAAGTTTTGCCGAGTACTACCCCAACCCCGCTCAGTGACCTTGATGTCAAGGTCACGGACTTTGGAAATTTGTTCTTTATTTAAGTTTTCTAATTGCATACTGATTCATAATGCTTGGCAGAGATTTAGTTTACACTTGAACTGATGTTAGACACTTTTTTTGAGTTTTTACAAAACACTATATACTTACCCCACTGGATGACCTTGAAGTCAAGGTCATCGACTTAGAATTTTGTCTTAAAGAATTTTGGTTAAAGTTTTATATTTATGAAGACATAATTTCACAGTGCCACGATGGACTCAGTTGATACTAATACTTGGACTGATGTTAGATAATGGTTCAAGGTTTTGTTACATCCTAGCCCCCCATCCCCCCCACCCCACCCCTACCGCTTAGTTCTTTGACCTCAAGCTCATGGACTTTGAAATTTCATGTGGATTTTTTTATTTTAATTTTATTTTAAGACTTATTTTGTAGAGAGCTTTTGTTTATAAATGTGTTGTCATTATGGACATGCTTGCCTGAAGTTTTATGCATAGAAGTTCACACCTCCAAAGCGACTGTGTGATGGGCAAGCACCTATTCAGGCGAGCTATGCTGTCAGGCGACAGCTCTTGTTTTAGTAGTTTTTACCCAGCAGGCACATGATGTTGAAATGACGTTCTGACTTCGATGTGACGTGATGACGTCGCATCGACATCAGTACGACGTCATTTCGACGTAATGTGCCTGCTGGGTATGAAGTCACAGCATAGGTTTTTATACGCTCGTTTTGAAAAAACGGACGTATTATGTCGTGGCGCTGTCCGTCCGTCCGTCCGTCCGTCTGTCCGTCCGTCTGTCCGTAAACATTCTTGTGCGCACCATAACTCAGTAACCATTTGGGATATCTTCATGAAATTTTATAGGCATATGTATTAGGTTGGGGGAACGTGTCGCGTACAAGAATGGTTGCTCCCCCTTTCTTAATTTGAAGTTATGCCCCTTTGATCATTTTTTTCCCTGCAAGTCTTGTGCGGGCCATAACTAGATAACCGTTTGGGATATCTTTATAAAACTTCATAGCAATGTGTATGAATTCCTAACGATGTGTTGCGTACAAAAATGGTTGCTCTCCATTTCTTTGTTTTAGAGTTACGACCATTTCATTAGTACTTTGAGCCTATTTTTGTGTTTACTTATATTGAGCATGCCATAACTTGGTAACCGTTTGGAATATCATGATGAAACTTTATAGCAATGTGCATGATCACAAGACAATGTGTCATATATAAGAATGGTTGCTCCCTCTTTCTTAATTTTGGAGTAACCTCCATTTGATTAGTATTTTCAGGTGTTTCTCATTCACTCCATATCTCCTGAACCTTTTGAAATATTAGAATGAAGCTTTGTAGGAATGTGTATAATAATGGGGCAATGTATCCTGAACAAGAACCACAACTCTGGCTTACTTACTGAATTATCTGCCCTTGCATAAATTTCCTGTTTACTCTAACTCCTTAACCATTCCAAATAAATGGTATGTATATTATAAAAATCATTTCAAGGGAATATAGTACAACCAAAAAAGGCCTATCTAGTATTTTTAGGTTATCTCCCTTGTACCACTTTGTCTGTCTATCCTTTTGTAGGCAATCTTGTTCATTCTGTTTCTGCTTTATGACATTTAAACGGGCATATTATGCGCCGCTTGCGAAGCCCTTGTTGTTGGTTATGAACACAATTTAACTCATAATTATTATCCTCAAACCAAGCCTGATCTAGATCTCTGACATAATTATATAGACATGGACCTCAATATTATATTGTTCTTAATAACACAATTTTGGGATTTAACTTGTAGCCAAAGTTTCGATTATTACATGGGGCCCAGCAGCAGTTTATATTGAGGTTCAGGTGTATGTTATAAGTTATGTTTGATGGTTTGTTTCTAAAATTGGTAGCTTGTAGAAATTTACAAGTTGTAGAGTCTGTAGACAGTGAATTTTTATTTGGTTATTTTCATTATACTAGCAGTATGAGACTGAGAAATTTCATGTTCCAAAATTATATTGAAAGGTGTATGAATACAAATAACCTGAAAAAAAAAAATAAGAAACTTTTTTTGAAGATTCATTGTTTTTTTAACCGAACATTTAAATTTGCCATTGCCTAAAGAAATAACTGTATGAATAATACAGAAAAACAGCAAAATGGATTAATTTTCAGCTCACCTGGCCCGAAGGGCCATAGTGAGCTATTGTCATACCAATGCGTCCGGCGTGCGTCGTGCGTCCGTGCGTCGTCCGTCAACACCTAAAAACAAATATTCAAACATCTTCTTCTGTAAAACTACTGGTCCCATGGTTCTCAAATTTCACATGGAGCATGACCTGACTCCAGGGTCTCAGAATTGTAAAATTGGGTCAGGTTGAAAATCCAAGATGGCCACCGTTACTAAAAATAGCAAAAACAACAAAATAAACTTCTTCTCCAGAACCACTGGGTGTATTTGTCTGAATTTTGGCATGGAACATCAGTGAATCCTTGGTATTCAAAATTGTAAAAATGAAAAAAATCTGTAGCGGAGTTTTGTCACAGTGACCTACTTTCTGTTTACGTGTGTAATTTTGCCCAAATGCCAATGTCAAAAAATGACCTATTTAAACAACTTCAAACAACTTCTTCTCTAAAACCACTGAACCCATGGATCTCAAATTTCACATGAAGCATGACCAGACTGCAGTGTTTCAAAATTAGAAAATTGGGTCAGGTCAAGAATCCAAGATGGCTGCCGTTACTAAAAATAGCAAAAACAACAAAATCAACTTCTTCTCCAGAACCATTTGGTATATTTGGTTGAAAATTTGCATGGAACATAAGTGGGACCTTGGTATTGAAAATTATAAAAATAAAAAAAAATCTATAGCGGAATTAGGTCACAGTGACCTACTTAGCGTTTACAAGGCCGATTTTGCTCAAATGTCAATATCTAAAGAAAATGCAACCAATTCTTACCAGATTTGGTCAGAAATGGTTCTTGAATGGAATTATTTCAATTTTGTGCCAGTTGACTATCCAAGATGGCCACCATGGGGGCCGTTACTAAAAATAGCACAAACATAAAAATGACAATTACTCAAGAACCCTTGAATGGAATTGAACCAATTTTGTGTCAGAATGTTCCTTGCATGAAGCCATTTCGATTAATTGCAATTTGGCATTCCAAGATGGCCGCCATCTGGTGTTACTAAAACTAGCACAAACATAAAAATGACAATTACTCAAGAACCTTTGAATGGAATTGGACCAATTTTGTATCAGAATGTTCCTTGCATGAAGTCGTTTCGATTAATTGCAATTTGGCATTCCAAGATGGCCGCCATCTGCCGTTACTAAAAATAACACAAAACATGAAAATGACAATATCTCAGTAACCGCTGAATGGATTTTGACGAAATTTGTGTCAAAATGATTCTTGCATTGAGATGTTTCAAAAATATCTAACTGTAGACCAGTCATATTGGCCTCTGTTACTAAAAATAGAAAAATGTGAAAATTAGAAAATCTCAATGGAATTGGGTTAATTTTGTGTCAGAATGGTCCTTTCATTAAGCTTTTTCAATTTTTTGCATTTTGGCATTCCAAGATGGCTGCCATCTGCCGTTACTAAAAATAGCACAAAACATGAAAATGACAATATCTCAGTAACCGCTGAATGGATTTTGACGAAATTTGTGTCAAAATGATCTTGCATTGAGATGTTTCAAAAATATCTAACTGTGGACCAGTCATGTTGGCCTCTGTTACTAAAAATAGAAAAATGTGAAAATTAGAAAATCTCAATGGAATTGGACCAAATTTGTGTCAAAATGGTCCTTGCATGAAGGCTTTTCGATTTTTTACATTTTAGCAATCCAAGATGGCCGCCATCTGCCATTACTAAAAATAGTACAAAACATGAAACTGGCAATATCTCAGTAACCCCTGAATGGATTTTGATGAAATTTGTGGCAAAATGATTCTTGCATTGAGATGTAAAAGTAGCAAAATGTGAAAATGAGTAATTCTCAGTGGAATTGGACCAATTTTGTATCAGAATGGTCCTGTTGCACAATAGCCAGGTGAGCGATATCAGGCCCATTTGGGCCTCTTGTTTAATACTTTGAGAGTATGGGTGTTTCTTCTTCATTTTAAAGCGTTCAGAGATACATGTATATATGTTTTGGGCATAGTAAAATAAACTTTAGTTAATAGATAATCACAGAGATTGTTAAAGTGACAGAACACAAATTAAGTTTATTGCAGCATCTTATTTTTTTTTTATAGGTATGTCGACATGCCAGTGCGGAGACATATTCAGGATGAGAATGTTCCAAAGTTAGGGGGTTTGACAAAGGAGGCGTCAATGTCTTTCACAGGGAGTTATCAGAGTACAACTCGTTCTCTCCAGAATGACAACGTATTAACGGGAAGGAAAAAACTCAAAGAGAAGGTAAGTTGCTGCAAGGGAGGTCACTCTGACATAGAAAATTTGCCTTTCATTCCAAGTGGATTTGTTGTTAACTCATAAAGCACCAGAAATGAAAAAAAGTTTAATTTGCAAACAGTGTAGATACATATGAGGTGGCTCATAATGAGCCACCTCATCTTGGTCTACTCTGTTTGCCCTCTTTGAATTCAATATATAAAAATAGCTTGAATGAAACAATTTTAAATTTAGCAGACATAAATTTTGTTGTCTGCTTTTTTGGTGCTTTAAGTGTGAAACTGAATTTGCAATTGTATGGTCAAATTCTTAAAAAAAAATTATTGTAGCCATTTAGACTGATATTGTAAAGAATCTTGCTGTTTTGTTGACTGTCATAAGCTTTTAGATGGGGCTTTTTCTGTCCAAAAGTACCCCAGATATGAAAATAAGTTTTGTATAATTTGGCTGTTAGATGGGGTTTTCTCTTCCAAAACAATTCCAAAAATCTTTTGGTTTTGTAAGATGGATCTAGATGGTTGGGATCTTTTTGGAAGGAAAAACTGTCATTTTATAACAGTTTAGATAAATTTGGTATAGCATTAATTTTCTCAGCCGTTTTCAGGATAAATAAGGTGATTCTCTTGTGTGACTGCTACTTAAACTTTTGAAGTCATCACAACAAAAGTTAAGAATGTATGTCAGTCACCCCACAAATTTACTGTAACAGACAATAACATGAATAATATGACACAGAATACAATACTTTCCTTATTATGTAATATTAATTGTTTGAGATAGAATGTTGTTGTTTCAATTCTTGTAACTATGGTATCCAAGAGGCTTAGTGGAACAGATCCAGGGCTCTACCTCCTGGCATCGAGTGAGAACTATATTGTGTCTGTTTATATACTGATATATGTTGTATTTCTCTGTTAACAGAGTGTTTTACATTCTGGTGTGAAAGCTCTCAGACTAATACTACCTGAAGACGCTACTACCTTATACAACTGGTATACAGAACTCTGGTCAGGTGAGTACAAGGAACAAGCTCCTGATTCAAACAGTATAAATGACTCAAGAATCAAGGATCTATCTGTTTGCAAAATGAAAATTAAACAAAAATATTTAACCTGAGTCTAAGTTGTAAAGGCACAACAACAAAGTTAGTATTAACTCTGTAAGCGCCAAAAAGCAGACAACAAAATTTACGTATTCAAAATTTCAAAAAAATGTTTAGTCCAAACTATATTATATTGATAATTCAAAGACTAGAGGGCATACAGTATAGATCTAGATGAGGCAGCTAATTTTGAGCCACCCCATCATGATCTATGCAGTTTGCAAATTCAGCAATATTCGTCTCTGGTGCTTAAAGTGTTAACATGAATGGGTACTCTATTAGGAGAAAAAGCTCTAGCTTTTTCTGTTTTACCTTCCTTCTCATTGAGGTCTTCTCTTAAAGGGCTACTGTACTGTTTTTCATCATGCATTGAAATCACTGGAAATAACTGGTATTGTTTTGTCTAAAAGAATGCCGAAAACTACAAGGAAAAATTCCAAATGGTTAAAAAGTTATAAGCAATTTAAATTTTAATTAGCTGAAAATTATGCAAGGACTCTTACGACGTCATTTGAGTCATTCATATAATTAAAATTTAAAAAAACATATATTTTGATTTTTTTTTACACTTTTTTTCCCTAAAATAGATTTAGTGAGACAAGTTACATCATCTCATGAAAAAAGTTTGAATATTTTGCATCAGAATATGGTAATAATAACTGGAATCCAAATCACATTATGCAAGTAAAGCTGTAGAAAAGAAAAAGTGGGCGGGGCTTAAATTCTAATTTGCATAAACTTAAATTTTTTATAATTACATTTTGGGTAGGAATTTTTCGATGGGGTTTTCAGCAATCTGTTTCTTACATAAATATCTGTTAATTGACAATATTTCTGGAAATAGTGAAGAAACAGTGCCGTAGCCCTTTAAGGAAGGAATTCACCCTTCTAAGAGTCTCCCATTGAAAAAATTGCTGTTCCCATTAACCTTCAACGGGTACTTTCGTCTGTAATCTCTGCCTTTATATATGTTTAATGATTTGTAGTTATATATAGGAGGAACTTGATGATGTTACTGTACTGATATCTACTGGTAACATCTTATTTGTTTTCTTAATAACCCAGTCTGGACATCAGTTTTGAGGATATAAGTTTGTTGTAGAATTTGTTGTATAAATTTACATATATTTGGGTCAATTTGGGCCAATTTAACTCTCCTTACAAAAGTATGTAAAGAGCTAGCATCGGCATCCAGATTTTGGTTAAATCTTTAGCCTAACTGAGCCAGTAGCTCCGGGTAAGCTTATAGGATAGGCAGGCTCCATTGTCTGTCATGGTCCATCGATCATCCTCATCCATCAACAATTTCTAATGACTTGTCCTCTGAAACCACTGGGCCAGTTGTAACCAAATTTCATGTAGAGCCTGCCCGGCCGCGTAGCACAATCGGTAACTTGAAATTTTGTATGAGGATTGATATCTATAAGTACAACAGGAATTTACAAGAAGCAGGTCATGATGATCCATATTATATCACGGTCCACTGACTTTGTTTTTGTAACCAAGTTCTTTAGTACATAATATTTTCTGTTTTGGCCATACAGTGACTCTGAAACTGTATAAAGGGCTGCAGTTTGTGTCACATTTCAATCATTGGCCAACACTTGGTCTTTTGCGTTTAATATTATACAAGTCTGCCTCCATGAACCAAGTTATCCTACAAGTGCCAGTACCTTAATCAAGGCCCCATGTTACTCAAGGCACTAGGCGAGGGCATCCATGTACTGTGGACACATTTCTAGTTTACGACAAGGTCAAGTATTAGAAAATGCTAGAACATTAGATTTCATGGAAAGTTTTAAAGATTTTGGCGTAAAAATTGGCATATAATCGTCTTAATGAACACATGAAGATTTGTGAGTACAAGAGGTCAAGGTCATTCTTTAAACCTTGACCCAGGACTCTCGTAATTTAACATTTTTCAAACATTTCCTCAAAAGCCACTGGGCCAATTGTAACCAATCTTCACATAGAGCCTTTAGAAGCTGAGTGAACAAAAATTTGTTCAAATGGTCCAGGTCACATGACCAACATAGCCCCCACACCCATATTATGGTAAAGCCTTTAAAAATCTTCTTCTTCAGAACCAGTTGACCGATGGCCTTGAAAATGGCAAGTAGCGTCATATACTTGAGTACTACGGAGATTGTTCAAATGAAGACCTTGAATTGACCTTGAGATTTTTTTACGGCATGATCAAATATGGAAAAATGTTAGAACATGAGATTTCATGAAAATTTTGAAGAGTTTAGCCAAAATATTGGTATTGGTATATACAGTTGTCTTAATGAGTACATGAAGGTTTATGAGTACAAGAGGTCAAGGTCATTCTTTGACCTTTAACCCAGGACTCTCATAGTTTGACAGTTTCAAATATCTCCTCAAAAGCCACTGGACCAATTGCTCAGGTGAGCGGTTCAGGGCCTCATGGCCCTCTTTTTTATATGATGGGCAAGTCATCTAAGATGAGCTATGTTGGGCACAGACAGGTCTTGTTTTCTGAGTGTTTAGACTGCAGGTTTCAGTATACTTCTCTTGTAAGTAGTTTAGTTGTACATGAACAGATGTACCAAACGGTTGAGATATATTATTTTTTGCAGCATTTACAAAGTATGAGAGAGAATCAGTAAGAAAATGGTTTCTTTTGTGTCCTGTGTTGCATGAAAATGCACTAAACATACGTTGGATATAAAATGCTTTCAAGTGAATTGGCATGTTTCTGCCAGGCAATATCTTTATGTTGTAGTTTTACAGAGCATGGCATGTTGTAGCTCACTATTTGTTATAAATTGTCTGCACCTAATGTATTGCTTGAACCGGAGATATCATAATGCATATATTTTTATTTTGCATTATCCCCATTTAACTTTGCCTCCATTTTTGCCTTGATTCAAGCTATTTAGTTTTGCACCATAAATCAGCCTCAAATTAAACTTGTACATGTGTAAGAACCTTTCATATGTTGTAAAATTACTTGTCAAACAGACAGTAATAGAAGGAAAAGGGGAAAATGCACTGCTTCAACAAAGAAAAATATTGTCCAGTATGCCAAAAAAGTTTGTCCACATAATATTGTTGGTCTTTTAATTAGACTGGTATGAGCTTTATCAGTATATATGCAAGTTCTGTTGTTTGACTGTTCAGTGATATGCCTTGTCCTATATTGTGTAAATTGGAGCTCAAGATTGTTACAGTATCATAAAATGCACTACTGTATTTCTTCTAAGAAGTGCCCATCTCCATTGAAATCCCCGCTCACTTTTTCTGTGAAAAAGTGGCCAAAATTCCACAAAGACTGCCTTTAGATGGCTGTTGGTCATCAAATGTTGTTCTTTATTGCCCAAAATTTGCCACACAATATTTTTGTTTGATGGATGAACAGCAGTCCCTCCAGTGCATTTATTAGAAAAAATACGGTATGTCCTGCAATAATGAAACAAAGTCAGGCTTTTTCTCTTGTTTATGCTAGTGCATACAGCTCGGGACCTGCTAAAGTAACTAAGTAAGATGGTATTGTAATACAGGATATTTGTTGCAAAAATTGTGCTACAGTGATTGCTATAGGGATCAGTCATATATTTTCCATGCATAACATTTTCCAGGATAGCGGGTCCGGAGGAAGTTTTTTTGAACATGAGGTTTCAGCCAAGTGTTCAGATTTCATAAGAGGGACCCAGCAAATGTTAATACAATGGAACAAACATGTGTGATTGCTATTCTTGCATTTTGGAGTATGTTTACATTGAAAAACTTGGTAAAAATGACTGGAAAATCATAAAAATTATTGTTCCGAGTGCCTTGTGTATCGTGAAGTCATTCCTCAAAAAAACAGTGGCTTTGATGCTAACAGGTGCTTTTCCCAGGGCAGCCATGTAAGGTCAGGGTTTGTCTTGTAAACAAGTTACAGCCTAAATACGGAATATGCAAGCCTGAAATGGTATTTGAACATCATGAGAATTCCATGATTATTAACATAACAGATTTTGTTTTATTCAAACATGGCCTCAAATAGCTATGCATATAGGTATATATGCAAGAACTTATGTTATTTCATATTGCAGATGTGAAGAGAAATGAATTTCTGCACAAGTTTTTGCTCAAGTTAGATCCTAGACAACATTATTATGTATCAAGCTTTGTAACTGTAAGTATATTCTAGATCAGAATAGCTTTTTATAATCAATAGCCCAGAGTTTGGGGTGGAAAATATTTGTCCATGGCAACATAGTCAACTCTCAATATCTCAAAGTCTACGGTCATCCAAAACTATTGATATCTCAAAGTAAATTTTCTGATCACAGAAAATTTACTTGAGACATCAGTAGTTTGTGATAAAAGAAGTTGAAATATAGATAAAAATAGGAAATGTGTCCAAACTGTATTATTATGTATAAGAAGGTACCTTGAGATATCAGTGTATGAGATAATGGGGGAAGCGACTGTTTATTATAAAGTCTCATTAGATTTGTTGTTGTTGTGTTATTGTTTAACGTCCATGGTAAACAGCTATGGTCATGTCGGGACAGTCAGTTAACCTAACCACACTATTCCTGGGCAGGCATAGACCTCCTAAGTGGTTAACCAGTACTAAGTGCACTTACTTTTGCCTGTAACTGACAACTGCCCTTCTTGAATCAGCGGAAGGGGAAATGAAAGTAAGTGGCCGGACCGTATATAGAACCCAGGACCTCTGGCTTACAAGTCAGGCGCCCTACTGACTGCCCTATGCGGCTGGCTTAAAGTCTCATTAGAACAGCCCTAGAAATGTGTGATGGTATCTCATTAGAATTACCCAGTAATGCATGATGAGATCTCATTAGAATGACCGCAGAGATGTGATGGGATCCCATTACAATTACCATCCTGGAAATGTGATGAGATCTCATTAGAATAACCTTGTAAATGTGATGGGATGTCATTAGAATGAACATGGAAATGTGATGGGATCTCATAAGAATGATCTTGGAAATGTGATGGTATCTCATTGGATTGCCTAGGAAAATATGATGGGATCCCATTACAATTACCATGGAAATGTTATGAGATCTCATTAGAATAGCCCTAGAAATGTGATTTATCTCATTAGAATATGGCAATTGAAATGTGATGGGATCTCATTTGAATGATCATGGAAATGTGATGTCTCATTAGAAGTGCCAAGAAAACATGATGGGAACTCACTAGAATGACCATGGAAATGCGATGGTATCTCATTAGATTTCCCCAGAAAACTTGTGATAGGATCTCTATGTAATTGCCCTTGAGACATGTAATGGAATCTCATTAGGAATGGCCCTGAAACTGTATGACAAATATAAATCTCTTATCATTGTCTTATATGGCATATTATATGCCCTAAAGACATTAAGAAGAGCTTGATACTTAGCTTGTGCAGGAAACGTGATTGGATCTCATTACAGTTTCCTTGGCAAGGTATTTAACAGAAGCAAATGTTTACAGTTGACGTCATCAAGGTGTGAAATTTGCACATCTCAGCATTAGCTCCATAATTTATCACAAATTCTCACATGACACTGCATTCAAAGGGGAAAGTATAGCATTAGAATGTTTTTTTATTTTTGATGATACCCATGAGTTATCAACTTAATGGTAAAGTGTATGGAACTTTTGCAAAAAGGGAGTGACTTTGGTGACTTCCTGTTTGCTTCAAAAGAGGATGAAGCCCAAAATAGGGTCTACTCTTAAGGTAAGAATTTGCTCCTAGTGGAGCAAATTCTTTCCTTTTAGAGTAGATGCATCAATGAGAAGGATGGACAGAGTTGCTTCCCCAGAAAGTGTACCCATTCACCTTATTGTCTTTATAATTCTCGTTTCAGGCAAGGCAGTATAAAGATTTCATAGCTTTACTACCTGAATCTATAGCGTTACAGATTCTAAGTTATTTGACAGTCAAGGAGCTTCTCAGAGCCTGCATGGTATGTTAGCAAGCTATATACTGCAAATCCTTTATTTTTGCTTGTACATATAATTATTTTGCTGGTTTTGTCTTTCGCGCGATTAGCATAGTGGAGACATAGGTATTACTTTTCCAGTGTCGTGGATGGTGGAGGCAGTGGCGTAAACTTTTGTCCAATTTTGTGGTTTAACTCTCTTTTGTAACAGTGCAGAAGGCAAGACGCAAGAATTCTTGAAAGCTTTTAGAATTATTGTTGAGTTCTTGCATTTGCAGTTAAGTGTCTGTCAAAAGACAGTTTAAGTTTGCTCATCAATTGCTCAAATATTGGTGACATTCTTGAATTCATAGGCAGAGCTTTAGATAAGAGGGAGTGTTTAGTGATAATTACGGATAATTTTTATTAATTCTGCATAAAAACATATGTTGTGAACCCTCATCTGAACTGTCTCTACGAGACGGCTCAGATGAGGGGTCACAACATATGGTTTCAATGAGAAATAAAAAAAATTATCCATCAATTATCATCAAATACCCCTCTTATTTAGAGCTCTGCACAGGTATAAAGTAAGTTTGCAAATATTGACTAAAAATAAAAATCATAATAATATTACAGTATTCACCTGATAATAAGATGGGGATTTGCCCTCCAAAACAATACCAAAAAAAGGTAGATCTAGATTTGTTTGGTACACATTCAAATGATTTCTGTTTATTTCTCAGGTGAGCAAAACTTGGAATTATCTGGCTAGCAACAACCATATATGGAAGACAAAATGTGACATGGTTAAGCTGGAGGTACCAGTCGGCAATAACCCAAACTGGAAACAGCTGTACAAGGAAAATTGTAATCTACGGGTGAACTGGAGTGAGGGATACTGCAAAACTGTGGATCTGAAAGGACACACAGACAGGTGAATAGATATGGCTAGCTCATGTGCCCTCATACAGTCATTTTGGTATCTCAGAGTAATAATTTTAGTCAAAGTTACTTAAAATTTGTGACTATATTATATAAACATGTATATTCAAAGTTTTTCAAGTTTGATATCATCTTTCCCAATAACACTTTACAGTGCTTTGCAAGCCTAAGACTTGTCCATGTACTTCTGAAATGGGCTCTGAAAAGTCAACTGAGTTTTCAGATCCCTATTGTTTTGGTGTGCTACTTGCTTCCAAATGGTCTAGACCCTTTGGAAGCAAGGAGCATGCCAAAGAAAAGCAAAAATATCAATCTTGGTTTGATAGAGTCTGATCAAAATGAAATGTTCAACATCTGCCCTACTCACTAGCACTGGCTGAGGAAGAGCTATATTTTAATGACTATAAATATACTCAGTGACCCAAATGGAAAAGCATATAGAGAGATGTTTTACAGTCGCCACACAGCAATCAATGGTATAACTTTATTAAAGGTAACCTAAAAAAAAGTTCAAGCTTTTCCTATCTCCTGTTCTATAGGTGAACAGCATCAGATAAAAATGTACCTTATGGCATGAGTGAACAGGGAAGACTCTGATCAGCCTGCTCATGTGTTCAGTCTGATCAGAGTTGTCCCCATCTTGGTAAATACTCTATGAATCCTGGATTCATAATCTGAGGAGTGAAGCATAGTGACTGATTCTTTTGGACAAATGCAAATTTGCAAGCTGACTTAAGTATTTCATGTATCCACATGACCTAATGTTTTTTCTCCAGTGATGCCACTGATACATATTTTCATTTTAAGTGTGACCTGTGTGACCTTGGATGAGACTCGTTTGGCCAGTGGTAGTATCGACAAGACGATACGAATCTGGGACATCAAGACGGGAGAACAAATCCAAATGATGAAAGGTCATGTTAAAGGTGTCTGGTGTCTCAACTTTTTTACTCAAAATCTCCTGATCAGTGGATCATATGATGGCACTATTAGGGTAGGTATTGAGTGTGTCTTAGAAAACTACTGTAAATAGCAGTACTTAAAGCACCAAAAATGAAAATAATTAAATTTGCAAACAGGACAGGTGGGGGATCATATGATTTTTGTTTTTATACACTTCATGGTAAAATAGCCTTGTGATTAATCTTGGTTTATGTCACCTTATTATTTCTCTTTCAGATATTTGATACTCCTTGAGCTATGCACCACTTTCCAGTCAACATCCTTCTGGTTCTGACGACACTTTGAATGAATAATAGAGATATGTACTTTGGGCAAGGACTCTATCACGAAGTCTTAGCTGACATCTGTGCAAATTATGCTACTGTTTTAGTTTCGATATTTCCTGATGGAAGTTTTGAAACAGGTTCCTTGCCCAAAGTTTGAAGTTTTGCAGCTCCATCAAAGTGTTGTTAGAGACGGGAAGATATGGAGTGGAAAATGACATATACCTCAATAAGTGTAAAGTATATAAAAACATACAATAACCTTTAAACTTTGACATAAACAAAGATTCGCTTGGCTCAAAAAGCATCTTGATCTACACTGTTTGGCCTTCAGTCTTTGAATTCTCAATAAGATAAATGGCTCCGATGAAATATTTTTTTTTATTAAATTTTGCAGATGTAAATTTTGTTGTTTGCTTTATCTGGTGCTTTAAGGGTTAAAATGTTTTGTATTTTGTGGCTTTATTTTTGGAATTATTAGTATGGTCAAGAACTCACAATATACTTCCCCTCAAGAGTTGGTGGCCCAATAGCAAAATAGATCTAACAGCAGTATTCCTTGGATGACTGTCTCGCATGAATTTAATTTTCAAAATTATTTTCAAAAGATGTGGATAAGGAAAGTGAAAAAAAAAATGTTGACAGAAAGTTCTTAGCATGAAGGCTCTTTTGAGGAACATAATGCTGTCATGGCCTTCTTGTTATCATTCTGTTTGTTTGTTTGTTTATCCATACTTATGTTAACATTAAATAAGTTCAGCACTGTAACAGTAGCACCATTTGTGGGGTATACTTGAGCCCATGATTTTGATAATTGAATAATTGAATAATTTATGACAGTTGAGGTGTTATCTAATTTTCATTTCATATTCAAATTACAGGTGTGGAATTTACGTACAGGAAAATGTTCAAAGACAATTCTTGCCCACGAAGGCCCTGTCTGGGCCATGGTCAGACATAATGATACTCTAGTCAGTGTTTCTCAGGACAAATTAGTAAGTATACATGTGTTAAGAACTACGAGAGATAAATGCTCAGTATATGTCTTGTAGGAAAAATAATGGCTTTCCTGGATTCGGTGTCACTGCTACACATTTATCACTGTAAATATTTTAAATGTACTGGGTCTTGTTTCCAGAAAATTGGATACACTCAATCCATTTCAGCCATGTATTGCAGATAGATTAGTCCCTCCCTAATGACAAGACTGATGCAGAGAAAGATGCTTGCTGAGGGTGGTATTTCCCTACCCACAATGCATAGATGAATATGGATTTGTTTTCTGGCCAATAAAATCCAAAAAAGAAAGAATTTTGGCGGTGCTCTGTATAAGTCCAATGCTACTGGAGATTGTCTAATAATAGAACATCAGTATCATTGCACAGTCAAAGTCAGCCACTACTAGAGCATGATAGTTGACAGATGATAGTTTACACAGACCAGCCCCTGATCCAGGGGGTGGGCTTTGGGGCTTCAGCCCCGCCACTAGGGCCTGGTGAGATTAAAAAATATGTTGTGACATCTCATTAGATTCGCCTCGCAACATATATTTCAAGGCAAAAAAGACATTATCAAATATTCTCATCAAATTGATCCCTTATTATGTCATATTTCAAACCATTCTTCCCCTGCCCCCTCCCTTCCCAAATACATCTCGGCACCTCCCAGCCCCACCAGTTATCCAGAGCCCCACCAGTATGTGGTGGTCTGGATCCGGACCTGCAGACTTTAAGGGTAAAGTTTCTCATGGCCTGGTGACGGTAGGCACAGTGGGTTAGAGGCCCACTATATCTTGGCAGTTTCTTTCACTGCCTTATCTTTCCGGATTCAGTATGAGTTTTGCAGGTTTAACACATGACTTGAAGTTCCTTTTCACATGATATCAGTCAAACTTATTATGTTTTATTTTCAGGCTAAGATCTGGGATATTGGTAGATGTTTACTACAAAATACATTGACGGGTCATTCAGCAGCCATCTTTGCAGTAGATATGAATGATAATGGTTCTCTTGTCATAACTGGGTCAGCAGATAAGGTAAGATACTGTTTGTCCTGGAATTTCATGTGAAAAGTACTGTCAATTCTAATAAATGTCCACACTATAATAAAAGCTCACTTCACCTGACAATTGGAAAATACAGGACACAAAATCCTAAGATAAAGTTGATTAGGGTCTAGTTGTTCAAAACTTTATTATCATAAGGCATTACATCTGAGAGTGTAATAAAGCCATGCATTAAAAATGATAATCAACAAGACTAGTGGATTAAATATGCAAATTACATTGTTCGTTATGTCTTAACGTCCATAAAAACTTGTGTATTCTGATGGCAGACTCGAGACATTTTAGTGCAAAATTTGCTAATAAAATGCAATTTTAGTGTCATATGATAAATAGAATCTTGCATTTGTGCTTCTGTATTATTGAATTTATTAAACTCATTGGGGAAAACCGATAAGATGCTTGGCATAGCCTTGCATCTTATCTTTTTCCCCAACTCGTTTAATAAATTCAATAATGCATGAGCACTCATGTATTATTGAAGAGAGACACTGTAGTCGAGTGGTTAGAGTGACTCGGTTATGGTTCAGAAAGTTGCCGGAAGGTTGTGAGTTCGCGGCTCACCATTGTCATCCGACAACTGGAGAACTCTGTCATCCCAGCAGTAAATGGGTACCTTTTTCGAATCACGGAAGGATAAGGCAGCGAAAAGCAAGACATGGGCTCCGTCTTTCATCAGCTGTGCCCAAGATACAGTGGGTCTCTAACCCCCACTGCCGCTACGGCTATTAGGCTATGGAAACCTTTACCTTTCACTCATGTAAGATCCTATATTTAGTAACATTTTCAATCATGTTGTACACAAAACCACCGACGTTTTTTGCCTTTTTAGAAGGGAGGCAACACTGAAAATGACTGAGCTGCTTCTCTGGAAAGTGTACTACAGTTAACTCTTGATATCCCAAAGTCGAAGTTCATCCAAACTACATATATCTCAAAGTACATTTTCTGGTCCCAGAAAATTTACTTTGGGATATCAGTAGTTTGAGATAAAGGGAGCTGAAATGTAAAGAAAAATAGAAAATGTGTCTAAACTATAGTCTTTGAAATAAGAGGGTACTTTGAGATATCAGTGTTTGAGATATTGAGAGTTGACTATATTTTGCCTTAACTAGGATGTTCTTTGCCATTTCAGAGTGTTAGAATCTGGGACCCTGTGACTGGGCGATGTAAGAAATGGATCAGCGTGAGTCAGACAACATCAATCATGGCCGTCAGTTATAGTAATGGCTATGTAGCTTGCTCATATGGAGAATATGTCTGTCTTTATAAGGTTGAAGGGCCTACAAAACTGATCAAGAAATACAATGAGCATGTGAAAAGGTAAGGCAGTTTGGTAACATTTGGTTCTTGAGTGCTAAAATATCTAAATGAGCTGCGACACAATAAAACCAAGAAAGTGGAATGTGCACGCAGCAAAGACTTGAGTCCAGTCTGATCAGAGTCTTCGCTGTTTGCATGGAGCTAGCTTAGACCCTTAGCTACCCTTTAAGCGCACAGCAAAGACTGATTAGACTGGGGGGATGCCCAGGCTGATCTGAGTCTTCGCTGGGCACACATGCCACTTTATTGGTTTTGTGTCATGGCTCAAATGTATTTATTTTAACAGTAAGCTGCTTGAATTCTTTAGTTAATTTATGAAGAACCACTTGCAGTCAGCACTTGAATTGCCTTATATTATTACCCATATCTTTGCAAGATATAATTTTATGTTACCTGTACTGGCTTTCTCCTTTTTCAGAATATGTACTTTTTAACCTGATTTGCTTTTTAAGGGAAGTAATCTTGCAGCTATGTTTTGCATAATATTTTCTCCCCTTATGTAGATTGCTTCCCTTTGCAAAATGTTTTCTTCCCTCATTGCTTCCCTTTGCTAAATGTTTTCTTCCCTCATTGCTTCCCTTTGCTAAATGTTTTCTTCCCTCATTGCTTCCCTTTGCTAAATGTTTTCTTCCCTCATTGCTTCCCTTTGCTAAATGTTTTCTTCCCTCATTGCTTCCCTTTGCTAAATGTTTTCTTCCCTCATTGCTTGCCTTTGCAAAATATTTCTTCACTCATTGCTTCCCTTTGCTAAATGTTTTCTTCCCTTATTGCTTCCCTTTGCAAAATATTTTCTTCCTATATTGCTTCCCTTTGCAAAATATTTTCTTCACTCATTGCTTCCCTTTGCAAAATGTTTTGTTCCCTCATTGCTTCCCTTTGCTAAATGTTTTCTTTCATCATATAATTATATTTGTTATGAAAGTTAAAGACAAATTCTCTTGTTAGGTGAGTGCCATAATTTTGGTACACAACAGTCCAGCAAAACTAGTATTTCATCAAAGGAAACACCCATATCACATAACATAACACATAACAGATCCTTTATGACACTCAGGTCAATATGACATAAGAGGATATAACAAATTATACATATCAAGACATGTAACATGGTAGCAACACATTTTATGTAATATGAAAAGAAGAAAAAAAAGAAATAGAAAAAGTGAAACATTGCAAGACAGCATTTAGAAGGGAGGCATAAATGAAAATGGCTGAGTTGCTTCCCCTGAAAGTATACCCATTCACCTTAATATTTCTTTGTTGTTTTCTTTTCAGGATTGAAGGTCTAAAATTGAACATAACAGACAAGGAGGCGGGTGAGGGAATGATTGTGAGTGCAGGGAAAGATGGGATGCTCAAATACTGGGACATCACAAAGTAAGTAGAGTTTTCTTTGCAGGGCAGCTCCTATATATTGCAAGGAGACACAAAATCGTAACTCAGTACAGACAAATCTCATGGTATTTTAACGATACAAACTACTCATTTGTGAAAATTTCAAAACACATTAGTTTTGTCTGCCTGCAGCTAGCAGAATGCAAGATATAGGTATAATTGTTTTGGTGGTGGCTCCATTGGTATTTTCTGATTTAGCTCTGTTTTGTTACAATGGAGCCAGGTGAGACACCACCTTCTGCAGAACTATTGTTTGTCAAATCTGCTTACCCCTTTGAGATGTGACACAACAAAACCAACAAAGCGGCATGTGTGCCCAGCAAAGACTCATATCAGCCTGGGCATCTGCCCAGTCTGATCAAAGTCTTTGCTGAGTGCTCAAAAGGAAGTTAAGGGTCAAAGCTAGCTCTATGCAGACAGCAAAGACTCTGATCAGACTGGGCGGATGCCCAGGCTGATTTGAGTCTTCATTGGGTGCACATGTAACTTTGTTGGTTTTGTCGTGTTGCAGCTGACATTAAGTTTTCTGATTTAGATCTACTTTGTTACAAAGCAGCCAGGTGAGACACCACCTTCTGCAGAACTGTTGTTTGTAAAATCTGCTTTTTGTGAGACGACATGGGTACCGATTTGCTATAAGTGTGTTTTGTTTGTTGGTTTGCCTATGCATAGAAAAGAAGATAAAGGAAATACACAGTTTGGCTACCCGGGCCATATGACATTCAGACATCATCAGTGGTTACAGCACATGACTCCATTTCACCAGCTGAAACTAGGCCATTGTGAAATACTGTGATTGAAATAGTTTTCAGGGTCACACACTCACTTCTGATCATATAAGACACAAAGCTGTTAAATTTCATCAGTGCTTGCATCTAAACTTTATCAGTGCATCCATTTCATCTCTCCAGAAAGTAGGTCATCGTGGCCTGCTAAAGGTCACCGTGACCTGCTTTGCTTGAAATGTATTACTTGTATCTCTGGTTCTGCAAGTTGCCAGTCCCTCTGATGACATTGTCATTGTCTGAAACTAAGTCATGGGGACCTAGTTTTGGCAAAGCTACAAAAGACTCAACAGACTGGCCATGGCCATCTAGCTACATTTTTTTTCAAACAATTTTGACCGATTTAATCAATTTACTAGTGTATTCATGCAGAATGAAAACATTTTCTATGCTTTGACTTAGACGAGGTTTAATACATGATTTTGATCTATGGAAAGAAATCTCACAGAATTCTATTTCAGTAAACATTTTGGAAAATATCTGAAAATAAGTAAATGAACTTTTCCCTTATTTTTTGTGATGTTAAGTCATACATGTACAGTCGAACCTGTACTAATGGTCACCTCGGAATAACGGTCTCCTGACAACAACAGTCGGTTTGAATCCCTCCCGTCGAATTTCCTTGTTAAATTTCCTGGGAATAGCGGTCCACTGCGAACTGCGGTCAACAGCCATCCGAATCCATCCAGAGACAGGTTAATTTCCCTGAATAACGGCCGGTCCTAGTGTCAAAACACAGCTTCAGGGTCATACAAACGTGTTTGTGTATTGCCAAATTTATTTTTAGGGCTAGACTGGTTATTGATTTTTGGGTGCAGTATAATTTATGTAACAAACTCTATTCTATGCAATTAGCGCAGAATGCATTTGATTCAATAAGTGTTAATTTCTGTAAGGTAATCAAGGCCAGTTTTATTCGGCTAATCATGTCTGATACAGTATCCTCAGTCAACCAATAATAAATAATCAGTAACTGATTTAATCAGTCTATCAAACGTATTGCCGAAAGGTTGAGTGCGTCAACAGTGAAAGCAGAAGTCTTTTTACCGATGTGTGTATTTTGAAAACCGACTATTTACAGACTTTAGACCGATTTCAAAATAAGTATTTTGGAAATTTATCTTCTTGAATATTTCGAAGTATTTTATTGGTTTATATGCACTTTAAATATTGATTTCGCCCACGTGCAAAAAACGCGGGAAAATATAAAGCTCGCCTGCAAACAGAAGCACGGGTTAAAAAAAACACACAACGGTGATTCTCTGACGATGTTTACATTTATCATCCTTCATTCGGTCAAAGTCGTGAAATTATTAAATCTTCGAACAACGGTCACCTGTCAACAATGGCCAGTTTTGTTCTTTCCCATGCCTGGCCTTTGTTCACAGGTTCGACTGTATGTAGAATTCTTTTGGTATTTACTGTTAGTTAGATGACAAACAGTGCAGACCCTGATTAGACTGCTTCAGTAGAACAATCTGATAAGAGTCAGCATTCTTTGCTTGAATGCATCAGCCCTAATGATTAGAAATTTATGGGCAAATTGATGGGGATGCAAGAAACGAGAACAGCTACATTGTATGGAGAGCTGAATATCATAATTGTCAGAGCCAAGACATGACAGAAGCAACCAGCAAAGTGGCATGTAAGCCACATGAAGACTCAGATCAGCCTGGGTATCTGCCCAGTATGATCAGAGTCTTTGCCAACAGCATGGAGGTAGCGTAGATCCTCAGCTACCCTTTAAGCACACAGCCAAGACTCGGATTAGACTGGGCGGTGCTCAGGCTGATTTGAGTCTTTGCATTGCATACATGCCACTATGTTGTTTTGTCGTGTTGCAGCTCATATCTTCAATATGTATTTTAGGGATGTTTATATATTTCAGGGACAAGAGTCACCACACTTTTGTTGGCCACAGAGGAGATCCTGTTCAGGCAGTGTACTTTGATGAGCTGAGAATAGCCAGCACAGCTCATGATAACAAAATAAGAATCTGGGACTTCAACATCTAAAGACTGTTTTCAGCATATTTGTACTGCACTTTCATACAGAAGAACTATACCCCAATGTGCTTAAATATTGGGATGCCTAAAAATGTTAATTTTCCGTTAGGACCTAAGATGTTTGAACATAACATTTTTGCTTGCTGGCCTTCGGAAACAACAGGGCAAAGTAGTTTAAAGTCCCCTTAGATTAACAAGTGGGTTAAGCCTGTTGAGTTTTTTGAGTTCCAGTACATTTAAAAGGTTTTTTTTTGTTGTTGTTGTTGTTTTTTTTTTGCTGAAAAAAATGTGAAAAGCATTGGCATTGCCTACATGTAACCTCATGTTAACTTGCCCTCATTGCTAGTTTTCAACAACTTGCCCCAGATTTAAAACTGTGATACTGAGGACATCTGTTAAATAAGCATTAGAATATGACTTTGTAGTATGTATTGATGCATATTTTGTTTCACATAAAATTTGAATTTTGTCACAATTTTCATAGATCTCATTTTCATGTATTTATTCTTGTACAGACCAGTCCATGAGTTGTACGTATTTTTCTGTCTTTGTAGATTAAGAATTTGGACACTTGTTTTATTTTCATATTTGCATGATATACAAGCTATAGTGTTTAAGACAAAAAAAAAGAAGAAAAAATACAATCAGAAACCCCTAAAATGACTCACTTATAAAATAAGAGAATCCGTTTTTGATAAATGGGTTAAACGTGTGCAGGCTGGTCTGGACAAACAAAGTTTGCATGCACACTGAGACAGATATTTGTATCAAAGTTTCTGATATGTGATACATAAAGTATCTTACACAAGTGGTCATTTCATATGAATATTTAAGCAAGCCTTTGGCGAGTTTCATAAATTTCATATAAAATGACCAGGAGTGTAAGATTCTGTTTATCATATGACTCTTTTAAATGGGATCTTATTGCCTTCAAAATGAACATTATTTCATGGAGAAAATGCATTGTTGACAAGGTTGTTGTCAATGATTTTATGTGTATGTGCCAAAATTTTATTACATGTGTGATCACGTACGATTACACAACATTACTATCCACTGAATAAGTGACATATGATAAATCCATTTAAGTGTTTTTTGAAGTGCTTGTAAAAGGCATAGTTTACAGCATGGAATGGAATTGACTGGCAGAGTATTATCTCCTCCCCATCTTACAATGGATATAGAATGGTACTCTTACAGGAAAAAAATTTCTCCCTCTTTGGGAGCAAATTTTATCCTATAAGAGTGCCTTCCTAGGCTTAGGAGCAATTGTAGTCAATGGAGTGTAGATTATCTCATCCATTCCATTCCATTCCACTTAATCCCACGTTTTAAATTATGCCTTTGTAAAAGAGTGTCTTATCTGTGATATATATATGTATATATTTTATGTTATTTATTTTTATGGTGGTTTTTATGTACATGTATACAGCTTTAACTTTGCCTTTAATGCAATTCTAGTTCATGCCAAACCAAAGTATTATCAAAATGAATTTACATGCTAAATTGTTGTGGATATTGTTATATTTATTATTGTGAAATGATTCTAACATAAGTGTACATGTATTGTTAAAGCACAGTCCATATTATTGCTAGACTGGCTCCATATATAGTCAGCTCTTGCTGTCTCAAAGTGAAATCTCATCTCAAACTACTGATATCTCAAAGTAAATTTTCTGGTCCTTGAAAATATACTTTGAAATACCAGTAGTTTAAGATCTGGAGTTAAAATATAAAGAAAAACAGAAAGTGTTTCCAAACTATATTCTTTGATATAAGAGGTACTTTGAGATATCAGTGTTTGAGACAACAAGAGTCAGCTGTATCATTGGGTATGTGCCATTGACAAATTTTGTACATTAAAGCATTTTTCACGTAATGTACATGCAGAGTTCTAGATAAGAGGGGTATTTGATGATAATTGAGGGATAATTTTGTTTATTTCTCATTGAAACCATATGTTGTGACCCCTCATCTGAACCGTCTCGTCGAGACGGTTCAGATGAGGGGTCACAACATAGGTTTTTATGCAAAATTAACAAAAATTATCCCTAATTATCACCAGATACTCCCTCTTATCTAGAGCTCTGTACATAGTAAAGGTGTGTTTACCTAACATGGCAAGGCAAATATGACATGTTGTATACAGTAGATTTGTCATAATTGTGCAACACATATTTTTGAAGTGTTTTCATAGTAAGGCAAATTCTATACTATTAAAGACATTTCAAATACATGATGTTGTACCTTGTAAACTGCTTTAAGACAGGTGCCTCTGGTTATTTTTATGCAAATTTTCTCAAAAGTCACCAATATTACTTGTTTTGTGTGGTCTTATATGCAGACAGAGTGCTTGCAGAATATTCAAATAGGATAACAAAATCAGTGTGTGTATCTTTGCAGTCTAGTTATAGCCTTCATTTATGATTAAAGATTCCACAGTGTCTGTATATGTGTACAAACAGCTATGGCTATGACCAGACTGCAAGGTTTATGTCTGTTATTTATACGAATATTGGTTGTTTTTAATAAAAATCAGTTTTGATTCAAATGTTTCTTTTTTCTTTTGGTGCCACAAAATTAATTTTGACAGTGCTCTCTGCTATTCTTCCATAACTACCCTAAAAAACGGAAAAAATGCCAGAGGAAGCAATCTGAATATTATTAGAAATTATCTTAAAACAAGAAATGAGCTGAACCATGACAAAACCAACAAAGTGGCATGTGCCCCTAGTGAAGACAGATCAGCCTGGGCATTGCCCAGTCTAATCAGTCTCCGCTGTCCACATGGAGCTAGCTTAGATTTTAAGCTACCCTTGAAGTCTTCACTAGGCGCACATGGCACTTCTTTGGTTTTGTCCTAATGCAGCTCAAATGTTTTTTGTGAGAAAACAGCTGTCTCCTCCATCTGTGCATTTCCCAAAAAGTCATTGACCTTGACCTCTGGTCGGCAGCAGCACCCAGATTAGGTCAACTATTCTGTATCAACCTTGAAGTAATCCTAGTCCCATATCAGTAGGTTTCAACAAGAGATATTGAAAATGTAAGCTACAGATATAAACTTAAAAACTTTAATGCAAATGTATGTCTTTTTATCCTTGGTCAGCTGCAACATCCCAGCAGGCACATGACGCCGTAATGACGTCGTTCTGATGTCGATGCGACGTGGTGACGTCATGTGCCCGCTGGGATGTCATATACTCTGTATGAACCTATAAGTAAACTTAGTCATGTATCTGAAGGTTCTATCAAAATTATTGGGGGAAAAACAAGCATATATATACAGTATGGCTCACAAGGTCTAGAAAGTGTAAAATCTTTCACATTAACCTTTACAACTTATCTCTAAATCCATCATCACTACAACATGCCAGACTACCACAATGTTTTGATAATCAGATAAAGTGTTCAAACTTCTTGCATCTTAATTGGCAGTAAAATAAGCTAATACTGCGTGTAAACTGCAAACATATAAGGCTAAATAGGAACACTTGATGTACTGTTGTTACAATCACAGTCTGGAATGAGTGATGAAACAGATTTTTCTGCTTACCATACGCCCCCCCCCCCCCCTTTGAAAAACTGGGGGGTATACTGGTTTACATCTGTCCACCCTTCCGTAATTCCGTAACACTTTTTTGTCTAAGATATCTCCACAACCTTTTAGGATAGAAAGCTCATATTTGGTATATAGGTTGACAACGTCAAGTTGTACAATGTATTGTGGGACTGAGAACTGACCTTCTCCTGTTTGTTCTCCTCCCCCCCTCCCCCCCCCCCCCCCCCCCCCCCCCCCCCCCCCCCCTTTGAAAAACTGGGGGGTATACTGGTTTACATCTGTCCGCCCTTCCGTAATTCCGTAACACTTTTTCGTCTAAGATATCTCCACAACCTTTTAGGATAGAAAGCTCATATTTGGTATATAGGTTGACAACGTCAAGTTGTACAATGTATTGTGGGACTGAGAACTGACCTTCTCCTGTTTGTTCTTCCCTTTATTTGTTCCTTTTTCTTTCTCTCTACATTTTTCGTCAAAGATATCTCCACAACCCTATAAGATAGAAAGTTCATATTTGGTATGCAGAATGGCAGGGACAAGTTGTGTCATGGGACTGAGAACCAGCTCTCTACTATTTGTTCTTCCCTGTTTTTGTTCACTTTTCTTTCTCTCCAGGCATTCAGTATTGTTTTTTTTTGTAAAAGATTTCTCAGTTACTGTTCATGGTAGAAGGTTGATATTTTGGTGTATGAGTTGACTTTGACTTGTTGCATTGTGGGATTGAAAACGGGCCCTCTCCTCATATTCTTCCCTTTTCCATTCTCTTTTTAGCTCACCTGAGCACGAAGTGCTCAAGGTGAGGTATTGTGATCGGTCTTTGTCTGTCGTCCGTCATCTGGTCGTGCGTCCGTCGTCAACTTTTGCTTTAAACGACTTCTTCTCCAAAACTGCTGGACAGATTTTGAAATAATTTTACAGAAATGTTCCTTGGGGGACTCTCTACCAAAATTGCTCAAATGGTTCCGCTCCGCTATACAAAATGGCCACCAGAGCTAAACATAGAAAAACCTTTAAACGACTTCTCCTCCAAAACTGCTGGGCAGATTTTGAAATAATTTCACAGAAATGTTCCTTGGGGGACTCTCTACCAAAATTGCTCAAATGGTTCCGCTCCGCTGAATAAAATGGCCGCCAGAGCTAAAAATAGAAAAACCTTTAAACGACTTCTCCTCCAAAACTGCTGGGCAGATTTTGAAATAATTTCACAGAAATGTTCCTTAAGAGACCCTCTACCAAAATTGCTAAAACGGTTCCGCTCCACTAAACAAAATGGCCGCCAGAGCTAAAAATAGAAAAACCTTTAAACGACTTCGTCTCCAAAACTGCTTGCAGATTTTGAAATAATTTCACAGAAATGTTCCTTGGGGGACTCTCTACAAAAATTGCTCAAGCCGTTCCGCTCCACTGAACAATATGGCCGCCAGAGCTAAATATAGAAAAACCTTTAAACGACTTCTCCTCCAAAACTGCTGGGCAGATTTTGAAATAATTTCACAGATATGTTCCTTAGGAGACCCTCTACCAAAAGTGCTCAAACGATTCCGCTCCGCTGAACAAAATGGCCGCCAGAGCTAAAAATAGAAAAACCATTAAACAACTTCTCCTCAAAAACTTCTGGGCAGATTTTGAAATAATTTCACAGAAATGTTCCTTAGGAGGCCATCTACCAAAATTGCTCAAACGGTTCCGCTCCGCTGAACGAAATGGCCGCCAGAGCTAAATATAGAAAAACCTTTAAACGACATCTCCTCCAAAACTGCTGGGCAGATTTTGAAATAATTTCACAGAAATGTTCCTTGGGGGACTCTCTACCAAAATTGCTCAAGCCGTTCCGCTCCACTGAACAATATGGCTGCCAGAGCTAAATATAGAAAAACCTTTAAACAACTTCTCCTCCAAAACTGCTGGGCAGATTTTGAAATAATTTCACAGAAATGTTCCTTAGGAAACCCTGTACCAAAAGTGCTCAAATGGTTCCACTCCGCTGAATAATATGGCCGCCAGAGCTAAAAATAGATAAACCTTTAAACGACTTCGACGACGAAACTGTTTGGTAGATTTTGAAATGATTTCACAGAAATGTTCCTTAGGAGACCCTCTACCAAAATTGCTAAAATGGTTCCACTCCACAGAACAAAATGGCCACTGGAGCTAAAAATAGAAATAAATCTTAGAATGACTCAGAGGGCACAGTTACGATACAATCATCATGAAACTTGGTCAGAATGTTTATCTTCATGAAATGTAGACCAACTTTGAAACTGGGTCATGTGAGGTCAAAAACTAGGTCACTTGGTCAAATCTTAGAAAAATCTTGTGCACACTCTAGAGGGCACAGTTATGATCCAATCTTCATGAAACTTTGATAGAATGTTTATCTTTATGAATTCTAGACCGAGTTTGAATCTGATTCTTGTGGGGTCAAAATCTAGGTCACTAGGTCAAATCTTAGAAAAACATTGTGTACACTCTTTAGGGCACAGTTATGATATAATCTACATGAAACTTTGTCAGAATGTTTTTTTTTTATGAAATCTAGACCTGATTTGAAACTGGACCGTGTCAGGTCAAAAACTAGGTCACTAGGTCAGTTCTTAGAAAAACCATGTGAACGCTTTAGAGGATACAGTTTTGTTCTAATCTTCATGAGACTTTGTCAAAATGCTTATCTCCAACAAATCTGGACCAAGGGTGCAACTTGGTCATGTCTGGTCAAAAATTAGGTCACTAGGTCAAACCTTAGAAAAACATTGTTTATGCTCTAGAGGGCACAGATTTGATATGATATTCATGAACTTTGTCAGAATGTTTATATCCAAGAAATCTAGACCAGTTTTGAAACTGGGTTATGTGGGGTCAAAAACAAGATCATTATGTTAAATCTTATAAAAACCTAAGGTATACAATAAAGGGTTCATTTTCCATTGAATCTTTGTGAAACTCTATCTATTATGGATGTCTCTGAGGTTAAGTTCACAGGATACTCAGGTGAGCGATCCAGGGCCATCATGGCCCTCTTGTTTTCTTTCTCTCCACACTATTTTGTCAAAGGTATTTCCTCAAATGTTTAAGGTAGAAAGTTTATATTTGGTTTACAGCTTGACAATGAAAAATTGTATTGGATTGTGGGTTAGAGAACCAGTCTTCTCCTGTGTATTCTTCCCAGTATTTGTTCACTGTTCTTTCTCTCCTGTAACAGATTTCTCAGCAACTGTTCAAGATAGAAGGTTCATAGTTGGTATATGAGTTGACAATGACTTGCTGTTTTGTGGGATGTTTTGTTTTCTCCATACAGGCTAATTGTGATGGAAGCGCTAAAGCGGGGGCCCGGTATAGTCAGATTTTCTGACAGTTCTAGTTAGATTTGATGATTCTATGACCCAAGTCCATTTTGGTCATTTTAAACTTAATGAGTTTGGGGGAATTAAACTCAAGTCCAAATTTCCATTTCACTTTATTTATTTACTTTCTTTCTCTATTTCTTTCTAGTTCCCACCTGGCAGTCTTACTATATACAAAGTTTACTTATTAACACTATAAATCTACATTTTCTTGCTTTCCTGTTTTGGCGCCTAAATTCAAATATTCAATTCAATTCAATTCAATTCTTTATTCAGATTGCCAAATACATTTTAGCGCATCTACAACATATCATAGAAACAAGACAATGATCTAATCACATTTACCTTCCCAGCAGGCACATGGCGTCGCAGTGACGTCCCACTGTCTCCAGTGCGAGGCCTTCGAGACGCCCTGTGCCCGCTGGATTTAAGGGCTGGGATGTTCTGGCCATATACCCTGGTCGGTCAGGATAGATGAGAAAGAAAGGAAGTCAGGGCAGTGTCTAGAGCTGTGCATCCAATATCAGCAGCTCTGCTCCAGACACTGCCAATATTAAATCATATTATACACACTAATCAGTCCTTATCTTTCTGTATCTAAAACTCAACTCCAGCTTGCCCTATATCTCCCATCATCCTTTCCTTCCAGCCTCCTTCTCACAGAACCCTCAACCAATCAAATCCTTTCTCTCAACCAATCAAATCCTACCTCTCTAGCTCCCTCTAGATGAAACTGATATCTACCCGAGGAGATTGCCTAATATGGGAGACCCTGCTGATGATAAGAATCTGGAATGAGGCTATCACCTAATTACCTCATGATCAAGGTCTCAAGAAATATTCCACAGGTAAAGGGGCCCCATATTAAACATTCTGCTAGGACGAAACTTGATATCATGCTGGCACCATGTGTATAACTTAATTAAGGCTGCATTTAGGAAGACTGAAATAGCTGAACCTTTCCTACACATTTAAAAACTAATATTTTAAATGACCAATTTTGATTATTAAATTTTAACTCTTGAATTTTAATTAAACAATTAGTACATTAATTACCCTGGTGACAGATGCTCCTCCTCCAACTAAATTTGCTCCTGCAAATTCTCATGTCACATCACTTTATACATAATCTACTGTGTCACCAGTCATACTTAGCAAATTTGTAATAACTGTTGCTTCCCATGCAGGCTGCCTCCATCAGTCCTACAGTGAATCATCAGTTTGATGACAGTATTCTGTCAGTAACAGATACAGGTAATGGTCTGTATCTGTTAGGGCCAGATTACTATAACATTTTGCTTAACATACTTTTATAATTCTTACATTGAACACAAATAACTGAACTGCCATATGAAGCCAGGTGGGAACAGTAAAACACAAATACTAGCATGCACAATGTATTTTCAATCTTATAAATTTAAATGAAAATATATTTAAACATGTATACGATGACATATACAGAGTCTTTTCTCTGAACTTAAGTTCAATTTATGAATAAACAGAGTTCATTTACCACTTAAAGGCGTTAATTTTTCATAAATGTATTGATCTGACTCCAGATGTATCATATTTCTAAGAATTTGATACTTTTTTGAAGCACTGCCTAAACACTTAAACCACTGTAACGTTCTGTATTTCACTTTGGTTATCACCTTTAAAGTGTGAATTTCAACAGAGACTCAGGTACCAGGATATATCATGTCTTATTGCCACTTAAAATGTGCAGTTCTAAAATGTTCAACCCTAGCTACTGTTTGTTTTCTCTTATGTCAAATACTGGTTCAGTAATGACAGAGGAAGTAGCGGAAACATACATACAAATACTTTGCCCTGTGTATATCCATCCCAGGAAAGATACATCTTAGCATACCCTCTTTTTTTATATACAACCTTTTCAATCCTGCATTGATATCTGTTCCCACCTAAGATCTAGTACTAACAAGGTAAGTTCAATGTTTTTAAATCAAACTTGGTTGACATGCTAAATTTTATATGTCAAGGTCCTAGTAAGACTGACTAAAATCTACTTGTCTCCCTTTTACAATACTTTGATGTTCCTAATCTACATCACCGTTAGAACGTCTCTACCAATGTTGTACAGTCTAATCAATAGGTTTTACATATGCATAATTAAACGAGAGATAAATCATAATTAAAAGGTAGGTCAAGGTCAAGTTACAATATTTAGTATCTCCCACCCCCTATATTAAATTGTGGAACCGAAAATTTGCCATATGGTCTTAATTTGGAATTTCGTATACTAAATGTAAATATTTTCTTTTAACCTAGCTTAGAATTAACTATTCATGGTGTGGTTATATGCGTAAATGGGAACCCTTCAAATATCAAGGATGTATTGTTTTATGATTATGTGTATTTGTATGTGGCCCAAATGTGCGTATGTATTTCTGTCTCAGTGTACTGCTTTCTTCCATTTTCTAGCTGTATCCTGGACCTATGTCTTATTTTGCATACTACTTGACAGGTAACTGGCTCTGAGGTGGCCTCTTGCGCACCTTGCCTGAATATGTATATTTGATGTGGAAATTTTTCCGCATACTCTCAGGAAGTTTAGTGTCATATGTATATGTGGTTTTAGTTTTATTTGTGGCAGAGTCTCTGTAGCGTACCTTGTACAACATTTTACCCTCTCCTCTGAAGTTAGGGTAAGCTCTTAGTATTTTCTCTGGAGTCAGGTTGTCTTGCAGTGTAGCAGTTATATCTACTTGCTGCAGCTGCTCTTCATCACTGTTGTCTCCTGTGTTCTCTCTCTGCTCATCAGACTGTTGTTCTTCATCTTCACTATCCTCATTTTCGTCCATGTCATAGGTCTCCACAGGTTCCTGTAGACCAGGCGGAGGGTTGGTGGGTCTTGTGTTTGGGTGGAAGTATGGCTTTAGTCGATTTGCATGTACAACTGCCTTGACTGCTTTGTGTGATTTTAAGTCTCTGAGCTTAAAGTTACATTCACTGAGCTTTTCACTCACATAATATGGACCCGACCACCTGTTAATTAGTTTGGGAGATAGCCCTTTTGGTGTTCTAGGGTTATAAAGCCAGACATTTGACTGTACTTCAAATTTTGGTTGTTCTGCATTTTTGTCATGCTGTGTTTTGTACTTTGCTTGAGCCTTTGCTATGTTTTCTGAGACTATTCGTCGGACAATTTCCTGGTTTTGGATTATCCTGTTTAGGTGTTGCTCTGTAGTCTGATTTAACTTGGAGCTTGGAATGAGGTCTGTATCCAGGGGCATTTTACACTCTCTGCCAAACAGTATGAAATATGGTGAATAGTTTGTCGAGTCAATAGCCGGGGTGGTTCTGTAACTGAACATGATACTTGGTAAAAGATGTGCCCAGTCCGTCTGAGTATTGTTACCATATATTCGAAGCTTTTGAAGTACCACTGAGTTCATTCTTTCGATTTGCGCATTGCATGCAGCGTGATACGAAGACGTCCGCAATTTCGTTATCCTCAGTATGTTACACAGCTCTTTCAGAAGAAGCGACATGAAATTCTGACCCCTGTCTGTCAAGATTGAGTCTGGACATCCAAATCGACAAATTACTTCATCATAGAGCTTCCATGCTATCTCTCGAGCTCCCATGGTATGTAACGGCAAGGCCTCAGTCCATTTTGAGAATGAATCTACTATCATTAAGATGTAGCGATACCCTTCTTTGCTCTTTGGAAGAGGACCTAATATGTCTATATGTAGACGACTGAAGACATGACCTATTGGTAAGGGCTTTAGTAAGGCTTGCTTCTGATGAATGTACCTCTTAGCTTGCTGACATTCTTCACAGGTCTTGACGTAAGTTTGTATGTCAGCGTACATCCTAGGCCAAAAGTATTTCGAACGAATAGCCTCGTATGTTCTCTCTTGTCCTTGATGACCTCCTGTCAAAGCATCGTGATATGACTTCAGGACATTGTCACGCAACTTGGTAGGCACTGCTAGCTGTTTCTTGACATCTGTCCATTTATGTCCTTTACTTCTTGATAGGAATCAATGGTGTATATCATAGCTGACAAGGAATCGGCAGGCTCTTGGCAAGTTATGCCACTGACCTCAACCGACTGAGCAGTCTCATGATGTAGTTTATATTCTCGTACTTGGCTCTGCTCCTTTTCTGTGATTGTGCAGACTTCTGGGCCAAGGCTCAAATCATCTGGGTCTTCTCGATCATAGGATTGTGGGGCCTGAGAGTCTTCATATGCTCTTCTGGAAACCGAGTCTGCGTTCGAATGGATTTTTCCGGCCTTGTGAACCACATTATACTGAAAACCTTGCAGGAAAACAGCCCAACGACCTAATCTACCTGTAGCCTTACTTGTTTGAAGGGACTTAAGGGCCTGGTGATCAGAGTAGACAGTGAAGGGTTTGTCTGACAGGTATACCTTAAAATGTCTGATGCCTTCTACTAGCGCTAAGCCTTCTAAATCAGTGATACCCCAGTTTCTTTCGGTCTTATTCAGCGATCGACCCCCATAGGAAATGACATGTTCTCTATTATGTTCATCTTTCTGCCCAAGTATATAACCTATCGCTTGAGTTGAGGCATCGACATAGAGGAAGAATTCTTTTGAAAAGTCAGGAAAGACAGGAATGGGAATCTCTGTAAGTGCTTTCTTCAGCTCGTTAAATGAGATTTCACACTCCTCTGACCACTCAAACTTTACATCTTTGCCCAGCAACCTGTTTAGAGGCCTGGCTATTTGTGCAAATCCTTTAACAAACTTTCGATAGTAATTACAGAGTCCTAGATATGCTCGAATGTCCTTTTGAGATTTGGGCCGAGGATAAGACAGGACACTGGCTACTTTGTCTTCGTCGACTGTTATGCCTTCCTTACTGAATTTGTGACCTAGATACTTAACCTCTTTAGCAGCAAAATGGCATTTTGATGGCTTAAGCCTGAGGTTAGCATTTCGCAGTCGGTCAAAGATTTCCTGTAGGTGCTTCAGATGCTGTTCGAAGTCTGAACTGTAAACGAGTATGTCATCTACGTACACTTGGGCAAAACGCCAGTTTATGCCACGCAAGACCTCTGACATGACTAAAGCAAAAGCATTTGGGCTGTTCATAAGACCAAATGGCAGTTTATTAAAGACATAGTTGCCCTCATGTGTGGTAAAACCAGTGCGATCTTTTGTGTCCTCATGAAGCGGAATTTGCCAAAACCCGGAATGCATATCAAGTACTGAATATACGGAGGCCTTAGCCTGTCCTATAGAGTCAACTGCATCTTGAAAATGAGTGACAGGGAAATGAATTGGCTCAGTAACGCTATTTAAGGCACGAAAATCAACGGCAAACCTGTAGTCACCAGACTTTTTACGCACTAATATGACCGGGCTAGACCACTGACTTGTTGACTTAGAAATGATGCCATGCTTTTCCATTTCTTCTACCTGTCTGCTTATCTCTGCATGTTTCTCAGGTGTTGTTCTGTATGGTGGCCTACGAACCGGTTTAGCATTTCCAGTCTCTATTCTGTGATAGTGTACGTTTGTGGTACCTAATTCTGCTATACTATTTGCAAATACATCCCTATTTTTACCTAGCAATACTAACAGCTGATGTTTTTGTGTATCAGTTAAGTCAGACTGAGACAGGTTGACCCCCATGGAGTTAGCTATGTTTGTGTATTCCTCCTCTGACAGCTGAGGCTTATCCGAGTCACATGTGTTAACCCCTACTGTGTTGATACCTGTACTGATAATGGACTCCTCCTCAGTCTCATTACACAAATCATGCTCATTACATGGGTGTAGTCTTGCTATGGGCTCATTTTGTCTTATCTCAATGTCAACGGTGGTAGGATTTAAAAGTTTAACATATACAAAACCGTTATTGACCTCTGAAACTGAGCGGGCTCCCATGATACAGTGTTTGCTTGCTAAGGTGGATACAGGTTCAACAAGAGACATTTTTCTGCTATCAGAGTTCTTGACCTTGACCTTTGTCACAACTGCTGTTTTGGATGGAATGCTAATTTTATTTACTGTCCTGGCTAAAGAGAGTTTCTGAGGATTAGAGAACATTTTTGCCACAGTCATACCCCCTTGAATTTCAAGTACATAATTTTCGAAATCTACCTTTGCTCTCTGACATGTCAGAAAATCTATTCCAAGAATAATGGGTTGTCTGAACTTCTCAAAAATATAGAATTTCTGTTGTATTTCTAATTTGCATATTGTAAGCGGCAATACAGCTATGCCCATTACCTTAACTGGAGTGCCACTTACACCTAAAACATACTCTATATCAGACTTCTGAAGCTCAAACTGCTCGGACAGCCCACTCTTCCTGAAAATACCATATGACATACAAGAAATCTGTGCCCCTGTATCTACCATAGCTGACTGTGCAATTTTCCCTACTCTGATTTCTATTAAATTTGTGTCTGTGGGTTTTCTTCCTGTAATACCAACAAATTTCCCTTGTTCTGCCATTTTACCCTTATTTTCCTCCCTCCTCACCTTATTTTTCTCTTTAATTCTACTATTTCTCCTTTTGTGCCCATCCCCAAGTTTAGAGTTCCTATCCTTAAGGACAGGCGCAATTTCCTATCTTCTGTCATGCCTGAACCAGCAGTCACGTGCTATATGAGATTTTCGGTGGCAGATATAACAAAGTTTATCCTGGTACCTGTTTTTCTTGTAAGATTGAAATTCACACTTACCAAACTCTTTCGCCTGTCTCTGTCCCTGAATTTTGTTCACTTCATATTGTGTAGAAGTCACATCTTTCTCTAATGATTGTCCCAACCTAGCATATTTCCGCACATCACTAAGTGTTTTTGCCTCTTTTTGGGCCACGAATTTCATCACTGCACGATTAAGTCCCTGAAAAACTTGGTCAATAATTTCCTGCTCACTTTTGTCCAAATCATGTCCCAATCTAATCACCTTCTCAATGTAGTCATCAGTAGTCTCCCCTTGGTTTTGTACTAGTCCCCTGAATCGACTAACGTCCCTAATTCTGTCACTCTCACTAGACAAAAATCGCTCCACAAAAGCAGCCCTCAGGTTTGCATATGTTCCTTGAATGTCCTCGCTGAGTGTGTGATACCACATCTCGGCTTGTCCTTCCAGCAACAAAAACAGCTGGATTGTTTTGTCTTCATTTTTCACTTTTTTCAATTTCATAACCTGTTCAAACTTGGCCAGCCAAAACTTAGCACTTTCCCCTTGGCTGCCACTGAAAGTGGGAATTTTAATTCCTTTAATTCTACTATTTCTCCTTTTGTGCCCATCCCCAAGTTTAGAGTTCCTATCCTTAAGGACAGGCGCAATTTCCTATCTTCTGTCATGCCTGAACCAGCAGTCACGTGCTATATGAGATTTTCGGTGGCAGATATAACAAAGTTTATCCTGGTACCTGTTTTTCTTGTAAGATTGAAATTCACACTTACCAAACTCTTTCGCCTGTCTCTGTCCCTGAATTTTGTTCACTTCATATTGTGTAGAAGTCACATCTTTCTCTAATGATTGTCCCAACCTAGCATATTTCCGCACATCACTAAGTGTTTTTGCCTCTTTTTGGGCCACGAATTTCATCACTGCACGATTAAGTCCCTGAAAAACTTGGTCAATAATTTCCTGCTCACTTTTGTCCAAATCATGTCCCAATCTAATCACCTTCTCAATGTAGTCATCAGTAGTCTCCCCTTGGTTTTGTACTAGTCCCCTGAATCGACTAACGTCCCTAATTCTGTCACTCTCACTAGACAAAAATCGCTCCACAAAAGCAGCCCTCAGGTTTGCATATGTTCCTTGAATGTCCTCGCTGAGTGTGTGATACCACATCTCGGCTTGTCCTTCCAGCAACAAAAACAGCTGGATTGTTTTGTCTTCATTTTTCACTTTTTTCAATTTCATAACCTGTTCAAACTTGGCCAGCCAAAACTTAGCACTTTCCCCTTGGCTGCCACTGAAAGTGGGAATTTTAATTCCAAGAGCTGTACTTTCTGTTTCTGCCATTTTTATGGATTTAATTTCTTTCTCTTTGCTCCTTGTATTATATCCTGATCGTTTTGGCGGCATGAAGAATTTTTGCCGTACCCAGATTCATCCACCATCTATGACCCAAGTCCATTTTGGTCATTTTAAACTTAATGAGTTTGGGGGAATTAAACTCAAGTCCAAATTTCCATTTCACTTTATTTATTTACTTTCTTTCTCTATTTCTTTCTAGTTCCCACCTGGCAGTCTTACTATATACAAAGTTTACTTATTAACACTATAAATCTACATTTTCTTGCTTTCCTGTTTTGGCGCCTAAATTCAAATATTAAATCATATTATACACACTAATCAGTCCTTATCTTTCTGTATCTAAAACTCAACTCCAGCTTGACCTATATCTCCCATCATCCTTTCCTTCCAGCCTCCTTCTCACAGAACCCTCAACCAATCAAATCCTTTCTCTCAACCAATCAAATCCTACCTCTCTAGCTCCCTCTAGATGAAACTGATATCTACCCGAGGAGATTGCCTAATATGGGAGACCCTGCTGATGATAAGAATCTGGAATGAGGCTATCACCTAATTACCTCATGATCAAGGTCTCAAGAAATATTCCACAGGTAAAGGGGCCCCATATTAAACATTCTGCTAGGACGAAACTTGATATCATGCTGGCACCATGTGTATAACTTAATTAGGGACAAGTCATTTATTATCAGGTGGGGGGGCCGGGTACATTTTCATATGGTTCACCAAAATTTTTCCGACCCCCCCAGTCTCACCAAATTTTTTTTTCCGACCCCCCCCAGATAGGTGACAAAATTTTTTATGACCCCCCCCCTATCCTCAGTGCCAGCTACCCTTCACAAACATACCATATTACCTATTTTATGTCAGACTGACCTCAATCAAAACCTAGCTGTATGAAACACAAAGAAAATTTCTTATTGTAACAGGTTAATTACATGTACATGTAATCATGGTCTGTTTAAACTTTGTCTGCATTTCTTGCACTTTTTCTTCTGCTAATGGCCATCCGGAAATCTTTTGTCGAATGCTTAATAATTAAATAATTATAACTGTAAATAATATTAATTGGGCCTCTGGGTGGTGGGGGTCTGGGGGCTGTGTTTTTTCTGATGAAAAGGCACGTGGAGAGCTGATATCACAAATGCAGGCATTAAATTTAATTGAGCACAAAATCATCTACTTGACATGATTTTATAGACACTTTCATACTGTTCTAGCAAAGCAATGAAAAGGTTTTTTTTTGGATATGAAGCTGCTCAATTTTTTTGAGTCAGTTCCACAAAGACTTTCAACTTTTAGTTGTGAGTTTGAAAGAAAAGAGTCTGAAATTGTATGAGTAATGGGGGGTCTGGGGGGCGAAGCCCCCCAGAAGCTGAGACATTTTTTAAAATGAAGACTGATGGAAGAATTCTGACCCCCCCCCCCCCCCCCCCCAATATGCCTAATAAAAAATATGACCCCCCCTGCTCCAAGGCTTTTTTATTTCCGACCCCCCCAGTACATCACAAAAAAAAATTCCGACCCCCCTAAATGTACCCGCCCCCCCAGCTGACAATAAATGACTCGTCCCTTAAGGCTGCATTTAGGAAGACTGAAATAGCTGAACCTTTCCTACACATTTAAAAACTAATATTTTAAATGACCAATTTTGATTATTAAATTTTAACTCGTGATTTTAATTAAACAATTACTACATTAATTACCCTGGTGACAATACCTTTGAGACATAAGAGTTTTTTTTTTCCGTTTCTGTTCTTTATTGTCCCCGTCAATAGGTATGTTGTGGGTCGGGGATCCATCCCACCGCACACCTTACATTCCTATTGCATGCTGTTTGCAATGAAACCAACAAAAAAGGAATTAACAATTATGTTAGCATGCTCTTAAGGAAAAATATTGCTTATATAAAACAGGGAACTATGCATACATTTTATGTACATGAAATACTGGACAAAAGATTTTCTTCTGACTCAGCGTAAAAGCATATTCATACACAATTTTTAATTTTCTTTTTTTATTTATTTTTTTTTTATATCGAAAATTAGTGTTAGTAGAATATAATGGACAGTGGGATCATAAACTCAACTTAGAATTTTTATTCAAATTCATTTATTATTTACTAGTTTGCAAGTCTTAAAACATTCTCAAGAAACTGCCAGTTTTCTAAAAAGATTTTTAATTCATTTTTATTTGCTGCAATTTGTTTATGGATCCAGTAAAACATTTTGAGGGTTCTCTCAAATGCAGTTATATTCAGTGTTTGTTTCATGCATCTTGCACTATATATATAATATTTCATTTCCATTAAAAGAAGTTGCCTCTCAGGAGCGTTTTTATAGTTTTCAAGCCCAAATATAAACTCTTTCTTAGAATATAATAAATATATATCTATAACATTAAATTTTTGTTTAACACGATGTAAGAATTCTTGAACTTTATGGCAATCCCAAAATAAATGTTCAATGGTCTCTTCTTCATTTTTACAGAATGTACATAAATTGTCATTACTTGCATTTATTTTACAAAGAAAAGTATTTGTTGCCAAGATTTTGTGATTGATTCTAAACTGAAACCATTGAAGTTTTGAACATTTTGTGACATAAAAGGGCATTTCATAGATATTTTTCCAGTCTTCTTTTTGAATATCATAAGTCCTATTCCATCTAATCTGACCTGTAATACTTTCTTTATTTTCAGTCATAATGTTATATATATCTTTTGTCCCTTTCTTACACTTAAGAATAACATTAACATGATAAGGAATAACTGGTGTACACAGTTTTGTGGTAACAATTATTTTATTTGCTTGTATTATGGATTTTAAAGAGGCTCTTAGTCCATGATATTGAAGAAAATTTATATTTATATTATATTTATGTTTTAATTGCTCAATTGTATAAAGTTCCCCATCATCATTAAAGAAATCATTTATAATTCGTATTCCATTATTATACCAGTTTTTGTTGAAAAACCCATTTCCCCCTACTATGTTAATTCTATCATAGTAACAAGCACAGGCCAAAAGTTTTTCTTCAGTATTAATTTGTATTAATTCTATAAATCTACCAAGTGCCAAAAATACATCTTTCCAAAACAAGTTTTTTTATATCTTTACACTGATTATTAATAAATCTAAATCCAAAACTAAGACAATCTGACATATTAAGTTTCATATTAATAAATTGTTGCCAATTTCTATAGTCAGTGGTTAAAATTCTCCTAATCCAAGTTAGTTTCAATGCATCAAGAAATTTATAAACGTCTATCATTTTTAAACCTCCGTCAGTATAATTTCTTGAAAATACCTGTCTTTTGACACGTGGAGGCCCATTCCATACAAATTCTTGAAATAAATTATTAAGGGTTTTTAACATTTCCTGATTTGGGTTTGGAAGAGTCAGAAATAAATGATTAAACTTTGGTAATAAAAGGGATTTAATCACAGTTATCCGTCCTATAGGGGTCAAATTACGACGCTTCCAAAATAACAATTGTTTTTTCAATATGGTTATCCTTTCACTGAAATTTGTTTCTAACATACTATCCAAATTTACAGAAAAATCAATACCTAGTAATTTAAATGAGCTTTTACCCCATACTAGTTTGTACTTTATTTTAATGGTGTCCTGACTATATTTTTTAAGACCTATCCAAATAACTTGAGTTTTCTCATAATTGATTTTAAGACCTGATACTGCAGCAAAAGCTTCTAGTTCTTTCAATGTTTCAATTAATGATTCCTTAGAACCGTCTAAGATTAACCCTGTATCATCTGCGTATCCAAAAATTTTTAATGATTTGTTCCCTATTTTTATGCCTTTTATTTGTTCATTTTTTCTAACTTTCAGTGCTAGTATCTCTGCACACAGAATAAAGATATAAGGAGATATTGGATCTCCCTGAGACATAAGAGTTGATACTTGGTCAAAAAACGTATCCCTAGAATTGCAACAGCTGCTAAGCATCCATGCTGACCTGTGTCCTTGACCTTTGTTCATGGTCCTGTGATTTTGCCTTATATTTCCAACACTGTTTGATGGATTAACTTCATACCTGGCATAGTGGATCAGTCTGACATTGCAAATGACCTCAAACTATTTATAGATCACTGTGACCTACATTTCATGGTTCACTGAATTTGACTGATATCTTGAGCACTATTTAGTAGATTGCCATCATATATGGGATAATGTTTCAGTCTGACTCTGCAAATGACCTCATACTATTTGAAAATCACTGTGACCTATATTTCATAGTGCAGTGATTTTGCCTTGTATCTGCAAAACTGTTTAATAGATTAACCTGTGACCTATATTTTGTAGTTCAGTGATTTTGCCTTGTATCTCCAAAAACAGTTTAAAATAGATAAACATGTATTTGGCAACATAGATTAGCCTGACAATTTGAAGGCCATGGTAGTATTTGAAGTCACTCTGACATATATATCATGGTTCAGTGATTTTGCTTCATATGGACGGACGCTCGGCGCCCCGTTACTGCGGCTATGGATACGTTCTGCTGAGGTGCGGGGGTAACGTCGATATGAGAATTGAAATATGATGATGTTTTGCTTCATATTTTGAGCACTATTTAGTAGATATTTATCTACTAATTATGGTTCTGTCTGACACAGCAGATGACCTTATATATTTTAAGACTTTATAACTGTGAGAACCAAGCACCCCTGAGGCGCGCTTCATTGTCTTCTGACAACTCTTGTTAAGGCTGTCACCTTGACCAGGTCAGCAGAAGCATCCAGTTGATGCCAATTAGTCACTATGGACCTAGCAGTAAACCTAGTTGCATACCAAATTGTTCCATTATATGGGTGAAATGGATTGCTGTCTTACTATTTACTCCCTAATTTAGGGATATCCAAAATGCAGCTTTTGGATATCCATAAGCATAATCCCTTTAATGGATATCCAATATTTACCTTGATTTCATGACATCCAAATATCGATTTTAATATGGATATCCAAAAATTGAATTGTGGAAATCCGATTAATAGATGGATAGATGGGGGTGGGAGGGAGGGGTAAATGGGTGGATGAAGGCAGGGATATGGAAGAAGAGCGGGGGTGGGGGTGGGGGGGTGGGGGTGATGGATAAATGGGTAGATGGATGAAAGGAGGGATGGAGGAAGGGTATGAATGGAGGGAGGTAGGAATGAGTAGATGGAGGGAGAGGGACAGGTTGGGAGTGGAGAAAGTGAGGAATGGGTAGATGGAAGGAGTGATGGAGAGATGTAGGAAAGAAAGGAGGGAGTGATGAGTGGATCGTTGGAAAGATGGATAAATGGAGGATGTGGTGAAGGGTGGATGGGGGGAGAAATGAATGGATGGATCAGGGAAGAAAGGGAGAAAAGGAGGGAACGAGATAGGGAGAAATGGATGGATTGGTGGACAGGATAAATGGGTGGATATAGAGAGGGAGGGAGGAATTAACAGGAGGTATTGGTAGATGGTGGAAGGGAATGAAGGAGGATAGATGGATGGATGGAGCAAGAGAGGGATGAATAATTGATGGGTTGAGGGAGGGAGGGGTGGATGGATGGATGGTGGAGGGAGGAAGGCATGGATGTTTTAATGAAGGAGATAGGAAGGGTTGCAGGGAAAGGGAGTAAGGGATGGAGGCCAATGGATGACTAGCTAGATGGATACATGAATGAATGGAGGGAGGGAGGAGGATGAGAGGAAGGGAGAGAGATTGATGGAGAGGTAGATGGATGGATATGTTGATGGATGTAAAGCAGGATGGATGGATGGGTGGAGGGAGGAGTGGAGGGAGGGAGGTATAGATAGGTAAGAGGAGGTTGAGTGGGAGGGAGAGGGGAGGGACATGGATGGATGAATGGAGGGAGGAAGATATGGATGGATAGGTGGAGGAAGATGAACTGATAGATGGGTGTGTATGGAAGGAAGTAGAGGCAGGAATGGACAGATGGGTGGGTTGAGGGAGGATGGAAAGGGTGGAGGGAGAGAGGCGATTGAAGAATGGATGGAGGGATTAACAAAGAGAGGGATGATGTGTTATGCAGGCAGAGGGATACTATGGAGGAAAGGAGGGATTAATGGTGGGATGGAGAAAGGCAGGCAGGGAGGGAAGGCTAAGGTGACACAGGGGGATAGAGGGAAGAAAGGTGAGATGGATGAAGGGTTTGAATGACAGATGAATGGACAGATGAATGAGATAATGGATGGAGAAACTGATGGATGGAGTGATGAGGAGAAATGGATGGAGGGTTGGAGAGAGTATAGTGATGGGGAAAAGAGGGAGGCAGGTACTGAGGAATGGAAAGAGGAAGTGATGATGGAGGGATGAAGGAGAGATTTAGAGATAGAAACAGGCAGGCAGACAAGCAGGCAGGGTGGTAGGAAGAGAGGCAGGGAGTAAAAAGGTTGGAGGGTAGAGGGATGGATGGAGGGATGGTGGAAGGCAGGGAAGGTAGGAAGAAGGAAGTGACAGAGAGAGAGGGAAGGTCTGATGGAGGGAAGAAGGGAGCATAAATGACTGACAGACAGATGGATGAATGAGATAAATGTTGAGAGATGAGGGAGGGAGGGGTGTTAAGAGAAAGGAATGGAGGGAGTAGATGATGAAGGGAGCAGGCAGGGAGGGGGCAATAAAGCAGGTTGGGATGAAGGAAGGAGTGGAAGGAGTGAGAGGCTGGGAGGAGGAAAGGAGAGAAGGTGTGTGTGATGGATGGAGGAATGAAGCAGGGATTGAGGGATGGAGGCAGGAAGGAAGGCAGGGGGGCAAGAGGGATTGGTGGTTGCATTAAGGAAGGAAAGGAGAGAATGGAGGGAGGGAGGAAAAGGTGGGTGAGTGCATGGAAGGGTGGAAGAGAGAGAAGGGGAGGAGAGATTGATGAAGGGAGGGATGGAGGGTGGATGGAGGGATGGGGTAGACAGATGGATGGATGGAGGGAGGGGAGAGGGACAGATGAAATTACAGGTGTATGAAGGGAGGGAGCGAGGGATGGACAGGGGATGGAATGGGGTGGGATGGGATGGATGTGAGGGGATGAGTAAATCTCTGACTAGGATATACATCCTTAAACACCATGTGATATGCTTCAAATGTCAGGCATGGGGTCTAAGTACTTCCTGGTAAACGTTATTTTTTATGATAAAAAAAATCACATTGTGTAGACTGGTATACTGGTGTAACCTGTATAAGCGGCGCTCCTATTAGCGGAGGAAAATGCAAAACAAGAGAATGACCCGGAAGTACAACGAGCACCTGTTGTGCAGGTAACAAATATGGCGGCCGAGGACGACTCGGATATTCCAGGTAGCAAGAAAAACAACTATTTGCAACAAGTAGAAGCTGTGTCATGTTAAATTTGCACTAAACAAGTAGCAAATAATGTTATCATTTCTTATGCAAAAGATCACGACCTTCCTGAAGTCCGATTTTGAAAGTGCAACTATAGAATCATAAAATTCAAGTCTGAACTCCTCACAACAACATTGAAAATTAAAGTAAAATGGTATTGATTAAAACTAGCATTAAGGACGGCACACTTGTTAACATCATCCCTGTAAATTATTCTAGAAAAATGTGTTTGGATGTAGGAAGACTTTGCTCCGGGCGGGGATTGAACCCATGACCTCTGGCTTCAGAGTCAAGTGCGCTAACTACTGCATTACACACCACATCCAAATAATCAGGTTAGGGAGAAACTTTGATCGAAGTATACCTGTTTCTCATGGATTTGTGGCTTCTCAAAGATTCGTTTCTATGGTTTGCTGAGGACTGCGATAGAATTGATCAACTAAGTTGATGCAAATGGTTGAAAGATATCATTTATGAGTCAGAAAACCTGGCCGTCAGTGCTATATAAAATTTTGGTTAGAAAATGATTTTTTTTTAAAAGTCCTTAATTCTACTCAGTGGTGCCAAAGAAAATCCTTCCAAACTTTTAATATTAAATACCATGCCATAAAACTGCCAGTTTTACATATAAATAGTGTGGACTAAGCTTTACATGATAAAATATTGACAGACTAATAAAATCGCTTTGGATATTTGGCTGTTGAATCTTAGGCATGAACTCAATGAGAAACTCTTTTTCAATATTGCTCTGAGGGGTAGTTTAAGACAGTATCTTATTTTATAGTTAAAATAAAAATTCACACCATTTTATTAACTCGATATGCTGTCAGAAGGTTATTTGCAACTTTTGAATGCAAAATCAATTTACCGGTCCCCAAATTTCTCACATAAGCAGGCAAATTATAATAAGGGGCACGAATCAACGAGAAAACAGTATGTATACTTCCATCGAGGTATATACTTCGATCGAAGTGTAAAAATAACATTAGGATTGAGAGATTCTTCACCTGTATTCCTTTAGAATATAAGTACAAAATTTCAGTTATTATGTTTTCAATATTGATGAAAATCAAGTTGGAATGCAAAGCACATTTGATTTTTCTGCCGTTGCATTTTTGCAAAAGAACTGATTCTTCAGTAACCATGTAGGCCTATTTCCCATTCCCTTAGATTTCTGTAATTGCAGCCCATTGATATCTCTGACATGGTCCCAGCATAGGAAGCATGTAGACAGTGACACAGAGTGGATATATCTGTCCAATTGGAGGGGGCATCTCAAAACTATACTTGTATTTAAATTTCCCTCAATTTGCATAAAACGCACGGGTGGAAGTTGAATTTTTTTACAAAATCATAAAAGGTTGGTTATCCTTTTCACTGTTGTCCTTGTTAGATATTGCAATGCAATTCTGCTTCATTGCAACTGCAGAAGCAAATATGCTTTCATTTCTACTCATTTTTAGCTCGCCTGAACGAAAGTTCAGGAAGAGCTGTTGTTGTCACCACGGCGTCCGCGTCAGCGTCCGCGTTGGCGTTCGAATTGGATGTTTTGGTTAAAGTTTTTTAAAGACCTATATCTCCTTAACCCATGGATGGATTCTTTTGATACTTGCACTGTAGCTAGATATTGGTCTAAGGTTTAACAGGGTACCACCCCCACCCCACTCTGTGACCTTGATGTCAAGGTCATGGACTTAGAAAATTGGTGTTTTTTTGGACTGGATGTTTTGGTTAAAGTTTTATAAAGCCCAATATCTCCTGAACCCATGGATGGATTCCTTTGATAGTTGCACTAAAGTTAGATATTGGTCTAAAGTTTTTGAAGGTACTACCCCCACCCCCCTCTGTGACCTTGATGTCAAGGTCATGGACTTAGAATATTGTCTTTTTATTGATTGGATGTTTTGGTTAAAGTTTTTTAAAGACACATATCTCCTGAACCCAGAGATGAATTCTTTTTATATTTGCACTGTAGTTAGATCTACAGAGTACTACCCCAACCACGCTCAGTGATCTTGATGTCAAGGTCAGGGACTTAGGAAATTTTTGTCTTTTTTAAAGTTTTGTAATTGCATACTGATTCATAATGCTTTGCAGAGATTTAGTTTATACTTGAACTGATGTTAGACTCTTTTTTGAATTTTTACAAAACACCTTATACTTACCCCACTGGGTGACCTTGAAGTCAAGGTCATCGACTTAGAATTTTGTTTTAAAGATTTTGGTTAAAGTTTTATATTTATGAAGACATAATTTCACAGTGCCACGATGATGGACTCAGTTGAAACTAATACTTGGACTGATGTTAGATAATGGTTCAGGGTTTTGATACATACTAGCTCCCCCCCCCCCCCCCCCCCGTCAGTTTTTTTACCTCAAGCTCATGGACTTCGAAATTTCATTTCATTTTTTTTATTTTAATTTTAGGCTTATTTCTGAGATAGCTTTTGTTTATAAATGTGTTTTCATTATGGACATGCTTGCATGAAGTTTTATGCATAGCAGTCCACACCACCATAGCGACTATGTGATGGGCAAGCACCTATTCAGGCGTGCTATGCTGTCAGGCGACAGCTCTTGTTATACTTAGATGGAAGTATATACTTTGATGGAAGTATATATTTCGATCTAAGTTTCTCCCTAACCTGATAATATAACTATTCCAGCCATCCATCTGACTAGGCTCCTCCAGCGTATGTTGAAAAAAGTATATGTTGAGATTCATTTGTTTCAATAATAGGGGCTTGAATCATGTTAATTTGGGTAAAAGTTTACAGACTGCATATACATACAGACATGCAGACAGATAACTCTGGTTTAAAATTTTTAGAGCAACTTTGTTTTTCTGGCGCACAATATGAATCTGACAGAGAAGTCGTAATTGTGATATTTGAATATAATTGTTGGAAGAAATGCATAAAAAAAGTTGTGTGGCCTGACAAGAAAATCAACTGAAAAATGTCTGAAAATATGGCTGAATTTTGGAAATAGCAATTTTCTGTGTCATTTTTGTGTTTATTGACTAATTTCAGAATCAGGTGCTGTGTTCACATTTGGAAAGAGTAAATTTGCTGACAACTTGCCAAATAAGTTTTGGGTTAGAAATGATCGTGTTCTTGAAGTGGCGTGTGGAGATGAGCATACTGCACTTGTAGCAGGTAAGGCTAGCTCAGAGCTTCAGATGAGACAATTGAGTTTTTAGAACAGTTGAAATACTGTATTAGTCCAAATTAATGCCTCTGCCTCTTCTGACAATAGTATGATATTACCTTGCATGAATTCCGGTTTGGGTCTCTGGATGAGATAGCTCTTCGACATGGGGTCTACTCTTAAAGGAAAGAATTTGCTCCTAGAAGAGCAAATTCTTTCCTTGTAGAGTTGACTCCTACTGAAAAGGGAGGCAAAAATTTCTAGAGTTGCTTTTCCTGCAAGTATACCCATTCACCTTAATACTGTTTATTTGAGATGTTTGGCAGTGGTTGATTTGCTACACTTTAGGCTCTAAATACAGCCCCCTTTCATAAAAGGCAACACCTCCCTTGCATTTAATAGGATAACTACGTTATAAGTTCTAGTACAGCTGAAAGCCAATTTGGATTCTGAGCTTATATCATAGGGAATATTTGGTCATAGCAAAGGCCATCTTTTACATATTATGAATTAAGTTTGAAGTTGCTAAATAGAAATTATCATTCACGCATAATTTTGTTTTTACATCTGAGTCAGTGATATCTTGATAGTTGTAAATCATTGGTGTAATACCAGTTTGCTTATCTGTGCTATTGACTGAGCTGATTGTGTGCAAAGTGGCTGTCGATGGAGAAATTGGTCAACAGCAATGCTTAGTAAATATCCTTAAATGATACATGTACTTATGTTTATGGCTGTAGACTGAGCTGATACTGCTGTTGATTGTCTTGATAGACACTGACAGCCACTTTTGCATGAATGGCTGATTCTTTTGGTGGATAGCACAGGTGGGGAAATCAGCCTTATCCTTGTGTAAACATGTATTAAATATGTTTCAAGACCAAAGTTAACAAAACTTGAAATTACCAATAATTTTGTATGGGGGCATCTTTCAGAGATCTGTAAAAAAATTTTTCCAACTTCTCCATTATACTGTAACATGTAACTCTTGATATCCAAAAGTGGAAGTTCATTCCAAATTACTGATATCTCAAAGTAAATTTCTCAAAGTAAATTTTCTGGTCCCAGAAAATTTACTTTGAGATATCAGTAGTTTGAGGTAACAGGAGTTAAAATGTAAATAAAATAGGAAATGTGTCCAAACTATTCTTTGATATAAGAGGGTGCTTTGATTATATCAGTGTTTAGATAATGAGAGTTGACTGTATTTCCCTTTTTTCAGAGAGTGGCAGGGTGTTTACATTTGGTTCCAATGACTGGGGACAGCTAGGATTGGGTACCTCAACTACAGCAGACAGACCAAGCTGTATTAAATGTAGGTACCATATTTACCCAGATTACCGGAACACCTATATGGGTAATAGCTTCAGTTGCACGGGAAAGCCAGCATTTTTCAAAGGGAGACAACTTTTGGGGGTTAAGTATGGGCTTCCCTGTCAGAAGAGCCCCAGGTCTACTCTTAAAGGGGGCAGAACTAAATAAGCTTATGCTTTCATTCTGATCCTATTGTGTTCATATCTTATCATTGCTGTAACTATGAATGTATGTTTATTGGAAATAAAATATATTTAAACCAAAGGGGGCACAAAGTCTGCCCATTTAAGAGTTAACCTCAGTTGAAAGGAGTGGCAGAAATGATAATGGCAGAGTTTTTCTTATGCAAGTTTATCCTCCCCTAAATAACCCATGTCACCATGAAACTTATTGTATTCATAATAACAATAAGCCGCCACCATATTTAGAGCTCTATAATAGAAAATGCTTAGACAAAATGATCAGTTTATAGTGTTATGAATACACCTAACGGTTTGCTCACAAATTTTATACGGGAAACAACTTTAACTGTATATACTTCCCTGTAGCTTAATATTTATACCAATGGCGGCTACTCTTAAAGGAAAGAATTTGCTCAGAGAGCAAATTCTTTCCTTTAAGAGTAGCCCCCTGTGTGAAGGGAGACAATTACTTTAGATCAGAGTGATCTCCCTTAGAGGTGTATCTTTACACCTTGACATTATACTCTTGTCTTATTTCAGCTTTAAAACATGAGAAAGTGAGACTGGTTGCCTGTGGTAGAGTACACACAGTAGTAGCAACAGGTAGGTAGCATAAAAGAATCTAGAAATTATTAGGGATTGATATGAGTGAACAGTCTACAATAGGCCCAGCTCAAACTGTTGCTGAAGGATAAAACTAGCATCCAAATTGAAAGATTGCCAGTGTTTTACAGAAATTAGTATGATAACTTTGATAAGGACTTGCGTTATCATAGTACAGGAACAGGAATTAGTACAATAAGGTTTTATACACAGGGTATATGTTAGCCAAGATATTTGTGGATATGAAATGTTATCTTCCATCAGTAAAGACATCCTAACATACGAGGGATGATCCAGAAATTCGTGGACACAGTCCATAAAATCCAGCTGCAATAAGTTATTTCTTTCAAAACTCAACCAATGGTTTCAAAAAGTTCTCCAAAAATGAAGATACCCTTTATATTGCCTGTAACGATAAGAAAGCGTTTTTCACTTCTACTGACCGTAAAATATATAGAGGATATAGTCTTTGGTCATGTCAGAATGTATGTGACGCCTTATCATATCTCTTAGATAATATTTACATCAGATTTGGTAATAAGTTATACAGACAAATTGTTGGTATTCCGATGGGTACAAATTGTGCTCCTCTTGTGGCCGATTTGTTTTTATTTTGTTATGAAAGAGATTTCATGACTTCTCTTTCTGTTGATAATCAAGCTGATATCATTGAGGCATTTAACTCAACCTCTAGATATTTAGACGATCTTCTGAATATTGATAATCCTTATTTTGAAAGCATGGTTAACCAAATTTACCCACCTGAACTTAAATTGAATAAAGCTAATACTTCAGATACCGAGGCCCCCTTTTTGGATTTACATCTATCTATTTCTAACGGTTTTGTATCTTCTAAAATTTATGATAAACGTGATGACTTTGACTTTGATATAGTTAATTTTCCATTTTTGGATGGTGACGTTCCACGTCGTCCCTCTTATGGAGTGTATATTTCTCAACTTATAAGATTTGCTGGAGTGTGTAGTCATGTAGATGACTTTAATGCTCGTAATAAATGTTTAACTGCTAAACTTCTTCAACAGGGCTATCGGTATCATAAGCTTAGAAAGGCTTTTTCTAAATTCTATCGCAGACACCATGAATTGGCTTCAAAATTTGATGTCGGATTAAAATTTCTTTTACACCAAGGCCTATCGGAACCAGAATTTTATGGTGACTTAGTATACAAATTCAAAAAGATTAAGGGTAGGACTGATTTTTCTGATCAATTACGAAAAATAATAATACGTCACAAACGTATTGGCTATAATTTAAATGTTATGCGACAGTCTGCATGCTTAGTGATTAACCCAATCACGGTTGATAACTTTGCTGCACTCTTTAATTGCACACCGGGGGATCGGTCGTCAGACTCTATGATGGCCCCGACCTAAAGCTATATATTTTAGTTGGTTGGGACCGGAGCCTTTTTGTCTGTTGCTTGGTCCACCGGGGCTCAACTGGTGACCTTCTTTTGCTTCAGATTTCCAGTGGGGTTGTTTGGCAGGACAGGGATCTCCACCCGTCAGACGGCCCGTTGTATCTGTTGAGTCCTCGTCTTTGCTTCTTCATGGTGTTGAAATTTGATTTATGTGTTTACCTTGATGATTCATTGACGAGTTAGAGGGTTATCATGCGAACCGAACAACCAACTAAATGTTTTGTACCACTTCAGAAACTGAGGGTGAGGTTGGGCCTGTAAAATCGATTTAAGCCCCCCAGTAATTCATTACTGACCGTTCCAAGGCGGTAGTTCTGTTGTGGTTCTCTGTTGCCTGTTTTTGGTGTCAGAGTTTCTGTGATGTTTTACCTTATGTATGTTCTGGATTTGGATTTTGATTGTTTCAGTTCCTGGTCTTTGCATACTTTTTACTTCTATAAATTGCTAAATAAGTTCTCACAATATCAGGTAAATTGAATGAATATTGGGTTTTGCATCTACGTTTGAATATACCAGGGGTTGTCTGTGCGGCGCACTCCAGAGTTTTTGCAGGATCAAACAATGTGAATATTCATTATTGGCATTTCACATGACATTCTGCACAAACAAAACAGACCACCACCCTCTGACATGAAAGAAGAAAATGACGTGTTTTTTTTTGAACGTCTGCACGCGAGCAGTTTGTCTAAAGGTCGACATAAAAAGACATAAAACCTATGGAAACAAACCGTATTTTACACGAAGCATCATGAGACATACTCGTTTGCAAATACTGTGTAAAGAGTGCTGAAAATAAATGTCGAGCCATATTTTCGGACCTCAGGATGGCAATGATGCACTTATTCGATGAAATAGTAGATTTTACATCTCCAAACTGAACCCAAGAAATGTTTACGCGATATCAGAAGTTGTGCTTTATAAAACCTGATGGAAAACTTGTGATTGTCTTATTGCTCTATTCCTCGCATTATATAAATGCTGAAACTGTGATTTTAGTGTCATGATTTCTTTGGTTGATCTTATCAGCTTCGCATTTTGAGCACTATCATATACCAGACGTCAACGTGACGTTGTGGCGTGCGCCGCGCAACCTAGGGTAACTGAACAAAATGCATTGTTATATATGAACCGTTTGAGATATCTGATTCAAAATTTACATGTGTGTTTATCAATGGTGTGGCAATAGACATGTAATATTTCATCGATGGGCCTTTTCCGATTCCTTAGTTATTCAAGGTGTCCACGAACTTCTGGATCATCCCTCGAACAATGAGGACAAAGACAGTCAAAAGATTGCTTTTAAATGAAATACATGACTTGGCATGAGCTTTTCTTTTGAAAACAGACAAATAAGGTGACATGTATTATAAGTTTTACCACGATTCGTAGAAATTATTTTTGACACAGTATAAAACTTGATTGGACTTGGATTTGCAGTTAGTATAAAACTAAATAATCAAATTTTTGATTTAGTAATACAAAGCATATAGGTGTAAAAACAAGAGGTTAATTTTCATCTATTGAGTGAGATTGGCTACCTCCTCTCTGTAATCAAAATTCTTTCCCCATAAATGGGGTTTTATTAACCATAAGTCCATTGGTCCTGGACCAGTGCTTTTTGGGCATGACCAGGTAGCTGGTTCTGCAGACCAACTGATTTTGAAATTAAATGAAAACACATGATAACAAAGAATAGCCGAAACATTGAGAGGACCACTTAAATTGTGGGTAAGTTGGTCCTATGGACCACCAGTCATTCAGTCCTTAGCGATTTCCCTGTCCTAATGATGGTAATTATGTCCCCCCACCATAGGTGAGGGGGGACATATTGTTTTCAGTCCAGTTCCCGGTGCGTTGGCGTCGGCGTCGGCGTCCCACTCTTGTATGTGTGATATCTCCTGAACCAATTGATGGAATTTCACCAAACTTGCATGGATATATCTTTGGGACAAGGTCAAGAGCTGATTAGATTTTGGTGACCTTGATCTCATTTTCAAGGTCACAGGAGAACTTAAATGGCTTGAAAATTTCTTGTATGCACAATATCTCCTGAACCAATGGATGGAATTTCACCAAACTTACATGGATATATCATTGGGACAAGCTTAAGAGCTGATTAGATTTTGGTGACCTTGACCTCATTTTCAAGGTCACAGGAGGACTTAAATGGCATGAAAATTTCTGGAATGCACAATATCTCCTGAACCAATGGGTAGAATTTCACCAAACTTGCATGGATATATCATTGGGACAAGTTTAAGAGCTGATTATATTTTGGTGACCTTGACCTCATTTTCAAGGTCACTGCAGGACTTAGCTGACAATTTCTTGTACCCATGATATCTCTTGAACCGATGGATGGAATTTCACCAAACTTGCATGGATACATCATTGGGATAGGTTTAAGAGCTAAGAAGATTTGGTGACCTTGACCTCATTTTCAAGGTCACTGAAGGACTTAGATGACAATTTCTTGTAACCACTATATCTCCTGAACCAATGGATGGAATTTCACCAAACTTGCATAGATACATCATTAGAACAAGCTTAAGCGCTGATTAGATTTTGGTCACCTTGACCTCATTTTTAAGGTCACTGGAGGACTTAGATGACAGTTTCTTGTACCCATGATATCTCTTGAACCAATGGATATAATTTCACCAAACTTGCATGGATACATGATTGGGACAGGTTGAAGAGCCTATTAGATTTTGGTGACTTTGACCTCATTTGCAAGGTCACTGGAGGGCCTAGATGACAATTTCTTGTACCCACTATATCTCTTGAACCAATGGATGGAATTTCACCAAAACTTGCATGGATACATCATTGGGACTAGTTTAAGAGCTGATTAGATTTTGGTGACTTGACCTTATTTTCAAGGTCACTGGCGGACTTAGATGACAATTTCTTGTACTCACTATATCTCCTGAACCAGTGGATAGAATTTCACCAAACTTGTATGGATACATCATTGGGTCAACTTTCAAAGCTGATTAGATTTTGGTGACCTCAACTTCATTTGCAAGGACATAGTCATCTATGAAGGATATCTTGAGAACCAGTGGATGGATTTTCTCCAAACTTGCCTAGTATTTTAATTGCACAGGTTTTTTTATTCATAAGGGGGGATTGGAAATGGGCTGGTGGGGGGACATCAGTTTTTCTCTGAAAAACATTTCTAGTTTGCATTTTAGAATCAGGGAAAATCTACACATTTGGTGCCAACAGTGATGGACAACTGGGACTTGATGACACACAGGACAGTAATGTTCCAAAATGTATTGACAGTCTTGTGGATCAGCAGTATACTATGTTGGCAGCAGGGGCAGAGCACTCTGTAGCTCTTACAGGTAAGAGTTGTCTTATCATTAATTTGGTATGACTGAATGCATGCATACAGGATCCTTTGATGCATATGCAAATACCAGAAGCTCAGACCAACATTCAGATTTGTACATCTAGTTTTAATCTTTGCTATTTGCTACAACCAGGTATGCACACAGAGGAGATTACAGCAGTCAGGTGTCAACTTAAAATTTCCATGCAGTTTATCATTTGGAAGGGAGTTGATAAGTAATGATAACAAACCTATTTTTTAAACCTATGGTGACAAAAGTCATATATTTTTCAAGTCAACCCCATTTTAGCAGTTACTGCAATAGACTGACAGACAAAGAACATGCAATAATTTTAAACTGAAGAGGGCTTACAGTTACCACATTTTTGGCAACTTCACCATCGACATCAATGGAAAAAGGCATTTTCAAAAGGAAAAAGGCATATTCAAGCAGTTCTGTTATGTTCCAATTCTGACTGGTAAACAAACATGTATTTTTATTAGCTTTATTTATATGACTTTAACATCGCACAAAAAGAGTTTGTTGAATATAATGACCACTTAATTACTCATTAGTTGTAGTACTGCATTTGTTTAACACTTCAAAGGGAACAGAAGCCTAAAGCTTAGGGCTTCCTTTAGGGTTGTGGTTCAGGCCATATCATCCTGGGGTTCCAGGCCAAGGCTCTCAGGCAGTCCATAAATATTTATGGGGTCCTCAGCTACAGTAACTTTTGCTTATTATAATATAGAGAGGCTCAAAGGTATCTGTTTTCCTTTTTTCTCATTTCCAGAGGATGGTGCTGTTTTTGTGTGGGGCTCAGGAGGAGAGGGGCAGCTGGGTATGGGGGGTAAGACAGAATGTCTGGAACCAGAGGAACTTAGAATAGAGGATCATGTTACATGTATATCTTGTGGTTACTATCACACAGCACTGGTCACAGGTATGTTGTAAACCTCACACCAAAAATTTCATTTTCCTTGTAACCAAGAAATATTCACAAAATGTTTATATTATCCTGAAATGATTTTGCCTTTAAAAGACTGTTTATGAGACTAGCAAATTGAAAACTTGGTGAATATTTCCTTTAAATCCAATTCTTGGAAAAATTTTCACAGAATTACCCAGTGTTCAATACTTTATTTATTTAGCTATAAGGCAGGGATTTCCCCAACTCCAAAACTCTAGATCCGTCATATAAGAGGGATCTAGATTTTTGGGATTGTTTTGCAAGGGAAAAACTCCTCTTACGGCAGATTACAGGAGACTGATTTGCATATATGAGCCATGACATGAGAAAACCAACGAAGTGACATGTGTATCCAGTTAAGACTCAGCTCAGCCGGGGCGTCCGTCCAGTCTGATCATAGTCTTTGTTATGCTTTTAAAGGGTAGCTAAGGGTCTAAGCTACCTGCATGTCGACAGGATGACTGACAAGACTCAAGACTGGGCAGATGCCCAGGCTGATCTGAATCTTCGCTGGAGGGCTTGTGCCACTTTGTTGGTTTTGTCATGTTGCTGCTTGTTCAGGATAGTTCGAGAGGAATAAATACTGTTCTGAGCCATACGCAGAAGGTCACTCAAAATCACCTGAAAGCATATACCTGGCCAATGCTATACAACTTAGTCTCACAAACAAATGGCACGTGGTCAGTATCCAACATAAGTCCGTGATTTTACCTTACACTTAATGGAGGGATGTATACCTGTTAAAAGAAAACAAACTAACACCACTTCTAATAAACTTACCATACTTTGCGAGAACAGAATGCATCGGAAATGCATGATGCGCCAACTGCCATGTGTAGGTCATGAAGAGGCTAATTCTTTGCTATAGATCGCCAACATTTAGCAGACACTTGCTTTTGTCATTTGTTTTTCCGCCATCTTTGTGTAAGCTTGTGAGACGTAGTAACAGTAACTAAATAGGTGGTGCTTAGCGGCTTAGATAACTTGATGTTTTTTTTTATTGTTTTTTTTTCAGATTTCATGATAAGGATTGTCTTCAATGTAAATTTTTAGGTAAATTTCAAAATTCACCTGTAGCTGGAGCTCAGCAAATATCTACATTGTCTCTCTGAATTTCAGATTCTGGTGAATTGTATACCTGTGGGGAGAAAGAAGGGGGTAAACTTGGTCTTGGAGATGAACCTCAAGACACAGATGTGCCTCAGAAAGTCTCAATACCAGAAAATGTCACTGCAGTGGCGTGTGGTGGCACACATACAGTAGCTTTAACAGGTACATGTACTGTACAGTCAGACAGTTAGGTTAAGTAAGAAATAATCAGTTAGGACAGTGATTATTATAAATTATTGTTAGGAGGTCATTTGCTTATAAATTATTGTTAGGTCATTTGCTCCATGTCATGAGGGTCACTGAAAAGATAAAAGTTACGTTTGTCAAAGTCTACAAACTATTCTAGCTCGTGAATCCTGCCAACAAAGTTGGTTGTAACAGGCATATAGATATTTTCCATTTCCATAATGCTTCTTTCAAAAAAAAATATAGATGTGTCACTGTCAAATATAACAGACTTAGGGTCAAATAGCAAATTAGTTCTGTATGCTGCAAAAGCCATGAAGTTTCCTCAGCCTCTATAGCTGCAATGTGTAAGGATTTAAAAGTAGCCATAGTCCAGGGTCTGAGGTTATAAAACTTGAGTATAATCTCGAACTCAAAATAAAGCACTCTGATTGGCTGCTTCTGAGCATGTGCTTGGAAGCAGCCAATCAGTGTGCTTTATTTTGAGTTTGAGAATGTACTCATTTCATAACCTCCGGGCCAGTGGTGATTTACCGGTCCCATCGTTGCAGGTTTTAGCCGTCCACTTCCAGCCACATACCCCCTCCAGTCCACTGCATCAAGCTTTGAGATTAGACTTCAGATTAGGCCATGTCTCTGTATGACAGCCGTGTGGTTTAACCTTGTATTCATACTATCACTGACCTTTGACTGAACCCCAGAAAGCACAAAACTATTGAGACTAAGAATTCCATACCCTTTTAAATTTATTTTTGAGAAAATAGATAAGTCTGTAAACTGCAGGAGACTACAGTCAACTCTCGATACCTCAAAGTCAAATTTTATTCCAAACTACTGATATCTCAATTTAAATTTTCTGATCTTAGAAAATTTACTTTGTGATATCAGTAGTTTGAGATAAGAAGAGTTGAAAAGTAAAGAAAAATTGGAATTATGTCCAAACTATATTCTTTGATATAAGATGGTACTTTGAGATATCAGTGTTCGAGATATTGAGAGTTGACTGTATATGAAAAAGCCAGTAAACCAGAGAATACTGTATGACTTTTATATATTACAGAAAAGGGCAGTGTATATACATTTGGAGAAGGTCCGAGTGGGCAGCTGGGGCACGGAACCAATTGTTTACAAACAACTACGCCAAGAAAAATTCCTCTCAAGTTTAAAGTCAAAGCCATAGCATGTGGAGAAAACCATACTTGTATCATTTCTGGTAAGTTTTGTGTACCATATTTACCTGACCCTTAAAGTGCCAAAAAATCAGACAACAGAATGTACGTCTGAATAATCAGTAGCAGAGAGAAAAAAAAAGAAGAAAATTTAGGGCCCAGTTTTTTTAAAGCATCATTAGCTCGATAGTCAAGGATTCCTTGTGACTCCTGGTACACATAAAATCAAGTGTACTACTATTTTTTTTGCAGAAAATTGAGCTTTTGCATACAATACATTTGAAATTCTAACATCTCATTAACTAACAACTGGGCTCAGGATACAAATAGTTAAGTCGTTCTTGATAATTATATAAAATTTTGGTTTCAACCATTCTGTTTCCTCATTTCAGAGAAAGGTCAGTTATACACATTTGGAGATGGAAGACATGGGAAGCTAGGTCTAGGTCAAGAAAGTTTCTCTAATCAGTTCTTGCCTCGGCGGGTACAACGATTCTCAAAGTTTACCGTTGAAAAGGTAAAAGTTTAGCACAGTTGCGTTAAGATACACTAACCAGTGGCAGGCCTGCTATTTTTGTCTCACCTGCGAAGCAGAGGCGAGACATATATATTGATTTTCTGGTGTCGGAGGCGGTGGCGAAAACTTTTTTTGTCGAGTTTTTGCATTTAGGTCTGTTTCTCAGAAACTATAAGGGCTAGAGCCATGAATTTTGGTTCATACATACATCTGGAAGAGTAAATTTCAAAGCCATCATCAATATTGAGTCTTGGCCTACATTTTACGGTTGACTGACTTTGCAATTTTTTGTCGAGTTTTCTCGTTTAGGTCTGTTTCTCAAAAACTATAAGGGTTAGAGCCATGAAACTTAGGTCATGCATTCATCTGGAAGAGAAGAGCTCAAATTCATTATCAATATTGAGTCTTGACCTACATTTTACGGTTGATTGACTTTGCAATTTTTTGTCAAGTTTTCGCGTTAAGGTAATTTTTTCAGAAATTATAAAGGCTAGAGCCAAGAAATTTGGTTCATGCATAATCTTTGCTGATTTAGCTCTGTTTTGTGACAAAGCGCCAGCAGGCGAGACCCCGCATTCCATGGAATTCTTGTTAGATGTACAAAAGTACCAATCATGTGTATTCACTTGTTTCATTATTTTGATATGTCAATATTAATGGTGACATTGCTATATAAGTAAAACAGGAACAAATATTTGTCAGATTTTGTTGTATGATAGTTCATTGGCATGAAAATTAGTCCTTAACCCATTCCATTTGAGATACCGCTTTAGGGATATCTGGGTAAACAGTTTGGATCCAGATCAGGCCACACAAACGTGTGGCCTGATCTGAGATCCAAACTGTTTACTGCCTAGACATCATTTCTACAAGAGTTAGACCAATATTTTAAAAATATTCTTGATTTTTTATGCAGACAACAATTATAGCAGACGACAAAAGATACCCAGAATGCAATGGGGTAAAGAGCCAAAAAAGCAGATAACAGAATTTATCCTGCAAAATTTCAAAATTCCAAGACTATAGAGCAAACAGTATAGGTTCAAATGAGGTGTTAACACTCTAAGCGCCAGTGATGAAAATAGCTGAATTTGCAAACAGTGTAGATCTAGATGAGGCGGCTCATAATGAGCCGCCTCATCTAGATCTACTCTGTTCGCCCTATAGTCTTTGAATTCTCAATATTATACAGGGTAGATGAAACATTTTTTAAATTTTTGCAGACGTAAATTTTGTCGTCTGCTTTTTGGTGCCTAAAGGGTTAATATTCCTTGTAGGCTGAATGAATATTAATCATGTTAAAACTATTGCATCATCTGAATTTGTTACTATTTTTAAACTTGTTACTATTTTTAAACTCATTCTGCAGTCACAGTCACATGATCTACTACAATTTCAGGTGTCATGCGGTGGTTGTCACATGATCTGTCTAGGTAAACTGAGGTCAGATGATGATGTATATAGCTCAGATGACGACCCAATTCTTGAACCAAAGATGAACGGAATGTTGAACCACTCACTGAGAGCGGATGGATCTATAGACTTAAATAACAGTGTCACAGCTAGAGACAGACGGAGAAAACACAACGATTCTGTGAGTTTAGTTATGGATTTCAAGATTTCGATGGGCCATCTCCTTCTAGACAGTTTGCTGAATAAAAAAGTCCTTAATATCTATCCAGTAGCAAATTTAACATCAGATTTGATATATTGATAGGAGGGGCCTGGCCAAAATTCAAATCTGATTTCACTCATCACTAATTGTGTTCTCACAAAATGAGTTGAGGCTGTCCCAAGAATATATCTGCAAGTGAATTTGTGACTTTCAACATTTAGCTTTCTAAACATACATGAGCCGCGACACCACAAAACTAACAAAGTGGCATGTGTGCCCAGTGAATGGGCATCTGCCCAGTCTGGTCAGAGTCTTTGCTGTTGGCACGGAGGTAGCTTAGCCCCTTTGCTACCCTTTAAGTGTCCAGTGATGACTGAGCAGACTTGACAGCTGCCCAGGCTGATCTGAGTCTTCACTGGGCGCATATGCCACTTTATTGGTTTTGTCATGTCATGGCTGACATAAAGTAATACTATAGCAGCATGACGATAGTGTGTTACTGAATCTTAGCCTCAGATAAATTGGATTTCATTGTTTTAACTCTGGACTAATATTTCTTGTTTCTCAAAATAAAGAATGTCTTGGCCATGTTGTTGAGATATCTCTGTAAGATATATGCTTATACCAATAAACAATAAAAAGTTGATCAAATTTCGAATCAAAACACAATTACTTGGAGCACTATGAGTCAAGGTTTTAGATTTGAGCTGTGACTTGACAAAACCAACAAAGTGGCATGTGCACCATTCAAAGACTCAGATCAGCCTGGGCATCTGCCTAGTCTGATCAGAATCTTTGCTGTGCGCTTAAAGGGTAGCTAAGGGTCTAAGCTACCTCCAGGCCAACAGTGAGAACTCGGATCAGACTGGATGGATGCTCAGACTGATCTGAGTCTTCGCTGGGAGCACATGCCACTTTGTTAATTTCTTCGTTTCGTGGCTCTTTTTTATTTCACTTTGTTAACTTTCATACAGCTTACATTAAAACACAGACTCATGTATTGTGATACTTAAGTGCTATTTCATTTTCAGTTCAAAATAGATTTAAATCGAACTCTTCCACCTTTGAAAAAAGAAGATGCTGAAAAGATAGAGACCTTGTATAAAACAGTTCCTGCTGTTAAGTCACGGCGGCATCCTCCAACCCCACCAAAACAAAGAAAAATGAATGGTAGGTTGATTCTAAAACACTTAAGCCTTACTTGTTGGGTCCAGAATTATTTCTATCAGAGCTATAACACATTTTATCTACACAAAATTAAATTACATATACTATTCTAAAAATAGTTTTTGGCTATAACATAATTTTGTTATGTCCAAAGTCGTCATATAACAAACTACAGTATTCACCTGCTTTGATAGCAAACATTAGGGTTACTGTATTTATTTGGCAACAAGATGGGGTTGTCTCTCTCCAGAAGTATCAACTATCAGAGCTCTAGATAAGACGGCATATTTGATGATAAATTAAGGATAATTTTTTTTATTTCTCATCGAAACCATATGTTGTGACCCTCATCTGAACCGTCTCGTCGAGACGGTTCAGATGAGGGGTCACAACATATGTTTTTATGCAGAATTAACAAAAATTATCCCTAATTATCACCAAATACGCCCTCTTATCTAGAGCTCTGACTATGTAAATCAGTCTTACTACATTTAGCTAATATAAAGGTTTTTCTTCTTCCAAAACAATTACAAAAACATAGATTCATCTCATAAGATGGATTTAGATTTTTGGGATTGTTTTCGAAGGGAAAAAAACTCCATCCTATACTCATAGAAGTATGGTATGTTTCTAAGGTCCTTTTCATAGCTCATGAATCCAATATATTTCTGAATATAGTATTTTCCTCCCAAATGTTGCAAAAGATGAAATTTTGCTAAAGAATAAGCATGGATGGGAAATATTAGTTGATAATGAGTTTTGCTCAAGTTGTTTAAATTGTAAAAACAAACAGAGCAAAATTGTGTGGTGTGACTCTTTGAACTTCTATTTCTGAACAAACTATATCGTTTGAAACAGTTAACTGTATGCTTACTGAAAGGATTTACTGAGGCTGAAATTTTGGCAGAATCTGAAAACTCAAAGTACATTGTGTGCTTATCAGGAAAACTATTGAAAAATGACAGACTTGGGGCCAATAGACTTAATGGTTTTCTCTTCAAGTTGTGTAATAACCAGCTATGTTATAAAGATATACAGATGTATGGTATACTTTATAGGAACTAGAGAAGATTTCCATGAGAATGAAGTTCATGAAGAAGCTATTATTGTAAGTATTCAGAGATCTCATACGAAAACTGTTTTCAAGATACACAGGATAAGATTCCAATTAATAGTCAGTACAAAAGCATACATGTGATGAACTCCTGATGACCATGTGGGAGATTTGGATTTCATTTCAGGGAGATTGAGTTCTCCATCAGGGAGACTTTTTGACGGCAACTTTGATGCGTCTTTTCATGTACTTTACTGTATTTTTTTCTTATTTTAAAACAGAACATGAACTATAGTATAATTTGTTTAGTTTACTTTTGAGTTACTCCCCCCAGCCCCTCCGACCCCCCCACCCACACACACACAAAAAAACAAACAAAAAAAACTCCTTTCTTTAATTATTATAATTATTCATTTATTATTATATTACTGTTATTTGTATCATTATTATGGTATCTGTCTGGCACAAAATCTAGCTTATTTGAGATTTCATACAGGTTTGCCTCCCTTGAAATTTATATTTCAGTTTATATACTTATCTTCTTTCATAAACAAATAAGTTTTGTTTAAAGGTACTCAGAGATGTAAAAACTAATAAAAATGTATATAACAGTGTTCAAATTCTGTTTTTGACACAAATTATACCCATGCACAAGACAGAAATATCAAAACTTTTATGGTAACTTTTACACCATTAATGATCAAAGTTATCCGCCATATATAAAAATCCAGATATAATTTGCACTTCGGGGAAAAAATACCTTACGGAGTGAGCGACAAGTGAAGACACCGATAAGCCTGCACCTCTGTGCAGTCTAAACAGAGTTTTGCATCTGTTGTCTATGCGTCTAAGGGAATCTAAGCAGTGAAAACAAGTCTCTGACTGTATTGCACATGTTTATTTTGTGTAGTTGTGAAACAGGGCTATCGGCTTCTTTTCACGTGACATATCTTCTTAACACATTTCGTTGGTAATTCTTTGAAACAGCCATGTGTTTTCACGGACCTGAATAATGAATGACTTGAATAATGGGATTAATGTCAACAGACATGATGTGTTTGTTTATTGCACAGTCAAAACAATATTTGATACTGTGAATACACATGTGGATATCTCCTTACTGGCAGGAAAAAAGGGCATGGTGTTGGAAAAGGGGTATCAGAAAAAAAATTATGAAGGGAAAACTCAGCATCCGGGAGATTCTGAAGGCTTTCCGGGAGCGCGGGAGCTGGGCTTCATTGCCGGGAGACTCCTGGATGATCCGGGAGACATCACATGTATGCAAAAGTACAGTTAGCTCTTGATATCTCAAACACTGATACCTCAGAGTGACCTCTTACATCAGAGAATAAAGTTTGGACAGATTTCCTGTTGTATATTTCAACTCCACTGATATCTTATATGAATGTCCCATGCCTATCCCCCACCCCCTTGCCTTATAATAATAATAATAATAATAATGACTTTTTCTAAAGAATAACTCAGTATAGGGGTCCATGTCTGTGTATCTAAAGACGTAAAATTTGTCAATGCTTCTCTGACCAGAAAATTTACTTTCAGATAACAGTAGTTTGGGATGAACTTTGACTGTATAGGAAAAGCTATAGCAAGGATCCATACATTCATATTAGCATTAACGTCCTTGACCCATTTATGCATAGACAATGTTTGAAAATGTAATGTCTCTTTCTAACTAACAACTCTCTAACTAACAACATGGCAGCATAAACTTTGCATCAAGTTTTCTGTTTTGTGACAATGCACAGACAGACAATACATAGCATTCCATGGCTAATTATTATCTATGAAGATTTAGCTTGTCAGAAAAACAAAATAAAACAAAAAACAAAACAAGCAGACTATAACCTGAGATCAGGTTTCATTAATATGGAAATGTAAAAGTGATTACCCAGGCCAACTGCTCTTAATTATTACAAGATCAGCAGTGTGCGGGGCCATCACATTATGAAGATACCTAGCATCTGTGGGTCAGTGTGTTTGAATTTAACAGGAGAAAGTAACATGAAATGTACCAAAAACAATGCCTAAAAGACAACATGCACTGCAAAATTCTTCAGTAGCCGGTAAACACGGTGAATTAAGAACCTTAATTAATTTTGCACTCACTTTAATGGAAATATTCTTCCGGGCCACGTAGCACAGTCGGTAGGATTCTGACTTATAAGCGATAGGTCCTGGGTTCGATACCCAGTCTGGCCAGGTCCTGGGTTCGATACCCAGTCTGGCCACTTACTTTCATTTCTCCTTCGGCTGATTCAAGAAGGGCAGTTGTTAGTTACTGGTGAAAGTAAGTGCACCTAGTACTGGTTAACTACTTAGGAGGTATAAGCATGCCCAGGAATAGTGTGGTTAGGTTAACTGACTGTCCCGACCTGACCATAGCTGTTTACTTTGGACGTTAAACAATAACACAACGTAACACAGTTCTTCCGAGAAGAATCTTTCCATTGAATTTTTTGCAAGTTAAGTAAAAATATTTTTCACCATATTTTCATCAGATTTGTACATGATTTCTCTTCATGTATTTCTAGGCTGTCAGCAGAAAAGATGTTGAGTCTTCACCAAAACCTCTTCCAAGACCTGTGCCCAGAAAACCTGTAAGTATTTTCTATGAATTGTCAAGGTGCTAGATAAAGAGAGTTTTGACAATATTTCTTATTTCTTACTTCTCTGAGAAAAATACATTGTGACCACATCTGTGGGGCCACCTAAATGAGGCAGTCTGATATAAAGTGAGACAGTTCTGAAGAAAAGGTGTCGTGACATTTGTATTTTTTTGGAGGAACAGGAAAAATCATCACTGAATTTTTATCCAATAATTCTCTTTTTTACTTCTGTTTACTATAGGGACAAAGAGAGTATTTAATAATAATTATGTGATAATTTTTCTTTTTTCTCATCTAAAACATGTGGTTACCCCTCATTTGAACCATACATGTACACTAAAATTGCCTCCAGTGCAAAATTAATTATTAGAAATGTCAGCATCACAGTTGTATAAACCTAAAAGGATTATAACAGTAGTTGGAGACATTCTCTTTTTGCTATCTGGCTTTTGCTATGAAAAGTGGACAGAGTATGGAGATCATAAAGTTATGAATGTGATTGTTTTTTTGAGAACCCACTTACATATCTGGGCTGCAACACAACAAAACCAACAAAGTGGTATGTGCACACAGTGAAGACTCAACTCAGCCAGGGTATCTGCCCAGTCTGATCAGAGTCTTTGCAATGCACTTAAAGTATAGCTATGGGTCTAGGCTTCCTCCATGCAGACAGCAAAGATTCTGATCAGACTGGGCTGTTACCAGGCGGATTCAAGTCTTTGCTGGGTGCACATTCTGCTTTGTTGGTTTTGTCTTGTCATGGCTCATTTCATCTTGTTTCAAATTTTCAGACAACTCCGTCAGGAAGTGAAGGAGAGAGTGAAGAAGAGGAAGAAGAAGAGGAAATAAAGGAGAAAGATATTTCTGTAAGTCTTAGAAATTAAGGTGAATGGATAACCTCGGAGACAACAGCTTTGCCAGTTTTATCTTTTATCTCCCAGCAAAGCATCGGGGGCGAATTCTTTCATGTAAGAGTACCTTATTGTGCTTAAGTATTGGGACACCTAAAACCATTAATTTTCCATTTGTCCCAAATGGAAAATTTATGGTTTTAGGTGTCCCAGTATTTAAGCACATTGGGGTAAGCCCATTCTGAATAGGGGCTGTTCTTGCATGAAAGGCAGTGTAACTTGCCAAAAGTTTTCTCCCTTGGAGAAAGGGCAGCAAACATGGAGGTGGACAAATCACCTCAATATATATTAGGATAGGAATCTAAAGATAAAGAGTATTTAACGGTAATTCAAGAAAAAATCTTTCTTTTAGCTGGCATGTACAAATATACAGGAAAAGCTGATGCACTACCTCTAGGGTTAGCAGTGGCGGCATTAGCAAAATATTAAAGGTTTTTACGTGATGGGCAAGATGCTGTCAGGCTAGCTATCCTGTACCCAGACAGGTCTTTTTGATATACAGATGTACCTTAGCTTTTCACTATCAGTTCTGGTCTTCAAGAGTTTGCAGGCAGAAATTGATAGCGAACTGATTATAGTTCTTTTACTATTTAAGAGGTTCAGGCTTGCTGTTTTGACATCTACTTTAAAGATACCAATAAAAATCTGACTCCCTTAGTTGCTACGATGATGGAGCTTTGGCACCAACCATATTTGAAGATGCCCAGATGGGAGCTATTTTTCCATTTAAGAGAAGCCCCCATAATAAGATATCGCAATTTCTGTGGAGATTTGATCATTCTAGAAAAAGACTTCTGCCATACAAGGCCAAGTACAGAAAACAGGGTTCGAGGTTATAAAACTTGAGAATAATCTCAAACTCAAAATAAAGCACACTGATTGGCTGCTTCTGAGCATGTGCTCGGAAGCAGCCAATCAGTGTTCTTTATTTTGAGTTTGAAAATGTACTCAAGTTTTATAACCTCTGGCCCAGAGGATCATAATCACAGTATTTCTGTATTTATTTAAGTCTGTACATGCAGCCCCTATCCCTCCACCAAGAGCATTACCAAAGAGACAGGAAGAGTATGAATCAGAGGAGGAAGAAGAAGAAGAAGAGGAGGAGAAAAAAGAAGAAGTGAAGACAGACAAAAAGAAGAAGGCAAAGAAAAGTAAGATTTTTATTTGCAAATACAAGATTAACTGGAATACCAAGTAAGTTTTAGGGTGTATTAGTATCTCCCTGTGCTTTTCTTGACTTCTTGTTTGTTTCCCTGGACAAAGGAGCCCTTCCAAAATGAGTTCTACTCTTAAAGGAAAGAATGCTCTATTAAGAGCAAATTCTTTCTTTTAAGAGTTGACCTGAATTGAGAAAAAAGGTAGAGTTGCTTTCCCAAAATTACACTCATTTACCTTACATCAGAGTTGTACAGTAAGGCTTTATAGTATGTTTGCTCTGTAGTTTGCAAATTTGATCACAAACTTATTGATGTGTTGTAGCGAACATAAATTCCGTGTATATAACTTTGAGATGATGTTGTACCATTGTCAGAATGCCACAGAAACACAATTTTGAAACAACATTGTATCAGTGTCACATTATTGCAATGGCTTCATTCTAGCATTATTTCAGCCTGACAGTGCATAGCATTGATACAACATTACACACCAGCTTGGTGATCTCATTTAACTGAGATCAACCATTCCAAGGCCAGAAATTTCATGTAACATGCAAGAATTAAAAGCTTGATTTTCATGCGTCAAGATATGATATAGAAGACAGTTTGTGAAGGTTGAAACCCATATTTGCTTCATGTACATCACATCAGAAAGGTTGAAAAATGAATCACAGCAAAACCAACAAAGTGGTATATGCACCTATAGAAGACTTAGATCAGCCTGGGCAAGTCTTGGTGTAGTGCACATGGCAAATTGTAGGTTTTGTCATACACAGCTCAGATGAAGTTTGGATTTTCATATATACATAATTATAATTATAGAAAAGGTAGCGCTTTTTGGAAAGAAGAGTACAGGACTCTCAGAAGATGAGGGAGAGAGTGAAGAAGAAGAGGAAGAAGAAGAAGAGGAAGAAATAAAGAAGGAAGAACCAGAGGAAGAGAAGAAAGAAGACAAAAAGAAAAAGGGAAAGAAGGGCAAAGAAAAGAAAGATAAAGAAAAGAAAGACAAGAAAAAAGATAAAAAGAAAGATAAGAAGGGAAAGAAAGATAAGGAAGAAGAAGAAGAAGAGGAGGAAGAAGAAGGTGAGTCTTTATTTTTTCCTATAAATTGCCAGGTTTCACAAATGCCTGTTTTCATGAATCAGAGTGTAGGAAATATTTCCAAGGTTTTAAATTTCTGGTTTACCATAAATGCTAATGTTCTGTGAGTTGATAAAAACCATATGTGTTTTATGGTTTGTGATAGTTTTATTTTTCATGTTTTTGGGTCATAACATTGCATTAGAATATACATGTCCATAAAGGAAAAAAGCATGAAAAAATTGATAGAGTCAATACAAAGTTACAAACAAGTCAACTCACTATATCTGGAAGTCGAAGTTCATGTCAAACTACTGATATCTGAAAGTAAATTTTCTGGTCCCAGAAAATTTACTTTGAGATACCAGTAGTTTTAATATCTGAAGTTGAAATTTCAGTAATTATAGGAAATGTGTCGAAACTATATTCTATGATATAAGAGGTTACTTTGAGATATCAGTGTTCAAACTATCGAGAGTTGACTGTAATAATTGAATGGGAGGACAGCAATGGCTAATGTTTAGTACTTGTATATCTTCTCAGAAGAGGAAAAAGATGACAAGGTTAAAGACAAAAAGGGGAAAAAGAAAGAGAAAGATAAAAAGAAGGATAAAAAAGACAAGAAAGGAAAGAAGAAAAAAGATGATGAAGAAGAAGATGAGGAAGAAGAGGTAAAGGGAGATCACTGATATTGATTTGTGAAGACTTTCTTCCCTTATGACTATGCTCAAATGATGGATGACTTGTGATTTTACGTCCTTTTGAACGGTATTTCAGTCATATTAGGATGATGGGAGGGTGATAGTGAAAGGCTGTGTACAATGGAAGCCTGTTTATGGTTGAAACAATTTCTGGTTCCAGCAGGTCTCAAACCTAGGACCGCTAGATCAGCAGGCCAGTGCTTAACCTACTGAGCTACCGGAGTTGCTGACCTATGCTGAAAGGTTACTGTCAATGTCTAAAGATAACGCAAGAATTCCAGCAAATTTCTACCTAAAAATTGAAGTAGTTGAAAACTTGGAATGCTGAAAGTTACTGCATAAAATATTTTCTTAAGTGAATTTTCAACAGTAACATATTTACAGGAGGTGAATTCTAATTCTTTAAACACTGCAGTACCTCTTTTGCATACAAAATAGTAATAGTTAATTATAGTTTGTCTTTTGATATCCAAAGTTTTAGAATTTGAAATTTAGCAGAGCTCAATTCAATAACTTTGTACATTGTAATGATTCACGGTCAGTATTGTTGCAGCTTTTGATAGGTGTTAATGAACCCCTGTTTTCATGGGTTGTTCACATTGATTTTTGGCAGCAAGAAAGTCAGGGTGTGTGGATAAGCCTCTATGTTTTTCTTTTATTATACGCCCGTTTTGAGAAAACGGACGTATTATGTCATGGCGCTGTCCGTCCGTCCGTCCGTCCGTCCGTCTGTCCGTCCGTAAACATTCTTGTGCGCTCCATAACTCATTAACCGTTTCGGATATATTCATGATATTTGGTAGGAATATGTATTAGGTTGGGGGAACGTGTCACGTACAGAAGTGGTTGCTCCCCCTTCCTTAGTTTCCAAGTTATGCCCCTTTGATTAATTTTTTCCCTGCCAGTCTTGTGCACGCCATAACTAGATAACCCTTTGGGACATCTTCATGAAACTTCATAGCAATGTGTATGAAGTCTCAACGATGTGTCGCGTACAAAAATGGCTGCTCTCCCTTTCTTCATTTTAGAGTTACATCCCTTTCATTAGTTGATTATGGTTATTTTTGTGTATACATATCTTGTGCATACCTTAACTTTGTAACCGTTTGGAATATCATGATGAAACTTTATAGCAATGTGCATGATCACAAGACGATGCGTGGCATACAAGAATGGTTGCTCCCCCTTTCTTCATTTTGGAGTTACTTCCCTTTGATAAGTAATTTTAGGCATTTCTCAGTCACTCCATATCTCCTTAACCTTTTGAAATATTAGAATGGAACTTTGTAGGAATATGTATAATAATGGGGCAATGTATCCCGAGCAAGAACCACAACTCTGGCTTACTGAATTATCTGCCCTTGCATAAATTTCCTGTTTCCTCTGTGATTCCTTAACCCTACATGTGATTTTGTCAGGGGAACGTAGTAGAGCCAAGAATCTAGTATATTTAGTTTATGAATTATCTCCCTTGTTCAACTATGGCATTACTCAACTTTTGAGCCACAATAACTTTGAAGCTGATTTTTGGTATACTCATAGTATTTGATGTGTTAAATATTTGAATAATGTTGTCGTCATTAGTTATAAAGTGGTTGCCCCTGTTTGTCTGCCTATCCATCCTTTTGTAAACAATCTTGTTCATTCCATACTCCTTTATGACAGTAAAACGGGCGTATTATGCGCCGCTTGCGAAGCCCTTGTTTTTATAAAGGGGAACAACTTTTAGGATTTTATGTTTGTGTCCCTTGACAACGAAGTCCTTGAGGGGTCTACTCTGAAAAGAAAAGATTTGCTCCTAAGGGCACATTCTTTCCTTTGCGAAGTGACCCCAACTTAGAAGGGAAAAACAAATTGAAAATGGCAGTTACTTGCACTGGAAGTATACCTTATCACTTTAAACATCTCAATCATGTGTTTAAATCATATATTATCAAAACACTGCATATACTTGGAACTTCTTTTAATCTTTTAGGAAAAAGATGACAAGAAGGATAAGAAGAAAGATAAAAAAGATAAAAAGAAAGATAAAGAAAAGAAAGACAAAGACAAGGATAAAAAGAAAGACAAAGATGAGGTAAGTTTGTCTAGTTATAATGATAATTTTTTTATATACATTATATGACTTAAAATTTCCCTAATGGGTGTGTCAGGTGCAGGTTATTGGGATAGTGGTACAATTTTATTATCAATTTGGACCTGATTCTGTTTGTTGTTCTTAGGCCTTGAGGTGTCAAGATACACTCTGTGTTTTCTCACAAGTTTTATGGCTTCCTATTTGCTTTCCTGAGTGACAGACCTTCTAAAAAGGGGTATACTCTGAAAAAAAGGAGGTAGCCCACATTTAAGCAGAGCAGTAGAGAAGTCACAAATGTAGTTTCCCTTTGTAAAAATGATAGGAAAAGATAGAGGACCTGGTGTATTTCACATAAATTAAACGTTGTCATTTTTTAGGATAAAGAAGAATCAGAGAAAGAGGATGGAGAAAAAGAAGAATCAGACAAGAAGAAAAAAGAAGAAGAAGAAAAGAAAGATGAAAAGCCTCCTGAGCCACCAAAGAAAAAGGTAAAATTTCAAACAGTCACTGTCAGAGAGCTAGATAAGGGAGGGTATTTGTAAGATAGATCAGCATGAAATGAGCCGCGACGTGACAAAACCAACAATGTGGTTGTGCGCCCAGCGCAGACTCAGATCAGCCTGGGCATCCGCCCAGTCTGATCAGAGTCATCGCTGTCCGCATGGAGGTAGCTTAGACTCTTAGCTACCCTTTGGGCACTTAAAGAGTCTGGTCAATTTGTGCTGCTGCCCAGGCTGATCTGAGTCTGCGCTGTCCGCACAAACACATTGTTGGTTTTGTCGTGTCGCGGCTCAAATGTGTGTGTTGTGACTCTTCATTTGAACTGCTTTTTAAGAGTGATGAGGGGTCACAACATATGTTAAAAGAGAAACAAGAAATATTATCCCAGATTTGCCATCAAAACTTCCAGTTATCCAGAGGTGTGAATAACAGCCTTTTGTAATGTACTATTCAGTACTTCACTTTCCCCAGCATAAACGTAACCTTTGACCTCAAATACCAATAATCAAATTGGGATTTACAGGCACATGTGTTTGTTTACTTCCACGGTGTGGAAGCTAAGCTGGGGAAAATGTAGGACTGTATTATTGTCCTGAAATGGAACAGTTCTGTGCTACAGTGCAGTAATACATCAAAACTCTTTATATTGGGGCAGTTAGGTCTGAGCAAATAGTGCAAACCCAGATCAGACTGCTCCTCAAGGAGCAGTCTGATCAGGGTTTACACTATTTGCCATCCCATCTGCATTTTTGGGACACATTACTACACTGTAAAACCAAACTGTTCCAATTTTAGGACAATTATGGTAATTAGTTTTGGTGTCCCAATATTTAAAATTTTTAAGGATATATAAAAGTTGCAGATGGAATGGCAAACAATTTAGACTGATCTAACTGCTCTTTTAGGAGCATTTTGATCTGGATCTGTACAGTTTGCAAAGACCTGTCTGTCCCAGCACTTAGAATGTTTATGATAGGAGAAAGGGAGACACAGGTGTTGCTATTCTGGTGTCAGTAAGCTTAACTTTTGCTGAGTTTTCTGGTTTAACTCTGTTTTTTTTTGTGAAACACGGTCAGGCAAGACAGTTTATTGTACATCTTATCCTCAGTGAAAAAAATTCACTGAATTTCTCAATTTTTGAAATGCATAGTCTTGAAAGGAGCATGTCCAGCAAAAAGACTTTTTCTTTAGTTTCTTGCATTTGGATTTGATTTTTAGCGCACCAGTACGAAAGTAAAAGAAGAGCTGCAACTCTCCTGTGTTGATCTCCATATTAGCATCAACATCTCACTGTTTGATAAAGTTTTGATTGAAGATTTTTTTATGTTATGGACAAAGTGGTGTCAGTCAAGCTATCCTGTAAGTGTACAGATCTTTTTATTTTGTTAATTGATTTTTCTCTGATTTTCTGTTTCAGTCAAGAACCTGTACAATATTGTGACGAAGGTTGGGAAAAGAAGAAGGATCTCCATGTATATAAACCACTGTATATGGTGTAAAAAGCTTATGTATATATAGATTATATATGTGTATATAGGCAGATTGTATTTTAGCCTATTGTAAACAAAGCAACAGGCTGTGATAATTCTTACTGGATGAGAGCTGGGGGATAAGATCTTCTGATGATAATTCCAGGATAATTTTTCATTACTCCATCAAAACATATGTTGTGACCCCTCATTAGAACTGTCTCATCAAGACAGTTCTAATGAGGGGTCACAACATGTTTTGATGGAGAATTAACAGAAATTTTCCCTAAATTATCACCAGTTAATTCTTTTATCCCCAGCTCTGCTGATGCTGCAGAGACTCAGACAGTCCTGCTTATATTTGAGTGGAAGTGGAATTTTTAGGCAATGATCGCGAGGAAATTGTGCAGATCACCAAACAGCTATATACCAAATAAGAAGGGTGTAATAGGGATTTCAGGACAGTTCAACTGGCTGGAACGTTACACAGCATGGTGTACTTGCAATATTTCTATATAGAGAGAAGTATTACAAAACCAAAAAAGTGTCATTTGTGCTCATTAAAGACTCAGACCATCCTGGGCAGCTGCCCAGTCTGATCAGAGTCTTTGCTGTGCACTTAAAGGGTAGCTAAGGGTCTGAGGTAGCTTTATGCAGACAGCAAAGACTCTGATCAGACTGGGCGGATGCCCAAGCTGATCTGAATCTTCCCTGGGTGCACATGCCAGTTTGCTGGTTTTGTTGTGTCGCAGATCATATGAATTTGCAGCACAGTGCATTATTGTGTTAGGTAATGTCAGAGTTCTATTTCTGGATATTTCTCTTGTGGACAGATCAGGTCTGAAAAAGTCCGGGTTGCCTGGGTATTTAATGATATCAAAAGTAGAATGAAAATATACAGTTCACTCTCACATCATGTGCACAATAGAAGAAAACATCGTGCTGGTGCAGTTTTTACATGTATAACTGCAAAAAACCTACTTATGACAGTGGTTTACCTAACACTTAAGACCCAGATGGGTTCCAGACAATCAGATTGGCACACAGTTTCGGGATAATCTTTGTGTGAAATACCAACAAAGTGAGCATGTGAAAAAATTCATCAACTCATGTACAACATAACGCTGTCAGGATCATGCTTTTTGTGACTTCCTTTTGCTTCTTTGGGTGATGAAACCCTTTCATAAAGGGTCTACTCTTAAATAAAAGAATATGCTCCTAGGGGAGCAAATTCCTTCCTGAAAGAATTTACCCATATTGGAGGCTAAAACAAAAACAACAGAGTTGCTTCCCCTGAAAGTCTACCCACCAAAATATCATCAAAAATCATCCCAAAACCTTTCACTTATATCTTCTGGAGCTTACCATAATTAAATGAATGAATCAGATATATTATCAGCTTAGCTGTAGCTAGCTATACAATCACATATCATACTCCGTCCATGGAAAAAAAGGTTGATAATCAGTTTATAAATAAGTAGTCCACATGTATGTTTGTTATGGTAGTAAAAGAGCCTTGATAAAACCTGTCATAGCCATATTGGTATTGTGCAAAATGTTGCCTCTCATGTGCATTCTAATCAGGGCTAGGTGAGTTTACCTGGATAATAATTTGTCCTAACAGCAAATACAGTTAACTCTCAGTATCTCAAAGTCTGGGTTCATCTAAAACTACTGTTATCTTTAAGTAAATTTTCTGGTCCCAGAAAATTTACTTAGAGATATCAGTGGTTTGAGATAACAGGAGTTGAATGTAAATGATATCGGTAAATGTATCTACAGGTACGCAGACCAAACTGTAAGGTGTATGGGCACATCACTATATTCTTCCATCATTTTCTCGAAGAAGGACACTATTTAGTGACTTCTGTTGCTTCCCTGGGTGACGAAATTTGCTTCCCTGGGTGACGAAATTCTTCCAACAAGGAGTTGACACTTGAAGGAAAGTACTTGCTTGTAGAAGCATGGACCCTTATTGATCAGGCAGTCACAAATGAAAATGCCAGAGCTGCTTACCCCGAAAGTGTACGGTTTCACCTTAAATGCACATAACCAAGCTTGGCCTGATTGTGCTTGCTATAAGATACGTTTTGTTACATTTGTCAAGCACAAGTTATACATTTACTTGTCCATTCCATGCCTTATTGTGCTTTTGAAATTACAACAGTACAGCAAATATAATTTTCAGACTGGTCTGCCTCATGATTAGGCAGACCAGTCTAAAAATTATCTGCTGTATTACAGAGTATATACTGGATTGGTCTGCTTCATTTTGAGACAAATAATGGACTTGTCTGGCCAGTTTCATTATGAGGCTGATATTGTACCACACAGATTGTTTCATTATGAAGATTGTACTTGGTCATCTTTATCAGATTTATACTAGACTGGATTGCTTAATTATGAGGCTGAATCAGGACATTTGCCCACTTGTGGGGCTTATACTAGACTAGGCTGCTTCATGATGAAGCTACTAATAGATTAGGCTGCTTCACTGTGAGAATGATACTAGTCTAGGCAGCTTCATTAAGAGACTCATGCTTGACAAGGCTACTTCATTATGAACAGACTAGTTAGCTTCATTATGAGGCTGCTTCATTATGAGACTGATACTAGTTTGTTCTCCTTCATAATGAGACTGTTACTAGACCAGGCTGCTTTCTTTATGAACAGACTAGTTAGTTTTATTATTAGGCTTAGACTAGACTGCTTCATTGTGAGACTGATACTAGTCTAGGCTGCTATATTTTGAAGTTGGATGTACTACAAATTTAAGCTGCTTCATTATAATCAATGAATTAGTTTCGTTTTGTGGACAATTAACAGACACAAATTATTATTTGTATTTTATTATTTTTATCTTTGTTGTTATCATTTGTTATTTTCATGTATATTTTAGTGTTTTGATATATTCATAATCTGCATAGTTTAGATTCTTCTATACAGTTTGATAAATGAGCCAGAGCACGACAAAACCACAAAGTGGCATGTGCTCAACACGGAGACTCAGATCAGTCTGGGCATCTGCCTTGACTGATCAGAGTCTTTGCTGTTGACATGGAAAATGCCCAGCAAACTCTGATCAGACTGGGCAGATGCCCAGGCTGATCTGAGTTCGCTGGACGCACATGCCTATTTGTTGGTTTTGTCATGTTGTGGCTCAGTTAAAATACAGATTCAGCTATAATTTGATATATGAAGTTTGTTCCAATCAATTTTTATCACCTGAAACTTGCTTCTCTATGAGAGGGGGTGCCTTGTGGTATGTATGAAAAGAGATGGATTAGATCAGCTTGCTCATTCACGGAGATGGAGCATTTCTTTCATACTAAATTCTTTAGGTCCATAGGCTGTTAGGAGCCCTAATAGCTCAGTGGTTTAAATGCTGGCTTGCTAAGCTAGCAATTGAGGATCAGTTTCAGTTGGATGAGGAAATCTTTTCAAACGTAAAGGCCTAGGGTCGATAAGGGGTGTTTTTGGCCTCATGTCCAAAACTAGTTTTATGCTGACAAATTATTGTACAGTCATTTGGGATTAGTGTTACAGACATTGTTTTGTTATCTAATGCACGTTGCCATGGCAACGAGTTTTACAAGAGCATGGGCTATTTCTTTCGGATTTTTAATACGGTTGTCTACCGTTGTGATTACATGATACCTTCTTTTGATTTGCTTGAAGTAATATCAGTTTCATATCACTGGATTATGGTTAATCAACATAATAAAGTGGCGAACGGTTATTTCGCTCCTTAGTAACACGTGGAAATCCTTAGCAACGATCTGATAAATAGGTTTAGGTTTTCCGTTGTCTTTTCTTTTATCCTTATTTTTGTTTAGATTTGAAAAAAATGACTGCAAGTTTTATACCGTCAGGGTTCAGCTCACACTAACGAATCCTTATTGATTTTTTAAAAGTTTGTTGTCTTTTTTTATACGTTGTTTCTTAATAAAAAATACTGTGACGTCATGTACGTGAGCAAGGTTGAATTCTGACGTCACGAGCGTCAAAGGAGAAAGACGATGCGTAAGGATGTTCTTGCAGAAACTTAGCTTGGCAAGGATCTCGGATCGAACCTGTCTAACCAAATCTGTCTCACAAACGTCCATATCAGAGAGAAAATAACGCTCGCCGGTTCGTGTCACCATGTAACAAGCATTGCCTTACTAGTTTGCGTGACAATCCTTTTCCAAATGACTTTATTTGGTTATTTTATATTTAATTGCTTTTGCTTTAACTTCTTGAATAAAACCCCAAATATTCATTCTGTATTTTGCACCCTTAAAGAAAAGGAATAAGTCTTTCATCAGTTGCTCTCAGTTTTTAAGGCCAGCGCACATTAAACTCAAATATAGACTAATCATAAAACGCTCCACCACGGCTGGTGAAAAGGCCTTGAAAATATATCATTATGAAAAGCATTATATTTTTCCTTGCAATGTCTGTGTAATGGCTAATATGCATGCAATAAAGCGCGCGTGTGCGTGAGAGCGGGTGGGGTGGAAAGGCGTAGTCAGAATTGTTGAAACCTGACAAATCTGTCCTCAAAATAGCGACTTCTTCTGCTTCTACATCGAATACTAAGATATAAACAAAAGCGAAACAAGGAGCGAGATCCTCGTCCTGTACGGTGTATTTTACTATATATTAAAGTTAATAATAATTGGTCACTCAGTTTCCCAGCAAATTTTTCTGATAATTTATACCAATTTTTATCAGACAATAGTGTCTGTTTTGTTTAAAGCGTCATCCATAATGACGAAACGGTAATGAAAGCTCGAGGTAATAGAAAAGAAAATTAGCGAAATTACATTTTAACGTCGGACAGGAGTTGGAGGGGGTGGGCCCGGTTAACAAAATCATTTAAAACATATCGAGAAAGGTAAATTAAGTTTATAAAATTTAATATGATAAAGATTACAAATATTTATAGCACTATCAGAATCATAATAAACCATATCACAACCAGTTCTTGCGTTAAATTTCAGAAGGTGGTAGTAGGTTTCGCTAGAATGCCTCGAAACTTCCGGCATTGGGGCATTCTACAGGTATTGGCTTTAAGTCCCATTGCCCTCTCCGTGGTATAAGTGCATGAAATATTTTATCGCGAGGTATCAACGAAATTACTGTTTCGTCATTGCAAATGACCGTGATTAGCCAACTTTAACCGTGACAAACTGTGGTATTGAAGTATTATCCCACCTAAATATATTTTCAATAACAATGTTAGGTTTTAGAGGTTTGCGCCGAATATTGCCATTTTCTTTCCACATCAACAAATTAGGCGAGTTTGGGTTTCTAATTTGTGAGAAACAAAATAAAGAAAGCATCTGCATATGTTGAACTTTCAGCATTTTATGCAGGGCTTTGCATTCACCACAGATCAGTGATTACCACCACCTTAATAATACTAGTTTTCAGAAGAAGACTGTTGGCTCTGGGAATAGAAGTTTTCTTACGATTCGCGAAAGAATTTAGTTTGGGTACAAAATAACAAATTGAAACGATTAGCATTAGAAGTGAAGTTGCTGCATTAAAAGCGAAAATGTATTCTCTCTCTCTCTCTCTCTCTCTTCGATGGATAGCTCATTGAGTAAAGGGCTGGCTTGCTGATCTAGCGGTCCCAGGTTCGACTTCCGCTGGAGGATGGAGACGGCAATCTTTTCAATTGTAAACGGGGATCCATTGCCCACCAAAGTAAAAAGATGGACAATGATCAGGCATTAATATAATCAAATCCCACATTCCGCTCTCAAAACCAAAGCCTTCTATTATCACCTTTCCATATTCCTGGTTGGACTGTGACTGAAATATTGTTGAAAAGGATGTAAATTTGCAAACAAGTCATCCATCAAACTCTCTCTCTCTCTCTCTCTCTCTCTCTCTCTCTCTCTCTCTCTCTCTCAACGTGTACAAAATGCATGCACGATTACGACAAAAAGACAACTGTTTGCATCATACACGAGACGTAAGAAAACGGTTCATGTTCAAAACTGAGCATCATATACCTCTTTCTGCTCATTTTAGGAAAATATGTATACTTTTATGTATGTAGTCGATACATTAAAATATGGCGGAGCCCCGACAACGTCATAATTAAACCAGTGAGAAAATGTATGCAAAAGAAGAACGAGTATTGATGATATTAACCCACAGTTCTCCAGCAAGAAGAAAGAACACGAAAGCTTAAAATATATATATTGAACAGTTTATAATTGACAATACAGGTCAAAAAGCGACAAAATGCTCTTGGTTACCATGGCAACAGCATGGAAGCAACAGAAGTGAATCCATTTTATTTTATTTAATTCAGGAAAAAGAAGAAACAACATAAAACTTTGAAAAGGAGCCATAAACATAGGTGTTTAAAGGCTTTTTACTGACCTAAAAACGATGTTTTGTTCTTCGTTACCATGACAACGACATAAGTGCGAGAGGAATACTCTTTACAATTCGATATTTCAATCCTCAGCTCTCGAGCAGGAAGAAACAAAGACAAACAGTAAAAATGAATCTTTTAAATGAAACTGTTTACCAAATGCCAAAAATTCATGAAAAATGATCATGATTACCATGGCAACGGCACAATTACCTTAACAACGGAAACGAACTGTATTTTAGGATTGATTCACACAAATATAATTACATATTGACTTACTTAGTCGAACTCTCAGAGAATGTCAAGCTCAAAACGGCTTTTGTCAGCCTTAGATAATTATTTAGATTGCAAGGCGCACGTGGCTGGAGGAAATATTTTATTTTTAAAAGCGCTTCCACATGCAACAAACAACATGAAACTTTTTATAAAAGTTCCTTTTTAGTAATAAAATTGTTTGATAAAGTATGAAGTTGTTTGTCGAATGTGGAGGCATTAGAATTTTTATCTGAATACATTAAAATTGGCTAAAAAGTGCAAAAAAGCGCAAATGTAGCATGTTTGGAGCGTTACCATGGCAACGTCAGGAACAGAACTTGAAAACCGACATATGATTTGAAAATAAGGTACCGTCACATATTCATGTAAAGGAATTTTAAGGAAAATATTCAAATTCTATTTTCTCTGAAATTTTGAGGCCAAAATTGATGCTTATCGCACCTAGGCCTTTGGGTTCCGTTGCACACAGCCGTTCATTATCACCCATCACCCTGATATGACTGAAATGCTGTCAAAAAGGATGTAAAATTGCAAGTCATCCATCCGTCCATAGGCTGTTGATTCAGAGGGGCAGCTCATTTACCAAGCAGTTCAAATATGCAGATATGCAGCATTTTCTTTTAGTGTGGCTTGTTTACTGTTAAAGAATCTCACAGTATTCTAGAAATTTGAGCATCAAGTTGTGTCAACAGTATAGACCCAGATGAGACTGCTCCTTAACCTAAGGAGCAGTCTGATCAAGGTCTGCACTGTTTGAAATCCCACCTTGGGTTTTCAGTAATAAATTACTGTTAATCGAGATATTAGTGAGAGTTTTATTAGCTTGCCTCTAGGAAAGTACAAGGACTTTATCATTACCCTGACATTGGCATCATTGTCGGTGTTGGCATGGGCGTCATACTGTAAAGTTTTACGACAAAGTTTTTTTATGTGATGGGCAAGCTACCCTGTACCGAGACAGGTCTTGTTTTGGCTAATCTTTTTAGTGGCTCACAAATTCAAGAAACTCCAGTATTTTATGAAATAAAAGCCAGATGGAAATTGCAAATTGACAAGTTATTGGTCCCAATTTCAAAAACTTGCCCCCAAAAATGGGAACTTGTGCAGTAAAGCAATTTACAGTATCTCCTCATGATCTGAGGGATACTATGTACAAGACATAGAACAGTTACTATAAAACATGAGCCACAACATGACAAAACCAACTAAGTGGCATGTGTGTCCAGCAAAGACTCAGCCTTGACATCCTCCCAGTCAGTTCAGATTTTTAGCTGTCCGCATAGAGCTAGCCTAGTCCCTTTGCTACACTTTTGGCACACAGCAAGACTGATCAGCCTGCTGCCCAGGCTGATCTGAGTCCTCAGTGGGTGCCCATGCCACTTTTCCGGTTTTATTGAGTTGTTGCTCATAAATCAATTTGTCTTTGTTTCAGTCTTCATTTCATTTGTTTTTATTATTTCACTGTTACAGTTAATATTATCATTTGTTATCAAGATCTGATTATTCTATCATTTTGTTTGTAGATATCATGGTATTTATGCACTTGTGACATATTTGTAGCTGCATAGTAGTAGGACCACAGAAGGACCAAAACTTCATTGCTGAAAATGTAACGTGAAGTGCTTAAGTATTGGGACACCTAAAATAATTAATTTTCCATTTGTCTCAAATGGAAAATAAATGTTTTTAGGTGCCCAAATATTTAAGCACATTAGGGTAGATCTACTTCGCTGACAAAACATAGAGATATCTCAGAAAGAAAAAAAAGGCAATCAAAATCATTTCCTCAGAAATTTTGGCTTATTTGGAGAGTTATGATATTATAATAGCAATTTATAGCTTTTTGCAGAGTAAAATTGTAAAACCTTTAATTCAGTTTCATATATGTTTTTATGCAATAGATTTCAGAACTTCTTAAAGTGACAATTATTTCTGTAATTTATTTTTAGTGTAATTTTCAGTTAGAGCTATTAATTGTGTGAATGTTATTGCTTCTGTTGAAACCCACCATAAATGTTGAATTAAATAGAAATTTCATATTACTTCTTCACTGTAAGTTTTGGTCTGCAAAGGGGAGTTCAAAAAAAAATCCTGATCATCTTTAAAGATGGATCTACATTTTTAGCTGGCCTGTAAGGAAGTTCAGGGAGTCATTCTTGTCACCCTGACATTGGGGTGGGGGTGTGCATGATACTTAAAAGTACAACAAAGTTTTTTATGTGATGGGCAAAGTGCTGTCAGGCTAGCTGTCCTGTACACAGACAGGTCTTGTTGGCATTGTTTTGGAAGGGAAAACCCCATCATATGTCAGTACCAGGAAAATGAGTCTCCCTAGTTGCTATGGTAATAAGCTATGGCATCAACCATATTTTCAAGGACATACTTTGAGTACTATACAGATGGTGAAATGGTATTATGAAGTGAATTATTCTTAAATAAGTTTTCTTATACAATTATATTGCTTAGCGAGAATGTTGTAGTTTTTGTTGAAATCCACCATTAAGAACTGTACCACCATCCCTTAGCAAAAAGAAATGCATTTTATATCTATTCAGTTTCCATTTCTTTCTTACCATTAAATTTTCATTCATTCATCATTTCATTGCAAGGCTAAACAATGGAAAGTTTCCATAGAAGGCAATTAGTCTTAATCATTGAACTTCCATTGGATCACCCTTATTGCAGCATTGGACCACCATTGAAAATGGACGAAATATGCAAATTAGGCTGCTATTGAAATGACATCATGGAAATGGTGAAACAATAATTTCCATTTTGCATGGAAACATTGAAATGACATCATAAAAATGGCTAGAAAATTAGTTAAAATGGTTTGCTACCATTTAAATGATGCAGTTATAGTGATGAAATAATACTTTTCTCATGGCATGATCATGTGCTATATTCTAATAAAATGCATCTTATGTAAGTAACTCAGAAAAGCCTGCAAATTCGCACAATCTGTAAAGTGTCCTTGTTGTGCACTCTCTGTGAAAATTAGACTCCAAAAGTCCTTCATGAAGATATTAACAAAGACTCTGAACCCTTGCTGGATGCAGCATAAAGTACATTTTCCAGAAGAACTTACAAAAACCGTAAAATTTGGTAAATATGTACCAGAAGAATTCTGTTGCTTCAAGCATCATTTCTTGTCTCTTCATCAAATAAATACCATAAAGATTTCAACTATCTGGAACAGATAGATCAGAAAATAGTGCAGACCCAGATCAAGTTGCTCGTAAATGAACAATCTGATCAGGGTTTACACTGTCTGTCTTCAAATCCAAACTGTTCCATATTTAAGACAGCTATGGTACTTATTTTAAGTGTCCGATTTTTATCATTTTTACAGAGTAATAATCATTTATGGTTACACTTCTTTTAATTAGTGGACCAAGCAGTATTAAAACAAGGTGCCCTTAAATTTTCTGATCTTTACAAAGTATTTGTACAAATGTATCATGTTTGCTGGGGCAGTCTGATCTGGTTTTGCACTGCACTGGCAGTCGGATCAGATTCTACACTATTTGTCTGGGAAGCAGTCTGTTCAGAGTCTATAATGTTTGCTCATGGCAGCCTTAATATCTTATTTCTTTCTAGTACAAACAAATAAAAATAATGCATTAAGAATGTCAGATGTAATTTGCATGGTTACTAGTAATAGATAACAAGCTTGATTTATGTTAGCAATAGCAGACCAAAATCATATCTGTTGCTTTCCATTTGAACAGTCAGAAGGCCCAGATCAGTAGTCTAACCAGCATGTCAAAGTTTTGCTTGGGCAGTCTGATCCAGGTCTGCAGTGGTGTACACTGTTTGCTTGGGGACAGCCAGAGCATGGTTTACAATGTTTGCCAGTGACAGTCTGATCAGGGTCTATACTGACAGTCAGATCTGGCTCTACACAGTTTCTTTAGCCCAGCAGTCAGATCAGAGTTTATACTGTTTGCTGGGACAATTCTACACTATTGTTCTGGCAGTCTGGCCAGGGTCTGCACAGATTGCTCTTTGCTGTCTGGTTGCGGTGGCATATCTACCTTAATAATGATAAGCTCTAATTAATTGAGTCACAGTACAAGAAAAGAATCCTGATGTCACATGCAAACAACAGATACTCCTTTAAGACCATCCTGCACTTAAATGCAGATGTGCAGACTGATCAGAGCTACTGCCTTTTGCTATATAGTCGGGTGGCGGATTCAAGAAAAGTGCTCTAGAAAATGAGTTTGTGGGCACTTTCGCGGCATGATGGGCAACCATGCTAAAAATACTTACCGATATGCCGTCGTTTATTTTTTGCCGGTTGCCAAGTCTGACTGCCCATTGTGTACCGAATAAACGAGGTCAAAGGTCATTTAGTGCAAAATCACGAAAAACTGCTTAGAAAATGATTATTGTACATTTGAGGTATAAATATCACTGCAGTTTAATGCTGAACATATTGAAAACCTCATTCGGCAATAGTAAAGCATACTTGAATAGTTTCTGTTCAATCAAACTGTGTATGTGTCCGTCCGTACACCTGTTTTTCTGAATGTAAATGCATTGATAGAGCTAACTTTAATATTTCATAAATCGAGGACTGCAAGGAATAAATATATGACCAACATGTTTCAATTTAGTTAATTATATATTTTAAAGCAAGCTATCATATATTTCTAGCTCAACATTTACATTACAAATAGTTGGATTCATTAGCATGTGTTGTTTACAATACATAACTTGTTTACAGTTGTCATTTGAACTCTAATGCAGAAAATTAGCCATAAAATTATTTATAACGGTGTTTAAACATAAAGATGCAAAAACTTTAAAAGTGTGAGCTGTGAAGCAGATAAAATTTAATGTAGATAAATCAATCTCATGTAGTTTACGTTACCAAATTGGTAAATTAGTCATTTAAATTACTATTAAGCGATTCAATTAAATAGAAAAGCATAGTATCATGTATGTTTGGTGTTTATAGATGTTTTCTTGTTTATAAAGTTGACAATAATTCATTTTGCAAACTACTTTTAGACATAAAATACACATAAGCATGATGTCAAGAATAATTTTTCAGATATACAGGAGTATTTATAAGTACAATCCAGAATATCGAGACTTCTCGACCGACATTTTGAAACTCATCGCCTCATGCTTTTGATTCTAAAGGGCATTGCTGATATACAAGCAAACTTGTGCAACTACTGTAACATATACGTTTTTGTATAAGTGTTACAGCATCGCATGTAATTTACGTTAAGACAGACAGGTCTGTGGGAATGAATAAATTAATTCGAATCTAAATATTGTTATTGCCCACATGACATTATGTTGGTCCTCGTCTGAATCGTTTTTCTAGACATTCCTCATGGGACTGATGGCCATATAACTTGCATGGAAAAAGTATGAGAAACTACCTTTTATAAAAATCAAATGATTTCATTTATAAGTACCCTGTTGTTAAGCGGCTTTGTAGAGGCTGCTAAGATGGCTTCCATAACTTCATTACAGTATTGTTTTAGTTAGTTTAATTCAGTGGCTACAAAGCTTATAGAGGCTATCTGAAATAATGACTCAGCTGCTCCAGGTTGCATGAGGCGTGTTGTACACTTTTCAGAATTTCTCAGGAAAACATTAAATCAAACCTAGTTTGCTGTATTCAAACCTTGTGTGTCATTATTTCTTGAAGTTTCATATTATTCTGATTAATGCATTCGAAGCTGATACATTTGCTCCACGTAACTAAGTCATCATATGCTTTGTTTTGCATAGCCATTTAGTGGACTAAAACTGACTTCGTAAGCCTGTGTAGTTTACGTTATAGGAAGTGTTTAAATTTCGTACCTGAAATCTATTAAACTGTTAAAAAGGGCATAACACTGACTTGAAACTGTGTCTGCATATAAATATGCATACGATACATGTAAAATATTTAACAATGTGCTGCTTACTATATAAATACATACGGAACCAATTGAATCGCGGAAGTGGGGGAGGGAGGGGTGAAAATTGTAAAAATAGCGCCAGCCATCCCCAATGGCAAGATTTATACACTATTACTCCAGATATGTTAACACTTCATTTGTCAACGGTTATGATATCATAAATGAATGAAACCAGTTATAGTTCAATGTGTAAATATATATAGACTTTATGTGTGTATGGCGAGAAGGGGTGAAAATATTATGGCCACACTACAAATCACTAAGGGGACTTAATCATCGACACAGTCTAGTACATAACATTTCTGAAACTGTTGTTCAAGCTCTCGCAACAACAAGACCTTTACTGTAGTGCAAGCTTCATACATCAAATGGCCTACTGTTACACCCGCTCAGGTAACTCGTCTGAGTAGGTTGTGATAACAGCCTAAGCATTTAATGAAAACAGCAAAGGCGACTGTAGTGCGAGAGTACAGATCACGTTTGCCACTGCTATGCTGGCTAAGCACATTACAAGACATATGTGTTTTAACACCTCAGGCTTCTATAAGCCATCTTGTGTGATTAGCATGCCAGTTCTGGCCACCAAATGTCCTCTGCCAGTATGCTAAAATACCACTGTAGTGGCAGCCATAAACGCACACCCTATAATGCTAATATCCATGTGTGGTAATACATACTTTGTAACGTACGTAACACTGCAGATAAGGCTTTACAAAGACGTCTATACATAAAAGGGTACCATCTTAATCTACCAGACACGTCTGTAAACACTGTGATGTCAGGTCAGGCTATTAAAGACATCATCATATATCATGGTACATGCCTATGCCGCTGCAAAACCTGTGCATCGACTATGGCACCTGCTCAATTTACTGAAATATCCAAGAGGTATGGTTATGGCAGTTGTTTCTTTTATATAAATATGGGCAGAATTCAGTGCCAGACAGTGTATTGCCAGACATATACATAGTCCGTGGTACCAGCACAGGGTAAGAAAAAAGGATATATTGACATGGTTTTTGACTCTGTTATGTAATTCCATAATTTTTTTATTATATTCTGTCTGTATCTTTATCTTGTTCGACTACCTAAAAACCACAACTATAGAGAGAGTTATATCTGTTCTTCAACTAAGTTTGCTCTCTGTCAATACTCTAGAACAAGTTCAAATTCATTCGACAAATCGTCACTTTCAATTATGTAGTGCCAGCTGACTGACTAAAATACTTCAGAAGAGGCAAATGTACTGCCCCAGGCATCTACAAAATTGCCTAACAGATCATTGTTCAGGCTCTAATAACCAAACATATATATATATAGAACATTGCATTGCCTCATCTGTTAAAGATCAACGTAGATCTTTGTAGTGCCAGCCCGTAAGATGCTGTTTATAATATCAATGGTCATGATTCTGGTTTATGATTTTTTATTAGATATGCCCGGTAACGTATGTAACGGTATAATTTTCTGCATAGTTTGATACACTTACATGTTTCTTTTTATTTGCATTAATGTAAAATGTAAATGTTAGCTTGTTTCAGTAAAATGTTTAATTTATCCGAAATATGTTTGTTCATTAAATGGAGAAAAAACTCGGTAACGTAGGCAACATTTATGCTCTATAGGAGATAGCTTATATGATTGTATAGAGAAACAGCACGATGCTTTTTCTCAACAGCAAGATTCATATCCGTCTCAATATTCATTTGAATAAGAGTTATTGTAACATACGAATTCAGTAGATTGATATGGTAACGTATCTAAATTGGCGATAACTGTCAAACGCACCAACTTTGAAGTCAGAGAGCAGAGAATGGTATCATGTAATCTTGTGATATATGTTTTTGGAAAAACAAAAAGTGTATAAGGCCTCTCATTCAGATCGATGGGGCAAGCCTATGGGCTATACTGCTTTTAGATTAAATGATATAGTAAGCCAATGTACAAAAGTGTACCTACTGACCTTTGACCCAGTTATAATTGAATATGATGTCGGCAATATGGCAAAAACTTTTTTGGTATGTTTACTTACTTCCTTTGCCATGGTTGCCTCTCATTTCGCGCTAGTCTCTATTAATTCAATATTTCACTCACAAACTGGTATATAGAAATGCACCAAATGACCTTTGACCCAATTTTGACCTTATATGACGTCTGTTGAGCTGGCAACCGGGCAAAATGGTTTTAGGTAGGTTTAATGACTTCAATGAGCCCGGTTGCCCGTCATGCCGCGAAAGTGCCCACAAATCCAAAATTTCACTCTTAAACCACTGGACTAATATGTATTCTTCCAACATAGTATTTTTTGTAGATGATAACTATGCATACAAGCTAAAAAAAACACAACAAAAAACAAAAACAACAGACCTTATAGTAACTGGTCCATTTTCACTGGGATTTTAGGCTATTATATTTTATTGGAAGAACCCTATGGTAAGAATTCTAACTATTGGGACAGACAGGGCTGAGCAGAAGGTGCAGGCCCTGATCAGTCTCACCAGGAATTATACTGCTTTCCATTCCATTTGCATCTTCTGAACACATATCACTGCTTTGTAAGCCCAAAATGTCTGAATAATAGGACACTTTTGGTAATTATTCTAGGTGTCCAAATTTTCAGACTTTTTTCATTATGTTTTTAAAAATTAAAATCTAAAATCATTACTGTTTTAAATCATTGGTTCAATGAATGAATTAAAGATACATCATTAGGCATGGCAACCTGGGTGAATAATTACACATCAGAAATATGTTACAGTGAATCTGACATTAGCCAAAAAGTAAAGCATGCAAATTTTAACTATAGAAACTTACTTAGCTGTAATTTTTGGTATTAATTCACATACTGTGCAAGATCCATTTATTTATTGTCCAGAATATATTCCAAAACCTCAAAACATTAATAAAACTTTATGCAAGAAAGTTTGGTTAAAAACATACAACTGTTTTAAAACTTAGCTAAATAATTGCGCCAGAATTTAAAACTAACTCTGGTGTACTGAGAGGCTGACAGGAAATTACTGATATATAGTTATTGCTATAGAAACCACATTCTTTCTCTAGCCCCAAACCTTGATAATTACCATTCAAGGCCCATTTCCCTGTCAATCAAATTCAATAGAAAATAAATGGTTCAAATAATATAATTTTGTCATGGTAGACATTTCTGTTTAGAGCTAGAAAATAGAAAACTGATGGATAAAAATGGCGTAGCTGTATAGAATCCCATTTTTTTTACTATTTTCTGCAAAAATGGAAATATAATTGCCTATTTGCAATGGTTTTAAGGAACAGGTATGAAATTTAACTTGTTAATAAAGAGTGTAACTATGGAAAATGGTGAAACCATGGTGAACTAATAGCAAATCAATGTAAAAAATCCATTTCATTTTGCTAAGGGATTGGGTCATTCTGCTCAATATATGTTGAATCATGTCACAAATCAGGTTAGTTATTATATTCATTATCATATTTCAAAACAGAAAATTAAAATATATAATTGAAAAGTAGTGTTTTTCTTATCACCCATATCCACCCTTACACACACAAGTTGTATCAGTTTGCCAGGTCTTGCTAGGGCAAAGAGTGTAGATCGTGCCCCGAGGTTATAAAACTTTTTCGTGCTCAACTCAGCTGAACATGAAAATTTCTCTGCTGATAAATATGAAAATGCCACCATTAACTAATGTTGGCATTTTCATATCCATAAGCAGAGAAAATTTCATACTCAGCTAAACTGAGCAAAAACAACTGTACTTATCAGTACATGTAATTTGCTATTTATTAGCAGATAAACTTTCATGCTCAGCTGAGTTGAACATGAAAATAGTTTTATAACCTATGGGCCAGACTACCTCTAGAGTTGGTCACTCGGCAGAATTACTTCTGATGGGCAAGTTGCAAATATGCAGGATTAGAAAAATGAGCGGCAACAGAAGACCAAGGGAGTGGCATTTGTGCCCAGCGAAGACTCAGACCAGCCTGGGCATCTGCCCAGTCTGATCAGTCTTTCCAGGCTGATCTGAGTCTTTGCTTGGCACACATGCCACTTTGTTGGTTTTGACAGGTCCCTGCTCAAATTATATTTAGAAGTCCTGTACGTATAAGATTCTCAAGTTTACCATTGAGAATTTTCTTGTGATAAGAAATCTATTCATCCTTCATTAGAGCAAGAACTTTCCACTCTGAGTGTATCGAGGGCACTACAGTTCACACATTTGGAGAGTGGCAGTAATAGTGGAGTGAGCTGTATTGGAAATTTACTCTGTCTGGACACATCAACCAGGCCCCGAGGTTATAAAACTTTTTTTGTGCTCAACTCAGCTGAGCATGAAATTTTCTCTGCTGATAAATATGAAAATGCCAACTAATGTTGACATTTTCATATTGATAAGCAGAGAAAATTTCATACTCAGCTAAACTGAGCATGAAGACAACTGTATTTATTTGTAATTTGCTATTTATTAGCAGGTAAAATTTCATGCTCAGCTGAGTTGAGCATGAAAAAAGTTTTATAACCTCGGGGCCAGTTGGTGTAGTCATCCAAGCTTTCGATGTTGATTTTGTCAACAATATCCCAGGGCACTTAGCTATAACAGACACCATCTTGCCCATATTAGCAATGTATGCACATGCACAGCTTGCCTGAGCCATTATAGCAGCTTAGGGCCACTTAACAGACACTGGTACATTGGGTGTGTGTCGGGGAGGGGGATGGGGGTGGTGGTTGAGTAAAATGGAGGAAATTTGTTTGGCATTGCTGGAGGAGAAGGATGAATCCACAACCCCAGGTATGTGATTGAGTGGTCCGAGAATAGAGGCAGTAAAAGGAGAGGGCTCTGCCTTTCATATACTGAGCATAAGATAAAGCAGGCCTCTGACAATGCCACCTCTATGACCACTACGCTACCAAAAATGATTACCTTCTTAATGTTTTAATTTGGAACAGTAATAACAAAGACACTGCTGAAAAAAAGTTTCTTTTATTTTTCCTAGCTTCACATTCATTAAGAACAAAACTAAAGACTTAACAGTACAAAATGGAGAATAAATTAGGAGAAAATTCTATAACAGACTGAAGCACTTAAGTCATAAACTTATATGAGATACCTAATAAAGAACCCCCTTGTCAGGTCATGTCAAACACGTTTGGCCAGACCAGCCTGTACACATGCAATCTGATCTGGGCATGTAAAAATACAGTCAAATTTATCATCTGTGAAAACTGCCTGCAATCTGACTAGAGTCACTAGACTGCATGCCTGCAGGTTAGTTTGGTCATCTTTTGTCCACATAAGCCAAAGTTACTTCCATTTAACAGTTGGTGCAATCCAACTTCCCCTATCAGGTAATGCTTCATACACTGTTACCAAACAATGCCAACTCTGTCTCGTCAGACTCCTCCAGTTTAGTTCCACAGTGTGTGTGCATTTTTATACGCCCGTTTTGAAAAAACGGACGTATTATGTCGTGGCTCCGTCCGTCCGTCCGTAAACATTCAAGTGCGCGCCAGAACTCAGTAACCATTTGGGATATCTTCATGAAATTTTGTAGACATATGTATTAGGTAGGGGGAACGTGTCGCGTACAAGAATGGTTGCTCCCCCTTCCGTGGTTTCAAAGTTATGCCCCTTTGTTTTTTACCCTGCAGGTCTTGTGCGCGCCAGAACTAGATAACTGTTTGGGATATCTTCATGAAACTTCATAGCAATGTGTATGAGGTCCCAACGATGTGTCGCGTACAACAATGGTTGCTCTCCCTTTCTTCATTTCTGAGTTACATCCCTTTTACTAGTTCTTTTCGGCTTTTTTGTGTATACTTATATTGACCATACATTAACTCGGTAACTGGAATATCATGATGAAACTTTATAGCAATGTGGATGATCACAAGATGATTATGTTGAATATAAGAATGGTAACTCCCCCTTTCTTAATTTTGGAGTAAACTCCTTTCCTCCGTCCGTAAACATTCTTGTGTGCTTCATAACTCAGTAACCATTTTGAATATCTTCATGAAATTTTGTAGGCATATGTAGTAGGTAGGGAGAATATATCGCATACAAGAATGTTTGCTCCCCCTTCCTTAGTTTCCAAGTTATGCCCCTTTCATTGTTTTTTTATTCCCTGCAGGTCTTGTGGGCGCCATAACTAGATAACTGTTTGGGATAGCTTCATGAAACCTCATAGCAATGTGTATGAAGTCCCAACGATGTGTCGCGTTTAACAATGGTTGCTTTCCCTTTCTTCGTTTCTGAGTTATAGCCCTTTTATTAGTTCTTTTCGGCTTTTTTTGTGTATACTTATGTTGTGCATACATTAACTCGGTAACTGTTTGGAATATCATGATGAAACTTTATAGCAATGTGCATGATTGCAAGATGATGTGTCACATATAAGAATGGTTGCTCCTCCTTTCTTAATTTTGGAGTAACCTCCCTTTGATCATTATTTTTAGGCATTTCCATTCACTCCATATCTCCTTAACCCTTTGAAATATTAGAATGAAACTGTAGGAATGTGTGTAATAATGGGCCAATGTCTCCTGAGCAAGAACCACGACTCTGGCTTGCTTACTGGATTATCTGCCCATGCATAAATTTCCTGTTTACTCTGTAACTCCTTAACCGTTTAGAATATTTTAACAAAACTTTATGGAGATGTGTATATTGTCAAGGGAATGTATTAGAACCAAGAATGGTATATCTAGTATACATGTATTTAGTTTATGAATTATCTCCCTTGTTTGACTTTGGCATTACTCAACTTAGGCGCCACTTCACCTTCGAAGCTGATTTTTGGTATACTAATAGTATTTGATGTGTTAAATATTTAAATAATGTTGTCGTCATTAATTAAAGTGTGGTTTCCCCTACTTGTCTGCCTGTCTGTCCTTAATTAAAGTGTGGTTTCCCCTACTTGTCTGCCTGTTTGTCCTTATGTAAACAATCTTGTTCATTCTATAATTCCTTTATGACATTACAACGGGCGTATTATGCGCCGCTTGCGAAGCCCTTGTTGAATAATTAGATTAACAGAGATGTCATTTGTTCACAGGCAATTTTTTTGTTCAACCCCTAATAAAACCACTAACCCTCTACAGTGAAACCTACTGTAATGACCCTATAATTTCAGACACCCAAAAGTCACACAATTATTGTTTGAATATTCTTAGAAAGTGGATTTTACACATATTAATGCATCCAAATGATGGTTAGGGAATGGCAAATGTCGTAGACCCTAATCAAAAACTGCTCCTGCAGGAGCAGTTTGATCTCGGTCTACAATGTTTGCTCAGACCTGTCTGTCCCAAAATTTAGGGTCATGGTATGTCATCAAATTTAATACCAGAACATGGCTGTGTGTTTTGAAATTGGACATACACAAACAATCTGCATAAATCACTGCCTCTGTGAGATGTGACCACAAGAATAGATCAACTGTTTCAAATGCAAGACTCTTTCAACTCTAAAATGTGAAGTGTTCAAAAGTTAAGCTTTGACTCCTGCAAAAACTTTGGAATTTTTGGTACATTTCACACAATATTTTCAGAAATAGTTTTCTCTAAGTTCAACTTGAACCATTCATTTATCATACCTATGTAAGTTTCTTTGGTACACACATAGAACAAAAATTGAGGAAGTCTAAATATAGACTGTGATAGATTTCAATACTAAAATATCTCAAATTCGTCCTTAGATTGCACAGATTTGTTAAATCAGATTTTCATAATAAAATTATTTAATCGATAAACTAGAGTACACTATGATTATCTATGTCCTTGTAAAGGGTGAGTCTAAATACCACAGACCACCACAGACCACTACAGACCACCACAGACCACTACAGACCACCACAGACCTCACCACAGACTACCACAGACCTCATTACAGATTATCATACACCCTCAAAAATAATATTTTAAAGAGTAGAATAATTAAAAATACAAAATTTGACAAAATTTTAGAAAGTTTTATGTTAGAATTTGGTGTTATATTTTATGTACCACAGACCACCACAGACTACCACAGACCACCACAGACCTCACCACAGAGTACCACACACCTCAATACAGATTATTAAATATCTTCAAAAATAACATTGTAAAGAAAAGAATATCAAAATTGAGATTTTTTTTTTATTTGAAAATTTTGTGTTATACTTTATGTACATATATATAAAGAGTAAGTAGACAGGATTAACAATAACATGATTTTCCCTGTACTTAAAAAAAGTTTTTTTGATGCATTAATTTGGCATTTTTTTTTTACATTTTGCTCTTTAAAATGTTATTTTAGAGGGTGTAATGATAATCTGCATTATTGTCTATGGTAGTCTGTAGTAGTCTGTGGTGGTCTGTGGTAGTCTGTGGTGGTCTGTGGTGGTCTGTGGTATTTAGACTCACCCCTTGTAAACCCTGATATAAAAATGATATGAGCCCAGTTGTTCAAAACTAACAATGTCTTAAGTTAATGAGACCATACAATCACAAATGCATTGTTCAAAGCTGTAAAAATATGAGAGGCTTGTGCACTGCAAAAGCTTCTTACATTTTTCAGCAAAAAATCATAACGCATGATTTTATGTGTTTCAGAAGACTCAAATCTTGACTAATGACTTTATTAGTGACAATGCTTTGAACTGGGCTCAGAGCTCTATGTTAGTAGAATTTTTGGGAAAAATATGCATCTTGTTTCTTCAAAAAACATACATTGTGGTCCAAAAAAATTGTTATGGGGATTCATTCAAATCGCTTAGCAGGATGTCATTAGGACCTCATGCAGATGAAACTGGTAAGATTCCACAACATATGTTTAATGACGAACAGACAATTTCAACAATTTTTCTCAAGATTCTGTCCAACCTGTGGCAGCTGAGGGTATTGGTATTTTTGCATTGACAATGGCTACATTACTTTACATTGTGTAAAAACGAAAATACAAAATTTCAAACAAAACATAAAAAATATATTTCATTCATGATAAATACAGATTTTCATTACAAACACATTTGAGCCACGACATAAAAAACAACAAAGTGGCATAAGCGTCCAGCAAAGCCTCAGATCAGCCTGGGCATCTGCCCAGTCTGAGCAGAGTCTTCTCTATGCACTTAAAGCTCCATGCTGACAGCAAAGACTTATAAAACTGGGTGGATGCCCAGGCTGAACGGAGTCTTCCCTGGGCACAAATACCACTTTGTTGGTTTTGTCGTGTCGCAGCTCATTTCATTAAAGTGACTGGATACACTCAATGGCCTACTCTTAAAGGTACAGTATTTCTTCTGTTATAAGAAGGGGTTTATTCCTTCCAAAACCCAAAAGTCGAAATTGTCTTGTAAGACAGACCTAGACATTTGCGGCTGTTTTAGAAGAGGGAGTATTTCTTTTTCCCTTCCAAAATAATCCAAAAAATCTAGATCCATCTTGTAAGATGGATCTAGATTTTTTGGATTGTTTTTTTTAGAAGAGAAAACCCACTCACAGCTGAATTTTGAAAGACTGATTTAGATATTACAGGTCATTCTAGAGACTGAAAAACTGTCTGACAGCTGAATAAATTTGGTAAGAATTTGGTTTCCAGAAGAGATCTGAACACTGGGGAAACTTACTATTTTCCACCTGAGAGGCCTGCCTTTAAAAGGGAAGCAAATCTTATCAATTAAAGGTGAATGGAAAGGACCTCCATGTTTTACTGCCATTTTACAAAGGGAAATAACTTGTCTTCCTGATTGCTTCCCTGAAATTCATAGCCCTTTCAAAATTAATTTTGAAGAAAAAAAATTACTTGTCTGACCTGAGTGAACAAATTTTTTCCCTCAAAAGCTAGCCCCAAATGCCAAGGGAGGCGAATACAAAAAATGAATATGCAGTTGCTGCCCCTACAAGTATAACTATTCACCTTTAGTACTAGTTTTCTGTAAAGTGTATCCATACATTTTAACTGACCACATATTTACCAGTGACTACATCAGTTATGTAAAATACATGTATTTCATTCATACAAATTACACCGGAACAGAAATCATCATCACAATGAAGCAAAACAGCTTTTTAAAGAAAGTTACAACATATCAATTATCAACTACCTGATGATGTAATTAAGAGCTATCATAATTCTTGATTCATCACATTAAAAAATAATACTTATCATTGGCCCTCTTAAAGCCATTCTGAGCCAAATTTGGAACCAGTGCAGTCTCTGCATGACTATTGTATTTTAACTATACTCCAAGGACAACTCTGTTTTTACATCCAAGTTTGTAGTCTCTCTTAAATCTGTTTGTTGAACAGATCTTAATTTTGCTAGAAGTGTCATTTAAAGCATTAAAATGGCCTTTCAGTCTTAGCAAGAAAATAACAATAGTTTCATGTTTCTGACATTAATACCAGAATTTAGTATGTATTTTCTGTACCTGTATTTACAAGTACCATAAATTTATCTGCATTTCACACTACACTTTTTCAATACACTATTCATGAGATATATGACATTAATGTCCTGCATTTAGTGTTTGACCCCCTTTAAGAAGGGAGGCAAAAATGAGTACAGCATAGTTGCTTCCCCTGAAAGTTTACCCATTTACCTCAACATACCTATGCCATATATCTCATGAATATACACATGTGTATGGAAATACTGTAATATGACAAAAACCTGTGTTTTTATACTGGTAAATCTAAGGTCCTATACTCTAACAATCAGAGTGCGCTCGGCCAACAACATGAATATGTAAACATGTAAACTTCAAATATATCCTGTATATTTATCCATTAAGACTCTACAGAACTTCATGTTTTGTTTCAAACAAAACAAAGTTGAAATATATACATCAGTCTACAAAACAACATCAACAACATACTTAATGAAAATGATGCATTGCATGCAAAGAAGTTCTAGACAGCATTTGATAGCACTCCAGCCAAGTGGGGCACATGTATGCAGAACATTCCTGGATAATATTTCTTTATTTCTCTACAGGAGCAAGTATTGTGGCACTTTATTAGTATCATCTCAGTTGCATGATTCTATCGAGATACCATACCCACACCGGGTAGGCAGCAATCAAAAACGCTCGGGCAATCGCTGAACGCGGATCAAAAACTGTTATTGCATAAAAAGCAGTGCCGAGAGGTATTAACAGCCGTGCATCAACAGGCGAAAAGCCGTGTTTCAACAATGGTTTTCTCGCGCTGTTGAAACACGATGACAGAACTTTCGTTATGCTTGTGCCGGGCCACTAAAAACCGCCATGCACTCTTGCCTCTCCCTTTTCGGTTAATTTGCAATAATTGGTCGCGTGCTACCTAAGTTTTCTTATGACGTCATCATGTACTCTTATTACGTCATAAAGTACCGACACGGATTTCAAAGCCATGTTGTTTTCATTCTTACGAGGCCAAATGGAGAGTAAATAAGTGTTACAGAAAACATGCGTCCTAAGCTTTCAGTAATCAAGAACTGCAGGATGGTATACGAATGGATCAGGCTTGTTTTGCATGGAAATTGTTGCTCAAGGTATCTGCTTTTTGTTGATTAATTTACCATCTATTTTGCATCAACTACAACGACCATCTTGGATACTTTTCCGAAATGAGGTTGAATAGGATGATGGCAGCCATTTTGAATAGAATGAATGCTCTCGGGCCCGGAAGACGAATATTAGTAAACAGATGCACCAGCGCGTTGGTTGTGAAACGGTGACAAAATAGAGTGCCAAGTTTTTTTCTCAAATTTTAACGAATAATTCGTTGATTTATGCAATAACAGCGATCAAACATTTGTTTTCAATGCATTAACATTTGCCAGGTCCCTCGGGAGATGTTGAAAACCTCGGCCTTCGGCCTCGGTTTCCAACATCTCCCTCGGGACCTGGCAAACGTTAATGCATGAAAAACCATGTTTGATCCCTATATTAGAAACAGCATTTTCGATTGCATATTAACGACAATTTGCAATTGAAAACGCCATTTCTAAGGGTTTTTGATCCGCGTTAATCGATTGTTAAGAGCATTTCGACTGCCGCCTACCTGGTGTGAAACCATTAAAGAGAAATAAGAACACATTTAATATTTTATTCCAAAGTTTTGGTCTTAACTGCACCTGTTCAAGGCTAGTCAGAATGTTACCTTCAACTTTCTCTGATGCAAGGCTTAGTGTTAACATTATGGATTTGCAGAGCTCCAGATTAGCTAGAAACTTTGTCGATGAAATGTTTTTACCAATATTTTTCTATACAAAACTTCTCTGATCTCATAAGACACCATCTCTTTGAAGTATTTCAACCACATTCGCCCAACACCTGTATGTCTAGAGACTTCAGGAAAATGTAACAGATTCATCCTCAAAGAAATATGAGCTAATCTGCAGCCCTGAATTATGACTTCATGATGATGTAAGGAATGTTTAGTCTCTCATTCAAAAATCTACAACCGGTGAAAAATCACAAACAGGACTGTTACTCTCTCTATTTTTAATGATCCATGGGTGACTTGCACTGAATTTAAAGTGAAAAGGTACTCCATGTTATTCTACCACCCACCAGGCACATGACATTTAATCAACACCGAATCAACATTGATTTAACATAGTAAAATCGAATCAACCTTGATTCAATGTTGATTCAACATGTGCCTCAGGGTAGTTTTACAAAAGGAACAACTTTTGTGTCTTCCTGTTTGCTTCCCTGGACTAGTCAGCCCTTTCAAAATGGGATCAACTCTTTAAGGAAAGAATTTGCTCCTATAGGAGCAAATTCTTTCCTTTAAGAATTGACCCCAAATTGAGAAGGGAGGCAAAAATGACAATGTACCCTCTCACTTCAATCAATATCTAGTCTGGTTTACTACCACAATACTAATGTGTAAATATTACAGAAATGAGAACCAGTCAAACATGAGACGAGTTTACAATGCAGATTTTCATATAAATTGCACCAAATTCCGGGAGTCACATGTATCACAACATTATTAAAGGTACCCTGTTAACAGCCACTCATACTTTCCGACAGAGTTCTGCCACATACAATCTAACCCTTGAAATGTCCATCTAAAAAGTTTGTTCACAAAATTTCACACACTGTTTTGTTCATGCTATATAATAATGAGAATTCGGAGACTAGAGGGCAAACCAAATAGATCCAGATGAGGCAGCCCATTATGAACCTGTTTCTGTTGAAGATCCTGCCAGTAATATGGCGCACCCAGATCAATGACCCATAGAACCCCCTCACCTGGACCAACACTGTATGCAAATTTTCATTTTTGCACTTGAAGTACTAACTAAAGATTTATGTGTCTCTTGTATGGTCCACTTGCTTTTGCTTAAATAGCCTTTGACAGTGATGGCTTTCTAGCAAACCAAAGATGTAATTATGAGAGCCGTCATTCTTCTTTTTTAATTACCATATTTGCAATAATTAGTGCACAGAGCATTTTAATCTATGACCCCTGATTTTTATATCTAGTGATCATTTTCACTTGAAAAATCTTTCCGCTTAGTGTGGAGTCAAATATTCTAAAATATTTAAACTTCTTATTTATTCAGAAGTTTAGTCTGGTGATAAGTTTGGTCAGTTTTAAATTTCACAAACAACTGAATGAGAAGCTGATTAACACATCAGCAACAGTGAAACTGAGTGATGGGGAAAACAACGACAGTTTAATCATGAGAGTTAAATCCAGCATGAAAAATATGTCTGAAATACAGTACACCATGAGGTTTTAAAAGCACATATACTTATGACCGCAAATACTTATTTCTTATTTAGTTATGGTACCAAAGAACAACTGGTAGACACTTGGAATGAAGTTTAAGTAGAGTATTTAGGCCCTTTCTGTCACAAAATTTGAATATTTCATTCCATAATTGTTGGGTGTGTACTGAACTGGCATCTGATTGGCTGCTGAGTAAACTGCTGGGTAGCGATTGGCTGGCTGGTGAACTCCCACTTGATTGGCTGAATAGTGAACAGGCTCTCTCTGATTGGCTGGCCTTTGTTCCCATGGATCAGATTTGGACCACATAACTTCAGGTGAAGGACTAGTAGATGCAACTTTACCTAAAAATAAAATTTGAAATAAAAGCTGAGTAGAATACATTAAAACATACTTAAGGGGCATGGATACACCTCACAAGGGAGATCACTCTGATATAAAAATATATGCCTCCCTTCTCAAAAGGGGTTACTCTTGAAGCAAAGAATTTGCTCTCTGCACAGAGCAAATTCTTTGCTTTAACAGTAGTCTTCAGAGAGCAAATTCTTTGCTTTAGATACTCATCAAAAAAGGGATTCAACAACCAGGGAAGCAAATACCAGTCAGTTTAAGTCATCTCCCTTGTGACAACAGTGGCTTGAAGGGGTATTCAAACACCTTTAACACCATATTAAATGAACAGTCAAGGTCAATATATACTCAACTTTGGGATATGAGACTTTGGCCTCTTAAGACAGGATTTTGCCTAACAGAGGTGGTCTGTGGCCTTTCAGACAGGGTTAACTGTATATATTGGAAGACCATTCATTATCTTCATCACATTTTTTTTATGACAGACTCTTTACCAATTTTCCTGCAGATCTGTAGGATGATTGGCAAACTGCATAGACCCCAATTTTTCTACTCTTTTAGGAGCAGCCTAATATGGGTATATACTGCTTGCTCTGGGGTATCTGTCAACGTTTTTCATCCTTTTCCAACAAAACATTAAGTCATGGAAATATGACAAAATTTCAAGAGCACAGATGAATACTATATGTTTGTCATTTTTGCCCATCAAATGAAAACACAGAATATATACATTTTTTTTTTTACTTTCAAAGCTGTATATGCAAGGCAAAATTTTTTAGATCCAGATCAGACTGCTCTTTTATGACAAGAGGCCCAAATGGGCCTGATATCGCTCACCTGGCTTTTGTGCAATGGGACCATTCTGATACAAAATTGGTCCAATTCCAGAGATTTTCTCAATTTCACATTTTGCTACTTTTAGTAACAGAGGCCAACTTGTCTGGTCTTTATATATTTACTTTTGAAACACCTCAAGGCAAGAACCATTTTGCCACAAATTTCATCAAAATCCATTCAGGGGTTACTGAGATATTGTCAGTTTCATGTTTTGTGCTATTTTTAGTAATGGCAGATGGCGGCCATCTTAGAATGCCAAAATGCAAAAAAATTGAAAAGCTTTCATGCAAGGACCATTTTGACACAAAGTTGGTCCAGTTCCATTGTAATTTTCTAATTTTCATATTTTGCTATTTTAAGTAACAGAGGCAAACTTGAAGGGTCAATATTTGTTAATATTTGAAACATGTCAAAGCAAGAATCATTTTGCAACAAATTTCGTCACAATCACTATAGCGGTTAATGAGATGTTGTCATTTTCATTTTTTGTGCTATTTTTAGTAACGGCAAATGGCGGCCATCTTGGAATGCCAAAATGCCGAAAATCGAAAAAGCTTAATGAAAGGACCATTCTGACACAAAATTAGTCCAATTCCACTGAGACTTTCTAATTTTCACATTTTTCTATTTTTAGTAACAAAGGCCATTATGACTTGTCTATATTTAGTTACTTTTGAAACATCTCAATGCAAGAATCATTTTGACACAAATTTCGTCAAAATCTATTCAGCGGTTACTGAGATATTGTCATTTTCATGTTTTGTGTTATTTTTAGTAACAGCAGATGGTGGCCATCTTGGAATGCCAAATTGCAATTAATCGAAATGGCTTCATGTAAGGAAAATTCTGACACAAAATTGGTCCAATTCCATTCAAGGGTTCATGAGTTATTATCATTTTATGTTTGTGCTATTTTTAGTAACGGCAGATGTTGGCCATCTTGGAAAGCCAAATTTCAATTAATCGAAACGGCTTCATGCAAGGAACATTCTGACACAAAATTGGTCAAATTCCAATCAAGGGTTCTTGAGTAATTGTCATTTTTATGTTTGTGCTATTTTTAGTAACGGCAGATGTCGGCCATCTTGGAAAGCCAAATTGAAATTAATCGAAACGGCTTCATGCAAGGAACATTCAGACACAAAATTGGTCGAATTCCATTCAAGGGTTCTTGAGTGTCATTTTTATGTTTGTGCTATTTTTAGTAACGGCCCCCATGGTGGCCATCTTGGATAGTCAACTGGCACAAAATTGAAATAATTCCTTTCAAGGACCATTTCTGACCAGATCTGACCAGAATGGATTGCGTTTTCTTGAGATACTAACATTTGAGCAAAATCGGTCTTGTAAACGCTAAATAGGTCACTGTGACCTAATTCCGCTATAGATTGTTTTCATTTTTACAATTTTTAATCCCAAGGTCCCATTAATGTTCCACGCAAACTTTCAACCAAATATACCTAATGGTTCTGGAGAAGAAGTTGATTTTGTAGTTTTTGCTATTTTTAGTAACGGCGGCCACCTTGGATTCTTGACCTGATCCAATTTTACAATTTTGAAACCCTGCAGTCTGGTCATGCTCCATGTGAAATTTGAGACCCATGGGTGCAGTGGTTTTAGAGAAGCAGTTGTTTGAAGTCGTTTGAAAAAGTCTTTTTTTCACATTGGCATTTGAGCAAAATTACACTCTTAAACAGAAAGTAGGTCACTGTGACAAAACTCCCCCACAGATTTTTTTCATTTTTACAATTTTGAATACCAAGGTTTCACTGATGTTCCATGCCAAAATTTAGACAAATATACCCAGTGGTTCTGGAGAAGAAGTTTATTTTGTTGTTTTTGCTATTTTTAGTAACGGCGGCCATCTTGGATTTTCAACCTGACCCAATTTTACAATTCTGAGACCCTGGAGTCAGGTCATGCTCCATGTGAAATTTGAGAACCATGGGACCAGTAGTTTTACAGAAGAAGATGTTTGAATATTTGTTTTTAGGTGTTGACGGACAAATTTCGGGACGACGCACGCCGGACGCATTGGTATGACAATAGCTCACTATGGCCCTTCGGGCCAGGTAAGCTAATAAGTTCTGAGACTGCTCTGATTGCTCTCCCCTGTCTGTTGCACAATAATCTGTTTGAGCTTGTTTTTTAAAAAAAAAAGATTCTTAAAATTGTTTGGTGGAGGTAATTTTAAGAATCTTTTTTAAAACATAGTATACCCAGAACAGCCTGCTCCATAAAAGTACTCTCATCATGGCCAATTACCTATTTCAAATTCTTAGACACAGATGTTAGATTTAAATGACAATTAGCAGCAACATAATATGCAGAAAATTGGGATAAAACAACAGAAAATTTTAATTATTACAGAAGCCTCAGGGTTTATATATAAAACTCTAATCTAGTCAACAAGCACCAAACTTTGTGCTGTATTGCAATAAACTTGGCCCAAACCAACCAAGAGACGGGAAGGGCAGTGATTCTACCAGCTCACAAAAAAACAATTATAGTTAAAAGAATCCACTTTCAGGGAAAGCAGGGAAACAACTCTGCCATTTTTGTTTAAGATTCCACTTTGGATGGATTATATCATCCAGGGAAGCAAATAGGAAGTCACAAAAGTTGTTCCCCTTTGTAAAATGGCAAGAAAACAATACCTAGGTTCTGCTTCTGATATTCGCAGAGGAGACAGAAACTATGGGAATATTTTCATAGAGTGATAAGTGAGAATCATACAATCACTTGCATCAAACCATAACATAAACAGTGCTTCAGATAGAAAGGGCTAACAGAGATAATTTAGGGATAATTATCCATATTTCTCCCTGAAAACATATTTTGTGACCCATCATTAGAACCGTCTCATCGAGACGGTTCTAATGAGGGGTCACAACATATGTTTCTGTTGAGAAATAAGAAAAATTGTCTTCAAATTATCCCCAATACCCCCACTTATCTGGAGCTCTGCAAAAGCTGAAAGCAGAGATGTACAAATTCAAGCAAAGCAAGATGTGAGCAAAGCAAGTTAAGTATATTAGTACAGTGATAAAACAAACAAATGTAATGAAAACCATTAAAACAAACCAAAGTATTAAGCAAGACTAACATATGATATATATGATACAACTCTGAGGAGGTATGAAGAGAACTTCAGATTAAAAAGAATGAAAAAACGAAACTCTAAGAATGCAAAATTTGAGATTTGAAATTGAAAAAGCTATACTATGAAAAGCACCTTTTATTTCTTATAACTGATATACAAGCAAACAGCTAATTGCGCCACATTTCTAGCAACAAGGCCCTTCTCAATACAAACATACAGATGGCAAGAGAGAGAGAGATGCACTAATGCATAAAGTTAGAGAGAGAGAGAGAGAGAGAGAGAGAGAGAGAGAGAGATTCACTTTTGCAAATACTTTTACTATGTGAGGACTGCATAGCATAGCTTCATTCATACTATAATAAAATATTATGCAGAAATCAGAGATTATTCTCATGATATGGTGATGTTTTTTTTTTTCATTTCTATCCTCATTTTTTTTGCCTATCCGAAACTCAGAATGCCTTAATGAGTAGTTCTAATACTTATAAGGAGGTTTTATTGAGATTTTGCTTAAAATCTCAAAATTTATTAGGTACATGCTTCACAAATATTCTTGGCTATGGGACACCTTGTTTCACAATAACTCCATAATATACTATAATAACGATATTTATTATATGACCATGATGTAACACAATTTCATTGGTTGATTTGATGTCATGAGCCGGTCAATATTTTGAAATATTCACCCATCTGTCAGTGAATATTACTTTTCTGAAGACGTCATTTGTACTATGTGGCATTGCATTACTGTTAATGGCCTAACCTTGTGAGATTATATCATGTGCAACCATCATATCTATCAAACATTTTAAACCTTTATTTTGGTGAATATGCAGTTTTATTGACCTGCAAACATAACATATTGACCTCCACTTCACATAGATTAGTGTGTACATGTAGTTTGTAGGTAAAAAATACTGCATATTCATCTAACGAAGGTTAATAATTGTATGATATTGTACAAATAAACAATTACTCTAATACTTTTATACTCTATTACTTTATCAAAAGCTCTTCTGTCTAGGAATATTGACAAATTCTGTCAATAGCTGTTGCACATATGCTTTCACTCTGATAATTTCTGTCAAAATAATTATGCTTTTATATCATAATGTGCAGTGAATTGAGGCAGTCCATAATGATCAGATAAATCCCAGTATGCACAATGGAAGAAAACTTTCATAAGTTTATCTGGTCTAACGTACATGCAATATCTTTCAACTTTTCAACCTGAACAGACTTTTACAGTCAGTTTTGTTAATTTCTATTTTAGAAAATAAGACTTAGAACCATTTAAACTTTCCTCCAAAATGTTCATCCAGTTAAAATTGCTCCACAAAAAACTTTGCAGTTTCCTGCAACGTGTTTAGCACTGTGACCAAGATTAATACATGTGTAACAAATTCTGGTGCCATGACCAGGATACCTAAAGCGATCAAACAACACTGAGCTTGTTAATATCTTGCTTGTCACATGTAAGAACACGATTCAACAAATTTCTAATAAAATAAACAAGAGCTGTCGCCTGACAGCATAGCTCGCCTGAATTGGTGCTTGCCCATCACTCAGCCGCTATGGTGGTGTGGACTGCTATGCATAAAACTTCATGCAAGCATGTCCATAATGAAAACACATTTATAAACAAAAGCTATCTCAGAAATAAGTCTTAAAATAAAATTAGAATAAAAAAAATGAAATGAAATTTCAAAGTCCATGAGCTTGAGGTAAAAAAAAATGACGGGTGGGGGGGGGGGGGGGGGGGGGGGGGCTATGTGGACTGCTATGCATAAAACTTCATGCAAGCATGTCCATAATTAAAACACAAAAGCTATCTCAGAAATAAGTCTTAAAATAAAATTAAACTAAAAAAAATGAAATTTCAAAGTCCATGAGCTTGAGGTAAAAAAAAAACGGGGGGGGGGGGGGGGGGGGGGGGGGGGGGGCACTGTGAAATTATGTCTTCATAAATATAAAACTTTAACCAAAATCTTTAAAACAAAATTCTAAGTCGATGACCTTGACTTCAAGGTCACCCAGTGGGGTAAGTATAAGGTGTTTTGTAAAAACTCAAAAAAGAGTCTAACATCAGTTCAAGTATAAACTATATCTCTGCAAAGCATTATGAATCAGTGTGCAATTACAAAACTTTAAAAAAGACGAAAATTTCCTAAGTCCCTGACCTTGACATCAAGATCACTGAGCGGGGTTGGGGTAGTACTCTGTAGATCTAACTACGGTGCAAATATAAAAAGAATTCATCTCTGGGTTCAGGAGATATGTGTCTTTAAAAAACTTTAACCAAAACATCCAATCAATAAAAAGACAATATTCTAAGTCCATGATCTTGACATCAAGGTCACAGAGGGGGGTATGGGTAGTACCTTCGAAAACTTTAGACCAATATCTAACTTTAGTGCAAGTATCAAAGGAATCCATCCATGAATTCAGGAGATATTGGGCTTTATAAAACTTTAACCAAAACATCCAGTCCAAAAAAACACCAATTTTCTAAGTCCATGACCTTGACATCAAGGTCACAGAGTGGGGTGGGGGTGGTACCCTGTTAAACCTTAGACCAATATCTAGCTACAGTGCAAGTATCAAAAGAATCCATCCATGGGTTAAGGAGATATAGGTCTTTAAAAAACTTTAACCAAAACATCCAATTCGAACGCCGACGCGGACGCTGACGCGGACGCGGACGCTGACGCGGACGCCGACGCCATGGTGACAACAATAGCTCTTCCTGAACTTTCGTTCAGGCGAGCTAAAAATTGATGACTGATGTAGCATGATAAAATATAGGGAAGTAATTTACAAAATGGTAGCTAGGGTTGTTGCTAAGATACCAAGAGAGCATAGGGGACAAGTCTTACCTGACTAGTCGTTAGTGTGATGATATGGGAATTTTCACATCCCCTACAACATACACATAGGAACACTACTAATGGTTTGTACAGAATCTTTAAGTCTTAGGTCAAAGTGTTGTAACAGGCTGTTTACGTAACAGTAGACTCGACCACTGCAATGATAAGCCAACCTTACAGCAATGAAAATTGTAAGTCTATTTGTTTCACCATTATCTTCTCTCACTGAGATTCAACAACAGGTATCTGTTACAATCAGAAACTCTAAATTTTCACTTCCATAAGTTTGGCTTACCTGCAGCTCTGCTCTTGCATTAATACTGAAAGCTGAACTGCATTCATAAAATTTTCATTAGCAGTCTGCCAAGGACAAGGATAATTTAGCATTCAAGGTTGTACATAAAAGTTGCTCGACCATGGCACATTTCAAACCAACAACCAACTCTGGTTCATAGTGAGGCTATTTTTTTGAAAATTTCTATCAATAGTTCTAATGTAATAGAGGCCATATGTGAGGAGCTTTTAGTGATAATTCTTGATATTTCTTGATAAAATTCATGTGTATTTGCAATTCATTAAAATTTCCATGGCGAGACAATTCTAATGCGAGGCCCCCAACAAAAATTTTGATGGACTACTGAGAAAGACAATCTTGTAACTATCACTCATAAAACTCTTTCTTTTTGCTGCCTTGTGTATGAATAGGTCCAAAAGCTGAAAAGGTAGAAATAAATAATGATCATATTGGACAAATGCCATTAATGCTATCACTTGCTGTAATCTTGATTACTTTCATCTACTCACTGAGAAGCTCTTACAATTTTTTTTTTCTATTGTTTGACCAAATGACAACTGAAAGGACATTATTACCTCCCCTTTAGAGTTTACTAATATTTGACTCCTATTTGACATGATGTAATGATAAAGCTGAGGAAAACAACACTACATCGACAAATATGCCAACAGCTTTGGGGTCCATATTTCTTATTTCTCAAAAACAAGCATGAAGTGGGAACTCTTAAGAACTGCCTCAATGACACAGTTCTTACAAATTTCCACTTAACAATTCTCAAAAATATCTTTTAAGCAAAGACAGCAACCAAATCATTACCACCCCAAAATTCTGGCTATCTGACACTACTGCAACTTATAAGCATAAGCCTTCACTGCTCTAAAATCTAGCGAAACCAAAAATGTAAGCAAATGATCATTTTACAACCACAAAATGAAACTTATAAATAGAAGCAAAATTATGATGCTACATAAATTAACCTATAATATAAACCAAAAGGTGAGATACACACCGGATAGGTGGCAATCGAAAATGGTCATGCAGTCGACTAACGCAGATCAAAAACCATAAGAAACCGTGTTTTTGATTGCAAATTGTCGCCAATTTGCAAAAATGCTGTTTCTAATGGTTTTTGATCGGCGTTAATGGAATGTTTAGAGCGTTTTAGATTCCCATCTACCTGGTGTGAGATACAAAAAGTGACTTTGTCCAACAATGACTTACCACGACCAGAACTAAGTTGGTTCAGAGTCATGTTCCAAACATAACCAGTATTTTTTATGCCTGTTGCAGTTAACAGAGACAAGAAGTTTATATATTATAAAAGACTAACAACATGAAATGAATCATGTGAATATGCATATACAGTCTATTAATCTGCGCTGCCCATTTTTTTTTTTTTTTTTTTTTTTTTTTTTTTTAGTTTTCTGGGGTGGGGGCAGCAGACTGCTGTAGAACTGTATATCTCACATCCTTGTTTGAGCAATTGCACTTTGCATACACTTACGAGGGTAGGCAAACAAAAAATCTTCTGACAAGACTGTTCTCGGTCCCAGGATCGTCTAAGCACATTTACTTTGCATACACTTCAGGAGGAGAGTTTTTCCAAGACATGCCATACCTTTTATGGGAAGATATTCAAAGCTCTTGATTTCTGGGGAGCCTTTGTTTCTACCTTTTCCTTCCAAAAAACATGCTGAGGTTTCCAAAGAATTGCCTTAGCCAGGCCATTTTTATGAAACCTCACAACATGTTTTCTTTTAAGCCCAATTAATACTGTTTCAGGAGAAGCAAGCCATTACCTCCCTTCTCCTTGGGGATTAACTCTTAAAGAAAAGAATTTCCTCTTAGAAAAGTGAATTCTTTCCTTCAAGAGTAGATCATTCTTTCCCGTCAAGAGAAAATCCTTTTCCTGACACTGAAGCCAATATTAAGCCCAGAAGTTTGTCTGCACGTGAAACAAATGGTAGAAAATCATGAAGCCTTATCCAGTATCAGTAAATTTGTTTTTGAAGCCTTGTGTTGACAGCATGGAAGACTATCGTTTGCACATACCCTAATGACCCTAAATATTCGGGAAGACATGGTAGACCCAGATCAAACTGCAGTTTGATCAGGTTCTACAATGTTTGCCATTCACTAAGCATCATTTGGATGCATTAAACTGTGTGAAATCCACTTTCTAAAAATTTTTGGAACAATAATTGTCCGACTTATGGGTGTCTGAAATTTTAGGGTCTTAACCGTATTACATGGCTGGTATTTGATAAATATACAGAATGACATCAAATGTCTAAATCAGTCTTATGAAATTCGGCTATTAGATAAGTTTTCCCTTCCAAAACGATCCCAATATCTAGATTCTTATTATAATATGAATCTAGATTTTTGAGGCTGTTTTGGAAGGAAAAAACCCGTCTTATAACAGAAGAAATACAGTTATGACAAATGAATAACAATACCAATTACGAAAAAAAGACTGCAGTGTCAAGTAAACTGCCAATGAATGAAAGACTCTATGTACAGAATGCATACTCTTTGCCAGTCTGGGCCCGGTTGTTCAAAAGTAACGATGTCGTTACTTAACGAGACGTTAAAATTTCAAATGTTAATATCTCATATATGCCAATATTTTTTGATGAAAAAATGTGAGAAGCTTTTGCAGCAAAAGCTTCTCACATTTTTTCAACCAAAAAAAATGGTGTATTTGGTTATAAAGTCACAAAACACTTAACGAGTTGACCTCTTAACGAGCTCTTTAGGCTAACGATGCTTTGAACAACTGGGCCCTGATCTCTTTGGCTTTTTCCTTTTCTTGTTTTACTCTGTGTGCCATCTTTATTGTTTTCCTTTCCCATTTGGTGTTTGGTGCAGGATGTGGAAACTAACTGTGACAGTTCCTGATTATTGCCTTCTCATATACTTTTCATCACGGTTCTCAAAAACATGACAGTTGTGCAAAATCTGCCTCACAAGAAACTTTTCGATTTTTTATGTGTAACATCATGAGAAAACTTGTCTCAAATTATACCCAATTTGCACAATCTCAGACCCAGTTATGCATCTCCATCAACATGTCCTGAATACAGATTTTCACATGATATAGTGACGCCTACAAAACATGCAAATGCAAGGCAGATCATGGACAAAAAGAAGGCTGTTGAGAGGTCATCCACAATTAAAATAATTCTTTTTTTAAACAAATCTGTACCTTAAACACCTCTGAAAGAATTAAGATACTGTTGTATTTTCTCCTAAATGCTGCAAGCACATTTAAAAGGCTCTACAGACCCACACTGGACCAAACAACAAATAAGCCACATGATGAAAAATAATGCATACCCTATTAATGTTTGATACTGGGGTACCTTAAACAACTACTTTAAGTATCCTTAGATATGTTGATTTTATGACTTCTAATGTTTATAATCAGTGGCATGAGAACATTACACTGGATATTTTAATGTTGGCCCTTTCACTATAGTAGAGTAATATGTCTTGCCTGTCAAAAACAGAGCTAAGTCAGAAAACATGATGCAAAATTAACACAGCTGCCAGAAAAGTCATACCTATGTCCCACTTCTGCCAGTTGCAGGCGAGACAAAACGTAAACACTGCAACCTTTTAATTTGTTCCTTTTATATTTTCTTTAATAGCCCCCAAAGTCAGGTCACCAAAAGTGTAAACCCTGATCAGACTGCCTTAAGCAGAAGTCATATCTGGGTTTATATGGCTAGCTCAGGAACGTCTGTCCCAATATTTACAAAATTTGCATTTCATTAAAATAGATTTTAAGCAGCCAGCTCAGCAATGTGGTATGATCAGCCATTACATTTTTAATGTGTATGGGAGCACCTCCATATTTTTTCACCATTTATGGGAGCACCTCCATATTTTTTCACCATTTTTTTTAAAAGGGACACAACTTTTGTAAGTGAAGAAGCCCACATAAAATGGAATATACTCTTACAAGTAAGAATTTATCCTAAGGGAGCAAATTCTTTAAGAGTTGACCACTATTGAGAAGGGCGCAAATATGAAAATGGCAGAGTTGTCCCCCTGAATGTGTATCCATACACTTAAAGTTCAATGTCTAAACAGCTCTTATTTACTTCACACAGCGAACAGCGCTAATAACGCAAATCAGGGCCCAGTTGTCCAAAGCATCGTTAGCTAACAAGCTTATTAAGGGGTCAACTTGTTAAGTGTTTTACGATTTTATAGCTATAAACACTGATATTTTTTGTTGAAAATGTGTGAGAAGCTTTTGCAATGCAAAAGCTTCTCACATTTATTCAACAAAAAATATTGGCCTATTTGAGATACTAATGTTTGAAATTTTAATGTCTCGTTAACTAACTATATTGTTAATTTTGAACAACCGGACCCAGACCGCTAAAATACAAATTTTAGCCAAATTACTGTAATTCTATCTGTGTTTGCTGGAAGGAAAACTCAATTCAAGTTTTGAATGAGCTCACATGCATTTAATGTTCACACTTTTGTCCATTTTACTTCAAAGTCTTCTATACACACATTCTACTCCCAGGTAAACAAGATCAGTGTGAAACTCCACCAAAGCTATCATACTGCAAATATGGCATTATACAATAAGAGAGAAGGTAACTTTGAATATTTCTACTTCATCATTTCACGCAGTGGTGAATTCAGCAGCCTACTGATGACATAATGGTTTGAATTTTTAATGGGCACATTAGCATATTCTGCAGAAATGGATGTTTTTGTTTTTTATCCAGCTTTCATGACCTCTACCCACCATGCATAAATTTATCTAGATCAAACAGGTTTTGGTAGCTTAGCAGTAAGAAGCACCACCACAAACAAAAGACCAGAGGACTCAGAGTTCCAGGAAAGCATACAGTTTCAACGGTAATTCTGAGATAATTTCTTTGTTCTCCATAAAGCTGTACATTGTGAACTCTCATTACAATTGCCTTCCAGCGAATTTCTTTTGAGGCCCACAAACAGTTTCTTGCCACAAGAAAATATCATGCGGACCTACATAAGAGTAACAGTCACAACTTATGTTTTTATGGAGAGCTATGAAAAATAGAAGAATTGCCATAAAAACACACCCTGTTCAAAGGGCTTTGACAGTATTTTCAAGCAAGAACTCCAAAACAAGCTGAGAGTTTATTCAAGTCAGGAAAGAAATATTTACCATTTGAAGGAGGCAGTCTGTTGCTAATAGAACCATCAGGTGATTGGTAACTGATCATGTCATGTTTAGTGACCTGTGAGTCTGGTATAACCTCTGACCTTGGTGGTATATTTGATTGGTCAGTCTGTGTATTGGTTCCCGTATTACTGGTTTGCTGTAATATACAATATAGGAAATAGCAATATAGAAAATTCTAACCAAAGGCATATAATGCGAAAAGTGCATGCCCAAAATTCTTTAACCCTATTGCACTCAGAACAGCCAAAACTCTATGGAGTTTTGGCTGTTCTGAGTGCAATAGGGTTAAGGCTTCAACAAGACCTACAATATAGGTATGTAACTTCCCTAATTTCAGACTGACCTTACTTTTTAGCGCCGACACAATAGTTTATTGGAATTGTTCAATCCAGAGTTGCAAATGTGTTTTTAAGTCAACAACTGGTTTCATATTCTGAAAAGCTTGTCTTCTGTCTCCAAGCCAAATAGGACAATTTATCTACCAGTAACTTTTAATTATGAAATCTGAATCACTCCTGTCTCTCTTTTATTGTATTCAACTGTATATGACATCATTTTTGCAGCGTGGCTTATTTCCATACATCTATTAAAGGATATATCATGAAATAGCAGTTGCTTACATATGATTCCTTATTACTATCATCTTATGTTTTTGCATGAACTTTGAACTCTTAAACAATCAGTTCGAGAAATATAATGTACATATAAGAAGTCAGTGGAACGCTTATCTCGCCTGTTGTCCACTGGCTGAAAGAGGCACATACTTTCATAGCAAAACTAGAAAATTCAACAAAAATTTACACTGCCGCCAGAAAAGCAATACCTTTATTTTACTTTTGCCAGTCCTTGGCAAGCCAATAATAGGGGAGAGTCGGGTAACTTCGGACAGTGATATTTTTTCCTTTATATGTCAGTTGTCTGGAACTAAAACAAAACAATAACTGGCCAAACAGTGAAAATCCTGATGAGATTGCTCATTATGAGCCGTCTCATCTGGATTTTCACTGTTTGCAATGGTATGTCCGAATTTACCCGCCTGTCCAAAGTTACCCAACTCTCCCATACTTCTACCGATACTGAAGTATTTGCAATGTTCCCAGCAAGCACACATCATGGAAACAATGTGATACTGATGCTACAATACATACACATTATTATAATAGTTACTTGATCTTGCGTATTGTATCATGTTGAGTGGATGAACTCATACCACCAAATCGCCCAAGACGCTTGCGATGAGGGCAATACGATGGTATGAGCCCATCCATGAGACGTGATACAGATGCCAGATCAAATTACTATCATAAAAATTAACTTATTATATAACTAGGGAACAGCAACTGTTCATACTTGCCAGCCCTAATGCATCGACCCGGATTCGAACCTGCACGACCGAGGTATGTGGCTAGTTGTGAGACAAACACTACCGACTGAGCTATCTAAGCGCGCCTTTTGATGTGTATGTGTATGTTAACCTTACGTCATTAGTCCTGTTCCTCTGGTTCTAGTTTCTACAATGCACATTAAAAATGACACCCCCTTAAGCTGGAACTCAGACATAGCGTCGTTTTAAGGGATAGTGATACAGGTTCAGAAAACATCAGTTTGATACTGCTTTCTGTATCAGATGGCCAGAAAACAGGCAGTTCAAAGGGTATATCATTGATAGGTTTATAATAAAAGGTTTTATCAGCACTGTTATCACATTGTTTCAATTTTTGTTTGACATAAAGATGTGCTGATACTGATATGATACTGTTTAACAGTCATGTGCAATATCATGACCTTGAACCTATGCTGACAAAACAGTAAGTGCACACTGATTACCAGCTCACCTTCTGTTGAGTGACAGTAGTGGAACCGTAGTAATTCTGTTTCACACTTCCTGCCCCACCGTCTTTACTGGGATGTACCTGCGAGTCAGGAGTTACCAGGCCAGTCCTGTCTAGTAAACTGTAATAAAGCAGGAACACTAAATGACATAACGCAATACTTTCTTCAATCATTAAAAGTTGCAAAAATTGCAGAATTTGCAAAGTGTAGATCCTGATGAGGCGGCTCATTTTGAGCCACCTCATCTAGATCAACACTGTTTGCCCTCTATTCTTTGAATTTTCAACATGAAATATATTGGACAAGGCATCTTTTTGAAATTGTGCAGATGTAAATTTTGTTGTCTGCTTTTTTTGTGCTTAAAGAGTTAATCGACTGGATCTGGTTGTTCAAAGCACTGTTAGCTTATGAAAGCTTTTGATCAAAAATTCTTGATGTTTTGTAGTAAACATAAAATGAGATAAAAAGTCAGGGATATTTCCTTCAAGATTACCTCAAATATGCAAATCAGTATTGTGCATTTAAGCTATAAGAGGGGGCTTTCTCTTCCAAAACAATTCCATCTTGAAAGACAGAGCTGGATTTTTTGGGATTGTTTCGAAAGGGGAGAACCCCTGGCTTCAAACTTAATGAGGTATGGGAGTAACTTACCTTGGTGGGTTTGGTCCACATAAAACTCCGAGACAATTCTTGAAAATTGACCCATGACTATATGGATTAAAATTATCATGATTCTTTTTAGATGAAAATGACCCTTTTATCTGAAAGAAAAAGTTGAAAAAAGGGGTAATAAACATATGAATACATACCATATTTGTTCGTTTATAAGACAGAAGTTTTTCCTATCCAAAACAACCTCAAAGATCTATATCCAGTTTACAAGACATATCTAGATTTCTGGAATTGATTTTGGAAAGGAAAAACCTACCTAATAGTCAAATCTTCAAAGAAGAAAACTTTAGGATAACATTGCATTCTCAAACAATGTAGACCCAGATCAGACTGGATTAAGAGTACTTTGATCAAGATTTGCACCATGCTAATATTTTTGAAACCATTCAATCAATCTGTCTAAAATCAAAGGTGGAAGTGTTGTGTTATAGTTTAACGTCCACGGTAAACAGCTATGGTCATTTTGGACCGTCAGTTAGCCTTACAACACTATTCCTGGGCAGGCTTAGACCTCCTACGCAGTTAACCAGTACACTCAGTGCACTTACTTTCATCAGTAACTGACAACTGCCCTTCTTGAATCAGGGGAAGGAGAAATGAAAGTAAGTGGCCGGACCGGGTATCAAACCCAGGACCTCAGGCTTATAAGTCAGACACCCTACCAACTGCGCTACGTGTCCCGGCCAAAGGGGGGAGAGTTCATTTCTGAAATAGCTTGTATCCACATACTTAGGGTAAATATGGTAACAGAAATTGTCCCAGAATAATCAGCAGAAACCCAGCTTTATCTCTAGTTTTGGTCTGTGCAATTTATTTCAAAGCACTCTTATGTTCTTAAAGCAATCTGCAAGAGACTATAAATAATAGCTTTATGCAAATAGAACTGGTTTAAAAACTTGGTCGGAAATGCAATATTTATTTGCCCGCAGACAGAAATGTCGGTACACACAGTAATCTATATTCATAAAATTCTGATCAGATTTATGGCAATGTTTGTGCGACATTCCAAGAGCAAAATACATTCAGTACAAGCAAAAATCATGGTTCTTATATACGAAAATCAGAATTATGGCATTATTCGTGTGACATTCTCAGAAAAAAAGCACAGACATTTGGTAAAAAGCAAAACTTAAGGCTATTTACATAAAATCCACTATAACCTGCTTAATGTATACTGATACACACCCTAGAGGAGAAAATTCTTTTGCTTTAAAACTTGCTCCCTATTGACAAGGGACAAAAGCCAAGCAGACAGTTGCCTCTGCTGAAAATGTATTGCTTCTGCTGAAAATGTATCTATTCACCTTAATATTGCTGAATGAGAGAAGACTGCAAGATGCTTGGCACAAATTTACATGGCAGGCTTATCAGATTTGATATTACCAAATCCTAATTCCCTGCTAATAACAGGCAAGATACCATATACATCCAAACCAAGCAGCAGGCTATACTTACATCTTCATTGGTAGTTTGTTCTGATGCAACAAGATATGAATGAAACCCTGCAAGCCCCACAACTGACCATACAGAGAAAAAACACACTATAACTTCTACAACAGTAACACAAGTTAAGGAAAATAAAGATATGTATTTGACACAAACTGAAACATATTGAAACATAGCCAAAATAAATATATGTATATGACACAAATTGAAACATAGCGAAAATAAATATATATGAGCCGTGACACGAGAAAACCAACAATGTGGTTGTGCGCCCAGCGCAGACTCAGATCAGCCTGCACATGCCCCCAGTCTGATCAGACTGTTTGCTAAGCACTTAAAGGTAGCTAAAGGTCTAAGCTACCTTCATGTGAACAGCGAAGACTCTGATCAGACTGGGCAGATGCCCAAGCTGATCTGAGTCTGCACTGGGCGCACGACCACATTGTTGGTTTTGTCGTGTCGCAGCTCATATGTATATGAAACAAACCCAAACATAGCAAAACAAACTTCCTTAAAAGGCTATCAACATGTAACTTAGCTACTGTTGTACTTCTAAAACTTGGGACACCTAACTGTAATTAGCAACATGTATTAAGCTTGAAATAATGGACATATGGATTGATGATGTGATTTTCTGATGTATCAGGATGATGGGACGGTGATAATGACAGGCTGTGTGCTGTGGAACCCTGTTTACACTTGAAAAGATTTCCGTCTCCAGCAAGAATTGAACCCAACAGGGCTAAACCAGCAGGCTAGCACTTAACCCACTGAGGTACTGAGGCTACTAGCTTGAAATAAGTGTTTGTGCATGTGTCCATGTGTGTGGTGTATAGGTTTCTGTTAAGGATTGTGGGAAGAATTTGTGGTGATAATTCTCAGACAATGTCCATTTTCTTTTTGCACAAAAATACCTTCGGTGCCTCATTAGAACTGCTCTGCTGAAACAGTTCAAATGCGAGCTACAGATTTTTTTTAATGAAGACTTACAATATTTCACAAGAATTCCACAGAACGTAATGTCTCCCCTGCATTGCCACAAAACAGAGCTAACCCAGCAAAGTTTATGTCGAGGCCGCTGACACCAGGAAAGTAACAGATGTACTCTGCTAGTTGCAGCTGAAAAATTATCAACCATCCTTCCTCCAACTTGTGCTGAGTGTACATATAGAAGTTTGTGTTATGTGGTATATGGTTTGTGATCAAAATAACACTAATTTAAACCTGCAATTTAAAATCTCAAAATGAGAATAGGAAGAAAGCATAAAAAGAGTAATTTTTCATCAAATCAAGCTGATATGTAATTACAGCTTTGCCTGCAAATGGCAGTTTGAAAATGATCTTCATTATCTTACAGCTTTTTTAATTTGTAAACTGAATACAAAGTCACGAACAACATCAAAAGCTAAAAATTTCTAGCTATGAAATTAAATCTTACAGTTGCATTGGAACTCAATAAGACATTGCAGAGCTCCAGATAAGATGGCTTTCTGAGGATAATTTAAAGACACTTTTTCTTATTTCTCAATTAGATGGTTCTAATGAGGGGTCACAACTTATGTTTATATATGGAGAAAATGGAAAAATTATCCCTAAATTATTTGGTTCATTGCCCCTTCTCTGGAACACTGACAACTGTTTAAAACAAAATGGCTGCCAATAACAAAAATCAAAATGGCTGTCACAGAAGCTATATTTAGACTCACATCCTCATTGGTTGTTTGTTCTGAGGCAGCCAGGTAGGTGTGGAATCCCGCCAGCCCAATTATGGACCAGACGGAGAAAAAACAAACAATGGCTTCAACAATGGTACAAACTGTTAAGGTCAATTTCTAGAAAGACCATTCAATACAGAACTCCAGGTGGAAGATTAGATTTCTTTCGTTTTATAGCCCTTTCAACATTACTGAAGCAATAGTGAGCCAATAGAACTGTCATAATGGGAGGCTATGTGCAATGGTGCCCTGTTTATGGTTGGAAAGAATTCCACCTCCAGCAGGATTCAAATGAAAGCTGCTAGCTTAGCAAGCCAGCATTTAACCCTATTGCACTCAGAACGGCCAAAACTCTATAGAGTTTTGGCCGTTCTGAGTGCAATACATTTAACCCTATTGCACTCAGAACGGCCAAAACTCTATAGAGTTTTGGCCGTTCTGAGTGCAATAGGGTTAATGCACTGAGCTAACAGAGCTCCAGATATGGTCCAGACTACTGTCATGTGCTTAAATTTTAGGACACCTTAATAATTAATTTTTCTACCATAATGTGCTTAGGTATTGGGACACCTAAAATAATTAATTTTTCTTTTGTCCTAAAATAATTAATTTTCAAATGGAAAGTTAACTATTTTAGGACAAATGGAAAATTATTATGTGTCCCAATACTGAAGCACATTACAGATTATAACTTCAAAACTGGCCAATCTCTAGCCTTATAAACCTGCTGGAAAGCAGTGATGCTTTTCACTGCATTTGTCAGATAATATATGGTAAATATACATCCCTGGTAAGCTCTCAATTCCATTCCCACCCATAAATGAACAATTAAAGCTTCTGCCGGGCACGATATGGTTGCTTCAGTCTGATTTGGCTGAATAGGTTTATAATAAACCAGTCGTTAGCTTTCAAAATAGCATTAAGCTTTCAGCTATAATACTATTTTCGTCAAAACCGCAACCTAATTCCAGAATTAGATTAAAATGGAATAAATATTCCATAGTTATTGATGAGAAACTAATTCAAGACAACAGCAATTGCAGATCCTTCATTTTAGACAAATTTATTACCGTATTTGTCTTTACTGGTACGCAATGAATGCATTTATTTTACTACCAGGCACCAAAGCATAGAGGAAACTGTTGCACTCCCCTCTCTTTATGAAGCACAATGCACTCCCCCCCCCCCCCACACCTTCTATTTGAGGAGCGAGTGAAATGTGCCTTCATATTCAATTATAAGAACCAGTAATGAACATGTCTACGCAGGGGTTTAACTAAGCCCTGAATCAGAGCTGGTCTGCCGGACCCCTTTCACGTAACACAGATAAATCAACTGGTTTTAAGGACCAGCTACACATAAACTCAACTGGTCCAGCACAAAACCACTGGTCCTGAACCAATGGATTAGTGCTTATTCTAACCCCTGTCTATGGTTATGGGACAATAACTCTAGTATTAATGGTAGACTTTGGCACATTATGGAACTTGACTGAGATCTGGCAACCAAAGTGATATTGTACAAACTTGGTTTTGACTACTCCGAAAGTGTTGTCTCCACTGAGTTAACAAGATGATATACAGCAGCTTTCACCAAGTAAGGGGCAATAACTCTTGTGTTAAAGGTCTGATTTGGCCCATTATATAACTTTATCATATGACTTCGCATCTGAGAGTGTAATAAAGCCATGCATTAAAAACGATAATCCACTAGTGGATTAAATATGCAAATTACGTCATAACATTATACGTTGACGTCCATTAAAACGTCGCGTTTTCTAATGGCAAAATCGTGACGTTTTAGTGTAAGTTTTGCTAATAAAATGTGATTTTAGTGTCATATGATAAATAAAATCTTGCATTCGGCATAGCCTCGCATCTTATCTTTTTCCCCAACTCGTTTAATAAATTCAATAATACATGAGCACTCATGTAAGATCCTCTATTGACTGAGATCTTGTAGCCATAAATATACTGTGGAAGTTTGGTTCTGAAGATGTCACTTCAATGGTATTCACAAAGAAAAAGGTGGACAACATACGATGGTGACCAATCACAATAGCTTACCATGAGCACTTTGTGCTCAGGTGAGCTAAAAACAGGGTAACTTCTTTTATAGATTATGAAAGGATATCTCGCTGGTGAATCTCTCATTGCATGAAGAAAATTATCTTTCTGTGAACCTGAAAATAAAGGAAAAATTGTCAGTCACATTAAAATAGTTATTTAAAAGAGACCATTCTCCATCAGGCTACAGAATATTTCTATAACCTTCCAGCCATTTGAATATCTGCATTAAAGAGGACACCTCCTAGGGACATCATTCTGACCTAGTAGTACCCTAATGTGCTTAAGTATTAGGTAAAACAAAAAACATTTGTTTTCCATTTGGGACATATGGAAAATTGCAAGTTTTATTAGGTGTCCCATTAATTAAACACATAAGGGTATTAGCCTCCTACAGAAAGAATTTGCTGTATAGAGCAAATTCTTTCCTTTAAAGCATAGGGACTACCTTAATGTGCTTAGGTATTGGGACACTTAAAACCATTAATTTTCCATTTGTCCCAAATGGAAAAGTAATGGTTTTAGGTGTCCCAATATTTAAGCACATCAGGGAACTCTTTAAGGAAAAACTTTGCACTACCTGAGATCTACCCGCAAATTTCTTCTTTTAAGAACAGCCCTTCTTAGAGGTGGGCTTCACCTACTAGGGAACACACGCTCTTTAGCCATAGTTGTTTCCCTTACATACACAACCAGCCAAACCATGGAGAATGAATATATTTTCAGTGGAAATAACTCTGTTATGTTCATTTTTGCCTTCTAAATGGTTGTCAGCTCTTACAGAATATAAGAGCACACCCCAGTTTAGAAGAGCATTTTTCGGCAAGGAAGCAAACAGGAAGTCACAAAAGTTGTTCCCTTTTGTAGAAAAGCCAGAAAAAAAAACATAAAGGTGTAACCAATACACCTAAATGCATTTGCAAACATCAAAGACCAAGATCAGTCTATGTACAGTCAACCCTCTTTATAACAGCAATCATTACATCAACAAAATTCTTTATAGCATCATTTTGATATGCATGGAATGGGCTTATTGTTCAAATATATATGTGCTCTTTATAACAGCGAATTCAGTTTAATGTTAAAATGTTTGATACAACAAATGCAGTCATTCTAAAGAGGATCTACTGTATCAATGGGGACTGCTCAGTATTTGCTTGTTACTATTTCCACAGCTTTCTGATGTCAACAGAGAGATAAAACTATAGGAATCTTCACTTTTCTCACACTTTTGGAACCCTTTTGGCATACATACACTTTATTTGTTTCTCACCAACATTTACCTTATTTACAGCCTATACCATATTCATTCTAATAACCAGCCCCCCCCCCCCCCCCCACACACACACACACACCACACACATACACTCATGTATTCCTTCACCCACTGCACATCACCTACATAGTTCCAGGCAAAAAATCCTCAGATACTGAAGACCCAGACTGCTCGTTGAAAACGGTGATCAGGGTCTACACTGTTTCCTCAGTCATTTCTGCCCAAACACTTAGCACAGAAACCCTAATTTCATTATTTCCTGAGACATACTTGAGACAACTTAATTCTCTAGAGACCTATTGCAGTAAAAAATTCACCATTGTCTCCAACTGATTTCATCTTCCTGCCAAATTCAATAATTCAGCAGTGATTTCCAAGAAAACAACTCCATTTTCAACAAGAGTTGTTAGAAGACAACGGTGCACATACCAAAGAAGCCTGACTTTAACCAGTACATGTATACCACCCCCCCCCCCCCCCCCTCTTATCAAAGTTGGGGTATAACAAGAGTACATGTAATTTGGACAATATAGTCTAGTTCAGACAATTAATTGTCTGAACTAGACTATATTGTCCACATTAAATGTACCCTTACTGTTGGTTTATTGATTGATTGATTTGATGCTTAACGTCCACGGTAAACAACTATGGTCATGTCGGGACGGTCAGTTAACCTAACCACGCTATTCCTGGGCAGGCTTAGACCTCCTAAGCGGTTAACCAGTACTAAGAGCACATACTTTCGCCAGTAACTGACAACTGCCCTTCTTGAATCAGCGGAAGGAGAAACGAAAGTATGTGGCCAGACCGGGTTTCGAACCAAGGACCTCTGACTTATGAGTCAGGTGCCCTACCGATTGCGCTACGCGGCCCGGCACCTTACTGTTGGAGATATCCAGAAAAATCACAGGGCCATGAAATATAGATCAAAGTGACAAACAACTAATGTGAGGTCAAACAATGTCAGCCTCAAGCAGTATCTTATGCAGATTTGTAAAAACAAAATACATAATGTGGTCAGTATTAAATGTTTAAAATATCAGGTAAATTAATTAAACTGTGAAAAAGACGTCAATGTGACCAACAAATGAACAGAAGTCAGTTGCAAAGTCAAAGTAAAAAAACAATATCCCAAGAATTATACAGATCCATGTAAAAGTGTTGGATATTAGGCAAAATCACTGTACTGCAAAATACACTCAGCAAAATTTCTAATTGGTCAGTTTTCTAATAATAAGGAATATGATTTTTAAACTGTATTTTTGAATATAATCATAATCAAAATTTTCGGCTATTATCTACTTATTAAAAGTCAATGCTGTAATCAAAACTTTATTGTAGTATTAGAGTTATGACCCCTTTTATCTAAACCATTGAATGCTTTGAAAACACATACAGGCTGCATCAAACTGCCACAAAAAGGATGATATTTCAGAAGTAAATGATGTTTTTCATTATAAAAACATGAGGTATGTTTTTAGTCTTCATGCATTTTTCACCTGTATTAATTTTAATATTGACGTTTTCAAATTACCTCCCTTTCAATGTTGGTGTAAATCCTAATGAACGCATCGAATCGGTGTAAATCATTTTGCAAATGCATAAGCGATTGTGCTGCTTGTAAAATACATGAATGTCGGTACATTTGTTCGTCCTAGTTGGTAGCCAGGCTAATGTAAATCTGTTTAAGGCTTAATTCTATAACAGAAAGTGACCAATTAGAAATTTTGTTCAGTGTATAAGTCACACTGACCTATAAGCAGAATGAAGTCAGTCACTGTGTCAGAGTGTACAATTATAGAGTCACACTGACTTCTGATTAGTAGTATGTGTCAGATCAAACCAGTATCCTATGTATATAGGATGCAAGTTCACAAACTAGTCATGGAGACATAGTTCAAAGATTTAAATATCACTGGAGCATGAAATTTAGGTCAACAACAAATATGGTTAAATGCTTTCTGTTGGTATTCCCAGATGATCAGAGCATGCCAAATATTATGACTCTACCCCTTAATTGTAGTTACAGAGAAAGATTTTCAAAACAGGTGCATTTTTTTCTAAGTGCAGTGGACCATGAAATATAGGTCAGATATGAATCACTGCATTTAGCTCTCCTTCCCTGAATGTTACTGTTTCTGTGTGTGCACTTTTTGCTAAGGCTCTCTATCCTAACTGTTATGGTAAATACAGCAACTGGTTTTCTTTTTTCAGAAAATAGACTTGCATAAATTGCAGACCTCTGAGGATAATAAGAAGCAAGTTATGCCGCTAATAAAATTAGAGATCAATTCTTACACAAGATTTTACTGTCACCTGGGGATTCATGTCAGAACCATCACTGTAAACTTGTTGTTTATACCCACAGAAATCAATAAATTAGTTTTGTTTTGAACCTAACATGTGAGAACATGTTTAAACTGGTTCAACAGTAAGATCATCTTAAGGTGGGCTTATACGGCAACATGTTGCATGTCACGTGGCATGCCACATTTTTTTTGTCCCAAGTAGCTTACGTTTAGACAATTATACATGTTGCATGCACCAGATTCGTGAAACATATGATTTTGGTGTGTCTACATGGTAACTTGTTGCATGACACATATTAACAGCATCAGTATAAATATCACAACAAACTTGTTTATTGGTACATACAAATGCAGACAGTTTAGATCTAGATCAGACTGTTCCTTAAGGTGTATGGGTACACCTCCATGTTTTTCTCTCAATTTTCATTAAGGGAAACATTTTTCGGGACTTCCTGTTTGCTTACCTGGACAATGAAACTGTTCGAAAAAAGGGGACCACTCTTAAAGGAAAGAATTTGCCCCTACAGGGGGCAAATTCTTTCCTTTAAGAGTTGACCTATATTTAGAAGGGAGGCAAAACTGAAAATGGCAGAGTTGCTTCCCCTGAAAGTGTACCCAGTTACCTAAATGAGTAAATAAGCACATTCCATTTTATAATAAATTTAGTTATGATATGACTACCAACAATGTGATATTGATGACAAGCAAAGGCTCTGATCAGACTGCATGTAAAGTGCAGTCTGATCAGAGCCTTTGCTTGTCACATCTGCCATCTATGAAAGTGACATAAGCCACAGAGCCAACAGTGAGGTCTCTGATTACCCTATATAAATGAGAAGGATGGCCTGAATATATAACATGACAAAAATGCCACATTGTTGGAATTCACATGACACAGCTCATATTTTTTTGTTTGGATATAGGTTTTTACAGTTTCAAGAATATCTCACATAATATCAAGAAGGTGGGTGAAAACCGGAGCTCCCCAGGAAATATCACCTGACCTTCCAAAAGTATATCTTAGCTTTCTCACCTGTATGCAGGTGGAGATTCAAACTTAAAGCAATGAGAGATCTAATCATTTAAGAGTCTGTGCTCTCAACCACTTTAAGGCCACAGAGGCCTGTAATTACAGTCTGAGCCATAATGTTCAAATATTTAGGACAATTACTGTTTACAAAGTAGATAAATCTGTTAAAAGTCTTCCTGAGCAGGTGTCTTTTAAGGCACATTTATTGGAAGCGACAAAGTACCGGCTCATAAAAGAAACATGAAATCTGATTAGTTTGATCAATGTTTTGCAACTGTTTTCGCTATCATTGGTACACACATCGCAACCTGATGGCATCAAAATGCTGATGGGAAAAGGATTCAAAGCTCCAGTGTGCCAAAAAGCAGACGACAAAATTTACGTCTGCAAAATTTCAAAAACTGTTTCGTCCAAGCGATATCATATTGAGAATTCGAACACTAGAGGGCAACAGTGTAGATTCAGATGAGGTGGCTCATTATTAGCCACCTCATCTGGATCTGCACTGTTTGCCAATTCAACAATTTTAATTTTTGGAGCTTTAAGGGTTAATACTAGCTCTGTGGAACAAAACATGTTACAGTCAGGAAAGGAAAGGTCACCTGGAAACATGTCTGACTGTTTTATAAAAATTTTAAATGTGAAACCTTAAATCTGTGCCAACACACATGTCGGGACTCAGGAGTGATTCAACAGCTCTTCTTTCTTGTAGTTTTGTACACTGAACAAGCCAAACTGGTTAAGTTGTATGGGACTATGGGTTCACTTTCATGTTTTCTGCCAAGTCTTCGAAGCATCATTAGCCTAACGAGCTCAAGAGGTCAACTCATTAAGTGTGTTGAGACCTTATAATCAAATACACTGAAATTTTTTGTTGAAAAAAATGTGAGAAGCTTCTGCAGTGCAAAAGCTTCTCACATTTTTCAACAAAAAATATTGGCATATTTGAGATAGTAAAATTTGAAATTTTAACTTCTGGTTAACTAACGGCATCGTTAGTTTTGAACATCTGGCCCCAGTTTTGTGATTTCCTGTATGTTTCCCTGGAGAAGAAAGCCTTCCGCAAAGGGCTCTACTTTTAAAGGAAAGAATTTGCTCCTATAGAGCAAATCCTTTCCTTTAAGAGTTGACCCTTATTTTGAAGGGAGGGAAAACAGGAAATGGCAGAGTTGCTTCCCTTGAAAATGTACCTATTCCCCTTTATGATTATAAGAAATATTAGAATGTTTTGAATCAGTGATTGCTAGATATAGGTAACTAGGTATTTGTTCTAATGACACTTAAGGATCTCATGGTCTTAGAAATTACTGATTGATATACCCTGATTCAAAAGAAATGTCAGGGCGGAGTTAACTTTGTACCTTCCCCTAGACTTTTCCATTGTACAAAAAGGGACACAGGACAAACACGCTGCTCACTCACCGGTAACAAAACTTATTTAGCTGTAACAAAACATGCAAATACAATGTTAAGTTATGCAATATCTGAACACCAATAGACGCACGTGGCCAGGCATATTACCTGTCCTTGTACAATGTCGATCAAAAAGGGACAGATTGATGACTTGCGATTTTACGTCCTTTTCAGCAGTATTTCAGTCATATCAGGGTGATAATGAAAGGCTCTGTGCAATGGAACCCGGTTTATGATTGAGAACGCATCCGGGAATCGAGCTAGTTCAGCAGGCCGGCGCTTCACCCACGACTGATCAGATACACAGGCTGATCTTATTATTTCCTTTTCGCACATCCAATAAGGTATCTTTTCAGGCAACGCCAATCATTTACTATTTAAACTTACCAGATCAACTGCGAGGATGCAAAAACTGACCTGAGTCATGTTTGTTCACACTTTCTTTAGGAACGAAATAAAGAACATTGCAATGTGGTTTGCTATATACATGTACATAGATAAGGATAAATGTACGGTCTTATCTGAGTCTTCGCTATTCGCACGTGCTATGTACAGCCCAACTCCTGATCTTCATGTATGATCATAAGGCCTGTCATCTTCGCAAGCCAAGTGTACTCAGCCCACTTCTTTCCTTACGTAATAAACAAGATAAGAAGCAAAGTGGACTTAGCACCCTTTGCTTGCGAAGGTTACAGCCTGTGTGACCAAATTCACTTTGTATACTCCTTATGATCCAAATATCTTCTATGTGAACGGAGACGACAGCATGTCCTCATAATCCAAATATTTTCTTTTCGAACGTACAGAATGTGCATGCTTGTGCTTTTCTGCCCATTTCAAGTGATAAAAATGGCCTAACAATGTGTTATGTCTGAATACATCAAGTACAAAAATAGGAAAGGCGCTGATTATTATACAGGGAGGATGCACAGGCTGATCTGATGCTTCGCTTTTACACCAATAATCTACACATTGTATAAATAGCATTATTTTAGCATGTCTCAAGTATTGCAGTTGCGGCAAATCATCCAATGGGCACAAACCCGCTGAAAGAACATATTATTGTCAATGTTGACACGATGTTGTTTTAAGATTTAGAGTGCATCACCGTTGATACGACGTTTTTAACATTGCACTTGGCAGTTTACACCCTAAAATTTAAGCGTTCAAATATTCGCGAAATGTTTCATTTTACGAGCCAAGAGATATTCGCGAATATAAGCGCAGTCTGCTAAGCGGAAGCGCAGTCTGCTAAGACCTGGCTTACCTAGTTCGAATCCCGCGGCGGCGGAATTCGTCACACCGTAATCGGAGCTTCCTTGCGGGCAGAATATCATTATCTCAATAAAATGCACATTCCTTCTTACTTTTTTGTATAAACATAGTACATCTTTCATACACGACAGTAAATGTGGTGACAAGAGGTACAATAACAATGCGTTATGTTTAGTGAACTTGAACAAGCGTGCAACATTTATTCTACCGAATCTTCTAGTGGACTGATCGAATTTGACAGTGATTGCCAGCACACATTTGTTACCGCCCTGACATTTCTTTTGGATCAAGGTATATATCCAAGTGAAATCAAAACTAGTAATTTCAACTTCTATAATAGCTTAATGACAAGGAAATCAGTCCTTAAGAATGCTAGTGCTTTTGAAATCTTGCTTCAGAAAATCTCTCTGAAATGCTAACAAACTAGCTTATAGATGGCTGCATGAGTTTTATGGCCTTTTAAAAGTTCTTTAGTGTAGATTACTTGCAATTTTATGCCCTTTTATCATTATTTCAGTCATATGAGGCACAGTAAGCAGCTAAATAGCAAGCAGTAAGCAGCCTATATAGGCTGCCCACTGCTGCATGGCAGTTTATCTCTTAATGGGTTTTACAGCCATTTCAAGAATATGTCTGCACTTTTGTCGAGCTGATCTTTAAGCAGGAGGGCTTCCAGGGAAAATCACCTGACCTTCTGTACACAGAACTTAATTGGCTTTCTCACATGGACCCAAACAAGGCTCGAGAGCACAGCAGAGAGAGACCTAATGTTCTAGAGTCAGCACTTTTATCAATTAGGACACTGAAGCCTGTATCACAGCCTACTCATCTCCAAAAGAGTAGGCAGCTCCCTACATAATTAAGCCGCGACATGAGAAAACCAACAAAGTGGTTGTGCACCCAGTGCAGACTCAGATCAGCCTGGGCATCCGCCTAGTCTGATCAGAGTCTTGGCTGTGCGCTTACAAGGTAGCTAAGGGTCTAAGCTAGCTCCTTGCGGACAGCGAAGACTCTGCTCAGACTGGGCGAATGCCCAGGCTGATCAATCTGAGTCTGCACTGGGTGCACAACCACTTTGTTGGTTTTCTCATGCCGCGGCTTAATTATGTAGGGAGCTGCCTACTCTGCCGTTGCCTATAGGCAGCACTTTGCTGGTTTTCTCGTGTCATGGCTTATATATTTTTTGTATGAGGTAGGCATATATAATTGGCAGAATGATGAACACTGCAGACCAAAATAAACTTCTCTTAAATTCAGGAACAGCCTGATCAAGGTCTATCCTGTTTGCTCAGACACATCAATATATCACTGGAACACTGAATATGGACAATATTAACAACCAATATTTGTCTGTCTGAAATTTATGGATTTGAGATGAAGCTATTCTGGTGTAATGTTGTTCCGACAGAATCCATTCTCCAATCATCCTTCCAGACATTCGGGGTTTTGATAATTCCGAGATAATTTCTTTAAATCTTACGGTAATCAAAGTGTTATACTTGGACCACCTTAAAAGGTACACTACTCACTGGTATGTTTTTACATGGAATAAATATTTTTTTTCACATATATCCCCGAAATCCCGGGGAATGGTGGTCGAGTGATGGTGCTGGTTATAAACTCCAGTGCCGGGGCATCCTACTTCTTTGGATAAAAGTAGGGCAAGGGTCTACTGTGCTTGCAGTAGGTGAGGGAGGGGGTTGTTTGGTTATTTTTATCTCTCACCTATTATTTCTCTTCTCTTTCTCCCTCTCTCTGGAAGACAGCCCGATATAGACTGAAATACTGCCTCAAAGGGCAGTTTAACCCCAAACAACCAACCAACTCCAAAATCCAGTATTAACTGAAGCTCCAGCACAGTGTAAATGTATAGTGCATTTCTTTCCTTTTTTAACTCCCAACCTTTTAAGGAGCTTTCCTGCAATTAAAGCTCTCTTCGATCTTAATAGCCACTCATTAGGACTGCCTCAGGTTTCTTGGTAAACAAATATTACTGCACCAGAAACAAATGTTTCAACATAGCCCAATTTTGGGAATAAAATCTTTTTCACTTTTTTGTTTACTTCTCACTATCAAAACTTAATTATGCAATTGAAATCTCACCAGACAGTTCTAAAATTATATAGTAATGAGACCCAATAACATGTTATTTAAAGTAAAAGTATGAAAATGCGAAAATCATTTAACACCGAAAATGTGGATTATTTTGAGCTTCATATTAGCATTAATTTGTTTGATGCTATCCTCACAGAAAACAGGCTAGGCTAATTCAGATCCTCCATCATAACTGTAAAAACTCTCAAAATTGGGAAAGCATTATGCCTGGTTGACAATGTTGATCCAGAATGCAATTCTAAAAATTAATAGTGCCGATCGAGCTCATCTGTTACTACTCTTTAGGGACTGATTAGCTTATACGCACTGTTGGTAACTCCATCAACAATTTTGCCACATACCGGTAGAAGTAAAGTCTTCTTGTTCAAATTCTGGGACAATTATGGTAAATGCTTAACATGTCTCAATATTAAGGGCAACTGTGGTAACCTAAGGGCTTTATTTTCAGCCTCTTGTATTCTGTAGTGCTCATAATAAGACTTAATGTAAATGCTCTGAATATTTGGCAAGACATGCCTAAACATACATTGTAGACCCTGATCAGACTGCTCCTCAAGGAGCAGTCTGAACAAGGTCTATACTGTTTGTCATTAAGATTATAATTGTCAAAAATTTGTCAATGTCCACAACAACTGTTGAAACAGTATGACAGAGCACCAGAAAAGGTGTGTTACTGAGGATAATTCAGAGCTAATTTTTCTTATTCTGACCCCCAATTAGAATCATCTTGGTGTAACAGTTCTAATAATGGGTCTTAATATACATTTTTATGTAAGAATACGGACAACTATCCCCAGATTATTTCCGTTACTCCTTCTTTAAGGCTTCTTATCTGGAGCACTGTGTCACCACGAAATAAAGTGTTCATTTATAAAGGGTTACTGTGGTAAGCGTCATTTTCTGAGGAAAAAAATAAGATTCCTGTAGTGTAGAAAAAATCTTACAGACAGAAATAATTATAATGGAGACAGTTTCTATGGCAGACTACATCATCTGATAATGACTCCCTAAAGGACTGCCTTTTAAGGCATTTCATTCGTAACCATAATCCATTTTTTTTCTATTCAGATGAAATTTCACACCTTTCATCTGTTAAGGGCAAAAGTGCATACAAGAGAGTTTACCAATGGCAGTAATCATTAAGATTTTAAAGACTAGCGAGCAAACAGTGTAGATCCAGATGTTTATGCCCACCTCAACTAAATCTACATTATTTGTAATTGCAAATTCAACTATTTTGTTTCTGTACATGTGAAAAGCGGTTCGACCATTGTAGGCATTAGGGCTGAGACAAGTACCCGGGTTCAGGTCGGGTAGACCAATTACCCGGGTACAAAAGTACTACCCATTACTCTAATGCTTATTATTATGTATGTAATGTGTAAATATTCTATTTCAACAGAATTCCATGCAAATAGAGCAAAGTTTAGTGTTCCTGTCTTATAAACTGCTATCACATATTGCCAAACCAGATTTATATAGTAGAAAACAGAGATTTCTACATTTGCACATACTTCCCATGCACACACATGCATATAACAGATACCTCACCTATTATTTGATCTAAACAAATACTTTCTAACTGCGGATATGTTTAAAATGCTATGGAAATGGGTACCCGCGGGTAGTAGAGACTCAGGTACCCGGGTACAAAATCTCTACCCGTCCCAGCCCTAGTAGGCATAACTCCAACTATTTTCCAATCATTTCACACCCAGAAGACCTTAGAACATGTTTTAATGTCAAAATTCAGTTTGTTTTGAAAAGTTTCATGGCTTTTTAAAGATGACTTGATCATGTTGGTGAAACAGAATATTAGAGTGGAGTCGGGTAATATCTGACAGCGGGTAAATTCGGACATTCCATTGCAAACAGTGAAAATCCAGATGAGACGGCTCATAATGAGCCGCCTCATCAGGATTTTCACTGTTTGCCAAGTTAATTTTGTTTAAATTCCAAACAACTGACATATAAAGGAAACAGTGTTACTGTCCGAATTTACCCGCTGTCCGAATTTACCCGACTTTCCTATATTTGATTGTCCGAATCCCAAAATATTTTCCAGACTGCCCTTTTAATGTTTTTAAAAGACACTACCATAATCCAGTTTTCTTAGCAAGGCGATTTGTCATTTTAAAAACAGTTCGGTCACTTTGGGAACATCAATTATTCTCGAATCATATACTCCCAAAAGAATTTCTACTCTGTGATTTAAGTTGTTTTTTTGCCACAATAATAAGATTAAGAAGCGTTTTACAGCTTTTAAAAGTAGTAAGGTCATTTTGGACATAGGGAAGATTTAACCCTTAAAGTGCCAACTATTAATATTGTTGAATTGACAAACAGTGTAGATCCAGATGAGGTGGCTCATAATGAGCCACCTCATCTATATCTACACTGTGTGCCCTATAGTCTTTGAATTCTCAATATTATATAGCTTGGACGAGACATTTTTTGAACTTCTGCAGACGTAAATTTTGTCGTCTGCTTTTTGGCGCATTAAGGGATAATATTATATAAGGGTCTGACAGACAAAAGAGATGGAAACTCCTCAAAGGTTCTATGTTAGTGACATTTAAACACTAAAGATGCTGACATGTTCTACCTATAAGGAAAACATGACTGTCCAAATTTTGAGTGACCAGGAGTATAATGTATTTTATATTATAAAACTATTGCCAGAAACTGTTCAGATTCCATCTTTATACAGTATGTTCTGGGTCTATAACTTTGCGACAACAATTTTTAACCAGGATTCATAACTTAAGCACTATATGAACAGAATTTGTTCAAATAGTACAACTTTCATTTTCTCATTAAAATACATACCGTATGTTGTGACTCCTCATAAGAAACATCTAAATGAGATGGTTCTAATGGGGGGTACCAAAATAGGTTTTCATACAGAAAGAAGGATAATTATCCCTGTCACCCCTTTTTATTATCTGGAGCAGAGAATTACAGCCTCCGGTTACAAATAGAGTGCTTGTTATTCTGAACCCCTCATTTCCCATCCTTCGTAGAAAAGCCTGTATTCAATTGTACTCAGATGATCTAAAGCTTTAGGACACAGACTCAATAAATGCTTTATTGCTTGGTGACATCATCTTGACAATAAATTCCAATTCAATAAATCTATCCCCTGCTAGGTACGTTGGCAGATGCAATCAGCTTACATTAGAGTCAGTGTGAGGGACAGAGCTTCAGACAACTGGTGTATTGATGGTAATTCTTACATTACTTGAGCCGTGACACGAGAAAACCAACAAAGTGGTTGTGCATCCAGCATAGACTCAGATCAGCCTGAGCATTGGCCCAGTCTGAGCAGAGTCTTCACTGTCCACATGAAAGTAGTTAAGACCCTTAGCTACCATTTAAGCTCACTTGAAGACTGATCAGACTGGGCAGATGCCAAGGCTGATCTGAGTCTGAGCCCTGAGCACAACCACTTTGTTGGTTTTCATGTGTCACAGTTCATTTCTGTTTCCTAAATTCCCATAGAGGTAAACATGGGTTGTGAACCCTCATTAGAACTGCTCCTCAGAAGCAGTTCTAACAAGGAGTCACAACCTCTAGCAGTTCTATTGAGGGGTCACGACCTATGTTTTCAAGGAGACCATCCAAGCTCACGACAAACCTGGGGCCGTATTCATAAAACGACTTAAGTGGTTGCTATGCTGTTGCTAAGGCTAAATTTCTTTGAAGGAGATTCCCTACAACTATGAAATTTGGTCTGGAGGAACAGTCTTATAAGACTGTTCCTCCAGACCAAATTTCATAGTTGACTGTTCCTCCAGACCAAATTTCATAGTTGTAGGGAATCTCCTTTATAGATATTTAGCCTTAGCAACCGCATAGCAACAACTTAAGTGGCTTTATGAATACGGCCCCTGTCACTCTGCGGGTGGACAGTATACACTTAACACACCAAGGCTCACACAGATATTTGAACTGCCTCATATGTTGTGGTATCTCATACGAATTAATCCAAATATTCTAACACCTGAGGTATGTTCAACAACAGCGTGCTTGGCGGCATCCATGTTCTTGTACCACATTTTACACCATCTGTTTACAACCTAGGCCCAGTTGTACAAAGCATCGTTAGCGTAACCACACTGATAGTCAAGGATCCTTTAAGTTTTCTAGTTTATATAAAATCAAATGCTCAAATATTTTTTGCTGAAAACATGAGAGGAGCTTTTGCACTGCAAAAGCTTCTCTCACTTTTGCAGCAAAAAATGGTAGTGTTTTTGTGTACAATTTGAAAATTTAAAATCTCGTTAGCTAACGACGTTGTTAGTTTTGAACAACAGGGCCCTGGTTTGAAGTATATTGAAAGCCCACCAAATTGGTGTGCAAGCTGGTAGGAGTACATACAAGAGGGCCAAGAGGCCCTGAATCGCTCACCTGAACAAAAAGGTCAAAGGTTAAACTAGGGGCATCATTTGAACAAACCTGATAGTTTGCAACCATTTCCAAATGGTTCTGAAGAAGAAGATTTTTGAATAGTTTCCTATGTATTTCTATGGCTCAAACTCAGGTCTCCCTGTCGCAGGGCCACTTTGGAACCTGGGCCCATCATTTGAACAAACTTGGTAAAGGACTATTAGGCAATGCAACATACCAAATTTCAAGCATCTGAGCCAAGTGGTTCTGAAGAAGAAGATTTTTGATATTTTCCTATGTATTTCTATGGCTCAAACTCAGGACTCCCTGCTGCAGGGCCATTTTGGACCCTGGGGCCATTATTTGAACAAACTTGGTAAAGGACTATTAGGCAATGCTACATACCAAAAGTAAAAAGTATGCAAAGACCAGGAACTGAAATAATCAAAATCCAAATCCAACCCTCAAACCATAGTTGGAAACAACTAAGATTACAAATAATCAAGATACAGAGAACATATGGCCAACCGAGTGAGCAGCTTGTTCCCAAAAGGTGGCCACTCAGCAACCCAAACCGAACCAAAAATAATAATAACATACATAAGGTAAAACATCACAGAAACTCTGACACCAAAAACAGGCAACAAAGAACCACAACAGAACTACCGCCTTGGAACGGTCAGTAATGAATTACTGGGGGGCTTAAATCGATTTTACAGGCCCAACCTCACCCTCAGTTTCTGAAGTGGTACAAAACATTTAGTTGGTTGTTCGGTTCGCATGATAACCCTCTAACTCGTCAATGAATCATCACGGTAAACACATAAATCAAATTTCAACACCATGAAGAAGCAAAGACGAGGACTCAACAGATACAACGGGCCGTCTGACAGGTGGAGATCCCTGTCCTGCCAAACAACCCCACTGGAAATCTGAAGCAAAAGAAGGTCACCAAATTTCAAGCATCTGAGCCTTGCGGTTCTGAAGATGAAGATTTTTGAATATTTTTCTATGTATTTCTATGTTTCAAACATGGGACTCCCTGCCCCAGGGCCAGTTTGGACACTGGGGCCACCATTTGAACCAACTTGGTAGAGGACCACTAGGCAATGATACACACCAAATTTCAAGCATCTGAGCCAAGCAGTTCTGGAGAAGAAGATTTTTAAGTATTTTTTAGTTTCGAACCCAAGACCTCCTGCCCCAGGGCCATTTTGGACCCTGGGGCCACCATTAGAACAAACTTGGTAAAGGGCTACTAGGCAATGCATCATACCAAATCTCAAACATCTGAGCCAAGCGGTTCTGGAGAAGAAGATTGTTAGGTATTTTTTAGTTTCGAACCCAAGACCCCCTGCCCCAGGGCCTTTTTGGACCCTGGTGTTAAGATCAGTCTAAGGGACATAATTTGGTTACTCACTATTTATTATCTACCTTTATCTACTGTGACGTCATGGATGTCTTGGAAACGACGTAACGTCATTATGACTGTGTTGTTATGTGGATCTGAATGTGTTAATAAATGAGTTGCTGATCTGACAATGTAATAGTGTTTATCAAGTGGTAGCAGAGCGAATACGTCGATCCCTTTGAGTGGGATATATTAACTGGTGTCTACAGCGCCAAGTGTAATTGCAGAATTGGTGGAGTATTGAATAAACTTGTCTGGAGACTGGTGAAGAGTGTGACTTACAGCTAACGTAACAGGATGACGACCAGGATAAATCCTCCTTCATTTACCAAATCAAAAACTTATGAACGTTTTAAACAAGAAACATTAGCATGGAAGGAGATTACTGATCTTAGCAAAGACAAACAAGGAATAGCAGTAGCTTTATCACTCCCGGAAGATGATGAGAATCACATCAAAGACAAGGTATTTGATCAGATTTCTATAGATGATCTCAAGAGTGATTTTGGACTGAATATTCTTCTGGCATTTTTGGACAAACATTTAGAGAAAGATGATTTAGCTGATAGTGTAGAAAAATTTGATGACTTTGATGATTTTATACGAAAGGATGGGCAATCAGTATCTGAATTCATTGCCATGTTTGACTCAAAGTACAGAAAGATTGAAAAGAAAAACATGGCGTTACCATCAGAAATATTGGCTTTTAAATTGTTGAAGAAGGCAAACATAACAAAGGAAGAAAGGCTCCTAGTCTTAACTGGAATGAACTATGAAAATAAATCATCCCTGTATGAGGAAGCCAAACCTTCGCTGAAAAAGTTTAAAGTAGATGACAGTAGTTTGACTGACAAGTCGAGTATCAGACTTGAGCCCGCTTATCTCACAGGAAATGAGGAGGGAGTTCTTGCCACTGGCTATACTAGGGGCAAACCAAATAACAGAGGCCATTTCAGCAGCAGAAAAGGAATTGGAGAGGGTCGCTGGAGTTATGGCCGTGGAAATACAGATTTTCAAAGAAATGTTGTCCCAAGAGCCTCTAAAAGTAAGAACATGAATCCAATAGGAAGAGATGGTCAAATCCTTACGTGTAAATGCTGTGGTTCGTTTCGACATTTGATGGCAAACTGCCCAGACCGCTGGGACAATTCTGCAAAAGTGAACATTACTGAGGATGGGCATGCCGTTTTATTCACAGGTTACAATTAAGAGGAAATTGCCAGACTGGGGGTGGATGCGCGTAACTGTGCTGTCCTTGACAGCGCCTGTAGTAGTACTGTCTGTGGTAGACATTGGCTGGATGCATATTTGAAATCCCTAGATCATGAGGACAGAGATAAAATTTACCAAGCTGATGGGGTAAAAGTATTTAGATTTGGAGGGGGAACACAACTGAAATCAGAGGGGGAATACAGTATTCCAGCAGTCGTAGCTGGCAAACATGTCACAATCAAAACAGATGTGGTCAATTCAGACATTCCATTGCTACTTTCTAGAACAGCAATGAAAAGTGCTGGTGTACGAATGGATTTGGAGCATGATAGAGCAGAAATATTTGGACAAGATGTGGCCTTAAATTTAACTTCATCTGGCCACTACTGTATCCCGATTGACAAAACACAAGACATTCCAGTTGAAAGTGTGTGCACAATTAAGTTAGATGCTACTGATAAAAAGGAAAGGTCAAAAATACTGCTTAAACTACACAGACAGTTTGCACATCCTTCCACAAAGAGACTGATAGCTTTGTTGACTGATGCTGGAGTATGGAAGGATAATTATATTGAAGATCTGACAAGAATCCAAGATACATGTCAATTATGCAAAAGTTACAAGAAAACTCCCCCACGTCCTGTTGTAGCAATGCCTATGGCACATGAATTCAACGAGAAAGTTGCCATGGATTTGAAGAAATGGAACGGGCGCTGGATACTACATATGATAGATAAGTGGTCAAGGTATACAGTTTCAGTCTTCATAAACCGAAAACGGCCATCTGACGTAATAGACGCAATGATGACACATTGGATAGGGAGATTTGGCATAATGGGGTCAGTTTTGACCGACAACGGCGGAGAGTTCAATTCAGATGAATTGAGAGATGTTGAATCAATCCTGAATATTAAGATTTCTACAACAGCTGGAGAGAGCCCTTTTCAAAATGGTCTTTGCGAAAGAGTTCATGCTGTCACTGATATGATGCTTACAAAATTAGAAGATGAACACAGTGAGATAGATCATGGGACACTTCTATGCTGGGCAAATATGGCTCGTAACTGTCTTCAAATGTGGAATGGATTTAGTAGCCACCAGTTAGTATTTGGCACAAATCCCAAACTTCCTGGAATTTTGACAGATCAACTACCCGCTCTGGATGGCACAACAACGAGTGAGAAATTTGCTAACCATCTAAATGCCCTACATGCCTCAAGAAGGGCTTTCATAGCAACAGAGGCAAGTGAAAGAATCAGAAGAGCACTCAGGACCAAAGTAAGAGCAGCTGAGCAGTCATATGAGCATGGAGATCTTGTATTTTACAAACGGGAAGGCAAGGAAAAATGGTTGGGGCCCGGAAAAGTGGTTTTTCAAGATGGAAAAGTTGTGTTTGTTAGGCATGGTAGTGTTTTTGTACGTGTGTCACCTAACAGACTATGCAAGATCAGCCCTGGGGAAGAAGCAGATAGTGGTAACAGTAATATACAGAGAGATGTGAATGACAATGATGAAGCTGCAGTGGGACACACAGCCGTTACAGATATTTTGAAAAATGGAGAAAGGACTGAAGCACTGACAGACAGTGATTCAAATACACAGACCATCACAGAGGATGTTTCAGCAATAGTGGACAACAGAGAAAATGTAAGTATACAGAGAAGGACAGGATGCAAACTGAAGGTGAATGAAAGAATTCAGTATAGGATGAGAGACTCGGATCAATGGGTAATTGCTAAGGTTCTTGGTAGGGCCGGTAAAGCTACCGGAAAATACAAGGACTGGTACAATATCCAAGATGATAACAGTAATGATCAGAAGAGCATTGACCTAGGTCAGTACATGTGGGAAAAACTGACCAGTGAAAATGTTCACGCAGTAGCCTGCAAAATACAAGATAATGAAATTAAAATGGCTAAAGAGACAGAACTAAAAAGGCTTTGTCAGTTTAATACTTATGAGGAGGTTGTAAATATTGGTCAACCAACAATGTCGACAAAGTGGGTGATTACCAGAAAGAACGCGACAGTAAAAGCTAGACTGGTTGTCAGAGGTTTCGAAGAGGAGTATACTCTTCCAACAGATAGTCCTACTGTAGGGAAAGGAGCTCTGCGCATGGTTTTAGCTATTGTTTCAAGCAAGAAATGGGTGGTCAAAACAACAGATATCAAATCAGCATTTTTGCAAGGAAAGGAACTTGATCGCGAAGTGCATATCAGACCTCCAAAAGAAAGCAACACCCCAGGAAATATCATCTGGAAACTAAAACATGGCCTGTATGGACTTAAAGATGGGGCAAGACAGTTTTTTCTTAGCGTAAAGGAGGAATTACTACTATTAGGTTTCAAACAATGTTCACTGGATCCTGCAATTTTTTATGTTCACAAGGACAAGCAACTGAAAGGAATAATTTGCTGTCACGTGGACGACTTTCTTCATGCTGGTGATGCATATTTTGAGGCATTAATAACAAAGCTCAGACAACGGTTCTTTGCAGGAAAGATTGAAGAAAAATACTTCCGGTACATTGGTTTTACAGTAAAGCAAAGTGGGAATGGACTAATCTTGGACCATTCAGAATATATGAATAAATTAGAATGTCTTGTTCTGGATCCTCAGCGTTTGGCAAACAAGGATGACATACTTACCCCGGATGAGCAAACAACCTACCGACAACTTGTAGGGCAAATAAATTGGGCAGTTCATGGCTCACGACCTGACCTGTCCTTTGAAATGATAGCGGCAAGTACTAAGCTAAAACAAGCCTGTGTCGCCGATCTAATCAGAGCTATTAAGCTTGTCAACAGACTTAAAGATGTGAAGTCGTTCATGGTATTCCCATGTCTCAGCCACAAGTACTCAGAATTTAACATCATTGTATTTACCGACGCTTCACTAGGAAACATAGATAATGGAACAGGTAGCACTGGAGCGTATATAATATGGTTGGCTGACAATACTGGGTTCTGTTGTCCAATAACCTGGCATGCCAGCAAAATAAGAAGGGTAGTGAGATCAACTATAGCAGCGGAAGCTCTGAGTCTGCAAGAAGGACTGGAAGCAGGCATTTATTACAGACACATGATAGAGGAAATCTTAGACATAATACCCAAGTCTATACCCATCACCGCCTACACAGACAACAAGAGTGTGATTGAGGCAGTCTATTCTACAAAGATGGTGGATGATAAAAGGCTACGAGTGGATATAGCCGCGATTAGAGAATCCCTAGAGACAAGTAATATCAATGAAATTAAATGGTGTTCTGGGGACATACAGTTGGCGAACTGCATGACAAAGCAAGGTGCATCAGGCTACCAGCTTTTAGAAGTGCTACAGTGTGGAAAATTGCCTACAGAACTTTTACAATGAATTAATCACCATTATTGGTACTGACAATAATTATTTTTATTTTATCTTTTAAATTCTTTTTAATAATTTTTACTTTTAAATTTTATAATCAGTCAATATATCGCTCAGTACATATTTCAGTAATATTTCTTCCAACAAAAGAAAAGAAAGTATAATGAATGTTAAGATCAGTCTAAGGGACATAATTTGGTTACTCACTATTTATTATCTACCTTTATCTACTGTGACGTCATGGATGTCTTGGAAACGACGTAACGTCATTATGTGTTGTTATGTGGATCTGAATGTGTTAATAAATGAGTTGCTGATCTGACAATGTAATAGTGTTTATCACCTGGGGCCACCATTTGAATAAACTTGGTAGAGGACCACTAGGCAATGCTACACACCGAATTTCAAGCATCTGAGCCAAGCGGTCCTGGAGAAGAAGATTTTTAAGTATTTTTTAGTTTAGAACCCAAGACCTCCTGCCCCAGGGTCATTTTGGACCCTGGGGCCACCATTTGAACAAATTTGGTAGAGGACCACTTGGCAATGCTACACACCAAATTTCAAGCATCTGAGCCAAGCAGTTCTGGAGATGAAGATTTTTAAGTATTTTTTAGTTTCGAACCCAAGACCTCCTGCCCCAGGGCCATTTTGGACCCTGGGGCCACCATTTGAACAAACTTGGTAAAGGGCTACTAGGCAATACATCATACCAAATCTCAAGCATCTGAGCCAAGCGGTTCTGGAGAAGAAGATTTTTAGGTATATTTTAGTTTCGAACCCAAGACCCCCTGCCCCAGGGCCTTTTTGGACCCTGCGGCCACCATTTGAACAAACTTGGTAGAGGACCACTAGACAATGCTACATACTAAATTTCAAGTATCTGAGCCATGCAGTTCTGGAGAAGAAGATTTTTCAGTATTTTTTAGTTTCAAACTCAAGACCCCCTGCCCCAGGGCCATTTTGGACCCTGAGGCCACCATTTGAACAAACTTGGTAGAGGACCAATAGGCAATGCTTCATACCAAATTTCAAGCATCTGAGTCAAGCAGTTCTGGAGAAGAAGATTTTTCAGTATTTTTTTAATTTTGAACCCAAGACCCCCTGTCCCAGGGCCATTTTGGACCCTGGGGCCACCATTTGAACAAACTTGGTAGAGGACCACTAGACAATGCTACATACTAAATTTCAAGTATCTGAGCTATGCAGTTCTGGAGAAGAAGATTTTTAAGTATTTTTTAGTTTAGAACCCAAGACCCCCTGCCCCAGGGCCATTTTGGACCCTGGGGCCACCATTTGAACAAACTTGGTAAAAGACCACTAGGCAATGCTACATACCAAATTTCAAGCATCTGAGCCAAGCAGTTCTGGAGAAGAAGATTTTTAAGTATTTTTTAGTTTCGAACCCAAGACCCCCTGCCCCAGGGCCATTTTGGACCCTTGGGCCACCATTTGAACAAACTTGGTAAAGGACCACTAGACAATGCTTCATACCAATTATCAAAGCCCTAGGCCTAGCGGTTTCAGAGAAGATGTCATTTAAAGCAAATTGTTGACGACGCACGACGGACGACGCACGACGCACAGCACTGGGTGATCACAATAGCTCACCCTGAGCCTATGGCTCAGGTGAGCTAAAAATGCCTGCCAAGTGCTCATGTTGTTGAACATACCTCAGTGTATTGCAATAGGCTCTTCTTTTAATTGCCGGGCCGTGTAGCGCCATCGGTAGGGCACCTGACTCATAAGTCAGAGATCCTGGGTTGGATACCCAGTCTGGTCACATACTTTCGTTTCTCCTTCCGCTGATTCAAGAAGGGCAGTTGTCAGATACTGGCGAAAGTATGAGCACTTGGTACTGGTTAACCGCTTAGGAGGTCTAAGCCTGCCCAGGAATAGTGTGGTTAGTTAAATGACCGTCTGGATATGACCATTGCTGTTTACTGTGGAGGTTAAGCAACAAATCAATCAAATCTTCTTTTAATTACATACAAGTGAGGTCAAATGGCACTTTTAAATGTCAAAGCTATGGTTTTGGGGTCTAAGGAATGTTTATCTATACAAGCTTGTTATGTTTTAGACCAACAAACATTTGCAGGAAAACAAATGTAATATCAAACTTGACATGGTTAATCTTGAGCTCTGACTATTGATTTTCTTCCTGTTATCCTAACTGATGCGTAAGCAAAAGATATGCAGCCTAATTTTTTTGAAAAGCTTTCCCGAGTGGCTAAATTGCCTATTATAGCAGCCGGGAGGAAAAAGGCGAAATACAATTTTGTTGAAGTCTAGAAAAAGCCACATTCTGTAAAACCCATCTTTACCCATCTGCGCACAAGGCATATGCAAATCGTGTGTGTCAAGACAAACTCACGCATATGACATCATCCCCAAAGCTCATACATTTTCCTGGCAATTAGACATCAGATTTGAAAATCAAACCATGTCTTGCCAAGACTGTATATGTTTGCAAGCTAGTCTGAGAATACAGATCCAAATGCAGAGACAAGTTTTGTCATAACGATGCCGAAATTATACCAATTACATAATGTCAGAAAAAAGCAAGAAACCCTAGCGTGTTTATCATGTTATTTGGGCTTGTGGGTAATAAGGAAAACAGGATTTTAATAGGAAACTGTCATTTCTGACATCCAAGAATAACAGTGCATACTAAATAAAATTTAGAGATGTAATGCAAAGATGTACTATTATACTGAGTATTTTTTTCACTCAGTTGTTAGTTTTAGAGAGACTAACATTACAGTGCCGAAAATGAAAATAACTGAATTTGCGAACCATGTAGAGCCAGATAAGTCAGCTCATAATGAGCCTTTGATGTTTGAATTCCGAATATATATGATACAGCTCGGTTGAAGCATTTTTTAAATTTTTAAATTCTGCCATCTGCTTTTTTAGCAAAAGGTCATTTCAACTAGACCATGCCCTGTGTTTGAGTAGCTTCGCATTGCAAGAAATGAGGGAGGTTTCCTGGGTCTGAGAGCTACAAATTCAAGCACTCGTCAAAGTGCTTTCAACAGACTCAGTTTGATTTTTGACTGTGCAAGAACTGGAACCACCAGGTAATACCATGTGGATCAGAGCAAAGTTGTTCAAAACTAACAATGTTGTTAATTTACATGACATTAAATTTTCAAACATATTATAGGCAAAAATACTGCCCTTTTTTGCTGAAAAAATGTGAGAAGCTTTTGCAGTGCAAAAGCTCCTCTCATTTTTTCAGCAATTAGCAAACGTGATTTCATGTGTACTGGAAGACTTAACGAATCCTTGACTAACAATTTTACAAAGCTAATGATGCTTTTAGCAACTAGGCCCAAGTGTAAATTTGACTATGTAAGACATATTTTAGATCTGCTGCAGCTGAAGATATGATGGCTGACATAATACAGTTTTGGTCACTCAACATGGCATGAAAATTTGGATACATGCTTATGGTTTGAGTACCATTTCTACGACGGACAAACTTTAACACAGAATCAGCTAACAATGAGAACCCACTAAGAAACAGGAAAGTGTCCCCAAAACTTTGGCTCCTATAACCTGACTATGGTATGTCTAGACCAAGCAACTAGATTAACAAATCTTAGAATTTGCAATAATGTCAACTGTCACTTGTCATTACAAGTATAATGGTCAATTTCTTCGTATGTCTTCTCTTATTACTTCCTACTGATTCACTCTGAGTGCACACATCCACTGGGTTTCCCTGATAACTTGGATACTTTTTCACTCTTCCATAAATGCATAACTTTCTGATATCTGACAAAACTCCCTTACCAAGGTAGAAAGTAAAACAGTATTTAGATTTACCATCCACAATACAATTCTTCATATCCAGAACTTTGTTAAAACAAGGCTAACAGCAGTAAACCAAGGATTTACCATGAATGGCTGAACTTTTAGAATGGCCTTTAAAACTGTTACATATACAGGACCCTATCACAATCTGCATAATTATAGTTCTTATGTTGGAGAATGGCTGTGTATGTGTCCTTTTCTCAATCTTTTCTTTCTTTAAACAGCTCTCTCCCTTTTGCTTTCTTGATATGATTCTAAAGTCTTACTAGGCTGTTAACCCAAACTTTCACTCTTGGCTTGGTTGATAAAAAATAATGAGGTCCTCAGTTAGCAAGACATTAAAAGACATAATCGCCATTTTCTGCTGGAAAATGTGAGGAACTTTTGCAGTGCAAAAGTTCCTCACATTTTTTTCAGCAATAAATAGGAGCATTCTTGATTCCATGCATACTAGAATTTTCATGCATACCAGATGACTTAACAAATCACTGACAAATGATTTTTTAAGCAAATCATTGACAAATGACTTTGTTCAGCTAACTAAGCTTTCAACAACCAGTCCCCCTGATAAATAATAAATCTATACTTACGTAAAATAAGATGAGTTAAAACACAGGCGAAGATGTATATACACAACACAGACAGCGACAATATAAACAAGTAAAAATATCTGTAATTTCTTTTTCCCACACAATTTCCAACCCAGGGACAATGGTGGTCAAAACGTTCTGAAAAAGAAATCAAACAAGATTCTGTGAGTTTTTTCATACAGTTCTTGGATTTTAGATATATTTCCACATAAAATCATATTGTGGCATCTACCCCAATGAGCTTAAGTACAGTTTCTACAGTTTCTAAAAAGAATAAAATATGTTTAAACCATTGAGCTTAAGTACTCGGACACCTAAAACCAATAATTTTCCATTTGTCCCAAATGGAAAATTAATAGTTTTAGGTGCCCCAATTTTTAAGCATATTAGGATAGTTAGAATCAAAAGACAAGCCGCAACACATGTTTTATGGGAGATTTAAGGTGTATGGGTATACTTCTACATTTTTCCAAAAATTTTTACAAATGGAAACAACATTTTTGACTTTCTGTTTGCTTCCTGGATCACGAAGCCCTTGCAAAATAGGGTCTACTCTTATAGGAAAGAATTTGCTCCCATGGGAGCAAATTCTTTCCTTCAAGAGTTGACCCACACTGTGAAAGGAGGCAAAAACGAAAATGGCAAAGGCGCTTCCCCTGAAAGTGTACCCATTTACCTCAGAGTAAAGCTTACACTTTGTGGAACTGGGGCCTATGAAACAGCAATATGAAACAGCTTTTGGTTCCTCACTCAAAGGATAACATCTTTTGGAAAAACAAAAATTATTCTAACATTCTGGCTATCTAGGTATCTAAATTGTTACTCTCATATTAGCCCATATTAATCCCTTGATGATACATATGAATCATGTCATTGAACAGCAGCACTCAGTATGGAATAGCATTAGTTCAACTGTCAATAATTAATATCCATAAATGCCTTTCCAATTCAGCCATACAAAGGTGTACATGGATGAACATGCTCTATGATGTAATATGTAATATCAGCCATATATTGTGCCATTCTCCATACAAGTGGTTCACGAGGCTGTTTTTATAAAAGGGCGTATCATGACAGGCTATTGACAGCTTTGAGGAGAAATAGAACAAACATCCATTTTCCCCTTAAAATTGTCATAGTATCAACCTTTAATGTTGGGGCAGATGTGTGTCATAATATTAAAGACCCATATCAGATTGTTTGTGCAAAAGTCCCTTTTACAGATCCAGTCTGATCTTGGTATATAATGTCTACTGTAACTAGCAAGGTTTTGACATATTGCCAGATAGTGAAATTAAGGACAGTCGGTATAGTTCCAGAGGGATCAACTCTGCAATCTTCATTTTCACTTTTCTTCTCAATGGGGCTCAACTCTTATAGGAAAGAATTTGCTCCTCAAAGAGGTAGACTCCATTTAGGAATGGCAAAAGCAAACAGGAAGTCACAAAATTTGTTTTCCTTTGAAACGAAAATTGTCAGAAGACAATGTAGTGCCCCTAATGGATTTTTGACTTAAAATGTGGCAATGGGAGTTAACGCAATCATCAACTATAGGTTAACCTGATCATGGATGCCAATGAAGATGCTAAGGCTGACACCAAAGGATACTCTGACTACGACATCACGGGAATAAAGCAAAAGCATTTCTTTATACAGTAGAACTTTGATGGCTCCAACAGGCTACGGACCATTAAATTAGTTCCAGCCAAGGGTAGTTCTAGTCATCCAGGGTCAATTTCTATATAAAGGGACCTCTAGGGACCCAAGAACGAGTTCTAGTCAAGCAGGGTTAACGAGCCATCAGAGTTCGAGCCATTGAAGTTCTACTGTATTCACAGACTACTACTCATGGTGTAAAAATTTGGTGTCTCCATCCATATACATTAACTTGTTCAAACTTTTGGATAATACTACTCGATTAAGGTGCTGAATATTTAGGATTCTTAAAATATAGGTTTCCCAGTATTTAAGGTTATTGTAGTTCCTCCTATTCTGATCTCACTGTAACATAAGAACAACATCTCCCACAGTGCTATAGACTTATTCATAATTCTAGAGTTGCATCTGATCAATATGACTATTGATTTCAAAAGCTGCTTATTAATCATCCAGATATGAGCCGCAGCATAAGAAAACCAACAAAGTGGTTGTGTGCCCAGCGCAGACTCAGATCAGCCTGGCCATCCGCCCAGTCTGATCAGACTCTTTGCTAAGAGCTTAAAGGGTAGCTAAGGGTCTAAGCTACCTCCATGCGGACAGCGAAGACTCTGATCAGACTGGGCGGATGCCCAGGCTGATCTGAGTCTGGGGTGGGCGCACAACCACTTTGTTGGTTTCGTGTCACGGCTCATATGTTGCTTTTTAATGGCTGAGAGTAATTAGACAAAATATGGAGATGATTTAGCCAATTATGATATATTTTTCCTTGAAATTCACAGAAGTCAAATTTTGAAACTTGTGGCTGGTCAAAAATATCACTTGGAGAATTACATATCTTGAAAACCTTGATAAGACAGCTCTGGTCAGGGTCTACACTACTAAAAATGTACTGGTGTCCCAATGTTCATGACCATTACGCTAATTCTTCCATCATTAGGAAAACTAGGCCGAGATTGGAGCCGATCAATACAATCAAATGAATCTGAAGAATGACATTTTCTCACTTCTTTTTTTTTTCCTTTTAGAGCTCTAAATTAGGGTCCGTTTTTTGACAAAAACCTCAGAATTTTTTTCTGATTTCTCTACAAAAACATAATGTTGTGACCCCTCATTAGAACTGCCTCGTTGAGGCAGTTCTAATGAGTGGTCACAACTTATGTTCTTATGGAGAACAAACAGAAATAATCTCAAACCATCAAAGCCGACCCTTATCCCGAGCTTCGCTGTTTTTCCTCAGCTTCTAATCAATACTTAGCTGCTTTATTAGCTGATGAGTAAACAAGGGATTGCAATACAGAAAGCAACAGTGATTAAATCTGAAAGTCAACAGCAATCAAGAACTGTCAAACAACAGTACAGCTGGCCTTGTTCTTCTTGTCTTATGGAAAATATGTCCGTATACAAACGTTTGTGATTCTTGAGCCTGGAAATGCTGCACAAACCTTAAGACAAATATTCCTGTTCACTTGTCTTTATTTGATGAAATTGATATTTCATCCAAAGAAATTCTCTGTCTCACATGAATGGAAAACTTGCAATTATATGTCTTTTTCAACAGTATTTCAGCCATATCAGGACACTGAGAAGTGGATTATGAAAGGCTGTGTACAATGGAATCCCATTTATGGTTGGAAGATTTCTGTATCATTATAGGAAAAATCTAACCCTGGACTGCTAGATCAGCTAGCCAGCACACAACCCACTGAGCTATTGAGCCTACTCCATCTTGCATAATTAATGACATTAGGTAATTCTTATTTTGACATGTATTTTAGGGGTCTTTCAAGAATATTTCACTTATACTGAGCCAACAGATAAGAAAATGTGGGCAAAAAAACAGAGCTATCCAGGGGAAAAATCGTCTGAACTTTCACAAGCAGAATGTAACTTTTTCATTTCTCACTTGTGCCCCATGCAATAACAGCACATGAAATAACTGTGAATACACTGTGTGCTCTGCATAAAAAAGAGAATAAATGTTCTTAAATCCCTGTAAACACAGATGTATTTCACTATTGAAGCACTACTATTTATACTATTAACTTACATTAAATTCACATAGGCAAGATGTTTCTCTTGTATTGAGCCGATCTATATGGGACAGTACTGTGTTGGAAGGGAAAGGCCCATTATAAGATGGATCTAGGTTTTTGGGATTGTTTTGAAAGGGAAAACTCATCTCATAGCAGAATTTGATAAGACTAATACAGGTATCTGGGGTCACTCTAGAGATGACAAAAACAGTTTTATAGCTGAATAAACGAACACAGTTTCAGTGCTCCAGATAAGAGGGGGTATCAGCGATATTTCAGGGATAATTTTTCTTATTTCTTGTTGAAAACATATGTTGTGACCCCTTATTAGAACCGTCTCAGTGAGACGGTTCTAATGAGGGATCACAAAATATGGTTTTATGGAAAAATATAGAAAATTCTCCCAAAATTATGCTTGTTACCCCCTCTTATCTGGAGCACTGAGTTTATTAGCCTAATAAATACAATACTTACCAACACAGTTATCACATAAACTACAATGAGACGCCCTGGGTGGCCGAAATATTTTACATGTAAAACAGTACTTCAACTTCACCACCTGCCCTCGAACTAGAACTTCTTTAGTACGAGGGGGAGGCCGGTATGCCCCTGTTGTTGTTGAGTTGGGGATTTCTGAAAGAGAAAAATAAGAATACAATGGTTAACAGTGGATCATAAGGTGTGGATGATTCTATGCTATTTGAGCCTACACGCAGGCATGACAAAACCAACAAAATGGCATTTGGGCCCACAAAGACTCAGATCAGCCTGGGCATCTACCAGTCTCATCAGAGGCTTCACTGTCTGCATGTAGGTAGTTGAGACCCTAAGCTACCCTTTTAGCACAAGCTGAGACTCTGATCAGACTGGGTGGATGCCCAGGCTAATTTGAGTCTTTGCCTTATGTTGGTTTTGTGACACGTTTTTTTTTCTTAACTTTTTTTTCTTTTTAAGGTGTATGGATACATTTTCAGGGGAAGCAATTCTTGTAATTTTCATTTTTAACACCCCTCATTATGTAGGTTCAAGTCTTAAAGGAAATTCTTTTAAGAGTAAGCATCATTGCATATTTTTCTCTTTTTTTTCTTTCCCATTTTACGTGATAGGTAGCGCAAACAACAATTCTTGTCCCAGAGTCTTATGATGGTCCCTGTAATTATACTCTTAGCCATATCAGGTTGTCTCCCCCCTCCACCTGTCAATCAAGTATGATGTCTTCTATCATGTCCCCTTTGCCTACGAACACGTTCTAGTCTTGTATTTGCTTTTATATGCGTAGCTAAACGTCTTTAAATGTTTGAAACCAAGAACTCCACCAAACACAACAATGTACGATCATTGTGCAGAAATTGGGATTAATTCATAGGACTTCGCTTCTTGTCATTAGTTTTTGTGACAGGTATCATTTTTTTTCCTATGGAAATTAGTTAGGTGATGACGTCATCGGCTGGACCGAATCATTTTTCAATATTTCCCAAGCCCTGGGTAAGAAGGGATAACATGGATGAGTTTGAGATAATTTTCCTTATTTCTCAATGAAAACATGTTGTGAGCTCTCATTAGATCTGTCTCAGTGAGACATTTCGAATGCTAGGTCACAACATGCATTTTTATGCAGAAATATTGAAAATTATCTGTAAATTATCCATGTTATCCCTTTACATCTGGAGCATTGTGTGCAAGTTACTGGTAACACTTATTTTGATTGTCAACAAATTTGTATAGACAATGTTTAAAAATAATTTTGAGGAAACACTACTGGGCAGGATGACAAAGGCGCTGGTCTGGTGATGGTGAATATCATATCTGTTAACATCAAACTGAATAAATTGCTCCTTATTCAATCATGCATCAAGCTGTTCATAGGACAAGCACCTCAAGGCAATAGTTTCAAAGCTGCCAAAACAACCATAAAACTGTTGTAAAATCAATGACAACTTGTCATAAATTGTCACTGTTTCACAACTGTTTTATGTCTCAAAACTAATTTTATTATTCAGGATGAGCTATTTGCGGTTTTCCAGTTTTCTCAGAAAATTTCTGGCTAATGACACTATCAAGGTGAGTCTGAGCTTTGGATTACGGTATTAGCTCCTCACACATGGAACTTGTAGAGTGGCAGGCTTGAACTGGCCACCACTGGACTGGTAGTCCAGCATATAACCACTAGATCACAGCCACTCATTTTATGCACAAGGTCCAACCATCAAATCACAGCCTGTCCTTGGTATTGTGGAGAAAACTACATGTATATGTTTTTATGACAATTTTGAGATAGTTTTTGTTTAGTGAAGTTGGCTACACACTTTGTTCTTGTGCAGAAGCAACAAAATCAATCCCAGTAGCATTATGAACAGCCTTTTTGATCTACAGCTCTGCTTTTCAGGAAATTTTTGCTCAAATAAAGAAAGGCGATTGCTACTGACAACCTGTATATGTGTATGAATACTAGTGTAGCCTTAATCTGAGAATTGCATCAAGACATCTCCATATTCTCATTTTCTTGTCAAATATATTATAAAATTTACCTAATTATTTCTTCAATATTCAATAGATCTTAACTGGCCCATCTTAATTTCATAGGGACTGTTCCAGGCAGCTGTCAACAGCAAGACAACTGTCTGTTGATAGCGAATGTTTGCTACTGACAACCGGCAGTCAATAGCCACTTCCATATGAAAGAAATTATCAAATATTAAGACATCTCTATACCACTTCAGTACATCTCTGTGTGCGCTGTCTCAACCCATTGATGCTAAGTTTTTTTTCTTCAGAGGTTCCCCCTATTCAATAAAAACATTGTAGACATTGATCAAATGCCAAATTTTGCAGCATCAGATCTGGGTCAACACTGTAGATACAAATGTCCAATTTATGAAAAGACAGGTACTAATGAGTAATGGGTTAAAGATTAAGCAGCTGTGATCAAAAAGTAATACACATACTTTGCTTTCAGCCTATCATTGCAGGGCTTCCACTAACTTTCAAAATTTGGAAGTCCAGACTTCCATGGTGTCAGATTTGGACGTATTGAGAGAATTTTTTGGAAGTCTGAAGTTTTTAGGAATGACTTATGCATGGTTATTTTTACCTCCCCCCCCCCCCCCCCCCCCTTACACATCCCTTTCTCTCTTCCAAACTGTAGTGAACATTTTGTTCTACAAAGGGAAGCCTGAGCATTTGCACAGTCTAATCAGAGTCATTCCTATTTGTTTGTGAACAATACGCAAATTCTGAGCACTCTAATGGTTGCACTGTCTGCTATTGCATAAGATTCCCTTACATTGCCGCCGAATGGGCCGCGTCGGAAATACGGTGACTTACGGAACGTACATGTATAATGACACGCTTCCACCGAAGAACTCGGTTGTTGCTAGTTCAATGTTTATTATTATTCGTGTTAGATGCGAACAAGAAAGACCGGTCTGACTGTTTAGTTGCGCTGGCTGATACGGTTGTTAGTTACCGGTGTGTGTACTGAGGTACCAAAATGTCTTTCGCCTAAGAATTAACAGACCATATTTGTTAGGGAAAAGAACTAAATAAGTATTATTGCTTTCGTTCTGATCCTTAAACTTGTAATTATGAAATGTTGTACATTGTCATGTTCATGAAATAAATATGTTTAAACTAGGTACCTTAAGCCGTCTCACGGTTAAAATATTTGCATGCGGCACGCGTATATACTCTCAGCGGCGTCTTTGATCTTTACATCAAAGAGAAAACGTGCTTGACCCATAAACGAGCAGGTAACTGCATATCAACGCTACCGTTAGTATTATGCCTAATAAATAATCGCGTAGACCCTGATCAGAATGCGCTATTTCTGTGCACACTGTACGCAGTATTTTCCCACTGGGTTGCATGACGATATGACGATACAACTAGGAAATCGGTGAAATTACCATTAATCAAAACAATTTATATTATTACCAGAGCGTAGACCATAATGCGTCGGAAATAGCGACTATTAATATTAACAGTGTATCTTTGCTTTGAATCAACGCTTTTCATAGAAGAGGTTCGTATTCCTAAAAACTCCAGTGACGACAGTATGGATTATGACAAGACCTTCCGTTGTAAGGGCAAGCATTAATATAAATGTTGTGTTCGTAAAAACTTTGGATAGAGTTTGTCAATACATGCTTCAGTATTCGTGTGTTATTGATTCATTCACAAATTTTTGAAGTCAGCATACGGCTTACACATACAGGTCAGTTACATTCTCGCGATCGTAAAAAAAGATGGACACCTTTCATCCAAAAGCTCAGTCATCGTGATTTGATAAGTTAGTAGTAGTATTTCAATTCTGCTATCGACGTTCTCCCCGCACCTCAGCGGAACGAATCCATAGCCGCAGTAACGGGGCGCCGAGCGTCAGTCCAAGATTTGATAAGTTGTTTGGCAGACTGCCGTAAGAGGTTGAATATACGGGCGCGCGACAATTGTTTTTGACAGGTAGGCGGTCCGACTTGTGTGTTACCTGGTTCAGTACTCCATACGGACAATCTCGATTGGCCCGTAGGCGGTCTTTTTGTCTGGCTGACACCTGCGTTAATCCGATTAATTATGACACATGCTAGAATTTTATAGACAGTGGTGATATTTTATACGTCGGGACAAGATCAAACGGCCGTATGTGACAATTATCGGGCGTATGCCAGACACCAGAGGTCCCATTTCTCGACGTACGGGAGCAAATCCCGGGCGTAATATACGGCCATACGCCCGTTAACGGAAGCCCTGCATTGGCAGGTAAAACATGACAAAACATTTTAACCACATTGTTTTTTGCTCATTGTTTATTTCACCCCTTAAAGTCTTACCTATTTGTCTCTCGAGATCTGCAGCTTCATCTGGGGTGGCTCGAGGTATAACACCAGGATCACTAAAACTGGTACGAAACAGTGTTGCCATGACAAAGATAAACAAGGCTCCGCCCACAGCTGGAATGGCAGGTGTCACATGTACAGCTAGGTATGGACAGCTGTAAAACAAAATACATGTATGTGGTGTGTAGAAGGGGGGTAGTGAGGACAATTCAAAGATAATTTTTCTTATTTCTCAAGGAAAACATATGTTGTGACCCCTCATTAGAACTCAATGAGACGGTTCTAATGAGAGGTGACAAGCTATGTTTTATGAAGAAATGTGGAAAATTATCCCTAAATTATCCCCATTACCCCGTCGTATCTGGAGCACTGAAACATATCTAAAGCAATGAGTATAAACACTCAAACAAGGTTGCCACTTAGCCTGCACTTCAAAATTTCTTGCCTTTTCCCTGACATTTTAGTTTTCCATACCCTTTTCACGACAAAAATTAATTTTATTCTTTACTTCACCATTGCTATTATGTATATGTATCACTTGCAATTTGGGGGTTACTCTATAGGAAAAAATTTGCTCCCCTAGGGAGCAAATTCTTTTCTTTAAGAGTAGCCCCCAATGAAGACAGCGATGTGCCATGATATGTCCAAAGACATTTACAAAATAAACAAAACCGTTTACAAAATTTACACTTTGTTTAACGGAGCTGGAACACATGGTGGATTACCAACATGTTGAAATATCTTACAGTTGTCAGTAGTCCATTTTAATGTACTTGATGGCATCCTGGGAAAGGTCTAAATCATTACATTCTATGCAAACCAATGACATGTACATGTATGCCAGAATTCTTTTAATCATAATCGGCTGCTAATTTTAGGAAATGCGGATCAAAGGCAAAATAATCTTTGCCAACAGCATGTGTGGTGTAACTGAAAAATTAGGCCCACCTGCTTATCACATAATACCGTAATGGACCCTTTTAGAGCTCTGTGAGCTTATTTTTTCAAAATGGTGACAAAGTAGGTGTAGTAAATTTTCTTTCTTAAATATAAGGGCACATGTCAACGATTTATTATATATTGAAGGAAACAAATTTAAAGGTTAAGAATACATGTAGGAGAAAAGCTGCTAAAATAATGATCATAGAAGGATAGAGAAGTTTTATGAGAGAAAAATGAAAGATTCTGTAGCATTTTGTAGCTCTTGTAAACTAGCAAAAAAAGAGACAGACCAGTAAAAATACGTGCGCTTAATAAGCGCATATATTTTTACTGGTCTGTCTCTTTTTTGCTCCTTCATGAACTTCCATTTTCTGAATATCTTCTGAACTTGGCTGACTTTGTCTGAATCAGGACTGAATCTGATCTTAACACTAAATTGGTGTCTGAATCCCTCTGAACACAAAATCCCTTTTCTGAATTTTTCTGAACACTTTCTGAAACATTACTGGGCACAGGCTGAACAATTCAGACAGATATTCAGAAAGATTCAGAAATTCTGAAATTATCTGAAGTGTCTGAACCTCATATATAGTCTGAACCATTCTGAACTCATAATAGTCTGAATCTTTCTGAACCAAATTTGTCTGAATTTTTCTGAACCAAATTTTTCTGAATCTTTCTGAACTATTCAGTGGGAAGTCATGTGACTTCTGGGCATGCTCAGTGGGCATTTCCTCAGATCATCTGCAGAAGAAATTTCAAACAACACAGAAATATCTCTTTAGTTTAGTAAGTTTAAACTTTGTTTTTAAGAAATGATTTGTGTGGAAAGATGGCAGAAACATGTAAAGATATGATACAGAATTTATAGTGGATGTTTGTAAAGATATTTTATTCATGTGTTGCCCTTGATGGCCTTGAAATTCATCTTTAAACTACATATCCTTATCCCACCCACTTCAAAATACTTCTATATAATGTTTGCTTTGAGAGACTGGTTAATCATGGATTAAACTGAAAAAAAAAACCCCAAAAACTTTTGATATTGTGTAGAGAATCTATGTCTTGAAGTGGATTCTGGCTTATTTAAATATAATCAATATCAAGTATATGGTAAGTGGGGGCAGGGGAGGCAGGGTGGGGTGGATAGCTGAAAACATTCTGAATATTGTTTTAACTGTTTCTGAATCCTGGCTTAACTTTGTCTGAAAAACAGCTGAACCATAGCTGAAAACATTCTGAATTTTCTCTAAAATGTTTCTGAATTCACACTTAATTTTGTCTGAAATACAACTGAACCTTATCTGAAAACATTCTGAATCTTATCTCAACAGTGTCTGAAATTGCTCTGAATCAAATGTCTGAACTTTTGAATCTAACAGTGTCTGAATATGGTCTGGAAAGTCCGAATTTCAGACCAAATTCAGAAACTAATGTTCAGCTCAAGCTCAGTCAAAGGTCAGACTGCTTTTCAGCCAACATTCAGACACTAATTTTCCATGAGGGTATGGTCATATGCCTAAACAAGAGGGCCATGAGGCCCTGAATCGCTCACCTGAGTAAAAAAAGGTCAAAAGGTCAAACTAGGATCATCATTTGAACAAACCTGATAGTTTAAACTGTCAAAAGTATGAAGACATTGCATGCACGCGGAAAATTAGTGTCTGAATGTTGGCTGAAAAGCAGTCTGACCTTTGACTGAACTTGAGCTGAACATTAGTTTCTGAATTTGGTCTGAAATTCGGACTTTCCAGACCATATTCAGACACTGTTAGATTCAAAAGTTCAGACATTTGATTCAGAGCAATTTCAGACACCGTTGAGATAAGATTCAGAATGTTTTCAGATAAGGTTCAGTTGTATTTCAGACAAAATTAAGTGTGAATTCAGAAACATTTTAGACAAAATTCAGAATGTTTTCAGCTATGGTTCAGCTGTTTTTCAGACAAAGTTAAGCCTGGATTCAGAAACAGTTAAAACAATATTCAGAATGTTTGCAGCTATCCACCCCACCCTGCCTCCCCTGCCCCCCCACTTACCATATACTTGATATTGATTATATTTAAATCAGCCAGAATCCACTTCAAGACATAGATTCTCTACACAATATCAAAAGTTTTTTTTTTCAGTTTAATCCTTGATTAACCAGTCTCTCAAAGCAAACATTATATACAAGTATTTGAAGTGGGTGGGATAAGGATATGTAGTTTAAAGATGAATTTCAAGGCCATCAAGGGCAACACATGAATAAAATATCTTTACAAACATCCACTATAAATTCTGTATCATATCTTTACATGTTTCTGCCATCTTTCCTCACAAATCATTCTTAAAAACAAAGTTTAAACTTACTAAACTAAAGAGATATTTCTGTGTTGTTTGAAATTTCTTCTGCATATGATCTGAGGAAATGCCCACTGAGCATGCCCAGAAGTCACATGACTTCCCACTGAATAGTTCAGAAAGATTCAGAAAAATTTGGTTCAGAAAAATTCAGACAAATTTGGTTCAGAAAGATTCAGACTATTATGAGTTCAGAATGGTTCAGACTATATATGAGGTTCAGACACTTCAGATAATTTCAGAATTTCTGAATCTTTCTGAATATCTGTCTGAATTGTTCAGCCTGTGCCCAGTAAGGTTTCAGAAAGTGTTCAGAAAAATTCAGAAAAGGGATTTTGTGTTCAGAGGGATTCAGACACCAATTTAGTGTTAAGATCAGATTCAGTCCTGATTCAGACAAAGTCAGCCAAGTTCAGAAGATATTCAGAAAATGAAGTTCATGAGGATGGTTAAAGCTAAAAAAATGACACTGACCTCTATTGCTAAAAAAATTCAAGTACTCATTTATTAGACTGTATTTATTAACTCCAGTACCAAAATTTTCTACAAGTTCCATGAACTCTTATATTTACCATTTTCTCACATAAAAGCACCAGAAAGCAAATTTGACCTTGCAAAAAGATTGTCAAAGTCAACCCAAGGTCATCATTTGAACTATCTTGGGCCAAATCTTCAAAACTTTCCATGAAATCTTGTGTTCTAGCATTTTTTCATATTTGACCATGCCGTAAAAAGGTCAAGGTCAGCCCAAGGTCATTCATTTGAATTACAGAGTCAATTGGTTCAGGAGAAGATTTTTAAAGGTTTGTACCATAATTGGGCATAGCGGCCATGTTGGTCATGTGACTTGGACCAGTAAAAAAATATTGTTCCCTCAGCCCCTGGAGGCTCTATATAAAATCTGGTTACAACTGGCCCAGTGGCTTTTGAAAAGAAGTCTGAAATAGTCAAAATATGAAAATTCAGGATCAAAGGTCAAAGAATGACCTTGACCTCTTGTACTCATGAATCTTCATGTACTCAGTTAGTCAGTAAGATAAATATATATACCAATTTTTAGGCCTTAATCTTCAAAACTTATGTTCTAGCATTTTCCCATATTTGACCTTGCGGTAAAATGGTCAAGGTCAACCCAAGGTCATTATTTGAGCAATTTTGATAATACTCGATTACCCAATGATACATACCAAGGGTCAAGGAAATCGATCAATTGGTTCAGGAGAAGAAGATTTTTAAAGGTTTTCACCATATATGTATATGGGTGTGGCGGCCATGTTTGTCATGTGACCTGGACCGTTTGAATAAATTCTCATTCCCTCAACCCTGGAGGCTGTATATGAAATTTGGTTACAACTCGCCCAAAGGCTTTTGAGGAGATTGTTTGAAATTGTCAAATTGTGAGAGTTCAGGGTCAAAGAAGGACCTTGACCTCTTGTACTCATAAATCTTCATGTACTCAGTAAGATGAATATATATACCATTTTTTAGGCCTTAATCTTCAAAACTTTCCATGAAATCTTATGTTCTAGCATTCTCCCTTATTTGACCTTGCCGTAAAATGGTCAAGGTCAACCAAAGGTCATCATTTTGAACAATTTTGATAGTACTCAAGTACCCAATGCTACATACCAAGTTTCAAAGCCATGGGTCAATAGACATTGGTTCTGGAGAAGATTTTTAGGTTTTTACTATATATAGGCATGGCTGAAATGTTGGTCATGTGACCTGAAGCGTTTGAACAAATTTTCATTCCCTCAACCCCTGGAGGCTCTATGTGAAATTTGGTTACAATTAGCCCAATTGTTTTTGAGGAGATTGTAAATTTTTTCATGTCCTATCGTAGTTAAAACACAAAAGTTATGACCTTCAAGGCTTGTCAGTTTCTTTGTTCCCGGCGTAGCCCATTTCTTCCCCGGGGAAAGACTGGGCGGGGGGAAAAAACTGACCGTTACACCTAACAGGCCAGTTTTTCCCCCCAGTCAGTTTTTTCCCCAGGGAAGAACTGGGCCGGCCCGTTTCTTCCCCGGGGAAGAAACTGACTAGTCAGTTTTTCCCCACCCAGTCAGTTTTTTTCCCCACCTTGATTTTTTTTCTGTAAATTTTTTTTATCAGTGTTGGGGGATTGGAGAAAACCTGGTTATTTTATTTTTGTCTCAAAAGACATACATTTACATAAAATTTATGTCCTGATTGGGGTGGGGAAGAACCGGGCCAACCCATTCTTTCCCCACCCTGATAAAAATATACAACAAATTTAAGGTGGGAAAAAAACTGACTGGGTGGGGGAAAACTGACTGGTCAGTTTTTTTCCCGGGGAAGAAATGTGCCGTCCCAGTTCTTCCCCGGGAAAAAAACTGGGCCGGGGGAAAAAACTGACCGTTACACCGGCCCAATTTGTGATAAATTTGCACATCAGCGCAGACTGACCAATGTTCATTCATGTACGTTTAATGTCAGCAGAGAAGACTCCCAATAAGACTGCCCTGACTTTGTCAGTTTTCTTCGAATACACACCAAGTATCTTTCTTCGTGACACACCTGTACAAATCTGCGTATGTAACTGATCGATTGTCAGTGTCTAGCTCTGTCTTCGAAGTTCGCACTTATGATCAGTGTGTTGCAACACTGAATGTACCAATGAAGTCTCCGACAGCTTGCGCATCTGCAGAGACTGCTCAGAGAGTACGTCTTGGCTTTATATTTCTCAGCATCCATAGATTATTGATGTGAAAAGACAAGATCTGATAGTACGGATATGCAAGCTGATCCGAGTCTGACCTATTAACATGCAATGGGTACCGTCTTTAACCACTGGACTACCGGTTTTACCCTCAGTAATCGCGTATGCATTGATCAAAATGTGCAACTCACACTGGTCACCAATTTTTTTTTTGAGACATGCTAACTTACCCGATTATCCCCAAAACATTATCGAATATGTGACAACAACGTAGACTACGATTCAACGTCAATGGGTATGACTTGGGTAATGCATTTGCGAACAGTGCAGCCCTGCGTCGGGGTTACACTGTTAGCAGAAAACTTTTTCAACAATAAAAATTCTATGAACAACGATGTAGATCATAACCTGATGTGCCATCCTGCACTTGTCTACATGGCCAGCATCAATATTCTGAACTTCGAAGAATGCCACAGACATTATAAGCCTGTGTAAGAGAGGTCTGTCATGTCATATCTACTCTGCTTGTTATCGCCCTAGTTGAAAGATAAGACAATTTATATCATAACATAGGAAATCAATAAAGACCATGATCGGAATACATCTGCTGCCAAAGCAGATGGATAGATGAAGTCAGCAAAATGTAGTGGGGGTCAAAGCTCTTTCCCTCGTCACTTAGTGGATTAACTGTTCTTCCGTTGGCTTTGCCCTGGTGTTAATTTTACAGACTTGATGTCGGCAACACCTATCAAGATCAAAGCTCAATCAGGATTGGTGAGGGAAGTAACGCTAATAAATGAGACGGAGCTTTGTTAATTGGCCTTCAAATTTGATTTACTGGTGCCTGTCATTTTGACAAATTATTGATCTTACGACCCAGAAAAACAGGGCGACTCGAACTTCATTTATCGAGAAACCCAGGGCAAAATTTTGAACCCCAAGACGAAGCTATCGCCCAACTTCACCTGCAATGCACACCCTGGTGTATTGCAGTGATGCATCGCCTTGGCCTGACTGCCGGATCCGGATGTAAGTACCGAGGATTAGTAGCACTAGAAGCAAATGAATGGACAATAATTATCTACTTCCGCCAGACATAAGCAGTACGGTGAATTACAGCTAGGCGCCTTGTACAAAAGCAGAGCTGTGACAGACAGCAGTATAAATTTCCATCCCTCTTGCCTTGTTTGCTTCTAATCTACAAGGGAATTGTATAGTTTAAAGGGGTAAAAACGCAATAGTATTATGTTGACAGTGACATATGAAAAATTTATTCTCATTGGTAATAAAAAAAACTGCAAAATACACATAAAAACACAAGACTATGTTGAATCAACGACGGCAGAGGTAATCAATACTTACTCAAATCCAAAGAAAAGTCCACAAGTGACAATGATCAATGTACATGTGAAATAGAATATCCCAGTCTGTCTAGCCATCATTATTCTGCCATTACAACAGAATTTATTTTTGCCAGGGAAAACCTCCCATTTTCTTAGATTTTTCGACATTGTCTGTGGTTTTGATGGAGAATCAGATGCCACAGCAGTGTAACACTGTTCTTTCATGACAATTCTCTGGCTCCACCGCCATTCAAGAACGTTTATTTACAAGTCAAAACACTAAGGGGAATTTTTCAAGTCATTATTGTTCTTAATTCGCTCTCAAAGAAGAATAATTAAGGAAAATTCACCAAGTTAACACAGCAAAATGTTTTTCTTTCTCTTGTTTCCGCATAAATTATGCGCAGGCGCTGTCGATCTTCCGGTAATTATGATTTACAAGTATTAGCTTTTACCAAGAGAGAGAAGTCATATTGTTGTTCTCTCTCTTGGTAAAAGCTAATACTTGTTGTTGTTGTTGTTGTTGTTGACATAAGTTCTCCCAGTGTTGGGACACCTCGTTGACGAGTTGAACAAATCATTGTAGTTGATATATAGCTGTCTGTCGCGTAATATTGTTATTCTAAAATGATGAACTCTCCCATCACCCTATTTACAGTTTATGAATATGTACAGTTCTCTCACAGAGTTAAAAACAGTTTGTAGGTATTAAAAAGGACGTAAAAGTCTCTGGCTATCAGTCTCTAAAACTTCTTATAAAAACTAATCATTAGACCAACCCTGCTAGGATATGCCACGGAGCTACCTCTTAGGTTTCACCATTCTGTTACGTCGGGGTATCAATGCCAGCCTCTTAAACCGTTCACAGTCCAGAGCAAAGCACAATCTTCGTGTTTGAAATTCAATGTTCGACAGTTCGTAGTTGTGATTGTTAACGGGGCCTAGGTGATCAAATCATCGGTAACGGGGCCTACGTGATCTAGTGATCTATAAAGGCGCTTTGTTGATACAAGAGATGCTGAACTCTTGCTTTCTGGATATTCTGAATAGGGGTCACAAACAGACTGACCTCATTATTATGGACTTTGCCAAGGCTTTCGATAAGGTTCCCCATCGACGACTGATTTACAAGCTGGAGTACTATGGTATCAGAAACCATATCCTCCAGTGGATAACTGCTTGGCTATCTGGACGGACTCAAAAAGTAGTACTTGATGGAGCCTGTTCAGACCCTGCCCCTGTTTTGTCTGGTGTCCCCCAGGGTTCCGTTCTTGGACCCATACTCTTCTTGATATTTATTAATGACCTGCCAGACAACATCAGTTCAACAGTCCGTCTTTTTGCTGACGACTGTGTCCTTTATAGAAACATTAGAAGGTCTGAAGACCAACAATTACTTCAGGAAGATTTGGATAAACTGGCCCGTTGGGAAGAGGCATGGCTCATGAAGTTTAATGTTGCTAAATGTCACACCATGAGGGTGACTAAGCATCCCCCTTCCAAGCAGATCATTCATAACTATGTTCTGCACAACCAAGTTTTGGAGAACGTTCCTTCTGCCAAATACTTGGGAGTCATGATCACTGATGACCTCGAATGGGGTCAACATATTAACAACATTACTAGCAAAGCCACGAAGACTCTTGGTTTCCTTCGTCGAAACCTGGCTTTTGCTCCTAAGGATATTAAGGCTGCTGCATACAAAGCTGTGGTCTGGCCCCAATTAGAGTACGCGGCACCTGTTTGGACCCCCATCATCAGACTGAGATTGGTAGAATAGAGAAAGTACAGAGGACTGCTGCACGCTGGACCTGCAGACGCTGGCGCAACCAGAGCCATGTAAGCGACATGCTAGAGGAACTTGAATGGCCAGATCTGCAGGAACGGCGGCAATAGGCTTCTCTATCTCTGTTCTACAAAATTCATAATAACCAGGCAATAGTTAATAAGGATCAGTATCTGTTTGAGTCCGGTAGAGGGAAGATGAGAACAAGATCCCACCCGTTTCAGTATCACCGTCCAGTTGCTTATTCTGACGGTTTGAAACATTATTTGGATCCTTTTGAAACTATTCAGTCTTTGAATCGACTGTCCAATTAAAATTAAGAAATTACAGTATGCTTTTTTCTGGTTTCGTCACCAGATATTGTCAGGGTCACTGATGAGGCTTTATTAGCCGAAACTACGTAGTCTGGCCCATGTTCCTACTTCTGTATTCTCTGCTCTTGAAGGAACTTTTTAAGATTTTAATTTCTTCCCAAGGTCAATTGCAGCTTGGAATGGGCTTACAACTGAAGCTGTCTCTGCGGAGACAGTTGAGGAGTTTAAGTCCAAAACAGTGTAAACCTCGGGTTGGGCAGGGATAGAGCATGTAATGCCTATCCCTGAGGACTTCTTGTAAATAGTTTTTAACTCTGTGTGGCCTTGTCATAGGTTGTGTAAATACTATCTTTTTTTTTTTCTTTTTTTTTTGAAACTTATGCGCCACACCCCGCGCCTGCCATCATGGTCAGTTACTGACCGAGTGTAGTATCGAGAGAAAGAAAGAAAGAACTTAGTGAGTCTACAATATCTTTTAAAGAGGAATACGCCTATGGAACCAGCTACTGGAGTCCATAGTAAGAGACGAGTTATTATTACCAGGTGTGCGCGCGCGCGCGCGCGTGTGTGTGTGTAAATTTTCATATGATTCACCAAAATTTTTCCGACCCCCCAATCTCACCAGAATTATTTTTCCGACCCCCCACTCCCCCCGGATTGGTGACAACATTTTTATGACCCCCCACCCAATCCCAGCTACCCTTCACACACACACACACACACACACACACACACACACACACACACACACACACCATATAATTACCCATCTTATGTCAGACTGACCTCAGTCAAAACCTGTATGAAACACAAGGAACGTTTTCTTATTCTAACAGGTTAGTTAAACAAGGTATGTGTTAAACTTTGTCTGCATTTCTTGCAATTTCTTCTGCTAAGTCCCATTCAGTTATCTGTTGGCTAATGCTTAATAATTATAACTGTTAATAATATTAATTGGGCTTCTGGGTGGCGGGGGTCTGTGGGCGCAGCCCCCAGAAGCTACGGTAGTTTTGCTGATGAAAAGGCAACTAGAAAGCTGATATCACAAACGCAGGCATTAAATTAGCATCTACTTGACAAGATTTTATAGACTCTTTCATACTGCTCTTTCTTGCAAATCAACGAAAAATCTGTAATTGTATGTCATTACCATAAATGTCTTATGTTTTGAGTTTGAAAGAAAAAAAGTCTGAAACCTTAGGAGTAATGGGGGATCGGGGGGGGGGGGGGGGGGGTGTTTACCGACCCCCAGTACATCACACAAAAAAATTCTGTCCCCCTAAATGTACCCGCCCCACCCCCCAACCCCCCACCTGATAATAAATCCCGAACAGCGCCTGCCTTGGAGACCTTTAAGGGAGGGCTGCCGGGTCACTGCTAGTCAGTGCAGGAATATTTTTATCCATCTTCTAGCCAGTTCTTACGGGTGCACCTTGTAAATATTCACAGTGCGACGGTGCTCAAGAGAGGACTCTGCTCTTACTGAGGATCTCAATGGGGTACCTCTGAAAACAGTAATCAGTAAAATTTCAGCCCCAAAATCAGTAATCAGTAAATTTTAAGGGCAAAAATCAGTAATCAGTAATTTTTTGGCCAAATCAGTGAAATTACATACCGCAACCGTCCTCCATACCTTAAGCCAGTGATGCATATTTTAAGAACTACTGACTTCGTATCATAATACTCCTTTTATCCCAAGTTGTTGCTTGAACACATAGAAGGACAGTTTTTCTATGTATATATGATACAGAGGCAGTATTATGTCCTAGAAGTGTATGCAATATAACATGACAAACACAAGACAGAGACTGCGCATCAGTTTGACAAAAATGGTAATAGCATGCAATGTAGCGATCTATTAACTCTTTTAGGATAAGCAGGATATGATCATGATCTTTCGTCACACAGTGTCATTTTATCTGCTGTAAATAGAAGTCAGTCTAAAATGAGTCCAAAAGTTACTTTATCTGATACTGGTGACAGACCTTATTAAAGCACTGACAATTTAGTCTTGTGGTCACTCATTACGGTTTTATTATACTGAGTATCATAACTATACATTACTGATGTATCACGACATACTTGCAAATACATCTTCAATGTACCCCTAGATTCACATCAGATTAACATGCCTATGTAATTTAGACCCCATTGTACCCCACTTTTATAAAGTCAAGCTGGAGTTTTCAGGGGGATACATTATTTCTTCATTTTATGCATATTTGGAGTCCTTTAATTTTAAGTCATGTGTTGCATGTGAATTCGTACAGACTTTTGACGACATCAAATCTATTTTAATGAAAAAAAAAATCATCATTTTATACCATTAAATATAGTGGAAATACCAAGGAACAGAAGTAAATACTTTTGCATAGGGGTTGTTTACCTAATGTGTCCAGTTAGCATTTAAGTAAGACAGGCAGCATGCAGCATGACAAAAAGATATATCATGTTTACTAGCTATGTAATTGGGGAAAATATGTATTACTAAACCTATCGGAATGAAAGGACTTCTTCGATTAAGGCGTGAATTTTCCCCATGATTTAAAAGTTATACGGATCACTGACTTTTGCTTTGCAATTATGAACATGACACGTAACTTGCATGACAAATGAATTTTCAACTGTTTGTGTCTATGTAAAATACGTTAAACATACGTTGACGTTGACGTTATTGTTGAGATAAATTGTAAATTTTCCTCAAACTGTTCGTTGAAATAATGATTTATTGTATATATTTCAGCCTTTTTTGACTTACATTACTTACATAATAGATAACACTGGATACTTTTGACTGTATGTATGTGACCTTGACCTCATTTCAAGGTCATGGTACACAATAAAATCCTTGAAGATCACAGTGCTACTGTTGACCATTCTTCTTCTTTGGCTTATTGAGTATCGTTCCCCCCCGTGACCCAGCTTCCCACTCATATATATTGCGTACTTGCATCGTATAAGTCTGCTGCATGAAGGAAATGCTGGGTCACGGGGGGGAAAGTACTTGTATTTTAGTTATAGTGAAGCGTTCTCTTTTGGCCGCTTTGACCGGAAGTATAACTGTGGTTTTGCATGTTTAAATGCCAGTCAGGCGTAACAAGAAGAAAATCATTGCTTTGTATTGTGATATGCATGTATTTAGCATGCATTTATGACAAAAATGTATGAAATGAATGACTGATTTCAATATTTTTATTACCTGAAAAATTGAGGTATGCGAAAACCTTGAATTCAGGGTAGGTAGGGTCAGACTGGATTATCTCCCCATGTCTTTGGGTCTGAATCACAAATGATCTGATTTCATACGCCTTACATATTTGTGGAAGCTCCGCTAAGAAAAATTTGCACACTTTATACTTTTTGAAAATTCGGACCTGTCGCGCCGGTCTAATGGGGAAAATCCTCGCCTTAATCGAAGAAGTCCTTTTAAATCTGGAGGGTTACATTTAAAGAACTTTTTTCTTAGGCGGAATGGCTTGCGAAGTTCAGAATTTATGGTTAAAGAGTGTCTTTTTGGTATTTCAATGAGTACTGATGCCATTCTGATGAAACTTTATGCGTACATCGTAATATTTGAGTGGACTAATAACGATTTTTTCGCCGATTCCGGTAACCTCTAACAGCGTGTGACGCCGCTAACCGGTAATTTTTTTCAGTCAAATTTCGCTAATCAGTATATTTTTCGGCCGATTCCGTTAATCACTTAGCATATCCGACACCGCTAACCGGTAAAATTTCCTCTAAAATTCCGCTAATCAGTAATTTTTTGGGCCAAAATTCGCTAATCAGTAAACCCCATTAAGACCCTCCTTACTGGGAGAAGAAGAAGAAAGAACTGGTATGTATTCGCATCATAATTTAATACTCTTCTGAAAAAAGTTGTTAGTCCAATTGATTTTCTGGTTTTAAAGCGTATATGGCTTTATTCATCGTCCGTATGTAGAGTTCATTCAGGAAAGGATCCTAGGGGATCAAGCGTAAAGAGACGTTTCTGTGACACAGGATACATTGTGATCATCTGGCACGAGATTGTGTTTATAGTACTACACACAACAGTCTCTGTTTGAACGATCATTATTTCGCGGGTAAATGTGTTTAATATTGCAGCATGATGCAAGTCTCTGTCCATTTAACATTTCAGTAACACATGCTCAATCATTTTCAGTCTAGCAGTTAAAGTAACTATTGTCGACCAGTCCAAGCTACAGCATACAGTCGCATTGTCAGACTTGGTATACTTGTTTAAAATCGACAACCAATTTCTATGTGAAACTATCTTCTTACACACATTTCCTGTAACGGACTTTTGGTATTATAAATAACTGACAGTTAGAAAATACCCTGCCCTACTACCGCTACTTGAGTTGTGTAGCCCTGTTTTATCCATCGGCTCGGCATCGTCGTTAAAGTCTTAAATGATAGTAAAGCACAACTAAGTTTACAAATGATATTCCTTTAAGTTTCAAATTTTTTATGACACTTAGAACTGTTTTTTACATCGAGTGATAGCATGCCTAAGATCACATAGTAGGTTCTGAAGCTAAAACACGCAGGTTCATATTCTTGGTTGTCTGGATTTTAAAACAATTTCCTCTATTTCCTTCAAATTCGTTAAAATTCTTATCTCTCAGTTTATGAAAATATGATACTCCTTGACATTTCATGTAGGGCAGGGGTTTCTTACTTTGCCTCAAAAACAAAATAACTGCAATTCATCTGTCATGATTCAGTTCACATCAGGAGTGCCGCGAAAACGTCCCTTCGCTTACCGTTGCTAGTTCTCATAACAAATATAAATATAAACGTAGTTATTGTTGCAAAGTTCCGTACAGTTCTTGCTGTAAGTCTATTGTTGCCATGTCTATTGTTAATTTATTGTTTGAAATGTTAATGCTAGCCTGGTGACCACCTACACGGAAATGGCTATTGACATGGCTGCCGCGATGATGCATTTGGTGATGACTAATTTTGTGTTGTCTTTTTCCCTACATGGTGTCTTGGGTGGGATCTGAGATCAGAATTGTATCCACGGCCGTCGCCACCAATAAAAATGTGGTTCGGCCATGTAGAATGCGAGTGCCGCTGGCACGAGAAGGGAGAGCACGACAGAGAGATTTCCCCTCTCGAAAGTGGGGTTCGCGGGATCTCCGATCGAGAAATTTTAAGATTTATACTGCATTCTGAGGGTATTATCCTGCTAAAAAAATCAGTCACTTCCTCAAGAATATGCATATAGTTTCTAGATTTTAATTTACCTACATTTTTCCCCAAAATAATTTCATGACGATAATTTCATTACCTACATATCTGTTTGTTTCAGACAGCCAAAATAGCATTGCAAAACAGAGCTCCAGATAAAAATGGGTATTGAGGATAATTTTGTGATTTTACTTTTCTTCTCTTTTCTTCTCAACGAAAACATATGCTGTGACTCCTCATTAGAACTGTCTCGATGAGACAGTTCTAACAAGGGGTAACAACTTACGTTATTATGGGAAAATATTGAAAGTTATCTCTAAATTACCCTTATAACCCTTTCAAGAACCTGAGCGATTTGGCCCCGTTTTCGACGATTTGAATACCTAGGTACCGTGGCTACAGACTTCGTTATGGCTACCCACCGTGGAGAAATCTAGAGCGGCTTCTAAATATTTAGCCCATTTGATACATAGACTAGAATATAGGAATAAAAGCAAAGTTTAAATGGTAAGATTTTCACGGAATGTGTATTTGAACATCAAGTTTTCAAGAAAACTGCAAAAAGCGAGTTTGTGAAAAATAGTGAGTTAGACTAGTCTTCCGCTGAACATGGTGATAATAATAATAATTTTAATAATCTTTATTTATGGTCGTTTCTATTGTCAACGAAAAAGCTCTGTAGAGCTATGGATATGTGACTTGCTCAAGGTCACTATGCAAGGAGTCTCGCTGATGAGTTTGGCTCACTGCTATTGCGCTCCACATATTTCATTCCACGTTTAAGTAATCTATGGAAATATACCCAGAATGTATTCAGACAGATTACTGTAGATCTAGATTATATTAAAACACAAGTGAATCATTTACGATTTTTTGCCTTTCCAGAAACGCTCTCATCTTTTAGCACTCATTTCAACGCAACACTCATAAACAATGCAGTTGTCCGTATTCACACTTCTTTTACAGTATATTGGTTTGTTCGGTAGCATCAGTTACGGAAATAAATGCATTATAGATGAAGCAGTAGTTCATCCCATGTCATCCCCTCAGAAAAATCGTGTCTGATTGTCTAGAAAGAACATAATAGAAATGTTTGCATTGGCGGCATAACTCCCGATTACCAATCTGCGGTTTGCCGACCGATATTGATGAACTTGCTGAGCGGGATCAGTGGAAGTGTCAACAAATTTGTACATGGTTGACCTTTTTCGCTTTTGATACAAGAACCTGATGCAGTCAGTCGGATTATCATGGCTGCATGGGTTCTTGTCTCCCCCTCCCCTTATTTTCTTTCGAATTTTTCGACCCATGGTAGCTCATGAAGATCGGCATGTACCGAAATACATGACATCTTTCGTTTTTGTTTAAAGAGAAATTGATTTCAATCATGTCAAATGATTTTCCTTTTTAATATGGATGCATGTATGCGGCGATTGAGCATGGTACTTGCATCCAGACTTCTTCTCTGCTATGTTTTTATTAAGTATTTATTCCATTTCTTTTCTTAATTTCTTAATATAATATACGATATATATAAAAAAATTATGTACAGTCTGTGATATATATACTTCTGCTGTGATGCTAATATTTTATGTATATGTACAGTCTTTAACTTTTTGTTTGTCGGTAAAATAGCCTATCGGCAAATGTTCACTATGTTGTAGATTGAAAACCGACGTAAAATAAGTTATGTTTTATGTCTTGCAAGGTTTAAAACCAGCTTCTGTCCTGTTAACTTGATCATTGGCGTTTTCTCAACTTTCAACAGGGCCTCTGGCTCATGCTCTTACTCAACTACAGCATCTATGCCATCGGCAAACCGCAGACAGAGTCACGTGATTGGTTAGAGTCGATGTCAACAAAAATATGAGCGTCAAAAAATGTGATTTTTAAGTGATTTTTGAGGGATATATGAGGGATATGACATTATGTGAGTGACTTTTATTACCTCCGCCAACTTAACATGTCTGAAATTTGAAGAAAGAATAGACAGATTTTGACTTTGAGACCAGATAAAATTAACAAAGAGCGGGGTTAAAATTTTAAATTGGTGTAAAGACTCTGAAAGACAGCTAGGTCGTAGTGACTGGAGTTATGCCATCAAAGCGTCGATCTAGAAAGCGAAATAGATCATCTCCACAAGTACCCTCAGCGTCCAAAAAACATCAGTCATTAAAATTAGCAGTTACTTGTGATTTGTTGGAAGCCGACGAAAGTTTAGATACTAATACTCAAATTGTGACTGAGATAGAATCTGCTGAAACTGTGAAACAGTCGGGCTTGGGAGCAGAGTCTGATATGAATGTTACAATGGACTCAACACTGTCTGAGGTCACTTCCACCCCTACTGCAGCCCTTCTGCCTGATAGCCCGGGTCCGGATCAACTTAGCCCGAGTCAGGCTCAGAGTCAAAGCTTAATCAGCAATCAAGGTCAAGGTCCACCAAATTGTACCCTCAATCCAATTTCCCAGAGTCAGGGGTCCGTCAGCATTATACCACATTTCATTGGCCCGGCTCCATTCCTTGATGCGAACCTTCTTGCTGCATCTTCGCAAATGACAGGACCTCCGAATGTTCTTCCTCTACCACCGTCGTCTTTTCGCCTCTCGGATGAAGATGTATTACGCATTGCACAGCAAATCAAAGCGATAATTCGGGACGATGTGGAGCAAATAGTCACCGCTAGAGTCGCTGCTGAAACTAACAAGATAAACAAGGAGATTCATGAGCTCAGACAAACAGTCGCCAAATTACAGGAGGATTTGAACACGGTTCAGACTAGGTCAGATGACTTAGAGCAGTATTCTCGAAGGTCCTGCATCAGAATCTCTGGCATTGCGGAGACAGCCAACGAGGACGTAACCAAGATTGTGCTGGAGCTTGCAAACCACGTTAAGGCTGAAATCAGCCCCAACGATATTGACAGAGCCCATCGAGTGGGGAGACGGGAGACCATGAATAACTCAGCGAGTGCCAATTCCAGTGTATCTAAACGTGAAATTATTGTGAAATTTACTAACTCGAGCGCTCGTCTTAAATTGCTTAAAGGCAGAGCCCAGCTCCGATCGGAAAAGTCGAGGGTTTTCATTAATGAGGATATAACTCAGGCTAGGAAACTGGTCGCGTTTGAATGCAGAGGGTTACGGAAAGCAAACTTAATAAAAAAGACTTGGGTGTACGCTGGCAAAATATATATTCAGGACAACAACGATAAGAGGCTAAGGATTGATACAGTAAGGGACGTAGAAGCCTTCAGAGCTGACACATTAAACAAGAAACGGTAGAAGTGTATATACACACACACTTTTTTTTTTCCAGTGGACTCACAGCGCTGTATTGACCTTAGTCGTTTGGACGTTGATTCAGCTTATCAAAGTTGCACCGGCGTCCAAACGACGTTGTTCCGCCGTTGTGTGTCCACCCGGCTTGATCAAGTTTATTAGGTGTACTGTAACCTTTACCATATGCATCGAGGGTTTAGTTTCAGAAACATTACAGCATACTATAGTTTTGTGAATGGAAAATGCATTGTAGTGCATTCTGCCGTAGGCGTTCGCTTCGGTGACGATTATGGGGCTCTCTAGTGGGGAGAATTTGTTTATTGTTATGGGAAGAGTTTGTTTGTAGTTTTGGTAAACTCCGTGTGACAGCTTTACGGGCGAAAACAGGGATCACTCTGCTCACCTGGGATTTAGAAGTTTCAATTTGGAGCAAACGGTGAAAATATTTTGCAACGATACACAAACTGATCCAGGCTGGCGGTACTCACTGCCACACGTGGCTCACAGGGTTGAATCGGCCATGAATCAATCTTGATTCAAAGTCATTACATTGAATCAGGATTGATTCAGGGCGGATTCAACCTTGTATGCCTGCTGGGATATAACCTGTTTATTAAACCAGACGCAGCTAAATAGGCTAGTCAGTTACAAATTACCATGGTGAAATGCGCTCCAAATTTAATCCATTTTATTAAACTGAGGCAACACAGAGTAAACCGTGCAGAACCTGATTAGATTGGTTGAACCTGATCAACATTTGCCAGTGAACTGAACGTACCTCATGGTCTTATCACGGTGAGCACATGGCGCCGATGAGGCGTCGTACTGACGTTTGTGCGACGGGATTACGTCACACCGACGTCAATGCGACGTCGCTCCGGCTTTCTTTGCCCGATGGGGCTGCATAATTATCTGAAGTTTTCTTGTACATATTTTACACACTTTGATATGACTCACAGCCCCAGCAGACAACAAGGGTTGCGTTTTTTTGACGTTAGTACGGCTGACTCTCGATGTCTCGAACACTAACTTCTCAATGCAAGCGTTTATAACAAAGAATACAGTTCGGACGCATTTTCTGTTTTCTATACATTTCAATTCCACGGGATACTGGTGTCCCAGGTGAGTTTTCTGGAATCAGGAAACTTACTTCGAGATATCAGTGATTTGTGCAAGATCTGACTTCGAGACATCGCGAGTTTATGCAATTTCCCGATACGTTTGGAAGTTAGTGCTTGTCCACGGCAGAGTGTCTGAGTCTGAGCCGGCACTGACACAGAGGCTCTGTTGATGGGTGAGCACTAACTTGAGCATGCTTCTCTGACAGAGCTGTATACGGAACACGATGTCTAGTTTGGGCTGTTGATTCATTTGTGTGAGTTGATTCTCTGACTGTCTACGTAAACACTCCGTTATAACGAGAATATTAGTAGAACCCATAGCAGATAATAGCAACATTAGCTGATGTCCATCTATTTATTATACACCGATTGTGTCCTCTACCAGTACACCATAATAGGATGACTTAGGGAGGATTTCTTGCATGCCTCTGTGGAAACGGGTGTGGTTGCCCTTCATTGGAACCGTCTCAGCGAGACGGTCCTAATAGGGGTTATAGCATGTGTTTTCACTGAGTGGGGAGATTCACCTTCAAAATCCCACTGTGTCTTGAGCTCGTACCTTAACTTTATGGGATGAAAGGTGAATAATCCCAGTGGGTCAAGGGCAACTCGTGAGAGCTTGTTACCTCCCTTTGCTTTGCTTTACTCGAACAGAAAACAATGTTTCCTTGTCTCATTCTTGTTGCGACAAGATTGAGACGCAGAGGGAAACTGGCTGGTTGTGGTGTCTCAGTCTGCATGTTGACATCTTCTTGCATTTCGTTTCGGCAAGGAGTGTTAAGTATGCCGACGAGACAACTACATGAAGTAGTCACTTCTCACAATGCTTATACCCGCTCTCCAAGCCGTTGAACGTGCTGTCTTACTACAAGGGTCGAGTAGGTTCACTTTTAGGATAAAGACGACAGATTGAGGTCGACTATATTGCTCTTCATAAATAACGGTGTTAGTGTCAATGGAGGCCCTGACCGGGCGCACCATTATGCTGCGTCTGGTCTGGGTCTACATTGTCGTAAGTGTCCTTTTTGTGGGGCGCTATGCATTGACTGTTTGGAGAGGGGGTTGTCTGTATTGTGACAATTTCACCTAAGCGCAAAATTAAGGTAGATAAGTTAGAAACAACCAACTTATTTTAGATACTTAGATTTTACCAACGGAAAAAATAAAAATTTTGAGCATACATGTTGGACACACAAGTGTGGCCAGACCTGATCCTCAGATGCATGGTATTTGCATTCGTTTTAATTCGCATTTTTGTGTCTCTGGTATCATGATGGCTATGGTGCCATACCTTATGGGTGCAAGCAGACGACAACTTTATGGCTGTAAACATGTAAAAATGACTCGTTCATGCGGTGTCGTATCGAGAATTCAAAGACTAGAGGGCAAACAGCGTTAATCTGTCTGGATCTGGAAGAGGCAGCTCATAACGAGCCCCCTCATCAGAACCTGCACTGTTTGCGAATACAGCTATCTTCGTCTATGGCGCCCTAGGTGTCAATAAATGCAGTGATCCCCATTGTTCGCCAAGACCTGCTGGGGTGGAATTGCTGCTTGTTTCGATCCTGAAGACCCCGATGTATTTAGGCACTAGGCTGTTTCATATATGGGTCGTTTGTGAAGGGGCGGAGAGCGGGGAGCTGATTGGTTTCTTTTAGCTGGATAGGGCAGTTGTCAGTTACTGGCGAAAGTATGTGCACTTAGTACTGGTTAACCGCTTAGGAGGTCTAAGCCTGCCCAGGAATAGTGTGGTTAGGTTAACTGACCATCCCGACATGACCATAGCTGTTTACCGTGGACGTTAAGCATCAAATCAACCAACCAACCAAAAATTAGCTGGATAGATTTTCACGGGGCTCTGCATGCATGGATTTTTACCCGCGCGAGCTCAGGCGGGGGTGGGGGTGGGGGGAGGGGGGATATCTTTCGACTTGTAGATGGAAAGATACTTTATTAATTGCTACCATTTATGTCATTCTTACATGGGAGGTGACCATGAGGGTGCAGCGGCCATTGTTGCTTCTATGGTTACTATACTAATACTATTATTCATTCATAAATTGCCACGTGGTCTGACATGTGTTCACTCACAGCCGGGTAAACAGGAGACTTTACCAAAATTGGCCAATCACTTGAAGGGGATTTTCTCACACGTTTCTCCTTGATAGGGTTTAAATGCCCATATATGGAATGCTCATTAATAGTTTGTGCAACACTGGCTGTTCCGAAGGCCGCACCAAACAAGTGTACGCTTCTTAAGGATAGAGGCATTTTTAACGTGTAGTTAGTCTGACAATTATTTCAGCTACCGGTGGGAAGGTTTTGAGATTCCTTGTCTGGGTTCTGGTGGGTGACGGATGGAGGTATGCAGGGTTTCGAGGGGGTTTGTTGAGTGGTGAAGAGAATGGAGCGCTTTTTGCCCTCCACTTCTTCACAAACGACCTTTACAGGGTTGTGGCTAAGGGAAGTTAATGTGCGCGGTTATGTTTTCTGCACCTTGGGGACAAGCTATGGGTTTGACCCTAAGATAGTTCATGATATATATGTCTGTCATCATTTGATTTTTTTTTTTTTTGATTACAGGAACTTGACATGCAGATACGTATGTGCGTGCTGCAGTTTTTGTCTAGGGCAGGACTATAGTTCACACCTGCGTATCTGAATAAAGGTATCTATTCTCTTGACAAGCATCAAATACTGTCACTTCGACGTGCATAGAATATAGGCTAGCATTTTTTCCCATAAAAGTTTGTTAGTTTGGCGAAGTCACTATATGTATACTGTGTAAGGTTTCTTTTTTTCTGGTTCTCCTTTTTGTTAAAGTTCTAAATTTAGCATATACATCAAAAGAAAAAAAGGAATACCTGTTAATGTTAGCTATACATGATGAGCTGTGGATGGGAGGATCATATTGTGATGAATTTTATTTTTGTATGTGGAAGCAAGTGTAGTGGTCCCTCATCAGCTGCCTCTTAGAGGCAGTTCTGTTCAGGGAACGCGACTCTTGCTTATGGAGGACTGCCTTGATAACTCCAGGAGCTAACACTCTATGATGTTTCTATCTGCAGTTCTTAAGTCTTCATCATATTCCCATATCCCTCCTTTAATAACAATGAAATGTTATTTATTACTGTCTTCTTTTTCTTTTATGGATCTATTCTTGTAAGGCTCCACGGGGAATTCGATACAGCGCGACAATGCGGTGGCTTATTTGTACATGCTATATTGGGGGTTGTGTTTCTGTGCGGCTGCCAGCTATTCGCGTCCTTAAGACTATTTCGCTCTGTTGTTGATAATATCACTTGAATGTCTGAAGAAGTCCAGTTATACAGGGCGCGAATAGGTCTTCATTTCTTTAGACACTTTAAAGTCAAAGGCTTAAACCGTCTTACTTGAATTTTTCACTATCATGTCTTTGGTACTGTTACAATGTGGAGATATTGAAACTAATCCCGGTCCGGACGATGATAGCTTAGAGAATAGCATTCAGTCAACTCTTTCAGATGAACACGACATTAGGAACAATTTTTCTGTGGTGCATTACAATATCCAAAGTCTTAATAACAAACTCGAGTTAATCGCCGCTGAACTCCAAAATTTTGACGTTATTGGGCTTACAGAAACTTGGCTTGATGATAGAGTTTCTGATAATGATATATCAATGAATGGTTATACTTTACATAGGCGTGATAGAATAGGGGATAATCATGGTGGTATCTGTGTATATGCAAAAAGTACAATTTATTCAAAAAGAAGAACTGACCTTGAACTACCGGACGTAGAATGCATTTGGCTTGAGCTTCAAAGTAATCATAGAAAAGTCTTGATTGGCACATTTTATAGACCACCAAACTCACCACCTGCAACTTTAAATTCGATTGAAACCTCAATAGGACTTGCTTTTGACTCTGCTATCAATGATATCTTGATAGTAGGTGACTTTAATCTCGACTTATTAAAAAATAACTCAAGAAGGAAAATCCAAGATATCTGTCAGCATTTTAATTTACAACAATTAATAAATACACCCACACATTTTACTGAGCAGTCTAGTTCTCTCATAGATTTAATTCTGACCTCTAATAAAAATAATATCCTTCTGAGTGGGGTGGGTGACCCCTTTCTCGAGCAAAACTTAAGATATCATTGCCCTACGTATTGTGCATTCAACTTTCACACTGTTACCTCTGCAGTTTTTACAAGACATATCTGGTTGTATGATAGAGGGGATTATGACTCCTTATCTCAGGCAGCGCTAAACACAGACTGGGGATCATTAAAACATAATAATATTAATATTTATGCTTCCAATGTAACAGATCACATAATGGACTTGGCAGATCAATACATACCAAATAGAAAAGTGAAAGTAAGGCAGTCAGACCCCCCTTGGTTAAATAGTAGACTTAAAAGGTTAATTAGGAAACGAAAACGTCTCTATGACAAATTCAAAGGAACTAATAAAAATGCAGATTTAGAAAATTACAAACAATTTAGAAATAAGGTCACATATGAATTAAGAAAATCTAAACAATATGAAAACGAAAAATTGGCCGAAAAACTTAAGAATGACACACTTGGTCCAAAAGATTGGTGGAAGACTCTCAAGTCAGTTATCAAGCCTGTGCAAGATTCGTCAATCCCACCACTGCATATTAATGGGGAAATTTACACTGATAACAGGGACAAAAGTAAAATATTTAATGATCATTTCTCTGACCAGACCAAATTAGATGAAAATAATGCTTACCTTCCAAATACCAACTTCATTTCCGAAAACGTATTAGACTCAATTGTAACGAACCCGCAAGAAGTAGAATCAATGCTAAAATCTCTAAAGATAGGAAAAGCTGCTGGACCTGACTCAGTTAACAATAGATTACTTAAAGAACTTGCGTATCCATTATCTCTTCCACTGTGTGACCTTTATAATTTTTCTTTCTCCTCCGGAACAGTTCCAGATTTATGGAAAAAAGCAAATGTAACTCCAGTTTTTAAGAAGAACGATCCATCCGATCCCTGTAATTACAGGCCAATCTCACTTTTAAGTGCAGTCGGCAAAGCAATGGAAAAAATAGTGCATAAGTATGTTTTCAATTTTTTCCATGATAATGCAGTCATAACATCATTACAGTCCGGCTTTGTTCCCGGCGATTCCACGGTGAACCAACTTACTGATATCTACAACACTTTTTGCAAAGCTTTGGACGATGGTAAAGAGGTACGAGCTATATTTTGTGATATCAGCAAGGCATTTGATAGGGTTTGGCATAAGGGGCTCATTCATAAGTTGCGAAATGTTGGCATTGTAGGTGCTCTTCTAAACTGGTTCACAGATTATCTCAGTAACAGACAGCAACGGGTTGTTCTACCAGGAGCTGCATCTGATTGGACCCAAATTCACGCTGGTGTCCCTCAAGGCTCGGTTTTAGGGCCCCTACTTTTTTTAATATATATCAACGACATTGTCGAAAACATTAATGCTTGTATCAGGCTATTCGCTGATGACACTAGTCTGTATCTCATTGTAGAAAACCCCATAGAAGCCGCAGAAAAGCTTAATTCTGATCTAGCTAAGGTACACGCTTGGGCATCTAGGTGGCTGGTCACATTTAACCCGTCCAAAACAGAATCTCTCATTTTTTCTCGTAAACTAAATAAACCTTACCACCCACCTGTATATATGAATGATCAACCGATCACAGAAGTCAGCAGCCATAAACATTTAGGACTAATTTTTCAACAGGATTGTACTTGGCACGAACACATAGACAATATTAAATCTAAAGCCTGGTTTCATATTAATATCATGCGTAAACTGAAATTTACACTCGACAGGAAATCATTACAAACGATATATTTTTCATTCATTCGTCCTCTACTGGAATATGCAGACACGGTATGGGATAACTGTACCCAGTACGAGGTAAATGAGCTGGAAAAAATTCAGAATGAAGCAGCAAGAATAGTAACGGGCGCTACCAAGCTTGCTTCAATAAATTCTCTACTTTTGGACACAGGCTGGGAAACGCTAGCTACTAGAAGGAAGAAACACAAACTTGTCTTGTTTTATAAAATGCAAAATGGACTCTCTCCAGCATACTTATCAACCTTAGTTCCTGACAGCGTCGGCAACGCATCTTCATACAACCTGCGTAACGCTAACAATACTCAAACTATCCATTGTAACACACAACAGTACTACAATTCTTTCCTCCCTGCAGTAGTTCGTAACTGGAATGAGCTTTCACAAGAAATTCGTGATTCAAGTACACTAGCAATTTTCAAACACAAACTAAATGTAAATATTAGGGGGCCTCCAAAGTTCTATAACATCGGTAAAAGAAGTGATCAGATATATCATACCAGACTTAGAATGAATTGCAATTCTCTAAACCAGCATCTCTTTTCAAAGAATATTATAGCGTATTCGAACTGTATCTGTGGGGCTGTCGAAGACACTAATCATTTTCTCTTGGAATGCAACTTATTCCAGAATTTTAGACAAGAGATGATAGCGACCATCTCTGAAATAGCCGCTCCCACACTAAATACTCTACTCTTTGGGAATCCAGAGCTAACAAGAGCTAATGAGTCTATTTTTTTGGCTGTACAGTCTTTCATTTCGAAAACAAAGCGTTTCCAGACACACTGTACATAAGTTCAACAGCATACAAATTTGATCAAAAAGACAATCCTAAGCCTTTGATTCTGTGTGCAACCTGGCAACACGAACCAATCGTACCATCCAGCTGAGCATGTCTTGGTTATTTGGTAAGACCCTCACTCGGGGTCTCCCGTGGAGTCTTCCTTTTCTTTCCTTCTCCTTTTTATACATTTATATTTGTTCATCTACTTATTCATTTTTTGTTTTACTCCTTTTCTGTTCTGTCTCGTTCATAGATGCACACAAGGGTGGGCCTTGATGCCGTGACTGCGACACAAATTTTATTTCCTCACTCGATTTCTCATCATTGCAACGTGTGTCATGACGTTCATTAGAACCGCTTCGGCGAGGCGGTTCCACTAGGGGCCATGGTTCATCTATCTCCGATAGACGAAAAGAATTGACTCACTCAGAACTCTCATCGGAGCCCGCCCTTGATTGTAACTATTTTATGTGATTGTAACTTGTCTTATTGGCAATATCCTGTGAACACCTTCCAATATGCTCTAAAAATCTTTTTTTTTCTCCATCTCTCTTAAGATGCTTATCTATTGTATCATGCTTCATTTTCATTGATATTGCTCAATTAAACATTATTTATTGTAGCTGACATACCAAATCACTTATTATATGCTATAACACCATTGTCAACGGGATACAGATTTACATAAGTCGTTTGACTTTCTTCTGGATCCTTTTTGTATATTCTTCTGTATATGTCTTGTCATGTGTATTGTATTTATATTGTCAGTTTATACAAATAAAATAATGTTTATACTAAATATAAACGTAGTTATTGTTGCAAAGTTCCGTACAGTTCTTGCTGTAAGTCTATTGTTGCCATGTCTATTGTTAATTTATTGTTTGAAATGTTAATGCTAGCCTGGTGACCACCTACACGGAAATGGCTATTGACATGGCTGCCGCGATGATGCATTTGGTGATGACTAATTTTGTGTTGTCTTTTTCCCTACATGGTGTCTTGGGTGGGATCTGAGATCAGAATTGTATCCACGGCCGTCGCCACCAATAAAAATGTGGTTCGGCCATGTAGAATGCGAGTGCCGCTGGCACGAGAAGGGAGAGCACGACAGAGAGATTTCCCCTCTCGAAAGTGGGGTTCGCGGGATCTCCGATCGAGAAATTTTAAGATTTATACTGCATTCTGAGGGTATTATCCTGCTAAAAAAATCAGTCACTTCCTCAAGAATATGCATATAGTTTCTAGATTTTAATTTACCTACATTTTTCCCCAAAATAATTTCATGACGATAATTTCATTACCTACATATCTGTTTGTTTCAGACAGCCAAAATAGCATTGCAAAACAGAGCTCCAGATAAAAATGGGTATTGAGGATAATTTTGTGATTTTACTTTTCTTCTCTTTTCTTCTCAACGAAAACATATGCTGTGACTCCTCATTAGAACTGTCTCGATGAGACAGTTCTAACAAGGGGTAACAACTTACGTTATTATGGGAAAATATTGAAAGTTATCTCTAAATTACCCTTATAACCCTTTCAAGAACCTGAGCGATTTGGCCCCGTTTTCGACGATTTGAATACCTAGGTACCGTGGCTACAGACTTCGTTATGGCTACCCACCGTGGAGAAATCTAGAGCGGCTTCTAAATATTTAGCCCATTTGATACATAGACTAGAATATAGGAATAAAAGCAAAGTTTAAATGGTAAGATTTTCACGGAATGTGTATTTGAACATCAAGTTTTCAAGAAAACTGCAAAAAGCGAGTTTGTGAAAAATAGTGAGTTAGACTAGTCTTCCGCTGAACATGGTGATAATAATAATAATTTTAATAATCTTTATTTATGGTCGTTTCTATTGTCAACGAAAAAGCTCTGTAGAGCTATGGATATGTGACTTGCTCAAGGTCACTATGCAAGGAGTCTCGCTGATGAGTTTGGCTCACTGCTATTGCGCTCCACATATTTCATTCCACGTTTAAGTAATCTATGGAAATATACCCAGAATGTATTCAGACAGATTACTGTAGATCTAGATTATATTAAAACACAAGTGAATCATTTACGATTTTTTGCCTTTCCAGAAACGCTCTCATCTTTTAGCACTCATTTCAACGCAACACTCATAAACAATGCAGTTGTCCGTATTCACACTTCTTTTACAGTATATTGGTTTGTTCGGTAGCATCAGTTACGGAAATAAATGCATTATAGATGAAGCAGTAGTTCATCCCATGTCATCCCCTCAGAAAAATCGTGTCTGATTGTCTAGAAAGAACATAATAGAAATGTTTGCATTGGCGGCATAACTCCCGATTACCAATCTGCGGTTTGCCGACCGATATTGATGAACTTGCTGAGCGGGATCAGTGGAAGTGTCAACAAATTTGTACATGGTTGACCTTTTTCGCTTTTGATACAAGAACCTGATGCAGTCAGTCGGATTATCATGGCTGCATGGGTTCTTGTCTCCCCCTCCCCTTATTTTCTTTCGAATTTTTCGACCCATGGTAGCGCATGAAGATCGGCATGTACCGAAATACATGACATCTTTCGTTTTTGTTTAAAGAGAAATTGATTTCAATCATGTCAAATGATTTTCCTTTTTAATATGGATGCATGTATGCGGCGATTGAGCATGGTACTTGCATCCAGACTTCTTCTCTGCTATGTTTTTATTAAGTATTTATTCCATTTCTTTTCTTAATTTCTTAATATAATATACGATATATATAAAAAAATTATGTACAGTCTGTGATATATATACTTCTGCTGTGATGCTAATATTTTATGTATATGTACAGTCTTTAACTTTTTGTTTGTCGGTAAAATAGCCTATCGGCAAATGTTCACTATGTTGTAGATTGAAAACCGACGTAAAATAAGTTATGTTTTATGTCTTGCAAGGTTTAAAACCAGCTTCTGTCCTGTTAACTTGATCATTGGCGTTTTATCAACTTTCAACAGGGCCTCTGGCTCATGCTCTTACTCAACTACAGCATCTATGCCATCGGCAAACCGCAGACAGAGTCGTAATATTTCTGCCGACTATGCTAACATTTATGTCACGTTCTTTCAGAGAATCAGATATGATCCGTTTGAGAAAAATATTGACAAACAACGCCAATGATCAAGGTAACCGAACAGAAGCTGGGTACCGTAGCAATTTTAAAATACCTTGGGACAGCTGTCTCAGATGATTGCTCAAAACAGGAGGTTCTCTCGAGGACTGAACAAGCCATTTCAGCTCTTACAAAGTTGAAGCCAGTTTGGAAATATAGCAACTTTTCTCAAAATACGCAGCCTTTGAGATGAGATATGCTACTGAAGGCTATTGAATATTTCGTACAAGGATCATATAACCAATGAGGAGGTTCGCTGAAAGATCCAAGCTTACTCCAACTGTTGTTCTGAGCCGTTCTACAGCAGTCATCTGGACCACACTTGAAGCCTTGTCGTAGAGCTGCTGAGTGGTGCTAATTAGATTTTGCACTGATATTGTACTTCTGCTTGGTGACCCATAAGGCTGCATGCCATACCCTGTCAAAGGAAGAAGAACTCTATAAGCGCCCTGCTTTCGTTCCCTAGCCTGTATTGTATACTTTATAAATGTATGTATGTTACAATTTCTGAAAATAATAAAATATGTTTAAACCAGTCTTTTCTGAGATCAATGAAAACATGGTACAGACTTTGCTGATGTTGGAGATGCTTTTCACGCGGGAGTCTAAGGTTGGAGATCTGTTTTGTAGTGCTCCTTCCTGTTCTGAACTCACCCTATTCTTCAGCGATTGTCTCTTCGTCTTGGATAAGATAGCCTGTCTAAGATGACTATCAGCATGACATTGCTTGAATGACTGATGAGGCTGATCGTTCTGTAGATCTGGCAGTGCTGTAGGTTTCCCTTTTTGGGAATGTAATAATCAGTGACTGAGTCCATAGGGTAGTTCATTTTCCTGGTCTCAAGATCCTGTAACAGATCACTGTGAAAACATCAATCACGGTCTTCTTGCCGCCAAGAACTGCACTGTCGCAAGTCTCATGGTTGTATATTTCTGAGTTATATTCTGTCCATCTGTTTAATCTTCTGTCAGGCATTTCCCGGACCTGTCTTCGATAGTTGTGGACCTACCCTGTTTCTCTGAAGTTAGATCCTTCACCAGCCAGTATGCTGTCTTGCTGTTGTTTTGTTCAGGCAATTCAATGTCCTTGCACTGAATACCTATCCAGCCCTCCTTAGCTTTCTTCACTGCCTTCTGAATCCTCTTGTTAGCTTCCCTGGTATTCTTGCGCTCGTTCTGCTTATTATTGCTTCTTCTTCAAATCGCTCTTCTTATTAAGAGGTCAAGAACATTTCTGGTGACCCAGGGCTTTTTCCTTCGGCCTTCCTTTCCCAAGTATGTCACTGGCTGCATTGGTTACTGCTGTATTGTAAGTGGTAATAAACGTCTCTATGACCATGTCATCATCTCAAAGATCTATGAGTGGTGCGAAATTCCCACATATTGTTGCTTGAAAAGTGCATGCCACATCTGGGTCCCTTAACTTCTCAAGATCAAACCTTGGCTGGGTTGACTTTCTCACCTTCTTCAGATGAACTCGAAAGGTCGTCATCACCAGGTCGTGGTCACTTCCTATGTCTGCTCCAGGAAAGCTCATTGTCCTACGGATGTTAACTCCTGACCGGGCGCTTCCTCACAAAGATGTACTCAGTCTGATTGTGGTGTTTCCCATCTGGGCTGTGTCGCGTCCATCTTCTGGATAGTTTGCTGGGACCAAGGGTGTTTGTCAGATTTAGGTTGTTAAGGGTTGCAAACTCGATACCCGGTCCGGCCACTTACTTTCATTTCCCTTTCCGCTGATTGAAGAAAGACAGTTGTCAGTTACTGTCAAAAGTATATGCACTTAGCACTGGTTAACTGCTTAGGAGGTCTTACCTTGCTCGGAAAAGTGTGGTTATGTTAACTGACCGTCTCGACTTTTCCGTGGACGTAAAGAAACAACAAACTTAGAGGATATAGTCTTTGGTCATGTCAGAATGTATGTGACGCCTTATCATATCTCTTAGATAATATTTACATCAGATTTGGTAATAAGTTATACAGACAAATTGTTGGTATTCCGATGGGTACAAATTGTGCTCCTCTTGTGGCCGATTTGTTTTTATTTTGTTATGAAAGAGATTTCATGACTTCTCTTTCTGTTGATAATCAAGCTGATATCATTGAGGCATTTAACTCAACCTCTAGATATTTAGACGATGTTCTGAATATTGATAATCCTTATTTTGAAAGTATGGTTAACCAAATTTACCCACCTGAACTTAAATTGAATAAAGCTAATACTTCAGATACCGAGGCCCCCTTTTGGATTTACATCTATCTATTTCTAACGGTTTTGTATCTTCTAAAATTTATGATAAACGTGATGACTTTGACTTTGATATAGTTAATTTTCCATTTTTGGACGGTGACGTTCCACGTCGTCCCTCTTATGGAGTGTATATTTCTCAACTTATAAGATTTGCTAGAGTGTGTAGTCATGTAGATGACTTTAATGCTCGTAATAAATGTTTAACTGCTAAACTTCTTCAACAGGGCTATCGGTATCATAAGCTTAGAAAGGCTTTTTCTAAATTCTATCGCAGACACCTTGAATTAATTTCAAAGTTTGATGTCGGATTAAAATTTCTTTTACACCAAGGCCTATCGGAACCAGAATTTTATGGTGACTTAGTATACAAATTCAAAAAGATTAAGGGTAGGACTGATTTTTCTGATCAATTCCGAAAAATAATAATACGTCACAAACGTATTGGCTATAATTTAAATGTTATGCGACAGTCTGCATGCTTAGTGATTAACCCAATCACGGTTGATAACTTTGCTGCACTCTTTAATTGCACACCGGGGGATCGGTCGTCAGACTCTATGATGGCCCCGACCTAAAGCTATATATTTTAGTTGGTTGGGACCGGAGCCTTTTTGTCTGTTGCTTGGTCCACCGGGGCTCAACTGGTGACCTTCTTTTGCTTCAGATTTCCAGTGGGGTTGTTTGGCAGGACAGGGATCTCCACCTGTCAGACGGCCCGTTGTATCTGTTGAGTCCTCGTCTTTGCTTCTTCATGGTGTTGAAATTTGATTTATGTGTTTACCGTGATGATTCATTGACGAGTTAGAGGGTTATCATGCGAACCGAACAACCAACTAAATGTTTTGTACCACTTCAGAAACTGAGGATGAGGTTGGGCCTGTAAAATCGATTTAAGCCCCCCAGTAATTCATTACTGACCGTTCCAAGGCGGTAGTTCTGTTGTGGTTCTCTGTTGCCTGTTTTTGGTGTCAGAGTTTCTGTGATGTTTTACCTTATGTATGTTCTTATTATTTTTGGTTCGGTTTGGGTTGCTGAGTGGCCACCTTTTGGGAACAAGCTGCTCACTCGGTTGGCCATATGTTCTCTGTATCTTGATTATTTGTAATCTTAGTTGTTTCCAACTATGGTTTGAGGGCTGGATTTGGATTTTGATTGTTTCAGTTCCTGGTCTTTGCATACTTTTTACTTTTAAGAGGTGTAAGACCTCCCTCATTAATCTCTAAAATTGCAGTATGGTTCACAAATACCCCCCCCCCCCCGGTATGCCTGTGCATCATTCCCAACTTCAGCATTTCAGTCTTCTCGTACAACCACAGAATGCCCTTTTTTGGTGTGTGTTTTTTCTATGGTTTCCTGGAGTTGCTGGTAAAAGTGGTCGACCTCGTTGTCATCATGTCCAGATGTTGGTGCATAAACCTGTATCATGGCTGATGATATTGGCAGGAGCACGCTCAGCGGATTAAGATCAGCCTGCTGGAGACTAGTCGGCATCCCAAGACAGCACTCACTTTGTCCTTATGCACAAGAAATCCAACCCCATACTCATGTCTGTCCTCTTCTCCACCGAAATAAACACTAGACGTCTCTCATCTGTTGACATCTCACCAAATTTTTGTTCCAGTGCATCTCACAGAGCCCCAGTATGTTCTGATACCTGTCTATTGCATGAGTCAGTTTCCCAGCTGGCCCCAGAGTCCTTACCTTCCAGGTTCCAACTGAGATGTTCTCCCTACCTCTGATGTTGCACCGGTGACATAGATCCATAGATCTCCGTCCCGGTAGTTAATTTGCTGTATTTAGTAGTACCCATATTCCAAGATGGCTGCGCCCATTGAAGAGAAATCTGAAGGAAGATCAAAATCTCAGCTTTCTCTGACTTCAAAACAAAATGAAGACGAAAACAAAAAGAAAAGAATACAAGGTTATTACAATAAACGTTTCCAAGTGTTTGAGCCCGTGATATTTTGGGTCTAACATTTCTTATTTTGGTATTAACCTTGTGGTGCCAAAAGTGAGTGTAACCGCGTGTCACTAGTTGCCGTTTATCTTACAAGTATAGCTTTCAGAAAGTGGTCTATCTTCCCATATGAAAGGATTGGCTTTGGGAGGGGAAGCAGCTGTCTGAATGACACAGTTTGTCCCCCTGAAAGTGTGACCTTTCGCCTCAAATTGTAGTTGTATTACCTAAGTGTGCATATCCGTCTTTTGTATAACAGTCGATAACTATCAGATACATCATTAAAACCCCCAAAATCTAGAATGAAACTTTGGTGTATGTCTTAAAACGGACACTAAAATCACCAGTGGTGGATATTCAGCAGGAGTGCAGATGGAGGGTTTCTTACCACTTTAACAGTTTAATTCACTTCATTATCAGGTTTCCAGGGTTGAAATTAGCTAGTTGAAATACTGTTGAAAAGGCTGTAAAACCATAAGTTACTTCTGTGGTATTTCATATGACCGCTCACGACATGTATGCGTTTAGCGCTCGAGATATATATTGTCAGTGAAGCTCTCTAAAATATGAGGACAGTAAGGTTGCATGATAAGGTCACATCAGATCACCTTGGATCACAGCATCAAGGTCAAGCTATATGTGGGTAACTAATGTCTGTACTTTCATGTCTGAGTAAATGCTCTGATATATTTAAATTGTTGTTCTGAAATTAAAGTCCTTTAGGACTTATGATTATTGTTCACCATATTCAGTGAAAAAAATTACATTCTATGTTTATGTCTAATGACTAGACTGTTCATGGGTGTAGACAATAAAGGCACTGTCTGTCTGCGACAGTGAATTAAACAATGATTACAATGTAAACCACTGTAAAGCGCTGGTGTTATTAGCAACATTGACTTAAAATCTAGTTGACAGTCACAGTTATTCCACATTTCTATAGCTCTGTCTTTTATTAAAGGTGCAATGTTCCTAGGCTGTGTCTCAGGTTTCTTCCTCATGTTTGGGTTTGGTTCTGCCCTGGCTCTGGCTAAAAGAAAAGATCCAAGATATTTTGCCAAGGTATGTATTCTTTTAACCAATGTTATCAAATGTAAACAAGTTTGTGACTGGCAAAAAGAAGCTTTGACCAAATGTGAATACCAGATATTTTAAGATGCAATATTTGTATTGATACAAATGATGGATATTTCATAGATCATTTGATATTTTCAGCAAGTACAGAAAACAATGATCTGCATGTTTTAGTAAAAAATCTCTTGCTATTCTGACCTTTTTTTTTTGGGGGGGGGGGGGGGGGGGGGTTGTGGGAGGGGGGATGCTACTCAAACTTTTTTATGGCCTTATGGAACTCTTAATCCACTTCTGACCCTAAACATTTTGGAGACCTAACCGGAACCATTTTTTTTTTATTCCTTGGCCATAATTAAAATACACTAGGAAGGGATCCACACAAGCTTGGGATGGTATTTATTCAGCTGTAAGATGGGATTTTCCCAACCAAAATGACTAAAATTTTGTCATTTAATCAATTTAGTTCTCTGTAGGGCCTGACACCAGCTGATGAATTATGTGGGCTGGGACCCGGCTTTATTTTAGGATTATTTCATATGTTTCATGTCTTCAAAGGTATTGTACCGCTGATTTTAAAATTACATTTGACAGCGGCCCAGCTCTCTTTGAAGTCATGCGGGACTGCCGGGTTATTTATATTTTTGATGGCAATGGAACCAGCTAATGAATTTAATGTGACAGGGGTCCAGCATGCTGGGAAGGCATTACATGTTTCATATCTTTGCAGGGAATGGCACCAGCTGATGATGCTCATGTGACTGGGGCCCAGCTTGCTCTGAAGGCATTAGGAATAGCCACAGTGTATTCTGTAGGAGGTTTCAGCTTATTCTGTTTTGGTGTAGCTAAATACTTAGGAGTGTCAACAGTGAGTGCTTTCCTCAGCTGTGAAATACTTGGAAAGTGTTCTTTGAGCACCATACAAACTGCTGTGGCATCTATATTTGAGCCACAACACAACAAAACCTACAAAGTGTGCACCATGCAAAGACTCAGATCAGCCTGGGCGTCTGCCCAGTCTGATCAGAGTCTTTAACTGTGTGCTCAAAGGGTCTAAGCTACCTCCATGACGACAGTGAAGACTCTGATCAGACTGGGTGGATGCCCAGGCTGATCTGAGTCTTTGAGCGGCACACATGCCAATTTGTTGGTTTTGTTGTGTCGCGGCTCATTTTTACTTAAAGGTGAATAGGTACACATCCAAGTTTTTCTGCCATTTTTACAAAGAGAAACAACTATTGTACATGTAGCTTCCTGTTTGCTTCCCTGCAGGAAAAAGCCCTCTCAAAATGGAATCTCCTCTTTATCATGTTTAGGGAAAGAATTTGCTCCTCGGTGAGCAGATTGTTTTCTTTAAGAGAAATCTAATCCTATCTTTTTCATATTGTAAACAAGAATTATAAAACATTTATTAACATGCTGGATGAAGCTTGCATTTGGTCTCACCTGCCCTGCCCAGGAGTAAGACCTGGGTTTTCTGTGTCCCTCAAAATTAGGAGATTTGGCCCTACTTTCTCCAACTGTCCCCTAAAAGTTTTCAGAGGGAGATGTATGAATATGTCCCCCATAATTATGTTATATTTCTGATTATGTTCTTGTAAATGTCCCCAAGAAAGGCCAATATCACTCTAAATGTCCTTCAAAATAAGTTAATATGACATTGGGGACATGTGTCCCAAGAAATAAAATTTCGAGGGGAAACTGTGAAGACATAGGTATTGCTTTTCCAGCTTTGCTGGCAGTTGCAGAAACTTTCGTCAAGTTTCATTTGGCTTTCTCAGGATATTTAAATACAGTTTTGAGGCAAAGTATAAAGTTGCTGATGCAGTCAGTGTTTGCCCTTAGAATAGGAACCCCGGTAGCTCAGTGGGGTAAGTGCTGGCCTGCTGGTCTAGCAGTCTTGGGTTCAGATCTGGCTAAAGGCGGGAATTTTTCAGCCTTAAATGGGATTTTTTTTTTTTGCGCACTGCATTTCTTGATCACTCTGCCATCATCCAGATATGACTGATATACTGTTGAAAAGGTAATAAAATCTCCAGTCATCCATCCATACCTTCAGAAAAAATAATGTTGGGTTGGGCTGTGGTGGACACATCCCTACAGAGTAATGCATTTGGAGAGTTCTTGGTAGCGCTAGATCTTATAATTGAATTTTTTTTTCTGAAAGAGGGATTTTAACACGCGTATAAAGATCAATCTGAATTAGGGATAGAAAATTCCACTGGTCCACTCACCATGACAAGTGCCTCTTGCTGGAGCTGGTAAAAACTTTTCCCTGTCACATGTAAAGTACACAAATCACTATTCCTCAGGCCAAGTAGGATGTGTAAAAATTTAAAGAATTCTCCATACTGTGATACAAAAACTGTTTGGGATCATGTGTGTCCTCTTGATAAATACTTACGGAGAAATTTAAAGCAACAAAAAAAGCTTCTTGTGTGGCAGGAAAATGACTGGAGTGCAGAGATATGTAAATTTATTAGATCATTTTGTTCACACATGAATATAAAGCATTTTATATGGTGGTGTACATAAACATGTTGTAAGTAAAGATGATTTTCTCTATCTTCTATTCTAGGCTAAAGAATTTCATGAGCGAATGCAAGAAATTATACCTCGGCGAAAGCAGCCTGAACCAAAAGGAAGGACAGAATTTGAAGGTTTTAGAGACTTGTTTACGTATCTACAACATTTAGATGACAAGAAAAAAGAAATTTTAGCAAGACATAAAGATTGATGAAATATGTTTCAGAGCTGCAGATAAACCAAATATTTTGGTATAAAACTGTGATATTTTCTTATTTTTCCTCAAGAATATGTGTTGTTACATATCATTAGAATTGCCTGGATGAGCGATACTAATTTTTATAGGAAACATGCTGTTACGAGACATGATTTGATGATTCTGTAATCCAGACAAGAAAAAAAAAAACGATTTTGTGCCAAAATTTTTGGACACATCTGAAGCTCTGAGACTGGATTAGGTTCACATTGCATTAACAGCTGATATCTGTGATCAGAATGAGATTAGAGCCGAGAAATGATTTCCAGGGCCTGTTTTTTCAAAGCATTTTTACCTGAATGAAGTGGGTTAGTCAAGAAATTGTTAAGTTTTCTAGTACACATAAAATCAAGTGTGTTCAAAGTTTTTGCTGCAAAAAAAAAAAAAAAAAAAAATGACAGCAGCTCCTCACATTTTGTCACCAAAAATGTCAGTGTTTTTATGTACAACACATTTGAAAATTTAACTCTTGTTAACTAACAGTGTCGTTCATTTTGAACAATAGGGCCAAGAACTGAAGGAGATTCAAGAGCTGATTTCTTGATGTTCCTGAAAAATGCTGTATTTGGCATATAATTTAGTGAATATTGTTGTTTTGGCCATTGAGCGTCTGTGTAAATCATTCCTCAAAAGAGTCAGAAAAATTCAGATTACTTCATGCAATGTGTTTAAACATATGACCCACATCAAGCAATTTCAATCCATGTGGCACTGGTGACAAGCAAAGGCTCTGACCAGACTGCACTAATGTGCAGTCTGATCAGAGCCTGCGCTTGTCATTTCAGACTTCTGTGGAAGTGTCCCAAGCCACAGAGCCAGGTTGAGGTTTCTGATTACCTTGTGTATATGAGAAGGATGATCTCGATATCACATGACAAACTGACACATTTTAGGAAGTCACATGACGTGGCTAAAATTATTTTAGTATAAAGAAATTGGGAACTCTTCTAGAGGAGGTAACTCTTGCCAAAAAAGGATGTCACTCATTTAGATGGGGGCTTCTAAAGGAAATAATTTGCACCCTCAAGAAGTGTTCCAGATAGGAAGGGGTAGCAAGGATAATTCAGGGATAATTTACCTTATTTCTTCAAGAAAACAAATGTTGTGACGTCTTATAAGACGTCACAACATCAGTTTTCTTGAAAAAGACGTCACAACATCAGTTTTCTTGAAAAAAAATAAGACGTCACAACATTTGTTTTCTTGAAGAATAAGGTAAATTATCTCTGAACTATTCTCAAATATCCAACTTATCAGGAGCTATGCCCTCAAGGAGCAAATTCTTCCCTTTTAGAGTAGCAGCTGTTTGGGAAAGGGTACTGTTATCCAGGAAAGGAAACAGGAACAAAAAGTTTCTCCTTTCATAAAAGTGGTCGGAAAACATTTATTTTAAAACTGTTCACATGCAAAGAATATTGAAAACCTTTGGAATCATATTGTGAAAAAAAACCCCAACAAAGTGGCATGTGCACCTAGCGAAAACTCAGATGACCCTGATCTGCCCAGTCTGACTTTGTGCCTAAAGGGAGCTAAGGGTCTAACCTATCTCCATTGCAGCAGCAAAGACTCTGATCAGACTGGGCGGATGGTTTTATCCTGTGGCGGCTCAGGTCCTTATAAATGGAATCTGCAGATAATGTAGACTTGTATCAGCCTATGCAGACATGTAGGTTTATCAGACTCTTGGTTATATAGATATCTTTGGGCTCATGGTTGATGTGAACTGGAGAGACCCTGATCAGACTGTACAGATGTACAGCCTGATCTGAGTCTTCAGTCTTTGTACATCTACTTGTTGCTAAATATATCAAAGTGAAATTGCTGTGTGGATTTCTGTTCATGACACCAACTAGCCAGTGAACCATGCTCAGTGAAAAAGATATGATTTGGAATAATTCTCTCATGCTTCAAGAATTTGGAGTTATTGAATAGCAATTTCAAGAACAGTCTGAAAATACAAGATTTTGCCACTTCCTACAATATATAATGTGCTACCTGTACAAGTATAAATGCGAAAATTTACTCAACCAGTCAGTGGGCCAGAATAACTAAACATGATATTTTCTATTGGTTGACTGAAGATGTTGCCACTTTGTGGTAAAGAGACAGAATCAGAGCTCCAGATAAGAGGGGGTAATGGTATTGAGGATAATTCAAAGATAATTTCCCTATTTCTCAACAAAAACATTTGTTGTGACCCCTCATTTGGAACCATCTCTGACCCTTCATTAAAACTGTCTTGCTTAGGGGTCACATCATATGCTTGTATTGAAAAATAAAGAAAATTATCTGTTAGCCCGTCTTATCTGGAATACTGAGAATAACACAGTATTGTTTAAGACTTTGATGAGTTATGTAGACCTTTTTTAGCATTTGTCACCATCTAAAATTTCATTAAAGTAAATGGGTGCACTTTCAAAAGACCCAATGCTGCCATTTTCATTTTTACCTCACCTCAATGAAAGTTCGGTAAGAGCTATTGTTGTCACCCTGGCCTGGGTGTCAGCGGCAGTGTTAGTGTCGGCGTCTGGATTGGATGTTTTGGTTTAAGTTTTTTAAAGACCCATTATCTCCTTTACCCATGGATGTATTCTTTTGATACTTGCACTGTAGTAAGTGTAGTTAGATATTATGGCAAGGTCAACTTTTGTATGCTTTGCTTTTATATGGTAAGCTGTTTAAACATAGATTTCTCAGACACTTTTTATACGCCCGTTTTGAAAAAACGGACGTATTATGGCATGGCGCTGTCAGTCTGTCTGTCAGTCTGTCAACATTCTTGTGTGCACCATATCTCAGTAACAGTTTGAGATAACTTCATGAAATTTTGTAGGCATGTATATTAGAATGGGGCAAAGTGTCACATACAGTAATGATTGCTCCCCCTTCTTAGTTTTCAAGTTATGCCCCTTTGATTATTTTTTACCCTACTAGTCTTGTGCGTGCCATAACTAGATAACTGTTTGGGATAGCTTGATGAAACTTCAAAGCAATGTGTATGAGGGTTTGACGATGTGTCACATATAAAAATGATTGCTCTCTCTTTCTTGGTTTGGGAGTTGCATCCCTTTGTTTAGATTATTAGGCTATTTTTGTGTATACTAATCTTGTGCATTTAATAACTAAGTAACCATTCAGAATATCTGGATGAAACTATAGCAATGTGCATGATCACAAGACGGTGTGTCAAATATAAGAATGGTTGTTCCCCCTTACTTAATTTTGGAGTAGCCTCCCTTTGATTAGTTTTTTTAGGCTAGCCCCATTCCCCCATAACTCCTTATCCCTTTGAAATATTTTAATGAAACTTGTAGGAATGTGTATGATAATGGGGCAATGTATCATGAGCATGAACCACAACTCTGGCTTACTTACTTCCTGAATTATCTGCCCTTGCATCAAATTTCCAAACAGTTGGAAATATTTTAGCAAAAGTTTATGGTGATGTGTGTATTTTCAAGGGACTATATTATGACCAAGAATGGTACTCTAGTTTACTTAGTTTACAAATTATCTCCCTTGTTTGCTTATGGCATGTCTCAACTTCTGAGCTGCTTCACTTTGGAAGCTGATTTTTGGTATACTGATAGTATTTGATGTGTTAGATGTTTTGATAACATAGCAGTCATTGATTATGAGAAACAATCTCGTTCATTGGGTAATTCCTTCATGACACTGAAACGGGCATATATTGCACTGCTTGCTAAGCTCTTGTTAAGCCTCAGGTATGATGTTTAGTATATATGCCCATCAACATTTTCAAACAGCATCTCTACCATGCCCATACATGGTAAAAACCCTTAAAGATCTTTTCTAGAATGGAAAGGCCAATGACCTTGGAACTTTGTATGTAGCACAGGGGACTCGGGGGCCATACAAAGTTTGTTCAAATGATGACCCTGCATTGACCTTGACCTGATTTATTGGAAAGTCAGTTTTGGCAGCCATGCTTTTATGTGGGAAAATTCTTTAATCAGTGGATTTCTAAGAAACTATTTAAGTTTAGGTATAATATTTGGTATAGGGCAGACATCAAATCTCGGACAAATTTGAAATTCAACCATAATATACAATATTCAGGGCCCGGTTGTTCAAAACTAACAACGTCGTTAGTTAACATTTTGTTAAAATTTCAAATGTTCATATCTCAAATATGCCAACATTTTTTGTTGAAAAAATGTGATTCTCACATTTTTTTCAACAAAAAAATCAGAGTATTTAGTTATAAAGTCAGAAAACACTTAACGAGTTGACCACTTAACAAGCTCGCTAAGCTAACCATGCTTTGGTTTAAACATATTTTATTTAAAAAAATCAAACATTCATGGCAGTAACAATATTGTTATATATATATAAACATAATAGGATTAGAACGGAAGCAATTGCTTATTTAGTTCCTCTCCTAACCATGTCAAATGACAGATATAAATGGCAGAAATCAATGTTCAACAGTTCATATTGATTGAGTATAGACAAAAATTCAAACGTCTAAACACAAAAATGAGATATGCAAAGATATTTTAACAAGAGGACAGAAGTATATATCTTCTACAAGGAGACAAGTACGTTAGAAAGATATAAAGAAAAAGATAGAAAATAAATATATGTGAGAAAGAAAAAGAAGAAAATAGCATATATGAGAAGATCAAAAGAGAAAGAGAGCAAGTACATGTATAATAATGTCATGTTTCATTTCGTATTTTAATACAAGTATCAGAGAAAAAAGGAAAGATACATATTGATTATATCATAAAAAGAGTTAAATAACCATAACTATATTCTGGAGCAGGGATTGGGAATAGTGGGCAGAGGCATCACGCATCCATCTACCAGTAGTCCTTCTTGAGAAACTATCATATCTGCACGTGATTAATTTCTATATGAATATTTGAGACAAACAAACAGTTAAAAGCGTTTACTAGACTGGATGTACTTATGTACAGCTTCAAATACAATTACATTTGTGTCATACGAAAGCGATTCGTCACCGCACAAAAGTACATCCAAAGTAATATTACAAAACTGAGAGACAATCTGATATAGTTCGATTCGTTGTTCGCGATATAAGCGACAATTTAAGAAGAAATGTTGAGCATTTTCAATTGAGCCAGAATTACATCTACAGAGAGGGTTATCCAAAATATTTTTTAGAAGTAGATCGTAGTTTAAAGAACTGCATCCTGTCCTAAGGCGTGTGTGTATGATTTGGTTCCATCTAGTTCCAGAATAGTAATATCTTGGGATTACCTTTTTATCTTGATTTATTTGTCGTTTGAAAGAGTATAAAGAATCTGCACTTCTGTTAACATAAGGAAGACTATTCCAATCTCTTATTACCGAAGGCAAAAAAGAGTTGTAGTATAAGGCAGTTCTAGAGTCAACGGTTTGTATATTGTTTGCATTTCTTAAATCATATCTTGAAAAATTACTAATTAAATGTGGAACGATAGATGAAAGATAGGGCGGAGTTAAGTGATTATACATTTTGTAGAACAAAGCTAGTTTATGTTTTTTACGTCGAGTTTCCAAAGGTTCCCAGCCAGTTTCTTCATATAGTTTTTGAATAGAAATTAGTTTTGTTGCACCTGTAGAAATTCGTGCGGCCTCAAGTTGTATTTTTTCAAGTTCTTGTTTATCGTGTTGCGTACAATTATCCCATATGGTATCAGCGTATTCTATGACAGGACGTATAAATGAAGTATATATCGTTTCTAATGAATTCCTATCAAGTGTGAATTTAAGTTTTCTCATTACGTTGATTCTTACCCAAGCTTTTTCTTTGATATAGTTTATATGGTCATGCCAAGAACAGTCACCTGAAAGTACAACGCCTAAATGTTTATGTTTTTCTACTTCATTAATTTCTTGGTTAAGCATAAAGACTGGAGGATGTATAGGCCCACTAGTTTTGCGTGAAATGAGAAGGGATTCTGTTTTACCAGGATTAAATTTTACTAGCCAAGTTTCCGCCCATCGAGTGATTTTGCCTAGATCCGCATTTAAAAGCTGTGCAGCATGGTTGGGGTTTTCGACAATAATATAAAGACTGGTATCATCTGCAAAAAGACGTATGCTCGATCTAATGTCCACTACAATATCATTTATATACAGTAAAAATAGAAGAGGTCCTAGAATAGAGCCCTGTGGTACTCCTGCATAGATGAAATTCCACTTAGACTGTACCCCAGGTAAGACAACACGTTGTTTTCGACCAGAAAGGTAGTTTATGAACCAATGCAAAATATTTCCAGAAATTCCTGCAGCTTTAAGTTTATGAACGAGACCAGCATGCCAAACTCGGTCAAAGGCCTTACTAATGTCACAAAATATCACTCTCACCTCTTTTCCAGAATCTAAGGCCTGACACAGTGTATTATATAGGTAAGTAAGTTGGTTGACCGTTGAATCCCCAGGTGTAAACCCAGACTGAAAAGGTGTCAGAATATTGTTATCTACAAAATGGTTATGCAAATGCTTAAATACGAGTCTTTCAAGGGCCTTATCTAGATTACTTAAGAGAGAGATGGGTCGATGATTTGAAACGAGAGATCTATCTCCACCTTTAGGTACTGGAGTTACATGAGCTACTTTGAATGACTCAGGTACTTCACCAAGATTCAGTGATGTATTGAAAAATGTACAAAGAGCAGGGGAAAATTCCTTGGCCACTTCACGAAGAATGCGATTATTTATGCCGTCAGGTCCAGCAGACTTACCAAGAGGAAGCGAAAGTAAGACTGTTGCAACCTCATCTGGAGTTACAGTAATGGAATCTAAGGTGCTGTGAACAGGGTAAGGTGGGATATCGGGAAGAGTAGCATTTTGATCATCTAAGAGTGTTTGATCTCTGAAAAAATCATTAAGAACATTTGCTTTCTCCAGCTCATCAGAGTATACAACACCATCTGCTTCAAGAGGGGGTATCGAAGATTTTGAATTTGGTGAGATGAATGATTTAAGAATGGTCCACCATTGTTTAGAAGGTAAAGAGTCTGACTTTAATTTGTTAGCTTTTTGATTGATTGATGCTTAACGTCCACGGTAAACAACTATGGTCATGTCGGGACGGTCAGTTAACCTAACCACACTATTCCTGGGCAGGCTTAGACCTCCTAAGCGGTTAACCAGTACTAAGTGCACATACTTTCGCCAGTAACTGACAACTGCCCTTCTTGAATCAGCGGAAGGAGAAACGAAAGTATGTGGCCAGACCGGGTTTCGAACCCAGGACTTCTGACTTATGAGTCAGGTGCCCTATAATTTGTTAGCAATGTTATCATTAAAAGCTTTTTTGGATTCTCGGATCATACTTGTAACTGAGTTTCGTAAATGTTTAAATTTGACCCAGTGCGTTTGAAGATTAGTTCGTTTAGCTTTGCGATACGCTCTTTTTCGTTTCCTTATGTGCTTTTTTATTGCTGGGGTGAGCCATGGTGGGTCCGAAGGCCTAAAGGTTACAACTTTATTTGGGATACAAATTTCTGTTAATGCATTTAAGGTTTCTACTATATTTTGTGCATAAACATTAATGTTAGTGTTGTGACAGATACTCCAGTCTGTAGTGGAGATTTTTTGTCTTAATAACTCGTAATTTCCGTCATCGTATCTCCAAATTCGTCGCTTATATGCTTTAGCCTTAGGCTTGCGAAAATTAAAAACGCCGTAAATAGGGCAATGGTAACGTTGTTCTTGGTGCAGAAATGGGTCACCAACTCCACAGAGTATTAAATGGTCTTTGTCTTTTACAAGTAATATATCAAGCAATGTTGAAGAGTTCTCCGTGAAGTGTGTTGGCTCATTTACGCACTGAAACAGCGAAAATTGCTCACAGAATGTATTAATCTTCCGAGATGTCTGATTATTTAGCATATTAAAATTAAAATCACCAGTAATAATTATGTCAGATATGCCCGAATCAATAGCAAGATGAATAGAATCTTCAATACCAGAATAATAAATTGAGTCAGAATTTGGCGGTCTATAGAATAATCCAATAAAAGCATCGCAAACGACTGCGTGATACCCCGCCACTGCAAACCTTTATTACACACCGATTTTTCCAGAATTATTTTTTTTTCTCTATATAACCCCAGGGCAGGGGCAACCTAACCCCACTGAACATGGATAAAAATCTTTGTCATGACAGGACACTTCATTACTCAGATCACTTACAATAAGCCTGCGATAAATCACTGACCACTCTAGTCAAAAACAATTTCAGTGATTTTAAGCATGTGGCCACAGGGTAGGGGTAGATAACCCCTAAAGGGTCAAATCACCACAAGAAGCTTTTATTGCTTCTTTCATCAGATTATATTTCTGAAAATCTGTTTCACATGAATTTATATGGATATCATCATTTCATGCATGTATATAGCCTGGGGGGGGGGGGGGGGGGGGGGGGGGGGGAGAGCAGGGCAGGGCAGGGACGAGATAACTTACATGGGGTAAATTTGAGCATCACTGGAAGCTTTCATCACTGTGATCGCTTGCTGTAAGTTTCAGAAAAATTGCTTCAAATTCTGATTTTTTTATAGCCTGGGGGGGGGGGGGGGGGGGGAGAGCAGGGCAGGGCAGGGACGAGATAACTTACATGGGGTAAATTTGAGCATCACTGGAAGCTTTCATCACTGTGATCGCTTGCTGTAAGTTTCAGAAAAATTGCTTCAAATTCTGATTTTATATGAAATTTTTCATGATTTTATACATGTATATAGCCCCAGGGCAGGGGCAGATAATCCGCAATGATAAAATTTCTGTGCTCATATAAAGCTTTTCTTACTTTGATCATGTTCGTGAAGTTTCATCATGATACTCCAAGTAGTAAAGGAGCTAGAGGCCAGAAACCATTTTTTGTACATTGACAAGTGCCATAACTCTGTCAGAAATTATCGAAATTTGCCCATTAACAATCCCAAGCGAGACATTCTTGATACAAACGCACATGCAAAATTCGAAGGAAATCCGTTGAAAAATACTTAAGTTATCGAACGGAAACGAAGTGCGGACGGACGGACGGACAGACGTACATACTACGGACGGACGGACGGACGGACACACGGACGGCCAACGTGAAAACATAATACCCCGTCACTAACGTGTGGCGGGGTATAAAAAGTGCATGTTTATGTTTTAAAGTGAGTTGTATCCAAATACATTCTATCCCTCGTAGCTCTAGATCACTCCTACGCCTGTAGTGTATACTATCTTTCACATAAATGATTACGCCCCCGTGACTATCACCCACCCTATCTTTACGCTCAGGTTCCCTAAAGGAGTCTAGTCGAATATCATCGGACGAGTAAGAGGGATTTAGCCATGTTTCAGTAAAGGCTAGCACATCGAATTCCAAAAGCTCCGCTCCCAATATGTCAAGCTTTGGAACCAGGCTCTGAACATTATAATGAACGAAAGATAAATGATTACAGAGATTCGAAAAGTTGAATGCAGATGGATGAGTTGAAAACGAATCGCTGCTACTTGACGATGACAGCGGGCCCGGATTCGGATGGATGTCTCCTGAAAGGAGCAGGATAACAGATACCCATGTAGTCATGATTATAATGATCAGAGATAGTATTACATGGCATGTAAAATTACAATTACTAGGGTACCCTTTGCCAGGAATTATCCGTCTGCGAAAGTTTTTGAGTTCAATTAGCTGTATCCGTGACAAATTTTCTCTTGTTAATTCTAGAAAAGAGAATGCTGAGCCTGCGTCGAAACAAATATAAAAAATAAACATAAACTGGACTACCAATGGCACTGTTACTTTGTTACAAGACAGATATGCATGCAGATTGACACTAACGTCCTTATTTTTTATGAAATTGTTGACAAGTAATAAAGAAATAGAGCGACTGCCAACCGGCACACATACTCCGTACAGTAACATAGCCTCAGTACAAGGAAACTGAAGGGACCACCGAAATGCCACTGTTCCATCCCCTCCCCTTCCCCGGCTCCAGAAAAGAAAGAAAGTAGAACATAAATAAACATGCAATACATAATAATCTTATATTTAGGATATGGAGGATTTTTTGAAGAAAAATCTTAAGGTTCTATTTTTTCACTAATGCAGGAAACCACGAGGAACTCTTGGGCCACGTCAACAAAAAAAAAAAAAAAAAAAAAAAAAAAAATAAAAGAATAAAAAAAAAATGGAGAGAAGAGAGAATCACCGTGTGACTGAACAGCAAATATTCAAATCAGTCTGTGCCTGTGCCCTATTCTCCCTTCCCACTCGAACTGATTTTAAATTGATACCCGAGAACAGAGAAGATTCGGACCAACCGGCTCATCTACGCTGCATGATCCAAGTCGTCTCCATTCTCATCTGCTCCCTGACACCCTCGCGCAGCTCGTGAAATTTCCGGCATCGATGAACCATTGGATACCTAAGGTCTATTTTAATATTATCATAACAAAGTGCAGTGTAGGAACAAACTATTCACACATACTGGACTACAAACTAAATATGTGTTCCAGTAACAACCTACGATAATAATAATACAGTAAATTTGGGCGACGTAGCAATATTCCACAATTTAATAAAGTTATGTGCGTGCGTGCGTGCATGTATCATAAATATGTACATAAACATATTCAGAAAACAGACAGTATATTCTAGTGTGCTTGCGTGTGTGCGTGCCTGTGTGCGTGTGTGCGTATGTGATATGGAAAACAATTCTGTAATGTCTAAAAAAAGATACTTTTCACCCACGGTAAGCTGCAGGTAGCAAACTTTACAACATCAGTCGCTGGCTGCATGATATAGATTACAATTTCATCAAGTGGTATTGAGTTAATGTCAACACAACACATCGACACTGAATCATCGCTGATTCAACGCCATGACGTTGATTCAACGAGGAATCAATGCCTCAAGTCAACATTGTGAGCCAAGTGGGATTATATATGGCAGCATTTCAAAATTATCGGACAGACGTGTGTATGTAAACAGCACATATAAAAACATATTCAGGGTATAATACAATGAACTTACCAAGTGAAACTATGAAACATTTAGAATAAGTACGGTATACCTATGTTGGTACGGTAAAATTTCAAACCAAATCTACAGTGCATAACATGATGATATGAGACGACAAACTGACCAGGGTGTGCATTATGTCACTTTCAGTCAATATAAAGCATTTAACTGCACTAAATGACTAAAGTGTCCTGACCTAAAATCCAAACTCTAGCACTAAATCAACACTGAATCAACGCTGATTCAACGTCATGACGTGGAATTAACGTTGATTCAATGCCGTGTGCCCAATGGGAAGGTGAACTTTTATTTTCGGCAAAAAGGGAAAGTTGATATAGAACACTTTAGCTGTTCCCGCAATATGGCATCACAAATCATGCACCTTCTGAACCAACAGAACGACCAGGATATGTACTAATCGTCAAATAGTGCATACCATGATGATATGAGACGACAGTCTGACCAGGGTGTGCATTATTTCACTTTCATATTATATATAGGTCTGTCAACTTTCAGTCAATACTAAAATGCACTAAATGACTAAAGTGTCCTTGCCTAAAATCCAAACTCTAGCACTGGATCAACACTGAATCAACGCTGTTTCAACGTCATGACGTGGAATCAACGTTGATTCAATGCCGTGTGCCCGATGGGAATGTGAACTTTTATTCCCGGCAAAAAGGGAAAATTGATATACATGTAGAACACTTTAGCTGTTCCCGCAATATGGCATCACAAATCATGCACCTTCTGAACCAACAGAACGTCCAGGATATGTTCTAATCGTCAATAGTGCATACCATGATGATATGAGACGACAGTCTGACCAGGGTGTGCATTATTTCACTTTCATATTATATATAGGTCTGTCAACTTTCAGTCAATATTAAAATGCACTAAATGACTAAAGTGTCCTTGCCTAAAATCCAAACTCTAGCACTGGATCAACACTGAATCAACGCTGATTCAACGTCATGACGTGGAATCAACGTTGATTCAATGCCGTGTGCCCGATGGGAAGGTGAACTTAAAGGGAAAGTTGATATAGAACACTTTAGCTGTTCCCGCAATATGGCATCACAAATCATGCACCTTCTGAACCAGCAAAACGATCAGGATATGTACTACCCGTCAATATTACATCACCTTTAGCATCCGGGGTAAGTATGAAAAACCAGCATGATTTAAGAATCAGTTAAGCAGCAATCTGATCAGGGTATGCTTACAACACCTGTACACCACATATACACTGTAAGAATAAATGAAGCAGGTCTCAGAAAGATAGACAAACAGAAAAAAAGGTTGATGAATTAATCTGGCTTACCACACTAGTGGCATTACTAAGGATGTATAGACATCAAAGGAGGGGTGTCTATAAGGCTGTTTTCATGGCCACTACCGATTTTCTTTAAACTTTGAAAACTCAGACTACTATGTGTTGGCTGTAATGTCATGCAATATCAAATCATTTGGTGAAGGTTTCTTTGATGTGTACGAGATGAAAGTGGGTGGGGTAGTTCTGACTCGAAGAGGGTTCTGTTACGAAAATGCTAATATTTTTATTGCTACTTAGAACTGGAAGTCTACCATTTCATGACTCCTTATGTAATGCCAGATATAACAAATGATTAGGATACTTTTGTGAAATTTCCACATGCAGTGCGTTTATACTCACTTGTATGACATACCTAAATTTTAGCCTTGTTTATTCTCCAAATTTACGCAAAACCACAACAGCTCTTTACACTCAAAGCTATTCCAACGATATTTTGCAGTTATACAGTATATTAGATTGTTGTTCCAAAATTATGCCGATAATTTTCTACAATGAATATTTTTTGAGTTATCTGCCCTTAAAACCGCTTCTTTTATTTTTTTTTTTCAAAATTATTACTCAGATTTTATATACCCCGCCACATGTTAGTGGCGGGATATTTATACCCTCGTCATGCGAAGTATGTCAGGGGGTATATAGTTTTTGTCATTCCGTCTGTTCGTTCGTCCGTCCGTCCGTCACCTTTTCGTCAAAGTTTTGCGTTAAACCTTTTGTGAATGCTCATATATCTTTAACCTTATATCAGATTCTCTTCATATTTACTTTGTTATATCTCTGTAGCTTTACCTTTTGATCTGAAATATCAAGGCACCTGGGTCAGGCCCCTGGGAGGAGGTCAGGGGTCAATAATCATGACTCAGGCATTTTCATTATGTCAAAGTTTTGTGTTAAACCTTTTGTAATTGTTCATATTTCTGTAACCACAGGTCAGATTCTTTTCATAATTGGTTCATGATATCTCTTGAGCATTACCTTTGATGTGAAGAGTCTTTGCCCCTGGTTCAGGCCCCTGGGTGGGGCCAAGTGCCAATAATTACGACTTACAACTTTTCATTATGTTAAGTTTTTTGGTTAAACCATTTTAATTGCATATATCTCTGTAAATGCATTGCAAATATCTTCCATATTGTATTCACTGTATCTCTATAGCATTGCCTTTGATAGGGACTTTAGGGTCAGCCTCATGGGTGGGGCCAGAGGTCAATAACTAGGACCCAGCCATTTGTATTTTTTGCTTGTTCTGATATATTTTAATGGAGTCTAGTGATGTATGACTAATTTTATTTTATACTAGTCTACGTGTACTTTACATGGATGCTTCTGCTGCCCTAAGGTCAAGTCACAGACTTTGAATTTGTTCCATTTACATTTCAATTTATTTTTTGTGTTAAAAGTTTGCTTTCATTAGGCGGTGGCACTGGTTGGGGGTATACGTGAGCACCTGCTCACTTGCTCTAGTTTGTTTTCTGCTGTTTGTATTTCTGTTCATCTGTTGTACGTACATTTGTCTGCCTGTCTGAGTGTCCGTATGTCAGTCTGTCTATTCGTGAGACTTCGTTTCCTTTCGATACCTTGAGTATTTTTGATGGCTTTTCTTCAAACATGGCATGTGCACTTGTCTTGGGTCTTTACAAGCTGCAAAATACGTTACTTAGAGTATGTGTAATTAGAAGAGACACTGGAAAGAACATGATACATTTTTGAGAAAATAAGCAAAGACATTTGACAGAGGGCATTAGTTTTATTTTATTTTAAATATTACGAAGACTCACGGATAGACAGACTGACATATGGACAAACAGACAGGCAGACAAATGTACGTACAACAGATGAACAGAAATACATACAGCAGAAAATAAACTAGAGCATGTAAGCAGGGGCTCACGTATACCCGACCAGTGCCGCCGTCAAATGAAAGCAACATTTTAACCGAAAGTTAAATGCAAATGTTAATGGAACAAATTCTAAGTCTGTGACCTTGACCTTGAGTCAGCAGCAGCATCCATGTAAATGGTAAACTAGTATATAATAGAATTAGTCATACATCACTAGACTTCATTTAAATATTTCAGAACAAGCAAAAAATAAAACAAATGGCTGAATCCTAGTTATTGATCCCTGGCCCCACCCATGAGCCTGACACTGAAGTCCCTATCAAAAGCAGTGCTATAGCGATATCATGAATACAATATGGAAGATATTTGCAATGCATTTACAGAGATATTTCAATTAAAAAAGGTTTAACCCAAAACTTTGACATAATGAAAAGGCAAAAGTCCTAATTATTGACCCTTGGTCCCACCCAGGGGCCTGACCCAGGGGCAAAGACTCTTCACATCAAAGGTAATGTTCATGTGATATCATGAACCAAATATGAAAAGAATCTGACCTGTGGTTACAGAAATATGAACAATTACAAAAGGTTTAACACAAAACTTTGACATAATGAAATTGCCTAAGTCATAATTATTGACCCCTGACCTCCTCCCAGGGGCCTGACCCAGGTGCCTTGATATTTCAGATCAAAGGTAAAGCTATAGAGATATAACAAAGTAAATATGAAGAGAATCTGATATAAGGTTAAAGAAATGAGCATCCACAAAAGGTTTAACGCAAAACTTTGACGTAAAGTTGACGAACGGACGGACGGACGGACAAACAGACGGAATGGCAAAAACTATATACCCCCTGACATACTTCGCATGTCATGTTGTATAAATATCCCGCCACTAACATGTGGCGGGGGATATAAAATCTGAGTAATAATTTTGAAAAATAAATAAATAAAAGAAGCGATTTTAAGGGGAGATAACTCAGGAAATATTCACTGTAGAAAATTATCGGCACAATTTTGGAATAACCATTTAATATACTGTATAACTGCAAAATATCGTTGGAATAGCTTTTAGTTTAAAAAGCTGTTGTGGTTTTGCGTAAAGTTGGAGAATAAAACAGGCCAAAATTTAGGTATGTCATACAAGTGAGTATAAACGCACTGCATGTAGAAATTTCACAAAAGTATTATAATCATTTGTTATATCTGGCATTGCATAAGGAATCATAAAATGGTAGACTTCTAGTTCTAAGTAGCAATAAAAATATTAGCATTTTCTTAACAGAACCCTCTTCAGGTCAGAATTACCCCACCCACTTTCATCTCGTACACACCAAAGAAACCTTCACCAAATTATTTAATATCGCATGACATTACAGCCAACGCATAGTAGTCTGAGTTTACAAAGTTTAAAGAAAATCGGTAGTGGCCATGAAAACAGCCTTATAGACACCCCTCCTTTAGAATAGATTTGTGTCCCAATACCCAGTTTAATGTCCAAGCTACATATAGCTGATGTGTCCAAACATTTCAAGTTAGCGCACAGAAACCGGTTTATAATACACCGCAAGATCCCTATGTTTGGGACAAAGTGCCTGTGGAAACTGCGTAGGCCCTGATCCCGCGAATACAGCATTCTGATCTGTATTCGCACCATCAGCAGCTTTGACATTAAGTGACAAAGTTGTCCAGATACCTAGAAAGAGCACTATCAACAAGCACTTATTTTTTCATTGAAATGTTTGTTAGTTCTTAAGGCTTGAGACAATATTACGAAAAGGTAGTAACAGTTTTATCTATCACGTGACAATTTAATCGTACGCCGTAGTATATACATATAGTATACTGTTCAGTATTACTAATGCACTATTCAATCATCTTAGTGGTCCATTTCGCGAGCTTGAAGATCAGCCTGTCCCACCCCTGTGTCTGTAAAAACAGGCACAGGACCAAACTGAGCAAGGTCATTTTCACTTTGAATTCTATGTACCACATCATGTAAATCGCGCACAAGAATAGTACCGTCGCTGGACCATGAACTTAGAAGGTTCTTATTTTTGACCATTTTACGCGCTTTCCGTAGTAGTTGACTTCTCTGTCGTGTAAGGTCTTCATTAATATAAACACCCATAAGACCTTTGGCTTTCGTTTGGGTGCGCACTCCGTAGACCTTCCTTCGTACTCTGTACGATACAAACTTGACTATTATGTCACGAGGTCGTCCCAACGCCCTTGGCCTTCCAATGCGATGACTACGCTCAATGTCGTTCAAGTCGACGTCGACCCCCAAGTCATGTGTCAGTTTCAAAACATGCTCATCCGTGTTTTCAGTTTGACCACCTGTCGGCTCCGGAACACCCGCTACTCGTAGGCAGTTACGGCGGCTGTACTGCTCAGCAGCATCTGCTTTTGTTTCCAATGTAAGCACTTTTGATTTCAGCTCATTATTTTCCATTCGCAGCTCTTTAATCTCATTTTGTAATGTCACAACCGTACTTTGCAGACCCTCAAGGACGCCACTTATAATTGAGCCGACCATCTCTGTTAACTGAGGTTGGAAAGAAGTTTTGAGAAGCTCAGCAATAGTCTCCATATTAGTGTTGTCAAGTCTGATGACACTTGGTGAGGCTGTCTCTAATCCTTCCTTCTCTGCCTTATTTGACATGATTGACAAGTCAGAAATGTCAGACTCAGATGCAGATTCCGAATTTGATGCTACTCTGTTCTTTTTTAATTCAGACAGCTCTTCAGGGGACTGTAATTCACGTTTCTTACTTGAAATCGCAGTTATCGGTGTGGATGTGACATTCATCACAAATAGTGAGCCTTTATTTTTTTGAGCAGTATACGTAGAAAAAAATTTGACGTGCTCTGTCCACTGATTACAGCTCACTGCTCATTCATACTTAGAAAAAAGTCACGCACAAAAATCTGCTCACGAACAATAGAACTTATATAACTTTTATAAATTTGTCATAAAGAAGAGTTAAACATAAGTTTTATCACCTCTATCATGCGCCAAATCCTAATTTATCCAATTTCACATTTCTAATTTTTCTTCTATCTTATATTTTTCTTATCCTCCAAAAACCTCCAAAAAACCGATAAAATTAGTCCATTTTTATTTTTATAAGTCCCCGACAAGAAAGACACAACCAACCGCCATATTGATGACGTCAACTGTTGTCAATATCCCATTAAAAACAATGCCAGCTTGAAGGCAGAGTTGTTTCCCCTGAAAGTATATCTACATCAGCAGGGCATCTACATCTACCAATTAAGTGCATGGCCAATACTGGCATAGTCGCACTATACCATTCATCTTAAAGATTTTTTACAGTTATCATGCCAGAATAAAGTCTTTGTTGTTTCTCCTATGAGTTATTGTTGTTATCATTTTAAGATGATAATATATGTATAATAAATAAGAATGTTCAAAATAGAAAGCTTTAATAGATGAACTGGTTTAATTGGTTGGTTACTTGTTTTTGGTTTCACGGCACTTTGAGACAGTATTTCAGTCTATTATGGGCCGTCTCCCAGGGAGAGGGAGAAAAAGAGAGAAATGATAGATGAGAGAAAAAATGTCCAAACTACCTCCGCCCGCACCTGCTGCAAGCACAGTAGGCCCTTGCTCTACTATAATCCAAATCAGTAGGACGCCCGGGCACTGGAAGTTACAAGCAGCACCATCACACCATCCGACCATCCCCCAACTGGTTTAACTGTAATATGAAACGATTTTGAAGGTCTTCAGTTTTGCCATCTTCTATAAGAAACACATTTAAAAAATGTCTTGGTCCCAAAGTTATTAAAGGTTTCTTCATGCGCAGCAGAGATTGTGATCAAAGTTTGATTTTGAATGTAAAAATAGGACAATCATAGCATTGCCATCAAAGTATTGCCTCTTTCTTAGTGAAACATACTATATATCATCTTTTTAAAACTGTAGAGGCTAGTTTTTTTATTTGAAATCTTAGTCAAACTTGCACAGTATCTATATGGCAAAAAATTCTTAACCAAGTCTAATTGGACCATTTTAGTTCTATTAAACACTGAAAAATGCTGTAAATCATTAAGACAATAGAGGCCCAATTTTTTAAGCACTCAGAGCAAAACTTGTACATCATAGGTATCATTACAACATATTAACCAATATTTAATAATGGGCTATGCCACCACGCAAAATTTTGCGTTGTTATAACATTTTGGGTGGTGACAGGGCTATATGAGATTGTTAACACCAGAGTGTCCCATACTTAGTGAACAAGAAATGCCATATCAGTATCCTTGCTTTTGTGCCTAGTATTTAATTTTCAGTACCTGAGCACAAAGTGTTTATAGTTGAATATCTAACCATTACACGGGTGGTAAAGTTTCAAATTGAACTCCGCGGAGGTCTGTTGAAAAACAATTTGACTATTTTCCGGTAGGCAATTTGAATATATCCTGTCATGAATTTTCGCGGTTTACTGACAGGGTTCAGACAAGATTTTTCTCTCTAGAAAAAGTATTCCAAAAATCGGAGAATGTCATGCTATATATATTTTACAGTTGTATATTGAGACCAAATGACATGGAGCAGTTTGAAGCGGTATTTTTTAAATTACTTTTTTCCTCCAGGTTCAGCACCGAAAACGAAACTAGGAAGGAGTCCTGCACAGTTAAATAGGCTTTTTGAATGCATTTGCATGCTTTCTGTGAAATCTTACCGATAAAGTAAGACACGTAGCTTGTATAGCTTCGTTCTAAACATACTTTCAAGAATATGCATGCTTTTGTTACTACATGCTTACCCAATTTTCGTCGGCGGTCAATTTGAACACGATGAGAACAATTTGACTAACAGAGGTTAACATGGAAAAATTCAATCAGCTAAAAAGAGGAAATGCTTAATTTACTTTTCAGAAGCTAGGTAGCAACGGATTGAAAGCATGTTTTCGTACTTCTAAAGAACATCAGATAATATTGCTCATGTAACATTGTCTTTTTTATCGTGAAATAGTAGCACAATAGTGCTTTATATTTTTTCTTTTGTTGTAAAACCAGACCTGTGACACTGATTTGTTTGTAAACATAGCACGAACCGATTTTTTTCATCACATCCTTCACAGGTCATTCTAAAGCGGCCGTAATGATGTTGTTATTGTTTCATGTTGATTACCCGCGTTTCTATGTAACGGCTACTTCAGGAGTGTAATCCCCTCGCAGCGGGGTTGGGGGGGGGGGGGAGCATGCGGGTATGTTTGCTTGATATCTTCTTATGGGTTCACTCTAAATTGTTTGAATATCGGTTCTCTTCTCTGCAAATATTAGTCTGGATGGGTTCGTTTTATTTTACAAACAAATGAGAGCCACAGGTCTGCTTTTACAACAAAGAAAGTGATAAAACACTATTGTACTACCATTTCACGATAAAAAAAGAGAATGTTGCGTGAGCAATATTATCTGGTGTACTTAAGACGCATAAAATCATGCATTCAAATCATATGATATCTGGCTCCTGAAAATTCAGCATGCATTTTCTTCTTTTTAGCTGATTAAATTTTTCCATGTTAATCTCCATTAGTCAAATTGTTCTCATGGTGTTCAAATTGACCGCCGAGAAAAATTAGGTAAGCATGTAGTAACAAAAGCATGCATATTCTTGAAAGTATGTTTAGAACGAAGCTATACAAGCTACGTGTCTTACTGCATCAGTAAGATTTCACAGAAAGCCTGCAAATGCGCTCAAAAAGCCGATTTAACTTTGCAGGACTCCTTCCTAGTTTCGTTTTCGGTACTGAACCTGGAGGAAAAAAGTAATTTAAAAAATACCGCTTCAAACTGCTCCATGTCATTTGGTCTCAATATACAACTGTAAAATATATATAGCATGACATTCTCCGATTTTTGGAATACCTTTTCTAGAGAGAAAAATCTTGTCTGAACCCTGTCAGTAAACCGCGAAAATTCATGACAGAATATATTCAAATTGCCTACCGGAAAATAGTCAAATTGTTTTTCAACAGACCTCCGCGGAGGTCAATTTGAAACTTTACCACCCGTGCATTAGAGCACCAAAAACGCTAAAAGGGTTGAGATAGCCAGCCACCTTGCCGTAAGAAAGTGAAACCATTGAATGGTTTCTTCTGTAGAATAGCTGAACTTTTTAGCTCACCTGAGCACGAAGTGCTCAAGGTGAGCTATTGTGATCGATATTTGTCCGTTGTCCGGCCTCTAACCATCCGTCCGTCTGTCCGTCCATCCGTCGTCAACAATTTCTTCAAACGACATCTCCTCCTAGACCAGTTAGCCAATTTCAAAATAATTTCACACAAATGTTTCTGTTATAGCCCTGAACCAAAATTGCTTAAATGGTTCTGCTCTGCTGAACAAAATGGCCGCCAAAGCTAAAAATAGAAAAATCTTTAAACGACATCTCCTCTGAAGCCATTGGTTCGATTTAAAAAAAAAAAAATCACAGAAATGTTTGACTCATGGCCCTGAACCAAAATTGCTAAAACAGTTCCACTCCGCTGAACAAAATGGCCGCCAGAGCTAAAAATAGAAATCTAAAAATAGAAAAACCTGTAAAGAACATCTCCTCTGAAGCCAAGGGCTCGATTTCAAAATAATTTCACAGAAATGTTTGACTCATGGCCCTGAACCAAAATTGCTAAAACGGTTCCACTCCATTGAACAAAATGGCCACCAGAGCTAAAAATAGAAATAAATCTTAGAATGACACTGAAGGCACATTTTGACCCAATCATCATGAAACTTTGTCAGAATGTTTATCTTAATGAAATCTAGACCAACTTTGAAACTGGGTCATGTGGGGTCAAAAACTAGGTCACTAGGTCAAATCTTAGAAAAACCTTGTGTACACTCTAGAGGGCACAGTTATGATCCAATCTTCATGAACCTTTGTCTGAATGTTTATCCTTATACAATCTAGGCCAAGATTGAAACTGAGTCATGTGGGGTCAAAAACGAGGTCACTAGGTCAAATCTTAGAAAAACCTTGTGTACACTCTAGAGGGCACAGTTATGATCCAATCTTCACGAAACTATGTCAGAATGCTTATCTTTATGAAATCTAGACCAGATTTGGAACTGGACCATATCAGGTCAAAAACTAAGTCACTAGGTCAGAACTTAGAAACAAACATGTGAATGCTCTAGAGGGCACAGTTTTGTTCCAATCTTCATGAAACTTTGTCAAAATGTTTATCTCCAACAAATCTAGATGAAGGGTGCAACTGGGTCATGTTGGATAAAAAACTAGGTTACTAGGTCAAACCTTAGAAAAACATTGTGTATATTCTAGAGGGCACAGTTTTGGTTCAGTAGTCATGAAACTTTGTCAGAATGGTTATCTTAATGAAATCTAGGCCAAGTTTGAAACTGGGTATTGTCGGGTCAAAAACTACCGGTAGGTCACCAGGTCAGATCATAGGAAAACCTTGTGTACACAATAATGGCTTTATTTTGCGTTGAATCTTCATGAAACTTTGTCAGAATGTGTATCTTCATGAAATGTAGGCCAAGTTTGGAACTGAATAATGTCTGATCAAAAAATAGATTGCCATGTCAGATCTTAGAAAAACATTGTGTACACTCTAGAGGGCACAGTTTTGATCCAATCTAAATGAAACTTTGTCAGAATATTGATTAGAAAGTACAAAACTGCTCCAATTGAACCATCATCAAATAGATGATTTTCCATGTTATGTCATCATAATTCAGGTGAGCGATTTAGGTCCATCATGGACCTCTTGTTTCATTAATATCTAGACAGCACATTGGGCACCTCCGTGTGAAAACTAGCTTACATTTGAAAGCACGAGGGTGAGTCACTGAAACTAGATGGCTAAGGTGGCATTGAATTACTCACCCTGAGTAATTCAATGCCATCTTAACCATTTTGTTTCATTTTTTAGCTCACCTGAGCCAAAGGCTCAGAGGTGAGCTTATAGGATGGGAGTCGAGCCGTCGTCCGTCCGTGCGTGGGTGGGTGCGTCAACACTTTCAAACATAAATATCTCAGAAACCAGTTGGCCGATCGCAATCATATTTTATCTGAAGCATCATTGGGGTGGGGGAAAGGCTGCATTAGGTTTTGTGCCGATCAGCTCAGAACTCTGGTTTCCATGGCAACAGATAGCCCCCATAGGGTTATAATGGGGAAAATGGCGTCATCACGTTTTCTCAACTGTTTTTGATTAGATCCTTATCATACTTGCAGGTAATGATGACATACACACGAGCTTGGATGAGTTCGAAATTTGGCCGGATTCGAGCATAGACTACGGAGTTAGCTGCCCTTGAGCGTTTGAAAAAAATCCCATAGGGTTATAATGGGGAAAATGGCATCATCACGTTTTCTCAACTGTTTTTGCTTAGATCCTTATCATACTTGCAGGCAATGATGACATACATAAGAGCTTGGATGAGTTCAAAATTTGGCCGGATTCGAGCACAGACTACGGAGTTAGCTGCCCTTGAGCCCTTGAGCTTTGTCATCGCCCTAGCACCTTCATTTCTCCATGGATTTTGAAATAACTTCACACAAATGTAGGGTATGACAATATCTCAAGCAAATTCGACTTTCAGGATGCCATGCCCAAGGTCAAGGTCACTGTGGCTTTTTTTTAAGAAAAACTTTGTCATCGCTCTAGCACCTGCATTTCTCAACGGATTTTAAAATAAATTCACACAAATGTAGGGCATGACAATATCTCGAGCAAGTTTGACTTTCAGGGTGCTGCAGTCAAGGTTTTTGATTAGATCCATATCATACTTGCAGGTAATGATGACATACGTAAGAGCTTGGACGAGTTCGAAATTTGGCCGGATTTGAGCACAGACTACGGAGTTAGCTGCCCTTGAGCGTTTGAAAAAAATCCAATAGTCTTATAATGGAGAAAACAACGTCATCACATTTTCATTTTTCTTTGGATCCTCTTTATACTTGCAGGTAATGAGGATATGCATAAAAGCTTGGATTAGTTAGCATTTCGGCTAGATCCCACCACTGACTATGGAGTACCTGCCCTGAGCATCCAAAAAATCAATGTCGCCACTTTTTCTTGGTTTCTACTGATCTGATCTTTTTCAGACTTGCAGGTAATGAGGAAATGCATAATATCTTAAACAAGTTCAAATTTTGGCCAGATCAGGCCAACCACTACGAAGTTAGCTGCCCTTGAGCGTTTGAAAAAAATCCCATAGTGTTATAATGGAGAAAACAACATATCAGGCCAAGATCAGGCCAACCACTACGAAGTTAGCTGCCCTTGACAGCTCTGTCTATTGTGCCTTTGATCGGATACTTTTTAAACTTGCATATATTAAATGAAGGCATACATATACATAATGTTTTGGATGAGTTTAATTTTCAGCCTGATTGGACCACTGACTGTGGAGTTAGCTGCCCTTGAGTATCTTAAATATCCCTATAGGTTTACAATGTCTCTCAGGTGAGCAATTGTTGCCCTTTGGGCTACTTGTTTTTTCATGGATGCAAAATACAAAAGAGCTGACATATTTTTTCATGCCCCCGACTTAGAAGACTGTGAGAACATTGGTTTGATCCTGTCTGTCAGTCCTTCCATCTGTCTTTCCATTACATTTCAGCCCAAGAATGGTTGAAAGTAGGAAATTTCATATATGGAATAGGCATGAAAAATGAGAGTACCCATATTTTTCTGCCCAACTTTACTCAGTGGAGTTCTGCCCTTTTTTCGACTTTAGCATTCCATATAGAAACAACATTGTGAACAAAATATCTGGAACACAGTTTCGCATGGGGATGCCTGCAATACGTTAGTTGCAAAACTCTTAGCCGTGTTCAAAGGCAGGGACCCAAAACGTCTTGGAGAAGTTGTCACAGGTGGCGAAAATGTAGGCGTTTGTCTGTGTATAAGAACAAAGAGAATTTGTGGATAGGGGAAAATGATTAACGACATCAAGCTATGTAGGCCCTATTTGCTGAAGTAGGTCTGCACATCAAGCTATGTAGGCCCTATTTACTGAAGTAGGTCTGCACATCAAGCTATGTAGGCCCTATTTACTGAAGTAGGTCTGCACATCAAGCTATGTAGGCCCTATTTGCTGAAGTAGGTCTGCACATCAAGCTATGTAGGCCCTATTTACTGAAGTAGGTCTGCACATCAAGCTATGTAGGCCCTATTTACTGAAGTAGGTCTGCACATCAAGCTATGTAGGCCCTATTTACTGAAGTAGGTCTGCACATCAAGCTATGTAGGCCCTATTTTGACAGTGATGGAATCGTGGCCAGGCTCCCTGTGCCTGAGCTTTCTAGTCTTACTGGGGCCGTATTCATAAAACGACTTAAAGTGGTTGCTATGCTGTTGCTAAGGCTAAATTTCTTTGAAGGAGATTCCCTACAACTATGAAATTTGCTCTGGAGGAACAGTCTTACAAAGACTGTTCCTCCAGACCAAATTTCATAGTTGTAGGGAATCTCCTTTATAGATATTTAGCCTTAGCAACCGCATAGCAACGACTTAAGTGGCTTTATGAATACGGCCCCTGGTAAATTATACAAGGAACTTAATTTTTCCTGTGTCATTTCTCAGTACGTTACGAAGCGTCCAAAAACAGGGTTGCATACTGCACCAGCTCATCGTTCAGCTTTTCTGTTTGAAGGAGCAGCATCTTGGCATTATGTCACATCCTTCCTGTAGCCCTATCCTTGTTCCATGTGACTTTTGGCTGAATCCTTACAGTAAGTCTTACCACAAATGCGCGGCCGCTATAGTAATGTGTCACGTAGTGCAGTGGGCAGAGCATTAGACATGTTATATCAATCAAGGCTGTCAGAGAGTAGCTTTTCCCCCCTAGTAGTTTTTCTCCCCGGAAAAATGACTATGATTTTTCCATAGTAGAATTTCCCACCGGAAAAATGGCTATATAGTAGAATTCCCCCCCGGAAATATGACTATATAGCCAATTTTCCCCGGGGAAAATCTACTATAGGTGTTTTTGCATAGCCGTTTTTCCCCTCTATAGTGGATTTTCCCCCTGGTAATACGATTGCAGAAAAACACGCTACATAGTGGAATTTGCTCCTTCTCCAATCATAATAGTGAGGTGAAACAAAATACGAGTATCTGTCCGTAAAACATCGATGGATAACAGATGCTAGAACCGCATGCATGTATGTGTCCATCAGTCTGATTTTTGTTTCGGGGAAAACAGGCATACATTTCGCTTTTCCATGTTAGCCAAGAACGGCTGAGTGTACGTGGTTGTGAGCATAAATTTGTATAATTTTGTGTTTGTACAAGCGTTCATATGTGCGTGCGCACATCGGAGTGCCTGGACTAGTGTTCGCCTTTCATGCAGGAGTCGTGGGATCGAGTCCCATCGTGACACACCTCCGATTATTATTTTCAATTTAATAAACTGCCTGCTAAATCAAACATAACTGGACAAAACACCCGTTCGTACATCTTCCTGTAAGCTTGCATGCGTATGTGTACCTATATAAATATCTGCGATGGGAAGAAATTGCACCTTGCTCAGTTCTTAATTAGTAATTATTGATTATTATAAAAATACGGTTGCTAAATTTGCATATTGATTTTTTGGAATTAATCACGTTTATTACCTTCGTCGAAAAACCGATGCATGTCTAATGCGATTAATTCCGTGAAATGTCTCTGTTCTATCGTTCCGTTCCGCAAAATATCAATAGTCATACAAAATTCACTAATAGTCAATTTCCCCGTGGGGGAAAAGGGACTATGGGGGAAAAGTGGCTCTATGAGGTCCGGACAATCCACTATATAGCCGTCCTTCCTATAGCCATTTTTCCGAGGGGAAAGGGGGAAAAACCACTCTCTGACAAAGGCATTTCCAGATTGACAGATTCGCTTGAAAAATTGTGCAAGTGTACATGGAGAACACAGAAGGTTTGGACGGGTCGTTTTGGTGAGTAAGTGTACTTCCTAACTTTGTTGCCACTTCTTCGCAAATGCCCCTCGTACATGTGAGGACAATATGTTTTAAAAAGGTAAAGGTTTTCCGTAGCTTAAGGTGGTGATAATCACTGATTTGGGGCAAAGACAAAATCTGCATAAAATACCGAAATTACAACAGATCTTCCCAAAACTTAGCATATGGCTTCTTTATGGTGTTTCTCATAATCCAGAACTCCAAAATGCAGGATTTGTTGATGTTAAAAAGTGTTTTATAAGGAAAGATCAAAGGGTAATTTTCTGCGCAGAAATCTAAAAAAAGAAAAATAATATCGTTATTTAAAATATACTTAGTGCTGAGAGTTCCTTGTTGCATTACGGAGAGCGTCTTAGCAATTATTTTTTTTCCAGCTCTTTCACACATTGTCAGGCTGAGCAAACAAAAAAGACGTGGTCTTTGTCCAAATATTTTGTCAAAACACACAGAATACACACAGGTGAGAATATTTTAACAAGGTTGAACAATTTCATTTACACACACCTGTTATAGTGTCAGTAATGTATTATTTATATCGTAAGTGCTATATAAGTATGCTTGCCTACCCTATATTTAATGAATGTGTCCCGTGTACATTTACTTTGTACATGGTTGAAAATATGAGAAAAAGCTACTGTTTTCATCTGGTCTACATTACAATTTGAGAAGGAGTTGGAACAAATAATTGCTAGGACGCTCTTCATTATGCAATAACGTACCTTCAGCACTACGTAAATTTTCAATAACTATGTTATTTTTGTAGATTTCTGCGCAGAAAACTACCCTTTGATGTTTCTTTATAAAAACACCTTTTTAAGCAGCATGTACCTCTATTTTGTATGCTAAACTGTAGAGAACAACAAAAATTAGAAGTCTGCTAACTTTCAAGGAGATATGTTATTTTTGTATGGTTTTATGCAGATTTTTGCATTTACCATAAATCACCACCTTATTGGCCACAGGAACAATGGAGTTTAGGGGTCCACTGTATCTTGGGCGGAGCCCATCTTCCTCCTCTGATTTGAAAAGGGAACCATTTACTGCTTGGCTGGTATGAGTTTTACAGCTGCTAGATGGCTCAACCTGGGTTTAAACGCAGGACCTTCTGGCAACCTTCTGCACCATAACTGTGCTATGATCTATTGGTTTACAGTGAATCGGTTATTAACCGATTCACTGTAAACCAATAGATCATAGCGCCTCAATTCTGTTAGTTATCTCACAGTTCATTTTGCAGCAACGGATAGGCAAATGTATTGGTAAACCATACCACTAAAAGAGTTAGCTTTATTCTGTACACTATGATCTATTGGTTTACAGTGAATCGATTAATAACCGATTCACTGTAAACCAATAGATCATAGCGCCTCTTGCTTTATCTCACATATACTGTTTAAAAGTTCTAACCGGCCACTTAGTTTTTATCATTTTTCATCAATTCTGTTTGTAATATCACAGTTCAGTTTGCAGCAACAGATAGGCAAATGTATCGGTAAACCATACCACTGAAATATTTAGCTTTATTCTGTACACTGTATCCAGGAGGCACAGATGAATACGGGTACCCCATTTTCAAAATTAACAAGAATTTGCATTGGGTGGTGTGGTAAAGATAAACACTTTGACCCAAAGCGACTACTGTCGTGCAGGGAGAGTGTTCATTTCTGCATAAATCTGTTTCTTCGGTCAATTGCTTTATTAATGAACTGGTTTTGCTCACGTAAACTGGATATTTCAAAAAGTGATTTTCCCAAAGTGTGACAGAATGCAGCATTTTGTGAATTTTAAAAATGGGGGTACTTATGTTCATCGGCGCAGCCTGGACGTAATGTTAAGAATTTTGTCAAACCTCTTGATGGCTAAACTGACTGACACATCTGCCTGTTTGGGAACATTAATAGAACTGTATGATTGTTTGGGGTTTGAAGAAAATCGAAAAAAATGTAAGTGGCCGGTTAGAACTTTTGGCTAGTATATGTTTTTTTTATAACAAGCACAGTTCCATTTCCATCAGAAGCTAAAAATCCAAGCTTCTGTAAATAGTCAAATAACACAATGCTCGTAGTATTATATTTGAGCCACAAAACGACAAAACCAACTAAGTGGCATGTGCGCCACGCAAAGACTGAGGTCAGCCTGGACGTTTGTGCCTGTACATTTGCCCAGTCTGATGAGAGTCTTCGCTGTTGGCATGAAGGTAGCTTAGGCCAGGCTGATCTGAGTCTTCGCGTGACGGACACTCCACTTTGTTGGTTTTGTCGTTATTAAAACTTGTAGAAAGTGGTTGAACTGAAATTTCGGTTTGGCAACTTTCAGGACTTTTTTTTAGTTCACCTGAGCCAGAGGCTCCCGGGGAGCTAATTGTATAGGCAGGCCTTGTCGTCCATCCGTCCGTCGTATACATCCATCCGTCCACAATTTCAAACGACTTCTCTCTGAAACCGTTGGGCCGATTGTAACAAAATTTCATATGTAGCCTCCAGGGGACTTAGGAACGAAAAGTTGTTCAAATGGTCCTAGTCACATGACCAACATGGCTGCCACGCCTATTTATGGTAGAAAACACTAGAAAAATCTTCTACTCCAGAACCAATAGGCTGATGACCTTGAAAGTTGGTATGTAACATTTAGTACGCGAGTACTACCAAGATTGTTCAAATCATGACCTTGGGTTGACCTTGACCTTTTTTACGGCAAGGTAAAATTTGCTTCCTTGTGCTTTTATATGGCAAAATGCAAGAACAAGATATCTTGGAAACTATTGAAGATTTTGGGCTTAAAATTGATATATATAGTCATCCTAATGAGTACATGAAGATTTATGAGTATGAGAGGTCACGGTCATTGTTTTGACCTTGACCAAGGTCTCTCATATTTCGACATTTTCGTACAATCTCCTCAAAAGTCACCGAGCCAATTGAAACCAAATTTCATATAGAGCCTCCAAGGGTTGAGGGAACGAAAATTTATTCAAACATTCCAGGTCTTGTGACCATTATGGCAGCCACGCCCATATATGGCAAAAAGCTTTAAAAATCTTCTCCAGAACCAATTGACCGATGGCCTTGAAACTTGGTATGTAGCACTGGGTACTCGAGTACTGTCAAGATTATTCAAATTATGACCTTTGGTTGACCTTGACATTTCTTACGGCAAGGTCAAATATGGGAAAATGCTAGAACATAAGATTTCATAGAAAGTTTTGGAGATTAGGGTCTTAAAATTGGTATATGCTGTCATCTTAATGAGTAAATTAAGATTTGTGAGTACAAGAGGGCAAGGTCATTCTTTGACCTTGAACTCTCATATTTTGACAATTTCAAACAATCTCCTCAAATACCACTGGGCCCATTGTAACAAATTTTATATAGAGCCTCCAGGGGTTCAGGGAATGAAAAATTTTTCACTCAGGTTAGCGATTCAGGGCCTCATGGCCCTCCTGTTTTAAAGAACCGTGAGTTCTTTTATTTCAAAGCAAATCCTTTGCATAGTTATACTTTCCATACATATAAGAGCCATATAGCATTGTTATATTTTGGCTAACTATTTCGGAAGCTTGATTTTCAATTTCCAGGTGGGAATGAAATTGCGCGTTTACCGGGTTACTGTGGCAGTCAAATAGTTAAGGGTCATAAGTAATTCCACAAAACTTGATTTTCCCAAAGACTTCAGTGTATTTTCATGTTTACTGGAAATTGTATTTTAGCACTACTGTTAAACTGATTACAATTATTTTGCTACTGGTAGATCGCTAAACAAATAATGCATGCAAAATATTTGTTTCATTTCAGTCGCTAAACTTACACTTTCACAGCATGACTTTAAAGTTTGAGTTTTGATCCATTATTTTTCGCGACACGTCAATGGAAAATTTTATGCTAAGTTTGACATTTTGTATCTTAACACTTTTCGCCATGAAATGGCGGAAGGGCATGTAGAGTTAAACTTGTGTGTGTGTGTGTGTGTGCTACCGAAATCGTGTCCGACCCATAATTTTGGACTGCATGGTGGGATTCAAAAATTGTACAAACGATCATTATGAGAAGACGGAGTGTCGCGTGCAAGAACCATGTCGCTAACTCAAAGGTCAAGGTCACAGTCTGAACGTTACCGTCACATTGGCTGTAATGAAATATATTCGTGTCCGACCCATAAATATAGACTGCATGGTGGGATTTAAAATTTATTTGGCACAAATGATCATCATGGCATGACAGTGTGTCTCTTGCAAGAACCATGTCAATATCTCAAAGGTCAAGGTCACAGTCCGCACATATGCTGTAATGAAATACGTTGTGTCCAACCCATAACTATTTGCAAAATGGGATTTAAAAATTATTTGGCACAAATGATTTTCATGACAAGGCGGTGTGTTGCGTGCAAAAAACCATGTCACTAGCTCAAAGGTCAAGGCCACAGTTTGCACTTTAACCTTGTGCACAGGCTATCATGACATATGTTGGTGTCCGATCCATAACTTTGTCCTGCATGGTGGGATCCCGAAATTATTTGGCATAAATAATTAGCATAATAAGACAATGTGTTGCGTGCAAAAATCACGCTGCTAGCGTAAAAGTCAATGTCACAGTCCGCACTGAAACTTTGTGCATAGTCTGTAGTGAAACATGTTCATGTCCGGCTCATTACTTTGTCCTGCATACTGGCATTTCAGAAGTATTTGGCATAAATAATTTTCATGACAAGTTGATGTGTCACATGCAAAAATCATGTCGCTAGCTCGAAGATCAAGGTCACAGTCTGCACTTAAACTTTATGCAAAGGGTTCAATGAAACATGTTCGTGTCTTGCCCATAACTATATCCTACGTGTTGGGATTCAAAATTATATTGCATAAATTTTCATCATGACAAACTGCTAGCTTGAAGGTCAAGGTCACACTGCACATATAAACTTTGTGTATTAGCTATAGTGAAAACATTTTGTGTGTCATGCCTATAACTTTGTCCTGCAAGATGGGATTTCAAAATTATTTGGCATAATTATTGATCATGGCAAGACAATGTGTCATGTGCAAGAACACTATGTGCTAGCTCAACAGTGAAGACAGTCTGCACTTAAACTTTCGCGGATAGGCTACAGTGAAAACCTGTTCGTATTCGGCCCGTTACTTTGTCCTGCATTGTGGGATTTCAAACTAATTGGCTGGGCACAAGGGCCATGATACTAGCTTAAAGGTCAAGGTCACAGTGCACAATTAAGCTATGTAAATAGGGTATGATGAAAACCTGTTTGTCATATTCGTGTCCGAGGTTTGACTGCAAAAGAAATGTAAGTCATTTTGACTTATATTTCATGTCTCTTGATTTGTCATTTATATTGTACAAGTCTGCCTCTATGAACGTACTTATCCTACAAGTGCCAGTAACTTAATCAAAGTGCCATCTTACTCAAGGCACTAGGCGGGGCATCTGTGTCATAAAACATTTTTAGATTATGCTTGACCTGGGAGAACTGCCAAAAATAATTTTTTGTAAATATGTAAATACACTAAAGTCTATGGGAAAATATTTTTTGTGGTATTACTTATGACCCTTCTCCTAAATTTCCGAAGTTCTGTAGTTCGAACATGAACGTGAGAAAGAACATGAAACGGAAACACAAGATAATTTTTGTTGCACATTTAATTCAGGCCTAATTCAGCCCTATTATTAAATTATTTCTAGTAAAAGCGTTCCCACAGCTCAGTGGAAGCAGTGAAAATGTCCGCTTTGATCAATGCTGCATATTCAAGAGTATCTTGTCATTATTCCATTCAATTTACTTTGGTCGTGCATATCCGGTTTGTTATTATTGCCTTATATATCAGCTTTAATTGATGTAAGAATATATACGAGCCGTGACACGACAAAACCAACAAAGTGGCATATGCGCCCAGCGCAGACTCAAATCAGCCTTGGCATCCGCTGAGTCTGATCAGAGTTTTCGCTCTGCGCTTAAATGGTAGCTGAGGGTCTGAGCAACCGTCATGCGGACAGCGAAGACTGATCAGACTGAGCGGATGCCCAGGCTAATCTGAGTTTGTACTTGACGTACAGCCACTTTGTTTGTTTTCTAGTGTCACGGCTTAATTAATATAGAATATATACGAGCCGCGACACGACAAAACAAACAAAGTGGCATATGCGCCCAACGAAGACTCAGATCAGCCCGGGCATCCTACGACTCTGATTAGACTATTCGCTCAGCGCTTAAAGGGTACAGGTCTAAGCTACCGCCATACGGACAGCGAAGACTCTGATCAGACTGGGCGGAAGCCCAGGCTGATCTGAGTCTGCGCTGGGCGCACAACCAGTTTGTTGGTTTTGTCATGTCGCGGCTCAATTATGAGCAGGTGCTGATATTGTCTTTATTCTATCCAATTAGTTTTTAGTTTAATTACCTGGTATTTTTTATGTAAGTCAACCAACAACAAACTGCAACCGACTGACAGACAGACTTTAACTTAATTCACTCAAAGTACATGTAATCATGACATAATGAGGAATTTCTATAATACTAATCAACATGGCAAACGGACGGTGGATCATGTACTAATACTAGCAATGGTAACAGTAAATGATTTGAAAATTTAAATGCAAGGGGAGGAAAGCACTGAGCATAAAGCGAGAAACTGAAAGAAAGGAAGAAAACAAAATATTACACTATATTTCACTAAAAGGCTCGCCGCATACTTCCTGCTGCCAAAAATAAAGGGCAATGCATCCTAAATAAGCGAATTTTCAGAAAAATTAAATCTCCAAAATTATGATAATAGTAACCATAAAATTTGTATTTACAGTACAGGGGCCGGTTTCATGAACATATCTTAGATTTGTGCTTAAGTTACAACTTAAGTTATAACTTAAGTAAAAAAATAAGAATGACTTAAGTTCGTACTTAAGTCGTTTCACAAATTCATCTAAACCAAAACTTAATCTGTTTAGACTTAAGGTGGACAATCCCGGAAGAACTCTGTTCTTGCTTGTTTAAAAAACAAACAGAGTTATTGTTCATCATCAAATCGACTAACTGTGGAGTATATACAGTTATAATATACACTTACAATATCTACCGTAAAGATCCTAAGTTTTCGGGCACATAGGTCTGTACAAACAGTGGAAACTGAGATCAGACTGTTCCTTAGGAACCAGAATGATCAAGATCTTCACAGTTTCCATTCCATCTGCGCATTTTTGTCGACATTACTCTGTGGTAGAACCGAATAACAGGAAAATAAATAATAGGGCAAGGACCGGCTGTGCTTGCAGCAGGTGCAGAATTTGGGCAGTCTGTTTTGGGGATATTTTGAACTTAAACATTGTTTTTCTAGGAAACAAAACGGTGAAATGTTTTTTTTTTGTTTTATTCTTTAACATACGATGTACATGTAAGTTTTACTAAAATAGTATGCATAAGCATGCCCCATCGATTGATGATATTTTTCATGACGTTTTTCATGAAATTCAATTTTCTTGCATTTTTTCAAAGAATGTAAAAATATACTTATTAACAAGAAAACTGCAATTTTTTGTTATTAGTTTGTTTCAAATATCCTATATTACAGATTATATGATTTGCTGAAATGAAAGTGCATTCATGTGCTAGAGATATGAATTTTAATAGAAAATGTGTAAAAAAAAGTATGTAGAAATACAAAATATTGTTTTTTAGGAAAACAAAACGGTGAAAATTGTTTTTTTCTTACCCAAATGTTTTATAGCTCTTTGGGTTATTTAGACGGTATAATGGTTTGAATGCCCCGCCAATATTTCTATTCAGTATTCGTCTACCTTAAGTCTTGTCTATTTTTAGGAGTCTATAAAATTATGCAATATACTAATAGTCAGGACGCTGAAGCCGAAAAAATGCAACTTTAATGCCCCGGCGATTCGAAAGGAAATTTTTACCAAATTTGATAAGCACAACATTTGGGCTTTATGATAGGGTATGATGTGGTCACTGAAATAGGATCCCGTGGTTTTAATCACCCCTTTTTACCCCTACCCCTTTTAAACCTTATTGTTCTCAAAATGAAAACGCTATAATTCTGCCCATTTAGAGGTGCACAAAAGTTTTCACATTTATTCATGAAATGACGTATTTGTGAGCATAGTATCAGTTTCTGTCATAATTTACAAAATGCATGCTTAAAATATTAAGAAAACCGGTGTATACACATATTTACACAAGGATAATTCATCCTACCAATTGTTGGTGTTTGAAGGTACTAAATTTCATTTTAAATCGCTGCCTTTCAGATTCTCATCAAACTGCTCATAGAATTATAGGGTAGCTGACTCGCAAAATATCCAATGATAATGACACTGCATTCTGTACTTCATAAAACATTTCTCTTTGGAGTCTAACCACAACCATGGATCCCGCTTTCCTCAGACGTTCATTTCAATTTGAATTTCCCTGTGCTGTGCAGTTTTAACAAGAAAACCAGCCCAACCACTTCTGGGATTGCGAAGACTTCCAACAAGTGACGCATACACATGATCACTGGCGTTGGTCTGTTACAGCTTGATCGTTACATACGTTACTTAATATAATTTTGTTAAAAGAATAATGAATGAAGACGATTCAGAAGAGATATAAAGACGTAGAATACAAAAACATGATCATATTTGTTTTTGTGCATTAGAGTATAGATACTTAATTTGTAAAAAAGTTTCGAAAAGCTTTTCATAGCAAATAATACAAATTATATATGTTGCCCATGAAACGAAACTAATAAATAAAATGAAATAATATTTCAACTTTAAATCATTTCGTCGTTCAAATATTATTTTTTTTAAAATAGTGCTTTTAAACTCTGCATTTTCTCTGGTCTTAAAAGCTAATTTAGTACTTTAACAAAATGGACTTTAATACATGTAATTGGTATTTAGTGTGTAAATGAAGCATATTGACATCTGTAAATATGTTAAGTTGGATTGGCATTAATGTAAGGGTGGAAAGACAATGTACTAACGAATACTTGCACTTACTGACAGGCGGAAAAATAAACAGCATTCAAATTTATGTTCAAACAAAAACCAAACGTCATGGTTTGAAGAGTAATTACAACGTAAACTACTTATATATCAAAAGAAGCTATTCAGTAATATGCATATGGTCGATATTAGCAGAGTTGTGGGATCACTGTTTCCTTCAGTAGGTGGTTTAAACCATTGTGAACAGCGTTATTTTGCAAGTTCGTATGTCTCTCCAGAGAATAACACTCGTTTACATGTTGACTATCTTAATTTGTTTCTTGTTATTTTGTTACAGTGTATTTATTAGATATGCATGCTGACCCAAGTTTACGTATATGAGATGTAGAAAACGTACATAAGAAAATGTAAATAAAATTACCCAGGAAAGGCCACAATTACAAAACACAGCCCACCCAAGACACCGAAAGAAGATGGGAAACATGCATACGACAAAACGGAACAGCACATTTTTGGTAACACGCGCTCCATTCCAACACAGAGGGTCTGTACATACGTAAGCTCCAAAAACAATACAAAATACATTTAAACATTTAATATATCTAAGGACCTCTGACAGTATCAATGCATATTTGCCCATTTTTCGACAAATTACTGCACCTTCCTCGGGCAACAAAAGTTGAAATATTTGGCATTAATATGTAGCCTTGTGTACTATAAAGACATTTTAACAGTGATTTTGAAAAATTATCATGCCTCTAGACTAACATAGACCAATTTTATCAAGAGGGGTATGTTAATTTTTCAGTCTCTGAAAATAAGTCCATTTATTTGGTTTTCTAAGATATCGAAATCTTAATTGATAACTATTCTAAAACTGACATACACACTACTGATACTGATATTATGCAATATTTTTTCAGTACTAAGGACTTTAGCCTATTTTTAGATATAAAGGGTGTAAGTACCCCACCCACTTTTTCAGTTTTTCAGCTGTAGACTATCGTTTCCCCCCGTGCCTCAGCAAGCCACTCACATATAATGTGTATTATGATAGTACACACATACATGCAAAGTGGCTAGCTGAGGCACGGGGGGAAAAATATCTTTAAAAAACTTTTCCTGTTTCCATTACGTTTAATTACAAAATTTGGCTTTTTCCACCAAAAATTGAAGTCTATGTGCAAAATAATCAAAAATTAAATTCATGGCCAGTTAGGGGAAGTTGAGAGCAACAAATTTCAAGGAAATTCTTGGGGATATCAAAAATTTAATTTTGACTATTTTTATAGGCAAATTTACATTACAACCGTCAGAGGTCCTTTACCTATTTTCTATTTTAAATCTCAAAACAAAATAGAAAACACATAGGACATAGGACAGCAATACAGGCGACCACAAGGCAAGAAAACCAACCAATGGGATTCGCATGTAAAAGTTTTCATATTTGTATAGACAGCTGTACATAATCTACCAGGGGCTTTAACTAGTTTTATTCGCACAACCGTAAACTTCCTTTTGAGGCAGCAAAAACACGTAGGCATTGCGTCCTAATCATGGATCTTTTAGATATTTTAATAAGCAAAGAAAAATGAAGTTTCGAACGGCTCAGTCAACAGTCATCATATGTTTATCACGTATATAACTGAAGAAATAAAAGCATCAGCATAGAATTCAGTGTCCGAATAAATAAGTAAAATGAAAGATTCATACCAAACATCTAGTATAATTACTCAACGTTAAATCTTGCCTATCGTAGACTTAAAGGGACATCGCCTCAATGTTCGTGCGCATACATTTTGACGCAGCGTCATTGTTTCCTGCTATGGTTATCATGACGTCGTTTGCCGCAACGCTAAAACGTTTACGTCACTTTCGAAGACAACATGGGCTCTTTGTTGAAACAAACGTATAAGTGTTTTGCGACAGAAAAATGGTAAATTTATAAAGCTGGACAAAAGAAAAAATACGACAAAAATGAGGCTAAAGAATTTTATACGGAAAAGAGAGCGCCAATTTTTTTTTGCGGGTAGTGTGTAATTTTTTAGGAATTAAATGTCAGGTAAGGAGAGGATGTGAAAACTGCAAGCGCGTTTTGAATCTCGTAATTACTTAATGCAAGTATAAATATAAATAAGGACTTGGTAGCGTTTGCTTGAGTCATGAAATACCCATGCAAACAGTGAAAGCGGAGATCAGACTGAGCAAATGCGCAGGCTGATCTTAGCTTTTATTGTTAGCTCATGTCGTTACGGTAATTATGTTTTTCTTTTCTTTTTGAATAGTTGCTTCTAAGATTTAACGCAAGTGACATAAGAGGATCAGCCATATTGTTCTCGAAAGATACAAATTTTACAACGGCTAGGCGGCGAAACTCTTATTTTTCACTAATCGCCCTAGACTTTCCACAGGATTTATAGATTGTCGATGCGAACAGGGAAAAATTATCAAAATGCATATCCTCCAAAATTGGTCTCATCATTAAATGATAAATTGAAATCATGCACCACGGACAAAGCTTTGCCGTGAAAATACATGACGGGCAGTGGCCGGGTCCAACAAGTTGAATGTTCGCACATAAACATGTTCATCAGATATAAATATGATATAATCTGGACCAAGAGAAAAGTTCGAAATTCTATGAGAAGAGAAATAACAATGAACATGCTGCCTAGTTTCAGTCCTTGGAATTTCTCTCATTAATCTGTTGTCTGCATACGAGAAAATTTTGATGGCGACAATTTCATATAGACTATATGTTCAAGACATAAGAGCATTGCTGAAATTGAATAGGGAATTATATTACATTGCTATAAAAAGCATCGAAAGGTAAGAGCGCTATCCATATGGCCGTTGATGGCGCCAAATAGAAAGCGACGTCAACGCATAAAACCTTGACGTCAACGCGCTTATATGAAAAACGCACGAAATAAAAGTGGTTTTCCTTCCATAACTCGAATATTTGGTCGATGACCTATGTTTTTTATTTGTTTATTTGCACGAGGTGGATCATTCCTTTACTATATCAAAAGTATATAAAAATTTCAATGGTGGAACTTTTTATATTGAAGAAATTCCACGTTTTTTCCAATAATGGAAAATGGCGGGAAACTAAAAACTGAAAATAACCTATATAATGAGACATACGACGATGACAATTTTAATAGGCAAACAAAGAGACAAGAAAGAGGAGTTGATTAATCTTTATTTCGAAACGATCTGTCATCTATTTTCTCGGATAAAGTGTTCGTAATAGACATAGTCATGTTTTAAACAGGCACATAGGTGGCGCTGTGTTATCTCAAAAAGTAGTACGGTGACCCCATCTTTTTATTTCATTTTTTCACTTAGCATATAATATTCTACCACTGTGTGAAGTTTCAACAAAATTTCAATGGCAGTTTTTATAGGGTGATTTCCCTTTAACTGCTTGAAACATTTTGAATCAGTGTGTGCTGCACTGGCTATACCAAATGAATACTTATTGAAACTTATTTTCTAAGAAATCTAACATATACCGGAAAACTTCGATATATCAAGAATAGATAGCCATAGATGCAACAGCCATTGATTATATTTAAAAGTAGTTCATGCACGTGCCACCATGAAAATAAATAAATAAGAAAACGAGACTATTCGAGGTATTTAACTTTCATCTGTTTGGCGTGTATCTGAATAGACGTTATACTGCGTTACATAATTGTAATTTGAACATTGTTTCATTCAGTACCAAACGATAATATTTGTTTGTGAATAAGCTGCTTTCAATGCTTCAATGTCTACATGCCTCAAGCCCTCAGTCTTTACAATTAACTTATCATGTGTATTTCAACTGTATACTTTTATCACAATTGAGCATAAAATCGCAACAAAGAAGCACGAAAGCTTTTATAGCTAATTTAATATGATACTTCATTCCATCTCAACTTAAATCTAAAACTTAGTGTTTGCCCCAGATAATAAACCAATCAGATCACCCGAATTTTCAAATTTTCAATAGATTTATTGGTGTAGACTCATCACTTATCCATGAAGAGAGTCTTCACCAATAAATCTACTGAAGACTTGAAAATTCAAGTGATCAGAAATGTACAGTCTTCTGTGGCTTGTCACGTCTAAAAATAGCTTCAACATGACAGGTCAAATTGATTTAGAAGTCAATGGAGATTTCTCGACTGAGGGTTTTTACTCGTTACAGAGGGACAGATGAAGGGAGTATTTGGCAGTATTCTCCATAAAAATGTATTTTATGGTTACTCCTTAGAACCACCTCGACGAGGCGGTTCTATGGCAATCCATAACATTATTTTTAAAATAAACACACAATACTGTAAAAACATGTGGATATTTATTAGAATCGCCTCGATGAGGCAGTTCTATAGGTACCCACAGCATTGTTTTAAAGCATGTTGTAGATATTTGTTAGAATTGCCTCGAAAAGGCAGTTCTAATGAATATCCACAACATACGTTTTTCATGGAGAAATAAAATCACAAAATACTCCTCTTATATGTTTCTCTGTAATAAGATGCATCTCATAACACAAATCAAATAACTATGATTTGTGTAAAGAGAAGAAAATAATCCTCATTCAACAAAGGAAAATCAAAGTGACCAGCCATGTTTGAGCCCAAACACTGAATGAATGGAAATGTGCAAAGTCATCTGAACACAAATCATAAATGACAGCATGACACTCACTCTAGAAGCAGTATTCTAATTATGCTCCTCCTCTCCAAGCTAAATGACAGCATGACAAAAACTTTAAAAGCAGTATTCTAATTTAGCCCCTCCTCTCCAAGCTATTTTGGGAGTGTCATGATATTGCATCATGTTTTGACATTGCATCATTACCATAATGAAAGTACATCGGAGAGTGGTCATTTTGGGATTTTTTTGATTTATCATTTTTTTTTTCTATTTTTTTTTTTTTTTTAAACACAAAATATCTCTCAAAAAAGATTATCTGAAAGATGTTGGAAAACAGGACAGACCAGGATCAGTTTATTATCTGGGGCAAACACTAAGCCGGTTAGAGGCTATGAAGAGAAATCTTCGCAACCAAGAACCTTCCGCTCGCTACGCTCGCTTCAGGTTCTTAATTGCGAAGATTTCTCTTCATAGCCTCTAACCTATACAAAGTCTCAAAATTGAACTTGAATAGCGTATTCGACCGTTAAATACGTATCAATTTAAAGAAACTGTCGGTGTTTCAATTAAGTACCAAGGTTTACTTGCTGAAATGTTATCAACGTTACCGGTTTGTAGCGCTCTCATCAGTTATAAGGCAAAACATTAAGAATATTCTTATTGTGACGAGTTAACGAAAGAAGGAAAATACCGTAACTTATAAGATGTATTCAGGAGTTTTGTCAATGTTTATGGTAATGGGACTGGTAATTCACAATATTTGCCACAGTATTCCTGCATGGTATTATCTGCACTCAAAATGTTACAAAATGATACATTTTACTTACAGTCGGACGATGAGTAGTTGACTGGAGGCATCATCGTTTTGAGGGACTTTAAAATTTGACCAAAATGGTCAATGCAATGAAATATCGTAATTTATTGATATAATTGGGCTGTTTCTTGATTTTAACTGAAATTTTCACTTGAGCATTGTCGTTTTTATTGGTAACGAAAACTACCTCCATGCAAGTCTCATAAAAGAATGCGTACTTTGTAAGCAGATGCTTATTATCGATTTGGCAGATACTATTCTGTGCCTCCTGTCATTAAATTCTAGTGTGTATTTTAGTTTTCTCACCTTTCTGTAGTCTTTATTGTCTGTGCTCTATGAACCGATTTTTTTTTTCAATATTCAATGTAACAGCAAATTTTTGTAGTGTAAATTACTAGTAATTCCCCAATTTTATCTTTATTTATATTAAAAAGAACGATGATGTTTGATTGTCACTTGACTGACACCACTATAAATAACAATGTTCAGAGCATCAGTAGTTTTATTTCCCTTTGGGGTAATATCTTCTCTATCTCTCAGTTTATCTATTTGTCTCTTTATTGCTTTGACTAAAAGTCACGTATGTCACGTAGGGTCATGAGAAGCGTAGCAGGAAAACTGAACCGTTGTATAATCGTGTCAGCAAAAGTGTTGAGTGTTGCTACAAGAAGAAAGAAATAGCAAAAAAAGGCTGTTTGCTCAGTATTTGTCAAGTCTTTTAACACATAACAACTCTCTTTTCTGTTTCACGTATAAAACGCAGCTTGCGAGGGCCTTAAACTGCTCGGTGAAAATAGCGACAAACTTCTGTCAACAGTATTTCTTAAAAAATGTCTGAATACCGTATTTATGATAGTTTCCTGGGAGTTGTTGAAGGTTGCTGATTAGCTGTGATGTAATGTAATACATGTTGTATAAATGTTATCTACGTTAATTCAAGTAGTAACACAGGCGAATGACAAGGAATCAAGCAGGCTGTAACTCTTCTAATATTTAAAGATGATTTTAAAGGAGGATATACTAAGAAAAGAAAACAAAACGATTCTGCCTTCAATTTATTTACATTTTGGTAATATTCTCATATGTAACGTCTATAACCGAATGTTACGGGCTTAAGCCAAAATGGATAGACAGCTAATAAGTATCAGTCGTTAGCAGAGTAATAGGCTTCTTCCACAACGTATGTTGTTTGCTTGAAACTCCGCTTCAAATGACATCAAACTAAGGAGAAATGCAGGCGATCATTTTTAGCATTTCTTTGGAACCCAGTTATCTCCCCCTTTTTTACATCCTGAATCCACTTTTCAGGACCACATCATACCCTAAGTTAAAGTTTGGATGATAAGCTTTCATAATATACCAAATTCATCCTTTCGAATTGTCGGGGCATTAAACTCGAAAAATAGGCCCTTTTTGAATTTCAGCGTCCTGACTATAACAATACGATGACGTACCTGAGGCGATGGTGTAGTGGATAGCGTTTTGCGCTCTAGCACAGACAGTTACGGGTTCGAATATCCACTCTTCTCTTTCATTTTTGTCAGTTTGTTTTATTTTATTTTCATCTATTTATTTACGGTACTTTGATTTAATATGGTACTGCTTTGAATGTGTTCCCTAATTTTTATGCATTCTAAAGTTAAACGGAGTAAAAAAGTTTCCTGACGCGCTTGTCGTTATCGAAAACTATGTTTCAAGGTTCTCCAACTGTTTGGGGATGGTCGTGGTCGGGAGATGATGCTGGCTAACTTTCAGTTCTGGGGCGTCCTACTGATATTGATAATAGTGGGACAAGGGCTAACTGTGTTTGCAGTAGGTGCGGACGAGCACTGTTCGGACATTTTTCTCTATCTCTTTTACTTCTCACCCTCTCTTTGAGATGGTTCGATATAGACTGAGATACTGTCTCAAAGAGCCGCTAAACCAAAAACAACCAACTAAATATCCAACCTTTTATGCCTCGTTCAGTTGCGGTAGACACAGTAAGTGGTCGAAAACTTGATCAATGGAAAAGAAATGTTTAGAACTGCTGACATCTTTAGCCGTTATCAGCACTGTGTACAATGGTCAGTGCCAAAAAGTAGGCCCCCTTTTTCAGTACTTCAGATAAGAAGGGAAAGCACGGATAATTTAGAGATATTTTTCAATATTTCTCCATAAAAAAACATACGTTTGAACCCTCAGTAGAACCGTGTTGCCGAGACGGTTTCTGATAAGGGTCACAGCATATGTTTTCCTTTATAAATAATGAAAATCATCTCAGAATTATCCCTGTTACCCCTTCTTATCTGGGGCACTGCTCTTGCTTCCTAAATAAAAGTCGACTATTAAATGAATATACCTACCTACATCAGATAGACACTTCCAAACTTCACCTAACTTTTGTATTCCACCGAAACATGGCTACATGGAGAATTTTGCTGGACTTTGGCATTTCCCACTCTCATCATAGCTGAATTCCTCGATCTAAAATATGCACCTTTATGTGGGCATGCACGTAATAAAACATTTATGCCCGAATGATCATGCAGACTATCCACTAACTCGCACATAAGTATGACAAAGATACCATGAAACTTTCGACATTTTGGACGTACCAAGCAAGAGCAAGTACCTGCTACTTTTGCAGTAGGTGCAGTATTTGAGTAAAATACTGTCTGAACGGGGTAAAACAATCAGCTATTTGCAGGTTAGGCGTCACTCTACATGGGACCTGCGTGCAGGTTTAGTTTATAATTTCTTCGTATCGATAGAAAGAGGGACAAACATACAAAAGAGACACTCACAAATTTGAACTAGCCTTACTTTTGATTGCAAATATGAATATAAAACATGAAGTTTTTGTTGGAAATTCTCCCTTTCGCCACAGCTAGTATTTATGCATTTTCAAACGCACGCACACACACATACATGAAAATAAGCACATACATACATTGCGTGTGGGCGTGCACAAAACATACACATACACGCAAATGCACGCTTGTCGGAAAGAGTTACACACGCACACACACGCGCACACACACAATGAGCACATGCGCACACTGTCACACGCACACATTGTATGACTGACAGGCGCAGAAAGACGGAGATAATATTTCGATAGCTGTTTTTTCCATGAGCAAAAATAAAACATACGGACACACACTTTCTTTCAACTCTCCGTTTTTCTCTCTAATGTTTGATTCTGCTTTCTTATAACTATGTAATTTGAGAGTCTAGTGTTTCCCGATTGTCTCCAGGTGTAATGAAAATAGAAAAGGGGACTATATGGTGGAGTACGAACACATGATAAAGTGGTGAAGTCATTTCCATTCGCTGACGCTTTACGCTACCAACATACCCAAACCACACCCCTAGAGAGAGAGAGAGAGAGAGAGAGAGAGAGAGAGAGAGAGAGAGAGAGAGAGAGAGATATGATGTATTTTAATTGAGAGACACCGTGTCGTGAGAGAACGTCCTGAATGTACAGGCCTGGGCGGCTGCCAGGTCCATACGTTTTACCTGGTAAGCACTCAGTGCCGCAGAGAGTGGGTCCTGTCCGAGCCCTGTCTTCACAATTTAAGAAGTACTCGTCTACATGACTCATGTAAACAGTTTTTGTAGCTTTGGTTCGGCTGTGGCAGAGCTGTGAATTTACCCGGAAATGGCCGCAATCACAGAACATAGGGTTTTCGGAGCAGGAAGAGTAGAAGACTGAAGAAGGACGAAATCAAACCCTATCATGTACAGTGCCTACTAAATGAACAAAGATCGAGGAGCCGGAACAGAAACCACACTGGACCTGCATTAGCAAAGTTGCTTGTGTTTCAAACCGCTTATAGGTCACAATACAACATAAATTACAAGTTATAATTCGAGGCGCATACTGAATGAACAAAAGAGTCTTCATTTATTAATGCATTTTGTGGTATATCCTGAATTATAACAGCCTGCCATCAGCATATCAACCTTACATTATTTAAGTTAGAACTTAAGTCACCTTGCTGGTTGACTTAAGTTTGTAGCAAAATCTAAGCAAAGAGTTTCAACTAAGATTTTTTGTGAAACCACATAAGTATACACTTTTGACTTAAGTTATAACTTAAGTCAAAAGTTCATGCTTAGATCGTTTGTGAAACTGGCCCCAGGACAGCAGAACGCATATGGCTAGCCATTATAGCCAGCTATAAAGTACAGAGCTTCTCAAAACCAAAACATCTTACAAGGAATTTCGTGTGAGAGAGAGAGAGAGAGAGAGAGAGAGAAAACCCGCAGGTACAGTGACCGCGGGAGGACGTCATACCGACGTCGATGCGACATCATGACATCATAACATCGCCTCGACTTCGTCGTGACACCGTCCGGATGCCACCTGGTGAAAAGAGAGAGATAGAGAATGAGTGAGAAAAAGAAACAGTGTAGTCTTTTTAAAACATTATTATACCATGAAGGCTACATGACCTGATTGCACAAACACAGTACCCTTAAGTGCAAACAAGTTGCTCAAAATGCCATAATTCTGTAAAAAATAATGTTATTTCCGATTTCCATCTAAGTCATGCCACATGCACATATCCATTATGTCCACAGCATATGTACAGTTCGATTAAGATTCACTGAAAATTTGAAAATTGAGGGAGGAGTTGATTATTCTATACCAATAAGTGTGACAAACGAATGGACGGACGGACAGACACGAAATCTTTACTCTCTCTCTCTCTCTCTCTCTCTCTCTCTCTCTCCTCCTCCTTCCTCTACACGCCCCTGACTGTCGTCACGAGGGTATAAAAACAACATCAGCCTGTACAGACTTGCTACGTACAAAAGACTTGCTACGTACAAACGCGTCACCCGTAAAAAAGCACGAAACCTTTATGCAGGCCGAGACTGCGCAAAGGATGGCATTTATTCCGACGATTTACCCCCCTCCCCCCTTGACAATTTTAGTACATATATCCCCTAAATAACAACAAATAACAACAAATTTGTATTTCAAAAATTGGATTTATAATCGGTCAGTATCAGTCCAGTCGCCATTTAAAATTATATGGCCGCTAGAAGTGTTGCTTACCATTAGAAAAGTTCTTCCATTGAAGGTAAGTTAACACGCGGGGTTATGCTCCTGTTGTACAAAGGAAAACAACTTCATACCACGCGGAGAGTGGCTCGTACTCATAATTTGGGATTTTTCAGTGCTTTTGTCCTCTTACGCTAAAAGCCGCAAATAATAAAAAAAATATCGAAAGGATTTTGTCGGTCAGAGAAAGTTCGATTTAACAGATTACATGCCCAAATATAAAAGTTTCCTACGGTATAAATTAATTTACTTATTAAAACCTTTTGCGCGGAAAACGTTAATGAAACTAATTCTTCATCTATCGGCAAAAGACTGTCACATGCACATGTTTGCTGGTTGACATTCAATGATAATGCAACACGCTGGCATGACAATTATGTAACTGCATAATATATTTTCAGTCGCCGCATTTTATTTTTACTTGTATTTTTTCCTGTATTCTTTTTAAATATTTTCGATGGCACACGACGATGAACCAACCAAACTGCCACCTATCTATGATCTATATCGATGCAGCATCAAAAATCATCGTTGCAACGTCAATGCAACGCCATGCATTGATGTTCATGCAGCTTTGTTTCTACGTTGACACATGCTAACAAATCGAAAAGTAGATAAAATGGGGCGTTTATTGGTTTGCAAATGCCTTTCATATGCAGTTGCGCTTGGTTGTTGTTGTTGTTATTTTTTTTGTTTTAAGTCCAAGGTAAACAGCTGTGGTCATGTCGGGCCGGTCAGTTAACCTAACCTCACTATTCCTGGGCAGGCTTAGACCTCCTAAGCGGCTAGCCAGTACTAAGTGCACATACTTTCGCCAGTAACTGATACCTACCCTTCTTGAATCAGCGGAAGGAGAAATGAAAGTAAGTGGCCGGACTGGTAATCGAACCTGAAATCTCTGGCTCTTTAGTCAGACGCGCTGTAAGCATCACTCGTAAGCTGTGTGTTCTGAAGCTTACACCTTGCATAAATCAAAATGAGCCGCGACACGACAAAACCAACAATGTGGTTGTGCGCCCAGGGAAGACTCAAATCAGCCTGGGCAGCCGCCCAGATTCACCAGACCTTTCGTTAAGTGCTCAAAGGATAGCTAAGGGTCTAAGCTGTCTCCATGCGGACAGCGAAGAGTCTGATCAGACTGGGCGGATGCCCAGGCTGATCTGAGTCTGCACTGAGCGCACAACCACATTGTTGGTTTTGTCGTGTCGCGGCTCAAATGATAAATTTGAGCCGCGACACGACAAAACCAACAGTGGCATGTGGCCCCGCGAAGACTCAGATCAGCGTGGGCATCCTCTCAGTCTGAAAAGAGTCCATAAGCCCGTCTGAAGCCCTTGACCTTCATATTCTGCAACTTCCCAGCAGGCACATGACGTTGAAACGACGTCGTACTGACGTCGATGCGAGGTTATGACGTCGCATCGACGTCATTCGACGTCATGTGCCCGCTGGGTTTATTGTGAGCTTACGTAACCGTAAAATTCTCAGTATTCGGGAGTTATAGTTTGTTGCGAACAAGGCAGTGCAGATAGGGGACACCGAGTTGTTTTCAAGAGCCAGATTTCAGACTGGGCTGCGGTTGAACTGAATGTGACTCACAGGTCATGCATGGAATTAATTTGTCTAGTCGACTTTTTGCGGCTGATACTACCTGTAGTTTTGCAGGCGAAGCGTAAAATGCAGCGAATAGTCGGAAAGCGGACAAGTGCAGACTTAAGCCGGTTGTTCTCGAGTACGCAAATGAATTGCAAGCAGGCAGCCGTAAGCAGAAATAGAAACAAACAACGTAGATCTCGTTCAAGGACAGTAAGGTAAAATCGATGGGGATGAACTTTTATTGTGCAATTTTTACATATCTGTAATTACAAATTATTTGGATTGTCGCATTACCATGCACATGATTTATTCATTTTCAGAAAATTATAGGCTGCATGACATGATTTTCTAAATAACCATTACTATTATACTATCAGTAACGGCTTGTATGTATAAACGAGTATAAAAAGGGCCCCGACCCAAGAGAAGCTGATCGAAGTTAGAGGGAGTGAACAGTCGACAAGTAAGTAATTTACGATGTCAACCCTTAAAGCGGCAAAAAATCAGACGACAAAATTTACGTCTGCAGAAATCCAAAAATTGTTTCATCCAATATCATAATGAAAGTTTAAAGACTAGAGGGCACACATCGTTGATCTAGATAAGCCGCCTGATCTGGATCTACACTATAATTTCAACTATTTATTTATGGTGCTTTGAGGGTAAAGTACTTTGCGTAACCTCGATTGCAATGTTTAGCATCGGCATTAGATTGCCTTTAACATTTCTAAAAAAAGTGTCATAATTATTGATGTCACTTTGCTGAATTTGATGAAAAACATCAAAAAGCACGGAAGAGCATTATTCTCGTTTGTAGTCATTGCCAACCATTATAAACACGGGTTTATGTTATAAATCAACTCTTTGCTATTTATTTTCTTCAAACTTTAAGGATTAAGAGACGCTGAAGAAGTTTAAACAGAAAAGCGTATCTGTTGCACTAAAGTTGGGAACGGTTGCCTAATTTTATAATATTTTAAAGTCTATGTTACCATTTCGTAGTTGCCATTTATTTCAAAGACTCTATTTCCATTTCGTAGTTGCCATTTATTTCAAAGACTTTGTTTCCATTTCGTAGTTGCCATTTATATCAAAGACTTTGTTTCCATTTCGTAGTTGCCATTTATTTCAAAGAGATTGTTTCCATTTCGTAGTTGCCTTTTATTTCAAAGACTTTGTTTCCATTTCGTAGTTGCCATTTATTTTAAAGACTTTGTTTCTATTTCGTAGTTGCCATTTATTTCAAAGACTTTGTTTCCATTTCGTAGTTGCCATTTATTTCAAAGTCTATGTTACCATTCCGTAGTTGCCATGTATTTCAAAGACTTTGTTTCCATGTCGTAGTTGCCATTTATTTCAAAGTCTATGTTACCATTTCGTAGTTGCCATCTATTTCAAAGACTTTGTTTCCATTTCGTAGTTGCCATTTATTTCAAAGACTTTGTTTCCATTTCGTAGTTGCCATTTATTTCAAAGACTTTGTTTCCATTTCGTAGTTGCCATTTATTTCAAAGATATTGTTTCCATTTCGTAGTTGCCATTTATTTCAAAGAGATTGTTTCCATGTCGTAGTTGCCATTTATTTCAAAGACTTTGTTTCCATTTCGTAGTTGCCATTTATTTCAAAGACTTTGTTTCCATTTCGTATTTACCATTTATTTCAAAGAGATTGTTTCCATTTCGTAGTGACTTGTTTATTTTTTCATCAGCTCTATCTTTTCTTTTGTAGATTTTGTAGACATTTTGACGAGTAACATCCAGTTTGCAAGAGTTCAGCGAAAACCATGCAGTGGCTAAAATTTGTAAGTATGCCTTCAGTAGTCTTAAGCCATTATTGCCTAGCGTCCCATAAAATAGATGAAAGCAGCCGGTTTAGACCCCGCATCTGATCAGGATGGATGGATGGATGATTAGTGATTTTACATTCTTTTCAAGAGTACTTCAGCTAAATCAGAACGATGGTAGGTGATTATGAAAGCCTGTGTGCAATGGAACCCATTTACTATTGAAAAGATTTCCACCTGCGGAAATAGAACTCAGAACCGCTAGATCAGCAGGCTAGCGCTTAACCCACTGATCTATCGTGGCTACTCATCTCATTAGTATGGTGGCTGGTTTGTGCCATTTCGTCTTTTCGTCTTTTCGCCGCGAAAAGACGCCACGCGAAAAGACGAAAAGACGAAAAGACGCCATGCGAAAAGACGAAAAGACGAAAAAACGCCAGGCGAAAAGACGAAAAGACGAAATAACGCCATGCGAAAAGACGAAACCCGCCACGCGAAAAGACGAAATTTCAGCGCGAAAAGACGAAAAAACGCCATGCGAAAAGACGCCATTTGAAACTCTTAATTTGTCGTCTTTTCGCGTGGCGTCTTTTCGTCTTTTCGCCTGGCGTCTTTTCGTCTTTTCTTCTTCTCGCATGGCGTTATTTCGTCTTTTCGCATGGCGTTATTTCGTCTTTTCGTCTTTTCGCGTGGCGTTATTTCGTCTTTTCGTCTTTTCGCGTGGCGTTACTTCGTCTTTTCGTCTTTTCGCGTGGCGTTATTTCGTCTTTTCGTCTTTTCGCATGGCGTCTTTTCGTCTTTTCGGCGCGAAAAGACGAAATAACGAAATGCGAAAAGACGAAAAGACGAAATAACGCCACGCGAAAAGACGAAATAACGCCATGCGAAAAGACGAAAAGACGAAAAGACGCCAGGCGAAAAGACGAAAAAACCAAAAATAACGACACACAAATACCCTTCTATTGATAACTGTATTGATTCCTATGGTGGCTGGTTTGTGCCATTTCGTCTTTTCGTCTTTTCGCCGCGAAAAGACGCCACGCGAAAAGACGAAAAGACGAAAAGACGAAAAGACGAAAAAAGGCCACGCGAAAAGACGAAAAGACGAAATAACGCCATGCGAAAAGACGAAAAGACGAAATCCGCCACGCGAAAAGAGGAAATTGCAGCGCGAAAAGACGAAAAAACGCCATGCGAAAAGACGCCATTTGAAACTCTTAAATTGTCGTCTTTTCGCGTGGCGTTTTTTCGTCTTTTCGTCTTTTCGCCTGGCGTCTTTTCGTCTTTTCGTCTTTTCGCATGACGTTATTTCGTCTTTTCGTCTTTTCACGTGGCGTTATTTCGTGTTTTCGTCTTTTCGCGTGGCGTTATTTCGTCTTTTCGTCTTTTCGCATGGCGTCTTTTCGTCTTTTCGCATCACGTGTTTTGCATTAAGATATATCAATATATCCTATTCTAAATGCAGTTAATACTCCGAATACTTAGACAGGTGTTTCTTTTTTAAACTGTGTAGACCCTGATCAGAATGCAATCTGTAAAGAAGTGTACTAATCACGGTTTGCAGCGTTTGCCCCTAAACTCTTCTTTTAAAAACATTACCAAAAATATGAGAAAAGAAGTCATTATGGTATTTCTACTGAACGGGCAGAAAAGAAAATGAGCCGTCCTAATGTTTTGGAGTAAAACACTCCAAACAAATTTCATCCTATCTTAATTTTGATCTTAAACTGCCTAAAAGATTAACCACTTGTTAACCATGTAATCTCTCTCAAACTATGGAATACAAACATTGAAACATTGTTGTACTTCGCTGTATGAAAAAATAATGATACGGTATTTTCCCTAATTTGACATACATTTAACTGCAGCTAACCCAAAATTTGGACAAGTTTATAGTTTTCTAAAGACGTGCCAATCGCAGACAGAGCAGAGCCTGATTAGACTTCTCTTTGGCTTATGTGTCCCAATATTTAAGAATATTATGGTATCATTTAGCTGCAGCTCAAGCTATAACACTTTCTTGCAGGAAGTATTTTTAATCTGAATGCACCTCTGTGAGAGATCCATTTTAAATTGAAAATGTGCCTCCTTCCGCCTTTTTTACAAAGGGGCACAACTACTGTTACTTCCTCTTCAAGTCTTCTTTAAACGACAGGGATGGATTTTGCTAGCTCAAAAAGGGCAGCTGAAGACAGGACTAGGTGGAAAAGGAGTGTTTTAGAGTCATCTGTGGTGCCCCAACGACCGCACAAGATTATGGGATAGGCTAGACTAGACCAGCGGTTGCAGTCAGTTCGACCGCCCCCCCCCCCTCCACACACACACACCCTCGCCTCAGTGGTCCTTCAGATGTGACTCTAAACAGCGTGGTCCTGTCTTCATATGGCCTTAGCATTGGTGGGACGTTTTGCCCAATTCTCTCGATCTCTCAGTTTGAACAATAATATTGTAACACAGTTTACTAAAAAAATACATTACAAGCAAATAGTAGATTAGGTGCTAGCATTAAGTAATAAATTTGGACCATGTTACCATTATGATCCTAAATCCTAGGACATATGTGTCCTGGGAAAAGAGTGGTCTGGTCAAGCTCTGCATTGGTAACCATTCTGCGTATGTTATGATACAGCTCGAGATATGAAAATCTACTTCTTCAAACTTAATAATAAACAAAAAAAAAAAAAAAAAAAAAGAAACGGTTATTTTTACGTAGGATGCATGGAGACACAGGTTTCAACATATTTGCATCTGTGCTTAAGGTGAACGGGACCACTCTCAGGGGAAGCAATTTTGCATTTTTGCATCCTTTCTTAAGGAGGGTCAGCTCTTGAAAGTAGAATTTGGTCCTCTAGGAGCAAATTCTTTCCTTTAAAAGTAGACCTATTTAAGAATCTATTTTTTCTGTTTGCTTCACTTCCCTATCTTGGAAAGCAAATAGAATGTCACAAAAGTTGACCCCCTATGACAGAAGGGGACACAATGTTCAATATTAGAGAGATCTTTCTTGGAGGTGTATACATTCAGCTATACAGTCAAATCTGCTTATGTGGTTACCTTTATTAAGGGATCACCTGTCTTGAGCAGCCACCTTGGTCCTTTGAACCAAAATACAGTGTAAATGAAATGTATTATGGGGTCATCTGTCTTAAGTAGCCACTTTTTGTCCTTCCCTTGGGTGACCCCTTAAGACAGGTTTGACTGTATTTCTCAAAAATGCTTGCTACAACAACGTAATAGGTCTGCCTACGCTCCTGAATGAGTAAATTTGCGTCTGCTAATTTTTAAGTCAACATGGCCCAGATTATTTTAATCAATAACTGTAATTATTGCCGACCCCATACTAATACTTTTAGCTATCCTTTTCACTTTTAACAACTTTTATTTTTCTGTCGGATAAAATAAATCCATCCTAATTTTCATAAGACTGCTGCTAGATACTGATTATCTTGATTAAATCTGTGTTTGATCTCAGTCAACAAGGCACAAATTTGTTATTCAATCTAAACGGTACCATAGTGACCCAAAATGTTGCCGACCCCACGTTAATTTTATAGTCTATCCTTACAATTTTTAGCTGTCAAAAAGATATATAAAAAAGCATTTCAGTGGCAAATTCTGTGATCAGACTGCTTCTGTAGCTGCGTTTGCAGTAGTCTGATATGAGTCTATATTGTTTACTCAGACAAATCTGTCTTAGTATTAGGAATCAATACAGTTATCAATGAAAGGGTATTTGTGTGTCGTTATTTCGTCTTTTCGTCTTTTCGCCTGGCGTCTTTTCGTCTTTTCGTCTTTTCGCATGGCGTTATTTCGTCTTTTCGCGTGGCATTATTTCGTCTTTTCGTCTTTTCGCATGGCGTCTTTTCGTTTTTTCGGCGCGAAAAGACGAAAAGACGCCATGCGAAAAGACGAAATAACGCCACGCGAAAAGACGAAAAGACGAAATAACGGCACGCGAAAAGACGAAATAACGCCATGCGAAAAGACGAAATAACGCCATGCGAAAAGACGAAAAGACGAAAAGACGCCACGCGAAAAGACGACAATTTAAGAGTTTCAAATGGCGTCTTTTCGCATGGCGTTTTTTCGTCTTTTCGCGCTGCAATTTCGTCTTTTCGCGTGGCGGGTTTCGTCTTTTCGTCTTTTCGCATGGCGTTATTTCGTCTTTTCGTCTTTTCGCATGGCGTTTTTTCGTCTTTTCGCATGGCGTCTTTTCGTCTTTTCGTCTTTTCGCCTGGCGTCTTTTCGCGGCGAAAAGACGAAAAGACGAAATGGCACAAACCAGCCACCATAGATTCCTGTATTGATTCCTAATACTAAGACAGTTTGTCTGAGTAACCAATATAGACTCATATCAGACTACTGCAAACGCAGCTACAGAAGCAGTCTGATCACAGAATTTGCCACTGAAATGCTTTTTTTAATATATAAAATATATCTTTTTGACAGCTAAAAATTGTAAGGATAGACTATAAAATTAACGTGCACTGGGGTCGGCAACATTTTCGGTCAGTATGGTACCGTTTAGATTGAATAACAAATTTGTGCCTTGTTGACTGAGATCAAACACAGATATAATCAAGATAATCAGTCAAGTCAAGCAGCAGTCTTATGAAAATTAGAAGGGATTTGCCACTGAAACTCTATTTTATCCGACAGAAAAATAAAACTTGTTAAAAGTGAAAAGGATAGCTATAAGTATTAGTATGGGGTCGGCAATAATTACAATTATTTATTAAAAAATCTGGGCCATGTTGACTTAAAAATTAGCAAACGCAAACATTGAGGAGCATAGGCAGACCTAGTACATTGTTGTCGCAAGCATTTTTGAGAAATACCGTCAAACCTGTCTTAAGGGGTCACCCAAGGGAAGGACAAAAAGTGGCTACTTAAGACAGTTGACCCCTTAATACATTTCATTTGCACTGTATTTTGGTTCAAAGGACCAAGAAAAGGTGGCTGCTTAAGCGAGATGATCCCTTAATAGAGATGACCACATAGGCAGGTTTGACTGTATAGCTGACCATAAGCAGGTCTGACTGTATAGCTGAATGTATGCCGGGCCGCGTAGAGCAACCGGTAGGGCACCTGACTCATATGTCAGAGGTTCTGGGTTCGTTCTGGGTTCGATACCTGGTCTGGCCACATACTTTCGTTTCTCCTTCCGCTGATTCAAGAAGGGCAGTTGTCAGTTACTGGCGAAAGTATGTGCACTTAGTACTGGTTAACCGCTTAGGAGGTCTAAGCCTGCCCAGGAATAGTGTGGTTAGGTTAACTGACCGTCCCGACATGACCATAGATGTTTACTGCGGACGTTAAGCAATAAATCAATCAATCAATCAATAGCTGAATGTATACACCTCCAAGAAAGATCTCTCTAATATTGAACATTTTGTCCCCTTCTGTCATATTTACAAAGAGGAACAACTTTTGTGACATTCTCTTTGCTTCCCAAGATAGGAAAGTGAAGCAAACAGAAAGTTAGATTCTTAAATAGGTCTACTCTTCAAGGAAAGAATTTGCTCCTAGAGGACCAAATTCTACTTTCAAGAGCTGGCCCTCCTTAAGAAAGGAGGCAAAAATGCAAAATTGCTTCCCATTGAGAGTGGTCCCGTTCACCTTAAGCACAGATACAACTATGTTGAAGCCTGTGTCTCCATGCATCCTACGTAAAAATAACCGTTTTTCTTTTCTTTTCTTTTTTTTAAAATTTGAACAAGTAGATTTTAATATCTCGAGCTGTATCATAACATACGCATAATGGTTACCGATGTAGAGCCTGACCAGACCACTGTTTTCCTAGGACACATATGTCCTAGGATTTAGGATCATAATGGTAACATGGTCCAAATTTATTACTTAATGTTAGCGCCTAATCTATATACTACTTAATGTCACAGTATCCGAACGCACTGTACCAGCTCTTCCGGTTTTCAGAGTGTTGAATCGAGAGTACAAACATTCGCTTATAACCAGTAGTCGGAAATCATAATGTTTTGAGTTTTTATCCGGAATCTGCTGCGTCATTTATAGTTATTCAGCTTCGAAAATGTAAAGAGGTAAGTTTAATATAATTTGCTCCTCGATCTTTTACTTTATTGCCCTGTACAATGAAAAACTCCTTGCCGTCACAGAAATTTTATTCCGAACAGCTGAATATAACACCAGCTTGTGTCGTGCAAAACCTGGATATCATCCTATTATCAAAACTAACAAACTTTAGATTGATAATGCCTTCCGTTTATTTTAAAGATTTTTTATAAAACATGTAAGAAAAGGCTCAAAATGGTTTTAGAATCATGCCATGGGCGATTTGAATACTGTACGCATTACTATCCACCCAGTGTACGCCTGGCTAAGAGGATAATGAAGTTAGCTGACTTCAGTTGAGATTTGTCTTCATTGTTCAGACTGTAAATTAACTTATCAGAGAAGGCCCTTACTAGATTCCTGGTTAGTTCGTACTTTATTTTTAGACTGGAATATGTCCTACCTTTTAACGTGTATAAAATCACTTTTTGGCTGTTTAATTTATTTATTTGTTTATTTATTTTTTGTCTTTTTAATTATGTTAATTCCAAAAAAAAAGAAAAAAAAAGTCACATTAATTAAAAATAAAAACATTAGGTTGGCATCCTTCCGTCATCCATTGTAAGAACTTTCAAACCTCTCTTGAGTCTCTCTGTTGAATATGCAGGACCGATGGAAGGTACATGTGTAAATTGCTTATTGACACTGAACCTTGGTACATGACATTGGACACTTAGGCTTATCAAAGTTCATTCAAATGAAAATCCTGGATTATCTGAAGGTCAATTCTGCTTCCTTCTGCGTGCTTCAACTCTAGATGTTTTTAGATTTTTAAAGTTTTTGCTCTTGCCTAACTGCCTTTTGCAAAATTTGTAAATATTCATGGTCAAGGTACTTACCTGACCTTTGTCCAAGGTCGCTGAGAATCAGACTTCAATACTAAACATCTTAGAAGACTTCGGGTTGCTATGCTAAAAAACCAAGATGGCCGCCATGCCCACATGTTTAAAAAAAAACTTAAAGACTCCTCTTCTCCTTAAACAAAAGTTGAATGAGCTTGAAACTTGGTATGCAGAATCGAGTACTTTTCAGTATAACGAAGTTTGCATAAATTATGAACCTGGTCTGACCTTAATTTATTCTAGAGCAAGATCAGTTCTGCCTCTTTAAGCTTGCATATGGGCAAATGCCTTAACAGAAGACTTTTAGAAACCTTTTATGATTAACTTGACTTGATGCCGTTTGCAGTCTCGACAAGATCTTATTCCTCGACCGTTTTCCAAGGTCACGGAAAGTTAAGCTATACTCAGCCAAACATGAAAGTATCATCTAAATGTTATTTTAACCAGGCGAATAAGAATGAAAAGGCTTAACTGTTTAATACAGTTTTGAAAAGTTTGGATACTTGGCTATGCTACAATTCAGTAATGTTTTGAATTTAATAAATAAGACAGTTGTACTGTCATCTGTGCAATAATTTATTATGCTAAGTTTAAAAAACGGTACATGCACAACCTCCTATGAGGAGTTTGATACACAAGATACCCAGAATCTGTGCACTTTGGTAGTATTTGAGCCCCCAAAATATTATTAAATTCCTTACGCTAAAAGAGAATCTATAAAAATTACCCGGTTTTCACCCAAAAGCAATGTGCATTTTTGTTCTATTCTATTCCATTATCTTGCAAGGTCGTTGGGGCACCACAGATGGCTTTGCAACAATCTCTTTACATCTTGTCCAGTTTTCCGCTGCCTAGATGAGCTGGCAAAGTCCATCCCTATCCACTCTCCAACGCTGTCCCACTAATCCCGTTCCTGTTTTCCCTTCCACTGTCATCGGATCCCGCGAAATAGATGAGCTGCCTAGTGCCCCGGCGACAGAGCGTCTGGTAGCAGCAGGACCTGGATGCCAAGTATCTCCGATCGGATAACAGTCCTACGAATTCGGAGGCAATGTCATGATGTTACTAAAGCAGAAGTCGCTGAGACGTGGCCAAATCACCCCAGCCTCCATTTCCTGACCATGGTCAGGAGCTCATCATATTCTCCAATGGCTGCATGGATCTTTCGGCAAACCTCCTCACTGACCATGTGGTCCTTTTACGTAATATTCAATAAGTTTGAGTAGCAGCTCATCCCAAAGGCCCGCGTTTTTGCTCCAACTCTGCTGTCAAGGTTCACGATTCAGACATAAGACTCATGGAAATGACATGGAAGCGCATGAGTTCAACATTTGATCCAAGATTTTTTGTACATCTTCGAATTGGCTTCAGCTTTGGCTTTGTAAGAACTGCAATGGATTGTGCAAGCTCCAAGAGAACCCCCGGTTTCAAGCCATCATCCAAATTATCCAAGACAAATGCTCCAAGTTATCTGGTTTGAAGTTCGCCACGGTATCCAGCTGCCATCATCCTCTGCCTCACCTCAACTCCACCCCCCCCCCCCACCTACACACACCCCGTCGAACGCCACCGGCGCCTCCAGCCACCAACCCGGTACTCTCACCGATCTCTGTTCCACACCGTGTGCAAATCCTGTCAAGATTCTCAACCACAGACTGCAGTTCCTGTTTTTCCACAACAAAGAGCGTCTATGTCATCGACAAACCGCAGATTAGTAAAAATCTGCCGCTTAGGCTTACCTTTTCATCATGTTCTTCCTGAGCATCAGTAATGATCCATTCGAATAGAATACCAAAGAGTGAGAGACAGAAGATATCCCTGCCTGACTCCAACTGTTATTCCGAATCGTTCTCCCGTGCTGACACTGACCTGCATTGCACTTGTAGCCTTGTCGTTGGGCTTCTCAGTGGTGGGAACTAGACCCCCACCGACATTGCACCCCTGCATTGCGGCCCACAAGGCTGTTTTTTCAAATGAAAACTTGATACAGGCTTTTGCTGATGTCGGTTGAAGATCTGCTTGCTCCCTCCGGCTACGACCCCAGCCCGTTACCCAACGATTATCTCCCCGGCTTGGGGTCCGAGCCTGTTCAAGACGATCCTCAGCACGACCCTGCCTGAACCACCGACGAGGCTGATCGTCCTGTAGTTCCGACAGAGCTATAGGTTGCCATTTTAGTGAGTGTAATAATCAGTGACTGAGCCCATGGTGTGGGCCAATACCCGTTCTTCAGATCTTGTTACAGATCTCTGTTAAAACACCAGTCATGGTCTGCCCGCCAGTTTGAACAAGCCATGCTGGCACATCATCAGATCCGGCAGTCCTTCCGTCCTCTACTGCCGCCACTGCAACCCACCCCCCTCTCTCTCGAAGTACCGGCTTTAGATCCTCTTCTGGGGGCTGATTGCAGTCCAGAACTGCACTGTCAATACAACTCCCATGGCTGCAGAGATCTGAGCAACACTGAGTCCATCCGCTGAGAATCTTTTGTTCTTCTGTAAGACACTTCCCAGACTTGTCCTGGACAGTTGCGGATCAAACCCTATTTCTCCAAAGCCAGACTCTTCATCAACTGGTACGCTCCACTTCTGGTGTTTTGTTCAGGCCAGCCTCGCACCGAATACCCTTCCAGTCGCCCTTTGCTTTCTTCACCGCCTTACAAATCCTCTTGTTAGCTTTCCTGTATCCTTTAGCTCCTTCTGCTTCTTCTTCAAATCTCTCCTCTCATCACAGAGGTTCAGAACATTCTCTGGTGACTCAGGTTTTTATTTCCTTCTCAAGGATGTCACTGGCTTTTGTCAGAGAGTAGCTTTTCCCCCCTTGTAGTCCCCCCCGGAAAAATGACTATGATTTTTTTCCATAGTAGAATTTCCCTACGGAAAAATGGCTATATAGTAGAATTATCCCCGCCCCACGGATATATGACAATATAGCCAATTTTCCCCGGGGAAAATCTACTATAGTATACGTGTTTTTGCATAGCCGTTTTCCCCTCTATAGTGGAATTTCCCCCTGGGAAACAGAAAAACACGTTACATAGTGGAATTTGCTTCTTCTCCAATTATAATAGTGAGGTTCATAACTGAAACAGAAATACGAGTATCTGTCCGTAAAATATCGATGATAACAGATGCTAGAACCTCGTGCATGTGTCCATCAGTCTGTCTTATTTTTATTTTTGGGAAAACAAGAAGGCATTTTGCTTTTCCATGTTAGCCAAAAAACGGCGTGAACGTGTTTGTGTGCATAAATTTGTATAATTTTGCATTTGTACAATCGTTCAACTGTGCGTGCGCGCAGCGGAGTGCCTGGACTAGTGTTCTCCTTTCATTCAGGAGTCGTGGGCTCGACACCCATCGGGACACACGTCCGATTATTATTTTCAATGTAATAAACTCTCTAGAGAGGGCCGTAGTCGAGTGGTTAGAGTGGCTCGGTTATTGTGCAGAAAGACACCGGAAGGTCGTGAGTTCGCGGCTCACTGTCGCCATCCGATGACTGGAAAACTCTCTCTGTCGACCCAGCAGTAAATGGGTACCTTTTTCGAATTAGGGAAGCCTAAGGCAGCGAACGGAGAGAGATGGGCTCCGCCTGTCATCAGCTGTGCCCCCACTGCCCCTACGGCTATTAGGCTATGGGAACCTTTACCTTTACCTTTTAAACTCTCCACAAAATCAAACATTACTGGACAAAACACTCGTTCGTACATCTTCCAATAAGCTTGCATGCGTAAAATATCTGCGATGGGAAGAAACCGCACCCCGCTTGTTCCTTAAATCAGTCATTATTGATTATTATAAAATATGGTTGCTAAATTTGCATATTGATTTTTTTAATTAAACGCGTATATTACCTCCCCTGAAGTACTGATACATTTCTTACGTGAATTATTCCATAAAATGTCTCTGCTCCATTCCGTTCCGTCTTGTTCCGTTCCGCAAAATACCAATAACCATACCAAATTCACTAATAGCCATTACCCGGTGGAGGAAAAGGATTATTGGGAGAAAGTGGCTCTATGTATGTAGCCGTCCTTCCTATAGCCATTTTTCCGGGGGATGGGTTGGGGGCACTCTCTGACAGTTTCGTCAGTCACTATCTTTGTGTAGACCATGTAGACCATACAAAAGAATTTTTTTAAGTTTCTCAATGAGCCCCTGAAAACCGTAGAAGTTGCACACACACACAGTATCTACTCAGGTAGCCTTTGGAATAAGAAAAATAAGTTACTTAAATAATTATAATAACAATAATAAAAAATGAAAAAAATAATTCTTCATAAATAAATAGAATGAAAAAATACTAAGTTCATAAACCAAAAAAAAATAAAAATAAATAAATAATCGAAATAAACAGGCATCCTAAGGTTAAAGCGCGTTTATTATTTAGCAGTTGATGGCATGAAAAAGTAAGCTAAAAAACCTCAACAAGTTTACATGAAAACTTCGCGAACTAAAAGTGTTTTTTTTTCTTTATTTTTTTTTCGATAACTCTAATATCATCTATGATGGGAAAATGCTTATAAAAAGCTATATTTAGAAATCATCAAGTTTATGATTTTGAATTAATGACTTTTGTGTCAATATGTCAATATGTGAGAATACTCAGTGTCAAGGTTATCATTTAACATTTGGACAAGGTCACTAGGAGTCAGTTCAAGTACTTTGATCAGGGACTGATATAATCGAACTCATTACATCATGCCTAGAAACCAAACTACTGAGCCTACCTATCTAAATATAATTACATATGGGTAGATTCCCAGGCTAATCAAAGTCTCCCTGGGAGCACATACGAATTATAAGTTCGCCATGCGGCGGTACATGTACAATCGAAACCACATTATGGTAAATAGTACAATATACTGAGTCGAAAAAGTTCCGATACATGAAACTCCTTGTGTTACCACGGCAACTGCGGAAGTTATGATCATTCCGTTTTCACTGACTTCAAAAGAGTATCCGTTTGTCTATTGGACAGATTTATTCGTTTTGGTTTCTTAAGACTCACATGCCACAGTGGTCGTTTGACTATGAAAGGGGTGAATTTTCATTTTCACAGAGTAACATCGTAAAAATTGCTCAATTTTAAAGTCATTTAAAACTGGTTTATGAAAACTGGTTCCCAAGATTCTGCACTCCATACACTAGAGCAGGACTTAGGCAATGCTGCATGCAAAAGAAATTAAAATTTGACCCCTTCTGAAGCAAACATTTGATCCACAACTCCGGGTACTGTGATTCCTTCAAAGACTGTCTAAATGTCACTTTCAGTGGGATTTGCATAGAAATTCGAAATCTCAACGGCCAGTGGGCGCGTAACGATTCTTCCAATTTTGTCATTATGCAATTAAAACAATGACATAATACAAATGTTACTGAAGAAACTTTGAAAAAAGACGGACATGTACATTAATACTGATGCATTGAAAAGCGCTTTGTTTTTAATTCAAAGGGAGATAATCTGAGATTTTGAAGAATTTAAAACTCGCATGAAAAGCCTGAGTACAAGATATTGGACATTTTGAGTTTTTCGAGGTTCATGCATTGTGGACTTTTCTACGCATTACAAAATTTATTACTGCGCATGCGCAGTAATGGTGTGCATTCAACTTAGGTCTTATCGAATATTGCCAAATAACTCGTATGATGAAAAGTATGGATTGACGATTTTCTGACAATTTTATTCCTTGGCGTTTCCTATCACATACATAAGCCTCAGTTAACTCAAATAAGCACTGGGTTCTTTGAAAATATAGCCAATAGTTGGTATCGTTACTTTTTTTGACTGAGTATATTTTGCTATCACAAAATAGGTTTGTTTGTTTGTTTTTTTGTTTATTTTTTTTTTTCGGAAAAAAAATCACCCTTCTTTTCTGATATCATCAAATGCATTTCCTGTTGTCAGAAAAATAGTTGTTTTTTATGATGTCGCAAAATGGCCTTTCTGATATTGCAAAATAGATTGTCTAATAGTATAAATTTAAATAGATGTTTTTTTTGTTGTTGTTGTTTTGTTTTTGTTTTTTTTTTTATAAAAAAAAATCACAAAATAGATTTTATGATATCACAAATTTGATTTTTGATAGAACAACGTTCTCGTGAAGAAACAGTCGCATGATTGTTGAATGGTATTATTCTACGATCCAAACGAATCTGTCATCACAGTAAAGGGTAGAGTAACTCAGTAGTAAGGAATACACAAAAACGATAGTAAGGCGTACAGTTACCACTCCAACCCCTCATCATATTAACATGAAACTATCCACCAAGTTCGCAAACTATAACAATAAAAAGTAAATGTTAATGTCAAAAGATGACCTATAATGACATTAGAACCAAAAAGATGCGTAAACAAACATTTTCAGACATATACAGGCTGATAATTTGCCCAACTTTGTAATATACAAAATGTGTTAGAAGGGAGTTAAACAATAAAATAATGGAACTATTTACAGCACTTCCATAAAATTTCATTTCTTACCTCTGGAAATTTTACTAAAACTAAATTATTATAAATGAAGCAGCATATGCGAGACAAAGCCGCAAAAAGTAATGATTTCCGACTACTGGTTATAAGCGAATGCTTGTACTCTCGATTAAACGCTATGAAACCCAGAAGAGATGGTACAGTGCGTTCGGATACTGTGAATGTATTTTCTGAGTAAACTGTGTTACAATATTGGCTCTTTTCGACTCGAACTAAAGTTCCTACCATAGTAGTATTTTTGGGCATGCGCACTCGCATTACCAGTCGAACGCCAAAGTTGCTACAATAGTAGATTGTCATGGAAACGGAAATAAATACTGTGCATTTCATTGCCTTTTCCATGCATGTCGTCTTTAAAAACGATAATTTTTTTAGATTAAATGATAAAATGTGCCCTAAAATAATGGAAAAGAAACAACTCTCAGTAAAGCAAATACTTGTTAACGCGAGAGTCTTCAGCGGCCGCCATCTTGCAACTAGAGTAACGGCGGTCCAGACCTCGGTTGATCTTTAGTAAGTTCATGACGTCATTTTAGTAGCTACCATCGCACTTTGACTGGAACTTTAGTTAATATAGTAGCTACTACAGTTCGAGTCGAAGTGGGCCATTATTGTTCAAACTGAGAGATCGAGAGAATTGGGTAAAATGTCCCACCAATGCTAAGGTCATATGAAGACATGACCTCGCGGTTTAGAGTCACATCTGAAGGACCACTGAGGCGAGTGTGTGTGTGTGTGTGTGTGTGTGTGTGTGTGTGTGTGTGTGTGTGTAGAGGGGGCGGGAGGTCGAACTGCTGCAACCGCTAGTCTAGTCTAGTCTATCCCATAATCTTGTGAGGTCGTTGGGGCACCACAGATGACTCTACAACACTCCTTTTCCACCTAGTCCTGTCTTCAGCTGCCCTAGTTGAGCTAGCAAAATCCATCCCTGTCGTTTAAAGAAGACTTGTAGAGGAAGTAACGGTAGTTGTGCCCCTTTGTAAAAATGGCGGAAGGGGGCACATTCAATATAAAATTTTTATATATTGGGACACATATGCGAAAGCCAAAGAGAAGTCTAATCAAGTTCTGCTCTGTCTGCGATTGGCACGTCTTTAGAAAACTATAAACTTGTTCAAATTTTGGGTTAGCTGCAGTTAAATGTATGTCAAATTAGGGAAAATACGGTATCATTATTTTTTCATATCATAACACTTACAGCAAAGTGCAACAATGTTTCAATGTTTGTATAGACACCTTCGTCTTCCATAGTTTGAGAGAGATTACATGGTCAACAAGTGGTTAATCTTTTAGGCAGTTTAAGATCAAAATTAAGATATGCTGAAACTTGTTTGGAGTCTTTTACTCCAAAACATTAGGCTCATTTTCTTTTCTGCCCGTTCAGTAGAAATACCATAATGACTTCTTTCCTCATATTTTTGGTAATGTTTTTAAAAGAACAGTTTAGCGGCAAAAACTGCAAACCGTGATTAGTACACTTCTTTACAGAGTGCATTCTGATCAGGGTCTACACAGTTTAAAAAAGAAACACCTGTCTAAGTTTTCACAGTATTAACTGCATATAGAATAGGATTTATTGATACATCTTAATGCAAAACACGTGATGCGAAAAGACGAAAAGACGAAAAGACGCCATGCGAAAAGACGAAAAGACGAAATAGCGCCACGCGAAAAGACGAAAAGACGAAATAACGCCACGCGAAAAGACGAAAAGACGAAATAACGCCACGCGAAAAGACGAAATAAAGCCATGCGAAAAGACGAAAAGACGAAAAGACGCCATGCGAAAAGACGAAAAGACGAAAAGACGCCACGCGAAAAGACGACAAATTAAGAGTTTCAAATGGCGTCTTTTCGCATGGCGTTTTTTCGTCTTTTCGCGCTGAAATTTCGTCTTTTCGCGTGGCGGGTTTCGTCTTTTCGTCTTTTCGCATGGCGTTATTTCGTCTTTTCGTCTTTTCGCCTGGCGTTTTTTTCGTCTTTTCGTCTTTTCGCATGGCGTCTTTTCGTCTTTTCGCGTGGCGTCGTTTCGCGGCGAAAAGACGAAAAGACGAAATGGCACAAACCAGCCACCATACATTAGGTACCTTTGCTGCATTTTGATAATTTAACACATTGCATTCTGGGTATTTTTGTCGTCTGCTGAAATCGTCGTCTGCATCAAAATATCAAGAATATTTTGACAGTATTGGTCTAACTAACTCTTGTAGAAATGATATAGGCAGCAAACATTTTGGATTTCAGATCAGGCCTCGCGTTTGTGGGGCCTGATCTGGATCCAAAATGTTTGCCTAGATATAACATATAAAGGGGTATCCCGATTGGAATGGAAAAATCATGAATATAAACGCCAGAAATGAAATTAGTTGAATTAGCAAAGTGCAAAGATCCAGGCTAGGCGGCCTATGGAGATCCGCCTCAAATGGATCTACACTATTTGCCCTCTAGTCTTTGAATTCTCAATATGAAATAGCTGAGACGAAACATACATGAATTTTAAAATCTGCAGACGTAAATTTTGTGTTCTGTTTTGTTTGACGCTAAGAGATTCACGTTTTAAACCTGTTTATAACATGGTGTAACAATATAGAGAACAACATATTTTGGTACACATCTTCGGGAACTTGGCAATTACTGCATAAATTGGAAACACTGTTGTCTATTTTTGCCCTATGATTCTTGGGAATTGACTGCCCTGTCGTCTACTAATAATCTCACAAATACTATGTTAATCCTCATATGTCATGTTTTATATGACGAGTGTAATAAAGTTATTTGTTTGCCTGTCTGTCTATCTGACAATAACTGATTAAGGTACAAAGCAATTTCTGCTACCCACCTCTGTGAAAACTTCTTGAATATGGCCAGCCTTCTCTGATAGCTCAAAATTTCTTTTCCAGTTTATTTTCACAATTTTCCTAATCTCTAGTGCTGCCGCCTTCTTTTAAAATATGAGCCGCGACGCGAGAAAACCAACAATGTGATTGTGCGCCAAGCGCAGACTCAGGTTCAGCCTGGGCATCCACCCAGTCTGATCAGAGTCTTCGCTGTCCGCATGAGGTTAGCTTAGACTCTAAGCTAGCCTTTAAGCGCTTAGCGAAGTCTCTGATCAGATTGGGCGGATGCCCAGGTTGATCTGAGTCTGCGCAGGGCGCACAACCACATTGTTGGTTTTGTCGTGTCGCGGCTCATATATAAATAGATAAATTTTAATGTCCCAGTGACTCATTTCAGCTGCTGCATCTTTGGCTTGTCTATCTTCCAGCTCATTTCCTTCTATATTTTTATGACTTGGTACCCAATGGACCCTAATTTGGTTCCCATTATTTACTATCTGGTTGATACATTCTTTTAGCTTTTGAGATACTTCAATCTTATAGTTGGGAACTTGGCTGTTAAAAGTAGAAATGATGGCAGCTTGACAGTCTGTGAAGATGTGTATAGTCCTGTCTTTCACTTCTGATGTGCCGCCTAGATTTGAAATAAACTCTAAAACTATCTGGATCCCCACCAGTTTTGCTGTAAAGTTGTTGCTCATGGGGCTGACACCTTTCTTCAATAAAACTGGGGAAGAGTGATAACCATCCAAATATACCACTGCTCCAGCTTCTGTTGGACCTGGGTTTCGTAAGGCTGAGCTGTCTGTGAAAAAGACTATCTCTTCGTGTGTGATTTGTTGTTACTTCTCTCATGCTTTCTTCTTGACATACTTTGAATTCCTGAATTCTGCTTCTAACTTTCATTAGCCCCATCATTTTTAGGCTGTCTGAATTACTTTTCAGTGTTGTCAGAACTCCATCTTACGACTCATTTCTCTTAACCGAATCACCAACAAATGAAAGATGACTGGTTTTCTACCTGCTGGTTTATCTCCTGCTACCCTAGTATCAAAATCTTCTCTCAATGGGTCACTCTCGTGTTTTGCACATATTCTTACTACTTCCTGGCCCCGAGGTTATAAAACTTTTTTCATGCTCAACTCAGCTGAGCATGAAATTTTTTCTGCTCATAAATTTTAAAATGCCAACAATTGTTGGCATTTTAATATTTATGAGCAGAAAAAATAGCCTTCTTGGCTTATCTGAGCCTGAAAATTGCTGAATTTCTTGGTATTTTTATATTAATGGGCATTTTAAATTTCATGCTCAGCTGAGTTGAGCATGAAAAAAGTTTTATAACCTCGGGACCTGGTCTTGCCTAAGTTTTAACTGTAAATCTATTGGTGGTGTGTTTGTTAAAATTTCAAGAGCTTCAGTACCTGTACTATTCACACAACCAGATGCTTTAATCATTGCATTTATCCGAACTTTACCGAATTCCTTGCAACAATCAGGTAGAGATGACACCATAACTGGAGATCCAAATTCCCAAAACAGATACTACCAAAACTTTAAAGTCGCGTGTCTAAAGACGGGCTACATTCCCGTTGGTCTTGAATTAAACTATCTATACTTCTTAGTGACTGAAGCCTGCTTTCGTTTTTTCCTAGGCGTGAGTCTTTAAAGTTCATATTTTTGTGGCCGAAGATAATTCCTAATACTTCCTTTGAATTTGTGATTTTAACTCTTCTTCGGCTCGGCTCGTTATTTCAACAGACACCTGCTCCTCAAGCTCTTTACTACTATGTGAAAAAAGCAAAATAATAATAAAAAAAACCAACAACAAAAAACCAACAACAAAACACACACACACACACACACACACACACACACACACACACACACAAAAATGACCTCGGTCTTCCCTGGAGCAATGAACATGTTCCACTTACTACACCAGTTCTCTACTGTAAGCAAATCCTGATTCAAGGTACTGCAGGCTGTACTGGTCAGTTCGTACTGGTGAAAGAATTACTTGTCCACATACTGGCATCATCCGCAAACGCTGCATGCCTACTACTTACATTTTCCATAGAATCACTTGTATAGAGGTTGCATAACACTGGACTGATGACAGATCCCTGAGGAATTCCTACAGCAGGATTGAACACTGGGGATTTATAATCATTGATCTTGATATAGTATTGCCTGTCTAGCAGAACATTCTTAATAAAATGCACATTCTTTCTGTTACATCCTTTGGGTAGGCTTTGTGAAGTGTTCCTGCTCTCCAGATTCTTTCGTAACAACTCTCAAAGTCCATAACAGTGAGTACTGTATGTTCTTTTCTGTTCCAAGCTTCTGAGATAGAGTTACACATCCTGACAACAGATGTACCATGATTTCTGTTTCCTATAAGCAGACTGGGTACTAGCTATGCCCCCATCAACTTCTAATATCCACACTAATCTGTTGCATACAACCCTCTCTAACACATATCTGTTACACTGTCTGTATGACGGCATTATATTGTAATCTTATTTACTTGGGTTTGAAAGCATCGCTTTAGGGTCCAGTTCAAACGCCTCTGTCAGCTCCCCCATAGCCCAGTTCTTTCGAAATATATTAATGCAACCCTCTAGCCACAGTCTCAACACCCTTTTTAAGCAAGCCACAGTCTCGCCATCCTTTTTAAGCAATATGTTAAATATCTGTTCATCTAGGCTACGCGCACTATTGTTCCTCAACCCAGCAATGGTTAATTAGGGCCCCGCCAGACGAAGTCTGCGGAGGCCCTAAAGTAATCACCTTGTCCGTCCGTCTGTCTGTCTGTCCGTCCGTCTGTCCGTCCGTCCGTCATCATTTCGTGTCCGCTCAATAACTCTAAAACCGTTAGAGATATTTTCACGAGACTTGATACAAATGTAAAGCATCATCTGACGATGTGCAGTGAACAAGAACCATAACTCTGCCTACAGTTTTTACTGAATTATGCCCCTTTGATATTTTGAGTACAGAAATCGTGTCCGCTCCATAACTCTGAAACCGTTAAAGATATTTTCACGAGACTTGGTACAAATGTAAAGCATCATCAGACGATGTGCAGAGAACAAGAACCATAACTCTGCCTACACTATTTACTGAATTATGCCCCTTTGTAATTTTGAGTACAGAAATCGTGTCCGCTCCATAACTCTGAAACTGTTAAAGATATTTTCACGAGACTTGGTACAAATGTAAAGCATGATCAGACGACGTGCAGAGGACAAGAACCATAACTCTGCCTACAATTATAGTAATCACCTTGTCCGTCCGTCTGTCTGTCCGTCCGTCCGTCCCTCCGTCATCATTGCGTGTCCGATTAATAACTCTAAAACCGTTAGAGATATTTTCACGAGACTTGATACAAATGCAAAGCATCATCAGACGATGTGCAGAGAACAAGAACCATACCTCTGCCTACAGTTTTTACTGAATTATGCCCCTTTGAAATTTTGAGTACAGAAATCGTGTCCGCTCCATAACTCTGAAACCGTTAAAGATATTTTCACGAGACTTGGTACAAATGTAAAGCATTATCAGACGATGTGCAGAGAACAAGAACCATAACTCTGTCTACACCATCTACTGAATTATGCCCCTTTGTAATTTTGAGTACAGAAATCGTGTCCGCTCCATAACTCTGAAACCGTTAAAGATATTTTTACGAGACTTGGTACAAATGTAAAGCATCATCAGACGATGTGCAGAGAACAAGAGCCATAACTCTGCCTACAATTTTTACAGAATTATGCCCCTTTTAAGTTTTGAGTACAGAAATCATGTCCGCTCAATAACTCTGAAATCATTAAAGATATTTTCACGAGACTTGGTACAAATGTAAAGCATTATCAGACGATGTGCAGAGAACAAGAACCATACCTATAACTCTGAAACCGTTAGAGATTTTTTCACGAGTTTTGGTACAAATGTAGAGCATCATCAGTCAATGTGCAGAGAACAAGAACCATAACTTTGCCTACACTATTTACTGAATTATGCCCCTTTGTAATTTTGAGTACAGAAATCGTGTCCGGTTCATAACTCTGAAATCGTTAGAGATATTTTCACGAGACTTGGTACAAATGTAAAGCATCAGCAGTCAATGTGCAGAGAACAAGAACCATAACTCTGCCTACATTATTTACTGAATTATTCCCATTTGTAATTTTGAGTACAGAAATCTTGTCCGCTATTTAACTCTGAAACGGTTAGAGATATTTTCACAAGACTTGGTACAAATGTAAAGCATCATCAGGTAATGAGCAGAGAACAAGAATTCTAACTCTGTCTACATTTTTTTCTGAATTATGCCCCTTTGTAATTTTAAATATAGAAATCAGGTCCGCTATATAGCTTTAAAATATGATATTTTCATAAAACTTGTACATAATATAAAGCATCATCAGACAATGTGCAGAGAATAAGAACTCTAACTCCTTATACATTTTTTACAGAATTTTTCCCTTCCTAGTTTACAGTCTAGAAAACTTGTTTGCTCTCTAACTTTAAAACTGTTTAAGATATTTTCACAAAACTTGGTACAAATATAAACATCATCAGACAATGTGCAGAGAAAAAGAACCATAACTACACCTTCCCTTTGTTATTTTAGGTATGGAAATTTTGTCTTCTGTATAACTTTAAAGCCTTTGAAGATATTTTTTATAAAACTTGGTACAAATATAAAGCACCATTAGATGATCTGAAGGTGTGCAGAATGCAAGAATGGTAACATCAGTTTCCTGCCTCACAGAGTTGTTGCCCATGCTTTAATCAATCATAATTGGGTATTTTGCCCACATCTTTTTTTTTTTTTTTTTTTTTAATTTATTTTTCAAACACAGGGTACAACTACAGTTTCATACTAAGCACATATTTGAAGTATTTAGACTAGTCAACGAGCAAGAAATATATATATCCCCCGATGCCATGGAAGCATGAACACGACGGGCCACGTGCAAAGTAAGTGACGCCCAAAGCGGCGATCACGTTAACTTTGCACATGACCCCCTGCGCCCATTGCCACACAAACATCGGGAAAATGAAATCCATCTCTCAACCAAATGAAAGTAAGTTATATATAACTTTGCACATGACCTTTTGGTTAATACTTCCATGAACTTCGGAAAAATGAAATCGTCTCTTATAATTACATTTACATGTATTTTTAAAAATATTCTGAACATCAATTTCAATCTTTAAGAAAACCTGTCACTAACCAAAGGGTAAGTCACGTACATCGAGCGGCCATCTCCATGATGTAGCCTCAAATGTAACGTTACAACGGTCAATGGCATCGATTGTCAACACGTGACATTACGTACCAACGACGTCGCGTGACAGACTGTAGTTCATGGAACTATGAACACTATTTCTCAAAAAAGAGTCTTCTAAGGAACTTCAAAGAAAAAATAATTATTTAGAAATGAATGGACTACAAATGGTCGAACAGTATATAATTGCAACTCCTCACAAGCAAGGATATAGAGGATATTCGACCTCTTCAGTGCAAGACCGACTTCGATCTCACCGAATGAACACCAAAAGCAGTATTTTCAAGAGTGGCGACGCCACGAGTAAAAATACCACTTCTGGTGCTCACGAGTGAAACAAAAATCCATCCTACACTGAGAAAGTCAAATGTTCTATTTCTTTTATGCTTGAAAGTCGCAATAATTCTGTTTACTCAAGAGCGTCAGCTATCACGACAGAAACACAACTTTTTTTCTAGCCGTTTTATGTCAAATTTGATGCTTCCGGCGTGTTTTTTGGGTTTGATATTGGTTAAGTTTGCAACTGATAAATAGCCTCAAACACCATCTTGATAAATGGATCTCAAAAAATTTGCCAAAACAGAATGCCTACAGGAGACCCAGGCGGCCTGGCGTCGCGTGCAGTAACAAAGTTATGTTGACGGTTTGAGTGACGTCATTTACGTCGTAATGATGTGCAAAACATGCTTGACGTAATTTTTGTCAAGCCAGATAAGATCTACCAATTTAATCATGAAAAAACTTGAGGCCATTTCACAAAAATCCTATTTCTGAAACAGTGAAATCGAAAGTGATAATTTCACTGTTTAAAACAGTGAGATTACCAGTTTCGATTTCACCTAGAAATCTCTATAATTCATTAAAAAGTATTTAAAAAAGCTTAAACATACGCTGGAAGCAAAACAAGCCCAAACCATAATTCACACTCATGCAGTCTATTCAGTCACCCCATTCATTCGAGCATCAAAACCCACTAAACAAAATTAAATACCCCTGACAGCTCATATCTCTGTATCGACCATTCAAAAATTCTGTCCCGTGACATTACTTCTGTTTCCAGCCTATGACATTAAAATATAAAGTGCACTCTATATATTTACAATTTCAAAGTGTAGGAGTGCACCCTGTGGTATGCTAAGATTTTCCAAGCTTGAAAGCACGTATGACACTCTCTCAGTGTATTATAAGCTTTACTCTCACTGACACAAAAATAAAACTGAAAAGTCATTTACAATTTTTTAGAAATTTACCGCATTCACCGTGAGCACTCGGACAATAGAGTCGGAGACCAAAGTGTAAACTCAGATCAGACTGCTCCATGGATCCATATACATGTACCTCTTTGTAAAACACACACCTGAGAAGACAGATTACTGCTCCACACACCAGAGCACATACTCGATAAACTAGGCGTGAATTATCAAACACTGATCAGATCCATTGAGCCAATATCGTTGATCAGATACACTAATAGTACATTTAGTAAAAAAAATGATTCTTTCTGGATTTTCAGGGTAAATACGGTAAAGTAAAATCTCAAGTGTACAAATTCACCAACCAATGGATAAACAAATTATTTACTTTTGTTAGACCTAAAATGGACACTCCACCAACATTAACAAATACAATTTGTCATACCCTTTCAAGCTTTTAAAATCTTACTTTTTTACATACATTTCAAAGTTGAATTAAACATAACAAAAAGGAAAAAGGTCGGTTGCTTTCACCGCAACCTGACAACCCCTGCAACTAACCCATACTAAATAAATGAGTTGAAGCGAGTGGAAATGTTCCATTGCTGTGCAAATTTTCCTACGTAATATTGGTTCGTCCAAGTAGGACATACTCTACTTTTAAACTATCTGTCGACCCCCAAAACAGACCTAAAAAAGTCTACACATCAACCCTATTACCTAATACTCGTGCATGCAACGGAACCTCACCACCCTACTGCATCTCATATCAGGGAAAAATGTTGGAATCATATAAAAAAATTTCAGTTTATACCCAATATCAGTCAAATATGAGCCGTGCCGCGCAGAAATGCGTCCCACGCATCTACGAATCGCGAAGACCCAAGCTGGTCGGCGAATTCACACTTTCCAGCGAAAGCCCTCATTGTCTGTCTGTAGATTCCTCAAGGTCTATAAATAAATTTGCGAACCGCAAAGGCCCAGATCAGAATGCGCCGATGCGCATCCGGGTCCAGCCCTTGCTGGTCGCATCCGAGTCCCAATTTTAATAGCCACCTAAACACAATTATTGATTAAAACCTTATACATGTCCCACCTCAAATTGAAAGCAACAAGTTCTTGTTCTTTGGTAGCAATATATTTCTCTATTTTATAAAAATATGCCAAGCTTTTTTCCAAACCTATCACTGTTGGAATGGATTTTTCCGTTTTTGAACGATATATATATTTTTTAACGCATAAAAGAATCTGATTTAATACGGTATCAAACTTTATATTACCAAACAAAATATCACTTTTCAATAGACTGATCTGAAGTAAGCCACACTTAGTTTTTAAAAGTGATTCAAACATTTTCCATAAATTAGCCACTACAGGACAATCAAAAAACAGATGTTGAATAGTTTCCCTTTCTTCATTACAAAATGTACACTCTTCCCTATCACTTAATCTCATTTTTGATAGAAGATAATTTGTACCTAAAATCCTGTGGTTTATACGTAACTGCAACCATCTCAAACTTGTATCATTTGTTATTTTAAAAGGCAAATTTAACATTTTAAACCACTGAAAATCTGCAGTAACATTAATTTCATTCTGCCATTTTTTAATCGAATTTGGGATCTGCGTTTTTGTTACAAAACCATTATATATCGTTCTACAGCCTTTTTTATCTTTTAAAATATTAGTTAAGTATAATGGACATACAGGAAGAGCTATTTTATTTGAATAATGTTGAAATCTCAATTCCTCCAAATAGCTTCTAACACTATTAATAACCCCTTGATATTGGAGGAAATTAGTTTGTAAAAAGTAAGTGTCCTGAAAATTTTCTTGCGACAAAAAGTTACCGTTGATATCAAATAAATCGTTCAACAATAAAATGCCTTTATCATACCAAGATTTGTAACATATTGTAACGCCTCCGACCTTAATATTATTATTATACCACAATGGAGATTGTAAGAATTCTAGCCAGGATTTTGGCTCTTGAAAATTAATGTACAAAGAAAAACTTTGTAACACGTCTCTCCAAAAAGTATTATATACAAATTTTATTTTTCTTTTAACATAGCTTAATCCAAATTTCAAACATCCTTCTATAAATGGATATGACTCATATAAGATATTCATATATTTTTTCTTCTCCAAAATAAGCCTACGAACCCAAGTTAGTTTTAGGCTATAAATAAAATATTCCACGTCGACCATCCTCATCCCACCTTTATCATAATTTTGAATGACTGTGGACCTTTTAATTCTATCAGGTCCGTTTCTCCATAAATATTTATAAAACAGTCCTTGAATTTCGCGTATAATTTTTTCAGATGGATTAGGTAACGCTAATATTAAATGATGAATTTTTGACAGCGCTAGACTTTTTATTACTGTAACCCTCCCAAGTGGCGTAATATTTCGTTTCGACCAGTTCAAAAATAGTCTTTTAATATCTTCTATTTTTTCACGATAATTTATTTCTACAATTTTATCAAGCTCTTTTGGGAATATGATCCCTAAAACCTTAAAACAAGTATTATTCCATTCTAGATCATATTCTTCACATAATTTCTCAGTACAATTTTTCTTGGAACCGATCCAAACTACTTGTGTTTTTTCCATATTGATACAAAGGCCGGAGGCGTCGGCATAGAATTTTAATATTTTAATACAGGTTTGCAATGATTTTTCGGAACCATCCAACAATAAAGATGTATCATCCGCGTATTGGGATATCCTAAATTCTTGACTGCCTATTTTTATACCAGTTATATCTGTGTTATTTCTAACGAGAACAGCCAGTATTTCAGCACAAAGAATGAACAAATAAGGTGACAAAGGGTCACCCTGACGACAGCCACGTTGCAACAAAAACCAATCTGACAAGTGACCATTAACAATCACACAAGATTCAATATTATTGTAAAATACTTTGATCCATCTCTTAAAAGCATTGCCAAAGTTAAAATATTCTATAACTTTAAACAGAAAGTCCCAAGATACCGAATCAAAGGCTTTTTCGAAGTCTATTAAGAGGAGCATGCCTGGGTAATTATTTCGTTCTAAATGACTTATCACATCATATAATAAACGAATGTTTTCACCAATATATCTCCCTGAGATAAACCCCGTTTGGTCTTCGTCAATTATATATGGGAGAACTTTTTTTAATCTTTCAGCTATACATGCCGATGCTAATTTATAGGTGGTATTTAGTAGCGATATTGGGCGCCAATTCTTCAGATACTGTTTATCTTTGTTTCCTTTTGGTATGCATGTAATAACTCCTTGTTTTTGACTGTCAGATAATTCTCCTTTTTCAAAGCCATAGTTTATCGCACGTAACATAAACCACCCCAAATCATTCCAAAAGAACTTAAAAAACTCATATGTAAATCCATCAAATCCCGGACTAGTATTATTTGAAGTCTTTTTCAGACAAAATAAAAGCTCTGAATAAGATAGGCTCCCTTCTAATGTACATTTTAAATCTTCCGAAAGAATAGGCACCTTAAAATCTTGTAAAATTACATTTAAATTCACATCACTAGTTGGTCGTTTAGAATATAACTGTTTATAAAACCTTCTGGTTTCTTCTACAATTTTGAACTGATCTTTTAATATTTCCCCTTCATTTGAAATTAAACTATTCATCGACTTACTAATAAAATTTCGATTTTCTAAATTGCAAAAATATTTTGATACTTTTTCGCCTTCTGTTACCCATTTGGCCCTAGAACGTATTTTTACCCCCTCCATTTTTTTTTGTCTTAAGTCATATAATTCGTTCCTCTTACTCTCAAGATTTTCGTAATTAATATTAGTATTTTCCTCTATTTCTTTTATTTCTTGCAGTAATTTTAACTCTTTATCTACCTCTTGTTTTTTCTTATATGATGCATAAGATATCGTTACTCCCCTAATCTCCATTAAGAGAACTTCAAAAAAGAGCTGGTCATTTATCGAAAACTGTATTTCGTCCGAAGGAACTTCATTTATATTTTCACAAAGAACATCATTTTCCAAGGCATATTGATGTTTTATACTTTTTATTTGACTTTTTACTTTTTCTATATATGTTGCATCTTTTAATAACGAATTATTCATTTTCCAATAAGAATGACCCTTTTGGAATTTTCCAAAATCCAGACTTAACAGTATTATAGAATGATCCGTTTTATAGCCGGGTAAGATATTTACTTCATCTACATCAGTAAACAGAGTTTCTGAAATTAAAAAGAAATCTAAACGAGCCTGTTTAATAGGGGTTTTCCGCCTCCAAGTATATTGAAGTTTCTCAATATTTAATTCTCTCCATACATCAATGAGACTCAACTCAATTAACATATCTAAAACGACGTCCCTCGAATTTGGGTTATTTATATTAGCATATTGAAATGTATCTTTTTCAGGATTTAAAACTAAATTAAAATCACCTGCCATTATGACCGGCTTATCAAACTCTACAATGTCAGCAACAATTTCCTTATAAAAACTCGGTTCGTCCTTATTTGGGCCATATATGTTTATCAGTAAGAGACGGGTACCCTCGATTGTTACATCTAAAACTATCTTATTTCCGTTTCCATCTCTTTTTATGTTATGGAGTTTAAATTCAAAAGTATTATTTAATAAGATTGCCACCCCTCTTGACTGACTGGAAAAGCTACTAAAGAAACACTCGTAGCCCCATATTGAACGAATGTAATTTTCTTCATGAGTTGTGAAATGCGTATCTTGTAAAAAATATACAGCATACTTTTTACTTTTTAAAAAGTTTAAAGTATCGCGACGCTTTAATTTATCTGACAACCCTTGTGTGTTCATACTTATAAAAGTCACCTTATTTAGTGCCATTCCGCCAATAAGAATGCGCATAATCAACTGAAACACTGGCTCTCCTCGTTAAGTACCAAATTATATCTAAAACCCAAGAGAAGTGGAACATCACAGACATAAGCTGCTGCATATTGTTACCGGCCCACAAATGACTGATCCTATTTCTTTCAAATGTTTCCAACAGGTTTCTCCTCAAACAAAATAAGTAAACTAACATTTTACGTATTAAAAAGGGAGATTTATCTAATCTCACAATTTTCAGACAGTAAGCTTATAAACTGTTTACACACATGTTGACCCCTCTCGGCAATTTTCAAGTAAGATCCAAGAAATTGGGACTGAAAACTTTCCTACCTCTAGCAGCCTTCTTTTTATACTAAAATTCTGGTTTTCTTTTGCCAGATATCTGTTCTAAAGTAACATTAATAACGTTATCATCTGACCTTTTTAGGATAGATTTTTGTGTAAAGCGCCGGTCTGGAGGTAAAGGGAGTGACCCGTGTCAGTCCTGTGACCAATTTCACTAGCCCTTCCCCAAAAATTATGCTAGAACCCCTCACTGGACCTTTCTTAAATAACCGGCTCCGATACCTGTCCACAACATATACATGTACCTCTATGTAAAAAAAAAAAAAAAACGAAACAAGAGAGAAAATGCATAAAGATAACTATCCCAGAACTTTCACCAGGCCACACCCGACCACCAGATCAAACTATAAGTCAGTGGAATTGAGATCCCGTTCGGCAATCAAAGATTTTCTGTAACTTCCTATGTATTTTTATTTCAGATACAGTTATAAACTCTTTATACAAGTACTTACTCATCACCGACTGGGCCTTCCAACATCCGTATATACATATATACACCTCCCGCTCTCTCAAACAACGATATCTCAAAGTATCTCTTTCTTTCAAAAATATATTTTGAAAACTTTAACTTTTTTTTTTATTATATTTCAACTCTTTTTGGTCTCAAAATGCTGACCTCCCAAGGTAAATCTTCCGGGACCAGAAGACTCACTCCGAGGTATCAGTAGTTTGGAAAGAACGAAAACTTCGAGATATCCGGAGCCGGCTGCATATATATAAGATAAAATACGGCCCACATCTTAATGACACTGCCAGAGGCTTAATTTCAAACAACATATTTAATATGAAGGAACAACATGATAATGGAACGCTGGTATTGTTATTTCTGGTCGGGCACATTCAACTTAAATGTCATCAATAGTTTCATAAAGGCGGGGCCCTTTTAGTTACCATGTTTCTAGTTTAACTTCTTCCTCACTTTAGTCACTGTTTTCGTGTCCACAACTCGCCACGAAATCTTTAGGTTGTATGGCCTCTTGTTCGAAATCAGCTGTCATCATCTTCACCTCCAATTCAACAGCGCCATGCCACACTTCATCGTAGGCTTTGACATCCAGCGCGTCTCTACTGTATCTTTTCTTCATCTCAACAAATATTTCCTCATCCGTCACTGCTAGAGGATCATCTTCCCTGCGTATTGGCTGCACCACAGTCTTAGACGAATCATTTCTTACTTTACTTACAATAACTCCTGTTGAGATAACTTCTGTTATCTCAAAATACTGGTATCTCAAAGTAGATTTTCTGGTCCCAGAAAAGCTACTTTGAGATATCAGTAGTTTGAGATGAACTTCGACTTTGAGATATGGAGAGTTGTACATACTCATGAAGGTACGTTGTCATTAATCAAACATCATATTTTGTATACCCTAAAAACATCATATTTTGTATACCCTAAAAACAGAGACTTCAGTTATTTTAGAATGAATGATAGGTTTGAGAAAATCCCACTTTCCCATTACATGAATTTCAGGTAGCGTCTCAATTACAATTCGAGAGAAGCATGGCATACACTTTATGCCATGCTCCACTCGAATTATAATGTATGCCATGCTCCTCTCGAATTATAATTGAGGTGACACCCTAGACCGGTTACCGTAGCAACTATAGAATTACCAACTGTTTTGCTTCGTACATTGGCAGTATGATGTCTCGATGACGTCACTTTGAGATAAATATGAATTCTTAGTTGCTATGGTAACATATGTATGACGTCATTGGTATCGGGGCATGGCATCCGCCAATTTTTCAATTCATTGCAAACTGAAATTCTTTCAACATAAACTTCAGAGTTTCTCAAACAAATAATAGTTCTCAAGTCATTTAATTCCGCGTTTAAAGTGCTTAGTATTGGGATGCCTAGAACCATCAATTTTCCATTTGTCCCTAATGGAAGTTAATGGATTTTTGTTGTCCTAATATTTAAGCACATTAGGATACTCTTTCGTTTCTAGGTAACGCAAAGCCTGGTTCTGTACCTCGCTTTCATGTCACCGGAAGTATGGGGAATAGACATCTGTCCTGCGCCAGCTCCCTGCACCTGTACCGGTAATCAGGTTGACTGTGCATCAAAGAAATTCACCGAGGTACCGGATTTTATACCAGTCACCAGTCACAGAGAAATTCCCTTACTGACTGTGAGCCTGCAAGACAACGCGATTGAAACACTAGAGAAATTCAGTTTTACTTTGCTAAAAGCTACCAAAGCTCAAGAAATTGTTCTAAACCTTGCTGGAAATCAGATAGACGATGTTTCCAAGGACGCGTTTGTGGGCATCGAGTACAAAATTACTGAACTTTACTTGCAGGATAACCGCCTAAATCAAATACTCCCATTCCTGGAGAAATTTTGGAAGCTTAAGACATTGGATCTCAGTAACAACAAGATTAGCGTTATTACTGGGAAAGCACTTAAGCACTTAAGAAATCTTTTAACCTTCAATTTGGGTGGAAATCCAATGTGGTACATCGATCAGAGCTCATTCTATGGCCTTGGCCATGTGGCCTATCTATATGTGGACAGGACAAGATTGAGGTATATTCCCCAAGCAATAACAACGCTGCCAGATCTCACATACCTTAGTCTTGAAGATGCTCCCGTGAACTGCACGTGCGAGCTGTACCAAGATAAACATTGGCTGGAGAGTAAGACGGTAGAGATAATCGGCAGCTGCTCCGCTCCTGCGGATTTTGTGGATATGCCAATTAAGCAATACATAAAGGAAGAGTTTAGTATGTGCCCATGGTAATTTATCATAAATTTCGGACAGATTGTTATCCTAAACTAAGTTTTGAGGGTAACCCGTTAAAACTAAATTGACCCTTCTATCTTACATTAAAGATGGATCCATTTTCGTTCATGAATTATTTTGACGTTTTTAATGCAGACAGTGTGTGGGCGCAGATCAGATGTTGCAAAATACAGCGTCTGCTCTGTGCCTACACTTTTTTTCCCCAAAGTTCCTTCTAGCAGATTCGATTGCTTCCACACAGTTTTGCCAGGATCAGATTTACTGTTACCCTACACAAAGCAATGAATAAAGGCAAAAACAGATTTATTACCAGGTGTTAGCTTGTATATTTTCAAGGTCTGTATGAACTCTTAAAGCGCCAAAAATTAAAATTGTTGAATTGACAAACAGTGTAGATCCAGATGAGGTGGCTTATAATGAGCCACCTCATCGGAATCTACACTGTTTGCCCTCTAGTGTTCGAATTTTCAAGATGATATCGCTTGGACGAAACATTTTTTGAAATTCTGCAGACGTAAATTTTGGCGTCTGCTTAACTAATAGATTCTGTCTGCGTTCACTGTGCTTAGTTGACCTGACCGCTGTCCCAGGTCCATAACAAAAGGAAACCATAACAAGCACTTTGCCACGGTTTAAGTGATGCATGTTTATACAGTATCGCTTATGTCGGCTTCCATTCCACGGACACGTGTAGCCGCTGCCTATTACCCATTTTTACTGCCCATTTCTCATAGCCATGTTACCCACTGGCATGCGGCTCAATGGAATAAATTGCAATGCATGGTACCGAGACCGTTCGTCGTCAAAGTCACCTGTTACCTGTCACCAAACAGCACCCAAGCCTCTTTATACATGCCTGGTAAAGGCATAGTTCCATTAGGGGGGAGTCGGGTAACTTCGGACAGCGGGTAAATTCGGACACTGACATTGTTTCCTTTATATGTCAGTTGTTTGGAACTAAAACAAAAATTAACAGGCCAAACAGAGAAAATCCTGATGAGACGGCTCATTAGGAGCCGTCTCATCTAGATTTACACTGTTTGCAATTGTATGTCCGAATTTACCCGCCTGTCCGAAGTTACCCGACTCTCCCCTACCACGTGAAATTACGAGTTCAAGCTTCTGCAAACAGTTACCTAGCAAGCACACAACGTTGAATAACCCATTGCATTCTGGGTATTTTTTGTCGTCTGCTGAAATTGTCGTCTGCCTCAAAAATCAAGAATATTTTGACAATATTGGTCTAACTAACTCTTGTAGAAATGATGTCCAGGCAGCAAACAGTTTGGATCTCAGATCAGGCCCCACGTTTTTGGGGCCTGATCTGGATCCACACTGTTTGCCCAGATACCCTTAAAGATTTACACCCTCAATATTTCTATTAACTTTTAAATTTCTCACAAAACATTATATCCTGGGCATGATAATGATAGCTTTTAAAAGTACATTTATCTGCCAAATTTATGATTTGTAATGGTCACTGAAAATAGGAGAATTTAACATAATACACAAAAAGGCGCCAATAGCGGACCGCCATTCCCGCCAAAATGAAGACTGGATACGCCCAGCAATCATAGTTAATCAGGTTACAGTTATATCATGAATAATTTTAAGCCCTTTCTTTAATCGACTACAGACATTTATTGGCTTAAAAGAACTCACGTGCAAAGATTAGAGGTTACTGCTATTGTAAAGTTATTTACTCCACCAATCATAAAATTCAAAACGTGCTTGCAGAAACGCCTGTGGGAGTCGGTCAATTTATGACGACAAAATATTCGTGAATATTCAAGAAGGGTAGCATTGATATATCGTCTCTGCCTCCGTAACAAAGATGTTTTCGCTGAAGATTTTTTGAACAAATCTTAATTATGTTGCATACAACTTACCAGTTTCATAATTTTGTGATTATTTCGTAATGAAATACGAGGGAGTATACCTTTAAAGGGGTATCCCGTATGGAATGGGTTAATATTGGGGATACGAAGTAACTGATGACATTCATGTTAACCAGGAAAATTGATGTTCACGGGGCCTAGTTTGAAAATGCCGATTAAAGCCTTTGTTGGCATTGCATGTGAACGTTTATGCTTTGACACACCTCCGTGGTTTTGTGACATTTTTACAAAAGAAACAATCTTTATGAAACAGCAGTTGAGTTGCGACACGACAAAACCAACAAAGTGGCTTGTACACCCAGTTCTACAGACTCAGATTAACCTGGCAGCCGCCCAGTCCGAGCAGAATCTTCGCTGTCCGCACGGAAATAGCTTAGACCCTTAGTTACCCTTTAAGCGCACAGTGAAGACTCAGATTAGACAGGGCCAATGCCAGGGCTGATATGAATCTTCGCTGGGCGCACGTGCCACTTTGTTGGTTTTGTCGTGTTTCGACTCATTTGCGTTTGTATTTCTTCATATAGAATATGCCTTAAAGATTGTCTCCCTCGTTTATTTCATGTTTTCAGAAACAAATATTTTCACAAAATTTCGTTAGACAATATGTAATAGTCTTATAATTAACCGTAAAAGTTTTGAGAAAATGCTTATTTATTCGATAAATGGGGAATGAAAAATAATCTTCAAATTAAAATGCAAATTACCTATTTCCTCACGGCCTGTAAGAATATCGATTTTGACCACGTGTGTCATGTGGTCATGTAGAGGTATTTTTCTTATTCGTGCACGTGATTGTGACGTATGAATAAATCATTTTTGTCCAATAATGCGATTTCATCCGCGGTCCGCGATTGTGTAAAAACTTATCTTATTTTTTGTTTTAAGTCACTTTTATCAAATATTATTATCTAAACTCTAATTCAAATGTATAGTTAGACCATGTCGGAGGTATTGCATGAAATGTTTCATCAAATCATTTTTGTTATTATTATAAAGGGAGTAAATCTGTAATATTAGTATTGCGTGCCTAAGAGGCACTTGTCTCTGGGGCGAAAATCTTATCTTCACGTTCAGTTACTCTTAAAATAAATGAATTGTTTTTTATGTACAAGTAGTTTTAAGTCCCTTGGAGATGTCTCAGTTTTCATAAGATGCATGGATACACTTGCAGGGGAGTCACTTCTGCTTTTAACTTCCTTTTCATCTCCTTTCTCCATAGGATTAAACTCTAAAAAGAGCAAATTTATGTTAACAAATTCTTTCTTTCAGGGTAAACCCCTTTCCGCCGGAAAGAATTCCTCGGCCAGCGAAGCAAACAGCAGAAAGTCATAAAAGCTATCTGCTTTTGCGAAAAAAGAAACAACAAAAAAGCAAAAACAAAACAAAAAACAAAAAAAAAACAAAAAACATGAGGCTATATTCATCCTCCTTAAGAGCCAAAACAAAATAAAATGAGCCGCGACACGAGAAAACCAACAAAGTGGTTGTGCGCCCAGCGCAGACTCAGATCAGCCTAGGCAGCCGCTCAGTCTGACCAGACCCTTTGCTAAGCGTTGAAAGGGTAGCTAAGGGACTAAGCCACCTCCATGCGGACAGCGAAGACTCTGATCAGTCTGGGCGGATGCCCAGGCTGATCTGAGTCTGCGCTGGGCGCACAACCACTTTGTTGGTTTTGTCACGCCGCGGCTCATTCATGCTTTACTTCTCTAAAAATACTATAAAAAACTATGAGGCATCTCTATCTCTCTCTCCGTTTGTTTCTTAGGCCTCTCTTTCTCCGAAAGTAAAAAATAGTATTGTATGTTTATGGTCCCGCCTGACTCATGTGCATCTGACAAGCCTTAATTGAGCCGCGACACAAGAAAACCAGGTGTGGTTGTGCGCCCAGCGAAGATTCAGATCATCCTGGGCATCCGCCCAGTCTAATAAGACTCTGTGCTCTAGCGATTAAATGGTAGCTAAGGGTCTAAGCTACCGCCATGCGGACAGCGAAGACGCTGATCAGACTGCACGGATGCCCAGGCTGATCTGAGTGTGCGCTGGGTGCACAACCACATTGTTGGTTTTGTGGTGTCGTTGCTCATATTGGTTTGGCAACCATGCTCTTTTTTCTTGGGTCTTTTCAATTGCAACACTGCATGATTCCTTAATTGATTGATATGTGGACTCATCTCAGACAAGAAGATTTTAGCTGCACAAGACGTAGCTGGGCCGCTATTACCCATAAACTCCGTTGCGTAGATATGAAGCACTGGCCTGGTTCAGCCAAGTCCCAATCGGGCCTTGATATATGACGGCGACGCAGAGAGGGGTCCAAATCACGAACTGCCGCTGCTGTCCCAACAGCAGCTGCTGCCGAGGCTGGCAGCGGCAGCTCGTGATTTGGATGTTACTGGCGACGCACCCAGTTTTTTTTCTGGCCCAGCGGTTATAAAACTTGAGTACATTCTCAAACTCAAACTAAAGCACACTGATTGGCTGCTTCCGAGCACATGCTCATGCTCGGAAGCAGCCAATCAGTGTGCTTTATTTTGAGTTTATTCTCAAGTTTTAAAACCTCGAGCCCTGTTGTCCGTGACTCCAGTGCATGACTTCATTGCTGACATGCCTAGCCTTTTCCTATGCAGCTAGGCTCATGGTCAATGGCGACCTAGCAAAGTTTTGTACACGCATCTATCGTCCTACCTGCGTTTAGTTATATAATGTATGGATGTCGCATCTCTCAGAGAAACCGCCATTGTCATAAGTGACACAATGGAAGATGCAGATGAAAAGGTGACGGTTAGGAATCGACACAATCTGTCCTGCTGTCCTTAACACCAAAATGGGACAGGCAAAAAGATTTAAAAAAAAAAAAAAATAAATAAAAGAAAGGGGAAAAAAAAGAATAAAGAAAGTAAAATAAAAATGAAATAAAAAATGCACCACGGTTTTTGTGAAGCTAATTTGTGTCAGAAAGCGTATCTATGTTTCAAAACAAACTTTTCCCAGGAAAGACGAGCTGAGCTAGATCCTACTCGTTCACTTTTTTCTGGAAAGCTTTTTATTGTCATGTCATTAGCCATTTTATGCCTGTAACAACAATGTTAACTATTTCTTTCTATTTAGAAAATTTTGTGCACAACTGCTTTACAAGTATTGCCAGCTCCATAACCGAGGTGCAGTTGTAGGCATGGGACTGGATAATCCAGTTATCATAAAAAATGAGCACATTTTTAAGACTTTTTGTATTTAAAATGAATTTATCAGCTCCTTATCCAAAAAGAAATACTTGCGAAAATATTTATCAATCCACCAAGACTTATTTTATCGTTTCTTTACAAATCTTTTATAGTTTTATTGACATTACCGGGCGGCTTGTCAGTTTATAATTGAGCCGCGACACGACAAAACCAACAATGTGGTTGTGCGCCCAGCGCAGACTCAGATCAGCCTGGGCATCCGCCCAGTCTGATCAGAGTCTTCGCTGTCCGCATGGAGGTAGCTTAGACCCTCAGCTACCCTTTGAGCACTTTTCGAAGAGTCTGGTCAAATAGGACGGATGCGCAGGCTGATTTGAGTCAGCCCTGGGCGCACAACCACATTGTTGGTTTTGTCGTGTCGCGGCTTAATTTGAGTAGCGTCTCAAAATCAGGTGCATTTTACATGTATGACCAATTAAGATTAATGTCAGCCTGCACAACCTTGCATCCAACATCTCCTGGGGACTGTAAAGGCGAACAGTAAAGACTCATATCAGCCTTCGCGAATGCGAAGGCTGATATGAGTCTTCGCTGTTCGCATCAGTCATAAGACACCTTTTCTTCCAACTTTGATCAATTTAACTACCAAGTTTTACAACATAAGGCATAAAAGCTACCTGTTTGAAAATTGATTCTAAAAATGCCAGCGAACATGCTTGAATCAATAAAAAACTATTGAAAAGAAATATAATTTTGTATAATCGAATATAGTTGAGATTAAGAGGCCATTTAAATGAATGCAAAGTAAAAAGATGTTTTATAGTGGTTTAGGGATGCGATTAGAAAACAGATTTACGGTTTATTAAACAGAATTTGCATTGTAGGAAAAGGGCAGATAACTGGTGAGTACCCTGTGTTTTCTGTGTATCTTTTTTTCATTTGTTTTGTTATAGTTGTTTCCGTTTCCTGTTATTCATTATTTTTCTTGTGATTTGTTGTCTGTGTGTGCATTTTTTTTTTCTTCTTTTCTTTCTTTTTTTTTTTTTTTTTTTTTTTACTTTTTTATATATTTTATATTTCGTGTCGCTCTCTGTAAACGCGTTATCTCCGCAAATCTTTACTTTTTGGAAATTTATTATGTGTTTTCGTTTTACTGTGAAATGACATTTAAAGGGAATTAACTCTTGCGTGTTTATCACAACAGTCTAATTCGATGACTCGTTCTTGATTTAATTAAGTAAACTTTGACGTAAGATAAGATAAGATAAGATAATTTTATTAACGTCTCACCAATTTTACATGTACATAAACACAGTTAAAAAATCGATATAAGATGTAAAATTGCGACTCAATATTGAGCTATGAGAGACGATCGCTCTAAAATGTGTCTGTTCTTGTGTCCTGCACCAGCACTACATCCCCTAAATACCCCACACTGAGCCAAGGAAGACGGTTATCCAACCAGCAAGTCTACGCTTCCAGACTCAGCCTGGAGTATTAAATGCAGTACTGGGACAAAACAGCAATTAGTATGATAAAAAAGCGACACGCATTATCTATGAGCCATTATCACTCTAAAACGTACCATAAATTAGTGCCCTGCATGCGCTACCTTCCCTCGATACCCCACGCCGAGTCCGGATAACCGGGAACACGCGGTGGAACCAATGTTCACACAGCATGTTGCCGGATCCGGACACGGCATGGGATATCAAATGCAGCTCAGGGACCAGGGCAACAGATAAAATGAAATTGCAACTTTAATCTGCACTAAAAGAGATAATCGTGTCCGTTGAAATGTATACTGTCCCAGTGGTAAATCCTCCCTGATACCCCACGCTGAGTCCATGATAACAGGGAACATGTGGCGGAGCCAATGTCCAAACAGCATGGACCCGATCATGGACACAGCATTGGGTATCAACCGCACCACCGGGGCAAAACAGCAGTTAGTATTGTAAATAACAGACAGCTTTTTACATTTAAATGGACACTTATAAAAATATGGTACACAATATACATATTTACATCAACTGTACAGCAGACTACGCCTTTTGTTTAAAATCAAATAACAGGTTTTGGCACTTATCTTGACTATGGAAGGATTAGCTAAAATAAAAGATACTTTTTCAATATCATTTAAGTTCTGAAAACCATTTAGTATAAGCTCAGCTTCAATAAACAGCTCATTTCGGAACTCAGTGTACAGCGGACAATGTAATAAAACATGGATTTCATCCTCAACAGCATTCCTACAGCTAAAGCATTTTCTTTCACTAACTTCTAAGCCATTATAGCGGCCAGTTTCAAGTGCAATCGGGGCGGTTCCACTTCTAAATTTAGCCAAAGCCCCTCTATGAGACCTATTAAATATCCTTGTACAATATTCTTCAACTACAAAATCCTGCTTAAAGGTTCTGTATAATCGAAGTTTATTCCCTCCAACCCCCGAACGTGAACTATTGCGATTTACATCAACTGCCCACTGATTAATATTCTTGCGTAATGAAAGGCAAAACGTTATTTAAAATATTGGTCTTATTAATGGTTTGATTTATGTTATTATAAATGTGAAAATTGGACTCTGTCAATTTCTGACCTACCCTGAAATTCCAGTTTTTACATCTGGTACTTACTTTTGAATTTGACCAGCAGAATATTTTCCTGTTCAGCCTTGTTGCCTCCATATTTATACAGCGACACCAGAATGATAACACAGACTTCCAACACTTTGTGCTCATGGGCGTCCATCCTATATCTCCATTAACTGCTGCGTTAGGTGTATACCTTCCTACATTTAGAAAATATCTCGCAGCTCTATGTTGTACAGCATTAATGCAGCTATAGGACTGGGTGCCCCAGATCGCAGCACCATACGATATAACCGGGCAAACAACTGACTCATAAAGCTTTGTAACAGGACCATACTGAATACCACCAAATGCTTTTGATTTAGCTATTAAAAGTCCAAGTGCGCGATTTGCAGACTGTGCGACGTGTTTAGCAGTTATTGCGAAATCTAGATGTTCTGATAAGACTATCCCCAAATATTTATACTGCACTGTATACGAAATGTTCTCATCGTTTACCGTAAATATGGCATCTGATTGCGGCATTGAGGGATTACGAAAATGCATAACATTGGATTTAGCTGAGTTGACTGAGATTAGATTACTTTTGCACCAACTTCCTAATATATCCAGCATCGACTGCAGATTTGCTTCTGTTTCAGCAATAAGAACTACATCATCAGCATACAGTAAAACAGAGACTGTATCGTCACCAATTTTAACACCTTTACCCAGTGCGTCAATTTTTAATGCCAAATCATTTATATATAAATTAAAAAGTAATGGCGACAAGCAACATCCTTGCTTTAGTCCACAGTTTACATTAAACCAATCGGTTGTAAGTCCGTTTAGTTTAACCGAAGACTGAACATTGTTATACAAAGCCTTAATTGCATCTAGTAATAGCCCGTTAAAACCGAGTTTTTCAAGTTTCGTCCAAAGAATATCTCTGTTAACTGAGTCATATGCCTTTTTAAAGTCTATGAAGGCGCAGAAGGTGGACTTTTTCATTTTTTTTCCTTGTTTCAACTATATTTGTCAAAGAACTTATATGGTCAATTGTGCTTCGGCCTTTTCTGAATCCATTCTGGCCTTCAAATATTATATTATTGTAATTTGACCACATACTAACTCGATTATTTAACAAGGTACAATATACTTTGTAGACTACAGGTGAAATTGCAATGCCCCTGTAAGAAAGCGGATCGCGGGCTTCACTTGTAGTACATTTCGGTATAGGACAAATGAGAGACTTCCCCCAGATATTTGGAACTTTCAGAACGATAACACGTATTGAACAGTTTATGTAAGAAAGAAATAATGCTGTCGATTTTTAATACCTCGCCTGGTATATCGTCAACACCAATTGCACGATTATGTTTAATACTATAAACAGCTTTACGAACTTCGGAAACGGTAAAATTATTCGCAAATAAACCCGACTCATCAACAGTGTTATCAACATTTAGCATGACATCAACATTCTGCAAATTAATTTGCTGATTATGCGTTGGGTTTAGTAGTGCAGAAAATTCAGTTTTCCATTTATTAAGAACAGCATTACTGTCTGTGTTAATTTCACCATTTTCATTTACAATTTCCATCGGAATTTCTCTCTTTCTATTATCCCTTACCCCTGCTCTACCTATCGTCTTCCAAAAATCGTTTGGATTATTTTCAGCATTACTTATCATTTCATTCTGCATTTCAAACCAGTAATTTCTCTTTCTTCTCTGTACCTGCTTATCAAACATTTTACGCTTTTGAACAAAGATATGCTTTAAATTATGCTTTTGGCTGTTTCTACATTTTAAATATGCTTTTTCTGCATGACACATATCATTCCATAACACCTGTAAATTGTCGTTCCACCAAGGTTTTCGAATACGCCTGCGTTTATTACTAACACCGTATTTGACGATAATTTCTCGCTTTGGCAATTTTAATGACATTTCATTTTGAACAACAGAGCAAAAATCACCGTATATTTCGTCTACATCTCGTTGGCTTTGAATATTAGTTACCAAATTATCAAGAGTTTGAAAAAGTGAATTTGAATGTTCATCATTACAAAAAGTTGGTGGAATGTCAGTTAAATTATACCTATTATATCTTTTCTCAATAGTACTGCTTGCGGTATTAGACCTAAATTCTAACCCAGGAGATTTTAAATGCCAGCAACATGTTATGACAGACGTATGTTGAAGAATATGTCGAAGAGCCGAGTTAATCCTTGCTTTTCTCTAACTCTAATTCTAATGACTAGTATGCGGTAAAGCCAGCTAATTTTCTCAAGAGTATTTCACCTTTCAATGTAAAAATGTTCGAGTCCGAAAAAATGGCACCAAGTCACCGTCTCATCTTGAATCGTCGTGTCTGAAGAATTTCCATCGTGCAAATGACAATATCTGGGTGCAAGGCAAATGCAAATGACCCAATAGTCAACGCAGCTTTTTCGATCCAAACTGCCGGGCCGCGTCGCGCAGTCGGTAGGGCACCTGACTTATAAGTCAGAGGTCCTGGGTTCGATACCCGGTCTGGCCACATACTTTCGTTTCTCCTTCCGCTGATTCAAGAAGGGCAGTTGTCAGTTACTGGGTCAGTACTGCTTAACCCATTGCATTCTTGGTATTTTTTGTCGTCTGCTGAAATTGTCGTCTGCCTCAAAAATCAAAATATTTTGACCATATTGGTCCAACTATCTCTTGTAGTAATGATGTCTAGGCAGCAAACAGTTTGGATCTCAGATCTGGATCCAAACTGTTTGCCCAGATACCCCTAAAGGGGTATCCCGAATAGAATGGGTTAACCGCTTAGGAGGTCTAAGCCTGCCCAGGAATAGTGTGGTAAGGTTAACTGACCATCCCGACATGACCATAGCTGTTTACCGTGGACGTAAAGCAACAAATCAATCAATCAATCGATCCAAACTTTTGGGGTATTTTTCTCAATTATTTTAATCAGCCGACATTGCAAACCTTATATACAATCGATTCTAATGCGGCATCACCATGTTCTGAATAAGTAAAGAGAATTTTTTTTTTCATCGCAAATGCGTAGCTTATTATATTGAGGGACTAATTTTATAGAAATTCAATAGATAGGTATTACCAAAATAGCAATTATTGCCATTAAAATAAAAATCCATTTACTACCTTGTCGCTTTTGATATCAAATACATTCATACAATATTTGCATAAAACTTATACTGATAGAATTACTGTAAACCCCGATCATAAAAAGAGATTATGGCCATTCGCCTTTAAACGTTTCGTACCTTATTTAGAAAATGGGTACAGGGGTATTTGGAATAAACAAATAACAAAGAGGATGGCAAGGCAATCACGAATTAATACCAGTCACCAGGATATTAGAAAAAAAATATTCTGACTGTTAGACTACTTTTTAGTGTTATGGTAACTGACTTCATTGTTTAAATTGTTAGCTTATGAGTACCAGTTTATAAACACGAAACAAAATTTATTACGTACAACAAGGCGGAGTCGATTTTCGTTGCCACGGGTAAAGTATGGCGGTGCTCAATCATACATGCAAGTCAGTCAGGAACTGTTAATACCGTCGCCATATTGGAAAAGTAAGGAGAAACACCTTCCAAGCTCTCTTGTGGGACCTTGCGCGTCAGACCAGAGAGAGCGTTCATTTGCCCCGCGAGCGCTAACCACTGCCCTTGCATGTACGCAAAATCTGCTTTCACCCTTAAAGAGCCAAAAAAAGAAAAAAAAAAAAAAAAAAAAAAGAAATAGAAAAAAAATTGCTGAATCGGCAAACATTGTAGATCCAGATGAGGTGGCTCATAATGAGCCACCTCATCTGGATCTACACTGTTTGCCCTCTAGTGTTCGAATTCTCAATATGATATCGCTTGGACGAAGCATGTTTTGAAATTCTGCAGACGTAAATTTTGTCGTCTGCTTTTTGGCGCATTAAGGGTTAACTTTTGCAGTCTTTTTGTCGGTAAGTTCACAAATACCGCATGTGTTGCAATCAGATAAGTTTCCATTTCCAGACTTTTGTGCATATTTACGTGCTCAGCAGGTTGTTTATAGATAAATGCACTTAGGCCTATTTAAAACGAAAGTTGATTCAACGTCATGACGTTTACATGAACCCCTTCGGGGTTCACTGACTTTGCATGCGACCCAGTGTAGTTTATACTTCGATAAACATCAAAAAAATGAAATTTATTCCTTGATTAAACCCTGAGTGCCCAGTGGGTTGGATCACCCAACATCAAATTATGAGATTCACCTAGCGGAAGCATCAAGAGCATCGCTTTGCAAGTATCACGCGCACAGTGCATTAGCTGCAAAGAAGTTTTACTCTTGACAATTTGCATAAACTTTATTCTTATTACTTTCTGGCGGTCACGAGTATGAGCATTTTCATTCATGTTTATGCAGATCGGAAATGTTTGCATTTTCTGGCTGATTAGCAATACATTTCGAAAGTTCAGAATTAAAATAGGAATATCTTCCCTCACTATGCTTCTCACAAAGATGTTAAACTATTTTGAGCAAGTTTGTATTCAGATGAGTATTATGGTATTTTTTCTGTATATTTGCATCTTCAGTCCATTTATGCCTGCCGTCTCATAAAAGGGACATCGGCAAACTGTGCAGACCTAACCCAGACGCAGCAAAACACGGCATCTGATCAGGATCTGCAATTTTTCCATAAACCAAATGGGTGTTTCCCATTAAGATAATATAAAAGTGATGAAAATGGCTAAAATGGGTTAATTTTAGTACCGTTATTAATTTGCAGGTGTCATCCCAGGACCATTTTGCAGATTCGTCACACCGTTGCTACATCAAGAATGTTTTCTCCAAGACGACGACAAAAGCGTCCTCTGGGGTACTATATCCCAGAAAGTCGATTGGAACTTCAGCTTGAAAAAGCTTTATTTAGAACGAATGCTGAGATTATACGAGAGATGTGTGAAAAGAAAATCAGACAGAAGCAAAGAGAACTGCGACATGACCCTCCTATGCCGCCACTTCCGTATGCAAATTTGACACCGGAAGTAAGATGGCTGCTCACTAGAAGTGCCCGGATGCAGCGAGTCAACAATGCCGGCTATTCTAAATTTCATAACCCAGTAGACAATCGAGTTGTAAGCGCTAGTGGTCGAAGGAGAAGACAGAATTTATCTCTGCAACGACAGCGGTCTATGTGTAGTCGCATTTCTTCACCAGACCAAGCAGAAATCAAAAGACTTCAGTGTGACGTTCTTGGTCCACATTTCTGCACGGATTGTACCAAACAAACCAAGAAAAATCAGTTGAAACTTGAACAAAACAAAAACTTCCCGCGTCTTGAAGTTCACACGCGATCCTTAGTAGCCCCAGATAGGGTAGAAAAACTATACTTGTCTAATCCACGGGAACTTTTTCATCAAGATAAATCTTACAAGTGTGGATGTGCTTATGATCCCGCGCTTGAAATTACTACGCCACTTGTGTATACACCACATGAAGTTTTTCAGAGACTTAGAAAAAAGAAGTACCTTGAACAGACACTTGAGCGTGAACGAACAGAACAGGAAAGTGAAGAATCGAGTAAAAAGAGAAATAACAGTCCCATTGGACAACCTTCATTTTATGATGAGAAAACTCTTCCGCCTATGGACCTGAAAGTGTCTGTTGTTTTCAAAAATGACGGTCAGGTGTTGTGATTGTACTTTTCTCTGCATTTTAGATGTCTCAGTTTTAACAATGACCTTTCCTTGTTTTCTATACGCAAAAGGCGGCTTTGTAGTAACAGGAATCAGTTGAAAACAATTCCAATACAAGTTCTGTCACCTTTACTTTTAACAAAGCAAAAGTCTACGAATATAGACTTTAGGAAATGCTGCAAATTTCATAAATTTTGTTCTGTACTATTGCGGATACATGTATATTGAACTTTTATTTTCTCCCTGTAAAACAACTGCTTACTAGTCCTTGTTGCGTGCAATGGCCCAGTACTTGAGAGGTCGTTGTTCTAGTAAGTGCATCTTACCAAAAAAACGCAATTACTGGGGCAAAGCGCGCGAGGAGATCGCTAATGCAATAGAAAGACGCTGTTATGCCGTTAAATCTTCAGTTTGAAGAAAACCACTTGCCCAATATAAATATAAATGTTTGAATGACAGCATGCATCGACAATGACACGAAAAATATACTATTGAAGCAAACAAACCTTGTTCAAATGACATCTCTCCTCTCAACATGATGTACATCAGATCTCTCACGAACGTGAATAAACTATGTGTTTCTGCATTTAAAAAGCAGAATTGCACTGTTAAAATTGACACATCACATCCCAATACAATGTGTTTGGTGAAGAAACAAGAAAAAAACTATAAGATAAAGATAAAAGAAAAGATTATACTTACATCAGATCAACACATGCATTGAGAGAGCTTTTGAACTGATAACTCTGTTTGAGCCCATTCGTTCATAAAGTTAAAAATAAATTTCATTTTCAAATGCATAAATTGCAAACATACTGCCATTTTTTTCCCGAAAAAAATGTGAGGAGTGCAAAAGCTCCTTTCATTTTTTTCAGCAAAACTTTGATTTTGTATTTATTTGAAGGCCTAAAGAATACCGAGAAGCTAATTGAGCCGCGACACGACAAAACCAACAGCGCAGATTCAGTCAGATCAGCCTGGGCATCCGCCCAGTCTGATCAGAGTCCTCGCTGTCCGCATGGAGGTAGCTTAGACCCTTAGCTACCCTTTAAGCGCTAAGCAAAGAGTCTGACCAGGCTGGGCAGATGCCGAGGCTGATCTGAGTCTGCGCTGGGCGCAAAACCACATTGTTGGTTGTCTCGTGTCGCGGCTCAATTGTGTTTTGAACAACTGGTCCTGGTGTTAATGTTTTCCAGATCCGACTGCTACAGATTCCGATCCGACTGATACATGTTTTAATCCGAATCATAAGCCAGGACCTCACTGATATATATTCTGGTGTTTAGATGGAACCAGATATGTTTACGATTGAGTGAGTGAGTGAGTGTGTGAATGAACCTAGGTGTAACATCCCACCAAACCATGGGCCATACAGAGACAGTGTCACAGAGTGCACTTGCAATTAAATTTTCAGCAATTTTTATTTAGGACTAAGAACTCTTTGCACTTGGTCTGTCTGAGGAAACCAGTATATTTTTATGAAGCCTAAATGGGTTGATGATTCATAACTGTAACTAGAGATAACCCATGTACAATTTCCAAGAAATAGCGATTCAGGTATATGCCATGAACTTATTTGGTAATAACACTTTAGGCATAGAGATAACATGTAATACGTAAGCAATATTACCATGGAAATTGCCATTTGAACTTTATGATAATAAAGTGCATGACCTTTGATTATATAAAACAGAAGCGCATCGCGCTCGGGAGATTTGTGATTAGGATTTTGGCATTTGATTTGTAACTAGGAAATAACTAAGAAGAAACAATGAATTTGACTTATTATGAACCTGGGTAGTTAGTAGTATCGGAAATGATAACTTTAATAAACTTAGAAAACTATACGATCACTTGACTTATCTATAAAGATGGCTTGATAGTGTGACACAGGACCTCGGTTCAGTCTCATCTGAATGACGGGAGAAGCCGGGGATCGAACCTGAGAATCCTAGATTGGTAGTCCAGCGCGCAAACCACTACACTTCCGCCGCTCCTACGTCATATGGACTGATGGTTAGATTTCTGAGATATGTAAGTTAGAACTTGATGTTACGATAGTCTCCGAGTTAAAAACCAAAACCCGACTGACAGACGCCCTCGAGTTTATTCTGGTATATGTTTTAGTGTTCGATATGCTGAGTCCCGGTAGCTCAGCGCCGACCTGCTTCTGCTGATCTAGCGATCTCGAGTTCGATTCCCGGAGGCGAAACTCGTTCCAATCGTAAACGGGGTTCCATCACATACAGCCTTCATTATCACCCTACCATCGTCCTTATATGACTGAAATACTGCTTAAAATGACGTAAAATAACAATTCATCCATCCATTCATATCTGTAGTTAGAGCCGGATAATACGCTTTCTGGTGTTTGTTATTGTATTTGAACAAAGCCTTACGCAGCGCCGTAGCTGAAACCCTGCTACCTCACAGGGTATAAACCAGTCCGCCAATTTTCGCTTCCTGCAGAGACTGTCCATCATATTTGGCTTCCGCCGAGACTGTCCGCGATCTCTTGCTTCCTGCAGGAACTACCGTCCTCGAAAAAATGGCTTCCTGCCGTGACTGTCCGCGTGACTCTGCTTCCTGCCGAGAACTCGGCAGGAAGCAGAATCACGCGGACAGTCTCTGCAGGAAGCCATTTATAATGTACAGAAGTCTCAGCAGGAAGCAAGAGATCGCAGACAGTCTCGGTGGAAGCCAAATATGATGGACAGTCTCTGCAGGAAGCGAAAATTGGCGGACTGGTTTATACCCTGTGTACCTAGTGGTGAGAAATTCAGAGCTGTATTTATTGGTACACTTTCATGTCTTTCGCCATTTTTACAAAACGGGAACAACTTTCGTGACTTCCTGTTTGTTTCCTTGACAACGAAACTCTTCCAAGGTAGGGTCTACTGTTGAAGAATTTGTTTCTCTAGGAGCAAATTCTATGCATCACGAGATGACCCGTACTGAAAAGAGGGAAGGTAGAAATGAAAATGGCAGAGTTGCTTCCCCTGAAAGTGTACCATTCACTTTAATTCTTCTTGTCTTTCAGCACGAGATTTCATCATAAAATTACGAAAGAATCTGCTTAATGTCGGCAGAAAATCGAAGATTTAGACACTTCCGGTATATTTGTCTGCATTTAGTGTATCTTTAATGATAAAAGTAAAATTAAGAAAAGTAAAGGTCTTGGACCGTTTTTTTTTCAAACCTAACGACGTCGTTAGTTTTTTTAACGAGACGCTGAATTTTCAAATGTACACAAAAACACTGCCGTTTTTGCCGAAAAATGTGAGGAGCTTTTGCAGTGCAAAAGCTCCTCTAGTTTTTCTCAGCAAAAATATTAGTACACTTGATTTTATTTGTATTAGAAGATTTAACGAATCCTTGACTAATGACTTTGTTAATCTAATGGTGCTTTGAACAACTGGGCTCAGCTGTATAGTTTAGTACGTATTTATTAGCATTATTGTAATGTAAAATTTCATTTAATTAAGGAATGAATTTCATTTTTCTGAGGTTTATCGAAGTGTAAACTACATTTGGTCACGTGCAGAGTGAATGAACCCCGAAGGGGTTCATGTAAACTTTGCTAGTGACCCAATGTAGTTTACACTTCGATACACATCAGAAAAATTAAGTTCTTTGCTTATATTTACGTTCGTTTCAGTCAAAGTTTTCATGAAAAATCTTATATAAGCGCTAGAATTGAAGCAGTAAAACATGTACACGCAGTGTTTTCTGCTAAAAGCAGAACGGCATGCATGACGTCATGACGATGCTGACGTCCAATCAGGTTGTAGAGAGCCATTGTTTATTTTGACGTCATTGACGTCGCGTGGCTCAATGTAATTATTGGAATGTAAACTACATTACGTTACAATGGTTTACTACGAGGGTTGTTCAGAAAGTTCTGAATCTAGCCGCATAACCTTGTTTATCGGCATGCTGGGGACAAATGCTATGCATGTTTTGAAAACACTACATTTCGTTTTTACATTGATACCTAACACTATACAAAGATATGTTTTCTTACTGAGTTACAATGCATGTTATCAGGCCCCAGTCATACCACTGGGGTAATTTCATATTGTGAATTTATTTTCAGTCTGCCATTCAAGTGAAAAATCATTGTAAATACAAAATAAATTTTAGTCAGCTTCTTGTCATTCTTTGCTTTCAATATCCATTCAAAAGTTAGAAGGGCAGCAAACGTTATCGATTAAGTCCTTGCAAAGCAATGCGCAGTTCTTCTGGCGTTATTGAAAACGACGTCAACGTCATTTTCAAAAGCTCGTAGCGGCTTCGTTGTTTCCATTAATTTCAATTTTTCGACGGTTTCGAATTGGACCATGCAAAAGCTCTTCCTTACAAGATTTTGAATGTTAAGACCTTTGTTTTCGTTACAAAATCATTATAACTTTACTAGTAAGGGATAATTTGCTACTACATAAAATGCTGATAATCTAAATTAATGAGATAGTATGGAACCTAGATAAAATGTATTTTCCGCGATATTTACAGGTCACAGTTGCCTGGGGACTAAGTTTAAGTAGCAATGATGAATTGATTCACAGAATGCTCATTTATGAACCATATCCTTCTTAAGTGAAAATCTGCAGTGGCTGTAGGGTATACTCTTTCAAAAACGTTCAAAACTATGTCCTTTAGCAAATGAACACCACGTTTGCAGAATAGTCCGGACATATCATACCTTTATATATTTTCGCTATCAGAAGTTCTGCGTTTATGATAGTTACCAAAATAAGACGTCACGATCAGAACTTTCTGAACATCCCTCGTATAGGGCTTTTCAGTAAATACACCATGAATGTAAATATTCGTTAGGTTTGTAAATTGTTTTGGTATATTGTGCTCAAGAAGATACATAATACGCCTACGTCATTTGACAGTGACCCTGTCAATGCTGGATTTCCCTATAATAACATATACAGTTGGCATTGGTTTATTATATTATAATACTAATTAACGGTTATCCATCATTTTTTCTAATTGCACGGAAAAGAGACATTACTAAAGAATTTCTATGGTGAAGGAAAAATATGTTTAACAATTAATATGATAAACGAAGGCATTCTTCTTTCAATTTATTTGACAGTAATCAATCAAGTTTTCTTATTTTGTCAAAAGTTTTTTTTCACATTTGTCATAATAACTTACCTTGAGATAATTTGAGGTTATTAATTAAGACTTATGAAGAAGTTCATTGTTCGGAGTCACAAATTCCAAACAACTGTTTGAGATAGGTTAACCAAAAATGAAATACCATATGAGGAGCTTTCCTTACACGCTCTGACTAGTACTAGCTACTCGGAAGGGTTGGCAGCTGGTCCGTACCTCTGTAGGTGGACAAAGTACCACGCCGTTCACTTTATAAGATAGTTCTTGCTAAAGTTTGCGTTTCCCAGGAATGTGCCTTGACTTCAACTTAAGTTTAAAATAACTGTTTTATTAACAGCTCTAATACACTAAAAATAATGTCATTTTAAAATTTAAACTATTTCAATCGCTCATAAAGAAAAAAGAAAAGAGTACAAAAGAGAATAAGTTTGACTCCATTGCTCCTCTTGCAATGTAGTCCACGAACGCTCTATTTGGCCAGTCGAACTGAGCCAGCTGGACGGGCTTAATTTACAAAGCGTTCGTGCTTCAGGCTTTCTCAAGATACGGCCTGTATTAGAAAGTTGTACAGAGTATACTCAGTAGCGATGTTATATACGTTACACTTTCGCTTCTTGTGACCATTATGTCGTGTACTGGCCAGAACTAGTTCATCATCCTGTTTATATACATTCCTATACTGTCACTTTTAGAAATAAAACTTAAATTAATTTACGGATATAAACAAAATATACATGACCAAGAAGGATTTGTAATAGAAGAAGTGTAAAAAGGTCACAGGTAAAAAGGTGAAAAAAGGTCTAAAAAGGTGAAAAATCGCATAATAAAATTACTGAAGTAAATCTATTTATGACCATAGCTACTGGAAATTTTCTTTCATATGATGATTTCTGAGGTCAGCGAAGTGACAAAAAATAAATTACAAAATCTGTTAGGGGATTCCATTTCTCATTGTCATTTGCAGATAGCATTGCTGGTGTTAACATGAAACAGTTTACATGGTTACCGAAGAGACTGGCTCCATATACTTGGTTTGAAATTAATGTATGGATACATATAATTTTGAACATAAAGTAAAGCAGTTTGTTTTTCAGAAGTTTAGGCTTCGATTAGAACAAGGTATGACGTTGTGATTCAAAACGGCAAGCTTCACTGTTGTACTTACCCAGCCCAAAACGTCACAGATCCTTTGTTGTTTTCTTTTGAGGAATTTCGGATATCACAGGGTATAATCGATTCCGCTAATTTTCGCTTCCTGCAGAGACTGTACATCATATCTGGCTTCCGCCGAGACTGTCCGCGAACTCTTGCTTCCTGTCGAGACTTCTGTACATGATAAATGGCTTCCTGCAGAGACTGTCCGCGTGAATCACGCGGACAGTCTCGGCAGGAAGCCATTTTACGAGGACAGTAGTCTCTGCAGGAAGCAAGAGTTCGTGGACAGTCTCGGCGGAAGCCAAATATGATGTACAGTCGCTGCAGGAAGCGAAAATTAGCGGAATCGATTATACCCTGTGGATATGCGCGAAAATGAAAATGTCACGAATACTGAACCCGGTTTTATTGAAGGAATACCGGTGCAAAAAAGTTTAGCATTACTGCCATGAAAACTTTATGGGTACACTTCTAGGAGTAATACGTACTTAATAAGTGATTCAACTACCAGGGTAGACCAGTTCCTTGCACAACTTCCGTTTCGTATGATTCACTACAGTAGTAGTATTTAGTCGCCTGGGAACGAAGCAACTACCAGGGAAGCAGGGTCCGTATTCATAAAACGACTTAAGTGGTTGCTATGCTGTTGCTAAGGCTAAATTTCTTTGAAGGAGATTCCCTACAACTATGAAATTAGCTCTGGAGGAACAGTCTTTGTAAGACTGTTCCTCCAGACCAAATTTTATAGTTGTAGGGAATCTCCTTTATAGATATTTAGCCTTAGCAACCGCATAGCAACGACTTAAGTGGCTTTATGAATACGGCCCCTGTTTGCTAAAGATTTCTCTCGTAAACTGAGCCTGACTGAAACTTAAGATATGACTGATACAAAAAGCGAATAACGGAATATTACCATTAAACAATACGTTATGACATGAAAAATACCCAGACGGCACACAACGTTGAAGTCAACATTGAATTAAAGTTAGTTCAACGGTATGACGTTGAACCAACGTTGACTCAATGTTTATTCAACGTCGTGTGCCCAGTTGGATATAAGATCTTGGTATTTATCGTTTAATTCAACCCACGTTTGGCATTTACATTAAAAAACGGGGGTGTTGATTATAGTATGTCAAAATTGTCATGATTACACTTCTTACTTTTTTCTTTTTACTCATTTTTTCTTCTCTTATTTCCATTACCATAAAAGTTCCCCCGTCTTGCAGTTTGATTGGCTCACTTTGTTTTCTTGTTTATATTTATATGTGCAGGGCATAAGAACCCAACCTCGAGACGCCAATTAAAGTACCTTCAAAAAGACATAAAACATTTGTTATAGGCCTCGACAAAACCTGCCTTAAGGTTTATATAAACAGCGAAAGTCCAGTTCAGCCTGTGCATTAGCACTCCGATCAAAGTCTTTCTTTTTCCCTCTGTAGATTCCTCAAGAGTCATACTGACTTATGAGGCAAACACGGATGACTCTGATCAGGCAGAATTTTCCGTGTTCGCACCTGCCTCTGACAGCCTTTCCATATCACGGCCTAATTTAATTGTCAATATTTTTCTCCATTCATATCAAAATGAAATCACGTTTATAATGTGGAGGTGTAATGTTTATTGTTTTTATTGTTGACATTTTGACATGTTATGACGTAAGGGCATAAATTTGCATAATATTAGGTACAACCTAAATGCCAACCAAACTAAATTCAAAACTCGTTTTGGACACAGCGTTTTTTTTCAACGCTGCTTCACCGCTGTCTGCCGACTTGGAGAAACCGGTTTACAACGGATCCTACGTGGACTCATTTAGCGCAATTTGAAACCTGAGTCCTGCTGAAGCCAGTGCCTGTGACAGCCTGAAAGGGATGGTTGGTTGGTTAACGACTCTTTGAGATAGTATTCAGTCTATAACGCCGTTTCCCAGAGAGAAGTATTGGTGAGGGCGGGTGGGGTGTTGAGGGAGGGGCATGGGTAGTGTTGCATATTAACAAATCGACAAAAAGCAATGTAGTAATAATGATAATAATAATGTCACATTAACTTCTCATAATGACAAGGATCATATTTTTCAGAAGGAAATCGTGGAAAAGAAATACATAGATGCTTGTTACAATCCAGTAAATCACTATTTTGAGGGCAGTTGTAAAATGGATTATATCACGAGTGCGGAGAGCGAGTGATATATCTACTTACATTGTACAACTGACTGACAAACAGGATTTAAACAATTCTTCGAAAAATATCCTGCCAACAATGTAGATTATAACAAGCATCTATGCATTTCTTTTCTGCGATTTCCTTCTGAAAAAGACGCCGCACCGTCAAACGTTAGGTAACATCATTTGTTTTCAAGGTGACGTTAGCGGAAGAAACAGTGAATTGTTGCAGAATAATTCTTTACAGTTTTCCGTTGCCTCTATAGGCGCGCTGTGTTACAATTGTAAATAGCGCTGCGAATCAAAGTAGTTGGTAGCACGTGGTTGGTAGTTTTCCCAATTTTTGGACATCTCATGTTTCAGTAAAACAGACACTTTCGTCTTCAACTTGTCATTCAAGGAGGGGCTTCAAAACATATTTGCAAAAGTGCAGAACCGGATCAGACTGTTTTTTGCTCTGTAAATATGGCCAAACACGGTACGAGAGGAAATTCTTGAACAGGAAGGGAAACATCAGACACGTGACTTAAAGGCCTTTAAAGTCAGGTATACAGAACAGTTTTAAATTAAGCGTCCCATAGCTGTCGATTAAGTGTTAATTTTGATGATTTTTATGATAGCAATAAAATTTGTCATGAATAATGATTGTTCTAACACAACTTCCAGTTCACCTACAAAAGAGGGAAACTGATTGTAAGAATATAACAAAAAACATATGGTGTATAACGACATTACAAACCATGCGCGTCGCACGTGCACTTACTTTGTTAAAGGGTCATGTCGCACATTTGTGAAAACGGCCAGATATTTCTGAGTCTTCACAGTCAATACCGCCGTCATGAAACAGTAATTTCAAAGGCGGTAAATTTCCCCCTTTCAGAGTTGACTACCGTTGAGAAAAGAGGCAAAAAAATAAAATGACAAGTGCCAGGTATCTATAATCTGTATGCATGTAGCCTGTTGCATAGTATTCGAACTGCACATGTCAGACCAGTTCACGCAATATATATACAATGTATTATCATAAAGTCAGTCTGTAAGTCAGGTATGTGCCAGAACGACGCCATCTTAGACAGTCCGGTTAAAACACATTATGTACATGACAGTTTTGTTTTATAGTCTGTGTAGCAATGATTACCTCACTAATTTGACGCATTCTATCTATATCTTTGTAAATAGTACAATGTCATCAATGAAACTCTTGTAGATGTCTTGTTTGCAAAACTAAGATAAGGCTTCAGCGTCTAATGTTCCATGTTGTCTGTAAGACATGTTCAGGTCAATTTACAAGGCGTTTTTTTCTCACGGTTGAAGTCTTAGCATTCATGAATGCTTTCAGGCAAGGAGCGCATTCGTTTTAGCTTGGAGTCGATTGTGAAGTATTGGTTTCTGTAATGTAAGGGGAGGATGTTTTCTATACAATAAGCCTTTCCTGGACAAAATCGTGCGCACCCTAAGCGCACACCGCTCGTAAACAAATGCTTGGTCTTCACGATCGGTGTGCGCTTAGGGTGCAGGGGCCGTATTCATAAAACGACTTAAGTGGTTGCTATGCTGTTGCTAAGGCTAAATTTCTTTGAAGGAGGTTCCCTACAACTATGAAATTTGCTCTGGAGGAACAGTCTTACAAAGACTGTTCCTCCAGAGCAAATTTCATAGTTGTAGGGAACCTCCTTTATAGATATTTAGCCTTAGCAACCGCATAGCAACGACTTAACTGGCTTTACGAATACGGCCCCAGGCCTAAAACAGTCTTGGAAATACAGAATACATGTACATACAAATGCTTGGTCTTTACGATCGGTGTGCTCTCAGGGTGCGCACGATTCTGTCCAGGGAAGGCGACGCAGTGCTACCGAATTCCTTCGAGTTTGTACATCAGCTAAGGGTTATGGGTTCGGCGCTCAAAGTGTAAGCGACAAGTCTCAGAAATAGCCAATGCCGAACTATCGAGTCAGAGATGACCTCAAATAATAAATTTGGTAATGACTGTGTGGTTAATGACTAAATATTTCTTTTTCTTGTTACATGACAGGGTCGTGTTTATACATGGCCACGAAAGAAATAAATTATTGGCCTAATTAATGATAATGACAAATACCAGAATAGCGGTATGAATAGCGCAGGATACATAATCTTTTCTAGTACATGATTAGTTTTTATATCGGCATTTTGATTAAAAATAGTTTGTTTGCAATGGATTATCATGAGTATCAGAGCGATCTGATTCTTTACCACCTCTATTCCACAGGTGATATGCATTTTACCAATATTATTTGCACGTGTAACATGCATTTATTGCACGTGCGACAACCTGAAGTAAAACATGCGACATACCGATCAACCAATATGTTAGCACATGCGACATGCATTTTAATCATTATTGCACGTATGGCATGCACCTGAAACAAAATTTAAGCACGTGCCTGTCAACCAATATTATTGCACGTGCAGCATACTTTTTATATCACTGTTACTTCACATGCGATATGCGTCTCTACCTATACCATTTCACATGCACAATGTGTCTTTTCCAACATATTGCACCTGTGGATTGCGCCTTTTTATATTATTGCACATGCGACATATATTTGCACGTGCAACATGCGAAATTAGCAATATTATTGCTCATGTGACACGAGTCTTTACCGAAGTTATTTCACGGCGTACTGCAGCTCTATCAATATCACAGTATCCGAACTGACTGTACCATCTCTTCCGGTTTCCATAGCGTTGAATTGAGAGTACAAACATTCGCTTATAACTAGTGGTCGGAAATCATTATGTTTTGAGATTTTATCCGGAACCTGCTGCGTCATTTATAGTTATTCAGCTTTAAAAATGTAAAGAGGTAAGTTTAATATAATTTGCTATTCGGTCTTTTACTTTATTGTCCTATACAATGTCGCATATGGTTGGATAGTACTTGGTACAGTATTCAAATCTCCCTTGGCATGATTCAAAAACCATTTTGAGCCTTTTTTTTACATGTTTTATAAAAAAATCTTTAAAATAAACGGAAGGCGTTTTCAATCTACTGTTTGTTAGTTTTGATAATAGGATGATAGCTAGGTTTTGCACGCCACAAACTCGTGTTAAATCGAGCTGTTCGGAATAAAATTTCTGTGACGGCCATGAGGTTTTCATTGTACAGGGTAATAAAGTAAAAGACCGAAGGGCATATTTTATTAAACTTACCTTTTTGTATTTTGGAAGCTGAATAACTAAAAATGACGCAGCAGACTCCGGATAAAATCTCAAAACATAATGATTTCCGACTCCTGGTTACAAGCGAATTTTGTACTTTCGATTCAATGCTATGAAAACCGGAAGAGATGGTGCAGTCAGTTCGGACACTGTGAATATAAACGTATCCCGCATATCAAAAGTTCGACAGACGCGCGCTTCTGTATATTATTCGCTAATTCCCAAAATTTTGAAAAAAAAGAAGAAAGAACTGATGCGCAGGTCTCGGCAGGCAACGAGCATCCCTCTTCAAGCCATACCTACTGTCGTATTCCGCAGGACACATTAGCTGCAGACATCAGGTAAGAGTCGCTTACGTATTATTTTTCCACGTGCGACTTAAGTTTTGTGCACCACTTAGTACTGGTTGTCATTACTCTTTTCCTAATTAATTAAATCAGAATTAATTCTTAACTCTGAAGTCCTTTCGATTGATACTGTCAAACCCATCAGAAAGGGACATGAATTACAGAACTAGAATTCAGTCCCTGAACTATAAAGGAAGTATTTAATTGGTACATTTTACAGACCCCCAAATTCAATTAATCAGGTATTTACTACAATTGAAGATTCTATAGGCCTTGCATTCGATACCAATATACAAAACATATTGATTACCGGCGATTTTAATTTAGATGTAACAAAGCAAGTTTCTAACAGAAAAATACGTGATTTATGTCAATATTTCAATCTCGATCAGTTAATAAAGGAACCAACACATTTCACAGAGACTTCCTCATCAACTATTGATCTGTTCCTTACCTCAAATAAAAATAACATAATTCTCAGCGGCGTTGGTGAGCCATTTCTTTCACAAAATGTACGGTATCACAGTCCCATCTATTGTGTGTTTAATTTTGATAAAGTAAAGACACCCGTATATACACGTAAAGTTTATTTGTACGACAGGGCTAATTATCAAGAATTCTCTCATGAACTCCGAGAAACCGATTGGAATTTTATTAAAAATGACGATATTAACATATATGCATCTAATGTAACTAAATATATTACTGATCTCGCAGATAAGCATATTCCTAACAAAATAATAAAAGTAAGAAAATCTGATCCACCATGGCTTACAAATAACATAAAAAGATTGATAAGGAAAAAGAAACGTCTCTATGATAAATATAAGAAATCTAAAAACACGACTGACTTCGAAAATTATAAGCATGTAAGAAATAAAGTCACAAATGAAATTCGTAACTCTAAGAAAATAGAATTAGACCATTTAACCGAAAAGCTTAATACAAACAGCACTGGCAAAAAAGACTGGTGGAAAACGCTTAAAAATTTCATAAAACCGGAACAAACATCCGAAATTCCTCCACTTAAAAGAGATGATGTCGTATATTCTAAAGAAAGTGATAAGGCCGGTGTACTTAATGAATTCTTTACACAGCAAACGGTTTTAGATGAAAGTAATGCATCTCTTCCGAATCCAGTTTTGCCTCCATTTAAATTTGAATCTCTTTCTATAACAGTTGATGAAGTGGAATCAACTCTAAATTCTCTACAGACAGGAAAAGCCGCGGGTCCTGATTCGATAAATAATAAATTACTTAAAGAACTTGCGCAACCATTATCATATCCTTTAACAGATCTTTTTAACTACTCTTTGGCTAAGGGTAAAGTCCCGAATTTATGGAAACAGGCAAATGTTACTCCGATTTATAAAAAAGACGATCCTTCTGATCCTTCAAACTATAGGCCTATTTCTCTTCTCAACACCTTGGGTAAAGTATTGGAAAAAATTGTGCATAAACATATCTTTAATTATTTTCGAGACCATCATATAATAACTAGTTTACAGTCGGGTTTTATACCTGGAGATTCCACGGTTAACCAGCTTACAGATATATATAATACGTTTTGCAAAGCTCTCGACGAGGGAAAGGAAGTTAGGGCAATTTTTTGCGATATTAGTAAAGCATTCGATAGAGTATGGCATAGAGGTCTTTTGTTTAAATTAAATTCTGTTGGTGTCTGTGGTTCTCTCCTTTCTTGGTTTACAGATTATTTAGATTCTAGAAAACAAAGAGTAGTATTGCCCGGTGTAACCTCTAATTGGACTTCTTTAAAAGCTGGTGTTCCTCAAGGCTCAATACTTGGCCCCCTGTTATTTCTGCTTTACATAAATGATATTGTTGAAAATATAAATTCATCCATTAGACTTTTTGCAGATGACACAAGTCTCTACATCATAGTTGATGACCCAGTTGAAGCTGCATTTCAATTAAACTCAGACATGGAAATGGTGCACGAGTGGGCCACTAAATGGCTTGTTACATTCAATCCAGCTAAGTCGGAATCAATAACTTTTTCTAGAAAGCGTAATAAACCTTTTCATCCACCTCTTGTCATGGATCAGAAGCAAATTAATGAAGTAAATTCACACAAACATCTAGGTGTGTTTTTATCAAATGATTGTACGTGGCATGAGCATATGGAATATATAAAATCCAAAGCATGGAAACGAATAAACGTTATGCGGAAATTAAAGTTCATTCTTGATAGACGATCACTTCAGACTATATATCTTACTTTTATTCGACCCCTTCTGGAATACGCAGATATTGTATGATATAATTGTACTTTATATGAAGCTAACGAACTTGAAAAAATTCAAAACGAAGCAGCACGTATTGTTACAGGTGCCACTAAACTTGTCTCTATAAATTCACTTCTTTCTGAAACTGGCTGGGAAACTTTGGCATCTCGAAGAAAAAAACATAAACTTCAGTTGTTCTTTAAAATGCAAAATGGTCTTTCTCCTGAATATTTGTCTTCTCTAGTACCCCTTACTGTTGGCGATATTTCAACTTATCGGTTACGTAATACGACAAATTTACACACCATTCGTACAAATTCTCAACTCTACTATAAATCCTTTATCCCATCCGTAATTCGTGAATGGAATGAGCTTCCACTCGAAACACGTGATTCAACTAGTATCTTCGCTTTTAAGCGAAAGCTAAATTCAAATGTAAATGTTCCTCCAAAATATTTTTATATCGGGAAAAGATTGGGTCAAATATATCACGCAAGGCTAAGGACAAACTGTAGTTCATTAAACCATCATTTATTTAGTAAGAATATAGTAGATAGCCCATTGTGCATTTGTGGTTCAGTTGAAGACACTCATCATTACTTGTTCTCTTGTAACCGCTTTACCAATTTAAGAATTGAGCTATTTCAGAAAATTGCACCAATTTGTACACCTACCCTGGGCGCACTGTTGTTCGGTAACCGAGAATTATCTGTTGATGAAAATAAGCAAATATTTTTAGCTGTACAAGCCTTTCTATTAAAAAGTAAGCGCTTTCAGATAAACTGATTTTCTTTATAATTATATCAATTATTCTGCTTGCTGAACCATAAAGGACATACATATTATTGTATTACATGGTGGATGCGCGACCCGTGCATTGCCCCTGACCAACCCTTGAAGCAGCGCAGTCTGGCAGGAACTTTGTTATTGTTGCACATTCTTACGCTTACTTGTGGAATTCTTACTAGACTGCGCATGGCGATTGGGATGGTCTGGGTCTCCATGGGCTGTAGAAGCGCTTTTATTATTATTATTATTATTATTATAATCAGTGTATATCAGTTATATCCAACATCTAGCTTACCTGATGACTAATGTATATTATTCCAACACTGTTTTATGTATATTCCAGAATGACACAGATTGAAAATTCCTCTTTTCCTATTTCTCATGAATCAGTCCACTTCATTCATAATAATGTTCAATGTCGAGAAACTCGTGCAAAGACTTCGCCTCATTTGTAGTCACGTGATTAGGTATAACATTTACAATATGTGAATGGAGGCAACCACGCGTACTAACTCTGTTGAGACCGTATTTACTTGACAAATGCGCTTACATGCCTTGTCTTATTTATTTACTTATTTATTTTATTAACTCTTTCTCAAGACTATTTACGTGATATGATCTAATTTACTTCTTCATCTATCGATGTTATGATAAAACGGAATGCGTGATTGTAATGTTTCACGTTGTTTTTTTTTTGTTGTTTTTTTCCATGGTGTTGTTGTTTTCCCTTTACTTATGTTAGGCTGACTGAACTCTTGACGACTATCCGTTTATATAAGTCAGTTAAGTACTGTTTATTGTATTGAAAACGACTTTTCTCCTCCCCGTGGAGATCAGGGCTCGAAGTGGAAGCAAATTGTTTGTTTTTCATGTAGGTGATATTTTTTGCTTATATTTTTCTAAAACATAATGAGTGTGGGTTTTCGAATTTACACTTATGTGTTTTATAAATTTATTCGCTACACTTAAAGAAGATTTACTTAGATATTGGCAGTCTACTCTCGTTGTCTCTTATACTTTGAAGAACACGCTTATGGTTGTTTTCCAGCAGGTGTACAGTGCTGATTGGGCATTGAATCAGCGTTGATGCAACGTCACGACGTTGGATCAACGTTGATTCAATGCTGATTCGGCATTATGAGACCGGTGAGACACCGACAGTCGGCTGCAAATGTATGCTTCAAATCACATGCTGTTTGCTTTTATCGGTTATTGCAAACTAGGATACAGATTTATAAAAGTCATCGGACTTTCTTCTGAATCCTATTTGTATAATGCACTTATATATGCATTTAATATCTTCGTCTTTGTACATTATTATGCAAATGAAATAAAGTTTAAACCAAAGGAATAAACGATACGGCTAAAGATTTTAATGCATTAAGAGCCAGCAAGTGTGCCATTAGTTTCCGACACCTTCAGGAAGCCGTTGGGGGACAGTCATTAGACGCCATTTGCGCTCTTTTGGTTGTTTGACATCTGTAGAGTGGGGAAATAAACAAATGTTACTGACCTTAGTCGACATTCTTGGATAAAAACAAAGATGCAGAATTCGGTCAATATATCATCGTTTTATTGTTTTCTTTTTTTTTATGGGTGACTTTTTGTGCGAAAGAAAAGCACACACAATTAGATAATATTAATTGATACATTCGCTAATATGACGTAAACGCGTCTATTTTTCACCTCGCCTATAAATGGACAAGAAACGAGTAGTACACATAAAAAGGTATATTATGGTATGTGAGAAACAGCGAAGACTAAGATCAGCATCCGCATTTGCGCAGTCTGATCGGAGTTTTCCCTGTTCGTACCAACAGTAAAGGTTTTTTTTTATAGCAAGTAGCCAAAACTCTGAGCAGAAAGTGGACTTTGATAGCACATGCCATTTGGCATTTTTTTCAGGCCATGATCCAGTAATATAAATGTAAGCCCACCAATTAATAAAGGGCCATTAAAGGCACGTCGTATCAAAAACCTGCCGTAAGACGTAAGTTATATACCGTAAAACCTTTAAAAACTGGGACATCTAAAATAATTATCGTAGCCGTACTACGAAATTGATGCAGTAATATGTCTTTAACCCTATTACACTCAGAACGGCCAAAATGCATAGAGATTTTGCCGTTCTGAGCGCAATAGGGTTAAATGCAGACGCAATAGTCTGATTCCAGAGCAGTCTGATCAGGTTTTCTCGGAACTATCTGTCCCAATATTTAGATCGTATCTTGAAGGATGGCGCTCTGGCTAGCTTACAGTACTGACTTATGCCCAGATAGCGCCAAGTATATATGCAGCCTGGTAATGGTTTGCACAATTAACTGAACCTAATAGATTTGAAAGTGCATGCTTGACCAGATCGTCCTCGCATGCTTTTAAAACATTTTTTTTTATTTTCGTTGGTTTTATAATAGAAAAAAGAAAAAAAAAAAAAAAAAAAAAAAAAGAAAAAGAAATTTAAAAAAGATTTTTTGCAATCATATAATGATAATATTAGCTATCATTTTCTAACAAAAACGAAATAATAATAATAATAATAATAATAATAATAATAATAAATTAACATCTACAACAGATTAAGGCAACATTGCATTTCTCAGTTGTGATAATAATCCATTACCTTTGATAAATAGGTCGATTTTCCTGTTAAAAGAAACTTCATTGAGGACCATTTTCTCTTGACCTGCCCATAACGGCGTTTTTTGACAGTCATGCGTCTTCGTGACAATAACTATGCAGGGAACACGTAAGCGTAATGATTGACCTACGTCCAGTTGTTACACCATTAATGCATTAATACAACAACGTGCTAACAAAAGGATATCATTTCTGTGTTTTCTCTGAATTTAGAAAATCTTTTTTTAATTAAAAAAATAACGGTGTCGCATTGACATTCAAAACGTCATAATTTTCATTTGGAGTATAATTAACGACGCTATAATTTTGACATTACGTTCCGCCTCTCGCTTTCACACGTATAAAAACCGCTGAATTTTGACGTTAAGATTTTGTCGTGCTAAAATTTTGAAATGAAAAAGGGTCCTCTACAATTCGCCAACATGACTTATAACAAGGGATCTCTTCCTAGACATGATATTGAAACTGGATATAACATACAAGTGAGTATATGGACCTGAAAAGTAGATATGATGTAATATACTGAAAGGATTTAAAAACTTCCACTTTTTAATGCTTGCTGCTGGTCTGTTCGTTCATGACAGTGTTGAATATTTAAATAAATATTAAATTGCTTGAAACTTATCAACTTTAAAGATTACGCAGTTAATTGGTAACATTTACTTAAATGACGTCAGTAAAGGAGCGTTACGTCAATGAAATGCATAAGACGATGCCGGCATTATCTTATGCAACACTCTTTTCGACCATTTCTTACTGTCTTAATATTGTGACGTCATCCACGTTGATTTGCAAATATCATAGCGGATGATACTGTCGCGCAAAGCCTATTACGGAGACGGCGTCGACGTTAGTTAACGTCGTGACCTCTGGTTTTTAATCTCGGTTGGGTGCTTTTCTGACGGCATTTTGAGCGTCCTGTAAACAGTGCACGTTGTCTGAGATTGTACATTGCCGTAATTAACACATAACATTGTCACGCGACGTCACTTTTTGAAATTTCAACATTTATCTCGCCCAAAACTCTGCGCATGTTCGCGATTTTTAGGCGCGGTAGGCTAAATAAAGCCACAGACCGAGTTCAAACTTTTAAAACTCAATTTGATATCGTAAGAGAAATGTTTCTTCAGAAAACTGTATACATGAAGCTATTTATCCGTATGTAATCGGTACTAAGAACACGAGGAGCACGTGCATTTTTCTGACCGATTCGGTTGAGCAATTTCAGATTCGGTATATTGATATAATCAGGTATAAGAGAATATATATGCTGTAAAATTTTGGTGGACGTAGATGCATTCATTTTTGAGATATTCAAAATTAATGGGTGGAAGTTTTTAAATCCTTTCAGTATAGTTATAGCATGGTTTGTCCGCCTGTACGATGAGCTAATCCAAGAGCTTTAGCGAATGGATTATCTCCCATACAGGTAGACAAACCATGGTACCAGTGTAGACCTTGCTCATTGTGAAATATTTCGTGATGAAGTTGGCGCTTTCTGGTAAGGGTGGTATAAAGAGAGAATATGTGCGCGTTACACGTGCATGCACTGTGCAGTTTAGTCGCTATTTATAAAAAACTGCAAGTCATTTCGTTCTTTGCAAAATCAAAAATTGCGAAAATGTTTCTTTAAGTTTTGGGAACTTAGCAATGTCCGATAATATCGGCTTATGAAAAAGGCAAAGAATGCGGGACATATATCAATGGTACAGGATCTTGTTGCAGATTCATCAAATGCATAATAGACTCGCCAAATTAAAAGTTTGTTCATATAAGTAGAGTCTCTTTGACAAAGTAGGCTTGGTAAAAAATGTCACATTTTTTTTGTAAAGTTTATTTGACGAGCAAAAGTCCGTATGAACAGAAAGTGCGCCTTATACCACCCTTACCAGAAAATGCCAACTTTAGTACGAAATATTTCGCAAAGGTCTACACTGGTAAGAGTGGTATAAAATAGTTATACCATGGTTTGTCCGCCTGTACGGGAGATAATCCACTCGCTTAAAGCTTGCGGATTATCTCCTCGTACAGGCGGACAAACCATGGTATAACTATTACATAGAATATGTAATAAAGTACATGTATCTGTGTGGATGACGGCACAGTGAGACAGGTTTGATTATAAACAAAATATATTTAAGGAATGAAAGTTTCATTTTTCTGAGGTTAAGCGAACTGTAAACTAGCTTGGATCGCGTGCAAAGTGAACGAAACCCGAAGGGTTCAAGTAAACTTTGAAAGTCACCCAATGTAGTTTACACTTCGATTCAAGTAAACTTTGCTAGTCACCCATTGTAGTTTACACTTCGATAAACATCAGAAAAATTAGTTCATTGCTTATATTTACATTCGTTTCAATCAAAAAACCTTGACGCAAAATTTTATATAAGCGCTTAAACTGTTGCAGAAACGCAGTTTTTCTGCTAACAGCGGAACCGCATCAATGACGTCGCCGACATCCAATTAGATGGTAGACAGCTATGGTTTATTTTGACGTCATTCAAAGTTATGTGACGTCGCGTGGCACAATTATTGTAATTATTGGAATGTAAATTACAATGCTTCCAATGGTTTACTAAAGAGCATTAGTAAATACAGGACGAATGTAAATATTCAGACGTAATGTCAGACGTTCGGAACGATCAGTGTAAACTTGACAAAAATGGAACTGCGTTAAAAGATCTTGTATATAGAGGATCTTACATGAGTGCTCATGTATTATTGAATTTATTAAACGAGTTGGGGAAAAAGATAAGATGCGAGGCTTTGCCGAGAATCTTATCGTTTTTCCCCAACGAGTTTAATAAATTCAATAATACATGAGCACGAATGCAAGATCCTATTTATCATATGACGCTAAAATCATATTTTATTAGCAGATTTTGCACTAAAACGTCACGATTTCGCCATTAGAAAACGCAACGTTTTAATGGACGTCAACGCATAACGTTACGACGTAATTTGCATATTTAATCCACTAGTGGATTATCGTTTTTAATGCATGGCTTTATTACACTCTCAGAAGCGACGTCATATGATAATTAAAGTTATTACTTCAATAGTGTACCTTTGGTTGTTTTGCAGGAAGCTGTATTGAAGGCGAACGCACGGACGAAAAAATGGATAGTTTACTCGGTGGTTTTCGGAAGTATAGCAGTGATTGGTGTTTCGGGAATTCTCGTAGGATTATATCTCTCCGGAAATCTACAGAAGGGTGCTCCAGAGGAGGTGAGTTGGTATTTTTTTGAGAAACAATAATAATAATGTTTTGTTAAGCAAATATGGCATTATGACAAGCAAATTGTGTACTGTAAAACAAGAAATATCTGCGGTATCAAAATTTCACGTTTTAATAAAAATGTCATATTGGCGAACATTAAATTTGGCGGTCATAATTAACCATGGCTCCAGATGATAAAGTCCCCTTTTCTATTTACTGTACATACTATACATTGTGACATCTATAGGATCGCCTCATCGAGGCGATTCAAATAGAATGGCACATTGTAGAATTTAATAGAAAGGTGTAGAAAAATCTTAAATACTTAGCGAATACTCATTTTGATCTAAACCTTCGTTATGATTTGCGTGTATATTTTTAATGTTTGGAATATAAGCGGACTTATATTTTAGCGCTCAAGCCAAAATTAAGTCACCGCCAAAAATAGCTCTTTTACAGTACTCAATTTATAGTTTCGTTTTGTTTTATCGAGATGTGGTGGCAGCTGGAGTTTGGTGTGAACTTGCGCAGATTATACGAGTGGGTGCTTAATCCAAGTGCCTTGAAATATATACTTAAGGACAAAAGTTCTGCACGAATGTTAAATTAACATCCGTGCAGAACTTTTGTCCTTAAGTATAGTTAGAGCTTTAAGGCTTATCAGCGCAGTTAACCGGATAACTTCAAGATGTTTGTTGCTGATAGTTATGTATTACAAGAGTTATGCACCTTTTCGTGGAGAGTTTGATATGACCTTAACTTCAATAACTCGTGGTATATTGTGGTTGAAGTTATTATTAATTCAGAAATGACAGTTTGAAAATATAAAGGTATATTTGATTACTACATATATATTTTCTTCCTACAACCATTGTGACAAGGTCGTGACCTCTACAAAGAGACCGTATAATATATTTATAATGCCATTTTCATATTTTTATGAGTTATTATCAATCATAACCTATTTAATACATTGTATAGTCGTGTCAATGAAATCAATCAAATAAATAGGTACCGGATTTACCTAAATTTGGAAACAATTACTGATCAGAAGGTGTAGACCTTGATAAGAATGTTCAAGGGGCACTCTGATCAGGGTCCGCGCTGTTCGGCAACCGCTCTGTAAAAGAACCAAGACAGGATAAATGTACTTGCTCAAGAAAAAAGAAAGAACCTAACGGGCACATTACGACAAATGATGTCGCACTGACGTCGATGCGCGTTTGATGTTATGTGCCTACTGGGAAGTAGTTATTACCCGAAATTCTTATGGTACATGGGTATATCTTCATGTTTTTCAGCCGTGTTTTTTTTGTTGTTGGTTTTACAAAGGGGAACAACGCACTACTTTCGAGCTTTCCTGTTTCACACCGGGAAGGCGGAATTCGAAAACGCTCTTAACAATCGATGAACGTTAGAAACAGCGTTTACGATTGCAAATTATCGCCAATTTGCAATCGAAAACGATATTTCTAACGGTTTTTGACCCGCATTCGTAGATTGCTCGAGCGTTTTCGATTTGAAAAATTTGTCAGCTCCCCTCCAAAACAACTAACAATGCCAGGGAAGGCCGAAGAATCTGATATAGATATAGTTCAGGGTCCGAGGTTATAAAACGTTTGAAAGGCTATGTGAAATGGAACCCCGTAAACGGTTGAAAAGATGTCCTTCTTAAGTGGGAATCGAATCAGGGACCGCTAGATCAGCAGGTCAGCGCTGATCCCCCTGAGCTACAGGGGTTCCTAAGTGGGGAAAGCACTAAAACAAAAGAAAATCTCCGTAAAATGCATAGAATTTGTTTTAACAGGCTTGAAGTTTAACGTTGAGTTGAGAATGAAGAAAGTTTTATAACCTCAGGTCCTTGTGTTCGAATATTAAGAGTAAATATGGTGGCGAGTTTCAGGTGTATAGCTTAAGCTTCAAGCTTTGGTCACCATGTTGGGAATGCAGACAACTTTCCAGCATGCACATGAAGTCAAACGGACGTCGAACTGACGTCAATGGAATCGACGTCAGTACTTCATTTCGACGACACTTGGCCACTGGGTTAGCAAATTGAAGGTGTTTGGTTCACTGACTAGGTGAGCCCTTCTACAAGGACTGAAATTCTTGAACGCACGCACGCATGCACGCCAGCATGCACGAATGCACGCACGCATGCAGAGAGAGAGAGAGAGAGAGAGAGAGAGAGAGAGAGAGAGATAATCACTTTCTGAAGAGCAGCCTTTTATGTCATGCACTGCCTGGGACCGAGTCTGTCTACAGTAACTAAATGTATTTAGAGACAAACTGACAAACTTGTCCATATTTAGCATTAAGTCTCGGAGACATGAAGGTTAAAGGTTCCATACATGCAAACATAAATCACGTAGGCAAATGAAATATCATAATTCAAAATTGTTTCCTGTAACACTTGGAATTTATTAAAAATTAATTTCTGAATTCATTTTAATCATTAAGCAGAGAAAAAGAACAAAGAAAAAATTGTTGCCATCCATCAATCTGTAACTGTAAGTGCATACTTTGCATTGTCATGAGGTTTAATTCATTATTTTATGGTTTTAAACTTGCATTTTGAAAAGATGTGTAGCAAGTGATAGTTTTTCCATTCACTAATATCATAAATTATCTACGCCGAGCGAAAATGCGACGTGAAATTTGACGTTGACTGTGGAGTTTAGATGTATCTATTTCTCATGAATTCGTGCGTTCTCATAGATTCGTTTCCACGGTTTGCTGAGGACTGCAATTAAATTGATCAACTCTTTTAATGAAATAGTTTGAAAAAAAAAATAACAACAGCATTTATGTATTAGAAATGGTCTGCGCTAAGTTCCCAGCTAACTAAAATTTTGATAAAGAAAGGAAAATTTTGAAAAAAAAAGTCCATTTTAGTGGACCCAAAGAAAAGCCCTACCAACTTGTTATATTATAAATGCAATGCCAAAAGACTGCTAGTTTTACTTACAAATAGTGTGAACAAGTCTTTATATATTCAAATGCTATATGTATAATGTATGTTGAAAAAAATATTGTTTAAACTAAATTTGATAAGGATAGACGTTCCACTGGGCATAAATGGGTTAAAAATCCCTACTGATCCACATATACAAGTCAGGGACAGATTTTCTTCGTTGTCACTCAAATTAATTACAATTATCATTAACACTATAAAAACAGGTGACCTGAACGACATGACCATAGGCTTTTTCCTGTGTTAATAAAAGTGGAAAAAATAAATAGCGTTTTATGGGGCTGCTTTCCCTCTGCGTGAAAAAAAATATGTGCTTATATATGCCACACATACCGCTATTTTGGCCAAACACCACCCAACAGGCATATTACAACGAAAATGACGCCATTCTGAAGTCGATGTGACGTAATGACGTCGCATCGACGTCTGTACGACGTCATTTAGACGTCATGTGCCCGCTGGGTAAGAGTTTCGACTAGATTTCTTGTGAACACATCACATGATATATTCTCTACTATTATACGCTATTTGAGCAGCCCCGATAGCTCAGTAGGCTAAGCGCTGGCCTGCCGACCTAGCGGTCCTAGGTTCGATTTGTTCTCAAGCAGAAACTGAGTTCAGCTGCACACAACCTTCCATTATAACCGTTCCGTCGTCCTAAAATGACTACAATACTTAAAATAGCAAGTCATCCAGCTGCTCATCAATTCTATGCTACTTCTTGAATCGTGTATATTCATAGCGTCAAATTAAACACCGTTAAGCTAATGGATAAAAGCACTGACTAGGCCCGGCTGAACACACGTGAGACAGCCAGGTTCTGCTTACGGAATGTCAGGTTGTTTTGCCCGAGCTCTGGTTTTAACGATCGGCTCGACATAAGTAAAATATTCTTGCAAGTGCCGTAACAACCCCCCCCCCACCCCCACCCCCCGCAAAAAAAAAAAGACAAAAAAGTATTTGATTGATATAAGAAAAAGTACAAGCAGGTAAAATAAGACATGGACTGATATGAACATTCAAACTCCCTGTAAGCACTGACTTTAAATGGAGGCGTTGCTTAACTTTTTGGTCCCAGATATATACACAGTGACACCCTATATGTAACCTGGCCAACATTTAAACAATAGTTTCAGTAACCTTTGTTGGTTCATGGGTACTCCGATCTGAGGACTAAGAGGACAAAACTATATCAGGCACAACGCCTTCACAGAAGAGCTGTAAGCTTTCCTATTTCCTAGGTTCCAAATGGCACACAATCCTAATTAAATTATTTTTATGCTACGTACCTCGCTTTCAACAGGAAGCGGTCTGTAGGTTGCAGAGTTTAATGTCCTTGACACCAGTGCTTATCCGAGAAAAGAAATTTACCGTTGGATGTCAACAAGAGCCTTTTGTCCTTGAAGACATTTTTAGAGCCACAATTCATGTTATCATATCATTAAATGTCATCAAATATGACACAGAGCACCGGCATGGGCTTTGTGAACCGGGTTTGTGAAGAGCAAATGGGCAACGGGTTATTACAAAAGACAGAGTATTCTGGACTTTCATTCAACATTTACATTCACATGCAATCCATGTACCAGAGACACTTGTACTGAAAATTTTGTTTTATCATTATCAAAAGTTATTCATAACATTAGTCACGTGAGATTTATTTACAGTACAATTTTATTTCATTATAGTTAATAAATTAATATATAACATTAAATATTTATAGCTGACATGTGCCCTGATTGTAATGAACCCATTAATGCCTAGTGGACTCCTCTATTTGCATATATTGGACGAGCCCATTTGTCATTTAAGGGGTGTCAGTTTAGTTTATTTTTCGATTTTGTTTTATTTTGAGGAAAAATACCCATTTGTCGTATGCAAAAAGTGTAGACCCTGATCAGACAGCGGCGTCTGATCTGGGCCTGCACTGTTTGCCTATATCCCACTTTTGGGGCGCTAGGCATTAATGGGTTAATATCGCAAACGATATAATGTACACTTACATGTATGACTGGCATTGTAACAACCCATCTGGCCCATAGCGTAGAACCAACACTGAATCAACGTTGATTTAAAGTCATGACGTAGAATCAACGTGGATTCAATGCTGATCCAACCTTGTGTGCCTCTAGTGAAGTACATGAGGAGCAAAGACTAAACAACAAGCGTAAACCTTTCAACGTATATATTCATTTTATTACAGAAATAATCAACCTGAACTTTAATAACTATGCTGTAAGAGGGGAAATAAGGGGAATTAAATCAATTTTCCGATATCTAAATCTTTCACGATTTACGCCGTTTACTTGTCTATTTTTACGACAGCGTCATACCGTCGGCAGACTGGCCCGTTTTTGATAAATATTAATTCGACTTTCAGATATCACAAAATTGATTTTTTTATGTTTAAAAGAAATTAAAACTTTCTATTACGGCTGATCAAAACTATGTTTTGTAAATAAGTCGCAAAAACGCATGTAAAATGGAACTTCTGATGATTTAGCGACATAAAAATTGAATCTAATTATAATTCTAACCCTTCTGCTAATAACTTGTCGAAATATCTACCTATTGACCTCTTTAAAATATCACTGAATATTAATTTCATTTTTAATTTCAACCCACCCATTTGAGTGACATTGATACTTTTATTGCTGTGTTTACTGCAGTTTTCTCATCAAACAGTCTGTATAACAACTTAAACGTCGCCTTCAAGAGAAAGCTAGCCTTATGTTATGGGCGAACAGTGAAAATCAAGAGCAGGCTGCGCAAATGCGTAGCCTGATCACTGTCTTCTCTGTTCACGTCAATACTCTATATATCCTTAGGATACGAACACTAATGTCTGGCTCTGCAACTGTGTGGGGCTAATTTGAGTCTTCGCTGCTCAGACATGAAGCATATTTTTTCTTGGTGCGTCCTATCAATAATGTCTGTCGGATAATAAAACAAAGTGCGAAGACATAAATTTGTCTTGTCTTAACACACTGTAAAATAAGGAAGCTCCAGAGTGAATATGATTAAATTGGTTGCAGCCCATTGATGTATGGGCACACGAAGTTGTTCAAAACTAACGAGAGAAGTTGTATTTTCAAACGTATTGCAAGCATTATATTAGACTGGCATCAGTCTATTAAGTGACAAACAATAACAATCATACTAGCATGTGACGTCAAAATGACGTCATTCTGATGTCGATGCGACGTTATGAAGTCGAGTCGACGTCAGAATGACGTCATCTCGACGTCATGTGCCCGCTGGGTATTTTTACATCTTCTGATAGTTGAATTTAATCCAGGGAAGGCTCTTATTAGAATAGGACAAAAATGAGATGGATCATTTTTTCGACTGGGTTATAGTCATTCCTGGAGTCTGGGGCAAGTGTAGCATTATATTAGCACACTTGATTTTATGCGTACTTGGTTTTATGCGTACTAGAAGACTTCACGATTCCTTGTATAGCCATGCTTTGAATAACATGGCCATGAACTTCATAAAATGTAGAGAATTATCACAATAAACTTAACCTAATATTTTTTCGTCTAGCTTCAGGCTGTCAAGTTCCACCTCTCTGTTTGAGCCGCCGGACACGACAAAACCAATAAAGTGGATTCCGCCACGCAAAGACTCAGATCAGCCTCGGCATTCCCAAAGTCTGATCAGAGTCTTCGCTTTGCGCTTACAGGGTAGCTAAGTGTCTAAGCTGGCTCTGTGCGGACAGCAAAGACTCTGATCAGACTGGGCGGATGCCCAGGATGATCTGAGTCTTCGCTGAGCGCCCATGCCACTTTGTTTGTTTTCTGGTGTCGCGGCTCATTTGTTTTCTTACAAAGTGCTTATTTCACTTCCGAATGTCTCCTTCTGTTATCACCTATATCTTTTATTGTCCAATCAATACCGATGCATTGACGAGTTATACTCTCTTGTTTGCCCGGTCAACCAAATGTGCATTTTATGTATCAGTTTTATATGTGCTTATTGCTCCCAATGACAACATTTATGCATTTTCTATTAGTTTTCAGAACGAGAAAACGAACAAAGTGGTTGCGCGCCCAGCGCAGACTCAGATCAGTCTGGGCATCCGCCCAGTCTGATCAGAGTCTTCGCTGTCCGCATGGAGGTAGCTTAGACCCTTAGCTACTCTTTAAGCGCGCTTAGGGAAGAGTCTGATCAGACTTGGCAGATGCCCAGGCTGATCTGAGTCTGCGCTGGGCGCACAACCACTTTGTTGGTTTTCTCGTGTGACTGCTCAAATGCTGTATTGGTGCGTCCTCACTTCTCTTGGTTTTCATGTTTCATCTTTTCTTTCAACTTCTCTATCAAGTCGTGGTTGCTAAGCGTTAAAAAACAAAGACTATTAATTCAGGTGTCATAGATTCGAGTTCAGTTCAAGTTGCGTTCTTTTTAAGTGTTTGAAATCTTTCGATCTCCACATCATCTCACCTATTTTATTTAGCTAGAAACGACCAAAATCTGCAATATTAGTCATAAACACATCCATAGATTCATGCATGCATATGCCGATCAGTCCGTCCTTCCGTTCGTTCGCCCGTCCGTCCGTCCGTCTATCCACTAACAAATATCACAGTTACTATGTGTACATGTACATTCATTTCTAATTAAAGTTGGTTCAGCATCACGATATATTTTCATAACATCATAATGATGATAATAATAATAAATCAAAACAAATATTTATTGGATAACAATTTTATAATGATGCAAGCAATTCTGTTTGCTTTGTATGTGCATTGATATTATCTACTTTAGCAATTAAACTAAAGATGTATGTTTCAGCCCCTACAGACAGTCCAAGGAGGAAAAGGGGACGCCCTTACAGGAGACTTTCTCGGGGGATCAGCGGGGACCAAATCACAGGACGGGAGCCTTAATCCTCTGGTAAGTTATAATCTTTTAATCATGTTAATAATAATCCTTAGAGCGCAATAAAATGAATAAATAAATGAAAATTAAAAACCCACACACAAAAAACAACAACAGCAAAGACAAAAACAACAACAACAACAACAACAAAAAAAAAAACAAAAAAAAAACGCAGACAACATTAACGTCAGAGAATTTTTTAAAAATGTTTCGTCCAAGTGTACCCATACATGTATATCAAATTGGGAATTCGAAGACTAGAGGACAAAAAGTGCATATCAAGATGTGGTGAACCGCCTCGTCTGGTTCTAAATTCACATATTTCTTTTTTTTTTTTTTTTTTTTTTTTGCAATTACATGTATTCTGAGTCCAAATTCATAACCATTCCTTAAGGACGACCTTCACTTTAAGGTCACAATTTTTATACGTAAATGAAACCTAACAAAAACTACTTGATGTTTCTACACAGGATATAATCGATTCCGCTAATTTTCGCTTCCTGCAGAGACTGTACATCATATTTGGCTTCCGTCGAGACTGTCCGCGATCTCTTGCTTCCTGCCGAGACTTCTGTACATGATACATGGCTTCCTGCAGAGACTGTCCGCGTGATTCTGCCTTCGCCGAGGCAATCGGCAGGAAGCAGATTCACCCGGACAGTCTCGGCAGGAAGCCATTTTTCGAGGACAGTAGTCCCTGCAGGAAGCAAGAGTTCGCAGACAGTAATGGCGGAAGCCAAATATGACGGACAGTTTCTGAAGGAAGCGAAAATTGGCGGACTGGTTTATACCCTGTGTTCTATTCCATTACACATTATTTTCAGTAGGACTACGCGAATAATGTTATTCTCAATTTGACTTGAATAAAGATATTCTAAGAGTAAACTTTCCACCTTAAATTTAAGGTTTTCTGTTGTTAAGAATGATTGTGAACCTAGGCCCTTATATCACGTTGTCACCAGAGAATGTCATTCAAGTTGTGCTATATATTGTATAAAGCCAAGAATATTATATACTGTTGCCTTGTACTAAGAGATTGATAGACTTTTCGTGCTAACTTTTACAATTAAGGCTTATTTTTGGCGTAACGGTTAGTTTTCTTTGCATATGCGCTCGCAATCTGAATTGCCAAGCCGTTGGGTACAGTTTCCGATAAATCGTTTCATTCGGCATAACTATGTTAGTAAGTGTTGGCTGATATCATTCATTTTTGTGACACATTTAATTAATAGAGCTGTATTAGTCGTATCGCCGGAAACCCTGTCTTTATAGTAAGCTGTGCATATATTCATCAACCTGTACACGCATAATCCGCCGTTCGAAAAGCGCCATGGACGAGTCAGTGGTTACATGCATGTGCAATCGGCTATAGTGTAGCAGGCTGCGGATTCGAATCAATAACGGACCAGCCGACAATTGAAAACTTAACCCTGACAGCCCAGCAGTAAATGAGTGACTTAGATAACCCTAAGTCACATTCATATCTACAGACTATGAGAAAAAGCCTGCATAGTCTCGGAATGATTCATGAAAAACTGTAGGAGAAGTTGCGCACACAAGGTACCCACAGTTTATTGGGGACGGAACTACGCACGTACGGAACCACGGAAAGCCGAATACTAAATCCCCTCGCTTTTCTTCGAAATCTGATATTTCATTAATATGATTAATGATATACAGTCAACTCTCGGTATCTCAAAGTCAAAGAATATCCCAAACTACTGATATCTTCAAATTTATTTACTTTGAGATATCAGTAGTTTGAGATAGCAGGTCTGGAGTTAAAATGTAAATGAAAATAGAAAAAAGGTCGAGACTATATCATTTGATATAAGAAGGTATTTTGAGATATTAGTATTCGAGATAACGAAGGTTGACGGTATTTAAGATCATTTAAGGTGCATGGATTCACCTCCGTGTTTTCGCCATCTTTCTTACAAAGGGGAATAACATCTCTGACTTCATATTTTCTTACCTGATCGGTGAAGCCCCCCCCCCGCCCCCGCTTTAAAGGAAAGAATTTGCACTGAGGGAGGCAAATCTTAATTCTTTTAGGAATAGACCCAGCGGAGAAGGGAAGCAAACATGAAAGGACTGAGTTGCTTCCCCTGAAACTGTACACATTCACCTTTAAAATTTTGTTTAGCTTAATTGCTCTAAATATTTGGACACTTCACCCAGTCGATGTTATATCCTAAAATGTGAAAAAAAGAATGATTTTATTCTTGTGTACGGACTGCACCATATTTTCCATCATATTTTGTTGCCGGACTGCCATCTATTTGCTTATGCAATGAGGGCACACTATTTAGTGGCCAATATATACTTTTCTCTATGGACTCGTACATGTATTATATTATTTTGTCTTATCATCACAGGGCGGTGCTATTCCAACTACAGCAGCTCCTGCTATAAATCCAGCTGTTCTATTGGCAGCCGGGGATTCGGATATAGCTGATAACATACAAGATGCCGTTAGTGATGTCGGCGATACGGTGCAAGACATAGCATCAAATGTAGGTGACACAGTCTCCGATATGGCGGACAACGTAGGAGATACAATGTCCGACATTAGGGACAATGTTGGCGATACATTTGAGGATCTTATGGATGGGGCAAGTGATCTTGGAGAAAATGTAGGTGACGCTGTAGATGATGCAAGGGATGGAATGGAAGATGTTCTTGATAATCTAAATGATGGTCAAGAAAATATACAAGATGGTGTAGAGGATGCTCTAGATGATGTTGTTGATATGAATAATGATGTCGGTGAAGGGGTTGAGGATATGTCAGAGGACCTCACGGAACGAATGGAAGATGGTATGGAAAATATGAATGAAGCGCTTGGCGATGATATACCAGATTTGCTAGAGGATAGGACAGATAATAACAATGGTGAAGATGTGGTTGATACGTTGGAGGACATTGTTGAGAATATTGGAGAAGACATTTCGGATGATAATGATAATGAAGATGCAGTAGACAGAGTAGATGATATTGTTGAAAATGCAGGCGAAGCAGTGGAAGATTTATTAAATTTAGATGATACTGGTGAGAATGTTGACGTTGATGTTGGTGACATTGTTGGTGATGGTAGCGATGTAATAGAAAATATTTATGAGTTGCTTAAAAGCGCAAATGACGCTGTCTTAGGCGACATAAGTTTAAGTGAGGTACCTGAAAATATTGCAGATTCGGCCAGCAAAGTTGTAGACAAAGCAAGCGATGCTGTTGAAAATATTAGAGAACTAGCCGATGAGGTAGGTCTGCAGTTTAGTTAACGTGCATGAATTGGATTGTCAGCGCACGTTGACATGTACGTAAATTCAATTCCACATATGACATGCTGAGAGGAAGAAAATATTAATATCACCGCATGAACTGCATGGCCATAAAACTGAAAAACAAGCATGCATTAGTCTTAATGATATATGCTAAAACTGTGTCTGTATAAATTTTATTAATCAGCAAGGCATGACTTAATTGAAAAAAAAAATCACGAGTCAGGCAACAGAAAGTGTATTTATATTAACATCATGCTAAAAACAACAACAACGACAAACCCCCCCACAAAACCTGGTTAGTAAAACTCCCGTAAAGACCGTTGTATTCAATCACGACGTGAGAAAGCTACATGCATTATTATGGCACGAAAGGCTTATTCTGCTTTAACGCACCAGAACAATACGTATTGTATAAAGAAAGCCATTGCAAATCTATTTTTTTTTCAGTTAATATGTGCTTCTCTGACAGCGAGTCAGCTGTTTGCTATTCTTTGGCTTATTATATTTTTTTTTATTAATTTATCCATGATAACCTAGCTTGCGGCAAGATTATGTTGACCTTGAGGAAAAAAGTTTCAAAATAATTTGAAAAGAAAAAATAAAATAAATAAAAATTGAAAAATCAAGAATGAAACCACTCCTAGATAACACGTATGCGGCATTATTTTCGTTCTGGTGAGTGGAATTGGTGGCGGTATATGTAATTGGTGTTTATGGTATCTTGTGCTTGTGTTAAATGGCTTAAAATGTAATTTCGTGTGCTTACCACATAAACTACGTATATATAAAATTTTATAAGTCTGGTAATATATAATAAGCTAGATTAGCCAAGCATCCAGTCTTTTATCTCGGTTGAATACCAGATTTAAAAGATCGAGAATGCCCAGACCTGTGACGTGTATTAAATAAACTGACCTGAGTTTCCTTTGGCTAATTAAGTCATAAAATTATAAAGCAAAACCCACTATTTGTGACATTAAGATACTTTCCCCTATATAAATATACTTGGCAAATTGTGTGTAGCAAAGTATTTACGAGTGTTATTATGAAATAAATTCGGGAGAAGCTAGTATACTTAGTTATAGTATGGTAAACAATTTAAATTCAGTCTGTAATCAGCTAAACAAAGCCTACTATAATTTTCTATAATATAGCTATGTAAAGCATGTGTTTAGTGCCATGAAAATCTATTGCATATATGGTTACAGATTTATTGAAGTTAAAAGATGAAATACTGTTGAAAGGATTTAAACCCCAATTCATCAGTCCATGCTTCTAACGCAGAATACACAAGTGAGCAAAGAGAAAACTGTCAGGCTAATGAAACGTTTGTTATGTTTTAGATGCTTTTGCCACTGTATTTAACACTGATATTTGGAGGTTACTGAATTTTGACGATATTGGCGGTTATGACAAAGTGCGCTAAAATATAAAGTCAATGAATATTTGATTTTTAATACATTTGCATATAAACAGCATAACAGAGCTCCAGATGGTGATTATTTAAACTATACATTGTGGCATTCGTTAGAGTCGTCTCATCGAAGCGATTCTAATGTGATGCCACAGCGTATAGATACCACAGATATTTTCTTTTACAGTAAGAAAGAAGATATGCATTATTGAACACCAAGATCAGATTGCTTCTGAAGGAGCAGTCTCATCGGGGCCTACACTGTTTGCCATTCTATTTGCGACGTTTAGGAGGTATAAGCTGCATTGAAAAAAAAAAAAAGAAAAAAAAAGAGAAGAAACAACTGTTCAATTTTAGACAGCCATTGGATTTTTACTAGGTCTCCCAATTTTTTTAGAAATTTTATGAAAATTTCTATCTCTTTCAGACGATACTGATGGACTGAGTGAAATAGGTAGGGACGACGAGGACGATGATGATGATAATGATAATACCAAAGATAACTCATCTCCTACAAACCAAAGCGACGATGACAATGACGACGACGACAATGAAGACGATGAAGATGACGACAATAACGATGGCGATGATGACGATGAGGATGACAACAATGACGACGACGATGGTGGTGATGACGGTGATGATAACGACAATGACGACGACGATGGCAATAATGACGATGATGATGTCGACGATGATAATAATGACAGCGGTGATGAAAATGAAAGTAATACTGATGTCAGTACCAAAGGTATTACTACTATCGGTGATGATGATGATGACGACGACGATGATGATAATCATACACATCACGTTCACACTCACGATGAGGATGATGATCACCACCATCACTTTGATGACCACCAACACAACCATGTTCACAGCCACACTCATACACATACTAATGCACAAAGTGATAACGATAATGATGGAATTCTTAGTTCTTTAGAAATTGACGGTGCAGTTTTAAATGAACACTGGGGAAATTTTAGAGACTTTTTGGAATCTAATTTTGGTGGAGGTTCCGTATTTGAACTTTCTAGCGATGGTTCAGACGATGTTTCTGGCTTATTAAGTGGAGCAGTAGTATCTGATGGTCAGATAGTTACAAATATTGGTGATACATCTTTAAGTGAGATTGTTTCAGATTCAGTTAATGCTGAAGGTGTTTCTGACTCAGCGGAAAACGTTGGTGATGCAATAACAGATATTTCTTCTGTGTTTGAGGACAGACCAGCTCCTGATTTTTCTTTGCCATCAATGGACATTGGTAATTTTGAATTCGACTCCTGATAAAATGTATTATATCAAACAGTCCCATTTCTTCAAAGTGCTGATGGTCACAAAGCTTTACATACCAGCTGACAAACAATACTGACTTAAAGAGGCGAGCCGAAAATGGCAGTTAGTATTAATTTGACTGTAGAACTTTGAGGGAGAATTACGTTAGCAACGCAACCATTACATTTTTTTTTGTTGTGTGTGTGTTGGGGTGGGGGGGATGTCAAACGTACTGGCCCCGAGGTTATAAAACTTTTTTCATGCTCAACTCAGCTGAGCATGAATTTTTACCTGCTAATAATTAGCAAATTATTGTTAAGTACAGTTATTTCCTTGCTCAGTTGAGCTCAGTATGATATTTTCTCTGCTTATGAATATGAAAATGCCAACATTAGTTGGCATTTTTATTTTTATCAGCAGAGAAAATTTCATGCTCAGCTGAGTTGAGCACGAAAAAAGTTTTATAACCTCGGGGCCTGGTTGCTAAAGTGTTAATCTCGCTGAAAGTTTTTACTAACGAATGCTTAAAACCAAAATACTTACAAAAAAGATAGGATTTCCACAGTGCTTTATTTCTTTCCGTATTGGAAAATACTTAGATTTTGTAACAATGAATAATGATAAGCTCGCTCTAGCAAAATTCACCATGCATTTCTTCATCAAACTTATCATCATCGACGCCATGATCATGCGTGTAATGACACTGACAACACAAGACAAAAATCGTTTGTGGTTATTTCATCTTTATGCTTCAACACGTCGTCATTCTTGCTTATGATCGAGCTTACGTTCTGTTATGAATAAAATCTCTTGCATCTAACGCATTTTAAAATTGTCGACGGCGTTTCTAAGCGTGGTTCTTTGCTACATAGTCATTTTGCCAGGACAGAGCAAAACAAGTTTCACTTGAAGTCGCGAGGAATAAAGGTTTGAAATTTAGACTGCTAAGTAACGAGTGAAAATGAGATTGATACCAATCAGCAAATGCGATTAAAGTACCAAAGTCAAGAGTTGGATCTCGTGAAACATTAAGACATTGACAAAACCGGAAAATTAAGATTCACAGGAAGGGACCAAACCAGATGAATGACAAGGGTCGTTGTGGTATCGTCATTGAGGTTCATTGCCACTTTTATTCTTATATGAGTCATTCATTTTCGCTACTTTTGTACATTAGTCGTTGTTATTTATACATTCTAAATGTAAGTATGGTGTCCATGGTAAGAAATGAACATGTATGTGTGTTCTGGTGTGATTATAAATATCGTATGAAGTATGGGTGCTATCCAACAAGCTGCTATTTTGTATTATATATGTTGTTGTTTTGTATTGGTTATTGATGTAATTCATATATGGCTAACATAGATGATTCGGGAGTTACAACTGTGAAGAAGAAGAGGGAAAAAATCAAAATTGTTCTGTATTTGTACTTGCAAAACTATTAAAAACTATAAGAAGCTTAACTCTTTAAGCGCCAGTGACCAAAATAGCAGAATTTGCAAATAGCGTAGATCCTGATGAGGCGGCTCATAATGCTCAACGTAAGATCTACACTGTTTTCTCTCTAGTCTTTGAATTCTCAATACGTAATTTCATGGACAAGGTATTTTTTGAATTTTTGTAGACGTAAATTTTGTCGTCTGCTGTTCCGTGCTTAAAGAATTGAAGGGCGCTTGCAGGTATCAGCAAGCTTTCTTTATCTATTTCATTTCTGAAGAACAACTCTTATTGTATTGGTCTGTTTTAATTATATATAGTATTTAATCTATACAGGTTAAACTAAATTAAGCCCCATGTTTTTTTTTCTGGTTAGCACAGTGTTAAAATTGTAAAATTTTAACGTTTGTTATCAAAAGAAAATAACAACAGAGGTCCAAAACACAACTTTAGTTTTTACAACAGCATCTCATCAGCAGTCAGCTGTATGGTCCCAGAGTCTTTCGACTTGTACAAAATTTTACAGGAGTACCCACTTTTCCGTAAATTTTATTACAGAAATTATAGTTCTCTAAACACCACCTTTAACTGAAATTCCTGGGGCCGTATTCATAAAACGACTTAAGTGGTTGCTATGCTGTTGCTAAGGCTAAATTTCTTTGAAGGAGATTCCCTACAACTATGAAATTTGCTAAGGAGGAACAGTCTTACAAAGACTGTTCCTCCAGACCAAATTTCATAGTTGTAGGGAATCTCCATTATAGATATTTAGCCTTAGCAACCGCATAGCAACGACTTAAGTGGCTTTATGAATACGGCCCTAGGATCTCAGTAAAAGATATATTGACATACGTTTCACGAAAATTCGATCTGCTGTGACCGTTTTGCATGTAGTAACACTTTTGTAAGGATTTTTTTTACGGATTCTGTATTAATTCGGTTGGAAAAAATGTTGGGTCTGAACTTTCTTTTGGCAATTTTATATGTTAGCCATGTTTTGGAAACGCCTACACATGCAAAAGAACCATATTTACCCTACATATATGGACAACTCAGTCATTTTCAAATTCGAGCCGCGACACCATAAAACCAACAAAGTGGCATATGCGCCCAGCAAAGGTTCAGTTCAGCCTGGTCCACGGCTCAGTCTGATCAGAAACTGCTGTGTTTTCAAAGGGTAGCCAATGGTCTAAACTAGCTCTAATTAGACAGGTAAGATTTTGATCAGACTGGGCGAATGCCCAGGCTGGTCTGAGTCTTCGCTGTTCGCACATGCCAATTTGTTGCTTTTATCGTGTCGCGCCTCAATTGACAAAACCATCTTTAAATCTGGAAATGTCAGTTGTCATATAATGGTATCTTGTATAAAAGTGCTGGCAAGCACAGTACACGCTTGTCAGACCGAAGCCTCAAGCATGATAATTTGAGGTTTTGCTGTTTGATTCCACTAAATACGAGAAGTTGAATCAAAATTAAATCAAGGTTGATAATACGCCAGGATGTTGAATCAACGTTGAATCAACGTTGAATCAATATTGTTTTAACGCTGTGTGCCTGCTAAGTTAGATGTAAAATGTCCAATATCTATAGTACATATGGCCCATTGGTTATAGTGCAGTGGACACGAAATATACGTCAACTGACGCATACATACTTTCTGTACATTATTTGCACTGGAACCAAAATGTTTTCTTGATTGTCAGAATTGTGCTGGTCACATTTTCTGTATGCTCTCATAAATAATCGCACATTCGAATGAAACATAATATTGTCATTGTCTCAATATGTCTGTTAATATATCACTTTCGCTTGCGAGCAACGAATCTGCTCATGCTACAAAAATTATATATGACTACGGATGAATGCAATCATTGAATGTATATCAATTTAACAAGTTTGTTTAGCAAAAACAAAAAAAAAAAAGACAACTACAACCAAAAAAAAAAAAAAAAAAAAAAAAAAATGGAAAGAAAACATTTTTCGATCAGTGGCCAAAAATCGGTGAAACAACGTCAAATGATTGGTCGCAGTTCACATTTGCTTTTAAATGATTATATACAAATTGAGTCTTGTTATTAAATGTTGGTTTTATAATTCTGTGATAAATAAGACAAAGAAAACAAAAACAAAACAGATTTACTTCAGTGTAGTCTCTTATTTTCGTTCCAAAGTCAGGGGATGATTTGTGTTAGCACTGTTTGCTTGTGATCAGATACTGTCATTGTATATAATTGTGACGCGACACGACAAAACCGTGACAAAAACAACAACGGTCAACAAAGTGGCATGTGCGCCCAGCAAAGGTTCAGATCATCCTGGGCAGCCGTCCAGTCTGATCAGAGTGTTGGCTATGCGCTTAAAGGGTAGCTAAGAGTCTAAGCTAGCCCGATGCGGACAGCCAAGACTCTGATCAGACTCAGAGGAAGCCTAGGATGATCTGAGTCTTCGCTGGGCGCACATACCATTTTGTTGGTTTTGTCGTGTACCAGCTCATATAGGAAGTCTACTTGTTCGACAACGTATTAAGGTAAACGGGTTCAATTTCAGAGGGGATAATGGGGATCAGCCTTGAAAGGGAAAAATTTTACTCTCGTAGGAAAGTTTTTCCTTTTTTGTTTTGAAAGCTTTAGTTGTCCAAGGAAACAAAAGGAAAGTCACACAAATGTCCCTCTTTATAAACAATGGCAGAAAAAAGGGACGTGTATCCTTGACACCACCTTTAAATGTGTCGGACCCCTGTAGCTAGATGTGCAAGACTATTGCCTAAGAATCATTGGCGTCTAGACTAATGAGGAAGCAGATCCAACTAGGCACACAAGATTGAATCAATACTGAATCAACCTTGATTCAACGTCATGACGTTGAATCAAGGTTGAATCAATACTGATGTTGAATCAAGGTTGATTGAATATTGATTCAACCTTGTGTGCCTGCTCATGAGGTTAAATCAAGGTTGATTCAATATTGATTCAACCTTGTGTGCCTGCTGGGATACTTCTTGTGGAGGGTCGATTGGTCTTTCTGACTTCCTGCACAATCACTTGCTTGCCAGATGTCAGTAAAATTTTATCATGAAATCCTAAAACCACAAAACAACAATAAAGTGTGGCTGCGTCGTGACAAATCAGGCACAATGTGGGCAAAATGTGACGAATTCGTGACTCAACTTAGATAAAAAATCTAAATTACTGCCTGGAAGAACTGCACATGGTAAAACCACAATCGGAACTCCTCGGCCGATTCCGTGAATCAGACTCATTCACGGAATCGGCCGAGAATCCAATTAGATGAAACCACATTACACAAAAGCACATTTGATGAGAAGATAATGGTCAGGGACAGACAAAATTGATTTCAAGCATAAGCACATGCCAACTCTGCCCTTTGTATGCCCATCCAGCATCTCATTCCTATCCAGTTGCCCGGTATTAAAGAATCATGCTCGATCCGCATGATTGAGTTGTAAGCGCTCGCCATTTTGTATCACGAGGTCACGCTGGAGATGAAATTCTCTCCGAACTACAGAGCCCTTCATAATCGCTCTCCAATTGTTCTGACATGACCAAATCATTGTTGGAAAGGGCGCAAAATCGCATGGCATCCATGTACGCACTAGTACAACGCATCGTTTAAAGTTCTGAAGCTCTCGACTGGTGTACCCAAAATTCAAACAGAGCGCACCGCCAAATAGAGCATGAGCCAGTGACAGATAATTTGGGCAAGTCAGTCGCGGTGATACGACAACCGACAAGCTTTGTCATTTGGTCTTGACGCATCGTATTTTAGGAAATGCATGAATATTATTATATGGTTTAAAAATCACAAAGCATGGTTTTGTGGACTCACGACTCTCATTATTCAAGTAAGGTGTGTTACTGCGGTTTATACGGCGTGACAGCTTCTCACATACTCAAGGTATATGCTGTTATATACGTTACCGTACAATTTACAAAACTTTTCCGTAATGAATAATTCCATCTAGAAATTAGACATACTTACACATTTACGTTCAAGGATATCTTAAAAAAAGGCAAAATATTTAGGTCTGATCAGACTGCTCCTGCTCCCAATGAGCAGTCTGATCAGGTCTAAATATTTTGCCAAATTTCTATTTGCTCAGGAAATCTGTTAAAGCATGTTGAGGAAACACGGTAATGGTTAGATTAATTAGAATGACACTTCAGCTAGCTCATTAACATTAACTGTCCTGAGTGCTGTCATGTTTTGTTCTCTTGGCATATATGAGCCGCGACACGAGAAAACCAACAAAGTGGTTGTGCGCCCAGCGCATACTCAGATCAGCCTGGGCATCCACCCAGTCTGATCAGACTCTTCGGAAAGCGCTTAAATGGGTAGCTAAGGTTCGAAGCCACCTCCATGCGGACAGCGCAGACTCTGATCAGTCTGGGCGGAAGCCCAGGCTGATCTGAGTCTGCGCTGGGCGCACACCCACTTTTTTGGTTTTCTCGTGTCGCGGCTCAAATTATTATATTGCACGTATATAAACAAGGTAGTTTTATCGGCCTTGCCAAGATTATACCAGTACAGACCGGAAAAACAACCACCTGACATGCAGCACGCGAACTCTGGATTCTCGCAAAGCCGAAAAAATAATAATTAAAAAAAAAAAAAAAAAAAAAAAAAAAACAGAGCCGAAAAAGAGTCAACAAATTCAAATTTAGAAAATCTCATTTATAACCCACAGTTGAGGTTGAGGACGCCTCCGATCGTGAGTATACGTATATGTTGGCGTTCCTTACCTGAAGAAGTTTGCCCTTTTAATAATGGCGTACAACAACAAGGAAGTGTGTCCATCCACCTTCATAAAATAGCCATGATAGTACAAACAAATGTCCAAATGCAAAGTTGTTAAGAGTACATCACAACAATGTGTGTGGTGAAAATAAAGGTGTCTCACCACAAAAGTTGTCTTTCGTATAAATATAGAATCCAAGACGGAACAACATATTTTCAGGGAAAGAGATATTATCTTGAAGGCATCATATAAATAATGAGCCGCGACGCGAGAAAACCAACAAAGTGGTGCGCACAGCGCAGACTCAGATCAGCCTGGCCATCCGCTCAGCCTGATCAAAGTCTTCGCTTTAGCGCATAAAGGGTAGCTTAGGGTCTAAACTACCTCCACGCGGACAGTGAAGGCTCTGATCAGACTGGGCGGATGCCCAGGCTGATCTGAGTCAGCGCTGGGCGCACAACCACTTTGTTGATTTTGTCGTGTCGCGACTCTTATAATTTTGTGGCACTATAATGTGTCCCGTTACATCTGATGAATTTCTTTCGATATTATCTTCAAAGTACAAAATTAAATTATATTTTCTAGATGCCTCAAGACACGTAGAGAAGGAGCTGCACAGGCGATTTGTAAATACACAATCAAGCCTGCGCAATGCGCATTCTGATCAGAGCCTTGCTGTTCTCAGGAGTCAACAAAGACAAAACAAAGGGTCTAGCTGGACTTCATGGGTTGACAGACTGGTCTGAATCTTGTATGCTCGCAAATACGTAAAGACCCCCTTTTGCGTAATGCGGCTCTTTATGTCGGAACGAGATATTTTCTTGTTCCCTGTACATATAATATCTTATACCATCAACTTAATATCTTAAGGATACTATCTTGCATCCCTTTATTTTACCTAGAGTGTAGACTTTACTATTCTATGGCCATAATAAACAAAATCTCATTTGTGGCAACCAGATATAAATGCTGCGGCGTCCGGAAAGGGTGTTGAACGAAGTTTGTGGACAGACATGACTCAAAACAGTCTGTGAACCATTGCTGTCTAGCTATTCGTTTTGTGTCTGTAGATTCCTTAGGATCCATACATGATGCGCATGCGTGCAAATTGCAAAGGCTCCGATCAGACTGCGCGGATGCGCAGGCTGATGTGAGTGTTTGCTGTTGGCATATCCGTTCAGCACTATATTTGCGTTATGCAACTCATACAATCTTGTGGCTGCAAGATACGATCTTGATTGCTAAAGATCAAGATAAACAAAAGGACATAATAATAACATTTTCTCAACGTCGGTGTAATCATCTAGGCTGATACGTTGTAGGTTATAAAACTTGAGAATTATCTCGAACTCAAAATAAAGCACACTGATTGGCTGCTTCCGAGCATGTGTGGTCAGAAGCAGCCAATCAGTGTGCTTTATTTTGAGTTTGCGAATGTACTCAAGTTTTATAACCTCTGGACCAGTTGTGAGAGAAGATGTTGCATCGACTCTGAGTTAATCACCATCTGTGTCTCTGAAGATATTAGCAGATTTTGATCTTCTTAATATTTTCTCAAGTTTACTCTCTGCTTTCCCTGTCTGTTTAAACTCATCAACATTCATCAGAAACTTTTGTATTCTCTCATCTAGACTTGTTGTATCTTTACAGTCAGCTAGCAAACGTTTCCTTCTTTCTTCGTATTTATTGACATATTTGTATTTTAAGTCTTGTTCGAGTTGGCTTATTTCTGCAAGCTTACGCCGAGACCTGGAAAAGTCTTTCTGGACATTGATACCATAGGCTGGAGAATCAAAGTCAGTTTCACTAACAGGTTTGGGCCTGATATGTCTTCCTGAGTTAGCTGGAACCGTGGCAGGCCTCTTTTTCATTTTTCGCGTCTCTCTTTCATCATTTGATAACCTTTTGGAATCATATATATTTCCTGAATAGCTTGGTACAACAGAAATGCTTCCCTTTCTTTTGATTTCACTTACACTTTCCGTTTTTGTATAATGCTGAACTGATATTATACCACTGTCTCTGGGGTGACTCGGTTTCTTGCTTTTGTCAACCACTGTTTCATCTTTACGATTCTGTCTTTTCTGCTTTTCTGATTGATCTTGAGTAGAACTTGAAACTTTGAATTTTTGAAATGCCAAGAGAAACATGGTCAAGTTGTTCATCAGTTTTGGTTTATCTCCCCCTTTAGGATCACTTGCATTCTGTTGTTCAACACCATCAAAAACATCCTCTGATTGTGAATTAGCGTCTCCAGTATCAGTTTCCGTCTCAGCGACATTATCACTGGGGTTAACCTGTTGTGCGCAACTGCTGTTGCGCACAACAGGTGTACCCCAGTGATCATGCTGATTCACACGGTTTGCTTTTGTGCCAAATTCCTTGTCTGATTTGCTGCTGTCACGAATTGTATATTTACTAATTTTATTTGATGATTCATTTGGGTCCCTTCTGTTTACCTTTTCCTTTAAAGACAACAGCTTCTCCGCATTCTCCTTTTCCTTCTTCAGATATTCTTCTCCATCAATACTTGCTCGATATTTTCTCCGCTGCAGGAAATATCTTTTACCTTCAAGCTCCGCCTCCAGCCCATCGTTTTCAAAGTAGGCGGAGCTATAGTCGTAACGAACGCTGACGGAACTCGGGTCTCCCTGGTTACGACGACTTGACGTTGTAAAAGATTTTGAAGTAAGAGTTGAGTTAGATCTGCTCAGCATAGTGACAATCCGTTACATACTCTGAAATATAAATCTTCTTCTTTAAAGACTGTAAGGACTTTAACATATCTGAGTACAAATTACGCTGCTTTATCAGCTGGCTTTAGAGAAGCCATACATCTGACAAAAGTTCAACAAAGTGTGATAAAAATGAAATAGAATAATAAAATAAAATACAAAAATACATTTCGCAGTTTATCAATATATCAAGTACATACATGTGGACCTTCGTCAAGAACAAAAACAACAAACAACAACAACAACAACAAAAAACAACAAGTAATTCATTCTTTCAAGCAGTTGCGCAATATCTGGGTAAAACTGCTGACCTCATTTCAGACTTTGCAATTGATCAGAATTATAGATTATGAGCGTAAGGCTGTGATAGGAGGGACAGGTGGTGGTGGTGAGATGGGTGGGTGGGGGAGGAAGAAATGAGGGGAGGTGTGGGAAGTAAAGTGGTGGGGGCATCAGAAACACATTTTGACCCCAAATAATGAATTCACATAGAAATTGCATATTTTCAGATTGTCTACATTAAATTAATTTTATTTATTTATAGCATACAGGATTAAAACTAAGCCGCGACACGACTAAACAAACAAAGTGGCATGTGCGCCCAGCGAAGACTCAGATCAGCCTGGGCAGCCACCTAGTCCAATCAGAGTCTTTGCGGTGCGCGCACCGCTAGAAGGGTAGCTAAGGTTCTCACCTACCGGCATGCCGACAGCGAAGACAGTGATCAGACTGGGCAAACCCCAGGCTGATACATGTATGAATCTTTGCTTGGCGCACAGCCACTCTGTTTGTTTTTCTCGTATCGCGGCTCATTAATAAGAAGTCGATATAGCCTAATCTTGAGGAATGAGGGTGGGTGGGTGGGGGGGGGGGGGGGGGTGAAGATGGGATTCTAATTTTTCTTGAGTGATTACAAGACTTTGCAGTTTTCCATAAACCTTCAACTAAGGGGTAGTACGCTTAAAGCAAATGAAATGAACAATACAGAAAATACGAATAGACCGGTATATATACTAAAGGACAAAAATCTGCACGGATGTTAATTTAACATTCGTGCAGAACTTTTGGCCATAAATATACTTTCACGTATGCTATATTTGCATAAAGTTCGAAGCATCGAAACAAATTTAATACCAGAGCAAGCAATAAAGACCACACTGTAAAAGAATTCCGTAGATTTTACGGTAGAATAACTGGCAACCAGCTGCCAGTCCTTTTCCCGTTATTTTTACGGGCGTTTGCCTGTAAGACATTGTTGGAAATCACGAAATGGAAATGTTATATTAACTGGCCGCACTCGGAAATAACTTTCTATTGTTGAAGGGCTATCTGACCAAAACGACACCTGTTCTATTCTGTCCTATTCTGCTTGATGATTCCTGCAATTTTACGGGCGTCCGTAAAAATAACGGGAAAAAGACTGGCAGCTGGTTGCCAGTTATTCTACCGTAAAAACTACGGATTTTTTTTACAGTGCATGGATAACTACATTTTCGTGTTTTCAGCCATTTTGAATACAAAAGGGAACAACTTTTGTGACTTCCTTTGCAAAGCCCTTCCAAAATAGGGTCTCAAGAAAGAATTGCCTCTTGGGAAGCAAAGTGCTTCCTTTAAAGGTTCTCCCCCCGCCCCATACCCAACTGAGAAGAGAGGCAAAAATGAAAACGACAGAAGTGCTTCTGGTAATACGGTGTGATTAAACTGAAACGAGGGTCATCCAATAGGTCCTGCGAACGGTTGAGTTTCAGGCAAATGATAAATGAATAGCGAATCAAACGGTCAACATTACTCTATCGCATTTCCCCATCGTCCCAGTCAACAATTTCTAGGAATGCCATGATCTTGCAAATGCCGTTGCTAGGCAACGGAAGAATACTATGATTAGGGGATGCGGCGGTGGCCTCAATTCGTCTGTTTAGGATCCCTTGGCTTTGTTAAAAAAAAAACAACAACGGTAAAACAGCTGAAATTTGCTGAGAAACACGAAAGATGATACTGAAGTAAGTAAACGGTACCAAAGTTAAGATCTTATCATCAGATAAGAAATTATCAGTGTTCAAAGAATAATCACCTTGTTTTTCGGGAACTGCAATGTCACATAAAATAAGTAGAATCTATTTGAAAAAGATGTGATTAATACAGACGAAGCCTTTCCTAAAATGCCATTTATTTGTTTTTAAAAATTACTCGCGACATGCTGAAATGTAGATATTAAAGTGTTTATTATCATTTACAGCCTTCAAATACCAGAGGCAAATGTTCAAAACTACAAATTTGTTAAAATTCTGTAATATTTTTTTGTTGTCTAGCGATTACATTTGTTCGGTAATGTGAAATTATAACTGTCTTTTATGTTTTTAAATATAAGGCAATCATTTTAGAACATGAATTCCTATGATTTGAAAGAATTATAAATAGATACGCAGGGATTTTCTTTCTTCACTACACCCTTTGCCAAAGACGCCGTGTTTGTGCAATTTTACCGCCGATATCGCCTATACCTTTGCATTTTTAGAACCCTCTCAATTCCTAGAAATTAGTTTTATCAGATAATGTGTTTATTATGTGTGATGTATTTAAGAAAAATAAGGAAAATATTTTAACGTCGGGGTGTTTATTCCTATAGAAACTGAACAAAAACGTACCTGCCTTTCTTAATGCTGTCCATCCTGCGTATTTTCAGCAATTTTAATTCTATGCCCCTATATATAACTTATTCTTGAATAAACAAGAAGATATGTTACAAAATAAAGCTTCATGCAGAGCTCCAGATAAGGTGGAGTTTTTAGGATAATTCAGAGATAATTTTCTTTATTTCTCAACGAAAAAAACAACAACATATGTTGTGACCCCTAATTAGAACCGTCTCAGTGAGACGGTTCTAATTGAGTCGCAAAATATGTTTTAATGGAAACATAAGGAAAATAAGCCCTAAAGTGTCCCTGTTACCCCTTCTTAAATCATGTTCGGCACACGAGGTGTTATACCAGATTTGCAAACTGCGCGTGCTTACAGCAGCACAAACAAAACAAAACAAAACTCACAATCGGACGGCTCATATTTTAAAATCCGAGTGTTCATTCCTTGACCAGACTGCATATGCATGGGCAAGTGCAAATGTGTGTTATTAAGAAAGATGCCTCACACGGTGGCCCTTTTAATCTCTTAATCTTATCTTCAACAGTGTCCTCGGTTGCCTTAAAGTTTTAATCCAGATATCGTTTCTCTGAGATAATAACTCGCGATTTCGTTGACACTCTTCCCCGCTTAAAATCTTTATAAATGACCAGATAATAGAGATCAGATAATACGAAATGGATTTTTTAAAAACCTGCAGTTAAACAAATAATGGAACTTGAAAATCACCGTGAGAGGACATGCTATATCGTACATTAACGACACGTAATCAATACATTGTATTTCTGTTTTCTCGATTGCCAACATTCGACTGTAAGAGAATGACGAATATTTTCACAATTTCAAAAAGTCCGTCAGTTGGGCTGGGGACTGAAAAGTGATAACCCAGAGATCTTTAACCGTGGTCAGGTCGCGAGGACTCATTTACATTATCCAAAGGCTCAAAATGACTAAAATGCTGTTGAATGGCTCTAAAACACATACCATCTTTCAAATCATACAGCTGCGGCATGAGAATTTAAAATGGGACACCGAAAAAAAAAGACTTTGCACTGAATCACGCGACATAGGCTATTCCTTTAAATTTGGCACTGATGCGAGTAGTAAAGGGTGACACTCTGGGGACTCCCGGCCGGAGACTAAGTCCACAGCCTGGGGCAGTCTCGGGCCGGGAGTCCCCATAGATGACACCGCTTTAGTAAACTTGAAAAGGCTAGTTTGAAATAACTTAGTCTTTTTTCAGGGTAAAAGTCTATGTTAAATGGCATAGGAGATGTCTTAAGAGGCTATACAGTAATATGCTAAAAGTCCACAGCCTGGGGCAGTCTCGGGCCGGGAGTCCCCATAGATGACACCGCTTTAGTAAACTTGAAAAGGCTAGTTTGAAATAACTTAGTCTTTTTTCAGGGTAAAAGTCTATGTTAAATGGCATAGGAGATGTCTTAAGAGGCTATACAGTAATATGCGTCTGCTATGAGTCTCTTGGCCCTGTATCTCAAGACCTCACTATACCAGAGGCATAACTCTATAGCTTCCTTAGTATTAGGGCAATCAGTAGGGTATTCTTTCTGATGTAATTGGTAGTCCTGAAAAGGACTGTTTTTTTGTGGTTATAGCTAAGAAGAATCTATTGTTTCTTCTTTCTTTTTGAATTATCTATGTTCTTGCTATGCGACCCAAGTCCATTTTGAGTTGGTACTGTCACAGACGATTCTGGTGTCATTACTTCTATAGTTAATGGTATTCTGATCGGATTTAAGTCCATGGGACGTTGTTGCTTTTGGTCCTCTAACTGCTGTACTCTTTTCTTGAGATCATTGAGTTCTTTGAGCAAGACTTCTACAGCTCCCGTCTTTGGCTGTGACACCTGTGGCTGTGTTTGTTGCAGTTGTGATTGCTGTGGGTGGTAGTAATAGGTCTGCACGTTCGGTTGTTGTTGTTGAGTTAACGATCCATCAGTAGCAATTGTATTAATTGCCGTCGATAGAAAGTCTGGTTCTTTCATAAGATCGTCTAAGGTCAGTAGTGGCTCCATGACTGAAGTTGTAAGTAGGTCAGTGCCGTTTTATACTCCCAAGACCGGATTGACCTACTTCGAAAAGTGCTTTCTTTCAGGTCGGTGCTGAGAGAATAAATACTGGAACACTGACCCACTTCGTCACATTGTCTTTATGCTATACACAGAGAAGATGTTGAGCGACGAATATCTCGATGCTTTGGAGGCACAGACTAGGTCTGTGATGGAGAGTGCAGAGAGGCTCGTAGAGCTGATAGGCATCGTAAGAAGGATGGTGACGGTCGACAGACAGATGGCTGTGGTGAAGCAAGAGCCCGAAGAAGTGAAGCAAGAGCCTGAAGAACGGCCATCCGGTGAAGATTGGGAGAGGGAGGCGGACCAGCCACCATTCTACTTGCCAACAGGGAGGACGGTGACGTACACGAGGTGGTCAGTACGCTGTCCAGCTTGTGGTGGCAGGCCCTCGCGGTGTCCCTGCTCATAGAAAGGTTTATTAAAACCTCAAAACGGCCCTTTTCAGGGCCACCACAACTTATCAGAAAGAAATACTTTGTTGATTGTTGCATAAAACCCCATAACTACTTTGCATAGTTTTGATTGGTCAAGAGACTATGCTCTCTTTCACGTCCGCCATGAGTCAATATATATATTTAACTGCCTTTAACAACTTCATTCTCAAATATGGGTTTGTCAAAGTATATCCCTTTTAATCTCAGCCGACTGTGTAAAGCTTTTAAGAAGAAAGATTGGAAAGAAGTTGAAAGGCAGCAAAATAAGATGGGGTTTGAAGTATTTATGAGGAGGAGAGGGATTAACTTATCCAAGACGAATCCTGTTGTGGGGATTGTAAAACCTGTGTCTAAGTCTTCACAGTAAGTGAAGACTTAGAACACCCAAACAGCCCTTTTCAGGGCTACCCAACTCTTTCGTTTAAAGAGTAACCTTATGAAATAACAAAGACCAATACTTTAAAAACAATTTTATTGAATACAAACTTACATGTAACTATGAAAACTAATCCATTATGAACACATTAGTAGTCACTGTCCAGTAGACACACAATATCGTTTAGATATTGTCTATCCACTAGGTCTCTTATCTAGTCACTAGTTTTTCACTATTTCAGGACAGTTTTTCATCATATGAGTGTCTTCTTTGCACACAACGCAGTATTTCTTCTTCTTATGTTGTCTAGCAGTAGGTTTTGTCGGTTCTGGTGAAGCGGTTCTTGACTTCTTTTTACTGGGTACATCAGAGTCATCATCAGTATGGCGTCTTTTCCTCGTAGTTTCTGACTTCTCGGCCGGTTGTGGTGATCCCGAGCTTTCATCTTGTAAGTCGGTATGAGGACATGAGGGTAGCCAGTGATCAGGCGAGCCACAGTTGTAACAAGTCCCATAGGGTGGCTTCTTTGTAGTTTTCTTCTTCTCCTCGGTACATGAGGCAGTCCAATGATCAGGTGAACCACAGTTGTAACAATTCCCATTGGGTGGTTTATTTGTAGTAGTTTTCTTCTTCTCCTCGGTACACGAGGCAGTCCAATGATCCACCGACCCACAATTGTAGCAATAACCATAGGGTGGTTTCAACAGGCCTTGTTCTTTTAGTGAAATTTCCAATGGCTGAATTAATTTTCTGTCATTCTCTTTCAAAAGTTTCTTCAAAGCTGTGCAGTGATAATAAATACTGTTGGCATCACTGTATTTATTAAGTCTTGGATCCACAGGTTTACTTTCCATCTTGACAGTTTGAAAGTCAGAGCTGAAATGACTCGCAGATCTAGTTGTAGTCCTTATATACGCCTTGTCTTCGACTGTAGATAGTCAATCACTTTTGAATTGTTGGCCACATGAAGTTTCCAGTTGTCAAATGTAAAGACCGTCTCCTCTGATAATTCCTGTTTCGCACACGAACACCAGAGTCTTTTAAAATCTTTGAAATATTCTTCTGTGTTTAATTTCATCTGAATTTCATCTAAAGTAATGTTCTCATGTGAATGTAGTATGTAAACACAAACTAGTAATTTTCTGTAAGGTCTAAATCTCAGAATTTGTGTCAGAGGAATTTCAAACCACTTTGTCTCCATGCTTGCCGTAAGATAAATGATTTTGCAAGAGACAAACAGTTCCACTTTATAGTGTCAAAGCTTCAAATTTTGCAGTCAATTCATCCATATCAATATCCATTGGTTCTTCCTGTGATGCCTGTTCAATTTCCATATTTTCTGTTGTTGTTGTTGTTGAGTCGATATCCATAGATTGTTCTCTCGAAGCCTCTTCAACAGCTTTGAGTACGTTGCAAAGGTAAGTAACCACGTCCTCGTTGTTTGCCACATGAAGTAGCCATTGCTTATACTTCACAGGCGATGCGTCTAATATAGTGTTCATTATCAAAGCTGTTTCACACATGGCTTGTCGAAAGGTCATGAATGTTTCATATCGTCCCAACCACGTTCTGAGTCCATCTTTTGACTTCAGAAATTCTGAACTTGTAGGTTGTAAGGATAGCGTGTGTTCAAGTGATCCTCGATAAATGTCAAACTGTAAAATTCGACCTAACGATACTGGAGGAGATTTCTTGATCACGTTCATTGTTTTATTCCAAGTAGAAAGTCTGAATAGACTGTTGGAAAACTTAGTGGTAATAATCTCTCTTCACTCTCGATAACTTGTTCATATGCGTCTCTGTTTCCAAATGACACATCACAACAATGCAAACTGTTTATATGCTCTTCCCAGGTTGATAATAACAAATCGTTCATAGGTGCAGGAAAATTTAACTGGTAAAGAAATGGTAAGTAGTAAAAAAATGCTAAACTCTGAAAGAATACTAGAAGCCCAGTCAGATGTCCATTCACGATTTTTCCATGTACGTAAATGTCATAATGGAAAGGAAACAAGTTTTCAAAAAACTGTTCACATGTTTCCTTGTTGAAATTGTAAATCGTAAAGATCCATCGGTCATGTCTAGAATGAGTATCCTTCAACACTTCCATCATGCGTTTGTGAAAGTATAATCTCATGTTCTGGTCAAGATTCGATATTCCATCGATGTCATATAATAGCTGTGCTAGGCTCTGGTAAAAATTGTTGCAAGACAGAGCTCTTTGAAAACACATGTTAAACCACGTCAGTTGAAGTTCGTCTCTAAACTTTTTACTTTTCCTCGAAATATTGACGAGCCTTGAGTAGATTATACTTCTAATTTCAGTTGGTAACACACCCAGATCGACTAGTTCTTCAGACATCTTGAAACTTTATGAGCTGCAAAAATGAAATGTACACATTATATATCTCTTGATTCTCTGCATGCACATTGTGGTTAATTATTTTGAAATATTTTTTGGTAGGCCTTGACCAGTTCTTTCAAATGAAAAAAGAATTATGAAAATCCATCGAGGCAATCTGGAGTTATTATAGATTTCTTACTCTCCATATTCCGCGCATGCGCAGTGTAACAATTTATTTTGAAATATTTTTTGGTAGGCGTTGACCAGTTCTTTCAAATGAAAAAAGAATTATGAAAATCCATCGAGGCAATCTGGAGTTATTACAGTTTTCTTACCCTCCATATTCCGCGCATGCGCAGTGTAACAATTTATTTTAATTTCGTTTGGTAGGCGTTGACCAGTTCTTTCCAATAAAAAAAGAATTATGAAAATCCATCAAGGCAATCTGGAGTTATTACAGTTTTCTTACCCTCCATATTCCGCGCATGCGCAGTGCACATGCCCCGACAAACTTATATTTTTGTATTTAAGAGTTACAAAGTCATACAAAATATACTCATAACAGAAGTTCTTATACCATACACATATTCACTTTTCATTTGTATCATTTTTTCTGAAAGCTATTACTTGTTTTGTCTATTTATAGAATTAACAAAGTCAATCCAGATTTACCTCCCTTGTAATAACACCATAATATGAAAAATTGAATAACTTTGTTATTTTTCGGCCGATTTTGATAAAATAAACACCAAAATGTAGATTTTATTATTCTCTAATTAATTTTTATATTTTGAAATGTGTTACTATAAATAGTAACATGACCTTTATTGAAATAAGATATATGATATGCAAATGTCCAATCTTGTCTCAAGTAAACTGGTTTATGTTTAAGTATATATATTGGGAACTCGCATATTAATATTGCTGGTTTGCCGGTCACCACTGGACTGGAACTGGTGTGCACAACGGTTATACCGCCTGGGCCCGCAGATGCGAAGTCTATCGATTACATGTGAAACAGTAGAAGCCTTATGGCTTAAGGGGTCGGGACACTATCCCAGTAAACTGAACCTCCGCTGGCAGGTCTCTGGTCCACAGTGACATTCAGGACTTGTGATCATGTAGATATGGCTTCAAATCGCCAGGGCTTCCCAGGCACAGGGTAACCGACCGGGGAAGAACAAGGTGCTGAACAGCACACTCTTCTTGCACTTCTTTTAAAAATAACAAAAATTCCGTAAAGCTCAGTGTCTCGCCTGTAGCACAAGAATTGTATGTGTCTCGCCTGGTGATAAGAATTCCATATAGCATGTAGTCATGCCTGTTAGTTAATGAAAAATTCCTTAAGACTGTTGTCTCGCCTTACTACAAAAATTCCGTAAAGCCCATGTCTCGCCTGTACCACAAAAATTCCGTAAAGCCCATGTCTCGCCTGTTAAAGCAAATACTATGTATCTTGCCTGTATCACAAGATTTCCATAAAGCATGTAGTCCACCCTGATAGTTAATAAGAATTCCGTAAAGCCCATGTCTCGCCTGTACCACGAAAATTCCTGTTGTCTCGCCTGTTAAGTCAAATACTATGTATCTCGCCTGCCTAATCTTGTATAAATTAGGTATATAAGTCAAATATTCAGATCTCCTTGCATTCTGAGTTTGAACAGTGACAAGACAACATGCCAAAGAGACATTGGAAGAGAATACGTACCCCACCCACTTCATCAGACTCTGAGGAGGACGAGTTACCATCGCCAAAGAAGGTGAAACTTGTGGATTATTCCGACAGCGAAGAATCTGAAGATGAGGTGTCACCACCAAGAAAAAGGCCTATGGTGATTTATTCGGACGATGAAGAAGACGATTACCAACAGTACTATGTGATCAAGCCTGTCAGAGAACGTGAGTCGAGACGTTTCAGAACAAGAGCCAATGTGTACAATGTGGATGTCAATAAATTTCCAGAAGATGTATCACCGTTGGAATTTGTACCTCGGATGTTTCAACAGCTGGTGGATGACATCAAGACCCATTCTCAAGCTCAAGGCAATGACAGGATTCGAATGAGCATTTACCATCCCGGACTGAAATTAGGAATCTTTGTACCTTTCACAGATGTAACGAGTCTGACTGGGGAATCTTTGACTCAAGAAATTGAGAAAGTGTTACAATCCAATGAAGATTTCAAAATCAACGATGGACAGATGAGTTTGGAAGTGACACACACCAAGTTACCAACTGGAAGTGGAAGAAAGGCATTACACCATGGACTTTATTTTGAATCACGCAATATGAGAAAGATGAAAACTAGTATCGTTCAAATCAACAACACCAAAGATGTCATGTGTATGGCCAGAGCTGTTGTGGTAGGAAAACATCATGCCGACAGGGACACATCTGACTCATGGAAGAAGACTTGGGAACATATTCGAAAATCAAACAAATCACTACAAACTAGAGAAGCCATGAAATTATTAGATCGTGCTAAGATTCCTCACAATCAACCTTGTGGATTTGAAGAATACAAGAAAATTCAAACTGTGTTAGCTCCTGATTATTTGATCAAAGTACATTCACAGCATCCCAAAGACGGATTATTGTTTCCACTTGGATTTAAACCTGGTGACAAAACAAAAGTGATTCATATTTATTTCAATGGCACAGATCACTATGACACCATTACCAATGTCAAAGGATTTCAAGGATGCCGTTATTATTGTGAGTTTTGTGACAAGGGATTTAGCAACAGAGAGGATCATGCTTGTTCGAATGGATGTACTAGTTGTTACAGTGCAATGGCATGTCTTCACGAACACAATCAGTACTGTACAAAATGTAAGAGAACTTTTCATAGTTCATCTTGTTTTGCTAATCATACATTAGTCAAACCAGGACAGAAAAAATCTATTTGTCAACTTGTGCATAATTGTGAGAAGTGTGGAAATAGGATTGTAAATAATAAAAGAAATCACGTGTGTCCAGGACAGAAAAAATGTAAGTTTTGTAAACTGATTGTTGGAGCCGAACATCAATGTTATATTCAACCTTACGTGTGCAAACCCAAGACCGAAGTGTTGCAAGAAGATGCCGAGGAGGACGATATCATCGATGAAGAGAAAGGTACCGTTATTCAACCTCAATTCATATTTTTTGACTTTGAATCCAAGCAAGACTCTGGCGAACATATTGTCAACTTTTGTATTGCACATAGAGCTTGTGATCAGTGTATGGATTTACCAATTGAACAGCCATGTAAAATTTGTAATAAGTTCACAAACAAAGCGTGTGACCATTGCGTTAATTTGCCTGTAGACCAGTATTGTGACATTTGTAGTCAGTTTGGAAGAGAAATGATCTTTGAAGGTGAAAATACGTTATCAGATTTCTGTTCCTGGTTATTTAGAAAAGAAAATGAAGGAGTGACTGTCATTGCACATAATTTTGGAGGATATGATGGACAATTTATTTTACGCTACATACTAGAAAATGGTACTTTTAAGCCCGATGTGATCATGAATGGAAATACTATCGTGACGATGACTGCTGCCAAAGTCAAGTTCTTGGACTCGTATCATTTTCTGCATATGAGATTAGCCAATTTTCCAGATACCTTTGGATTGACAGAGATGAAGAAAGGCTATTTCCCACATTTGGCAAATGTTGATGCCAACCAGAATTACGTGGGACCTTACTTTCCCGTGGAGATGTATAATCCTGGACAGATGTCGGTCAAAGACAGAGAAGCTTTCCTGGAATGGCACAAGCAGAAAGTGGAATCCAATGCCATCTTTGACTTCAGACGTGAAATGGAAGAATACTGTCGCAGCGATGTGGATATCCTGAGGAGAGGTTGTGCATGTTTTAGAAAACAATCGATGGATATCAGCGAGTTGGATCCTTTTGCTAATGCATGCACGATCGCTCAAGCTTGTTCCCAAGTATGGAGAAAGAATCACATGCCTGAAAACTCTGTGGCCATCATTCCACCAGAAGGCTATCCCAACCAAAAGAAGTATTCTATCAAAGCTGTACGCTGGATTCAAGCCGTGGCTAGAAAGAATCACATCCAAATTCGTCACGCTTTGAATGGTGGTGAACAGAAAGTTTTTGGACATTATGTGGATGGGTACGATCCAGAAAAAGAAACAGTGTACGAGTTCCATGGATGTTACTGGCATGGGTGTCCCAAGCATTTCCCCGACAGAACTAAGATCAATACTTACAACTGCCAGACGATGTACCAGCTATACAAACAGACTGTGGAGAAGACCGAGAAATTGAAAAGAGCTGGGTATCAAGTGATAGAAATGTGGGAATGCGATTACGACCAATATTATCAAGACGACAAAGATTTTAGGGAGATGGTGGATGCAGAATTTACCAATTTGGATCCACTCAAAGCCAGAGATGCGCTTTTTGGAGGACGTACGAATTCTACAAGACTGTTCTACGAAATTGAAGGAGACGAGGAAATTAAGTATATCGATGTGTGTTCACTCTATCCTTACATCTGCAAGTACGGAATCTTCCCTATTGGACATCCAGAAATCTATTCACAAGAAGACATCGACAGAGATAATATACATCAATATTTTGGACTGATTAAATGTAAAGTGTTACCACCCAGAAACTTGTATCATCCGGTATTGCCGTACAAGTGCAACAACAAATTACTGTTTCCACTCTGTAGAAGTTGTGCAGAGACATCTGACAATTCGAAATTATGTACTCACGACAGAGAAGAAGACAGGGAATTAGTGGGAACTTGGGTGAGCATCGAATTGTTTGAGGCGATGAAACTGGGTTACCAGCTGAAAGATGTGTACGAAATATGGCATTTTCCCCAATCTTCACAGTACGACAAGTCAACTGGACAAGGTGGAATCTTTGCTGGATATATCGATACTTTCCTGAAGATTAAACAAGAGTCAAGTGGCTATCCCGACTGGTGCAAGACGGAATTAGACAAGATCAAATTCAAACAGGATTATTTCGAAGCAGAAGGTATCAGACTAGAGAAGGTGGAAAAGAACAAAGGTCGACGTGGAATCAGCAAGATCAGTTTAAACAGTTTGTGGGGAAAATTAGCACAGAGAGACAACATGACCAAAACAGAATATGTGTCAGATCCTTCTGACTACTTTGAACTGGTGACTAATCCATTGAAGAAAGTGAAGAACGTCGAAGTATTTGGAGAAGAGTTTTTGTTAGTCAACTGGGAAGATCTGGAATCGATTGTAGAACCTCATGCTTGCAGCAACGTGGTGGTAGGATCCTTTGTGACAGCACAAGCCAGACTGAAGTTATACAGTGTCCTGCATCAACTTGACAAACGTGTGTTGTACTTCGATACGGATTCTGTCATCTACATTCACAAACCAGAATTATGGAATCCAGAGATCATCAACAACAGACTCGGCGAATGGACAGACGAACTACCTACTGCGAAAATCACCAAGTTTGTGGGTATGGGACCGAAGAATTATGGCTACGAGTATGTGGAGCACGATACTGGGAAACGCAAGTCTACCTGTAAAGTCAAAGGACTGACCCTGGATTACAATACTTCACAAGTAATCCATTCTACAACATGATGGAATGGGCCCATAGTGAGAAGAGGGACTTTCAAGAATCTGTGGAATATCAGCACCGTATAAGAAAACATAAAGACAGAAAAATTACTACTGAGAGACAATCTAAGACATATAGATTTACTTATGACAAACGTGTGATTTTAAAAAGTGGAGAAACTGTTCCGTATGGATATGTACTGTAAACAAAGAAAATCAGATCAGAGACTGTTGTGAAACAGTTAGTAAAATATGTTGTTTGTAAAAAATAAAAAATATGTTATATATACATATGTCTTTCATTATTCTTTCTCATTTTATCTTTCAATCATGTCGGTAACAGTTCAAGACGAAAATATTGGTAGTTTGTTTTTTAAACATCCTGCTAATATTTTTATATCGGGTCCAAGTGGATCGGGAAAAACTGAATTTGTTAAAAAACTGATTCAGTACAAAGAAGACTTGTTTGATATTTTACCACAACGTATCGTGTGGTGTTACAAAGAATGGCAACCTGTGTACAATATCTTGCAAGAACGCAAAGATTTAAACATCAGATTTATTTTAGGAATTCCAAATGACGACGACGATATTGTCACAGACACGAGTGAAACTCACTTGATTGTCTTTGACGATATGTTGGGCGATAAAGACGAAGAAAAAATTAAACTTTGGTTCACGAGGAAAGGTCATCACAGAAATGCAAGTGTTGTGTACATCACACAAAACTTGTTTCAGCAGAGTAAATCGACACGTACCATCAGTTTGAATGCCCATTACTTGATTTTGTTTCAAAGTCCAAGAGACAAAATGCAAATTAAAGTTTTGGCACAACAACTTCAAGCTCCACACTTGATGTCTGCCTTCAACGATGCCACTTCTAAGCCACACGGTTATTTACTGATTGATTTAAAACCAGACACACCAAATCATTTGAGGTTTAGAACAGATATTTTTACAAACTGGTATACAAAATCGGATCAACAAGGTCCAGTTGTGTATTTTCCAGTATAAAATGGTGTGTTTGGTCTTACATGGATCAGAATGAAACCAGACATGGCTCAAAAAGCATCGGCAAACTTGATCAGGGCTCTCTACAATTTGAGTAGAGAGCATGATTCGAACAAAAGAAAAACTTTGCTTAATGCCGGGTTGATGGAAATGATCAAATGGTTTTCTTTAGCAGCTAGAAAAATAGCTGAAAATAAAATGAAATTACCAAAACAAACTCAAAAATTCATGGACAAACGCAAAGACGATGTTAGAAAACTAGCAAGTCCTTTGGTAAATGCAGATACAAAACGAGAAATCATTCTAAAACCTGGTGGCGGTGGGTTTTTTGGTGGGGTGATAATCAGATCTCTCATTCGTTGGGACGGTAATAAAATACTTAGACGGTTTTCTCAGAAAAAGAAAGTGGGTAGAAAAGGTCCTAAAAAGTCTAAGAAAAAAACTGGCAAGAAAAAATCTCCAAAGAAAAAAACTCAGAGGAAAAAATCCCCTAAGACTAAATCAAGGAGAAAAATAAAAGTGAACGATAAGTTTGTCACTGTAAGAATTAAGAAACCTAGAAAACCTCCATCTCCTGTTGCAGGACCGTCAACTGCAAGAACTCCAAGTCCATTTACTCCTTCTACTCCAAACTCTAGTCTAAGAACTCCAAGTCCATTTTCTACTCGATTTTCTACTCCAAGTTCAAGTATCAGAAAAATAGGTGAAAGATTCACTCCTGCAAAAACACCTTCTCCATTTTCTACTCAGTTTTCTACTCCAAACTCTAGTCTCAGAAAAATTGGTGAAAGACGCACTGCTGCAAAATCACCTGCTCTAGAAATTTCTAGATTTTCTCCTCTAAGGGCTTCTCCTCGAAGGAGTTCTTCTCCTGCAAACGAATATCTTCGTACTGCCAGAAAACATGGATTTGAAGCTGCCATGAAACAGATGTTGGCTAAACGTAAACTTTCACTATAAAAGGACTTGGTTAACATGATATTTTACTAGTTTAATTCTTGACTGCTATCATGGCTGCACGTAAGAAAAGAACACAAATCAAAAAGAAAAGAGGTTCACTGATTAAAAAGTATGGTCCTTTTCTGGAAGGACCATGTAACATTCCATATCGGTTTCGTCAAAAAATTGTCAATGATTGTCCAAAAGAGATATTAGACTGTGTAGGGGAATGTTGTTTAAATCTTATAAAAGGCAATGTCAAACTCACAAAAGCTCAGAAAGAACAATTACGTTCTAGGAAGAATGATATTCGATTATTGTCTACAAAACGTGTTGCACTAGCAAACAAGAAAAAAATTCTCAATCAGAAAGGTGGTGCACTCCTGGGTTTACTTTTAAAACCTTTGCTTGGTTCAGTCTTAGGATCTATTCTTGGTCAGTAAAAAAAATTGCAATGGAAGGGCGTAAAATGGCCGTGGTACCATTTAAACTTTGGGAAGACATGAAACGCTGGAAAGAAGAACAAATTCAAAAACCAAGACTTCCACCCGATCCAAATGTTTCTGCGACGGCCAGTCTTCAAAGAGACTTGTCTTCGGTCATGGCCAACGAAGATTTGTCAGAGGCAGAAAAATCTCAATTGTTTGGTCAAACTTTACATAAATTTAAAACGGCACATCGCAAAGCACTGACAGAAACAAAACTTTCTCTCCCAGTAGAGCCTGAATCGAAAATTAATCAACGTATTTTTGATAGTGTTCCTACCACGATGCGAAAGAAAGCTAAATTATTGATATCTTGGTTAGAAAATAATCCTAACTTATCTTGGGACGAAGACGGAACGGTTAAGATGTATGGCAAACCGGTTGCAGGGTCTAATATCATAGATTTAGTCAATGATGTTTTAAGACAGAGAAAAGACACTGAGCCCAGGGGTTGGGAACCTTTTGCTGAGGCTCTCAGAGACATGAACGTGCCTCAAGATTTTGTGGGAAATAAGAAACGATGGGAATGGATGCATCGTACTCCTCTTCAGCACGAAGATGAAGAAGAGTATGTCACTCCTAAAACCAAACATCGACGCATGCCTACTCTTAAAAAAAGAACAAGTCCCGTTACACAATCGGTTAGAAAACACATCAAGAAAGACTTATCTCAAAGTTTGTCTGCCACTAGAAAACATATCAGAGACGAACTGTTTACACCCAGTTCTATCAAACCTATAAAAGAAGAACTGTTTGAATCACCCAGAAAATGGTTATCTTATGATGAACAATGAATAAATTATTACCAAAACTTTATTACGATCCTAAAAGTCCAGTGGGATATACGGGGTTGCAAGCTTTGTATAAAGCAGCAAAGAAAATTTCAAAGAAAATCAAACTTGACGATGTGAAAACTTGGTTGAGAAAACAACAAACTTACACTTTGCACAAACCCATACGTAGAAAATTTGTGCGTCGCAAAACTGTGGTGGCAGGAATAGATTATCAATGGCAGGGAGATTTGGCAGACGTATCTAGTATGGCAAAATATAACGACAAATATCGTTACTTGCTCTGTTTGATAGACGTATTTTCAAAATACGCCTGGGTTGTACCGATCAAAGACAAATCTGGAAAAACTTTGGTGGAAGCTTTTAAATCTGTTTTGAAACATGGACGTATTCCAAAAAGTTTGCAAACTGATAAAGGTACGGAATTCAAAAATAAAGAGTTTCAAAAGTTCTTGAAATCTAAAAATATTCATTTTTTCACGACAGAAAATCCAGAAACAAAAGCAAGTATTGTAGAAAGGTTTCAAAGAACTCTGAAAAGTCGCATGTGGAAATATTTTACTCATAATCGTACACTGAAATATGTCGATGAACCTCCAAAATTAGTTCACGGGTACAATCATGCTTATCATCGCAGCATTAAACGTACGCCTGCATCTGTCGATGTCAAAAATGAAGTTCAAGTATCCCAAATTTTGTACGGCAAAAAGCAAAAAGTTGCAAGTCCAGAATTAAGAGTGGGTGATTTTGTGCGCATCAACAAAACAAAACGCACTTTTGAAAAAGGTTATTTACCAAACTGGACGCAAGAATTGTTTAAGGTTAGGGGTGTCATACAAAGTCAGAGTCCCGTTACCTATAAAATAGAAGATCTAGACGGGGAACTCATAAAAGGTACTTTTTATTCGCAAGAATTACAACGTGTGGACAAAGATCAAATTTACGAAATAGAATCTGTCTTAGATCGTCGTAAACGAAAAGTTGGGAAAAAGTGGGTCAAAGAAATTAAAGTTCACTGGAAAGGTTATCCATCCAAATTTGACAGTTGGATTTTGGAATCCGATCTTGTATAAAAACACGAACATGAATTTTAAATCTTCAGTCATAAGAAGGGACACGGATTCTTTGCAATCTTCTGAAAGTTTAGCCAAGTTACCCAAAAATAGGTTGACATTTTTATCTCAAATCATTATCGTTTATGCCATCATCATCACTTCTCTAGTTCAAATCAGTCTTCAAAGTCCAGATAAAGAATTGTGGTTGATTTTATTGAGCAGCTCTGTCGGTTATATTCTTCCTTCCCCAGGGTTAAAATTCAGGAAACGTAGTGGTTTTGAAGAAACTTCCAAACAAGCACCATGACAGGGTTTTATTTGACATTGTTAAGTGACAGTTCAATGACGACTTTTCCTGACAATACACAAAGTTCTTTTACTGTCAGATTAGATCATCCCATCAACATCGAAAAAGAAAAGTGGGAAGTTGCTTTGGTAGAAATGATTACACCAACTCAAATCATGAATATTTCGGATGAAACCAATTTTTTCTACTTGAGATTTTACGATAAAGTCTTAGCTCAAGAATTCGGAGTAGAAAATATGAGCGAGGATTGTACGGAAGACAACACCTGCGCAGAATACGAGTTGAAAATTCCCAAAGGAAATTACAGCAGTCCACAACATTTGGTGGAAGAAATACAAGGCATCATCGATACACGTTTCGGAAATGCTTTGAGAAGTGTTAATGCTTCGATAGAAATGAGTTATGGCAATAACAGTAAACGTGTCAAAATATTTTACAACAATCCAAAAGTCGTCAGACTGATATTCCCAAAACTACTTGGGGAGAAATTAGGGGTAAATCCAAAAATGTCAGAAAGACCCATCGGAAACGAAAGACATGCTTTTAGATACGAAGTAGATTTAAACACGGCTAATAATCAACTGTACGTTTACTCGGATATTGCCAGTTACACTTACGTAGGTGACATAACTGCTCCTATTTTGCGAGTTGTTCCATTTGAGATTTCAAAACGCTCTCATCATTCTCATCAAGAGTTTGTCAACTTGCATTACGTTCCGGTGGCAAAATCATTCATAGATCAAGTTCACGTGAGTATAAAAGGCGATACGGGAATAGATATTCCATTTATCACGGGAAAGTCTTTGATCAAGTTACATTTCAGACTCAAAGATAATTAGCCAAAAAAATGTATTTCCAAACTCGTGGTGTAGTGTGTCAACAAGGGTCGGGTGGAAATAACTTTCCAGTTTACAGAGGTGTATCGAGACAGTACGGTTATGGTTTAGGGTCCATGTTTAAAACTGCCTTGAGAACGGTCATGCCAATCTTAAAACCTGTTGCAAAAGCAGGTTTACAAAGTATCAAACATGTAGCCAAAGATCAAGGAATTCATGCACTTCGCGACATCTTGGATGGTCAAAATATCAAACAAGTTTTAAAAAGTAGAGGTAAATCAGCTTTAAAATCTTTGGGAAAATCTGCTTTGGATCATTTGGCTTCGGGAGGTATAAAATCAAGTCAGAAACGTAGAAAAACTCAGTCTAAGACAAATCGTCGAACTGTTCACAACAAACTGCAAAAGGGTAGAGGCAGAAAGAATTCTGTAAACAGAGCCATTAGGAAAAAATATTCAAATCTAAAATTTGACCGCGATATTTTTGACTAAGAAAATGATGCAAAGTGGATCTTGTGAATGTAGCAAGTCTGAAATAGACATGCAAACTGTTCCTCCAACTCTGACCACCATGCAAGATTCTCAGTGGATAGATTATCATCCCATAGCTTCTCTAGACAGTTATCATGCACCCATCGAATTTGTGGTACCAGGCCATACGGAATATTACACTGATTTATCACAAACTTATTTGTACTTGAAATTCAGGATTTTGAGAGCAAACGGTGACAATCTTGAGAACGATAAAAAAGTTGCTCCCATCAACAACTTCTTTCACAGTATGTTTAGTGGAATTGATCTATATCTTAACAATAAACTGGTGACCAGTAATATGGATACGTATCCCTACAGGGCTTACATTGAAAACTTATTTTCTTTTGGATCTGATGTGAAAGACAATCAACTTAAAGCTGCAGAATTTTGGTACGAAGATGAACCTGGTTACTTTGAAGATTTTGGTCATGGCAATGTAACAGCCCGTATAACCCCCTTTGAACTAAGTAACCCTAAGGAACTTCAAGGGCGTTTACATCTAGATTTGGCCATGCAGGAAAAATATTTACCTAATGGAATAGAATTAAGACTTCGTCTCAATCGTGCTTCTCCTCAATTTTGTATCATGTCTAAGGATGAGTACCCTGTTATGGTTAAGATCGATGCAGCAGTCTTATCAGTTCGCAATGTTCAACTTTTGCCAGCCATAGCCAATGATCTCAATCAAACTATTGCACATCACAATGCAAAATTTCCCATACGGCGTGTAGAAGTTAAGACATTTACCATAGGCACCGGTCTTAGATCAAAAGTCGAGGACCACTTGTTTCAGGGACAACTTCCAAAACGATTATTCATTGGCATGGTAGATAATGCAACATTCAATGGATCGTTCGCCACAAATCCTTTCAACTTCAAACATTTCGGTCTCAGCAAACTTGAAGTGAGTTGTGACGGTCACAGCATTTATGGAAAACCATTTGAACCGAAATTTAACTTGGATCAATATCTCAGATCTTACATGTCTCTGTATCAAGCTTTGGGCAGTCAAAATCAGATTCAGAATTGTAACATCGACTACGACGACTACAAAGGTGGATACTGCTTCTGGGGATACGATTTCACGCCAGACCAAGGAGCCGATCAGAGCCATCTACATCCTATAAAAACCGGCAACCTGCGAGTGGAACTTCAGTTTGCTAGAGCACTCGGCAAGACCATCAACGTCATAGTATATGCAGAGTTTGACAACCTAATAGAAATCAACGGTTTGAGAGAAGTCATCACAGACTACTGAGACCATGAACAAAGGATACTTTGTAGAACAAGAACTAAAGTTTAGAGTGGAATGCTACGAACAACTACATGGATCCTACTCTGACGAAATTGGTTCCTTGGAGGACGAACTTGAACAGCTGTTACACCCAAAGATCAGATCTGTGTGTGATAAAAATGGAAAACTGCTAGAACAATTTGATGTGTCACCACCAAAAACATTTATTGGCAAAGACAAGACTGCTTTGATATTTGCAATGCTAAAGAACCTGAGAATAGCTGTCAGAGAATATGCTCAACACGAGTGTGAAGGTTGCAGAATAGATCATCCCAGCCAGAAAAATCACATGCTCTGTCTAGGAGCCGGAGATGATTGGATAAGAGACTTACACTATCACGAACCGGCATTAGAATGTCTCAACATCTACGATGTCATCAAAGACTGGAACCATGAACTGTGCCTAAAATTTGGCTTAAAAGACACTGGAGATGCAAGAGGCATGAGTCATCTCACACCGGAAGAAGCCGTGGAAGCCTATAAAAACTGGATGTTTCTGAAGAAAAACCAATACTGCTCTCCACTGAATGAAGACTGGAAAAAATACTGGGAACTGAGAATCTTAGACTCCTACAACAGAGATGAATACGCTAGAATTGACGGCCCTTCTGACCAAGACGTCTCAACTTATGCATTTGAACGCCAAAGTTGTCTCGAAGGATCTCCTGCCACAGAAGAAGCCATTGGATGTGAAAGCATACATCATTAATACAGATGACTCGGACCAACCAGGAGAACATTGGGTGGCCTTATACTTCAAAGATGACAAGGCGATTTACTTCGATTCATATGGACAACCACCATTAGAAGACTACATTCTACCATTCATACAAAGAAATACCAAGACGTGGATAGAAAATACAGAGATGCTTCAGAGTCCATGGAGTAAAGTGTGTGGAATGTATTGTATCTACATATTACATCAGCTAAGCAGAGGACTAGATCTGAAGACGGCCATTCACGAGAACCTGATGGGAACAGGAGAAGATCCATACCAAAATGACAGAGACATTGAAATGTGGTTCAGTTTGAATTATGGAAGACTATACTTATCAGTGAAAAAGACAATAACGCCACCAGACCAGTTCTTTGAACATAGGATTCAAAGTTGTAAATGCTTAAGATATACCAATTGTTTATCAAAGAAATATCCAATGTATACGATGTTGTAAATATGTTTGTAAACGATGGCAGAGGGACGACCCTAATCCTTTGTCAATCGTCAGTTAGTTCGTTAGCGGGGTAATTAAAGTTCTGTTATTGAAAAAATACAGTCGTTGTTATTTTTTCAGGTAAACTTTAGAAGACTAGTAAGAAATAATTTCAGTCCAGAACATTAAAATCTTGAGATACAAGATTTTATAATCCCCAAGGAACAAGTACTGACGCTATAGAGTTATGCCTCTGGTATAGTGAGGCCCTGAGATACAGGACCAAGAGACTGATAGCAGACGCATATTACTGTAAAGCCTCAGAAATTGAACAGAATGAACAAGAGTATGCCACAGCAACTCATACCATCAACTGACGCTATAGAGTTATGCCTCTGGTATAGTGAGGTCTTGAGATACAGGGCCAAGAGACTCATAGCAGACGCATATTACTGTATAGCCTCTTAAGACATCTCCTATGCCATTTAACATAGACTTTTACCCTGAAAAAAGACTAAGTTATTTCAAACTAGCCTTTTCAAGTTTACTAAAGCGGTGTCATCTATGGGGACTCCCGGCCCGAGACTGCCCCAGGCTGTGGACTTAGTCTCCGGCCGGGAGTCCCCAGAGTGTCACCCTTTACTACTGATGCGCTACTCGATGATACAAATTACGTGTAAAGTGAGGTGAAATTGGGCTCCCTTTTTTTCTGTATATTGCCTATGTTTGGATGTCCATCATTTATTTTCGGTTATTACATAACAATAATAACTATTGATTTCCTAAATTATCTTTTGGTGTGTCCATAAATCGATTTTTGGAAATCGAAAAATGGGGCCGAGTGTAATTTCTTCAGCTTGTGTTTTAAACCTGTTCAAGATTATTTTCAGCATGCATTTGCTCAAATGCAGATGAGGCTCATGGTTCTGTAGTTCTGGCAGAGCTGGAGATTTTCCTTGTTAGGGAGTGTAATAGTCAGCAACTAAGTCCACTGGATAGACCTCTTCTATCTATTTCCTCTTCTCCAACTCTTGTTAAAATCTCCTTTTTTGTTTGAGCAAGTCGGCTGATGAATTATCAGCCCCTGCAAACTTCCCCCCTTTTCAGTGCTGCTACTGCAATTAAGTAGAAGGATCGGACGTAACTCTTATGGTTCAATAAAGAACAGCACTGTTTCTCCAACTGTCCGCGATTATGTAATTTTGAGAAGTTTTCTGCTGAGAATCTCGTGCATTTCTTTGAGATATTTCCAACAGTCAGGTATTTCTCCTGGTAGATAAATATGTAATAGTTGAACCATGGTTTGTCCGCCTGTACGGGAGATAATCCGCTCGCTTAGTTATACCATAGCTTGTCCGCCTGTACGGGAGATAATCCGCTAGCTCAGTTATACCATGGTATGTCCGCCTGTACGAAGAGATAATCCACGAGCTTTAGGGAGTGGATTATGTTCCGTACAGGCGGACAAATCATGGTGTAACTATTTTATACCACCCTTACCAGTGTAGACCTTTCTCATTGCGAAATATTTCGTATAAAGTTGGTATTTTCTGGTAAGGGTAGTATAAATCTACACTGTGTCTCTGAGGTTTTGCTTTTCACACGTTGATATTCTCTTTTATCCACAGGTTTTTGTTCACCTTACCTTTTTGAGAACATTTGAGATCGTCTCGTTAACTTCCTTGTAATATTTCTCCGTTTCGGTTTCAAATATCCCCTTCTTCAAATCCTTCCTCTGGTCATAGAGACAAGACTAATTGGGCACACAGAGACAAGACTAATTGTGCACACAACGTTGAATCGACACTAAATCAACGTAAATCAACATTTATTTAACGTTGTGTGTCTGCAGGAGAACAACTTGGTTTCTGTGAATCGCATTGAAATAAATCTTTTGCGTATATTTTCTTCGAACTAATTATGGTGAATGGGTCATTTCGCCATATTTTTTTATAAAAGGGAAAGACTTATTCTGACTTCAGTCTCAGAGGTTATAAAACTTGAGTACATTCTCAAACTCAAAATAGAGCACACTGATTGGCCGCTTCCGAGCATGTGCTCGGAAGCAGCTAATCAGTGTGCTTTATTTTGAGGTTGAGATTATCCTCAAGTTTTATAACCTCGAACCCTGTTTTGATTCCAAAGACGAAGAAGACCTTCCCCAATGGGTGGGTGGGTCGGGGGTGGGGAAGGGGGGAGTTACTCTTAAACTCTTTAAGGAAAGAAGCATTTTTCGACGTAAGGACAGATCCCCGTTGAAAAGGGCGGCAAAAATTGGTAGAGTTGTTTCTGCTAAAAAGCGTATACATGTACATTTTCTTCAAAACTAACAACGTCGATATTTCACGTGACTTTAAAATTTTAAACATATTGTATGCAAAAACACAGGTATTTTTTTGCTGAAAAACTGCAAGAAGCTTCTCCTATTTTTTTAAGCAAAACAAAAAAAATATTAATAATAATAACACACTTGATTTTATATGTACTAGATGACTTAGCTAACGATGCTTTGAACAACTGGGCCAACTTGTAATGGGCGAGACAGACAGACATATAAAAGAAAAACAATCGAAACAATGAAGACTTACCCGGCTCGGAGAAGATCGTCAAAATGCTCACATATATTTTCATCAGGTCAATCAATTAAAAATGGGATTTGTAAACTTGATCATTTCTTCCTTAATTTCTAGCCAAGCTATAAAAATAATAAAGTATTCAAATATACATAATTGGAAAAGTTTGTCCTAAACTTTGAATACGATACGATCACTTAACATTATAGTGCAAAACCACTTTAATGAATTTTCGTTCCTTTTCATTCCAAAATTTAATACAGATAAAATTAAGAAAGAATATACATTACGAGTCATATTTTTAAACGAGTTTTTTTTCGGGGAGAAATATGAGCCGCGACATGAGAAAACCAACAATGTGGTTGTGCGCCCAGCGCAGACTCAGATCAGCCTGGGCATCCGCCCAGTCTGATCAGAGTCTTCGCTGTCCGCATGGACGTAGTTTAGACCCTTAGCTACCCTTTGAGCACTTAACGAAGGGTCTGATCAAACTTGGCGGCTGCCCAGGTTGATCTGAGTCTGCGCAGTGCGCACAACCACATTGTTGGTTTTGTCGTGTCGCGGCTCATATTTATTTGCATATTTATACAAACAATACAAAATAGATCATAAAACAAGATTCATTACATCTTTTATAAAATAACTCGTAATATAAATACGTTTTAGTTTTGCTGATAATATCTTCTAAAGTTTCTTTATTGATTCGCATTTATAATTTATTTTATCAATACACCTTTTCAAGAAAAACTACGAAAAACGTTGCTAAATATAATAGCAAAAACCTGTCTTTGGCATAATCGAGCGCTTACTGCGTATGCCCTAACAAGACTGGACATAGACTATACGTATTCGTTTATAAGACGGAGTTTTTAGTTCCTAACCAATCACAAAAATCTAGGTCTGTCTTACAAGTCGAAACTGGGTTTTGGTTTTCTCACCCAAAACAGTCAGGTAAAAATAAGACCCGTCTAAAATGGGTCTAGATTTTTGTAATCATGTGTTTTGGAAGAGGACAAAGCCATCTTATAGCAGCCTCTTACAACCTTTTTGACGCAAATGACCGAGTGGGTTGATGCGTCATTAAGTTTTTAAATCATCATCATTATGCTGATCTGGGCTCACGCATTTTGCACATGCCTTAAGCTATTTTTCCACGCCAGAACCACGTACCTTTGTTGACTTTTCTTTATGTAATGTACACGAACTAACTGAATCAGATACGTGCAACTTTCAAATACGGTATTATATGACTGGTTTTTTGAGAGTTAGTCTGGTGAATCACAAAATTGTTTAAGAAAAGAATGAAACCCGGATGTTTCCATAGCATTTTGGGGCCGACTTATTCGCGTATCCTAGAATTCTTGCCAGCTGTAACATTAGCAAGAGTTTAATTTAGGGAGTGTTTTAGACCAGACAGTGTTATATAGGCTAAATTATGTAAACAGAAACTTCAAGAACTTTGATTTCTTTCGGAAGAACCCTTGAAACGTTCATGCTGTCTGTGAATATACATGAACAGTATGTGTTTGTGTGTGTGTGTGTGTGGGGGGGGGGGGGGGGGGCGGCGGGTGTGTAATCAACTCATTAGACTTTGTAAAACTTGTTACGATAAATTTACAAGGCCTTTGGTATTTTTCGGAACTGAACGGAATAGAACAGAAAGGTTTTACGGAATAAATCGCATTGGAAATGTATATCTTTAACAAAGGAGGTAATAAATGCGGTACGTAGGACAGGAGGTAATAAATGCGGTACGTAGGACAGCCTACGTACCGCATTTATTACCTCCCTTGTTAAACGTATATATAGATCAGGGCTCCATGCGTCTGTCGATAGTCCCGCTGATAAGAAACAACATCAATAATCGCAGACCTCCTCTCTTCAAACGACCCCGGCTAGGGCTACACCGTCATACAATCTTCACTGCCATGTGACTGTGTTGCCACGTGGCGTTGCCGCTCTATAAGCTCAACAAGGTGTTGCATTTCCGAGTTCCGATGTTGTAGTGCACTGTAAAAAAGTTCCGTAGATTTTACGGTAGAATACCTGGCAAGTAGCTGCCAGTCCATTTCCCATTATTTTTACGGGCGCCCGTAAACATTGGCGGAATCATCACGCAGAGTAGGGTAGAATAAGACTTTATAAGGTTTTATTTTGGTCTTATAGCCCTTCATCACTATAAATGTATTTTCGAGTGCAGTCAGTTAGCATAACTCTACCATATCGAGATTTCTGGCAAACGGCCGTATCAAGGCTCCAGGACCAGCGATTTAGATAAGATTTTTTTAATGTTTTCTCTATATAAGCCTATTTAGAGATATGTGATCCCCAGCCCAATGCCATTTTTAGCCACAACGTATCAAGGTTCTAGGCCTTGAGGTTTTAGACGAGACGATTTTCAAAGTTTTCATTCCAAAATCTTTTTCTAGCTAATTTTACATAGTTATGCAATGGACTGAAACCCGTTGTAAACATATCGAAGAAGGCAATATAAGGTTCATTCCTGCCAAGATTGGTCAAAATCCAACCTGCGGTTTAGAAGGAGTTGTCGTTTGAAACCAATTGCTGACGACGGACGACGGATGACGCACGACAGACATTGACTTATCACAAAAGTTCACACTGAGGCTATGGCTCAGGTGAGCTAAAATAAATTTGAGCCGCGACACGACAAAACCAACAAAGTGGTTGTGCGCCCAGCGCAGACTCAGATCAGCCTGGGCATCCGCCCAGTCTGATCAGAGTCTTCGCTGTCCGCATGGACGTAGCTTAGACACTTAGCTACCCTTTGAGCACTTAACAAAGAGTCTGATCAAACATGGCGGCTGCCCAGGCTGATCTGAGTCTTCGCTGGGCGCACGACCACATTGTTGGTTTTGTCGTGTCGCGGCTCAAGTCGGTATTCAAATTTAAAACATGGGCTGACATGATCCACTAGGCTACTGAAACTGTGCTGTATAAAAGTAAAATAAGAACAGTAAGAGGGTAGTTTCAAAGATTTTATTATACAGTCATAAAAGTCTAAAATAAAGCATTAATTAATGAAAATTAATATTTAGGTTCTAAATTAGGCAAGAATTGGCTGATTTGCCAGATTTAGAATAAAAAAAAGCAATATGATCTAAATAAGGCAGGCTTTTGCTGCATGTGTCATGCTTAAATGCCAAATAGAACATTTTGATAAATAAAGTAATAATGATAATATACTTAAGGACAAAATTTCTGCGCGGATGTTAAATTAACATCCGCGCAGAACCTTTGTCGTTAAGTATACTAATAATGCCTTTATTTTCGGAGGACTATATATTAAGCAAGAGCTTAGCTAAACTATGGTCCTCAACAATTTAAAAAGTAAAAACAGCCACATTGGTATGTACAGAAAACAACATGTAACACAACTTTAAAGTCTAGGAAACATTTGGCCGTAAATGTAACTTAAAAGTTAGGGTAAAGGTGAGTAACTTCGGACAGCAGGTAAATTCGGACAGTGACATTTTTTCCTTTATATGTCTGTTGTTTGGCATTAAAACAAAAACAACTGAGCAAACAGTGAAAATCCTGATCAGACGGCTCATTATGAGCCGCCTCATCTGGATTTTCACTGTTTGCAATGGTATGTCCGAATGTACCCATTGTACGAAGTCACCCAACTCTACCCTAAATGTTCTTGGTAAAAAAATATTATCTAAAAGATGGAAAATCATCGTTTAAAAATGCTCAGAGACTCGATATTTATCGTTATCACAGTAACACCTAATTTGGCACAAATATTTGAATTACGTCCAGACTTGGTCAGCCATGTCCAGACAAGTTTCATGGTAATGCCTAGAGCCCAGAGCCGGGAGATATGTGGTGGAGCCAATTTCCAGACGGCGTGCCTCCGTTTGGCGGACTCCGTGGCGCTAGTTCCGAAACAAAATATATAACAGTTTTACTATTAACCTTAATAGGCGCACTGAAGATTTTTATATACAAGAATTTCTGAATGTAGTGTTAATAGTGTTTTAGTTACGTAAGAAGTAGGATCTTAGTGTCCTTTCAAATCCGTTCAGTCCTTCGATGGCACGAATATTTAGGAGAATTTCATTCAAAAGTTTGGCTGCTGAGATAGTAAAGGAATTTTCATAACATTTGGTTCTAGATATTGGTATCCTGTCTACAGCAGACTGATTTCAATTCGCCTGAGAGCAGCTCCTTTCAACATCACCATCATACAGGTTTATGCACCAACATCTGGGCATGGCGACAATGAGGTAGAACACTTCTACCAGCAACTCCAGGAAATCATAGACCAAACACCCAAGAAGGACATTCTGGTTGTACAAGGGGATTGAAATTGCTAAAGTTGGAAAGGATGCACAGGCAGACTGGGAAAACGTTTGTGGACCCTACTGCAATGTCGAGACAAATGAGAGAGGCCTCAGACTTCTAGAGTTTGCAACCTGTAACAGCCTAGTATTGACAAACACCCTTGGCCCTCACAAACCATCAAGACGATAGACATGGCACAGTCCAGATGGGAAACACCACAATCAGATTGATTACATCTTGGCGAGGAAGCGCTTCCGATCAGGAGTCAACATCCATAGAACAAGGAGTTTTCCTGGAGCAGACATAGGAAGTGACCATGACTTGGTGATGATGACCTTCCGAGTTCGTCTGAAAAAGGCTAGAAAGCCAACCCAGCCAAGACTAAAGTTTGATCTTGAGAAGCTAAGGGACCCAGATGTGGCATGCACTTTTCAAACAACAATAGTCGGGAAATTTGCACCACTCATTGGTCTGAGGGATGATGGCATGGACATAGATACCATGATTACCACCTACAATACAGTAGTGGCTGAGGCAGCCAGTGAGATACTTGGGAAGGAACGTCGCAGGAAAAAGCCCTGGGTCAACAGAGATGTTCTCGAACTCTGTGATGAGAGGAGAAATTTGAAGAAGAAGAGGTATGAAGCAGGAGGAGCAGAAGAATACAGGGAAGCAAACAAGAGGATTCAAAAGGCAGTGAAGAAACCGAAGGAGGACTGGATAGCTAGTCAGTGCGAGGAGATTGAAACTTGCCTGAACAAAACAACAGCAAGAAAGCATACCGGCTGGTGAAGGATCTAACTTCAGAGGAACAGGGTAGATCCACAACTATCCAGGAAAAGTCTGGGAAATGCCTTACAGAGAACAAGAAATTCTCAGCAGATGGACAGAATATTGCTCAGAACTATACAATCATGAAACTTACGGTGTCAATGCAGTTCTGGACTGCAATCAGCCCCCAGAAGAAGATCAACAACCGATCCTTCGTGAGGAAGTTGAGATTGCAGTAGCAGCACTAAAGAAGGGGAAATCTTCCGGAGTTGAAAATATACCAGCAGAACTTGTTCAAGCTGGCGGGGAGACCATGATTGATGTTTTAACAGATATCTGTAACAGGATCTGGAGAACAGGAGAATGGCCTACCCCATGGACTCAGTCGCTGATTATTACGCTCCCTAAAAAGGCAACCTACAGCTCTGCCAGAACTACAGAACCAACAGCCTCATCAGTCATTCAAGCAAAGTCATGCTGAAAGTCATCTTGAATAGGCTTAAACCACAAGCCGAAGAGATAATCGCCGAGGAACAGGCTGGGTTCCGAGCAGGAAGGAGTACCACAGAACAGATCTTCAACCTTAGAATCCTGTGTGAAAAGTATCTCCAACATCAGCAGAATCTGTACCATGTCTTCATTGATTTCAAAAAAGCCTTTGGCAGGGTATGGCATGCAGCCTTATGGGCCACCATGCGGAAGTACAATATCAGTGCAAATCTAGTTCGCACCATTGAGCAGCTATACGACAAGGCTGATAAATGGCAGCACAGGAGAATGGTTCAGAACAACAGTTGGAGTAAGACACGGATGTCTTCTGTCACCCACCGTCTTCAACATTTTTCTCGATCGGATCATGTATGATGCTCTGGAAGAACATGACGGAAAGGTTAGCATAGGCGGCAGAAACATTACCAATCTGCGGTTTAACGATGACATAGACGCTCTAGTTGAGGAAGAGCAGGAACTAGAATCTCTAGTTGAAAGTCTCGACCAAACCTGCACAAGATATAAGATGGAGATCTGTGCTGAGAAGACCAAACTGATGACAAACAGCGCAGATGGCATCCAGAGGGAGATCAAGGTAAAGGGGCAGAAGCTGGGTACTGTAAGCAGCTTTAAATACCTTGGAGCAGTTGTCTCAGATGAGGGCTCAAAACAGGAGGTTCTCTCAAAGATTGCACAAGCCACTTCAGCTCTTACCAAGTTGAAACCAATTTGGAGAGATAACAACATATCTCTTGGATCAAATGTGATATTTATGCGCTCCCTTGTCATTTCCATATTTCTGTATGCCTGTGAATCGTGGACCTTGACAGCAGAGTTAGAGAAAAGAACGCAGGCCTTTGAGATGAGATGCTACCGAAGGTTACTGAAAATTTCGTACAAGGACCATATAACCAATGGGGAGGTTCGCAGGAAGATCCAAGCAGCCATTGGAGAATATGGTGAACTCCTGACGCTGGTCAAGAAGCGGAAACTAAGGTGATTTTGCCACGTCTCAAGGTCTTCTGGTTTAGCAAAGACAATTTTTCAGGGCACAGTGAAAGGAAAAAGAAGAAGAGGTAGACAGAAGAAGAGGTTGGAAGACAATATCAAGGAGTGGGCAGGAATGGGTTTTGCCAGCTCAACTAGAGCAGCTGAAGCCAGGACAAGGGGAAAGGGATTGTTTGGAAGTCATCTGTGGTGCCCCAACGACCTAGTAAGGTTATGGGATAGAATAGAATAGATAGAATTGGTATCCTTAACAAATCATTATCTACGGAACGTAAGTTTCGACTATGGACCATTGAAATCTTCGTGAATATATCGCTAAAGTACTCAAGGGCATCGAGACCATTTAAATCCTTATATACCGTAGTACAAGTATGGTATTGCATCAGTTTAGGGAAAGTCAACCACATTAGTTCTTTGAACATTAACTCTGAATAGGTTAGTATATCGGCATGTAGTCATAATCTCGCTGCCTTTTTCTAAAGTTTTTATAATCTGAGAATGCAGCTATATGTGCAACGCCCCCATATGAGGCAGCCGCAATCGAGTATTGGGAGAATGCATGAGTTATATTATTCATTCATATAGCTTTATCAATACACTTCGAAAGAATGGTTTACAGGGTAATCCTGCGCGAGATACTGAGACATACAAAGTCAACCTGTTTGTTATCAGGAATATCTGTCAGAGCTGTGATATTATTTTCATAGAAATCATGATTCCTTTATCACAGCGTCTAGTGAATTCAAACTGATTTTTTATCCTGATCCAATAACCCTTTAGTTTTCCGGAACAAGCACGCTTGTTCGCAACATCAATACTCAATGCACAGTCCCGCCCAAACAAAACCATGGTTCGAACACATTTCGGAATTCAAACACATTTCGTAATAGTCACAAGCCGAACAAAGCCTGGAACCGCTTTTCTTATCAAAACTACAGCGGTAGTGCGCGCAGACCAATTTTTGTCAATTAGGACAGCGAGTCTAGGGACATAGTTGCTCAAAGCATAACAACAGAGTGCATGTTTGACATCCTTCAAAACATATTCAGCGAATGTAGTGTTGTAAACTGCTACAACACTTCTCACATAACTCTTGAAAAATTACCAGCTCAGCCTTCATATACTCTGCAAAACGCAAATGATAAAGTTGATGAAAACAATTTTAGAATTGACAGCCCTACCACAGTCTCATCGAATAGCATAAATACAAACGAGCCAGAACATCTTGACTCAATATATGAAAGGGCATCCCGGCCTCACAGTTGTACACATTAAGGCCCCACTCGAAATGAAGGTTAATCAATGTAAAATGTAAGGATTAAGCAGATCAACACCTAATCAGGTTCGACGAATGGCTGAAGTATTCTAAATAGTGAACCGGATTCACATAATCTGCTTCACTGTACTAGATAACTTATCCGATGCAGCTACTTTTTTAATCTGATTCAGATGATCTCTGTCTTTTGAGTGCTTTCCGTCTCTTTTCGTGATCATCCTGCTCAGACCATGGAAGAAAGACATCGCTTTCTGTTGATGCCTGTCGAAATGACATGTTACTCAGTGATAAATCCATATCTTCTGACGCTGACAAACTTTCGGCCATCCCGCTATCACGCCTGCACTGGTACTTATCGTCCAGCGAGTCAGATGAATCGGAAGACGAGTTAGGGCTTGAAGCTTCTTCTGAAGAATCGGATTGAAAAAGACAGCCCGCTCGAACTTGCTGTAAGAATAATAAGAATTAAACTAGGGTGGACATTGAAAGAAAACATGTACTAAAGCATATGTGACCAGTATCGGTATCATCAATCAGCATATTTTAGATTCTACAATATCCGGTTACTTTATGACCGCACTGGACGCTCGCACCGGGAGATCTGAACTTCGATAAAGCCAAGTTTCATATTACGCGGTCCGTGAATGAATGAATTACTAAGTCAAGCGACTAAATACAAACTTTCAGACTTTTAATCCGAAGTAGAGAAATTCAGACAACATACGCATTACATGTATTTAAGGAATGAATGTTTAAACTTTGCTCGTGACCCGATGTAGTTTATACTTCAGTAAACGTTTAAAAAATAACATTCATTCCTTATATTTATATTATTAAACGATGCTTTTGATCAATAAAAAGATAAACAAAATTAAGAAATACATATATAAAGATTGTTTAAAAAACATTACCGGCCGAATTTAGCAATAGTTTGGAACAGCCGCATTGTCACTGCCTGCCAGTAAATTCCACCTCCTGCTGTAGATTTTGCGTGCAAGTAGGCGTAGCGAGCTGTCACTCAATGTTTACTAGCCATTCAAGTACATGGAATGTTGTAGATTTCACGTGCTAGTTAGTGAGATGAGCTGTCACTCTGAAGCGCGTGATACAATGTAATTATTGACTTTTAAACAACATTGACGCCCGCATCACCTAATTGGGTTAACAGAGAGCTCTACACTGATAATGTAAATATTTAGTTGTAATATGCTCGATAAAACCGATGTGAATTTGTCGAAAACACATTAAGGTATTTCTTCATGTAACTAGAAATGTGTCCATAGTACACAGATGCCCCCGCCTAGTGCTTTGAGTTAATTGGTGCCTTGATTAAGGTACTGGTACCTGATTCTTGTAAATTCCTGTTGTACTTATAGATATTAATCCTCATACAAAATTTCAAGTACAATAATAGGAACTCTAAAATATACCTCTTACAAAAATCTTAATCTTGCAAATTTGGCTAAAGTCCGAAGTCAGTGGACTGTGACATATGGATTATTCTGCCCTAATTCTTGCACATTCTTGTTGTACTTATAGACATAAATCCGCATACAAAATTTCAAGGTGCTACAATAATAGAAACCCTGAAATATAGCTCTTACAAAATTCTTAACCTTGCAAAATTAGCCTTAGTCCGAAGTCAGTGGACCGTGACATATGGATCGTCATACCCTGATTCTTGTGTATTCTTGTTGTACTTATTAATATATATCCCCATACATAATTTCAGGTTGCTACAATAATAAGAACCCTGAACTCTACCTCTTACAAAAATGTTAACCTGAGTCTAACAGGATCACGTACGTACGGACGGACGTACGGACGTACGTACAGATGTATGGACGTACACACGTACGCACAACCGGAACACTATATGCCCCCGGCATCATATGATGCGGGGGCAAAATAAAATGACTTGATGGCTCATATATATGGGTGCTATGGATTTTGAGGTGTATCAAGAACAATATCCACTTTTGTTTTGATGATGGAAATAATCATAAAATATGCATGTCATGCAATAAGCAGTAGAGTTGAGCGCAGTGGCGCAGTGGTAGTGTGCCCGACTCATGATCAAAGGGTCCCGAGTTCGATCCTCACCAGGGCCCTAGCGTTGTGACCTTGAGCAAGTCACATATCCACAGCTCAGTTTGTATATATGTATATAGTCTTAATAAGTCGCAATAAAAGCTCCACAGAGCTTATGTAAGTTGTTAATAAAAATAAGCGACTATAATTAAAGATTATTAATATTATTATTTATTATTTAATAAATATATTTTTGTCGTTAGATTAAAAATAAACATCTATTAAATGTGTCAAATATTACCTTGAACGTGGTCAAATTTTGGAAATGCAGAACTCCATTCCTTCATCAGAAATACAGATTTTTTTGCACTAATATATAGTGTTATCCGTGAGTTAAAGCAGTCGTAATGTAAAATTTCCAGAATTTATTTTACAGGCTCACTATTTCTGCTTATCCAACAGCACCAAATACTCATCTGATAGTAACAGGCAAGTATACACATGAGGATTAGTTTTACAGGCAAATTAACATAGGAACATATCATGTACACCTGACTGTCACTGTGTGTTGTATAAAGTTGGGAGGGGTTCTGTAAACCATGAACATTAATCTTAATGAATTTTTGGTGAAAAAATACATTCCGACTGCTTTATTTCATGGATTATGCTATATATTAATGCAAAAATATATTTCTGACGAAGGAAAAATGCGTTCCACGTTTCAAAATTTTTCTAAAATTCAAGGTAGTATATGACTAATTTAATAATTGCGTATTTTTCATTCAACAACAAAAATATAAACTATAATATGCATGTCTAATGATTATTTCTGTACTTCAGAACAAGAGTGCATATTGTTCTTCTTACACCTCAAAATATAAAGCACCCGTATATTCTAGCCACCAAGTCATATTGACATATAGAAGTACCTTAAAATACCGTCAATGAATAAATATCCGTATACTAAACGACTATATAAACTGCGGACTCTTTGGCAGTGTAGCTAACCCCCGTGACTTTCTGATACTGTTATACCGTTTACAGACATTTTGTATGTAATCAATTCGAGCGAGGTTCGTATTTATCCTGATAATTTACTTTTTCAGAACGGACTGACATGGGATAAAGTACAGAGTACTGGGCTTAACCTCAGCTGTTTGATCATGTCAGCTAGAAAAGCACATCTTGCTTAGTTAGGTACAAATGTTCGACCAAACTGTTCTTTTCCGTCTTCTGGGTTTAGGTTGAGCATTTATACTTCACCAAGCGAGATGTGTCTTCAGTGCTAATAGGATCAAACAGCAGAAGTTAAGTCCATAACTCTGCACTTCACCCCATGTCAATCCGTTCTATAATAAGAAATATATCAGCAAAGCTGTACTTGTATACATATGAGCCGCGACACGAGAAAACCAACAAGGTGGTTGTGCGCCCAGTGTAGACTGAGATCAGTCTGGGAATCCACCCAGTCTGATCAGACTCTTCACGGGGCGCTTAAAGGGTAGTTAAGGGTCTAAGCTACCTTCATGCGGACAGCGAAGACTCTGATCAGACTGGGCGGATGCCCAGGCTGATCTGAGTCTGCGCTGGGCGCACGACCACATTGTTGGTTTTGTCGTGTCGCGGCTTATATAAAAAGTCCGTGAACGGTATCAAAAAGTAAAATGAGTCTGCTACACTGTTTGGGTTTGATTCCAATTATAAAAACAGACTGAATAGTTTGTCATTTACTTCGAAAGAAAAACATTTAGGCCACAATGACAGACAAAATCGAATTTGGTCAGCTCCTAAGTAGACCGTTTTACCAAGTACGAAACGCTTGACATTGTAAAGCACCTGGTTTTACTATCAGTGTCCGTTGTTCTCCTTGATCTTCTTTTGTCCGCCCATTTAACATTTTGAATATTGCCACTATTGCGTTTTTTATTGCGACATAACGGCCTCTTTCGATTTCAAATAAAAGTTTTAGATATAAATAAAAATTTGGTTTATAGCGGCATTTTCATGAATGCCAAGATCATAATCTCATAAATTTCTGGCATATGTAAACAGACAATTAAATGGCGGCAATAATAAGGCGATAAAAATTCACGCATTAGGGAAAGAAGGACTTAGCGATTTACGACCGAGGAGTGTCAGGCTTGCTGATACGAGCCGCAGCACGAGAAAACCAACAAAGTGATTGTGCGCCCAGCACAGACTCCGCCCAGACTGATCAGTCTTCACTGTCCGCATGGAGGTAGCTTAGACTCTCAGCTACACTTTAAGCGCTTAGGGGAGAGTCTGATCAAACTTGGCGGATGCCCAGGTTGATCTGAGTCTGCACTGTGGGCACAACCTCTTTGTTGGTTTTCTCTTGTCGCGGCTCATATACTGAACAAAAGTGAGAAATCAAGTGAGGTCCAGGATGCATGCACACAGCAGTCTTACTAATGGCCATTACAAGAAAGATATTTATCGCAGTGTTTCTTAGAAATTCTAAGTGCGTTTTTCATCACAAATGTTTCGTTCTGTTGTTCTGCTATGTGGTGTTGCTGTATTGTTATGTTTGGTGGTGACGCTTTTTTATTTTTCTGATTTTTTTCATTCTTCTGGGGTTTGTGAATGATTGAATGACTATGATTGTATGATTTGTATTTTATCAATATAGCTAAATGACCGTATATGAGGCAGTCCGTGGTTTATGTTTATGGGCAAGCTAAAGAGGAGAACTGCAAATTTTAAAGAAGGAAAAAATGGGTTATTACCCTGCAAAATTCCTCAACTTCAGCTTTGATTTTTTGTCTCTTCAGCTGGATAGCAATTTCCGTGTACAGCTGAAGGATGTCTTCACAGTCTTCATTCTGTTTACTCCCGTCTCGAATTTGTTTTTCAATTTCTATGCAAACGGCGTACGCCTGCTTCAAACTGTCTTTTCGGGATTCTGAAAAAAACAAAACAAAAAAAACAAAAAACAAGAAGAATAAAAGTTGAAGAAAGAAATATGATACAGCCGGAGCTTGAATGTCTGGGCAGTATTTATTGTTTAAATAGAGGATCTTACATTCGTGCTCCTGTATTATTCAATTTATTAAACGAGTTGGGGAAAAAGATAAGATGCGAGGCTTTGCCGAGCATCTTATCGATTTTCCCCAACGAGTTTAATAAATTCAATAATACAGGAGCACGAATGTAAGATTCTATTTATCATATGACACTAAAATCGCATTTTATTAGCAAAATTTGCACTAAAACGTCACGATTTCGCCATTAGAAAACGCGACGTTTTTATGGACGTCAACGTATAACGTTACGACGTAATTTGCATATTTAATCCACTAGTGGATTATCGTTTTTAATGCATGGCTTTATTACACTCTCAGATGCGACGTCATTATGATAAATCATGATACCGGCTCTGTTGTTTACGTTTCTTTGACGTGAACCTCGCTTCAGAAGGATTCATCTTTCCAGATTGTATTGACTAAATAAACCTCAATAAAACATATTTCAGTTTCACGGTGGTTCTGTTACACCTCCTGCAGAATAATTGCAAAATATTAACCAACGATAGAATTTATTGACTTGCCTGTTGCCATTTTAGTCCAACCATACCAGTTTTCAGAATTTGGGCGTGTGTAATTTTAAAGTATTTTGCTAGTTGAACTCTATTTTCAAATTCTCTGTTTCTGCCTACAAAACGTCGCGCATGTAAAAATTCGTACGTCAGATAAGAGACCATGTAACTGATGAGTTTTATAAAAAGCTTGAAGTTCCAGTATCAAAGACTTCCAATCTTCCGTAATGATAAGAATTAATAAGAAAATTGCACCATCGGTCATTTTGGAAACCAGTTTTTACAAGTTTGCCTCTTATGTCTGAATTGGAAATGACATAGCCACTATCAATGTAGCACATAATTAACATTTTATCTATAGACTGTGCTAGTTTGGTGAAGATAAAGTTAAAATTTTGTGATGTTTTGACACAATTTATGAAAATTTTCATTGAAATACAGTGGTATCAGCTTTTGCCACTGTGTATCCAAACAACCGTTGAATTTCAAAATTCCAATATCTCGGCATCTTCTGTTAACTTTATGGCATCGGATATGAACAATGATGACAAACTTTTTGATATATTAGAAGTCCTGTGTATCAGTTATATCTGCTACATAGTTCACCATTAATAATGCTAAACATTTGGCGAGGAGTATATACCTAACCGTAATTTCAATCTTCAGAAAAGGCTCCATGTATCTCGTGTCAAACATAATGATTCGAAAGCGAAAGAAGTGACAAACAATAGAATCAAAGCTAAGTTGGATCAATTTCAGTTTTATAATCGCATTTATCGAGTATATATTTGGACACATAATCAGCTAGAAATGAGCCGCGACACGACAAAACCAACAATGTGGTTGTGCGCCCAGCGCAGACTCAGATCAGCTGGGCATCCGCCCAGTCTGATCAGAGTCTTCGCTGTCCGCATGGAGGTAGCTTAGACCCTTAGCTATCCTTTAAGCGCTTAGCAAAAATTCTGAGCGGACCAGGCGGATGCCCAGGCTGATCTGAGTCTGCGCTAGGCGCACAACCACATTGTTGGTTTTCTAGTGTCGCGGCTCAAATGTACTTTTTCAGACAATAACAGATAAATCCCACAACAGCATTCCCCACAGCATCATCTTGTAATGATATATAAGATTATAATCCTTCCTGCGACCTTTGAAAACATGGCCATGGTCACCAAAATCTAACCAGCTTTTAAAAAGACTCCAAACGATATAGCCATGCGTGTTTTGGGGCTTTTAAAAGTCTAACATATGTTAGGATTGACATAATTCGTAAAGTAAAAAGATAGGCAATGATCAGGAATTAATACAATCAAATCCCACATCCACTTAAGTAACAGTAAGTCTCTACACTCCTGACTCCCACTGTACTATGTTATCCTTATCCAGGCATTGTGGGACAAGCTCATATAGGTTCTGTGATACTCAGAGAAACCGCATTTTAATATGATATATTTTTCAATCATGTTTGTTTGATATCAAATTAAACACTTATTAGGGAAATAGGAGACAAACGGCAAGGTACATTAATGAAGGTCTGTCCACAATGTGGTTCCTGGTATTGTAAAACATTCATTTACAATTATTATAATCCTAAGCCACTTTTGCACGCATTTAACAATAAACAAACATAATTTGCGCATTTACATGTAGTTTGTGACTGGATGTATTTGCCGGTGATACAGCGACTATTCTGTCTCCGAAACAACATGTCTCTGTCCGTCTTCAAGGCGTATCTTTGTTCGTCTCAATGGCGAAGTATAGTTTGTATTAAATGAGTAAGCTCGTCTAGATTTTGATTATTTTGACCAATACAAAGTTATCTTTTCGAGCATCGAGAAGCCACAGATGGGTTTAACAAAGATTTGAATTTTGCTGACCGAAACTCTAAGCATTTTACAAAATTTATGCATATCCAAATTCTAAATTCAGTAATAGCTCGAGAGAGATGAGTTGCGACGCCAGCCAGTTGTAAAATACCTATAGACTCTTTTGTTCATATTTTTATAGGTTAAGGTAACGTCTTGTCTAATAACGTGATGATCCACCGAGACGAAATATTATTATTGACAGTTTGTTTGACTACAGGGCAATTTCGACTTCAGGGCAAATTAAACTTAAGGGTGGGTTACCCTACATGTATATGTACCTGGTGTTCCTTCCTTTTTATTCGAAAATCTTTTATACAGCAAACTTGCCACACTGTAATAGGCGTCGGTAACCAATGAGTGATTCTCCCCATAGATGCCTTCTGTCAATTTGACAGCTTCTTTCGCATCAGCTATTGCTTCGTCATATTTACCCATTCGGTGATGAAGATCTGACCTGACGTAAACAATTATATTACATTCGCAAAAGTATACTTAAAATGCAGAAAAAATCCATCTTCTGCTTACAGTCACTTACTGAACTTAGATACAATTGCAACCACACTTTAATCTTTTAAAAAAAAGTTTATGAAAGAAAACGGAGTAGCAAAGACTTATATATGCAAATATTGCTGTGATTTTTTTGAAGTCTAAGCAGTATGAGCAGTAGTAATGCCTAATTATTCTTTAACTTTTAGCAACAAAACTAACTTTTAAATAGCATCTTATTCTTAAAAAACAGAATGCAAAACTTCCTAAAAATATAAATAGAAATGATATCACATGGCCATAGAAAGCACGTAATTACCATTCAACACCCCATTTGGTCATTTTTGAAGTCCTTTTTGGAACGTTAGAAATCCTTATCGGACGGACGGCCAAGTGGCTCAGAGGAACATAACCATAGTTGTACACACCTGGCGCCGAGTGTCCTTCCAATAAGGGTTTTTAACGGCCTAAAACGGACCTCATTTTGTCATTTCTAAAGTCCTTTTTGGGCCGTTAGAAACCCTTACATCGTATAGACATTAAATGGTTATTGAATTCTATTTAATTAAAAAAGAATAATGATAATAATAAAATAACTCCGTTTAGGCTCCATCCCATCGTCAAGGCACACCTGGCAACGGAGCTGGTGTGTCTAGGTCATTTAGCCAAATTGCAGTTAACTTTATGCTATTCGTTAGTTTTATATGTTGTCTTTTTCAGAAAATCGTGAGTGTTCTGTAAGCTTTTCCAGTAAAGAGACCCCTAAAACAAATTCAGGGAAACTCCCGGGAGGCACACGTCGCCTGTTATGGGTGACGCTTACCGTCGATGTACATAACATTAACAGCGTAACGACGTTGGCGCGTCATTATATTGGCGCCATTTGATTGTTAACATTTAGGTGCTGATATTTCGGTTCAGTTATCCTATTTTGTCATTTTGTTATTTTGGAATTGTTTGTTCAAAAAAAAAAAATAAAAAAGAGGACAGGAAAACAAAATAATGATAAAACAAATAAAGAAAAACAAAGAAAAAAAAAACGGAACCGATTTAGGGGAGAAGGAGCCCATTTAAAAATACAGAGACAGAGAGAGATGATAGATTGAGTCAGAAAAGACAGAGAGAGAGAGGGGGATCTAACCTCTGGAGAAGCTTCATAGGATAGCTTGGAATACGTTGTAGATTCAGTCGAACATCTATTTCCATGCTGGTATTAAAATCATCGAGAGCCCCTTGATATAACTGATTAGCTAACTCTCTATTACTGTCTCTCATGTGCTTAGCTTGCTGGGCTTTCACTGTTCCCAGATTGAAAACATAAACAGACAACTCTTGGTTGTTAGGATCGACAAGATGTTGCTGCATTATGTCGCTAGCTTTTTGATGATATTTCAAAGACTGTCCAAAGTTCTTCAGTTTGTAGTAGATGTTTCCTAGTGCGTTGAACGTCCTTGCAACTTCAGGAAACCGGCTCTCACTGTCTTCAGATTGCTCAAAACAGCCTTGTGCTTTGCGTAAAGCCTCCTCAGCTTCGCTGTATTTATCCTTGTTGTTGTAAACCCTACCTTTAGTGAGAAAATATTCGCCCTGTACATATAGCAGATTAGGATCAGACGTTTCGATCGTTTCGATTTCCTTGCTTATTGTCTCTAAGTATTGCTCCGCCTGGTCGAATCTCTTATCATCAATACAAGAGGTGGCCGTCACCACCATCCAGTACAAAGCACAGGTTTTCTGACCCTTTGACTCATGTTCTTTGGCTAGACGTTCCAACAAGCCTTCCCTACTAGCAGGGGATCCGAAGAATACTGATAATTTGTACAAATACGAACATCTCATTATTGAAAACGTCATGGGTTCTTGTTGCAGGTAGAGAAATAATGTTTTGATGCTTGCCGTTCGGTCCCTGAACACCGAAAAAGCCTCAACAAAACGTTCATTGTGGGTATTTTCAACATTCCCTATCTTCTTTAACATCAGTTCAAGATACATATGTTTAATATTAGCTGGCTTCTCTAGTTGATTAAGAAATGTGAGAACCAAAGGATGTAGGCAATACAGGAAGCGTATCCCACCCTTCTGTAGTATGTCTTGCTCGATTTCTACAAGATTTTTATATTTAAGAAACAGTAGCGACATAATTGTATCTTTAAATGATTGTTGTATCATGAATGCGACTTCATCAGTTTCAAAAACTGAATTTTCAAACACTGACAGTGTAAGAAGATAAGTTTTGTGCTTTTCATCTAGCGAATCGTAGGAATACTTTATCACGTCCAAAACAGCTGCCATGGCCCCGCTTTTTTGTGCAATATTCAGTATTTGTTCGATGGTCAGACTGGTATGTTGTTGACAGTATCCCTGTATTGTCTTTGATATAACACGAATCGCAAGCGGACTGTTTCCACTAAAGCTTAGAACAAATGTACATTCATTCTCCGACAGCTGAACCTGGAATAAAGAATGTTTTTGTTTTATCTCCGCAAAGGTTAGGACCCTGAAATTAAGAATTTTAAAGTATATATTTTATGTACATTTATCTTCAGGGGACGACAAAGAAACTAACACGGGGGCACTAGAAAAAAATACTTCAGCCAAGACACGGTGGGTATTGCAAATCAAAATCTAAAAAAAAATACTCCTTCAAGAGCAGAGAACACATTCGAAAGAAGGAACATTGGCCATACTTCGAAGTTAAATAAAGTCTTTATTTCAAGAGGATGACATAATTAGCAAACCATACTCACATATGGTCCTCATAAAACATAAACACAAATTTAACAGTCATATTTACATATATACACCTTTAAGATGTCTTGAAGACCTAAGCGACTGTATATGCAAAGAATGAGTCTGTAAAAAAAGTGGGTGAAAGTCAGAATATAACTGGCCACCACTTAAAAATATACTTATGTCCATTCCGGGGTTCAGTATAAAATGGTCCAAAACAAAAGGAAGCATAGCTAAACAAATACAGAGGAAAATTAAAGACACCTGGCATAATAATAATAATAATAATAATAATAATAATAATCATGATATTAACACAGTTATAAAGGTCAGTCAGAGATAATTAAACGAAAGTAAAAAAAAAAAATTATAACAAATCAAGTTTTATAAAAAAAAACAACAACTGATTTTCAGACTATCTCTATAATTGGCTTTAATTTCTTTTTTTTTCTCTTTTTTTTAAACGAAATGAGCCGCGACACGACAAAACCAACAATGCGGTTGTGCGCCCAGCGCAGACTCAGATCAGCCTGGGCATCCGACCAGTCTGATCAGAGTCTTCGCTGTCCGCAAGGAGGTAGCTAAGACCCTTATCTATCTTTTCAGCGCTTAGCGAAGAGTCTGATTGGACTGGGTGGATGCCCAGGCTGATCTGAGTCTGCACCGGGCGCACAACCACTTTGTTGGTTTTCTCGTGTCGCGGCTCAAATGTTTCCGCCGACAAGATTACAGTTTGTAACTAGAGTATTTACTTACAGGCCTCGCGGTCTTGCGCAATAATTCGACAGCATCTTCGTACGGGAAAGGCTGTAAGTCCAGCTTATCAAGAGGCATTACTTGTAGAATGGGAAACTTCTGAATCTCCGTTCTTGACGTCACCAGCAGCTTTACCTTAAATAAGACATAGAAATAATAATTATTTTGACGCACCTCAACGAGCATTTAAAAAAAAACGGTGACCGCTAGGGTCTATGACTTGCAGTTTTACGTACTTTCCAACAGTCTAGTCTAGCCTGTCCCGTAACATTGAAAGGTCGTTGGGGCACCACAGATGACTTTACAATAATCCTCTTCCACATAGTCCTGTCTTCAGCTGCCCTAGTTGTGCTAGCAAAGTCCATCCCTGTCCATTCCTTCATATGAGCCGCGACACGACAAAACCAACAAAGTGGTTGTGCGCCAAGCGCAGACTCAGATCAGCCTGGGCATCCGCCCAGTCTGATCAGAGTCTTCACTGTTCGCATGGAGGTAGCTTAGACACTTAGCTACCCTTTAAGCACTTAGCGAAGAGTCTGATCAAACTGGGCGGCTGCCCAGGCTGATCTAAGTCTGTGCTGGGCGCACAACCACATTGTTGGTTTTGTCGTCTCGCGGCTCATATTGTCTTCACACATCCTCTTCAGTCTACCTCTTCTTCTCTTTCCCGTTTCACTGTGCCCTTTAGAATTATTGTCTTTGCTAAGCCAAAAACCCTTAAGATGTGACCAAACCGGTCATTCAGCTACCTTAATTTAGTGAAAAATACGCCGCTCACTTAAAGATTTACACCCACAATATTTCTATTAAATTTTAAATTTCTCACAAAACATTATATTCTGGGCATGATAATGATTGCTATTAAAAGTACATTTATCTGCCAAGTGTATGATATGTGATGGTCACTGAAAATAGGAGAATTTAAGGAAATACACAAAAAGAGCGGCAATAGCGGGTCGCCATTCCCGCCAAAACTTACGACTGGATACGCCCAGCAATCATAGTTAATCAGGTTAAAGTTATATCATGAATAATTTTAAGCCCTTTCTTTACTCAACTTTAGACAGTTATTGGCTTAAAACAACTCACGTGCACAGATTAGAGGTTAATGCTATTGTTAAGTATATTTTAGCTGAAGATTTTTTTAACAAATCTTAATTATGTTGCATACAACTAACCAGCTTCATAATTTTGTGATTATTTCGTAATGAAATACGAGGGAGTATACCTTTAATAGATGGTCGAAACTGTTAATATGGAAAAAACGAACCACACCAGAAGTATAAAAATACGCTTTGGAACGGTTAGCAGGGTTTTCAGTTCTTTGGTGTGATCCTTGCTTCCAAAGGATAACCCTTTTATAGAACATATTGAACTTCACTACAGCTGGTGATTGGGACTGTGTTGTCACCGTAAAAAGTCTCCCTGCCCTTCATCATAGTGTAGATTTTATTTTCTAGTCCTTTGGGATTATTGATTCCATTGTAGAACTTTAAAAATATTTGAGGGTCACTGATGAGGCCTAATTGGCCGAAACTAGCTAGTCTGGCCCAGAAAACTTGTACACTCGACAGTTTTCAGTTCTTTGGTGTGATCCTTGCTTCCAAAGGATAACCCTTTTATAGAACATATTTAACTTGTTTTACGGGAATAATTTTGATGAACTGATGATGTTTCACGACGGAAGTAGGGTCAAGTCGGGTAACTTCGGACAGCGGGTAAATTCGGGCATACCATTGCAAACAGTGAAAATCAAGATGAGACGGCTTATAATCAGCCGTCTCATCAGGATATTCAGTGTTTGCCCAGTTAATTTTGTTTGAATTCTAAACAACTGATATATAAATTAAAACATGTTACTGTCCGGATTTACCCGCTGTCCGAATTTACCCGACTTCACCATAGTACTCACAGTTGGCGGTAGTCCTTGCAGCAGTTTCACCAATAAGTCGCATGTACGTTCTTTGTCATTTTGTAAGGAGTCTTCAATACTATCTAGAAGAATAATTGTTTCTGTGCCTACAATAAAAAGACGTCTATTAATTTCAGTGACATGATTTCCACTGCAATAAAACTGAGCTGCGACACGACAAAACCAACAATGTGGTTGTGCGACCAGCGCAGACTCAGATCAGCCCGGGCATCCGCCCAGTCTGATCAGTCCGCAGGGAGGTAGCTTAGACCCTTAGCTGTCCTTTAAGCGCTTAGCGAAGGGTCTGATCAGGCTGGGTAGATGTCCAGGCTGATCTGAGTCTGAGCTGGGCGGACAACCACATTGTTGTTTTTCTCGCGTCGCGGCTCAACTGTCAGATTTCGCATGTGTGTGGAGGGCATGGAATAAATCCAAATGTCTAAATCAAGGTGTTTGGCTCTACCGTCACGCTTGAGCGCCATTTGTACATAGGGGCAAAGTAAGAAGAAAAGTATACCATTCCTTGGTAAAAAAATACTTTTTCACATAAAGTAACCTTTAACTGAAGAAAATATTTCGCTCTTAAGAAGATAGATGTTGGCAACATAGAACTGATTAAAAAGAGAGAAATTGTTGACACCGAAAAGGCCAAATACTCGAATCTGAAAAATTATTGCCTTCCATTATCCGTGCTTTTTCGCCATTTTCTATCAAAGAGAAACGTTTTTTTGTGTGATTTACTGTTGGTACCCTGGACAACATACACTTTCTAAAAGGGAGCCATTTTTGGAACTAATTCGTTCCTTTAAGAATAGACCCTGATGAGAAGGGAGGCAAGGATGAAAATGGAAGAGTTGTCTATCCTGAAAGTGTTCTCGAACACTTTTACTCTACAACAAGGAAGGCATCAGAGTCCTAGATAAAAGGGGTATTCGATGATAATTGAAGGATAATTTTCTTTATTTCTTATTGAAACCGTACGTTGTGACCCCTCATCTGAACCCTCTCGTCGAGACGGTTCAGATGAGGGGTCACAACATATGGTTTTATCCAGAATTAGCAAAAATTATCCCTAATTATCACTAAATACTCCTTCTTATCTAGGGCTCTGGGCATCAAGTTCCGAGTGATGTTCTTTGGAAACAATACGTTTATGTATATTTTTGCGTGTTTCCTGGTAGGACTTGCATTGGTAATAAAATAGAATTTGCCTTTATGAGAAAATTTAGCCAGTGATATATAACTCCAATCAATTTCATGCTCTCTAAAAGTAGTCTGATTAGTGTCTCGTGAAAATGTACCTTACTGCATAAACGAAAAGGCAAAGCTAATATCTGCATCAGATTTACTCAGTTTGAGCAAGTTTTCCCTTTCCACATATACAATCTGGGGAGTCTCATTATGTGTCCATAGGACACGGATGCCTCCGCCTAGTGCCCTAAGTAAGATGGCGCCTTGTGTAAGGTACTGGCACTTGTAGGATAACTAGGCTCACAAAGGCAGACTTGTGTGGTACATGTTTTATTAATTTCCTTAGGCAGATGTATTGTGTTTCTCGGATTAAGAGAAGTGTGTGTGTGTGTGGGGGGGGGGGGGGGGGGGGGGGGGGGGGGGGGGGGGATGGATGCCATGCAACTTTCCAAAAGAAATAGCCCGGAAACAAGTAACTTTTCAAAAACTAACAAACGGAAGCCAATTTTTGTATGAAATGAAGTTGAAAAAGGGCGATAACTAAAAAAGTAATTGGCAGATTATACCCTAAATTTAACCTGACCTGTATTTTATAATTATATATCTGTGTATAAAATATGAATCCAATGTATAAATGTTTACAAAAGATACGAACGGAAACCATTTTTATACAAAATAAAGTCGAAAAAGGGCCACAACTCCCATAATAATTGACGGAAATACCCTAAATCGAACTTGACCTGTATTTTGTGATTATATACCTGTGTGTAAAATATGAATCCAATTTCAAAAGATAATGAACGGAAACCATTTTTTTTATACAAAATGAAGTCGAAAAAGGGCCATAACTCCCACAATTATAGACGGATTTTATCTTAAATCGAATTTTACCTGTATTTAATGATTATATACCTGTGTATGAAATATGAATTCTATATACCAATGTTTCCAAAAGATAATGAACGGAAACCATTTTACCATTTTTTCATACAAAATGAAGTCAAAAACGGGCCATAACTCCCACAATAATAGACATATTTTACCCTTAATCGAAATAGACCTGTATTTTATAATTATATACCTGTGTATAAATTATGAATTCAATACACCAATGGTTTCAAAAGATATCGAACAAAAAGCATTTTCGTACGGGTCGGATGTACAGGACAGAACAGGACAGGACAGGAAGTACGTACGGACAGCGGTGATACTATATGCCCCCCATTAAAAATGGCGGGGGCATTAAAACAAAAAAAAATCTGATATCTGAGCTGATGCGCAGGCTGATTAGAATTTTACTTTACACACGTTGCCTAAGGTGCGTTTTCATTTATACCTGATCCTGCAAATTGTTGGGCTGAGGTCACCGCCTGTGAAAACAACATTTCTGGATCTGAGGTCGTGGAGTATTCTTGCATAGCCATCAACATTTCTCGCGCAACGTCTGCAGCCACATCTTTCCCCCTATAGAAACATATTTGTGAAAAAAATGAGCAACCTTTGTGGGATATTAAATATTTTCTCACAGTCTAGATTTACTTAAAACTCATGGAAGAAATTATGTGTATTAGAGCCGCGACACGACAAAACCTACCAAGTGGCATGTGCGCCAATTGAAGACTCAGATAAGCGTGGGCATCCGCCATGTCTGATCAGAGGCTTATCTGTCCACATGGAGCTAGTTTAGACCCTTATCCACCCTGTAAGTGCACAGCTGGGCGGATGCCAAAGCTGATCTGAGTCTTCGCTGGGTGGACATGCCACTTTGTTGGTTTAGTCGTGCAGCGGATCATCTGATATGTGTACTTTTCGGGTTTAACAGCTATTTGCTGGAGAGAGTAAAGTACATATCAGTCGGAATCAAAGGTTATGTGGTAAAAGCGGTCCGAACTCCCTAAAAATGTGTTCTGTATATCAAAATTAATTTCTTCCCTAAGCTAACAAAGCCCTTTATAGCTTTGTTAACAACAGCAAAACATTTGCATAGCATTGATTTTTTACCTTGCGCATTTGTTTTAAAACAATAAGAAATCCCAGCAGGCACATGACGTTGAAATGACGTCGTACTGACGTCGATACGACGTAATGACGTCGCATCGACGTCAATGCGACGTCATTTTGACGTCATGTGCCCGCTGGGATTCCGCTAAAAGTATCAAGTGTCTCATATAATTCTATATACATGTATTGTTGTGGGATAATTACGGGCTTAAGGCTTTTAAAAGACGTTTATTCTCTTATATATAGAACACATCATGCGTTCCCGGCGGTTTTATGGCCCTTTTATGTCATTAATGAAATATCATTTCATGAGCTGTTGAATAATAGGATTATGGCACCAAGTAAAGGAAAATATTTGTCTTTAAAGGGATATGTAAAGTAAGCCAAAAAGTGATATAATTTTTTTTGTCGTAGACGTAGACATATCAGAGCATGCATGACCTGCATCCGGGTTTTTATTGTATGGGGGATAATAAACACAATCTACCATTTGTGAAAAGAAACCGTTTTAAAATGACGTTTTATGAATATAAACTTTATTTTGGCTTCGTTTCCTTTTTAATTTAATCGCCGTTATTTGCGGATAGATGTGTTTTATTCAATAATAACGAATGACGAAAAGTGTATTTGCAAATTTTATGACCCGTTTGAGCAGCCGTAGATCAGGCGCATTCGAGTTTTCCAATCGTGTATTTAAAGGTCTAGTATGAAAGCCATAACCGCACCGCGCTTCCGATCTGCCACGCCAGAAATCAGTCTTCTTTAACAACTGATGTATTTCTAACTAAAATTACAAAGAAACAAACAATGCTTCCACTAGTGGAAGTCTGGGGGTCTGTGACTTCTAAAACTGAATGTCAGGAAGTCAGTGACTTCCAATTTTTATCATAACCTACCATTTATAAAGTGAATATTGACTTAAATAATGAGTTGAATTTGTTGTAATAATGGCATTTCACCCATTAATGAAGGAGAAAGCAATATAAATATGGACATTCTGGAAGAAATCAAGTCTATCCTTCAGCATGACTTCCAAATGACAAACCTTGGAAGTCATATGACTTCCTGATTTTGATGGTTAGTGCTAGCACTGAACAAAATACAATGAGAACAAAAAACCACTTTTTCGAAGCTGAACAAAAAATCAGACATACCCCTTATCTTTTTGAATTTGTATACTAAGTCATCATAAAATTCTGGCTCCGATAGGCCTTCATGTGAAAGTGGTTTTAACCTGACATTGAGTCTTGAAACCAATTCATTGCATCGGCGATAAAATTTTCTAGATAAGGAATTATTTCGATGCAGGCTTATCTTGATACTCATTCGCTAAATTGTACACACGCTCACTCACTCACAAACTAACGAATTCACTCCCTTAGCAATTGGGCCAAACGAAGTCAGGGAAAATCATGAAAATATGAGGCAGAAAAAGCTAAGAAATAGACTTTTAATAAGTGTTCCCCCGGTTACAGCTAGCTCTTGGTGAGGTATCGGTATTTTTGCAGTTCAGTCATGCCATTAAATCTTACTTGTGGCAAATAAACTAGGATATCGAAGTTGTATGAAAAATGAGTAAGGAAAACATCAGTTTTGGCCATGGTGCCGCATGGTTATATATCTATGCGCCAGTCATTTGTATCCACAACCCCCACATACAGAAACGGAATTTTTACATTTCAGAGACCTGTGATGATTAGCTGATGGTAACAACCTTGCTTTTATTTCGACCCTATACTACAGAAAATCTCACAGGGTAAAGGACCCCTATCTTAAAACTCCGGCACTATGGAAACAATTAAAATATAATTGCCCTGCACCTTGGTCCGGCTATCCCAGCGCCATTGTATTATTGTAGGCCCGGAACGTCCCGTTACCATAGTCTAGCTGCAGTTGCAATTATCCGTTGAGGGATTATTGGGTTGCCCTTTATGATAATTCATGTTTTGTCCACCATTTTGAAGGACTTCTTATTAAATCAACAACCCAACAAACTCTATTCGTTTATTGTGTTTCCGTTCACTCCTGGCGCAGCCCATCTTCGTAGGTTGGGGCGAGGATGCAAATGACAGCAGGCCGAATTGACCCGGACGAGTTGAATGGCAACCAAGTTGACCCAGGAGCCGTAAAGACCCCAGGCTTACAGAAGGCAGGCCGAGTTGACCCGCTTCTTCCATGACATACTATCGCCAGACAATAGTTGTAATCGAACTCGACCAAGGCTGATCACGATATAAGTCCTCACTCGGGAATTCATGTTTTGTCCTTGAACAAGACACATTTACTTTACAAAAGTACTGATAATACCCAGGAAGCGGTGGATCCGTCCTGACATGACTAAAAAGTTGTTCTTTAAAAACGAATTTCATCTTCGACAATCATCTTTTTTAAAGATGTTTCTTGTTAATGGCCCTGTAATGTCATCATCTGTGTGAGATGGGGTATTTCCTTTGATAAACTAGCAGTGCCACTGGACTGTTGCATAATAGGATTAGGACCCCCAATAAACAAGAATTATGTCTTTAGCGCTTGTTCCGAGGTTGATTTTAAAGGCACAGTTTAGATTACATAACACCCTAATGGCCGATTATGTGTAATGAGCATGTTTGAGATGAGGAATCAGCACGGTGGTCCCAAAGAGAAACCTTTGGATAATAGCAAGGGGCAACGTCCTGCTGCGCTTGCAGTAGGTGCGGGTGGGAGTTGTTTGGACATTTTTATCTCCCCTATCACATCTCTTTTCTGTATCCATCTCTCTGGGACACGGCTCGATACAGAGTGGAAAAGTGTCTCAAAAAGCCATCAGACCCAAACCAACAAACTAAAGAGAAACTTCTCCCAACGTATTGGTGGATGTAAGTAACTGAAGAAAGGTATGTTAACTGGAGGTGATAATGAGGGGCCACGCGTCTCATATACTCCCCCCTAGGCTGAAAAGTGTGTCTCTAATGACCAACGCGAGGCGGAGATCGTTAACATCGACCTAGGGCTGCAACAAACGTTAAACACTGAAAATAAGCATCTATGTTATTGTCAATCCACTATTTCAACTGATGTATTTATTTTCTTAGAAATTATTTGTTTTTCGTTCCATCTTTGTCGTTCATATATATTATGTATATTCACAGATGTTAATGTTAAATGTTCCATGATGAAAGAGCCGGCATGTTTTTTTTTCTTTCTTTTATCAAATTTGACAAATAGGCCAGTTCTTTGCTGTACTACTCGATAAAAAGAACAATTTGCAGAAGCATAGCGACATACACTTCTGCATGAGCAATTCTCTGGTAAACGAAGTTTATTGTGTAAGAATACCAAAATCTGTAAAGCCATGGTTTTATTTGACATCCTTCATTCAAGAAGCTATTACAGCACGTACGTTTAGATGACGTTATCTGAACCATCTATAGCAGCGCTCCAGGTGAGTTGGGATTTTTAGGATCGTTCTAAGATATGAGCCACGACACGACAACACCAACAATGTGGTCGTGCGCCCCGCGCAGACTCAGATCAGCCTGGGCATTTGCCCAGTCTGATCAGACTCTTCGCTAAGCGCTTAAAGGGTAGCTAATGGTCTAAGCTTCCTCCATGCGGACAGCGAAGACTCTGGTCAGACTGGGCGGATGCCCAGGCTGATCTGAGTCTGCGCGGGGCGCACAGCCACACTGTTGGTTTTGTCGTGTCGCGGCTAATATTTTTTCTTATTTCGCAATAATAATACATGTATATGCTGTAACCGCTCAGTAGAACCGTCAAGGCAAGACGGTGGTTCTAATGAGAGGTAACAGCATATGTTTTTAGACATCTGTCTCAGACTCCTTGTTTCCCCTTATCTGGAGCACTGTTAAATCTGTTGTGGCCAGTCTTACTTGAGATTGACGTTCACGGTCTTGACATTTCTGTTGATAAAATATCTGTAACATACTTCATTGGCTAGTGTTGTTTTACCCATACCACCTTGACCACAAATCCATATCCCTAAAATTTGATATGATTAAATACAGTTAAGCATGTCTTGAAAAATCACCGGAGGGAAACGCAGGCCCCGCTTGCTTAAGACAGGTGCTTGCTTGATACGGGTTAATACTGAAAATGCTGATTCGGGATAAGAGATTTTTGGTTTTAAAGAGGATTTGCTAACAGATGGGGCCTTTAAGACAGGCTAAAGTGTAAAGATAACTTATTGTCTCGAAACTTTAAAGACATAAAAGGCTTTTCACCAATTGGTTTACGTATATCCATTAGATAAGCGAAAAACGATACAGTATATACTGAACAAGTGTAAAAAATGTAGCACGCAGAAGCGTCGTCGGCTTTTTCAAAGTGTCCCGGCAACTGGGACACAGAAAACGTTCCCAGAGGATCCAGGGCACGAAGGGGAGAGCACGAGAGAGATATAAACCCTTCTTCAGGGGATCTCCCCCGAGAAAATTTTCCATGGCTTTTTGCATAATGTAGGTTCCCTGTATGATGTTGCGTGGTTTCTTTATCTGATAAAACAAAAAGTAACTAAATTTTGCAACATAAATGTAAATATCGTGTGTTAATATTATCATTATTATCATTTTAATCAACCGAAACTCGGATAATTACAAAACTATTTACCGACACGGTAAACGGTTTCATTTTCCTCATAGCAGCAAAGAAGTTTTTTCACCCATAAATCATTACGAATCATAAACTAACCCCACTTGTAACGCCAACACCCTAGAAAAACACAAGGCCGCCCGAATGATCAACAGTTTACAAAGTCAACATCAAATAAAACGCAGGGATTCTGTCCTAAAACCTCGAGGAAACGATCGATCACCCCAGGATGTGACCCGGAAATCTGGGCACAGCCACGAAATATCATTGGGTCAAAACAATGCAGATAATACAAGCCTTTACTACAATAATTATACCTTTCTTATCTGAACTAAGACTTTTCTGGATGTCGACCATTTCCCTTCGTCTCCCGATAAAATTAGCATCTCTGTAGATTTTAAAACTTTCCTCCACTTCTCTGGTTTTCCGCTCGTACACCTCTATCATATCTTCAAAGCTGTGATTACTGAACTGTGGATGGTAGCCAAACGCTGCCAGCACGTGCTTCAGAATCACCATGGCATCAGGTTCTGTGAAATTGTTCTCCAAGACTGCGAACAGATCCATGGGGTCATCGCTGGATCTCAACATTTCATAATGAGATCCTAGTTTTTCTGCCATTAAAAACAGAACCTGCAATGTTCAACAATGACAATAATGAAAAAAATGCATCGATGTGCAAAAACAAACTTTGAGATAGGAGGCGTAAAAAAGAAAAGAACAGAAAAAAAAATGTGTATCTGAAAACTTATTTTAGGGCGACACTGACTACATTAAGAAGGTGTTCAGCTATATTTTAAATGATTAAATCGGGTATAATACGTTCTTTTACGTCGAAGACATAATGAGATTACTTCTTCTTGTGTCTATGAACAGCTCTTGTTTTACAACTAGAGTTATAACTAAACTGCTATCAAAACAACTCATGGCTTGTTTTACGACAAGAAGAAATACAACTGCAGCCAAAATAAAAGCTCCATGTATCTTGTGCTGGGAAGAGTTATCCCGGACAAAGGCATGATAGATGATCAAAGAGCAGGACTTATCCCAGCAAGCACATGCCATTTATGTAACGTCGCATCATCGCGAATGCATCTTTTGACGTTGCACAGACGTTGATGAGATGAGACGTTGCCTCGATCTTATGTTGCCGCTGGACAAATGGTGAAATAGTCTTAATTATATACATAAAGCAGCATGACTCTTTTACCTTCCACACTAGTTTTTGAAAGATACATGTATAATTTGTTATCAAAATGCTGTAAAACTGTGTGACTCCTATAGCCGTAGTGTGTTACGGCTATATTCAAGAGCAAAATTCACACGTATCTTTGACTCAAACACAAGCGAGTATCACACAAGTGTGGCTGGAGAGTGTGAGTGGAGATCAGCTTTCGTATTGACAAAACCAAGAGTGTGAGTCGAGTTCAGCTTTAGTTTTCACGAAACCATCTCAACCTCACCTTTCTCGAGTCTCATTCGAACATCATTCGGCCTGTGTCCACAATACAATTATTTCAAGGAGTGTGAGTGGAGTGTAGCCAATTAATTTAGTAGAACTTATTTACTGTCGCTACAGCTGACGCTAAGTGCAGTTTATATGAGCCGCGACACGAGAAAACCAACAAAGTGGTTGTGCGCCCAGCGCAGACTCAGATAGAACTGGGCTTCTGTCCAGTCTGACCAGGCTCTACACTAAGCGCTTAAAAGGTAGCTAAGGGGCTAAGCTACCTCAATGCGGACAGCGAAGACTCTGATCAGACTGGGCGGACGCCCAGGCTGATCTGAGTCTGCGCTGGGCGCATAACCACTTTGTTGGATTTCTCGTGTCGCGGCTCAATTATATATGCGACATATGAGGCATACTGTCACATTATCTACCCTTCATCGAATTTCTAAAAGTGTTCTTTTGAGAAATTTTCAAACCACTGTATTCAATGATAGTGGTCAAAGTACCCAAATCATAAGTCCGAACTCGTAGGTCAGTTAAACATAGACAATTCCGGAATATTTTAGATACACAGACATGGACCCCAAAACAGAGGTGTGATCAGGTGCCCACGGGGTAGTAAGCATCGCCTGCCTATTATAATACACCCGCCATATCTATGTTTCTATGGAAAAATTCAGTGAAAATGAAAGTCCGGTATTTGAAAGCTTAAATAAGCTTCGGCTGAGGCCATCAAATTGGAGAATAGTTTAGAAACGGCCACATTGTAGGGATCAACAAGGTCATGGTGTCTCTCATAAAACTTTTTAACTGTCGACACAATCTTGATAAAAAAAATGATAAAAATGCTTTTTCCTGCCATACACTGATTTAGTTAGTCCTGACATTATAAACTTGTGCGATACCGTAGGTAACAAGTACTTGTCCATCTCGAAACCTAAACCCTTGCGAGGCTCGCGCGATGATGAGTAAAATTTTCTGGGGATGTTCTCTTGCATGTTACCAAGAATATAACAAGATTAGATGTAATCTAAATCTACCCCTTAAATTGCCAAAACAAGGAGAGTGACGACAAAATTTACGTCTGTAAACTTAGAAACTTTTTGTCAAAACTATCACATATTGAGAATTAAAATTATAGAAGGAAACAGTGTAGAGCCAGATGATGGGGCTCATTATTTACCATCTGATCGAAGTCTACGTGTTTATAAATTCAAGTATTTCATTATTGGCGTTGTATGGGTTAATACATATCGCATCAACTTACAATTTTCAGTTCATCGGGGGTCAGTTCCTCAAACAGCCTACACTTAAGCTCCTCCCACGGGCTTCCAAAGCATTCCATTTCCATGGTAAAAGCAGTCTTCTTTTAAATTATTATTGGTTTACATTTGACCATCTATAAAACAACATGGATACGTTATGACATATGAGCCGCGACACGAGAAAACCAACAATGTGGTTGTGCGCCCAGCGCAGACTCAGATCAGCCTGGGCATCCGCCCAGTCTGATCAGAGTCTTCGCCGTCCGCATGAAGGTAGCTACGACCCTTAGCTACCCGTTAAGCGCTTAGGGAAGACTCTGCTCAGACTAGGCGGATGCCCAGGCTGATCTGAGTCTTCGCTGGGCGCACAACCACATTGTTGGTTTTCTCGTGTCGCGGCTCATATGTCTTGTTGCTTTTGTAGTATGCACTACCATAAAATAGATGAAAGTACAAACTACGTCATGTAAAAACAGATAGTGGATGTCTTTTTGCATTGCAATAGTAAACTGACTGAATTTTTGACAGACTGTCCCGAAAAATGCAGAGTATGCGCTTCTATGGCGGTAGCGGCCTTAAACGCAAAATGTGTTTTAAATTTTGAATCCATCAACATGATCTCTATACTTTTGATTTGCAGGAAAGAGTTTGTATTGTCCATAATATTTGTATTCACTAGTGAGTTCTATGGTCTTCGCCTCAAAATCGAAAGTAGAGTTCTTTTTGCTGTGCCTAAGTTTATTTCAATGTTCTCTATTTATTTTTCAAAGTCTCTTTGGTAAAACAATACTAGATACATTTGCTTCCAGTCAGTATTTCATTTGGTAAATGTTAAAAATAGTGAGAATGCAGCTCAGTTGTGCAAGCTAAGCCGCGACACGACAAACCAAACAAAAAGGCACGTGTGCACAGCGAAGACTCAGATTAAAGTGGGCATCCTCCCAGTCAGATCAGAGTCTTCGCTGTCCACATGGAGCTAGCTTAGACCTTAAGCTACCCTTTAAGTGCAATTGAAGAGTCTGATCAGATTGGGCGGATGCCCGGCCTGATGTGAGTGCACATGTAACTATATGAGCCGCGACACGACAAAACCAACAATGTGGTTGTGCGCCCAGCACAGACTCAGATCAGCCTGGGCATCCGCCCAGTCTGATCAGAGTCTTCGCTGTCCGCATGGGGGTAGCTTAGACTCCTAGCTACCATTTAAGGGCTTAGCGAGGAGCCTGAGCGAACTAGGCGGATGCCCAGGTTGATCTGAGTCTGCGCTGGGCGCACGACCACATTGTTGGTTTTCTCGTGTCGCGGCTCAATTAGTTGTTTTGTCTTGTCGCGGCTGAAGTAGATACCGACTGAACATGGAAGATGTAATGTCCAACAGAACTGGCCGAAGCCCTTCTGTACTGTGTAATTAACACCTAACTCTTGTCTGTATGTAAGTCTGTATTCTTCAGTGGCAAGACATAAACTGTTACTAAGTAAGGAAACGTAACGTAATAGACGCTACGTTACATTACAATAGGTGGATACTGTTAGAGTGTAACGTTTTACCCCTAGTAGTTTTCCCCCGGAAAAATGACTATGATTTTTCCATAGTAGAATTACCCACCGGAAAAATGGCTATATAGTAGAATTCCCCCCCCCCCCCCGGAAATATGACTATATAGACAATTTTCCCCGGGGAAAATCTACTATACCAAGTAGCACATCAAACATAGGCTCTTGACTATACGTGTTTTTGCATAGCCGTTTTCCCCTCTATAGTGGATTTCCCCCCTGGTAATATTATTGCAGGAAAATACGCTACATAGTGGAATTTGCTCCTTCTCCAATTATAATAGTGAGGTTCATAACTGAAACAGAAATACGAGTATCTGTCCGTAAAATACCGATGAGTAACAGATGCTAGAATCGCATGCATGTGTCCATCAGTCTTATTTTTGTTTTTGGGAAAACAGGTAGGCATTTAGCCAAACAACGCATATGAGTGTACGTGGTTGTGTGCATAAATTTGTATATTTTTGTGTTTGTACAAGCGTTCATCTGTGCGTGCGCGCAGCGGAGTGCCTGGACTAGCGTTCGCCTTTCATGCAGGAGTCGTGGGCTCGACTCCAATTGGGACACACGTCCGATCATGATTTTCAACGTAATAAACTCCCTAATAAATCAAACATGACTGAACAAAGCACCCGTTGGTACATCTTCCTGTAAACTTACATGCGTATGTGTACGTATATAAATATCTGCAATGGGAAGAAATCACACACTCCTCGTTCCTTTAATTAGTAACTATTGATTATTATAAAAAATATGGTTGCTAAATTTGCATATTGATTTTTTGGAATTAATCACGTTTAATACCTCCCTTGAAGTACTGATACATTTCTTATGCGATTAATTCCGTAAAATGTCTCTGTGCCATTCCGTTCCGTTTCGTTCCGTTCCGCAAAACAACAATAGAGATATCAATTTCACTAATAGCCAATTTCCCGGTGGGGGAAACAGTTCTATTGGAGTTGGGGGGGGGGGGGAGGGGGGGAGTGGCTTTATGAGGTCCGGACAATCCACTATATAGTCGTTCTTCCTATAGCCATTTTTCTGGGGGGAAAGGGGGAAACCACCCTCTGACAGATACTACAGAATATCCGACGGGAAGGACTTTATGAGTGCAGCAAGATAGGCTAAAAACAGAATTAAGTGAAGATAGATCGTAACAATCTCGCAAGAGTATGGGATGAACTAGACCAGGCTAGTAAAATGGAAGAAACGTATAATCACCCTATGTTACTGTTTTACACAAAAGTGTGCATTATAGACTAAATCATAGAAAATATTACTTTTCTTTGGTGGTTAGGTTGGAAATCAAACAAAATCAGAAACCAGTGATTACAAAGGCCAAGTGCGCTAGTACATGTATATTGCTACGGACCTTAGATTTCGCAAAAGAAGAGAAAAAAGAAAAGAAAATGAAACTTGACATAGCAAATTTTTAACACCGCCGTTGAACGTAACAACAATTGAGCCCGGTTGTTCGAAACTAACGCCATCATTAGTTAACGTTTCATTAAAATTTCAACTGTTGACATCTCAAGTACGCCAATATCTTATGTTGAAAAAAATGTCAGAAGCTTTTGCACTGCATCTTAATGCCAGTTCATTTGCCGTTATTTTACTGGCGTCTGCCTGTAGAACATTAGTGGCAATCACAATATGGTAGGGCTATATTCGACTGCACTCGAAAATACCTTCATAGTGTTGAAGTATTCAACTTACTCTGTCTCATGATTCCTGCAACTGTTTACGGGCGCCCGTAAAAATAACGATAAATGGACTGGCAGTTGGTTGCTGTCAGAGAGTGGTTTTTCCCCCTTTCCCCCCGGAAAAATGGCTATAGGAAGGACGGCTATATAGTGGAATGTCCGGACCTCATAGAGCCACTTTTCCCCCATAGTAGTTTTTCCCCCACCGGGAAATTGGCTATTAGCGAACTTGGTATGGTTATTGGTATTTTGCGGACCGGAACGGAATGTAACAGACACATTCTACGGAATTAATCGCATAAGAAATGTGTAGGTACTTCAATGGAGGTAATAAACGTGAAGTATTCCAAAAAAAATCAATATGCAAATTTAGCAACCATATTTTTATAATAATCAATAATTACTAATTTAAGGAACGAAAATGAGGTGATTTCTTCTCATCGCAGAATTTTTTATACGTAAACATACGCATGTAAGCTACAGGAAGATGTACGAATGGGTGCTTTGTCTAGTAATGTTTGATTTAGTAGGGAGTTATTACATTGAAAACCATAATCGGACATGTGTCCCAATGGGAGTCGAGCCCACGACTTCTGCATGAAAGGCGAACACTAGTCCAGGCACTCCAGGCACTTACTTTGTAAGACTGTTCCTCTAGAGCAAATTTCATAGTTGTAGGGAATCTCCTTCAAAGAAATTTAGCCTTAGCAACAGCATAGCAACGACTTAAGTGGCTTTATGAATACGGTCCCAGGACTTAGATCAATCTATACTTCTTGTTGATGCGATCATGAAAGACTGTAACCAGGCTGCGCGTAGGTTCTAGACGATCTGTGTTTTCTCTATACATGACATAAGGCACCGTTTCTCATGTCGTTGAAAACGAACTGCCCAAACCACTTGCACCATGCGCAGACCGAGTTCAATATGCACAGGACTCAAGGAAATGTACTAGATATTTGGATAAAGCAAATACGAAAATTGAAATACACACGTTTTGTAAAGGCTCAATATGAAATTTTGGCTCCAATCAAACTTTAGTCAGCTCGATCTTTTCTTTGAAGTTTCACAATGATATTCCATACAGTTACCCAGAGTCCAAAAACATATGACATTAACAATCTCAAGTGAGACATGTTGGTGAAAAACGCATATCGATAGGTTAATTAATATTTAAACTTACCCCAGACCTTAGTTTTTCGGCACTGATAGACTCAGAAACTTAAAGTTTGCTTTTTTGGGTGTGCGAAACTGGTAAAATACCGATTGGCTTACCTGTGCTGTCGACCGCAAAGTGTCTTTCTACGTAGAATTAGGTCGATAGCAATATCAATAACGGTAGAATGATACTATTGTATGGCTGTCGACCGAGCTAATACTGCTGTCAATTGTCTCAGCCAGTGACCTATAGGTCACTGTCTCAGCCGACAACTAGAAACATGGTAACTCAAACGGCCCCGCCTTTATAAAACTATTGATGACATTTAAGTCATATGTGCCCGACCAGAAATAACAATACCAGCCTTCTATTATCATGCTGTTCCTTCATATTAAATATGTTGTTTGAAATTAAGCCGCTGGCAGTGTCATTAAGATATGGGCAAAATACCCAATTATGATTGATTAAAGCATGTGCAACAACTCTGTGAGGCAGGAAATTGATGTTACCATTCTTGCATTCTGCATACCTTCAGATCATCTAATGATGCTTTATATTTGTACCAAGTTTTATAAAAACATCTTCAAAGGCTTTAAAGTTATACAGCAGACAAGATTTCCATACCTAAAATAACAAAGGGAAGTTGTAGTTATGGTTCTTTTTCTCTGAACATTGTCTGATGATGTTTATATTTGTACCAAGTTTTGTGCAAATATCTTAAACAGTTTTAAAGTTAGAGAGCAAACACTTTTTCTAGACTGTAAACTAGCAAGAGGAAACATTCTGTAAAAAATGAAGATGGAGTTACAGTTCTTATTCTCTGCATATTGTCTGATGATGCTTTATATTATGTACAAGTTTTATGAAAATATCATTGGTGGTTTAAAGCTATAGAGCGGACCTGATTTCTATATTTAAAATTACAAAGGGGCATAATTCAGTAAACAATGTTGACAGAGTTAGGATTCTTGTTCTCTGCTCATTACCTGATGATGCTTTACATTTGTACCAAGTCTTGTGAAAATATCTCTAACCGTTTCAGAGTTAAAGAGCGGACAAGATTTCTGTACTCAAAATTACAAATGGGCATAATTCAGTAAATACTGTAGGCAGTGTTATGGTTCTTGTTCTCTGCACATCGTCTGATGATGCTTTACATATGTATCAAGTCTCGTGAATATATCTCTAACAGTTTCTGAGTTATGAACTGGACACGATTTCTGTACTCAAAAATACAAAGGGGCATAATTCAGTAAATAGTGAAGGCAAAGTTATGGTTCTTGTTCTCTGCATATTGACTGATGATGCTTTACATTTGTACGAAGTCTCGTGAAAATATCTTTTAAGGTTACAGAGTTATGAAGCGGACACGATTTCTGCAATCACAATTTCAAAGGGACATAATTAAGTAAATACTGTAGGCAGAGGTATGGTTTTTGTTCTCTGCACATCATCTGATCATGCACTACATTTGTACCAAGTCTCGTGAAAATATCTTTCATGACTTCAGAGTTATGGAGCAGACACGATTTCTGTACTCAGAATTTCAAAGGGGCATAATTCAGTAAATAGTGAAGGCGGCAGAGTTATGGTTCTTGTTCTCTGCATATAGACTGATGATGCTTTACATTTGTACGAAGTCTCGTGAAAATATCTTTAAAGGTTACAGAGTTATGAAGCGGACACGATTTCTGCACTCACAATTTCAAAGGGGCATAATTCAGTAAATACTGTAGGCAGAGGTATGGTTTTTGTTCTCTGCACACCATCTGATCATGCTCTACATTTGTACCAAGTCTCGTGAAAATATCTTTCATGACTTCAGAGTTATGGAGCAGACACGATTTCTGTACTCAGAATTTCAAAGGGGCATAATTCAGTAAATAGTGAAGGCAGAGTTATGGTTCTTATTCTCTGCATATAGACTGATAATGCTTTACATTTGTACGAAGTCTCGTGAAAATATCTTCAAAGATTACAGAGTTATGAAGCGGACACGATTTCTGCACTCACAATTTCAAAGGAGCATAATTCAGTAAATACTGTAAGCAGAGGTATGGTTTTTGTTCTCTGAACATCATCTGATCATGCTCTACATTTGTACCAAGTCTCGTGAAAATATCTTTAACGGTTTTAGAGTAATGGAGCGGACACGATTTCTGTACTCAAAATTTCAAAGGGGCATAATTCAGTAAAATTAGTATGCAGAGTTAAGGTTCTTGTTCTATGCACATTGTCTGATAATGCTTTACATTTGTACCAAGTCTCGTGAAAATATCTTTAACAGTTTCAGAGTTATTGAGCGGACACGATTTCTGTACTCAAAATTTCAAAGGGGCATAATTCAGTAAAAATTGTAGGCAGAGTTATGGTTCTTGTTCTCTGCACATCGTCTGATGATGCTTTACATTTGTATCAAGTCTGATGAAAATATCTTTTAACGGTTTCAGGGTTATGGAGCGGACACGATTTCTGTACTCAAAATTTCAAAGGGGCATAATTCAGTAAAATTAGTATGCAGAGTTAAGGTTCTTGTTCAATGCACATTGTCTGATAATGCTTTACATTTGTACCAAGTCTCGTGAAAATATCTTTAACAGTTTCAGAGTTATTGAGCGGACACGATTTCTGTACTCAAAATTTCAAAGGGGCATAATTCAGTAAAAATTGTAGGCAGAGTTATGGTTCTTGTATTCTGCACATCGTCTGATGATGCTTTATATTTGTATCAAGTCTCGTGAAAATATCTCTAACGGTTTTAGAGTTATTGAGCGGACACGAAATGATGACGGACGGACGGACAGACGGACGGACAGACAGACGGACGGACATTGTGATTACTTTAGGGCCTTCGCAGACTTCGTCTGGCGGGGCCCTAATTAGAGTTGCATGTAAGGTAACTGACTGACACTCGATTGACAGCAAAGGCAGAAATTAGTATTGCTCCCGTGATACTATTAACGTTAGAAATTTATAATAAGGACTAAATGCCAAAAGTACTGAAAGCAGAGTTTAAATAAAATTATACTCACTAGATCATTGCAAGACACTCATTCAATACACATTCACTCAACACATGCAGAAATGCTATCAGGAAAAATGAACATAATTTGATTTGCGTGACTCGACTCGTCATTATTGACTGACCTAATTTAACAAACTTTTCATTGCGGAAGTATATAATTAGTGGCAAGTAATATTTGACATGCTTTGTACAAAGCGAGGGCTCAGAGCAGCCTAAGCATCAAAGCATAGAAATAAGGCTTCGCTCTCCTTAAAATATTCCGCAAGCTCAATAGATCCTATATGTGATCTACACTTCACTGAACGCAAATAGGCATACGGTTCGTTTTAATGCGGAATAACTGGTTTTAAAAACAAAAGATATATTATAAATGCATAATACATAAAATTTTGAGCCGCGACAAAGTGGTTATGCGCCCAGCGCACACTAAGAACAGCCTGGGCATCCGCCCAGAGTGATCAGAGTCTTCGCTAAGCGCTTAAAGGGTAGCTAAGGGTCTAAGCTACCTCCATGCAGACAGCCAGACAGCGAAAACTCTAATCAGACTGGGCGAATGCCCAGGCTGATCTGAGTCTTCGCTGGGCGCTCATGCCACTTTGTTGGTTTTCTCGCGTCGTGGCTCAAATATTCTGACACTACTCATTACAAGAGAAAGAATCGAAAGTGATCGAAAGTGTACAGATGGCTAGACTCTATATTTGCGGGAAAGTGTACAGATGGCTAGACTCTATATTTGCGGCAAATATAGAGTCTAACCATCTGTACACTTTCGATTACTTTCAGGTGGAACAACTCTGTCGTTATCATATTTGTCTCTCTTTTTATGAGCCTACGTTGTTTGCAAATTCAATTATATTCGTTTCCGGGGCTTACATTATTAACTAAGTCCTTTCACCGTGTATGTGTTTTAGCATATCTCTGATCTATTTCTTGTAACCCTAAATTTTAATGGTCAGAAATGTTTATCTAAAAGATAATTTGAGTGATGAGCATACATTACAGTGTCATATACACACGATGTAGACGTGCAATTCAATTCCCATCTCCAAAAATAAGCTTTTGTAAAGAGATTATCAAAATATAACCATATAAGTATATAAAATTATTATGGTACAAAAGATTCAGCTTGGTAATAGAAAAACTGGTGAAGGTCTGTCAGCTCTAGGGTAGAGTCTGGTTACTTTCGGACAGCGGGTAAATTCGGACATACCATTGCAAACAGTGAAAATCCAGATGAGACGGCTCATGATGAGCCGTCTCATCAGGATTTTGACTGTTTGCCCAATTATTTTTGTTTTAATTCCAAACAAATGACGTATAAATGTAACAATGTCACTGTCCGAATTTACCTGCTGTCCGAAGTTACCCTATATTCTACCCTACTCTTCAAATTGAACAGGGTACTGACATACTAGGTGACAGTAGGCGTGAGTCATGGACTCGTTTCCTAGAGCCTCCTGGGGAACATCGTTATGAGAAATTTCAGGGGCGTAGCTAGAGGCAATTACATGATACGCACAGCCAGGTTATATATTCCTTGACAGGAAAATTTAGCGGTTTTAGCCCCAAGTCTATTTGAGCCGCAACACGAGAAAACCAACAATGTGGTTGTGCGCCAAGTGCAGACTCAGATCAGCCTGGGCATCCGCCTGGTCCGTTCAGACTTTTTGCTAAGGGCTTACATGGAAGATAAGGGTCTCAGCTACCTCCATGCGGACAGCGAAGACTCTGATCAGCCTGGGCTAATGCCCAGGCTGATCTGAGTCTGCGCTTGGCGCACAACCACTTTGTTGGTTTTCTCATGACGCGGCTCATTTCATATTGCCTTGCCAGTCGGCCTCTGGTACATGTATTGAAATCATGCCCGATTTACAACATTCAAGAATGCATTATACGCTGGTTCGTGTTGAAATTTTGTCAACTTGACACAATTTCAATACGCACCTGCTTATTTGCGCGGTACAGGCAGTTACGCCCTTGAGAATTGGAGAAAAAAAAAATCATGAAAGACTCACTGCCAGGATTTGCATGTTATAGATGTGTTCTCTAGAGCCTCCTGAGAGAACAAAGTAATGAAAATTCGGGACGAGAAAAAGAAACTCCTGAAAGTAACCAAATTGAAATTACGGACTTTCCACGTTCTGTAGTCTTGTGATAAGTCCGCCAACCAGTAGTTTAACTTTAAAGTAAAAATTCTGCGTACATATGGTTTACATTTATGACGCTTATAATTACATTGTAGATAATTTGGCTAATTGTAGTAGGAATGGAATTGCACGTTTATTAGGATTGTTTTTCTAAATGAGCCGCAACGCGAGAAAACCAACAATGTGGTCGTGCGCCCAGTGCAGACTCAGATCAGCCTGGGCACCCGCCCAGTCTGGCAAGATTCTTCGTAAAGAGTTCAAAGGGTAGCTAAGGGTCTAAGCTACCTTCATGCGGACAGCGAAGACTCTGATCAGACTGGGCGGATGCCCAGGCTGATCTGAGTCTGCGCTGGTCGCATAACCACATTGTTGGTTTTGTCACGTCGCGGCTCAATTATCTTTCCTTCTGCAAAAGCATTGATGACACACCCATTGTATCCTCCATACTACCGAATTCCCGACTTCGGAGATCAGAGGCAACAATACACGTCGCGTGAAATGACTTTCAGCTCACGGTTCTTTTCTAAATACATGTAGTAACAAAATGAAAAAAATCGTCCTCTTTCCTGTCGCCATCATTTCACGCGACGTGTATTGTTGCCTCTGATCTCCGAAGTCGGGAATTCGGTTGTATGGAGGATTCAGGGAGTGTGACATACCATATAAACCTAAAGGGGGAAAATATCGCAATAAATTAGGAATGTATTCAATGCATTTTCATATCATTTATTACAACAACAACAAGAAAGAAAAACAATCAATCTACAACAATGTACTGTACATGTATGTTAAGTTATAACTTCAATAGACACAGACGAATCAATAAACGTGTATGAAATCAATAAGTTTTCTGTTAGTTGTAAGTGTATTCAGGAATTGGGTAATCTTTTAATAGGTATGTATGCTTTTGGTGTGTAATTTTCATGGCATGTAAGTTACTGTTTAAATATATACGAACATTTTATTTTTTCTGCCAAGCAAGCTTAATTCTTTTTTTTACACGCATGACCATGGACTGATTCTATGAACTATATTCAAAGCCCAGGGGCTTGCTTGCTGGTCAACTTTGTACCTTTGCTTAAACGAAAAAAAAAAAAAAAAAAAGAGGAGAAAGAGTACTTATTTTTAACCGGTATTTCAATGGGAAAATGACATGTTTTCTCAAGCAAGGGTATGTTTCTATAAATCTGATATAACGTAATATTACAAACTTGATTCATTTCTCAATGAACATTTCAATTCAAATGTTCTTTTTATTTCTTTTTTTATACCTTAGTAGGCCTAGTGTATACAGAAACACACATTATATAACATGTCACGAGTCCTTTTCTTGGACAACAGTGGAAGGGGTACATAATTCAAGAGAGCACAATAACATGTCTTCATCCGACTCTAATGATGAGGAGCAGGAAACCTGTTGAGTAACTGCAGGTGTCTTCTTCTGGGGACCAGGGTTCGCATCAATGAGTAATTTCCAGCTCCACGTTCTAGGATCGAGTCTGGTTACTTCGGACAGCGGGCAAATTCGGACACACCGTTGCAAACAGTGAAAATCCAGATGAGACGGCTCATGATGATTTCACTGTTTGCCAAGCTAAATTTGTTTTAATTCCAAACAACTGACATATAAAGGAAACAATGTCACCTGCTGTCAGAATTTACTGACTTGACCCTAATGCTATTTTATTGTAATTTGACTAGAGTGGACTTTGAAAGTCGAGTAACGTTACCACTTAACCGGCACTAGGGGGCGTCTGCAGCATTTCAAACGACTTTGTTGTCATACGAAATTCGCAATGAAACCTAGACTCATATTTTTCCAGGTTGGTCCAGGATTGTATTTTGGCTCGGAGTTCGGCATAAAGATTCGGAGTTCGGACTAAAGACCGAGTCCAATCTAGGTTCGGCAGGCTTGGAGTTCGGACTAAAGATTGGGTCCTACATGAGTTCGGCAGACTCGGAGTTCGGACTAAGGGCCGAGTCAAATCCAGGTTCGGCAGACTCGGAGTTCGGACTTAAGATTGGGTCCAACATGAGTTCGGCAGACTCGGAGTTCGGACTAAGGACTGAGTTTAACCTAGGTTCGGCAGACTCGGAGTTCAGACTAAGGGCCGAGTCCAACTTAGGTTCGGCAGACTCGGAGTTCGGACTAAGGACCGAGTCCAACTTAGGTTCGGCAGACTCGGAGTTCGGACTAAGGACCGAGTCCAACCTAGGTTCGGCAGACTCGCAGTTCGGACTAAGGACTGAGTCCAACCTAGGTAAGGCAGACTCGTAGTTCGGACTAAGGACCGCGTCAAACCTATGTTCAGCCGACCCAGAGTTAGGACTAAAGACTGGGAACAATATCGATCATATACTTAGACTAGTATTGCCCTTGATAAATCTAATTTCGACCACTGTATTTTCCGCACTGTGAGGTATGATCCGGCCCTGCGCTCCAAAATTCTATGTCAAAAGCCGAGACGGATATCGGTCCCGCCCTTGGTAGAGGCTGAGACTGATATTCGTCTCGCCCTTGATACAACCTGTTGCCAGTGTTGGCCCTCTTGAATCTGCATTTGAAAATTGGCAAAATAAAGGGGTAAATTGCATCTGTCACTACTTTATCACAACAAATGCGTATTGACAGCATTGTTCCCCTAAAATCATATATGGAAAGATTTAAAAATCATCATTGTTGACCCTAAATGCAGCAGATAAAAGCTAGTGTAGTTGAAAAACAAGACCTGTCAGTGGGACAGGCTAGCCTGACAGTGCCTTGCCCATTACACAAAAAACTTTAATGTTTCTCCATCCAGAAAAGATTTCTGTGGTGTTTTGTCATAGTCACTCGTGTCGAAACAGTTTTCTGTAAACATTTGCCATGAAAACAGCCTCGTTTCTCAAATTTCTATTACTTTCTTGTGAATGTTGTGAAATAAATACGCTGGGAAGTTAAAGACGACTCTTGCTGTATCAGACTGCTATAACTGCAACTGCAACTCTCACATTACAGGTCCAGCGGAATACCGAAGAGTTTCCTTCGGAACTAAAACTTAGCATTCATTTTTATACACATAAGTATATGATAAAAAGATCATAACACGGTTGTTTTGATCCCAGCCCTGATGTCAGCCCTCGGACCATATCAGACCTAGCCCTTTGGGCTCGGACCGATATGGTCAACTCGGGCTGAGATCAGGGTTGGTATCAACCGTGTAATCATCTCTATAGGTTTGGCAGACTGATAGTTCGGACTAAAGACCGATTCAAACCTGGGTTTGGCAAACCTGGAGTTTGGCCTGAAGATTGGGTCCAACTTGAGTTCGGCCCATCAGGAGTTTGGACTTAGATTGGGTCCAACATGAGTTCGGCAGACTCAGAATTCGCACGAAGGACTGAGTCCAACCTGGGATCGGCAAACCCATAGTTGGGACTAAAGATTGGGATCAATAAAGGTCAACTCTGGACTGCGACCCATCCAAAGTATGAAAAGTGCCCCATGCTGAAATCATTGTAAGTCTGAAGTCCGAACCTGCCCAACCCAACATGGACCCACAGTTAGTCCGAACTCCGAACCTACCGAACTGACAAACAACCCATTCTTAGTCCAAACTCCAAACATGCCAAACACATAATGGAACAACTTTTTTTGTCCGAACTCCGAACCAGCCGAACCCAACATGGACCCACAGTTAGTCCGAACTCCGAACCTACCAAACCTACCTAACAACCCATTCTTAGTCCGAACTCCGAACCTGCCGAACTCATGAAAGCCCCGTTTCTTTATTCCGAACTCCGAATCTTTTCGCCGAACTCAGAAACATGGACCCACAGTTAGTCCGAACTCCGAACCTACCGAACCAACAAACAACCCATTCTTAGTCCGAACTCCGAACCTGCCGAACTCATTAAAGCCCCGTTTCTTTATTCCGAACTCCGAATCTTTATTCCGAACTCCGAACCTACCGAACCGACAAACAACCCATTCTTAGTCCGAACTCCGAACCTGCCGAACTCATGAAAGCCCCGTTTCTTTATTCCGAACTCCGAATCTTTACGCCGAACTCTGGGTCAAAACACAATCCTGGACCTTCTTGTATTTTTCGTTCTTGCTTGCGTCTTTGTTTCCAATTTTTATTTTTACTTCATCGGCGCTTGTGTTAAAGTCTACTTGGTCCTACCAGTGATATGAACGTCTAAAGACAAATCATTAAAGAAAGCGATTCAGCACTAACTTTGTTACCTGTGTTACCTTAGGTAACAGAAAATACACTGCTGGGAAAAGAGTAGTAGTTTCAGGACATATATGATAAAACTGGCAAAAAAAAAGTTGGAAGGGGTTGGTGGGCGGGCATGCTTTTGAAAAAAAATACTTATCTCTCTCCCATTTCTGTTTTCCCGTCGAGTGATGCACCAAAAAAAGAGGGGCATTTAATGCAGTCCCGTACCTCTATTTTTATTTTACCATTTTAGTCATTTTCTACTCTTTTGTACAGTGTCTTTTCCACTTCTTCTTCAGCTTGCATATTATGATGTTTTTCTTTCACTGTGCCCTGTGGGATTGTCTTGGCTAAGCAAGACGACCTTGACATGCGGCCAGACCATCTTACCATGGTCAGGGTTTCGCCGTGTTTTGCATTGGCTGCTTGGATCTTTCTGCGAACATTCTCGTTAGTTACGTGGTTCTGCTATGAGATGTTCAATAACCTTCGGCAGCATCTCATCTCCAATTCGCGCGAGCATTTCTCTAGCTCCATTGCCATGATCCACGTATCGCATGCATACAGAAAGATGGATATGACAAGCGGGCGCACCAGTTTCAAATATGATCCAAAAGATAAATAATCTCCTCAAACTAGCTCCATCTTTGTAAGGGCTACGGTACTCTTTTCTAAGAAAAATACTTCAGCATATTAAAACATGTCATTGTTCTTAACTTCTGTCTCCGTTTGGATGCCATTGGCACTGTTTGTTATCAGTTTGGTCTTTCTAGCACTTGCCTCCACTTTATACCTTGTGTAGGCTTTGCTGAGATTTTCCACTGTGATTTCTATTTTCAGCTCCTCCTCGGCGAGAGCATCCGTGTCATTGGAAATAGAAGATTGGTAGTAGGTCTGCCGCCTGTGCCGACCTTTCCATCATGTTTTATTTCCAGAGCATTAGACATGATCCTTGCAAGGAAAATGTTAAAGAGGGCGGGTGGGAAAATGTACCCTTGCCTTACTCCAACTGTTGTTCTGAACCATTCTCCCGTGCTGCAATTCATCTTAAGACTCGACATGACTAGTGTTGCACATATTGCACATTTCCATACTGGACATGGTTTCTTTGGCGTTTTCTTTGTTTCTAAAGGCTCTAACTTTTCAGAATTTATTGACAAAATTATATCATTTTAGTTGGACTGTGTGTCAAATAACATTTGAGCCGCGACGTGACAAAACCAACAATGTGGTTGTGCGCCAAGCGCAGACTCAGATCAGCCTGGGCATCCGCCCAGTCTGATCAGAGTCTTCGCTGTCCGCATGGAGGTAGCTTAGACCCTTAGCTATCATTTGGGCACTTAACGAAGAGTCTGGTCAATTTGTGCTGCTTCCCAGGCTGATCTGAGTCTGCGCTGTCCGCACAACCACATTGTTGGTTTTGTCGTGTCGCGGCTCATTTGTGGAACATTCTCAAGCACATTTTCATACTCAAACAAATAAATTAGTCAACGATAGTTACCATTATAAGGATTGCCACTTTCAGACTCATTGGTCACACTTCTGACTTTTACTCCGTATTATTCCGCATCAGTAAGTAGTTCCGTCATATAGTATTGTTATTATTATCTGCAAGAAAAATGCCTAGTATGAGATATTCGGAGTCTGTGTGTGTGTGTGTGTGTGTGTGTGTGTGTGTGTGTGTGTGTGTGTTTGATACATTTAATTATATTTAAAATATATAGAATTGCGACACTAATTTAAGTAGATTAAAACTTACACCGTTTTTAAAATAGTAGTCCATTCCTCTTAAGGCTTCAATTATAGAAAGAAAGAAAGAAAGTACTTATAACTGAAAAACGTGCTCTGTAAATGTCAGTCTGTAAATTTCAGATCGTGCATAGTTATGGCCAACTATTACAAGGCTTGGGGAAGATTCGTTGATGTTTCAATTGATGCTCTTCGAGATACGGCTAGAGAAGAATGAAACGAGAAATTTCCAAACACCAAATGGGATGCTTACGATATATATATGATACCTTGGTTAAGGTATATTCAGTGCTCCATATAACAAGGAGATACAGGGAAATTCAATTTATTTCTTTTCTTATTTGTCAATGAAAACATATATAGTGACCCCTCATTGGAACCGTCTCGATGAGACGGTTCCAATGAGGGGTCACAATATATGTTTTATGTCTAAATGTTGAAAATTATACCTCAGTTATTTCTGTTTCTCTTGCTATCTTGAGCACCGATTTATATGATACCGTGGTTAAGGTGCAAAGATACACTTACAGTTTTGATATGCCATTTTTACAAAGCTAACCACTCTTTTTGACCTACTCTTTTCTCTCAACGACGTAGATCTTGTAAAATGGGATCTACTTTTAAGCAACAAAATGCTCCTAGAGGAGCAAAATGACAAATTACAAATTTCTAGGAGCAAATTCATTCTTTCGGGAGCTTAAGAGGGGTAACAAAAAGAGTTAATTCGCCTAAAAGTGTACCCAACCACCTTTAGATCCATTGAATCTGACGCTTTTAATGGAAACATGACACAACGCTATGAGGCATTGCTTTCTGATATGCAATTGAAAGGTGCATATATTGAAAGATGGGATATGAGACTTTTAATATTCCTTATTTGTGAAAGCAGATGTCTTGATCTTAAGACAAGAAAGCCAACTCTGGTAGAATGCGTCCAAAGCATTAAACATTTACGAGACTGTTGGAAAGACTACCCGAATCGCAACGGAATGACGTTCGATCAGTTAAAAGATCTACACAACCAGTACACCGTTTATCTAACGGCATTGACCGTGTCAACCAAAGACTCGCATCTGAAACGTCTAAATCGGATACTCTACTGGCAAAGGCTCTGCAGCTCGAATATTCTACATGTTGGAATAATTCTTGGATTGTCAGCAATTGGTTTATTCATGATTCTCTCTCAGAATCGGAGATAAAAGGAGTGCTATATACGCACACCGGAAATGTGTGAGATAAAAGTGAAATTCAGGAACTTAAAATTAAAGGCTATATGCTTGCTTACATGAAAGACAATGTAACTGAACTGAAACAATCCAGCAATAAAAGCACCGCAGAAACTGCATGATACCCCACCACTGCGGGGAATCGTAACTTATTTTTTGAGATATATTATAGCTTAATAGCCACAGAATTGGGATAGACAGAGATATGATGCCCTTACTGTAAATAGATATTAATACAATCCACTCAACAATGTGGGGCATTCTAGCCAGTGTAGATTCAGAGCAGGCTGTAAAGCATTTCTTTGAGCTGAGAGACTCTGTTTCTTATTCTATGATGTTAAACATATGAAAGAAGTTTCATTCAGATATTCCATATAGTATAGGGACAACAGGTCAAAAATCATTTTTAAAAAATCTATCGAAGGGGGATAACTCAGGAAAGGTAAGAGTGACGGTCTTTAGTCATAGTATGTAACCTTTGATGTCGCGCATATCTATGAAGTTTCATTAGTAAAGGAACTACAGGTAAAAAAAAACATTTTTCAGATCAATCAAAGACGGATAAGTCAAGAACTGGAAGAGTCAGAGTGACAGTTCTAAGTCACGATAATTAAACTCTTAAAAAGTCGCCTTTGATGTGAAACAAATCTGTGAAGTTTCATTCAGATATTCCATATAGTAAAGGAACTACAGGTCGAAAACCATTTTTCAGATCAATCAAGGGCAAATAACTCACAAACTGGAAAGGTCAGAGTGACCATTCTTAGTCACAATATGTAACCTTTGATGAGAAACATATCTATGAAGTTTCATTTAGATATTCAATATAGAAAGGGAGCTACAGGTCAAAACCCATTTTTAAGACCTATCAAGGGTAGATAACTCATGAACTAGGAAGGTAAGAGTCACGTTTTTTTGTCATAATATGTAACCTTTGATGTGAAACATATCTGTGAAGTTTCATTCAGGTATTCCATAATGTAAAGGAACTACGGGTAAAAACATTTTTCAGATCAATCAAGGGCAGATAATTCATGAACTGGAAAGATAAGAGTTACAGTTCTTAGTCACAATATGTAATCTTTGATGTGAAACAGTTCTGTAAAGTTTCATTCAGATATTCCATACAGTAAAGGAACAACAGGTCAAAATCCATTTTTCAGACCTATCAAGGGCGAATAACTCATGAACTGGGAAAGTTAGAGTGACGGTCCTCAGTCACAATATGTAACCTTTGATGTGAAATATATCTGTGAAGTTTCATTCAGATATTCCATATAGTAAAGGAACTACAGTTTAAAAATCATTTTTCCAATACGAAAAAGGGCAGTAACTCTGTTAAAAATGGACGGATTTTGCCCATTAACAATCCCATACCACTCATCCCCGATAACAATATGTATGCAAAATTTGAAAAAATCCGTGAATAAATACTCAAGTTATCGATGGAAATGGTGCGGACGGACGGACGGACGGACGGACACCGAAAGGTATATCATAATACCCCACCACTATCGTGTGGTGGGGTATAAAAAGCAAAGTGCATGATTAGATCTCTATGTATTCATTTGCATTCATTATTATAACATTCATAATAGTTGCTGCAGTAAACTATCTAGATTCTCTTTAATTACCGATTTTTTTTTCAGGATATCTTTATCCATACCTGGAGAATAATAAGCAATATAAAACAATAATTTGGCATTGATCATTTAAGAATCAGACTGTATGTTAGATGCACTATCTACATGCAGTGCCAGTGGTGTGGGGTATACCTTGTTCGAAGCAAACTGTCTCTTTTTTCTTCATGACTCATAAATCATTTGTATGATAATGTTTCGGCAAATACATGTTTCTTAAATAATGTGCTTTTCAGAATCAAGTCAATGCTGGTTCCCGGGATAAAAGGCGAGTGACAAAACTTTTTGAACTACCTTCGTACAGTGAGATGCATACTGTCGGGCTAAAACAGCTAATCTTATGTACAGGGGCGCCTTACTGTTTTAAATATTGATTTTGATTCGCAAGATCTAAACCCTGTCTTAAACACATATTCTAATTAACAGGATCGCCATTTTGCCTGAAATAACTAATGATTCACAGAATCGCCACATTTGTTTTAAAAGACACCAATCTAACTGACAGGGTTGCGTCACAGTCTAAAATAACTAATTAGACTCATAGACCGAAAAACCGGTTACGCACCCCAGTAGTTTCATTGCTGCCTGTCTCAAGGCGGCACTTCTATTTTGGTTTTTCTTGGTTGTTTTGCGCGTTGTTTGTTGCTTTGTCTGCTATTGATATAGTGTGTGTGATGTTATGACTTGTCCCAAAATAATAATAAAAAGAAGAAAGGAAACAGTTGTTAAATGTTTTTCGTATAAATTGTTCTTGTTGTTGAAATTAATGCTTTCGTTGGTATGTTGTATGGATGGTAATTGTTTTGATGTGGTTGAACAACTTATTGTTGGATGAACCAAGGCAGAATCAAGGGCGAGGGTTGGTCGACCATAAACCGGTTAAGCCCCCACTAATTTCATTACTGGCCGTCCCAAGACGGCACTTCTGTTTTGGTTCTTCGTGGTTGTTGGTTGCTATGTCTGTTATTGATATATTGTTTGTGATGTTAAGGCTAGCACGGTGAGCACCTACATGGGAAATGGCTATTCACATGGCTGCCGCTGGTGATGTCTTTGGTGGTGACTAATTTTGTGTTGTCTTTTCCCACATGGTGTCTTGGGTGGAACCGGTATGGAATTGTGTCAGTTCCTGAGAATTTTCCTACTTATTTTTTCACAGTATCTGAACATTGTCTAAAATAGACATATTCGCCATACTTTCTTAAATGGTTTATCTGATTCAATGGATTCCTTCACTTTTCACTTTCCAAAACAACAAACTGGACTCATTGGCTCGTATTTATTTAGTATCTTAACACATTTTCGTAGATGTACAAGAAATGTTGATAAAAACTAAACGATGTGAAATTACATAATGTTAAAACGACAAATAACAAAGTCAAAAAAGCACGTAAAGCTAGTCTCTTACAATTCTTATGCACCGATCTAACATAATTGTATTTCATTAAGGTGGTGATTTATGGTAAATGAAAAAACCTGCATAAAACCATAAAAAGTAACGTATCTCCCTGAAAGTTAGCAGACTTCTTATTTTTGTTGTTCTTTACAGTTTAGAATACAAAATAGACGTACATGCTGCTTAAAAAAGTGTTTTTATAAGGAAAGATCAAAGGGTAATTTTCTGCGAATAAATCTGAAAAAATAATATCGTTATTGAAAATTTACGTAGTGCTGAAGGTGCATTATTGATTAATGAAGAGCGTCCTAGCAATTATTTATTCCAACTCTTTCTCAAATTGTAATGTAGACCAGATGAAAATGGTAGCTTTTTCTCAAATGTTCAACCATGTACAAAGTAAATGTACACTGGACGCATTTATTTGATATAGGGTAGGCAAGCATACCTATGTTAACACCTACAATATAAATAATACATTACTGACATGATCAGTGGTGTGTAGATGAAATTGTTCAACCTTGTTAAAATAGTATCACCTGTCTCACCTGTGTGTTTTGACAAAAAAATTTGGACACAGACTGCATCTTTTTTCATCTGCTCAGCCTGATAATATGTGAAAGAGTTTCAAAAAATAAATGCTAGGACGCTCTCCATTATGCAACAAGGTACTCTAAGCACTAAATATATTTTCAATAATGATATTATTTTTTCAGATTTATTCGCAGAAAATTACGCTTTGATCTTCTCTTATAAAAACACTTTTTAACATTAACAAATGCTGCATTTTGGGATTCTAAATTATGAGAAACAACATAAAGAAGGCATCATCTAAGTTTTGGAAAGATCAGTGTTATTTTGAGTATTTTATGCAGATTTTTGTCTTTGTCCCAAATCAGTGATTATCACCACCTTAACACACCTGCTGATGTTTTTAAAGGCCATATATGATTGCATAAATAAATGGAACATGGTAAAATAAGCCAAACTGTAGCCGAGTAAAATTACGTCAAACATTTTCATGAAACATACTGATGTAATATTCTTTTTTCGTAAATAGAAATGCAAAATAGTTACTTGCTACTTATATTCCTTTTATCGAGGAGCTTTGAGAGACCAGAAATAAAACCTGGATCTGTCATTGAGTATATTGTTATACATATAAACTTACAAGTACGATGCGTCCTCTGTTCAAAATATTGTTATTTGTGGTAAGATTTTCTAATTTCTTAAGATTTTCAGATTCTCATGCTTTTATTTATAAAACCAATTTCAATGTCAAACATAGTAAATTTCAAATCACTAGTTATAAGAACTTCTTTACCGCAACAGTAAAATACAGATTAAGTAAGTTGCCATTCTTTCTTGGATATGTTACATGTTACAATGAGTATAATTATTTTCATATGTAAAGTACATTGAATAAGATATTGTTTATACTAACACTGTCTTAAAGGTATACTCCCTCGTATTTCATTACGAAATAATCACAAAATTATGAAGCTGGTTAGTTGTATGCAACATAATTAAGATTTGTTAAAAAAATCTTCAGCTAAAACATCTTTGTTACGGAGGCAGAGACGATATATCAATGCGTCCCCTTCTTGAATATTCACGAATATTTTGTCGTCATAAATTGATCGACTCCCACAGGCGTTTCTACAAGCATGCTTTGAATTTTATGATTGGTGGAGTAAATAACTTAACAATAGCATTAACCTCTAATCTGTGCACGTGAGTTGTTTTCAGCCAATAACTGTCTAAAGTTGAGTAAAGAAAGGGCTTAAAATTATTCATGTTATACTTTAACCTGATTAACTATGATTGCTGGGCGTATCCAGTCGTAAGTTTTGGCGGGAATGGCGACCCGCTATTGCCGCTCTTTTTGTGTATTTCCTTAAATTCTCCTATTTTCAGTGACCATCACATATCATACACTTGGCAGATAAATGTACTTTTAATAGCAATCATTATCATGCCCAGAATATAATGTTTTGTGAGAAATTTAAAATTTAATAGAAATATTGTGGGTGTTAATCTTTAACTTACTGATGTAAAGGATGAATCATTTATCATCAGGTGTGTTGAGGGCGCGGGTACATTCACGGGGGAGGCGGGTCGTATTTTTTATAATTTACTGGGAATGTAGTAAACCAATCAACCTTGAAGCAGGAGTGTGTGTGTGTGGGTGTGTGTGTGTGTGTGTGTGTGTGTGTGTCATATATTTTGTTAGGCATATTAGGAGGGTGACGGGATATTCATTTTTAAAATGTCTCAGCTTCTTGGTGAGAAGGGAAAGGGGGCTGCCCCTTAGACAGCCAATTACTCTAACATTTTCAGATTCTGTTCTTTCAAAATTAAACATAACGAGCTGGAAAGAACAATGGTATATAAAATTTTGTCGAGCAGATGATTTTGTTCTCAAGTAGATGTAACGCCTGTGTTGGCGGTATCAGATCTGCAGGTGCATTTTTATCAGCAAAACAACATCAGATATCGGGATGAGCATAAGTATCTTAGACACTCATAGCAGAATTTATCAAAAGTGGGCGTGCATTTTTCCCTGTATTTCATGCTGTGGTTTTACTAGTTGCTAGTAGCTGATTAGGCGTCAGTCCTATAGAATAAAGCAGAGAAAATACAGAAAAACTCAAATAAACGAACCATAAATTTGCATGAATAATAAAGCATACAGGTTTGATTGAGTTCAGTCTGACATAAAATAGGTAATATGATGTGTGTGTGAAGGGTTGCTGAGAGTGGGGTGGAGGCAGGGCGGGGGCTGGGTCACAAACTATTTTTAACTACTAGCAAGGGGAGGGGTGTGGGGGGGGGGGAGGGGGAGGGGAAAAAATCTGGTGAAACTGGGAGGGCCATAAAAATTTTGGTGACTGATATGATATGTACCTGTCCCCGCTCCCCCGATACAAACCTGATAATAACTGAACGTCTAAAATAATCTGACTCATAGAATTGCCACACTGTCTAAACTAGCTAACAGTTACAAGATCGTAACACAGTTCAAATAGCTGAACTGACTCCCATAATCGCCACACTGTCTAAAATAACTAATTTGAATCACCTAGGTGCCATACTACTTAAATATTTTATCAGATTTACAGGATCACTTCACCGGTGAAAATAACATATCTGTTTCACACGATTGTCTTACTGGTATCACAGCATCGCTAAACTATCTAAAACAGCAAATCTGACACACTGGATCGCTACACTGTTTAAAAACTTACGAGGGACGATTAAAAAGTTGTCCGTCGCACCATGTTTTGAAACCTTTATAGTGAGTTTGAGTTATTTATTTTAAACAGCTCACTGTCACCAAGTTTTGAGAATTTACCTTCAAAATTAGTCGAACGACATTGCACTGTTTACAGCTACCCATATGAGTGCATTGTATAACTCTCTGACCGACCATAACTTTAGCAGAGCCTGCCATTTTGCAATCGTTTTGCAAATATATGTCCTACGGCATCCCTGTAAGTGATAATCCTTGCAAACATAAATGGCTTGGAAGTGTCTATTTTGAGGGTTTCTGCAGCTAGTGTACAGCTGCGCGTACACAGGAGAAAATATATATTGACTGAGAATTATGTAAGATACCAATTTTTAATGCGTAACGGTTACCCCTTTTTGGTTTTGCTAACAACGTTCCAACAAACACGTAAATTAGACATGGGCCTCTGAATTTCAGGGCTGCAAAATTTAAGGATTTACGAATGAGCTGCTAGATGTCAGAACATGTTTCATTTCCATCAAATATAAATGTATTCATACCAAATTTTGTGCGACAGACGCGCGTTTCTGTATTTTACTTCTCCGGTGTCGCTTAGCCCCAAAAGTTTGAAAGAAAAGAGATGATGGGCAGGTCTCGGCAGGCAACGAGCATCCCTCTCCTTACTTACTGTCACATTCCGCGGGACACATAAGCTACAGACATCAGGTAAGAGACGCCTACGTATTAACTTGCGAGCGCAGGCGTCCCCTATCGAGCCACCTCAACCCCTGCGTCTCGAGAAAGGCGACAGACAAGGGCATTAGGAAACACATCTCTGATGCAGCAAGAACCCACAAAAAACCAAAATAACTAAAAAAAAGGAAGCCAAACTCTGCTAAGATTCATGTCACTATGACAAGTCAGTCTTAGTTTTAAGACAACTTAGACATTTTACCAGATATACTTCAAATCTAATAAGGTTACCTTGAATTCGTATTCAAGTAGCAACGCCAATGCCAGAGAACAAGAATCACCAATGAAACACTGACTAACTGGTTTGATGATATCCTCGGGGACAAATTGTCCACCAGAAGTGATTTCGGCCCAGTTGTTCGAATATAAACGTATTCATACCAAATTTAGTGCGATAGACGCGTGTTTCTGTATTTAACTTCTCCAGTGTCACTTAACCTAAAAAGTTTAAAGGAAAAGAGATGATGGGCAGGTCTCGGCAGGCAACGAGCATCCCTCTCCGAGCCTCACTTACTGTCGAATTCCGCGGGACACATGAGCTGCAGATATAGGTAAGAGACGCCTGCGTATTAACTCGTGAGCGTGGGCGTCCGTATCGAGCCACCTCAACCCCTGCGCCTCGAGAAAGGCGACAGACAAGGTAATCTGGAATGAGATGTCCGATGCAGCAAGAACCCGCAAAAAACTCAAATGAATGGAAGCCAAACTCCGCTAAGATTCATGTCATTATGACAAGTCAGTCTTAATTTTAGAATAATTAAGAAACGTTACCAAACTGGCAAATCATTATATTTATATGTACTACAATCAGAACCAATTAAATCTTGTAGAATGTGAGGAATGATATTAAAAAGTATTGCAAGACAAATAAATTCAAAATGCAACTTTAGAAATAGGCAACTCCTCTTGTTTTTGAGGCGTTGTGTAAAAGAACCCGTTCACTAGAATTTTATTACACTTCCACAGAACGCCAGTGAATGAATACTGAGTATATTCATGTTATGCACGCAGGCGCAGATTCAATAGAAGTAGCTTTATCCGAAACTTTCAATTGTCACTCGTACTAGGTCAGTTTTTGTTTTTAATAGCTACTCTGATTCATTTGATCACTGCAGAGTCTATAATAATATTCACAGAACCCTTACACTGTTTCAATCTCAAGATAAGACACACTTTCTTAACTAATCTGACTCACAGTTTCGCCACGTAAAATAACGAGTCAGACTGACAATATCGCATCAATGTCTAAAGTAGCTAATCTGAGTTTGAGGATTGCAATACTCCCTGAAATACTATGGTAATTCTCATGATATCTACACTGTCTGATTCACAGAATTGCTCCATTATACTATCTAAAGCAGCTGGACTAAATCACTGTATTGCTACAGTCTAAAACAACTACATGTAATTTGACAGTCTCAACATCGCTACAAGATCCTAAACAGCTTGTCCGATTCAAAAGATCTACCTATTACAAGATGGCTCAAAAGAACTTGACTTGTCAGACTCAAGGGATCGCTACACAAATAACTACAGAAAGTCTGACCCACAGGATAAACCAGTTAATCTGCCGTATACAATCGCTTCACTGCCTACAATAATAACTAATCTGTCTTTCAGGATTGCAAAGCTGTCTAATCTGACTCGCATGATCGCCACACAGTCTAAAACACCAACATGCAATCTGATTCACAGTATCTCCACACTCTACCAACAACATTCTGACTCACAGGGTCGCTACATTGTCTAAAATTGTATAAAATAACTTATCTGACTTACATGACCTCTAAACTGTCCAAGCAAGCTAATCTGATTCAGAGGAGATCGCTATACTGTCAAAAAAGCTTATCTGACTCCCAGGTGACTAAATCTGCTTGAAAGAGTCTCTTTTCTGCTGCATTTTACAAAAATGTTACTTGCCTGACAAGATCTCTGATCTGCTACATAGTACAGTTAATATGCTGCACGTACTAAACAAATTAGCTTATCTTACTCAGATGATCGCTATTCTGGTGTACAAAGTACACAGTCAGCCCTCTTTTACAGCACCATTAAAAGAACAGCAAAATGCTTCACAATATTATTTTGACATGCACTGATTGGCTTTTTTGTTCAAAATGTTATTTTTTCTTTATAACAGCAAATTTCGTTTAACGTCAAAATATTAAAAATGCCGTCATTGTAAAGATTATCGACTGACTAAGTGAGCTGCCGACCTGCGACTACAAATATAATTGCTAATCGGACTTAGTTTAAGCCCACCGATAATCTATTACTGACTGTTCCATGGCGGTATTTCAATGATACGAGTTATTTTGTCTGCGCTTCTATTGGCTGGAGCAATATGGTCACCCAAAAGAGCTGCCCATTCTACTTTCTGTTTTGTTTTGTCGTGTAATTTAAAATAGAAATTAGGTCACAATAGATTTTGCTACTGTTTTCAACTAGGGTGTCTAAATGACCACCTGTTTGGGAATAAGCTGTTTATTCAGGTTATCGTGCGTGTCTTTCGTGAACTTTTGCTAATGTGTGTGCATGTGTGTGCGTGTGTGTGTTTGCTTCATTTCCGTTTTGGTTTGAGGGCGGAATATGGAAGTGATCATCGCCTAGCCTTTTACTTTAGATAAGCAGTAGTATGTTGCATTGTAGTCAACAGCATAAGAAAGGGACCAAAATCAACAACGTAACTATATGTTTGTTTTTGAAACAAAAACAGATGTCTCCACACCCCCCTTCTCCCCACCCCCTCTCCCCACCCGTCACCAGGGATGTAGATGGAGTTATGGTTCTTATTTTCTGAACACCAATAACCATGCTCTTATATTTGTACCAACTTTCGTGGTTTTTAATGTTATAGAGGGGACAAGATCTCCATGCTGAAAAGTTACAAGGGTGGATACAGTCGCCAACTGGAATTAAAAGGTGCATTATTCTGTGAAAAATATAGGTAGATGTAGGGCTCTTTTCTCTGCAAATCTTCTGATGATGGTTTATATTTGATCTAAGTTTTGTAAAAATATCTTCAACGGTTTTAAAGTTACACAGGGAACACCGTTTCTATGCTGTAAAATTACAAAGGGGCATAATTTCATTAAAATGTAAGCGGGGCTACCGATCTTCTTTTTCTGCACATCATTTGATGATGTTTTATAATTGTACAAAATTTCATGAAAATATCTTTAATTAAAGCAAAATGTACCATTTTCAATGTTCAAAGGGGTAACTCCGAAAATCCAGAATAACTGTCTTGTTTCCTTCACATCTGTGTCGATATTCAGAGTTACAACATGAGCTTACATGATCCATTAGGCTACATTGAACCACAGCTTTACATGTATAAAAGTACCATAATAACAGTAAGAGGCTAGTTTATAGACTTAATACATTCATACAAATCTGAAATACTACATAAATGAATTAATACGTATATTTAGGATCTAAATTAGGCAAGACTTGGCTGATAAGGCAAGATTTAGAATCAAAGGCAATATTATGCAAGATTCAGGATCTAAATAAGGCAGGCTTAAACTGCATGTATCATGCTCGATTGCCATATAAACCCTCACAACTTAGAAATTAAAGATCTATATAGCAATCCGGCCTAGAACAGCAAGACTCGAAATATGAAAGGAGTAAAGGTACCTCAGTCTCAGAGCTGGAGACCGTACTCGAAATGAACGTTGATCTAATAAAAATCTTAAAGAGTTCCTTCAAGAGCAGAGCAGACATTCAAAAGAAGGAACATGGGCAATACTTCGAAGTTAAGTCAAACGTTAGTGTACAAAGTGGGCCATGATGCCATGAACGGCTCACCTGAGTAAAACGGTCAAAGGTCAAACTAGTGTCACCATTTGAACAAACCTTATATCGTATGCATCCCAAATGCTGCATACAAATTTCATTGTCATGAGCCATTTTGGAGAAAAATGTTTTTAACAGTTTTTAACACAAAGGAATGACGTACATCTTGGTCATGTGACCAGAACCATTTAAGCAAGCTATCGTTTCCCTCACTCATGGAAATTCCATATAACAGTTTGCTTCAATCACCTCAATTGCTTCGTTTGGCGGAGACGTATGAAGCTGATAAAATATGAGTTACAATGGTCAAAAGCCAAAGATTGACATTCACCTCTGGTATTCCGAAATCTTTACGTACTTATTAAGGTGATTGGATATACCAAATTAAAACTAAAAGAGTTTCTCTAAGAGCAGCGATTGCATTAAAAAAGAAGGAATATGGGCCATACTCGCCATAGTTTCGGCTACTTAAGTTTAACCAGTGCCCCTTCCAATATCTGGTGTCGAACCACAGAGAAGAGCATACTATTATTTCTCAATTTTAAAAAAGCAGTCGATTTGAAGATTGATTAGTATCAACAAGAGTCCAAATGATTAGAAAGCGGTGATCTAGAATAGGATTCTAAACTAAATATTACTGATTTCTCAGAAAATATCATCTGATCTCAAAGGACAAAAATAAAAAATAAACTGTTATGAATTTTGTGTTGAGATGGTGTAAATATTTTCTTTAACCATGATTTTGAAGTTTCTGAAGTTTCTGGATGTTTCATATGTTTGAAATAAACAAGTTGTTTACATTGTACTGTAGAACATTCTAGAAAGTTGGGAGAAACATTAGAATGTTCCTGAAGTAGAAAGAATTGTCTGGAAACTTCTGGAATTTGCTCCTTATTGTCAAAAGAAGATATTTCGAGAATTTTTCACAATAACTTATTACTTTACCGAAGAAAATCGTAGAACTCTCAAATGTAAATATTTAGAATATTCTGGTTTAAGATTATGTCAGAACTGAGAACTTTCTCGTAAAATCTATCTTTGGTTAATTCCTGACTGTTCATATATAAAGAGCACAAATTTTCATATGGGTATCTTCGTAAACTTTCACCGGTCTATAATTAAATAAGTTTCAACTGGAATTTAAATATATTGGATTGCTTTGTGACTTTCTTCTTGGATTTATTTTGGATTGCACTTTGTGCGTTCAAAACTGACTTTACTTTCTGGGATCAGAACTGACATAAAGCTAATTAATTTAGTTGGTTGGGGCCAGAGTATGCCTTTTCTGTTGCTTGGTTATTCGAGGTTCAACTGATAGTTTTCTTTTGCTCCGGTATTTTAGTGGTGTTGTCTGACTTCCCAGGAGTCTGTCCTGGTGTTGCAATACGTTCTTTCCGTTGAGTTCTCATCTCTGATTCATCATACGCCTTATCCGTGATTTGTTTGTTTCCGGTGATGATCCATTGATGAGTTAGGAAACCTTCATGCGGACCAAACAGCTAACTTAATGTTTTAAACCACTGCAGAAGCAGAGGGCGAGGATTGGGCCCCGTAACACCAGTTTAAGCCCCCCCCCCCCCAGTAATCGTTTGCTGACCATTCCAAAGCGGTACTTCTGTTGCCGTTATTTTATGTTATATTGTGCTGTGTCCGCTTGTTTATGGTCTCTGGCGATTTGGTCACCTGTATCGTTGCCTAATCTGCCTTCTGTTTGGTTTTGTTTTGTAAGTAAGATAAAAAATAAGTAAAAAAAGATGTTGATACTGTTATTGGGGTAGCTGAATGACATACTGTTTGGGAAAGAGCTGCTCATTCGCTTTACTGTGCGTGTCTTTCGTAAAGATGTGTCAATTTCTGTGTGTATCTGCTTCTTTCCCTATTGGTTTTGAGAGCGGAATCTGGGATTTGATTGTATTAAGCACCGAATATTTCCTCTCTTTGTACTTACTCTTAAAAGACTTGTGTTTAGAACATTCTGATGAACATTAAGAATAAAACAAGGTACTGTAAATTTAAAGAGTAACTACACTTCAGGAACTGACTGAATCAGATCCCAAACCCTATCCCCAACATTAAAGGGAAAGATTGACAAAAAGACATCCCAACAAACAATAAATTACAAGTGGTAAGCAGAGTCAGCAGCTCTTTCCTAAATAGGTGGCAACTCAGCTATCTTTATTGAACTAAATAATTTAGACCAACAGAAGGGTTACAACAGACTAAGCAAATTATACAAAAAACATTTAACAATTATTTTTACCTATTTTCTATTTTTATTATAGAAGGGTTAATATGAGAACACAATAAATTAAACAGCACCTAACATAAAACAAATGCAACCGCAACGAAAGTACCGCCTTGGGACGGTCAGTAATAACTACTGGGGGTTTAAACCGGTTTTACTGGGCCCAAACCTTCACCCTCACCCTCCGCCGCGGTGCACATAATTAGTTGGTAATTCGGTTGGTATGGAGGTCCCCTAACTCATCAGAGAGTCATCACGGTCAACAATTGAAATCAAGAATAGACCGTGATGAAGCAAGGATGAGGACTCGACAGCCAAAACGTGTTGAGACACCTGGAGATCCCTGGGGTGTCAGCAACACCACTGGAGCAAAAAAAGACAACCAGTTGAACCCCGGTGGGCCAAGAAACAGACAAACATCCGGCCCCAACCAACTAATATATAGCTTTATGTAGGGGCTATCATAGTGTCTGAACCCACCGGCGTGCAACTTAATTTTTTTTTCGATTTTCGATTGATACAGATTGTTTTATTCTGATGTTCATGTAAATAAATTTTGTTAAGTTTTAAAACAGGGATCTCCACCTGTCAGACGGCCCGTTGTATCTGTTGAGTCCTCGTCTTTGCTTCTTCATGGTGTTGAAATTTGATTTATGTGTTTACCGTGATGATTCATTGACGAGTTAGAGGGTTATCATGCGAACCGAACAGCCAACTAAATGTTTTGTACCACTTCAGAAACTGAGGGTGAGGTTGGGCCTATAAAATCGATTTAAGCCCCCCAGTAATTCATTACTGACCGTTCCAAGGCGGTAGTTCTGTTGTGGTTCTTTGTTGCCTGTTTTTGGTGTCAGAGTTTCTGTGATGTTTTACCTTATGTATGTATGTATGTTATTATTATTTTTGGTTCGGTTTGGGTTGCTGAGTGGCCACCTTTTGGGAACAAGCTGCTCACTCGGTTGGCCATATGTTCTCTGTATCTTGATTATTTCAGTGTAGGATTTTATTCCGGTTTGAAGATTTTGTTTTAATACAGAACAGATGGGAAAATTGCTCATGAGGAGCAGCTCTAAGAGAATAGAATCCTACACTGTATTTGTAATCTTAGTTGTTTCCAACTATGGTTTGAGGGCTGGATTTGGATTTTGATTGTTTCAGTTCCTGGTCTTTGCATACTTTTTACTTTTCTTGCTGGTTTTCTTCCATCTTTCTTGTTACCACTGCCAAGTCCTAACAACTGCATTATGAATGATGTACGGGGATACGTGTTTTGGCCGCCACACTGCACAACACCTGCTGCAGGGAATTCAAATTAAAATCTTAAAGAGTCCCTTCAAGAGAAGAGATCACATTCAAAAGAAATAAAGTCTTCAAAAATATAGCATTTTCTCATATAACACTCCGACAGGCGAACTTGACCTTGCTATAAAAAAGGTCGAAGTCAAACCAAGATCATCATTTGAATATATTTGATACAACCCTTGTGCCCAATGCAATATACAAGGTTTCATGGCCATCAATCTTTTGAATCAAGCGCAGAAGATTTTATAGTTTAATTTTCATGATCCTTATGGTCTAACATTTTCCATATAAAACACTAGAAAATTGGACCTTGTCGCAAAAAAGGTCAAGGTAAATCCAAGATTATCATTCGAATACTCTGGTTAGAACTTGAACACCCAATGATGCACATCAAGTTTCAGGGACATCAGCTGACATGTTTTTGGAGAAAAAGATTTTTAAAATATTATTTTTTTTCCATATAGATCTATGGGTATAGCAGATTTGTTCGTAAAGTGACCTCGACTATTTGATCACAGTTTTGAAGCGCCCTGAAACCGTCGAATATGACAGCATTGGTCAAAGAACAAAAACGACCTTGACACCTTGTACAGAAAAACTTCATGTACTTATTGCGTTGACTGGAAACTCATTTTTACAAAAAAACTTCAACAGATTCCATAAATTCTTGTTCTAGAATGTTGCCATATCAAAACACAAGAAAGCAAATTTGACCTTACAGTAAAAAGATAAAGATCAAACCAAAATCATTTTTGAACAATCTTGGTAGTCCTTGACTACCCGCTGATACATACCAATTTTCAAAGCCATCCGTCAATGGTCCTAAACAAGAGATGTTTAGAGGTATTCAACATATATGGATGTTGCTGACATGTTGGTCATGTGGCTTGGAGCGTTTGAACAAAGTTTCATTTCCCGCTTTATATGAAATTAGTTTTATGTATTTGAAATTGTCGAAATATGAGGGACTTGAAGAACTTTGAGATGTTGGTCAAAAGTCAAAGAATGACCTTGACATTTTGTAATCTCCCTAATCTTCATATACTCATTAAGATCGTTTTTGATAAATCTTCTATAATCACCCTGAAATTTTCTCATATAAAAGTACGAGAAAGCAATTTTGACGTTGCCGCCAAAAGAGTCTCGATCAACCCAAAGTCATGATTTGAACAATCTTAGTAGAACTCTAGTACCCAGTGATAAATACCAATTTTCAAAGCCATCGATTAATTGGTTCTTAAGAAGATTTTTAAAGGTTTCAAATATAAGGGTGTGACGGCTATGTTGGTCATGCCAACTGATCCATTCTAACAAATTTTGTTCTCTAAACTCTGGAGCCTCTGTATGAAATGTGGTATCAATCCGCTCAGTTGAGAAGATTTTTAAAATTGTCGAAATATGAGACCTGGGTCAATGGTCAAAGAATGACCTTAACCTCTCATGCACTAACAATCTTCATGACTGTATTCACCAATTTTTATGCCAAAATCTTCAATAATTTCCATGTAGATCAACCTGAATCTAAATTTGATCTTGTTCTAAAAAGGTCAAGCTCGATACAAGGTCATCATTTGAACACTTTTGGTTGTGCTTGAGTACCAATTTCTACATACTAAGTTAAACGGCCATTGGTCTGTTGGTTCTGGAATAGAAGATATTTTAAAGATTTCTACCAGATATTGCCATGACGGCTATGTTAGTCTTGTGACGCGGACCATTTGAAAGAAAATATTCCCGCAAGTCCTCAGTCTCTATATGAAATTTGCTACAATTGGCCCAGTGGTTTCAGAGGGGAAGAGTCATTTGAAATTGTGAACGGACGGACGAAAGGACGTACAGATGACAACGGAGCCTGTCTATCCTATTAGTTCCCCCGGAGCCTTCAGCTCAGGTGAGCTAACCAGAACATCTTATCTGGTTCGACGAATACCTCCATCTGGTTCGACGAATGCAGTGTGTGAAAATTAGCAAACCGGATTCACCTAATCTGCTTTACTATACTAGATAACTAATCTGATCAAGTAATTTGTTAATCTGTTTCAGATGACCTCTGTCTTTTGAATGTCTTCCGTCTCTTGTCGTGATCATCCTGCTCAGACTGTAGAAGAAAGACATCACTTTCTGTTGATTCCTGTCGAAATGACATGTTACCCAGTGATACATCCATATCTTCTGAGGTTGGCAAACTATCGGCCATCCCGCTATCACGCCTGCAGTTGTCCGTATCGTCCAACGAGTCAGATGAGCAGGAAGACGAATTAGTACTTGAAACTTCCTCTGAAGAATCGGATTCAAAAAGAAGGCCCTCCCGAACTTGCTGAAACAATTATGAAAATTACTGTAAAACACCAAATATGGCGGCAGCAAAATTTGGCGGTTTTTATAGATGGACCTTTTGGCGGATTTTTATTTTGGCGAATTTGTGATCTCTGAAAATAAGATAATGAAGATGCTGAATCTGTTGACGTTATAACGATATGGGCCACTTGAGTCCAAGCTTTATATTGTCTTAGTAAATACAGCTCAATTCCTTATATTATTTACAACAAAATAGATTTTTGTGTTGCTACTGATGTAATCATCTTGTCATCATTATGTGTATATAGAATTAGAATATGGTCTAGTTCCTGAAGAAGACGAAAGTCGAAGCGTTAAAAACCTTGTGTTTTTTGTCTTATTTCTGGACGTTATAGAATTTAAACAAATATCATTTACACCTGCTTTGCTTTCTGGTACTAATCAGTGTGGCATGTCAAACATTTTCACACTCTGTGTCCTCTAGCTTACTGTTAGCTTCGGGTCTTCTTGTATTCTATTATATGTGATGTGCACTGACCTTGACTTTATGGAAGAGGGAATGAATTATATGTCAAGGTAGTGTTTTCCTTTCACGATCAATTTAAATTGGCGGCATTTTAATTTGGCGATTTTCTTCTTTTTCGCCAATAGCGCCAAAACATTGTGACCACCACATATAAGTGTTTTACAGTAAGTTAGAGAAGATATTAAAAGAAAACGTGTACTCAGGCATTTGTGAACTGGCATTATAAACCCTTTTCATGCGGCATAAGTAGTTCACCTGACCCTATAATCTGTTATCTCTACCTAAGAAACCAGAAATTCCACAAACCCTTACCGATTTTGGCGATATTGTCACCAAGTTACGACAAGGTGTAAGCGGCCATTTTCGGAAGGCCGAAGGTCACGTAACGTCCAAATATGGAGGTAACAGGGTTAACCGGAAACCATAAAAGACTCTTAAAAACAAATTTACAAAAAATCAAGATATTAGACGCTAATGTATGCTTTGTAGAAAAAAACGCCATTGCCTGGCTAAGGCCCGGTGTTATTGCTGAACGTTTATCAAAAGAAACAGTATAGGTGGATCAAGTCTATTTGCCAAAAATTTAGGATAAACCAAGTAAAGGTGCCACCTGCAATTGCTGACACTGAAAATAACATTATTTTTTACGTAATTTCGATGTTTAAATATCTACAATACCAGTGAAGTTGGTGAAACCTTGCTCTATTAGAGTGCAGATCCCCTCTTTTGTAGTGCAACCTTCACTGTTGGGATGTACTCGGTGTCTAACGTGTCTGACAGGCTCCCAAAACGCGTACCCTCTAAAACCGACAATTGGCAGGTCAAGGGTTAATCAAGCAGCATTCATGCGAAATATAATCAACACATTTTAGATTCTACAATATCTGATTAGTCACTGTATCACTGCGCTGGACACACACACCAGGAGATCTGAGCATATCAAGATGGTACCCAATCAACATAATTTTCCTATCACGCGGTTATACGAAATTTCAAAGACTCAATCCTAATTACAAAAAAAATATTCATGCAATACATATATTCAGTTGTACATCATAGATATGGATGTGTTTGATGACAGATGTGAATTAGTCGAAATCACGTTAAATACCTTCATTGAATGGTTATTCGTATACTAATAGATGAAATCAGCTGCGGACTCTCTGAGGCTGAATGCCAATTCTAAAATAGACTACAAAGTTTTGTCATTACTTTGAAAAGTAAACATTCTGGCCACAAAGAATAAAAACGATTTTTATCAGTTTCTTAGAAGACTGGTTAACAAACAGGAAACACTTGACATTTACAGCAGCTGATTATATACCATCGGTATCCGTTGTTTTCTTAAATCTTCTACCTATTTTGTCCGCTCAGGCGGGATTAACATTTTGAATCTTCCTACTTTAGCTTTTTTATTTATAATAAGGGGCTCTTTCCCTTTGAAATAAAACTTTTAGATAGAAATACCAGTTTGGTTTATAGCCGCATTTTCGTGAATGCTAGATTCACTGAAGAAAGACATGTCATTTTTCGGATGTTCACGGAAGTATGAATGCAATGGATTACGTGCAAAGTAAGTGACGTAAAACAACAAAAACATAGTTGGCTGTATGGCTAGGACCAAATCCATAGAAGACTAAGGTAACAAGTGAAGGCTCTGATCAGACTCCTCTCAAGTGCCGATGCCACATTGTTTGAAGTCACATGATGTAGTTCAAATGTATTGTTCTACTTTTTGGTGGTATTTTACGTATTTCTTAATCTTTTGGGTTTTTGTACTTAAAGCATTTTGGTATTTCCTGAATAACTACATGACTAGATATAAAATGTTACGCATGGTTTATATGTATAGACGTGCTAAAGTGACGAAACACAAACAGGAAAAACAAATTGGTTATTACCGTACAAAAGTCTTTAACTTGAGCTTTAATATTTTGTCTCTTTAGCATGGTAGCAATGTTGGTGTACAGCACCAAGATGTCTTCACTGTCTTTATTCTGTTTACTCCCTTCTCGAATTTGTTTTTCAATTTCGATGCAAACAGCGTATGCCTGTTTCACCATCTCTCTTCGTGATGCTGAAAATAACAAGAATAAATGTTGCAGCAAGAAACAATGTTCCAATAATACAGCGACAGAGCAGTATTTTGAAAACAGCTTCAATTAAAACTTGCGTATAACTTAAAACATTTCTATCGAGAATCTGAACAAAAGAACCGTAAAGTACAATGAAATGTTTAAGCTATGTTAACTGGTATGGGAACCGTGAACCTCGGGAACCTCGTGCTTCGAAACAGTGACCCTCGATCAGCAATTCACAGTTTTGAAAGAGGCTTCTTTTCTGCTACAGCCAGTGCTCAAGGGTGTGGAGAGTGTTGAACGTCGCATTAACACTCACGAGCTCGAGAGACCGGCTTTGTTGCTTACGTTTCTTTGATGTTAAAATCACTTCTGAAGGATTCGTCTTTCCAGAATGTATAGTTTACTATAACTGACATTTATCCAAAATCAAACTAGAACTGTCGGAGAATCCGACTATACCCCCGCTTAACTGCTTTAATCAAATGCTATTATTTTCGTCACATAAAGTATAGAGAGAGAGAACTAATTCTCAACATGTATATCAAATATCAATAAATCCCTTTCTATGTTATACAGAATAAAATTATTTCACACAGACAGATAGAAAAATTAATAAATGCATGTAAGACATATGTCTTATCAATATGTATACCAAATATGAAGATTCAAATTTGAAGGGATGCTGTGAAATTTGTAAGAAAAATTGCACAATTCAAAGTAAGGACATAAAGAAACATTGGAAAAATATAGGGAAGAATAAGCTGGAGAAGGCTGGTACTTGATCCAACAAGACATCAGTTGTCATCAACCTGCAAACAAAAAATCCCTACTCTAACTTGCAATGGCTGCTTAGATATCTTTGACAAAATATCTTTGTTTATTATTCAAAGTATGGAGAGAAAGAAAATCAGACAAATACAGGGTAAATATGCCAAACACACCTGGTTTGCAATCCCACCGGCGATACAATAAGTCGTTATCAATCTGTATACCAAATATGAAGATTCTATCTTGAAGGGTTGTTGTGAAATATGTTACGAAACATTGCATTATTCAGTGTAAAAAAAAGAAAGAAAATTGTGAAAAGAGAGATGAAAATCAGACAAGCACAGGGAAGAAAATGCCAGATACACCTGGTTTGCAATCCCACGATATAGTAAGTTGTTAACAATCTGTATGTATACCAAATATGAACATTCTACCCGGAAGGGTTGCTGTGAAATCTGTTACGAAAAATTGCATTATTCAATGTAAAGAGAGAAAGAAAATCAGACAAATACAGGGATGAATAAGCAGGAGACCGCTGGTTCTCAATCCCACAATACAATAAGTTGTCATTAACCTGCATACCAAATATTTCTTTATTCAAAGCATGGAAAGTAAAAAAATTGGACAAATACAGGGAAGAATAAGCAGGAGAAGTCTGGTTTGAAATCCCATGATACAACACACCGTCATCAACCTGTATGCCAAATAAGATCATTCTAGCTTGAATGATTGTGGAGAAATCTTTGACGAATAATTTCAATATTCAAAGTATGGAAATCAAAAAAATGGATAAATAAAGGGAAAAATAAGCATGAGAAGGCTGGTTTTGAATCCCACGATACAACACACCGTCATCAATCTCTATGCCAAATATGTCCATTCTAGCTTGTATGGTTGTGGAGAAATCTTTGACAAAAAATTTCATTATTCAAAGTATGGAAAGTAAGAAAATTGTACAAATAAAAACGAAAAAATAGCAGGAGAAGGCTGGTTTGAAATCCCACGATACAACACACCATCATCAACCTTCAGGCCAAATATGACCATTCTACCTTGAATGGTGGTTGAGCAATCTTTGACAAAAAATTCATTATTCAAAGTATGGAAAGTACGAAAATTGGACAAATAAAGGGAATAATAAGCTTGAGAAGACTGGTTTGAAACTTTGACGAAAAAGTTGATTAAAAGGGGACGGACGGAGGACGGAGGGAGGGAGGGAGGGAGGGACGGAAGGACGGGCGGAGGGAGGGAGGGAGGGAGGGACGGACGGAGGGACGGAAGGACAGATGTAAACTAGTATACCCCCCCCCCCCCATTTTCAAAGCGAGGGTATAAATATAAACCTTCCACCTTGAACAGTTGCTGAGAAATCTTTTACGAAAAATTACAATTCTGAATGCATGGAGAGAAAGAAAAGTAAACAAATACAGGAAAGAACAAATAGGAGAAGGCTGATTCTCTATTCTATGATACAACTTGTCCTTGTTAACCTATATACCAATTATAAACTTTCTATCTTATACGGTTGGTTTAGTTTAAACACTATTTTATTCGAGAATAAGTTTACAACATAAATGACATACAACAAATAAATCAGGATTTGAAAGTAAGCTTGAAGCTTATATATATCATCTCCTGTAACGTACACAATTTACAACAGAACAGATGGTTTAAACATACAAAGCATTTAACGTGGAAGTAGTCATTGGTTAATTACGGAAGAAAATAGTTAAGCTGTGAAAATAAGTAAATTAATAAAAAGATAGATAGACAAATAAATAAGTAGATTAAACTCAAACGGGTATGAACAAATAAATAATAACTAGATTGAAGAAACAAAGCTAATAACAAAACTAGAAGTACAGTGTATAGTAAGATACAAAAGATAATAATTATACAGATGTAATAAGAAGAAATAAATGAAGAGATATAAGAGAAAGAGAAAGAACAACATCACATGATAGTAGGAACACTAGTATCAATCAAAGTCATCGAGAGGTCAGACGTTGCTATTAAACATGAACATTATAACAGAAGTGCAACATAATATGGAAACTAACATCTATACACTGTAAAGTTATAGAATCATCTCGATGAACTATTTTTAACATTGTATACTATCAACATGTACCGTGACCATGCAAAGCTCGATCGCCTTTCCTAGCTCAGCATCTCAGACCATTGGTAGAATTTCCGCCATTACATGAACCGTTTGGACTTTATGATAAAGTCTTGCACTTTAATAAATAAAAGTTCGTTTTCCTGCGTAGTCGCATCTATTACCCCAGAAAGAAGTTGGCTTACATTTAGTCTCTGGAGTTCGTCTGCAAAACAGGTATTTCTAAGTTGAGTGTATTTTGGACAGATATAAAAGAAATGATAGGCACTTTCAAAACCACCACAGGAACAAGAGGGGCTATTAACTATATTTTTCCTGTAAAGATCAGAATTTAAAGTGCTACAGCCCAAACGCAGTCGTGCATGTAGTATTTGGCCATTACGGCAACCACTATTAAAATACTTTGGGGGTTGCAATATGTTTCTGTTTAAGCGATGTTTAAACGAAGCAACAGAAGTAGCTTGTTTAATATCAATTGGCAAAGTATTCCATGCTCTGATTGTTGATGGCAAGAAGGAGTTATAATAGAGGTTTGTCCTGCAACGCAGTGTACATATATCATTGGAGTTTCTTAAATTATAACGGTTTGCATTTTCCACAATAGGGGGATTCAAATCATTTAGATATGTCGGTGCTTCATTATGTACCATTTTATAAAAAATAATCAGTTTCTGTTTGTTTCTTCTTTCCTGTAAGGACTCCCAACCTAACTCAGAATAAAGTTTTTCAATGTTGCATAACTTCGTCGCCCCCGTTATAATTCGTGCCGCCTCTGTGTGGATAGACTCTAAAATCTTTTTATTTTCGGTAGAGCAGTTATCCCAGACGGAGCAGCTGTATTCGAGTAAGGGTCGGATAAATGCAAAATAGAGTTTTTGTAGAGCTCGTCGTTTGATTTTAAATTTAAGGACTCTCAATAAGTTTAATCTAGACCATGCAATGTCTGTAATATGTTTGATATGTTCAGACCATGTACATGCATTTGAAAATGTTAATCCAAGGTGTTTATGCGAGGAGCTTTCTGAGATGACAGTGTTATCCATGAAGAGTGGTGGATGGTTTGTTTGGACTAACTTTCTGGAAATAATCATTGATACAGTTTTCGATGGGTTAAAATCTACTAGCCAGTCGCTCGCCCAACGTGTAATAATTTCGAGATCTGTATTTAAAGTAGTGGCGGCTATTTGAGGGTTTTCAACGATTATGTGTAGGCTCGTATCATCTGCGAACAGTCTTATATTGGAGTGAATTTCATTTACTATATCATTTATATATATGATAAACAACAACGGGCCCATAATCGATCCTTGTGGGACACCAGCTTGAATATAAGTCCACCCAGAGCAAACCCCGTTTAAAACAACCCGCTGTCTTCTATTTGACAAATAACTTGAAAACCATTTGAGAAGATTGCCAGAGATTCCTAAAGATGAAAGCTTATGCAACAATCCCCTATGCCAAACTCTGTCAAAGGCCTTGCTGATGTCACAAAACACTACACGCACTTCTTTCCCGCTGTCAACGGCTTCACAAAATCGGTGATATGTATGTATTAACTGATAGGTTGTGGAATCGCCTGGAATGAAGCCAGATTGTAATGGAGTGATTAGATGATTTGTATTAATATAGTTATAAACATATTTGTGCACACATCTTTCCATTACTTTACTTAGTTGATTTAACAGTGAAATAGGACGGTAATTAGATGGCAATGACTTATCTTTTTTCTTATCTACAGGAGTTACATTGGCATCTTTCCAAAGTGTTGGGAAATATCCACTGGTTATTAAGAAGTTAAAAAGTATCGATAATGGTGTGGCTAAGACATCAGCGCCTTCTTTTAACAGCCGTGGACTAATAAGGTCAGGCCCACTGGCCTTTGAAACCTTAAGGTTTAACAGAACGTCTTTAACGTCTTGCCCCGTTAAACTAATTGATTGTAACTGGGCTTGTGTAATTGGGCGAACTGGGGGTAGTTCTTTATTTCCATCATTAACAATAGACTGCGCAGTGAAGAAATCATTTAAAATGTTTGCCTTTTCTTCGTCGGTTTCAGCATATCGCCCATCAGAAAACAAGGATGGAATTGTATATGATTTTTTATTAGTTTTGAGAAGACATTTGGAGGCTTTCCAAAACATTTTCGGGTCAACATTATCCGAATTTATTGAATTTTCAAGTTTTTCAAAATATTCTGTTTTACTTTTTCTAATCTCATTAACTACTGTATTTCTTAACTTTTTGTATTTTTCCCAAAGAGCTATGTATTTTGTTCTTTTATACTTTCTATATGTCCGTTTTCTTTTCCGAATTATTTTCCTTATTTTAGTAGTAATCCAGGGGTTTTCTGATGGCCGAATTGTAACAACCTTGTTTGGTATAGACTCTAAACTTGCCTTATGTAGATCTTCGGTGATATTTTGTACTACGTCATCTATATTATCAAGAGTTAAATCCATAAACAAATCTGAACGAGACAGTAGTTGTCTGTATTTATCGTAATCAGCTAAGTTATAGTTCCAAATGCGTCGTTTAAAACTTTTCAAAGTGGGACGAATGAATTTTAGCAAGAGAATTATTGGGCAATGAAAGCGTGTTTGGTCGGGTATAAAACTATCCATCACTCCACTAAATAAAACGTTAGACTGATTTCGCACTAAAAAGAGATCTATCAGTGAGGACGAGTTCTCTGTAAAATTAGTTGGATCCTGTATAAGTTGTGTAAGGTGATATTGTAGCATTATATCCTTAATTTTGTTGTTTTCATTTGTTGACATGTCGTAGTTAAAATCCCCCGTAATGATTATATCAATGATATTTGTATTACATGCTCTATCAATACTTTCGAGAATTAAATTATAGTAATCTACTGTACTATTTGGCGGTCGATAAAAAGCACCTATTAATATTTTCTTAGACTTTACTATGATTTCTACCCATATGGCCTCAAGCCCATTAATTTCTAGATCATGACGCTGCTTACAAGCTAATGTATCTCGAACATATATGGCAACGCCTCCGCCGACACGGTCACTCCTGTCTCTTCTGGAAGGTGGCGAGAAATTTTCGATCAGGATAGAATCATTTTTAATAACCGGTTTCAGCCACGTTTCAGAAAAAGCAAGAATGTCGTATGCTTCGGCTTCGCCTCTAAGAAGGTCAATTTTTGGCAAAAGACTTTGAACATTTAAATGAAAGATGCTTAAGTGATTCGATAATATTTCAAACGAATCGTTACTACTCGATTGTGAGACATCAGCAAGGTCATTGTCAGAGCCTGGACCCGGGTTAGAATGAACATCTCCACAGGTAAGTATGAAAACAAGTAGCCATGTAATGAGAACAACTGATACGAGACAAGAAAAGAGTTTGAGGCTAAGTGACATGTTATTTTCAAATGATGCTGATCTGATATGAGCATGGGGACATTTGATATCTTTATATACTTCATTGCTCTTCTGTAACGAGATAATGATGCTTTCACAAAATATGTTGTAATTTGGTACATTTAATAGGGACATGAATAAAACGGGGACTAAACAAAAGTAAAAATGCTTACGTTTCAGTTCCTTTTTTCCACCCATATGAAGAGTCTGAGATACACCAAAGGTGCCACCAAGACCGTATGAAAGTAATTTCCTAGCCTTCATATGATAGTCAATATTTGCATCAGATATATCATGACAAGTCTTGACGACACCTCTGGCGAGCAGTAACAGGTCGATACACGCGTTGCATGGCGCACAGTACGGGAAAAAGTATTAAAAGGAATGATAATGTAAAAGGAAGTTGTAAGAATAATAAGAAGTGTCAGCATTGTATTAAAGAAGAAAAATAAACCTGCACAACAGCAACAACCTGGGTTGGGTACTGATATAGTTTGTTCTCAAATACTCGGTCTTATGTAACTGCACTAACAAGGTAGTCCCAGATCAGACTGCTCTTTTACGAAGATGGTAAAGTATGCAAGGGAGACAAATCGATGTATTATCGAGAAACAGGTTTGACACAGTCGTTGCACTTGCTTCGGCAATACATTCACATTTTCTCCCAAATACTCGGACAGTAATGTCAAGCAAATACCGTAATAAATACTATGACAAAAAAAACTCAGAACTCAAACCACCTTCTTCGGTAACAATACTCCACTGTTCCTTCCCAATACTCGGACAACACCACATAAACAATGCCGTGATAAACTGTACAGATCTCATCAGACTGATCCTGGTGTGCGTTGCCTATCCACAGCCATAGAAATAGTCCGCTACAAGAATCGGTTAGTCACACCCGAAGAAGGGTTTCTATAAAATTCCTCGATGCTTGGAGTGTCCGAACATTAGAGGCAAACAGGGTGATCAGTTACTACAATTATCAAAAACATAATCTGATAGACAACCATCAGGCTGCTAAGCTGCACCAGTCACGAGCTTACTAAGCAAACTCGTGACTAGTACAGTTTAGCACTCGTGACTAGTACAGTTTAGCATATATATATACATATATATACATACACACATATACATATATATATATATGCATACGGTGGATCTAAAGTTAGTCTTTGATAACTCTGGCGATTAAATCAATCTACTGTTTAAGGTAACACATTGTACTTGTTTTAAGTTACATCAAGACTAGTTATACTCAGCTGCTAAGCACAGAACATATTGATAAGCTATATTCTAACGCCCCGGCGTTAATATTCTGACAATAAAAACATAATAATGCTGTAGTTTAGAGTGCATACTCCTTCAGACTGGCCCTGTTCTACACTTTTCATCTGCAGCCTTCACGAACCAGAAAAATGGTGGGGTCCGTAGTGTCTGAGGTAATATGTGTCGGAATATTAACACTATTGTACAAAGCACTACAAGGGACACAACCACTGAACATTGAGCATTACCATAGTTAACATTAAATCCGACTGCAACAGTCCATAATTCCTAACAAAATATTCAGACACTGCCTTGGCAAATAGTGCAGACCCTATCCGACTGATCCTGATCTACACTGACATGACAAGGACTGTCCAACCATTCAGACCAACCACGGAAATCAGGATGCAGTTTCGTTTTTTGACCGGCTCAGTCTAGCGTATGAAACACACTATATCGTTAGATTATGAAATGATAACTGTGATCTTCTTATACCTTCAATACGTTAATAATTTCTTAACATAATAGAAAGGTTGAAGTTACTTAGTCAACTCAAGAGCGGAAACTTAGCTTCAGAATACTACTCGATTATAAGTAAGACTGGAGAATCAGCCTGTTCACCAACAGAGTTAGCATTCAGTGACGATCCCGAAGAGACATGCCTGAAGAGTCCGCTCATTGGGATCTGACTTTTTCTGCCTCCCTTATCAATGGCGGTCCACTCCCAAAGGGAAAGAATTTGCTCTTCCAGGAGCAACCTCCTTCGTTTAGGAGTAGAGGGCCATGTCATCCAGGGAAATAGATAGGAAGCCCCAAAAAACATTCCCCTTTGTAATAATGGCGGAGGTATTTCGAGGTAGAGGGTTTCGTTCGGTTGATTGGCACTGCACTATAAACATGATACAGAATACAGGGGGAAAAGTGTGACTATCCATACTTCCATACAAAGTAACCTCTCAGCTGTATCCACTACTCGCCTTTGTCTGGAAGCAGTGTTTGTGTGTAGAACAGCTATTCATTTCATATAGTAATGTATACAAAAAGATCTGTCAGCCCAATGCATGCCCATTTTAGTACACGTGAACTGTACTTTTTTATAAGAAGGCTAATTAGTGAAAACTATATAAAAAAAAAGAAAAGAAAAAAAGAGACAATGTTTGCTGTACTATTTAAAATACATCATGTGAATGATCGAGGCTATATACGTGCGCCTTGTAAGAGTTTAGAATGTAATGGTAGGAAGGCATAAAGCTACTGCTATCCCAGAGATGCACCATTTGATCAATCACTTACATGTTCAGACATACCACAATGACTACAAATATTGGGACTAGGGTAATAGTCAGACCAGACCAGGCTGGTTCCGAAGAAGCAGTCTGATCACGGTTCGCACAACTATACATCTCTCTTATAACCGTCCTAAAACACCGTAAGCTGTCCCAAAAATATATTTCATAAGAATTAACTCTCTACACAAGACTGGTAGTCACATTTAATATATTCGTTATATATTCATTTACCGTTATTGTTATTTATACATTTCTGCAAAGTTTATGTTGGGTTTAGCACACTTGCATATGAATCAGTATGATCACAAGACAGATTTCTAGAACTGTTCCAATATTTCCGCTAATATATCGTGTCCAGACTATACCTGTACAATAGGCACCTTAATCGCATTATATTATAGTATTTAGACAAAAAAAGAAAGGCAACAGATTTAATTGTCAGTACGTGTATACGACAGACTGTAGGTATACGTTTAAAACATTGCCTCTTCTCTGCGATCACGCTGAGTATGATCAGATCCAAATCTACCTGTTGGAGCCCCTGCTGAAGCCGAGGCCCAGGCACCAGCTCTAGCTCCAACCAGCTGATCTGGATCTCCATGTTTCTTTATGTCAGCGTCACTTTGAATCAAGTATCGCCTGTCAGCAAAGTCTCTCACAAGTATTCTACCATCAGCAGAATAAGCCGATTTCAGAACTTTGGCTTTAACAAGGCGTCTGGCATCGAACAGGAGTTTACCCCTGTTCGCAGTCAGATCCTCGTTAATAAATACATCCTTCATACCTTCCTTGCTTCTTAACTTTTTACGCTCTGTGAGAAGACTCTGCCTCGCACGATAAGACACAAATTTAACGAGGATATCGCGCCTCCTATTTCTGTCGGAGCCTACGCGATGTGAGCGGTCTATATCTGTTATTTCTAAGGGCACGTCCATGGACCTGGCAACATCAAGCACTATTTTGTCCGTATTTTCTTGCTCTGTTTGAGGAATTCCAGAAATTCGTACCGAGTTCCGCCTGCTATACTGTTCTAGGGCATCATTTGACGCCTCTAATTTAGCAACCCTGGTTTCAAGGTTTGAACACAGATTTTCCAAATTTGCGTTATCTTTTCTTAAGCTGGCATTATCAACGGCTAGTTGTTCGATTTTTTTATTCATTACATCAGTCACAGCTTTAACAGCAGTTTTAACGGCTTCTTGCACAATAGTTCCGATATCTGGGATTTCATCTCTCACCGTCTGCTTTACTTCAGGCAGCATTATTTCTTTCAACTCATGAGCAATAGACAGAATGTCGGATGGAATCATTGGCCGGGAAACGTAATGAGTTACTGCGTCAGTCTCAGGCTCAGGTTGAGGGACAGGACACACATCCCCGTTCGTATCGTCGTCCATATCGTCGTCCGTATCGCCAGGCAATTCGAGCAAAGTAGCGTCAGATTCCGTATCAGAGACTAAACCTAATTCTGGACGTGTTTTCTTCTCAGGTTGAGCAAGAACAGGTTGTAATGGTGAAGTTAAAGCACGCTTTGTTCCTCCTTTAGGTGTCCCTTCACTAACTGCGTCCGAAGATGAAGGGGTGTTTTTTCCAGATACCTCTGGAATAGGAAATGTACTGGTACTGTTACTGTTGGTCTGTTTAGACTGCTTTGGAGTAGACACAGCGGATTCTTTTGCAGCTAGATCCGAATTGCTCATAGCTTTGATCGATACTTTTGTAATAAAGTTCAGTATAGTTCTGAAATTATCGAGCGTGGGAAGTAGTAGAAGATTTACTATGCTTATTCATTGTAGTAAGAATACTGAGTCCGAACTCACTCATTCATAACAAGGATAACAATGGTACACAGTTAAATGGAGTTAAATGGAGTTTCCCACGCTAACAAAGATTAGTACCTTGTTGATTTATATCCATAAATCCTTTCAAGAAATTCCCTTTTCTGCACAAAATGATTTTGTCCAAGCACTAACAATACATTATGAAACTACAGTATCCAGTCCCAGGTCATTCAGATAGATAGTTTTACATTTTTAGTCAATTTGCTTCCCCCACACAAAAACACGTCCATTAACCATCACTAACCGGAAGTCCATGTAGAATGTAAACAACAAACTTATGACAAATGCAAACAGGAGAAGCTCAAACCAGCTTGTTTATCTGATCAGAGCCTTCCCTTTTCGCATGTGCAATCTATAAGAAAAGAGAGAGAGAGAACTTATACGGTTGTGGAGATATCTTTGACAAAAAGTGTGTTGAGAAAGAAATGTGAACAAATACAGGGAAGATCAAGCAGAAGATTTGCCCGTTTTCAATCCCACAATACAACAGGTCATTGTCAACTCATATAACAAATATAAACCTTCCACCTAGAACAGTTGCTGAGAAATTTTTTACGAAAAATTACAATTCTGAACGCACGGTTGCGGAGATATCTTTGACGAAAAAGTGTGGAGGGAAAGAAAAGTGAACAAATACAAGGAAGAACAAGCAGGAGAGAGCCGGTTCTTAATCCCACGATACAACTTGTCGTTGTCATCCTGTATACCAAATATGAAGTTTCTATCTTTTACGGTTCTTGAGATATCTTTGACGAAAAAGTTTTACGGTATTACGGAAGGACGGACGGAAGGACGGACGGAACTACGGACAGATGTAAACCAGTATACCCCCCACTTTTTCAAAGCGGGGATATAATTATGTTCACATGTATCTCAAGTGTCTACCATTATATTTAGAGAAGCTAAATTGGATCAATTATAGTTTCATAATATATATTTGGACACATAACTAACTAACTTTTAATCAGACAAAACAGATGTTTCCGCCCAGGACATTCCCCACAGCATCGTCTATTGATAAAACAATAACATTATAAGCCCTCCTGTGACCTTTGAAAATAAGGTCAAGGTCACCAAAAAAAAATAACCAGCTCTTAGAATTCACCAAACGATATATGCATGCTTGGCGAAAATTTAACAACTGGTTTGGGGAATATCGTGCGTACATGGCCAAGACCTTAATCATGAGGCAAAGCTCAACAAAAATCTGGTGTCCCAACAATTCATCCTTGCATGCTCAGCAAATTAAGACGTATTGGTTTTGGAGATATCAGACATACGAGTCACTGACCTTAACACCGAAATCACGGTCACCTAAACACTGTGATCTCTCTGCCGTGACCAAATACTATAAATATGTTAGTCTGATGAAGTTTCACCTAGTGCGGTGAAAGAAACATTTTAGGAAATATTGAACCTTGACTTTGAAATGTCCCACAAGTTTTCTTGTGATCTTGAAATTGAGGTCAATGCCATCAAATTTAAATCAGGTTTTAAGCTTCTCCCAATGATATATCCATACAGATTTGGTGAAAATGCATTTATTGCTCAACCGATGCCGAGCATACAGGAAGAGGCTCTCACGCAGACCGCGACGGTGACTGAAAACGCACCGAAAACAAAATGTTCTCAGCCCCTATGGTGGTAGGGTTGTAGGGAGAAAATAATTACGGTAGGTATCCATAAATTTGAATGTCAAAATTCAGTGTTTTAGGATGTATAAAATTGCTTTTGGAACAAATAGCACTGTAGATCAATATCAAACTGTTCCTTCGACTTTTAATATTCAATATTTTTGTCCTAATACTAAAGCCACTAAGGTTTAAGAGTACGCATTTAGGAGGGGCAGCTCTCTTTTTTCCATTTCGGCACCCTTTCAAATCGACATCAACACGTAAAGGAACGAATTTTCTCCACTAGGTATAAAACTTTCCTTCAAGAGTAGATTTATGTTTGGAATAGCTCGTCCTTAAACGAAGCAAACAGGAAGTCACAAAAACGGTCCGGTCTGGTGAAAATAGCTAAAAGACACGAAACTGTACTCGTACATATTAAAGTCATTAAATGCAGGCTGGTAAGTTTTCCCTTGACGCAAAAACTTTTAGTACTGCCCTGTGCCTTCAGTTCCTGACTATTGGCCGACTTCTTATTTGGGTGGGGAAATATCGTGTGTACAAGTCTTATGCACCTTCACCACCTCCAAGTAGTCAAATTCTTGATAGAACTAAGGACAAAATATGGGGGTGGGGATGGGGGTGGGGGCGGTATTCACCTACACAAATTAATTATAATGTCGAATAGAGTACTATCCTTTGCACAGTCTTAGATTTAATTCAACTTATTTAAAACGCTAATATATCTTAGAGTTGACATTATTACTCGGAACTCGGAGTCTCTACACTCGTGAGACGAACAGATATCCTAATCCAGCTATTATGAGACAACCTCATACAGGGTCTGTGATGTCCAAAGAAACCGCATTTTAAGATGAATATTTGCAATCAATTTATTTGGTTCCACAATTAACACATTTAAGGAGAAAAAGCGACAGACGAAAAGGCACGGAAGTGCAGATAAATCCACCTCGTGGTTCCTGGAAGTTCAAACACATTCGTTTTAGGGGTGCATTAAGGGTGTGATTATCTTCACTTATGACAATCGTAGACCACTACTGCATCCATAAAAAGATACAAACAATGTTTGAGCATATAGTCTATTACTGAACGTATTTGCCGGTGAAACAGTGAGCAACACGTCTCAAAAACTGTATGCCCCTGTTAGACTCCAAGGCGAATCTGTGTTCGCCCAAATGGCATAGGTTAGGTTTGTAGTAATAATATGTGTAAACATCTGAATTTTAATTATTTTGACTAAAAAAGTTCTTTCCGAGCACCAAGCAGCCACAGATGGAGTCAACAAAGATTAATTTTCGATGACTGAAAATCCTATTTCCATATAATACGAGCCATTAACAAATTTTATGAATATCCAAATTCTGAAATTCAAAAAGAGCTCGAGAGAGATATGTTGCGCTGCCAACTAGTTGTATTATAACTTTGGACTTCTCTATGCTTAAGCTATGCTTATGGTAACATCTGGTCTGGAAAGGTGATGATCAAACAAGATGAAATATTATTACTGACAATTTGTTCGACTTAAGGACAATTTCCACTTAAAAGCAAGTTACTCTACGTGTAAATTTACCGTGTGTCCCTTTCTTTTTATTCGAAGCTCTTTTGTACAGCACATTTGCAACACAGTAATACGCATCGGTAACCAGTGAGTGATTCTTCCCATAAATGTCTTCTCTCAATTTGACAGCCTCTTTTGCATCAGCTATTGCTTCGTCATATTTACCCATTCGGTGATGAAGACCTGACCTGGTTTAAACAATTGTACGTTCGTAAAAGTATGTTTCAAAATACAGGAAAAAAACAGAATTACCTCATTAGGTGTAGCTTCTGCATACGGTCACTAAGTGAACTTAAGCTGAACATAAAAACAATCTTGTTATCACCTACTGACCTAAAACAAGTCCTTGAAAGAAAATGAGGAATAGAAGAATAATTTATGCGAAAACTGTTTTCTGTTATTCAAGTCAAAGCAGTACGAGATACGAGTAGTAAAAATGGCTAGTTACTCTTAAGCCCTAAGCAAACAATACGTACAGAGAGAGAGAGGGGCAGACATAGACAGAGAGAGAGACGGCAGAGAGAGAGAGAGAGAGAGAGAGAGAAAGAGAGAGAGAGAGAGAGAGAACTTACCTCTGGAGAAGCTTCCTAGGATAGCTTGGAATACGTTGAAGATTCAGTCGGATATCTATTTCCATGCTTGTATTAAAATCATCGAGAGCCCCTTGATATAACTGATTAGCTAACTCTCTATTGCAGTCTCGTTCGTATTCAGCTTGCTCGGCCTTCACTGTTCCCAGATTGAAAACATAAATAGACAAGTCTTGATTGGTACGATCAATAAGATGTCGCTGCGTTAGGTCGCTAGCTTCTTGATGATACTTCAAAGACTGTCTATAGTTCTTCAGGTTGAAGTAGATATTTCCTAGTGCGTTGAACGTCCTTGCAGCTTCGGGAAATCGACTGTCACTGCCTTCAGACTGCCGAAAACAACATTGTGCTTTGAGTAAAGCCTCTTCTGCATCTGTATATTTTTTCTTGCTGTTGTAAATTCTGCCTTTAGTGAGGTAATATTCACCCTGTACATACAGCAGTTTAGGATCTGACGTTCGGATGGTTTCAATTTCCTCTTTTATTTTTTCTAAGTATTGCTCCGCCTGGTCGCATCTGTTATTATCAATACAAGAAGTGGCCGTTACCACTATCCAGTACAGGGCGGAGGTTTTCTTACCCTTTGAGTCATGTTCTTTCGCTAGACGTTCCAAAACGTCTTCCCTACTAGAAGGGGATCCTAAGAAAACTGATAACTTGTACAAATACGAACATCGCATTATTGCAAACGTCATGGGTTCTTGCTGCAGTAACAGAAATAATGTTTTGATGCTTGTCGTTCGGTTCCTGAACACAGAGAAAGCCTCTACAAAACGTTCGTTATGTGTATTTGCAACATTATCTATCTTCTTCATCATCAGTTCAAGATACAGATGTTTAATATTAGTTGGCTTCTTTAGTTGATTAAGAAATGTGAGAACCAAAGGATGTAAGCAATACAGGAAGCGTATCCCACCCTTCTGTAGTATGTCTTGCTCGATTTCTACAAGATTTTTATATTTAAGAAACAGTAGCGACATAATTGTATCTTTAAATGATAGTTGTATCATGAATGCGACTTCATCAGTTTCAAAAACTGAATTTTCAAACACTGACAGTGTAAGAAGATAAGTTTTGTGCTTTTCATCTAGCGAATCGTAGGAATACTTTATCACGTCCAAAACAGCTGCCATGGCCCCACTTTTTTGTGCAATATTCAGTATTTGTTCGATGGTCAGATTGGTATGTTGTTGACAGTATCCCTGTATTGTCTTTGATATAACACGAATCGCAAGCGGACTGTTTCCACTAAAGCTTAGAACAAATGTACATTCATTCTCCGACAGCTGAACCTGGAAAAAAGAATGATTTTGTTTTATCTCCGCAAAGGTTAGGACCCTGAAATTAAGAATTTTAAAGTATATGAGCCGTTCTCTGTGAAAACCGGGCTTAATGACATAACGTAATAATTACGTTGTGAATGGATGAAAAACGCCAAAATTGATGATTTTTCGAAACTCTCTTTATTTCAATGAAAATACCTTAGGCGTTCAGATATAACAGAAAGCCAATGAATTCAGACAAAATCCAGCTATTAATATGACATATGTTGCCATGACAACGCTTATTCCAAGGTAACCCAAAAACATTGAAAACATATGGTATACCATTACAAAAATATATCATGGGAGAAAGAAAGTTAAATCATACAAATTGTCATGTGTGTGCTATGAAATACACATTGAAAATGAGCAAACACACTTTTTGTCCGAGTTATTTAGTGTTACAAGCACTGAAAGCTCGTGTAAACAAACGTTATGACGTTGACGTCAGAACATACTTGCATGACGTTATTTACGTCATATAATTGAAACTACACTACTTGTGTGCTACAAAAGTCTATATCTCAGTAATGAATAATGGTAACCATCTCAAATTTTCAGAAAATGTTAAGAAAAGCTTATACTTTTCAGTGATGCAGTTAGTTATTTTTTCATATTTATGTCATTAAGCCCGGTTTTCACAGAGACTGGCTCATATATTTTATGTACATTCATCTTCAGGGGACGACAAAGAAACTAACACGAGGGCACTAGAAAAAAAACACTTCAGCCAAGACACGGTGGGTATTGCAAATTAAAATCTAAAAAAAAAAAAACTCCTTCAAGAGAAGAGAACACATTCGAAAGAAGGAACATTGGCCATACTTCGAAGTTAAATAAAGTCTTTATTTCAGGAGGATGACATAATTAGCAAAACATACTAATCTCACATATGGTCCTCATAAAACATAAACACAAATTTAACAGTCATATTTACATATATACACCATTAAGATGTCTTGGAGACCTAAGCGACTGTATATGCAAAGAATGAGTCTGTAAAAAAAGTGGGTGAAAGTCAGAATATAACTGGCCACCACTTAAAAATATACTTATGTCCATTCCGGGGTTCAGTATAAAATGGTCCAAAACAAAAGGAAGCATAGCTAAACAAATATGAGGAAAATTAAAGACACCTGGCATAATAATAATAATAATAATCATGATATTAACACAGTTATAAAGGTCAGTCAGAGATAATTAAACGGAAGTAAAAAAGAATTATAACAAATCAAGTTTTATAAAAAAAACAACAACTGATTTTCAGACTATCTCTATAATTGGCTTTAATTTCTTTTTTTCTCTTTTTTTTTTAAACGAAATGAGCCGCGACACGACAAAACCAACAATGCGGTTGTGCGCCCAGCATCCGCCCAGTCTGATCAGAGTCTTCGCTGTCCGCAAGGAGGTAGCTAAGACCCTTATCTATCTTTTAAGCGCTTAGCGAAGAGTCTGATTGGACTGGGTGGATGCCCAGGCTGATCTGAGTCTGCACCGGGCGCACAACCACTTTGTTGGTTTTGTCGTGTCGCGGCTCAAATGTTTCCGCCGACAAGATTACAGTTTGTAACTAGAGTATTTACTTACAGGCCTCGCGGTCTTGCGCAATAATTCGACAGCATCTTCATACGGGAAAGGCTGTAAGTCCAGTTTATCAAGAGGCATTACATGTAGAATGGGAAACTTCTCAATCTCCGTTCTTGACGTCACCAGCAGCTTTACCTTAAATAAGACATAGAAATAATAATTATTTTGACGCACCTCAACGAGAATTTAAAAAAAACGGTGACCGCTAGGGTCTATGACTTGCAGCTTTACGTAGTTTCCAACAGTCTAGTCTAGCCTGTCCCGTAACATTGAAAGGTCGTTGGGGCACCACAGATGGCTTTACAATAATCCTCTTCCACATAGTCCTGTCTTCAGCTGCTCTAGTTCAGAGCTCTAGATAAGAGGGAGTATTTGATGATAATTAGGGATAATTTTTTATAATTCTGCATAAAAACCTATATTGTGACCCCTCATCAGAACCGTCTCGACGAGACGGTTCAGATGAGGGGTCACAACATATGGTTCCAATGAGAAATAAAGAAAATTATCCATCAATTATCATCAAATACCCCTCTTATCTAGAGCTCTGCTAGTTGTGCTAGCAAAGTCCATCCCTGTCCATTCCTTCATATTGTCTTCACACATCCTCTTCAGTCTACCTCTTCTTCTCTTTCCCGTTTCACTGTGCCCTTTAGAATTAGTGTCTTTGCTAAGCCAAAAACCTTAAGATGTGACCAAACCGGTCATTCAGCTGCCTTAATTTAATGAAAAATACGCCGCTCACTTAAAGATTAACACCCACAATATTTCTATTAAATTTTAAATTTCTCACAAAACATTATATTCTGGGCATGATAATGATTGCTATTAAAAGTACATTTATCTGCCAAGTGTATGATATGTGATGGTCACTGAAAATAGGAGAATTTAAGGAAATACACAAAAAGAGCGGCAATAGCGGGTCGCCATTCCCGCCAAAACTTACGACTGGATACGCCCAGCAATCATAGTTAATCAGGTTAAAGTATAACATGAATAATTTTAAGCCCTTTCTTTACTCAACTTTAGACAGTTATTGGCTGAAAACAACTCACGTGCACAGATTAGAGGTTAATGCTATTGTTAAGTTATTTACTCCACCAATCATAAAATTCAAAGCATGCTTGTAGAAACGCCTGTGGGAGTCGATCAATTTATGACGACAAAATATTCGTGAATATTCAAGAAGGGGACGCATTGATATATCGTCTCTGCCTCCGTAACAAAGATGTTTTAGCTGAAGATTTTTTTAACAAATCTTAATTATGTTGCATACAACTAACCAGCTTCATAATTTTGTGATTATTTCGTAATGAAATACGAGGGAGTATACCTTTAATAGATGGTCGAAACTGTTAATATGGAAAAAACGAACCACACCAGAAGTATAAAAATACGCTTTGGAACGGTTAGCAGGGTTTTCAGTTCTTTGGTGTGATCCTTGCTTCCAAAGGATAACCCTTTTATAGAACATATTGAACTTCACTACAGCTGGTGATTGGGACTGTGTTGTCACCGTAAAAAGTCTCCCTGCCCTTCATCATAGTGTAGATTTTATTTTCTAGTCCTTTGGGATTATTGATTCCATTGTAGAACTTTAAAAATATTTGAGGGTCACTGATGAGGCCTAATTGGCCGAAACTAGCTAGTCTGGCCCAGAAAACTTGTACACTCGACAGTTTTCAGTTCTTTGGTGTGATCCTTGCTTCCAAAGGATAACCCTTTTATAGAACATATTTAACTTGTTTTACGGGAATAATTTTGATGAACTGATGATGTTTCACGACGGAAGTAGGGTCAAGTCGGGTAACTTCGGACAGCGGGTAAATTCGGGCATACCATTGCAAACAGTGAAAATCAAGATGAGACGGCTTATAATCAGCCGTCTCATCAGGATATTCAGTGTTTGCCCAGTTAATTTTGTTTGAATTCTAAACAACTGATATATAAATTAAAACATGTTACTGTCCGGATTTACCCGCTGTCCGAATTTACCCGACTTCACCATAGTACTCACAGTTGGCGGTAGTCCTTGCAGCAGTTTCACCAATAAGTCGCATGTACGTTCTTTGTCATTTTGTAAGGAGTCTTCAATACTATCTAGAAGAATAATTGTTTCTGTGCCTACAATAAAAAGACGTCTATTAATTTCAGTAACATGATTTCCACTACAATGAAACTGTCAGATTTCGCATGTGTGTAGAGGACATGGAATAAAACCAAATGTCTAAATTCAGGTGTTTGGCTCTACCGTCACGCTTGAGCGCCATTTGTACATAGGGGCAAAGTAAGAATAAAAGTATACCATTCCTTGGTAAAATAAAAATATTTTCAAATAAAGTAACCTTTAACTGAAGAAAATACTTCGCTCTTAGGAAAATAGATGTTGGCAACATAAAACAGGCCCTGAGGTTATAAAACTTGAGTACATTCTCAAACTCAAAATAAAGCACACTGATTGGCTGCTTCCGAGCATGTGCTCGGAAGCAGCCAATCAGTGTGCTCTATTTTGAGTTTGAGAATGTACTCAAGTTTTATAACCTCGGGGCCAGATTTTAAAAAGGGAGAAATTGTTGACGCAAAAAAGTCAAAATACTCGAAGCTGAAAAATTATTGCCTTCCATTATCCGTGCTTTTTCGCCATTTTCTATCAAAGACAAACATTTTTTTTGAGATTTACTGTTGGTACCCTGGACAACATACACCTTCTAAAAGGGAGCCATTTTTGGAACTAATTCGTTCCTTTAAGAATAGACCCTGATGAGAAGGGAGGCAAGGATGAAAACGGAAGAGTTGTCTATCCTGAAAGTGTTCTCGAACACTTTTACTCTACAACAAGGAAGGCATCAGAGTTCTAGATAAGAGGGGTATTTGATGATAATTGAAGGATAATTTTCTTTATTTCTTATTGAAACCATATGTTGTGACCCCTCATCTTAACCCTCTCGTCGAGACGGTTCAGATGAGGGGTCACAACATATGGTTTTATCCAGAATTAGCAAAAATTATCCCTAATTATCGATAAATACTCCTTCTTATCTAGGGCTCTGGGCATCAAGTTCCGAGTGATGTTCTCTGGAAACAATACGTTTATGCATATTTTTGCGTGTTTCCTGGTAGGACTTGCATTGGTAATAAAATAGAATTTGCCTTTATAAGAAAATTGAGTCAGTGATATGTAATTTCAATCAATTTCGTGCTCTCTAAACCTGAAAATACTTGTAGTCTGATTAGTGTCTCGTGAAAATGTACCTTACTGCATAAACGAAAAGGCAAGGCTAATATCTGCATGAGATTTACTCTGTTTGAGCAAGTTTTCCCTTTCCACATATACAATCTGGGGAGTCTCATTATGTGTCCAGAGGACACGGATGCCCCCGCCTAGTGCCCTAAGTAAGATGGCGCCTTGTGTAAGGTACTGGCACTTGTAGAATAACTAGGCTCACAAAGGCAGACTTGTGTGGTACATGTTTTATTGTATTCCTTAGGCAGATGTATTGTGTTTCTCGGATTAAGAGAAGTGTGTGTGTGTGTGTGTGTGGGGGGGGGGGGGGGGGGTGGAAATAGATGCCATGCAACTTTCCAAAAGAAATAGCCCGAAAACAAGTAACTTTTCAAAAACTAACAAACGGAAACTAATTTGTATGAAATGAAGTTGAAAAGGAAGATAACTCCAAAAGTAATTGGCAGATTTTACCCTAAATTGAACCTAACCTGTATTTTATAATTTATATATTTGAGTATAAAATATGAATCCCATGTATAAATGTTTTCAAAAAATACGAATGGAAACCATTTTTAGACAAAAAATAAAGTCGAAAAAGGGCCATAACTCCCATAATAATTGACGGAAATGCCCTAAATCGAACTTGACCTGTATTTTGTGATTATATACCTGTGTATAAAATATGAATCCAATGCACTAATCTTTTCAAAAGATAATGAACGGAAACCATTTTTTCATACGAAATGAAGTCGAAAAAGGGCCATAACTCCCTCAATTATAGACGGATTTTACCATATACCGAATTTGACCTGTATTTAATGATTATATACCTGTGTATGAAATATGAATTCAATAAACCAATGTTTCCAAAAGATAATGAACGGAAAGCATTTTAACATTTTTTCATACAAAATGAAGTCAAAAACGGGCCATAACTTCCACAATAATAGACAGATTTTACCCTAAACAGAACTTGACCTGTATTCTATGATTATATACCTGCGTATGAAATATGAATTCAATACACCAATGTTCATAAAAGATAATGATCGGAAACCATTTTACCATTTTTTCGTACAAAATGAAGTCGAAAAAGGGCCATAACTCCCACAATAATAGACATATTTTACCCTTAATCGAACTAGACCTGTATTTTATAATTATATACCTGTGTATGAAATATGAATTCAATACACCAATGTTTTCAAAAGATATCGAACGGAAAACATTTTCGTACGGGACGGATGTACAGGACAGGACAGGAAGTATGTATTAACAGGGGTGATACTATATGCCCCCCCCCCCCCCCCCCATTAAAAATGGCGGGGGCATTAAAACAAAAAAATCTGATATCTGAGCTGATGCGCAGGCTGATTAGAATTTTACTTTTCACACGTTGCCTGAGGTGCGTTTACATTTATACCTGATCCTGCCAATTGTTGGGCAGAGGTCACCGCCTGTGAAAACAACATTTCTGGATCCGACGTCGTGGAGTATTCTTGCATTGCCATCAACATTTCTCGGGCAACGTCTGCAGCCACATCTTTCCCCCTATACAAAGATATTTGTGAAAAAAAAGAGCAACCTTTGTGAGATATTAAATATTAGCTCTCCCAAGATTTACTTAAAACTCATGGAAGTAATTATGTGTATTAGAGCCGCGACACGACAAAACCTACCAAGTGGCATGTGCGCCAATTGAAGACTCAGATCAGCGTGGGCATCCGCCAAGTCTGATCAGAGTCTTATCTGTCCACATGGAGCTAGCTTAGACCCTTATCCACCCTGTAAGTGCACAGCTGGGCGGATGCCAAAGCTGATCTGAGTCTTCGCTGGGTGCACATGCCACTTTGTTGGTTTAGTCGTGCAGCGGATCATTTGATATGTGTACTTTTCAGGGTTAACAGCTATTTACTGGAGAGAGTAAAGTACATATCAGTCGGAAACGAAGGTAATGTGGTAAAAGCGGTCCGAACTCCCTAAAAATGTGTTCTCTATATCAAAATTAATTTCTTCCCTAAGCTAACAAAGCCCTTTATAGCTTTGTTAACAACAGCAAAACATTTGCATAGCATTGATTTTTTAACTAGCGCATTTGTTTTAAAACAATAAGAACTCCCAGCAGGCACATGACGTTGAAATGACGTCGTACTGACATCGATGCGACGTAATGACGTCGCATTGACGTCAATGCAACGTCATTTTGACGTCATGTGCCCGCTGGGATTCCGCTAAAAGTATCAAGTGTCTCATATAATTCTATATACATGTATTGTTGTGGGATAATAATCGTCAAGTAAATACGGGCTTAAGGCTTTTAAAAGACGTTTATTCTCTTATATATAGAACACATCATGCGATCCCGGCGGTTTTATTGCCCTTTTATGAAATATCATTTCATGAGCTGTTGAATAATAGGATTATGGCACCAAGTAAAGGAAAATATTTGTCTTTAAAGGGATATGTAAAGTAAGCCAAAAAGTGATATAATGTTTTTAATGGTCCTGTAATGTCATCATCTGTGTGAGATGGGGTATTTCCTTTGATAAACTAGCAGTGCCACTGGACTGTTGCATAATAGGATTAGGACACCCAATAAACAAGAATTATGTCTTTAGCGCTTGTTCCGAGGTTGATTTTAAAGGCACAGTTTGGATTACATAACACCCTAATGACCGATTATGTGTAATGTGCAAGTTTGAGATGAGGAATCAGCACGGTGGTCCCAAAGAGAAACCTTTGGATAATAGCAAGGGGCAACGTCCTGCTGCGCTTGCAGTAGGTGCGGGTGGGAGTTGTTTGGACATTTTTATCTCCCCTATCACATCTCTTTTCTGTATCCCTCTCTCTGGGACACGGCTCGATACAGAGTGGAAAAGTGTCTCAAAAAGCCATCAGACCCAAACCAACAAACTAAAGAGAAACTTCTCCCAACGTATTGGTGGATGTAAGTAACTGAATTGGAGGTGATAATGAGGGGCCACGCGTCTCATATACCGTGAAACACTTATATTTGGCGGCAGCAAAATTTGACGGTTTTTATAAGGGCACCTTTTGGCGGATTTTTAGTTTGGCGGATTTGTGATTTCTGAAAATAATAATAATAATTATTGTAATAACACTTAATAATAATCAATCGGTGTTTGCTGCCGTTATCGAAAGTTCAAATTGAGACCAGGTTGTACATTGTCATTTCTTCATTAATGCTTGTGAATGCATATTGTTATGCATTTCCTGTTATAAAATGAAATGTTTATAGCGAAAACATTTTGTGTTACTTCTGACGTAATCAACTCGGCCTGGGTACTAAGTAGCGTGACATGTCAAATAAGCATTTAATATAGTCCGTTTGGTCCCATATGCAAACGGGGTTTTGCTTATTTTCTCGAAAACGATGAAAGTTCCATCAAATGTTCCAATGTCCTAATGATTCCTACAACTATACATAACAGAATACGGAAAGTCCAAATTTTTGGATGCTTTTGTAAAATATTTTCCATTTACCTTAATGCAAAAACTTAGCAGTTACACTGAAGGGCGTCATATGCTTGTTAGAACAGCCAAAATATTGTTGATAGGCAACAGCGTAAGCTCGTTGTTTACTACAGGTGTGGGCGTATATGAATGAAATAGTAAAATGTATTCACCTGCCCGCACGCGTAACGCATGGTATCACTGGTCAGGTGGTACTTTGTTGTAAATAAATAATGAACTATTATATTATTTTGCGAACAAAAATTGTATGTTTTAAAATTTGATAATATATGGGTTAAACAAAAAGTAGAAAAAAATGGATTTAGAATAAAATTTCAATTAATTATGCAAATTTTGATCCAGGGATAGCATACATTGGTCACATGCTCTAACACGTAAAACTAAACGGGAATTCCAACAGCCAGCTTTTACTCCCTTGTAATTTAGAGGTGAAATTGACACATTTTAGGTCCTGTTTTTGTATAGAAACTGTTTTATGCAAAACCTCACATTTCTGCAAAATTATGATTTTGTTATGTATAGGATGAAAATTAAGAATGAGCGATTCGAAAATCTTTTACCTCTCACCAATTTTGAGAAAATATTGGGGATGCCGTTTGCATTTGGGAGCAAACGGACTATACAATATAATATGGATGAGCTTTGATATTATGCAAGGGCAGAGGGACTGAACTGCAAACTAACTGCAGCCCTACCTTTTATGATATAATTTAAATTGGCGGCATTTTAATTTGGCGGTTTTCTTCTTTTCCGCCAATATCGTCAAAATAAAGTGACAGCCAAATATAAGTGTTTTACAGTAGGCTGAAAAGTGTGTCTCTAATGACCAACGCGAGGCGGAGATCGTTAACATCGACCTAGGGCTGCAACAAACGTTAAACACTGAAAATAAGCATCTATGTTATTGTCAATCCACTATTTCAACTGATGTATTTATTTTCTTAGAAATTATTTGTTTTTCGTTCCATCTTATATATATTATGTATATTCACAGATTTTAAAAGTTCCATGATAAAAGAGCCTGCATGTTTTTTTTTAATCAAATTTGACAAATGGACCAGATCTTTGCTGTACTACTCGATAAAAAGAACAATTTGCACAAGCAAAGCGACATACACTTCTGCATGAGCAATTCTCTGGTAAACGAAGTTTATTGTGTAAGAATACCAAAATCTGTAAAGGCCATGGTTTTATTTGACATCCTTCATTTTAAAGAAGCTATTACAGCACGTACGTTTAGATGACGTTATCTGAACCATCTATAGCAGCGCTTCAGGTGAGATGGGATTTTTAGGATCGTTCTAAGATATGAGCCATGACACGACAAAACCAACAATGTGGTCGTGCGCCCCGCGCAGACTCAGATCAGCCTGGGCATTTGCCCAGTCTGGTCAGACTCTTCGCTAAGCGCTTAAAGGGTAGCTAATGGTCTACGCTACCTCCATGCGGACAGCGAAGACTCTGATCAGACTGGGCGGATGCCCAGGCTGATCTGAGTCTGCGCGGGGCGCACAAATACATTGTTGGTTTTGTCGTGTCGCGGCTGATATTTTTTCTTATTTCGCAATAATAATACATGTATATGCTGTAACCGCTCAGTAGAACCGTCTCGGCGAGACGGTGGTTCTACTGAGAGGTAACAGCATATGTTTTTGCCCAGTCTGGTCAGACTCTTCGCTAAGCGCTTAAAGGGTAGCTAATGGTCTACGCTACCTCCATGCGGACAGCGAAGACTCTGATCAGACTGGGCGGATGCCCAGGCTGATCTGAGTCTGCGCGGGGCGCACAAATACATTGTTGGTTTTGTCGTGTCGCGGCTGATATTTTTTCTTATTTCGCAATAATAATACATGTATATGCTGTAACCGCTCAGTAGAACCGTCTCGGCGAGACGGTGGTTCTACTGAGAGGTAACAGCATATGTTTTTAGACAACTATCTCAGAATCCTTATTTCCCCTTCTTATCTGGAGCACTGTTAAATCTGTTGTGGCCAGTCTTACTTGAGATTGACGTTCACGGTCTTGACATTTCTGTTGATAAAATATCTGTAACATACTTCATTGGCTAGTGTTGTTTTACCCATACCACCTTGACCACAAATCCAAATCCCTAAAATTTGATATGGTTAAATACAGCTGAGAGACATTCTCAGTTAAGCTGGGCCATTCGCGGACAAAAATGGCCATATTATATACAACCATTCCAGTATTCAAGAAAAAATCACGAACATAATGCTCATTATATCTGCTTCAAATCTTTAAAATATTTTCAGATAATAGTTTTGGATTATGGAATACCAACCATGTTTAGAGACATACCCTAACAATTAGAAACGGCGTATTTTATGACGTTATTAAGATACGTTGAAAGACGATGGCGCATACGATTTCTTTGACATGCGTAGCATTGCACATTTACTAATCTACTGACATTTGATTATTTTGGCTGGTTTCAATTCAAAATGTTTTTCTTTGCTTTTTTGGCAAAAAGGGGGTTTCTATGAAGCGCTGCTTAATCAATTGACGTCAACGCTTTTAAAACGTGGTCTTAGTGACGTTGTGACGTAGGTTACATGTGACGTAGGTTACATTGCACACATTTTAACGTTTTTACATCATTTAATGTTTCAGTGCATGAAATCTAAGCACACCATCTTGTAGCTGTTATTAGGCAAGATTTTGCACATGAGTTTCAGAGCGATTGCTTTGCTCAGTTTTAAGAAAAGCCCGTGACGTAAGGTTACATTCTTACAGAAAAATGCTGGGGTAATGTATTTTGAAGTCGAGTAAAATATACAAAATTGAGCAAATTTGCACAAATGATATAAGATATTGAGGAACACATATTTCGTCGTGTGATCTTGTAAGTTTTATGATGCCGGGCCATTTTAGTTAAAGGCCCCATTGCTCTATCAGCATGAAAAATTTTATCATTAGGTATCACTGCAAGCTTCTCAGTGTAGTCTCGTAATTGTAAATGACCGTGATTAGCCAACTTTAAACAAATAAAACATCCTTGGGTATCACATAAAAAGGGTTTGAAAACTTATCTGGGTCATTTTAGTTGGCAACTATAATGACCTACTTTCGATTTCATAAAATGGTAAAAATACAATGTACAGGTGTGGAGTCACACTCACTATTCCGCCTAAGTTAATATAGCATTGCTAGACGGGAAACCAGAACAGAAAATTGTATTTTGTGGAGCTATTTGTTATTTTTTCAAAAATTGTTTTCTCTACTTTTTGCCAGCTATATGACTCAATATTTGCACACCAATCCTCATTTTATTACCAGACCTGAAGGTTGAACCGCTTTTTACAATGATGATAGGACTATGGAGACTTTAATACATGTATCACGAATTTACCGCTGTGACGTAGGTTACATAAAATTTGCGACATTCGTTCCTAGTCTCATTTCGTAGCAAAAACTACCCTTTAGATATTGTTTAAGCAGGGAAATATGTAAGAAATCATCTGAATTTAATAATGGAACTCGATTTGCAGCAGTGATTTATCTTTTTTAGCCGTGCGGCGTTCATATCTATGCAACGACAATATTGCGACATTAAAAAAACGTCGCATTTTAAACCAGGGTATCATTATTCGAACCGGTGTTAAAAATGTCTAACAAAACGCATGCATGTCTTGGTACTTTTATCTAGTTCTTTAGACAGAGGGTAACTTGTCAGAGGGTAAACAGGACCGTTATTTTGTAATTTAAAGAAAGGCAATACGAAGGACAAAATTAATAGCTAATGGCCCAGCTTAACTGAGAACGTCTCTTAAGCATGTCTTAAAAAAACACCGGAGGGAAACGCAGGACCCGCTTGCTTAAGACAGGTGCTTGCTTGATACGGATTATTACTGAAAATGCTGCTTCGGGATACGAGGCGTTTGGTTTTAAAGAGGATTTGCTAACAGATGGGGCCTATAAGACAGGCTAAAGTGTAAAGATAACTTATTGTCTCGAAACTTCCCAGCGGGCACATAACGTCAAAATGACGTCAGTACGACGTCATTTTAACGTCATGTCCCTGCTGGGTTTAAAGACATATAAGACTTTCCACCAATTGGTTTACGTATATCCATTAGACAAGCAAAAAACGATACAGTGTATACTGAACAATTGTAAAAAAAGGAGCACGCAGAGGCGTCGTCGGCTTTTTTCAAAGTGTCCCGGCAACTGGGACACAAAAAAACGTTCCGAGAGGGTCCAGGACACGAAGGGGAGAGCACGAGAGGGATATAAACCCTTCTTCAGGGGATCTCCTCCGAGAAAATTTTCCATGGCTTTTTGCATAATGTAGGTTCCCTGTATGATGTTGCGTGGTTTCTTTATCTGATAAAACAAAAAGTAACTAAATTTTGCAACATAAATGTAAATATCGTGTGTTAATATTATCATTATTATCATTTTAATCAACCGAAACTCGGATAATTACAAAACTATATACCGACACGGTAAACGGTTTCATTTTCCTCATCATAGCAGCAAAGGCGCATTTTTTTACCAGTTTCACCCACAAATCATTACGAATCATAATCATCATATAACTAACCCCACTTGTAACGCCAACACCCTAGAAAAAAAACGAGGCCGCCCGAATGATCAACCTTTTACAAGGTCAATGTCAAATGAAACGCAGGGATTCTATCCTAAAACCCCGAGAAAAAGATCACCCCAGGATGTGACCCGGAAATCTGGGCACAGCCACGAAATATCATTGGGTCAAAACAATGCACAGATTATACAAAACTATACTACATAATTATACCTTTCTTATCTGAAGTAAGACTTTTCTGGATGTCGACCATTTCCTTTCGTCTCCCGATAAAGTTAGCATCTCTGTAGATTTTAAAACTTTCCTCCACTTCTCTGGTTTTCCGTTCGTACACCTCTATCATATCTTCAAAGCTGTGATTACTGAACTGTGGATGGTAGCCAAACGCCGCCAGCACGTGCTTCAGAATCACCATGGCATCAGGTTCTGTGAAATTGTTCTCCAAGACTGCGAACAGATCTATAGGATCATCGCTGGATCTCAACATTTCATAATGAGATCCTAGTTTTTCTGCCATTAAAAACAGAACCTGCAATGTTCAACAATGACAATAATGAAAAAAATGCATCGATATGCAAAGATAAACTTTGAGATAGGAGGCGTAAAAAAAAGAAAAGAACAGAAAAAAATGTATATCTGAAAACTCATTTTACGACACTGACTATATTAAGATGGTGTTCAGCTATATTTAAAATGATAGTGGTCAAAGTAACCCAAATCATAAGTCCGAACTCGTAGGTCTGTTAAACATAGACAATTCCGGAATATTTTAGATATACAGACATGGACCCCAAAACAGAAGTGTGATCAGGTGCCCGCGGGGTAGTAAGCATCACCTGCCTATAGTAATACACCCGCCATATCTATGTATCTGTGGAAAAAGTCAGTGAAAATGAAAGTCCGGTATTTGAAAGCTTAACTAAGCTTCGGCTGAGGCCATCAAATCGGAGATTAGTTTAGAAACGGCCACATTGTAGGGATCAACAAGGTCATGGTGTCTTCCATAAAACTTTTTAACTGTCGACACAAGCTTTGTTTTATGATAACCCTGCTTCAACAGTTTCTGAGTGAGTGGCTTCCCTCTTTAAATCTTTAAATGATTAAATCGGATATAATACGTTCTTTTACGTCGAAGACATAATGAGATTACTTCTCCACGTGTCTATGAACAACTATAGTTTTACAACTAGAGTTATAACTAAACTGCTGTCAAAACAACTCATAGCTTGTTTTACGACAAGAAGAAATACAACTGCCGCCAAAATAAAAGCTCCATGTATCTTGTGCTGGGAAGAGTTATCCCGGACAAAGGCATGATAGATGATCAAAGAGCAGGACTTATCCCAGCAAGCACATGCCATTTTTGTAACGTCGCATCATCGTGAATGCAACGCTTTGACGTTGCACAGACGTTGATGAGATGCGACGTTGCCTTGACCTTATGTTGCCGCTGGATAAATAGTGAATAGTCTTAATTATATACATAAAGCAGCATGACTCTCTTACCGTCCACACTAGTTTTTGAAAGATACATGTATAATTTATCAAAATGCTGTAAAACTGTGTGACTCATATAGCCGTAGTGTGTTACGGCTATATTCTAGAGCAAAATTCACACGTATCTTTGACTCAAACACAAGCGAGTATCACACAAGTGTGGCTGGAGTGGGATTAACAGGAGTGTGAGTGGAGATCAGCTTTCGTATTTAGAAAACCAAGAGTGTGAGTGGAGTTCAGCTTTAGTTTTCACGAAACCATCTCAACCTCACCTTTCTCGAGTCTCATTCGAACTTCATTCGGCCTGTGTCCACAATACAATTATTTCAATGAGTGTGAGTGGAGTGTAGTCAATTAATTTAGTAGAACATATCTACCGTCACTACAGCTGACGACGCTAAGTGCAGTTCATATGAGCCGCGACACGAGAAAACCAACAAAGTGGTTGTGCGCCCAGCGCAGACTCAGATAGATCTGGGCTTCTGTCCAGTCTGACCAGGCTCTACACTAAGCGCTTAAAGGGTAGCTAAGGGGCTAAGCTACCTCAATGCGGACAGCGAAGACTCTGATCAGACTGGGCGGGCGCCCAGGCTGATCTGAGTCTGCGCTGGGCGCATAACCACTTTGTTTGGTTTCTCGTGTCGCGGCTCAATTATATGTGCGACATATGAGGCATACTGTCACATTATCTACCCTTCATCGAATTTCTAAAAGTGTTCTTTTGAGAAATTTTCAAACCACTGTATTGAATGATAGTGGTCAAAGTACGCAAATCATAAATCCGAACTCGTAGTTCAGTTAAACATAGACAATTCCGGAATATTTAAGATACACAGACATGGACCCCAAAACAGAGGTGTGATCAGGTGCCCGCGGGGTAGTAAGCATCACCTGCTTATTATAATACACCCGCCATATCTATGTTTCTATGGAAAAATTCAGTGAAAATGAAAGTCCGGTATTTGAAAGCTTAAATAAGCTTCGGCTGGGGCCATCAAATCGGGGAATAGTTTAGAAACGGCCATATTGTAGGGATCAACAAGGTCATGGTGTCTCCCATAAAACTTTTTAACTGTCGACACAAGTTTGATAAAAAATGATAAAAATGCTTTTTCCTGCCATACACTGATCTAGTTAGACCTGACATTATAAACTTGTGCGATACCGTAGGTAACAAGTACTTGACCATCTCGAAACCTAAACCCTTGCGAGGCTCGCGCGATGTCTGAGTAAAATTTTCTGGGGATGTTCCCTTGCATGTTACCAAGGGTATAACAAGATTAGATATAATCTAAATCTACCCCTTAAATTGCCAAAACAAGGAGAGTGACGACAAAATTTACGTCTGTAAACTTAGAAACTGTTTGTCAAAGCTATAACATATTGAGAATTAAAATTATAGAAGGAAACAGTGTGAACTGATAGGAAACAGTGTAGAGCCAGATGATGGGGCTCATTATTTACCCCCTGATCGAAGTCTACGTGTTTGTAAATTCAAGTATTTCATTCTTGGCGCTGTAAGGGTTAATACATATCGCGTCAACTTACAATTTTCAGCTCCTCGGGGGTCAGTTCCTCAAACAGCATACACTTAAGCTCCTCCCACGGGCTTCCAAAGCATTCCATTTCCATGGTAATAGCAGTCTTCTTTTGAATTATTATCGTTTTACATTTGACAATCTATAAAACAACATGGATACGCTTAGAATTATGACATATGTCTTATAGCTTTGTAATATGCATTACCTCATAAGGAATGGAAGTACAAACTATGACATGTAAAAGCGGACAGAGGAATTATTTGATGTCTGTCAATAATTTTTGCATAGCAATTGTAAACTGACTGAATTTTTGACTGATTGTCCAGAAAATCGCAGTTCCACAAATCCAGAATATGCGTCTCTGCGGCGGACTTAAACGCAAAATGAGGTTTAAAGTTGGAGGCCATCAGCATGATCTCTATAGCGTAAAATGTTTGTATTCGATAGTGAGCTCTTGTGGGAAATGAACTTGTATCTTCACTTCAAAATCGAAAGTAGAGTTCTTTATTGCTGTGCCTCAAGTTATTTCAATGTTCTCTGTTTATTTTTCAATATTTCTTTTGTATAACAATATTGATTTCATTTGTCTCCGGTCAGTACTTCAGTTGGTAAATGTTCAAAAAGTGAGAACACATCTCAGTAATCTCTGTTTGGCGGAATCTCTTAAAGCATTGACAACTGGCCGGTATTTTTCTTCCGCGAGTGTGAACTACGAGAACTGTAGATCTCATCACGGTGTGTTTTAAACAGGCAATTCATGTTGTTGCAATTCTACTTATCGCCAGTAAAAATTGGCAAATTTAATTTCAGATTTATTTCCAAGTTTCAGACGCCTTCGAAGCAGAATTGGTGCCTAATAGAAATTAATAGATATTTCCGATTTTGTTGTTGTCTTACGGACTGAATGTATATCTTATAGGTGTTTGTGGCACATAAGGTATTTCAAGCCACTGACAAACTTCAACTGTGATACGGTGTTGGTTAAAATCAGAAAACAACAACAACAACAAAAAAACAAAAACAGAAACACTAAAAGTTCACGTTTTCCGTAGCCATGTGACCGTAGGAAAGTGTGCGTTATTTGCCCACTACATCTTGGAGGACAAAGCATATGAAAGACGAAGACGATCTCTCTTCTTTCGCTACCTTCAACGTTCCCTGATTCCAATGAGGTACCCATATATTGCTTGGCTGGTAGAAATTTTTCGGTCGCTGGGTGTCCCGTTGTGAGTTCGGACCCTGCACTGACGAATATTCTAAATAATGGGCATTGGATAATTGGCATTATTGATCCTTTTTATAAAAACTGGTTCATTGGTCAGGCAGACATCATTTCCTCCAAAGACTGAGCCGCAACACGACAAAACCAAGAAAGTGGCGCGTGCGCCTAACGAAGACTCAGATCAGACTGGGCATACTCCCAGTCTGATCAGAGTCTATGGTGTCCACATAGAGCTAACTTAGACCTTAAGCTAACCTTTAAGTGCAATTGAAGAGTCTGATCAGATTGGGCGGATGCCCGGGCTGATGTGAGTGCACATGTAACTATATGAGCCGCGACACGACAAAACCAACAATGTGGTTGTGCGCCCAGCGCAGACTCAGATCAGCCTGGGCATCCGCCCAGTCTGATCAGAGTCTTCGCTGTCCGCATGGGGGTAGCTTAGACTCTTAGCTACCATTTCAGGGCTTAGCGAGGAGTCTGAGCGGACTAGGCGGATGCCTAGGTTGATCTGAGTCTGCGCTGGGCGCACGACCACATTGTTGGTTTTCTCGTGTCGCGGCTCAATTATTTGTTTTGTCTTGTCGCGGCTAAAGTAGATACCGACTGAACATGGAAGATGTAATGTCCAACAGAACTGGCCGAAGCCTTCTGTACTGTGTAATTAACACCTAACTCTTGTCTGTATGTAAGTTTGTATTCTTCAGTGGCAAGACATAAACTGTTCCTAAGTAAGGAAACGTAACGTAATAGACGCTACGTTACATTACAATAGGTGGATACTGTTAGAGTGTAGCTTTTACCCCTAGTAGTTTTTCCCCCGGAAAAATGACTATGATATTTCCATAGTAGAATTACCCACCGGGAAAATGGCTATATAGTAGAATTTCCCCCCGGAAATATGACTATATAGACAATTTTTCCGGGGAAAATCTACTAGATCTATACCAAGTAGCACATCACACATAGGCTCTTGACTATACGTGTTTTTGCATAGCCGTTTTCCCCTCTATAGTGGATTTCCCCCCTGGTAATATTATTGCAGGAAAATACGCTACATAGTGGAATTTGCTCCTTCTCCAATTATAATAGTGAGGTTCATAATTGAAACAGAAATACGAGTATCTGTCCGTAAAATATCGATGAGTAACAGATGCTAGAATCGCATGCATGTGTCCATCAGTCTTATTTTTGTTTTTGGGAAAACAGGTACAACGCATATGAGTGTACGTGGTTGTGTGCATAAATTTGTATATTTTTGTGTTTGTACAAGCGTTCATCTGTGCGTGCGCGCAGCGGAGTGGCTGGACTAGCGTTCGCCTTTCATGCAGGAGTCGTGGGCTCGACTCCCATTGGGACACACGTCCGATCATGATTTTCAACGTAATAAACTCCCTAATAAATTAAACATGACTTAACAAAGCACCCGTTGGTACATCTTCCTGTAAACTTGCATCCGTATGTGTACGTATATAAATATCTGCAATGGGAAGAAATCACACACTCCTCGTTCCTTTAATTAGTAATTTTTGATTATTATAAAAAAATATGGTTGCTAAATCAGCGCCGTCGCCGGCTCGTGAAAAGTGGTCCGGCGATGTATTTGCGCGTACCGAAGGCACGAGAGAGGAACGCACGAGAGCGAAAAATCCCGTTTTTTTTTTGTAGGTGGGGGGGGGGGGGGGGGGGGGGGGCGGAGGAAGGGGGTGATGGGGGTTTCGGGTGGGTTTCGGGAGATCTCTCCCGAGAAATTACTACATTCTGAAAGTTTGTAGGTGCGTTTATGTTGCATCTCGTTTAATTTATTATTATTATTTTATAAGTAAATTCGTAAAGATCATCGAGGAATTAGAGCTGACTTTCTGTTAATACAGACTGGTTTAGTTCTGATAGCCAAAACATTAAAACAAACAAATATTAATTATTTCGATCCGTCGGCAAGTCTCGTCAGGCGGTGGCAACCACCAACTTATGCGACGGTTAGGTTTGATAAAATATTCCCACGACACTACTTTAGTCGCATTGCGAACCATGAATACTGAAAACTTGCTGAACAAAGGCCCATTTTGGAACTTGAACGTCTTTTGCTGATTTGGAACTGATGCGTGATGGAGTATTCATGAATTATGCAAATACGTTTTCAGAACTTGAATACGTCTGTAGTGTTCAAAAGAATCTGTATGCATGTTACGTAATTTAAATGAAAAAAAAAAATGGATCAGTTTGTCACACCTGAATAAATTATCGCTGGGTAAGCTTTCAATATTACATTATATTTTATACACTAAAGTTTCTCATTAGCTATTTATTTCATACAGCATTAAACACATTGATATTAATTTTATTCTATACAACATAGATTGCCCGCCGTTTTATAACCCTGTGATATAACTACCTACGTGAGATTTGATGAAACAACAAATTAACTGAACTGTTGCATATAGGATTAAGGCACCCAATAAACATGTTTATATCTTACGCGGCTTCATCTTTGATGTCTAGTTCTTTTAGGATATTCATGTAATGAATATAAATTCTTAAAGACCTAGAGCCTACCCGGATACTACCCGGTTTGAGACCGTAAGTGGGCGGCGCTATTGTTCAATTTTTGTTTTACTGATAACAATTCATCCCAAGGTCCCAGGCTATTGGTAATTACCTCCACAGAAGCAACAACCAAAAATCAGGTCAGTAATTGAACTTTCATGACTTGCAGGAGATGCTTACTGTTTGGTGCCCAGAGAAATGCTGAGATGAGATGTTTCGATTCTCATAAAAATGGTCTCCAAGAGGCTCAGCGGAATGAATCCATGTCTGCATTTCCTAACAGCGAGCCTGTTCATTACTGAGATAAACTACCTACTTCTGCCTTGTATTGTTCATTAGGCCTTTATAAAATGTTTTATTTATTTATTTATTTTTTGCGTGCGTTGAGCGAGTGCAACGGCACATTTAATGATCGCGGTAAAAAATATTTAAATGAAAGTAATGTCACGCCAGTTATACGCTCGCTCAAAAAAGTGGTCCGGCTATAGCCGGACCGGCCGGACCGTCGGCGACGGCCTTGTAAATTTGCATATTGATTTTTTGGAATTAATCACGTTTAATACCTCCCTTGAAGTACTGATACATTTCTTATGAATTAATTCCGTAAAATGTCTCTGTTCCATTCCGTTTCGTTCCGTTCCGCAAAATACCAATAGACATACCAAATTCACTAATAGCCAATTTCCCCGTGGGGCAGAAAGTTCTATGGGGGTGGGGGGGGGGGAGTGGCTCTATGAGGTCCGGACAATCCACTATATAGCCGTCCTTCCTATAGCCTTTTTTTCCGGGGGGAAGGGGGAAAAACACTCTCTGACAGATACTACAGAAGATCGGACGGGAAGGACTTTATAAATCCAGCAAGATTAGCTAAAACAGAATTTGGTGAAGATAGATCGTGACGATCTCGCAAGAGTATGGGATGAACTAGACCAGATAGTAAAATAGAAGAAACGTATAATCACGCTATGTTTCTGTTTTACACAAAAGTTTGCATTAAAAGGCTAAATCATAAAAAAAAATATTATTTTCCTTTGGTGGTTAGATTGGAAATCAAATGAAATAAGCATCAGAAACCAGTGATTACAAAGGACAAGTGCGCTAGTATATGTATATTGCTACCGACATAAAATTTCGCAAAAGAAGATAAAAAAAGAAAATGAAACTTGACATAGCAAATTTTCAACACCGCCGTTGAACGTAACAACAACTGAGCCCGGTTGTTGGAAACTAACGACATCGTTAGTTAACGTATCGTTAAAGTTTCAACTGTTGACATCTCAAGTACGCCAATATCTTATGTTGAAAAAATGTCAGAAGCTTTTGCACTGCATATGGCTGCCAGTCCATATGCCGTTATTTTACGGGTGTCTGCCTGTAGAACATTAGTGGCAATCACAATATGGTAGGGCTATATTCGACTGCACTCGAAAATACCTTCATAGTGTTGAAGTATTCAAGATTCCTGCAACTGTTTACGGGCGCCCGTAAAAATAACGATAAATGGACTGGCAGTTGGTTGCCAGTTTAATTTTTACTGTAAAAACTACGAACATTTTTACAGAGCAGACACGTACTCGGGAATCTAAAAATTGAAAAGTGCAAACAGATATGTTTATGTAGATACGCATGCTAATTTCCTGGTCGCAAATGGCTTGTCCGTTTTCACGCAGCGCCAAACACTGCTTATCCCCCCCACCTGGGGATAACTATATTAGAATAGCATAGGTGCACTCAAGTAAGAAGAGCAAGCAACGACGAAAATGTCTTACAACAGGGGCCGTATTCATAAAGCCATTTAAGTGGTTGCTATGCTGTTGCTAAGGCTAAATATCTATAAAGGAGATTCCCTACACCTATGAAATTTGGTCTGGAGGAACAGTCTTTGTAAGACTGTTCCTCTAGAGCAAATTTCATAGTTGTAGGGAATCTCCTTCAAAGAAATTTAGCCTTAGCAACAGCATAGCAACGACTTAAGTGGCTTTATGAATACGGTCCCAGGACTCAGATCAATCTATACTTCTTGTTGATGCGACCATGAAAGACTGTAACCAGGCTGCGCGTAGGTTCTAGACGATCTGTGTTTTCTCTATACATGACATAAGGCACCGTTTCTCATGTCGTTGAACACGAACTGCCCAAACCACTTGCACCATGCGCCGACCGAGTTCAATATGCACAGGACTCAAGGAAACGTACTAGATATTTGGATAAAGCAAATACGAAAATTGAAATACACACGTTTTGTAAAGGCTCAATATGAAATTTTGGCTCCAATCAAACTTTAGTCAGCTCGATCTTTTCTGTGAAGTTTCACAATAATATTCCGTACAGTTACCCAGAGTCCAAAAACATATGACATTAACAATCCCAAGTGAGACATTTTGGTGCAAAACGCATATCGATAGGTTAATTAATATTTAAACTTACCCCAGACCTTAGTTTTTCGGCACTGATAGACTCAGAAAACTTAAAGTTTGCTTTTTTGGGTGTGCGAAACTGGTAAAATACCGATTTGCTTACCTGTGCTGTCGACCGCAATGTCTTTCTACGTAGAATTAGGTCAATAGCAATATCAATAACGGTAAAATGATACTATTGTATGGCTGTCGACCGAGCTAATACTGCTGTCAATTGTCTCAGCCAGTGACCTATGGGTCACTGTCTCAGCCGACAATTAGTTTTGCATGTATGGTAACTGACTGACACTCGATTGACAGCAAAGGCAGAAATTAGTATTGCTCCCGTGATACTATTAACGTTAGAAATTTATAATAAGGACTAAATGCCAAAAGTACTGAAAGCAGAGTTTAAATAAAATTATACTCACTAGATCATTGCAAGACACTCATTCAATACACATTCACTCAACACGTGCAGAAATGCTATCAGGAAAAATGAACATAATTTGATTTGCGTGACTCGACTCGTCATTATTGACTGACCTAGTTTAACAAACTTTTCATTGCGGAAGCAAGTAATATTTGATGTCAAATGTAAATACTTTGTACAAAGCGAGGGCTCAGAGCAGCCTAAGCATCAAAGCATAGAAATAAGGCTTCGCTCTCCTTAAAATATTCCGCAAGCTCAATAGATCCTATATGTGATCTACACTTCACTGAACGCAAATAGGCATACGGTTCGTTTTAATGCGGAATAACTGGGTTTAAAAACAAAAGATATATTATAAATGCATAATACATAAAATTTTGAGCCGCGACAAAGTGGTTATGCGCCCAGCGCACACTAAGAACAGCCTGGGCATCCGCCCAGAGTGATCAGAGTCTTCGCTAAGCGCTTAAAGGGTAGCTAAGGGTCTAAGCTACCTCCATGCAGACAGCCAGACAGCGAAAACTCTAATCAGACTGGGCGAATGCCCAGGCTGATCTGAGTCTTCGCTGGGCGCTCATGCCACTTTGTTGGTTTTCTCGCGTCGTGGCTCAAATATTCTGACACTACTCATTACAAGAGAAAGAATCGAAAGTGATCGAAAGTGTACAGATGGCTAGACTCTATATTTGCGGGAAAGTGTACAGATGGCTAGACTCTATATTTGCGGCAAATATAGAGTCTAACCATCTGTACACTTTCGATTACTTTCAGGTGGAACAACTCTGTCGTTATCATATTTGTCTCTCTTTTTATGAGCCTACGTTGTTTGCAAATTCAATTATATTCGTTTCCGGGGCTTACATTATTAACTAAGTCCTTTCACCGTGTATGTGTTTTAGCATATCTCTGATCTATTTCTTGTAACCCTAAATTTTAATGGTCAGAAATGTTTATCTAAAAGATAATTTGAGTGATGAGCATACATTACAGTGTCATATACACACGATGTAGACGTGCAATTCAATTCCCATCTCCAAAAATAAGCTTTTGTAAAGAGATTATCAAAATATAACCATATAAGTATATAAAATTATTATGGTACAAAAGATTCAGCTTGGTAATAGAAAAACTGGTGAAGGTCTGTCAGCTCTAGGGTAGAGTCTGGTTACTTTCGGACAGCGGGTAAATTCGGACATACCATTGCAAACAGTGAAAATCCAGATGAGACGGCTCATGATGAGCCGTCTCATCAGGATTTTGACTGTTTGCCCAATTATTTTTGTTTTAATTCCAAACAAATGACGTATAAATGTAACAATGTCACTGTCCGAATTTACCTGCTGTCCGAAGTTACCCTATATTCTACCCTACTCTTCAAATTGAACAGGGTACTGACATACTAGGTGACAGTAGGCGTGAGTCATGGACTCGTTTCCTAGAGCCTCCTGGGGAACATCGTTATGAGAAATTTCAGGGGCGTAGCTAGAGGCAATTACATGATACGCACAGCCAGGTTATATATTCCTTGACAGGAAAATTTAGCGGTTTTAGCCCCAAGTCTATTTGAGCCGCAACACGAGAAAACCAACAATGTGGTTGTGCGCCAAGTGCAGACTCAGATCAGCCTGGGCATCCGCCTGGTCCGTTCAGACTTTTTGCTAAGGGCTTACATGGAAGATAAGGGTCTCAGCTACCTCCATGCGGACAGCGAAGACTCTGATCAGCCTGGGCTAATGCCCAGGCTGATCTGAGTCTGCGCTTGGCGCACAACCACTTTGTTGGTTTTCTCATGACGCGGCTCATTTCATATTGCCTTGCCAGTCGGCCTCTGGTACATGTATCTGGAACATGCCCGATTTACAACATTTAAGAATGCATTATACGCTGGTTCGTGTTGAAATTTTGTCAACTTGACAAAATTTCAATACGCACCTGCGTATTTGCGCGGTACAGGCAGTTACGCCCTTGAGAATTGGAGAAAAAAAATCATGAAAGACTCACTGCCAGGATTTGCATGTTATAGATGTGTTCTCAAGAGCCTCCTGAGGGAACAACGTAATGAAAATTCGGGACGAGAAAAAGAAACTCCTGAAAGTGACCAAATTGAAATTACGGATTTTCCACGTTCTGTAGTCTTGTGATAAGTTCGCCAACCAGTAGTTTAACTTTAAAGTAAAAATTCTGCGTACATATGGTTTATATGTATGACGCTTATAATTACTTTGTAGATAATTTGGCTAATTGTAGTAGGAATGAAATTGCACGTTTATTAGGATTGTAAAAGCCCAATCCAAAAGCATTGATGACACACCCATTGTATCCTCCATACTACCGAAGATCAGAGGCAACAATACACGTCGCGTGAAATGTCTCTTTTTCTAAATACATGTAGTAACAAAATGAAAAAAATCGTCCTCTTTCCTGTCGCCATCATTTCACGCGATGTGTGTTGTTGCCTCTGATCTCCGAAGTCGAGAATTCGGTTGTATGGAGGATTCAGGGAGTGTGACATACCATATAAACCTAAAGGGGAAAATATCGCAATAAATTAGGAATGTATTCAAGCTCTTTCATATCATTTATTACAACATCAACAAGAAAGGAAAACAATCAATCAACAACAATGTACTGTACATGTGTGTTAAGTTATAACTTCAATAGACACAGACGAATCAATAAACGTGTAGTATGAAATCAATAAGTTTTCTGTTAGTTGTAAATGTATTCAGGAATTGGGTAATCTTTTAATAGGTATGTATGCTTTTGGTGTGTAATTTTCGTGGCATGTAAGTTTCTGTTTAAGTATATACGAACATTTTATTTTTTCTGCCAAGCAAGCTTAATTCTTTTTATACACGCATGACCATGGACTGATTCTATGCATCATGAACTATATTCAAAGCCCAGGGGCTTGGTTGCTGGTCAACTTTGTTCCTTTGCTTTAAACAAAAAAAAAAAAAAAAAAAAAGAGGAGAAAGAGTACTTATTTTTAACCGGTACAGTGAACGCGACAGTATCGGATCATCGACAGTTTCGGATCACTTGTAAGTTATCACCCATTGAAGCAAATATTTTTTACCATTATATTACAGTCATCAAGCTAGACCAATGGCAAAGTGCGGGGTGAAAAATTCGATCGAAATCTGCGTCTGTGAAACAAATCGGAGTTGTTGAAAAGCTTGGCCCCTTTTCAGCGGCGCTTACATTTTGCCTGTTGCTCGTTACCCCCAAAATAGATTTCGGTTATTTAAACTATTTTATCATTAGGCGATTGAAACCATTTTTGCTTTACAATGTGTCCTGGCATCCCTAAAATTGCAAGCGGTTATTATTTTTGTGACATCCCAGTATTTGATGAAACTAAAGACTTGAAAAAAGGGGCACCGCTGTGCGAAAGTAACGGATCATTATATAATTTGTACTGAAATACAGGCCTCAGCTGGAAAACTGTATGTTGGATGTATGGTCTGATGCTGAAAACAAGTCATAAATCAACAACCCTAGTGGCTGCTGTGTCTTCTTTCAAAGAAGATCAGTATAAAACTAAGACCACATCCTTTTTGTAAAATATCCCCCATTCCACGCCCACACGCTAGCGTATGATAATGAAGGTTATTCGTAGCACATCAAAGCTTCTTCTAAACATTCTGAAGAAACATTCGAGATTAGCTCGCATGTGTGTGAACCCAATAATGACTGGCGTTCATCGGATGGACATCTGTACACTGTGTAGACTCATATTAATGTCGAAGAACTCGTTGAATGACCATGTAGTGTTTATACACTGATTGCATTGAAACATCACTGTTAAGGCGGAAAATCACCGTAAATTTGTTGATCCTGATCAGACACTACGGTCTTATCAGGGTCTACACTTTGCAAAGGCAGATTATGATCTTTACTGTTTGAGTAGTTCCGTGCTATGGGGCGCAGGGGATTACTGAGTTAGGAATTTTTGGCATGCTTGTACTTTTGTATACATTCAACTTTTATTTAACAGAAATAACCGTTGCTGAAGGACCACGTGAACAATATCGTTGAAAGGCCGTAAAAGTTTTCTCTGAGAGTCTAATAGATCCAACTGTTTATGTAGCAAAATTATTGAAGCTGAAAAGGTTGGCAGAATGCCTCGGACGAACTCTTCTATAAAATACATGTAATATCATATGATCCGATACTGTCGCACCTGATTCGTTACTGTCGTAAGACCCTCCTGTAAGTCTTGATAGGTTATCTGCCCTTAAAGGAATAAACTTCGTAAATATTTTGACATGGACAGATAGAAGGGATATTTTGCAATTGTTATGTGTCATAACATACATACTTTTAGCATACACATACAACAAAACAGGAGTTTTATTGAACTTGATCCGATACTGTCGAGTCCATTGTATTTCAATGGGAAAATGACATGTTTTTTCAAGCAAGGGTATGTTTCTATTAATCTGATATAACGTAATTCATTTCTCAATGAACATTTCAATTCAAATTTTCTTTTTATTTCTTTTTTTTATACCTTAGTAGGCCTAACTTGATTCATCAAGTGTATACAGAAACACACATTATATAACATGTCACGAGTCCTTTTCTTGGACAACAGTGGAAGGAGTACATTTTTCAAGAGAGCACAATATTTACATGTCTTCATCCGACTCTAATGATGAGGAGCAGGAAACCTGTTCAGTAGGGTCAAGTCAGGTAAATTCGGACAGCAGGTAAATTCGGACAGTGATATTATTCCCTTTATATGTCAGTTGTTTGGAATTAAAACAAAATTAACTGGGCAAAAAGTGAAAATCCTGATGAGACGGCTCATTATGAGCCGTCTCATCAGGATTTTCACTGTTTGCAATGGTATGTCCGAATTTACCCGCTGTCCGAAATTACCTGACTTGACCCTAACTGCAGGTGTCTTCTTCTGGGGACCAGGGTTCGCATCAATGAGTAATTTCCAGCTCCACATTCTAGGGTCGAGTCCGGTAACTTCGGACAGCAGGTAAATTCGGACACACCATTGCAAACAGTGAAAATCCAGATGAGATGGCTCATGATGAGCCGTCTCATCAGGATTTCACTGTTTGCCCAATTAAATTTGTTTTAATTCCAAACACCTGACATATAAAGCAAACAATGTCACTGTCCAAATTTACCTGCTGTCAGAATTTACTGACTTGACCCTAATGCTATTTTATTGTAATTTGACTAGATTGGACTTTGAAAGTCGAGTAACGTTACCACTTTAGCCGGCGCTAGGGGGCGTCTGCAGCATTTCAAACGACTTTGTTGTCATACGAAATTCGCAAAAAATCCTAGACTCATATTTTTCGTTCTTGCTTGCGTCTTTGTTTCCAATTTTTATATTACTTCATCGGCGCTTGAGTTAAAGTCTTCTTGGTCCTACCAGTGATATGAACGTCTAAAGACAAATCATTAAAGAAAGCGATTCAGCCTTCACGACTGGTGATAAAATGTGGGTTGATGTGCATAAATTGAGTCATAAAATTGGAAAAAAAAGTTGGAAGGGGTTGGGGGGCGGGCATGCTTTTGAAAAAAAAAGACATTTCTCTCCCATTTCTGTTTTCCCGTCGAGTGATGCACCAAACAAAAGAGGGGCATTTAATGCAGTCCCGTACCTCTATTTTTATTTTACCATTTTAGTCATTTTCCACTCTTTTGTACCGTGTCTTTTCCACTTCTTCTTCAGCTTGCATATTATGATTTTTTTCTTTCACTGTGCCCTGTAGGATTGTCTTGGCTAAGCAAGACGACCTTGACATGCGGCCAGACCACCCCAGTTTCTGTTTCTTACCATGGTCAGGGTTTCGTCGTGTTTTGCATTGGCTGCTTGGATCTTTCTAAGAACATCCTCGTTAGTTACGTGGTTCTGCTATGAGATGTTCAATAACCTTCGGCAGCATCTCATCTTAAATTCGCGCGATCATTTCTCTAGCTCCACTGCCATGATCCACGTATCGCATGCATACAGACAGATGGATATGACAAGCGGGCGCACCAGTTTCAAATATGATCCAAAAGATATATAATCTCCTCAAACTAGCTCCATCATTGTAAGGGCTACGGTACTCTTTTCTAAGGAAAATACTTCAGCATATTAAAACATGTCATTGTTCTCAACTTCTGTCTCCGTTTGGATGCCATTGGCACTGTTTGTTATCAGTTTGGTCTTTCTAGCACTTGTCTCAACTTTATACCTTGTTTAGGCTTTGCTGAGATTTTCCACTGGGATTTCTATTTTCAGCTCCTAATCGGCGAGAGCATCCGTGTCACCGGAATTGGAAGATTGATAATAGGTCTGCCGCCTGTGCCGACCTTTCCATCATGTTTTATTTCCAGAGCATTAGACTTGATCCTTGCAAGGAAAATGTTAAGGAGGGCGGGTGGGAAAATGTACCCTTGCCTTACTCCAACTGTTGTTCTGAACCATTCTCCCGTGCTGCAATTCATCTTAAGACTCGACATGACTAGTGTTGCACATATTGCACATTTCCATACTGGACATGGTTTCTTTGGTGTTTTCTTTGTTTCTAAAGGCTCTAACTTTTCAGAATTTATTGACAAAATTAAATCATTTTAGTTGGACTGTGTGTCAAATAACATTTGTGGAACATTCTCAAGCACATTTTCATACTCAAACAAACAAATTAGTCAACGATAGATACCATTATAAGGATAGCCACTTTCAGACTCATTGGTCACACTTCCTACTTTTACTCCGTATTATTCCGCGTCAGTAAGTAGTTCCTTGATATAGTATGTTATTATTATCTGCAAGAAAAAATGCCTAGTATGAGACATTCGGAGTGTGTGTGTGCGTGTGTGTGTGTGTGTGTGTGTGTGTGTGTGTGTGTGTGTGTGTGTGTGTGTGTGTGTGTTTGTTACATTTAATTATATTTAAAATATATAGAATTGCGACACTAATTTAAGTAGATTAAAACTTACACCGTTTTTAAAATAGTAGTCCATTCCTCTTAAGGCTTCAATTAAAGAAAGAAAGAAAAAAAGTACTTATAACAGAAAAAACGTGCTCTGTAAATTTCAGTCGTAAATTTCAGATCGTGCATAGTTATGGCCAACTATTACAAGGCTTGGGGAAGATTCGTAGATGTTTCAATTGATGCTCTTCGAGATACGGCTAGAGAAGAATGGAACGAGAAATTTCCAAACACCAAATGGGATGCTTACGATATATATATGATACCTTGGTTAAGGTATATTCAGTGTTCCAGATAACAGGGGGTAGCAGGGATAATTATGGGATTTTTTTCTTATTTCTCAATGAAAACATATGTTGTGACCCCTCATTGGAACCGTCTCGGTGCGACGGTTCCAATGAGGGGTCACAACATATGTTTTATGGCTTAATATGGAAAATTGAACCTGAATTAGTTCTGTTTTCTCTTGCTATCTTGAGCATTGAAATATATGATACCTTGGTTAAGGTGGAAGGGTACACTTGCTGTTTTATCTGCCATTTTTATAAAGCAAACCAACCTTTTTGACCTACTCTTTTCTCTCAATGACGTAGATCTTGTAAAATGGGATCTGCTTTTAAGTAACAAAATGCTCCTAGAGGAGCAAAATGACAAATTACAATTCTTTCGAGAGCTGACTTCGATTAAGAGGGGTGACAAAAAGAGGTAATTCGCCTAAAAGTGTACCCAACCACCTTTAGATCCATTGAATCTGACGCTTTTAATGGAAACATTCCACAACGCTATGAGCCGTTGCTTTCTGATATGCAAATGAAAGGGGCATATATGGAAAGATGGGATATGAGACTTTTCATATTCCTTATTTGTGAAAGCAAATGTCTTGATCTTAAAACAAGAAAGCCAGCTCTGGTAGAATGCGTCCAAAGCATTAAACATTTACGAGACTGTTGGGAAGACTACCCGAATCGTAACGGAATGACGTTCGATGAGTTAAAAGATCTTCACAACCAGTACACCGTTTATCTCTCGGCCTTGACCGTGTCAACCAAAGACTCGCATCTGAAACGTCTAAATCGGATATTCTACTGGCAGAGGTTCTGCAACTCGAATGTTCTACATGCTGGAATAATTCTTGGATTGTCAGCAATTGGTTTATTCATGGTTCTCTCTCAGAATCGGAGATAAAAGGAGTGCTTTGTACGCACACCGGCAATGTGTGAGATAAAAGTGAGATTCAGGAGCTTATAGTTTAAGGCTATATCCTTGCTTACGTGAAAGACAATGTAACTGAACTGAAACAACCCAACAAAAAGTAAAGTGCATAAATAGATCTCTATGTATTTCCACCATTTTAAAAAGGGAGTCTTTTTGTGCCTCTGTTTACTTCTTGGACCACAAGCCATTTCAAACTGTGATTTACTCTTCAAAAAAAAAACAACAAACAAACAAACAAAACAATTTGCTCCGAAAGAAAAAGAAAAGAAAGAATTAGAAAAAAACGGCAGAGTTACCCTCTATAGGTTACCACTTCACACGGCAGGACGTCAAAACTGATTCTGATTGTCGTTGTAAACGGATTTTAGCGATTTCAGCGCTGAATATTGCAGTGAATTTAGGTCAGCGCCTGCACAAGGACTTCTATGCTTAAGGCATGAATTCTCCCCACGATTTAAAAGTTATTCGGATCATTGACCTCTGCTTTGCATTTATGACTATGACATGTAACTTGCATGACAAATAAATTTTCAAGTGTTTGTGTCTATGTAAACTACGTTAAAATACGTTGACGTTGACGTCATTGTTGACATAAATTGTAAATTATCCTCAAACTGATCGTTGAAATAATGATTTATTGTATGCATTTCACCCTTTTTGACTTACATTACTTACATAACAGACAACACTGGATAGTTTTGACTATGTGTATGTGACCTTGACCTCATTTCAAGGTCATGGTTCACAATATAATCCTTGAAGATCACAGTGCTTCTGTTGACCATTCTTCTTCTTTGGCTTACTGAGTATCGTTCCCCCCCCCCCCGTGACCCAGCTTCCCACTCATATATATTGCGTACCTGCTGCATGAAGGAAATGCTGGGTCACGGGGTGAAAAGTACTTAATCTTAATTATAGTGAAGGGTTCTCTTTTGGCCGCTTTTACCGGAAGTATAACTGTGGTTTTGCATGTTTAAATGCCAGTCAGGCGTACCAAGATGAAAGTCATTGCTTTGTATTGTGATATGCGTGTATTTAGCATGCATTAATGACAAAAAATTATTGAATGAATGACTCATTTCAATATTTTATTACCTCAAAAAAATGAGTATGCGAAAAACTTGAATTTAGGGTAGGTAGGGTCAGACTGGATTATCTCCCCGTGTCTTTGGGTCTGAATCACAAATGATCTGATTTCATATGGTTTACATATTTGTGGAAGCTCTGCTAAGAAAAATCTGCACAATTTATACGTTTGAAAATTCGGACCTGTCGTGCTGGTATAATGGGGAAAATCCTAGCCTTAATCATAGAAGTCCTTTGTCAACGTTTGATATTTAATCATGGAAAAGATTTTATTTCAAATGATGTTTGTGGATTTTTGACGAGAAAATCCATAGAAAATGCATTATGATAATATACTGTGACGTTGAACTAAAGATTCTAAGCAGTTATTGGTATAGCGGTGAAGATTACTGAAGTAACTGCAGACGATCATCATACCCACAAGAAAGTGTCAAAAAACTTCCCCCCAAATTGTATTTGCCATACACTTGCACGCATTTGCAAGTGTGTGGGGAATTTTGCTGTGGCTGCCTTTTGTATGAGATGAGTTTTCAATAGTTAGAAAAAAAAAAAAAAAACAATAATTTTGGAAACGTCCAATAATTTTGATTGGAATTCAAGAAATTTGGTGTTAAAGGCATCACCAGTATTTTTGGCCAACTTTGGAAGACGTCACCATTGATGTCAATAAAAAACTGCATTTGTAAAACAATATAAAAGTTCAACCGGTTGTATATTGATTATGAGTAGGTTTAGGGCAAGCTAAAACACAGTTTATATTGCAGAAATCTTTTAGGGTTTGGGATCTGATTCAGTCAGTTCCTGAAGTGTAGTTACTCTTTAAATTTTAAGCATGCAAACATTATTTTGAATATTTGAATACAAGCCTCACTGTTAAATTTCTTGCACAGTTGTAAATACACTGACGTCAATTGAACATAAATTTTGGAGAAAGACTTTTGACTTTTGACTGTACATCACAATTACAGGCACATCCAGTCCTTTTTCAAGAGGGTTCAGCTTTATTAGGAGATTAACGAATTTTGTATATGATGCAGCAGCTCTGCTTTTCCTCAGTGTGTCGAGATATATGGATTCTTCTACTATATGAGTGAAATGATCGCTATACTGTCTAAATAACTAACACTCCACAATCAACAAATTTGACTCACAGGATCGCTACACTCCCCTATATGGCTAGTCTGATTCGCTAAAAAGCTACACTGTCTAAAATGTTTCACCTGACCCACAGGATCGCCACACTATCAATTAATAACTATTCCAACTGTATCGCAATACTGCCTAATATTTTATCAGCAAGATCGCTTCACTGTCCACTAAGTTAATTTGAGTTACAGGAATGCTACACCGTCTAAAATGAATAATCTGTCTCAGGGATCGCTAAAATGTCTAAAGCAACACTTCTAATGAACTTACAATCTGACCCGCAGGATAGCTAAACTGTCTAAAATAGCTGAGCTTATTCACAGAATCGTTACACTATCTATAAAAACTTATCTTATTCACAGGGTCGTTATTAATCTGACGCATGGGATCGCCATACTTTCCGAAATAGCCAGTCTGATGTGCCTGTCTTAACTAACTGAATTGATTTGAATGATCACCAAACAAGCTCATATGAATCTACGGATTGCTACACTGTCCAAAACTCTTGATCTGAATCAAAGGATCGCCACACTATTTACAATAATAGGTCGATTTGCTGTATCAAATAGTTAATCTGACTCACAGAATCTCTCTAGTGTCTAAATTAATGATCCAAATGCACAAGATATTTCGGTGGTGATGGGGGGGGGGGGGGGGGTGCACGGGGGCGTGTGGAGGCAGTCTTTAAAAGCTGGGATAAGCATTTGAAATACAGCAAATACTCATAAAATAAATTGAGTTTCACAAGCAAAATTAGTCTCAAAATGCATTAAAATCGCCTCTAGAGACGTCCTGAATTCAAAAGTTCTTTCATTGGAGGTAAAAACTCATAGAATTAATTGAGTTTCTCAAGCAAAATTGGTCTCAAACTGCATCAAAACCGCTTCTAGAGACGTCCTGAATTCAAAAACTTTCTCGGTGGAGGTCCTCTAATCACTCATTATTTGTACCATAAAAATGTATCCCATCTATCTGCGTGTTTGACTAATACGCACAACTGACAATGTAATATATATGTAAAAGACGGTTAAGTCGGTGAACAATTAAATGTGCGTTTCTGTTGCTATCGAGCATATCAACGATGGCTTAGGCTGCATGTAGGGAGGGGGTTCCCTATGGCGTTCAGTGCTGAATCAGTATTGAATAAACATTAATTCAACGCTATAGTTTCGACATTGAGTGCCTGCTGGGTATGCCGAGAAATAAATTGTTACCAGAAGTGTACGGCAACAACTTGCTGTTTAGGCTTAATAGTGGAGCAAATATGATTGCGTAAGTGGCCTAGAAAAGGGAGATAGTGGTCTACGGAGTGTAACATTTGTTTTCATATATCAAAATGATTGCCTTGGTCTGTAGTTTGAAAATTCAGTGTTTGCCACCTTGGCAAACCTTGCATAACTCTGTAGTGGTCAGTTATTTACGTTACCCCATTAAATTATGAATATCAAAAATATTTATTGAGGTCAATAGGAAGTCTGCTTAAACATCATAAATGTATCAAATGTCCATATATTTTGAAGGAATGATTAATTTGCTATAATTTAAGCTACTTCGGAAACAATTGTGAACTTTAATGCTGTTATTTTCGTGACAATATATAATGTACCTCTTGAAAATTTAAAATACTAACTTAAATCGTTGCATTTTACGAAAACTCTGTTACAAAATAGCCCAAACTGTTGATTTTTTTCTAATTGTCTAACTAGCAACTTTCAATATGTTTCTAGCAAATCAAATTTGAGACCTCTAGCTTTTTTACTTTGTCAACCGTGTGCTGTAGAACGTGGTAACACCTATTCCCTAATGGAGGCTGAAAAGTCATTTTCACACAATTATTCGTACAAAATAGCTAATAAGCTATTTAAAACTATTTCAAACTGACGGATTGGGTCTGTTGCAATAAGACCATATTAAACATGATATAAAGCAAGTGTTTAAAAATTATTTTTGACCTTACAACACATATTTTAACCAAAGTAACATACTTAACAGATTGTTAATGTTTGTGTAAAACATCTATCATTCCGGTCAGGAAAACACTGTTTTGAAATTCTGACTTTTAAACAGCCAAATTGTGATAACTATGTGTTCTAGTTATCGTTAAATTAACTTTTTGCGTGGTGAAGTCGGCTACTCGGACAGCAAACAGATAAGTGTTATTTACATGACATGCGAAGGTGAGATTGTCCTACAATTTGAAATAAGCCTTCGTGAATTAACCTGTACATGTAACACTATTATTTTTTCATTAATATCCGAAACATATTAAAAACATCCACTATAGCAAAATAACTGATCATAACAGACAGTTTTGTATTCAGAAAGGTAACGTGAGTAACCGTTATTTTAAGACAATCCACGAGATTAACTGTTGCTACAGCCAAATGTGCCTAAGCCTTATTAGTTTGAGTTAAAATATTTTCAAAGCGGAACGTTCGACTGGTTTAAACCCACCACATGTACTTTATCAGTCACATTTCCACGGCGGTGCATCCGTTTTGGTCTATTGATGTTATAGTTTGTGTTGTCCACTTACCAGTAGCCTTCAAAAATTTGGTTTGTCTGTTTATTGGCCGTCAGTCTGATGTATATAGAAACAAATAGAAAATTGGTGAAAATAGACAATTTATGTTCCAGGGTATGTTTGATTAAGGCTAGCTTTGTGGTCATGTGCACGGAATGAGCTAGATGTTTATTTGGCCACCCGTTAGATTCCTTTGAGCACATGTCTTATTACTTTACATTACTATTTTCAGTTTGGTGTTGTGGGAGAATCATGGCACTAATTGAATCAATTCCTGATTGGAGCCCCTTTACATTGTTAATCTGTTTTGACCGTTTTCTATAAAAGCAATATATCTAACTGCAGTTCAACTATTTTGGCACTACAGAAAATATTTTAACTAAAGTAACGTACATAACAGGTTAAAAAGTAAGAGTTATTTTCTCCACTGCACCTAGTGTAAATTGTGGCTACCGTGAAACACTTCGTTTTACTTCATTTAAATGGAAATTAAGTATTATCTGGTCATTTGGGATCATCTGGACTCATTCCGAGTCGATTTGAAAAAAAGAAAAGAAAAAAAATGAATTTAGCTGAAGCTGGTGCTAGGTTGCATCGGAAGTGTTGCAACATTGCATTCCTGGGCGTAAACTTTATAAAACCGAGGTTGTTGCTTTGTTTGTTTTATTTTTTTGTTTCTTTTGTTTTGTTTCCGATCCATTCCTTGTTTCCAGAAAATCTTTCTTTCTTAATTAAAATAATCAGTCCAAGAGTTTAAGTTGCCTGGATACACTATTACATGAAATAATTCTGCAAATTTTACTTTAGCCCTTCTTCTTAATGGGAGTAAACTCTAAAAGGAAAGAATTGTCTACTGTAGGAGAAAAGTATTTCCTTTAAGAGTAGACAATTTTTTGAAGGTTACATTATCCACAGAACTAAATAGGAAGCATCTACGAAAGCATAACAATTTCAGGTGTGTCCATTCAAAATTATACAGTATTATTTCCAAAATATACCAGAAGATCATGTGGAAGCAAGGAACCCTCACGAGAAAGAACATAGCAGACTCGGTTAATGGATTCCTTTCAAGATCTTGCATGGATAATCTGATTATGACATATTGTAACAGTTATTATCATAAAATCATTAGCAAAATGACCTTTTAATTGTGTCAATGATGATTCACTTACTTTGACTTCTTGTTTTGGTATTTAAAAGGTAACGTATACAACATTCAAATGTAAATGATTTGTCAGAAAAGAATTATTATCCTTTACGATATTATCTGTTTGATGAGATGCAGTAAGATGAAGCATTAAAAGTTCCCCAGTTCTTGGGACGGACCCTTTTACTGTGAACAAGTTTCATATTAATGCTCGGGTGACCGGGTTCAGACAATAACCGCCTTTAAGTAAAACATCTAAAACAGGCATAATACTAATGCAAACTATGCATTATATAGAAAAAAAATTGTTGGTAATTATGTCTCTGTCTTAGCCCTTTCTATGGGACTATATTTATTTAATACAACTGTATCAAATATACAAATCCCTTCAGAGATGTATGGTGATACTGCTGTTAGGTTAACATTCGCCACCTCAATGTTCGCTTTCAACATATGCATTATACTTAAGGGCGGTTACCTTCTGCACCTTGTTACTCTACCATTAATATGAAAACTTCTTAACAGTAAAAGGGTAATTTGACAACTTGTTTGCTGTTAAATACTTGACAACTTGTTTGCTGTTATATACGTTACCTTTTTGACCACCTAACCAAGGAGCCGAAGTTCATGAATTATCTCTGACTCGAATTAAATGTCATTTTGATGATGATTTCAAAGTAATAAAGTTACCCCCATTAGACATTGAGGCCAAGATAGTCATAATTATTTCATTTCACATAATATCCAGTCACCTTAAAGTCTGGAGGAATGATAAAAGCTTAACAAAATTCTGAAGGAAGATTCTCTGGAAGCAAGGAATGCATCAGAGAAAACAAAATTAGCAACCTTGGTTAAGCTGAGTATGTATCCAGCAATGTAATTTTGCAACAAAGCCAATGCCCCAACCCCCTCCCCCCTCACCCCCTGGCACCAGCTTCAGCTATTTCCTTTTTTAAAATGACTCAGAATGAGCCTAGATTATCCCAAACATAATATTCAATAAGATGAGGTACGACGGAACTTTTCATGGCAAGCACACCGAACATTACACTTGCTGCAGTAGAATAAAATAACTCGTACTTTTTAACTTGTTATATACGTTACTTTGATGAAAATGTATGCTTTTATGCCAATACAAACTTAAACGTTGGTTTTATATATTGCTTTTTATAGGAAAAGGCTAACACAGAGACAGTAGTGTAAAGAGCAGCAATCAGGAATTGATTCTTTCTGTGAAACACTCCACTCTAAATACTAAATTGAAAATAGCAGCATAAAGTTATAAGACAAGTAGTCAGACGAAACTAGCCAAATAAACATCCAGCCATTCCATGCAAATTATCACAAAATTAGCCTTAACTAAACCTAACTAGTCATTCACCCATTTCTGTCCTTTTCTATATATAGCTATATATGGCATAATGATGGCAAATATGCTGATGAAATAAACTGATTTTTGAGGATAACAGATAAGAGCACAACACAAACGATAACATCGGTACACCACAGCTGATGCTCTGCCTTGGAGCTGTCAATAATGAGTTACATTGCGTAGCCTTAAAAGAAGGTCTAATGTGCCTTTAAAATGTTTTTATTTCAGCTTAAAATAATATAGCTTACACATATTTGGCTGTAGTAATATTTAATCTCAGGGGCTGTTTAGAAATAAAGGTTATTAACGTTACCTTCCTGAGTACAAAGCCGTAGGTTATGATTGGCTGGTTTGACACTTTTGGTTTTGTTTAAATGTCATTTGGCTATTAATAAAATATATATATATTCCATGTACAGATTAATTCACAAATGCTTCATTTGAGCCTCAGCTTTGCAAGTCATGTAAATAACACTGTTTTGTGCCTAAGTAGGCAATGAAACTCTTATTTTACAATAAATAACAACCACATGTATTGTCATCACAACTGTGCTGTTTAAAAGTCAGAATTTCAAAAAGATATATTTGTGGTGGGAATGATCTATGCTTTAATCAAACATTTTAATCTGTTAAGTACGTTACTTGGTTAAAATATGTATTGCAAGGTCAAAACGAAAATGTGAACTGTTGTTTTATGTCATGTATTACATGATCTTATTTCATAAGGGCCAATTTGTCAGTTTAAAATAACTTATTAGCCATTTTTTGTACGAACAATTGTGAGAAAATGGCTTTGCAGCCACCAACAGGGAATATGTATAATCATGTTCAACAGTATATATTTGACAATGTATAGAAGCTAGAGGTCTCAAATTTGTTTTGTTAACAAGGTATTTAAAGGGACAATTAGAAAATGGAAGCATTTTGGGCTATTTTATCACAAATTGTTTTTTCATGCAACAACCTAAGTTACATTTTAAATTTTTGAGGGGTACATAATATATTGTAACGAAAATAACAGCACAGAAGCTCTGAGCTGTTTTCTAAGCAGCCTTATTTATAGCATATTAATAATTCTTGCAGAAAATATTAATATTTGATACATTTATATTGTTTAAACACATTTCTTATTGACTTCAATAAATAGGTTTGATACTTAAAATCTAACAGGGTAACGTAAATAACTGGCCACAGCAGAGTTATGCAAGGTTTGCCGAAGTGGTAAACGCTGAATTTGATAACTATAGACCTAGGCGATCATTCTGATATACAAAAACAAATGTTACACTCCGTAGACCACCCCCTTGAAAGATAGCCCAACATATTTGCTCCACTATAAACGTTAACATTCGGTCTTCGCACACATAGTTCCCATAAAGGCTTTCCCATGGCATTAATATACTGTGAAAACTCGGCAAGCATTTCATTTTAAAGAAAACTTTATGATAACTAATCTGGTTTACATGACAGCCATACTGTCGGGCTTTATCAGCTAATCGTATTTACAGGGGCGCCATACTGTTTTAAATATTGATTTTGATTCGCAAGATCTAAATCCTGTCTTAAACACATATTCTAATTGACAGGATTGCCATATTGCCTGAAATAACTACTGATTCACAGAATTGCTACATTGTTTTAAAAGACACCAGTCTGACTGCCAGGGTTGCATCATAGTCTAAAATATCTAATTAGACTCATAAACCGAACAACTAAGTGTCTGATGAAGCAAAGCAAGCAAGCAAAACCGGTTAAGCACTCCAGTAATTTCATTGCTGGCCGTCCCAAGGCGGCACTTCTATTTTGGTTCTTTTTGCTTGTTTTGCGTGTTGTTTGTTGCTTTGTCTGTTATTGATATTGAGTGTTTGTCCCCACAAAAAATAGAAAGCAGTTGTTTAATGTTTTTCGTATAAATTGTTCTTATTGTTAAAATTAATGCTTTCGTTGGTATGTTGCATGGGTGGTAATTTTGATGTGGTTGAACAACTAAGTGTCTGATGAACCAGGGCAGAATCAAGGGCGAGGGTTGGTCGACCACAAACCGGTTAAGCTCTTACTAATTTCATTACTGGCCGTCCCAAGGCGCCACTTCTGTTTTGGTTCTTCTTGGTTGTTTTATTTGTTGTTTGTTGCTATGTCTGTTATTGATATATTGTTTGGGATGTTAAGGCTAGCCCGGTGACCACCAACATCGGAAATGGCTGTTCACATAGCTGCCGCTGGTGATGTCTTTGGTGGTGACTAATTTTGTGTTGTCTTTTCCCACATGGTGTCTTGGTTGGGACCTGGTATTGAATTGTAGTCCTGGTGAATGATATTTCTGAGAATTTTCCTACTTACTTTTTCACAGTATCTGAACATTGTCTAAAATTCACATGTTCGCCATACTTTCTCAAATGGTTTATCTGATTCAGTGGATTCCTTCACTTTCCATAACAACAAACTGGACTCATTGGCTCGTATTTATTTAGTATCTTAACACATATTCTTAAATATACAAGAAATGTTAACAAAAACTAAACGATGTGGGATTACATAATGTTAAAACGACAAATAACAAAGTCAAAAAAGCACGTAAAGCTAGCCTCTTACAACTCGTATGCACGTATGAAGCAGGAGTGTGTGTGTGTGTCTGTGTGTGGGAATGGGGGTCATATATTTTGTTAGGCATATTGGGGTTTGGGGGGGGGGGGGGTGAGGGGATATTCATTTTTAAAATGCCTCAGCTTCTTGGTGAGAAGGGGAAGGGGTTGCCCCTAAGACAACCAATTACTCTGACATTTCCAGATTCTGTTCTTTCAAATTTAATACTTCAAAACATTACGAAAAAAAACTTTGTCCGCTTCATATCAAAACAAGTATACTATCCAAAAGTCCTAACCGGCCACCTACATTTTATCGAGTTTCTTCAAATCCTCAAATAAGCATACAGGTCTCTTTACATTCCCAAATAGGCAGATGTGTCAGTCAACTTACCCATTTAACGGGTATGAAAAATTTATAACGTTACATACAGTATGCGCCGATGAACACAAGTACCCCCATTTTTCAAATTCACAGATTTTGTGAAAACTCACTTTTTGAAATATCCATTTTACATGAGCAAAACCACTTAACTACTACAGCAAATGGCTGAAGAAACAGATCTATGCAGAAATGAACACTTTTCCTGCATGATAGTGGTCTGGGTCAAAATGTTAAAACTTACCCCACAACTCAATGCAATTTCTTGTTAATTTTGAAACTGGGGGTACCCGTATTCATCTGTGCCTCCTGGATACAGTGCAAAGAATTACGTTAAACCTTTCAGTGATATGGTTAACCAACATATTCGCCTATCTGTGGCTGCAAACTGAATTGTAGGATTGCTAATTTCGTTGAGGAAACATGCTAAAAACTAAGTGGCGGGTTAGAACTTTTGGCTAGTATATTTTCGATGATTTGCTTACAGGAAAGAACAATGGTATATAAAATTATGTCGAGCAGATGATTTTGTTCTCAAAGTAAATTTAACGCCTGCGTTGGCGGTATCACATCTCCAGGTGCCTTTTTATCAACAAAAACTGCTGTGGCTTCCCAGACCCTCTACCCCTAAATATTACTAACCGCTTTAGAGAACATTCAACAGCTGGGCTCCCAGACTCCGCCCCCCAATATCTGAATATTATAAACAGTTTTATAGGACTTTCAACATCAGATTTCGGGATGAGCATAAGTACCTTAGACACTAATAGCAGAATTTATCAAAACGTGCATTTTTCCCTGTATGCTATGCTGTGGTTTTACTAATTGCTAGTAGCTGATTAGGCGTCAGTCCTATAGAATAAAGCAGAGAAAATACGGAAAAACTTAAATAAACGAAACATAAATCTGCATGAATAATAAAGCTGTAAAAAATATTCTTTGTGTTTCATACAGGTTTGATTGAGTTCAGTCAGGTAATATGATGTATGATGTGTGTGGGAAGGGTTGATTAGAGTGGGGTGGAGGCAGGGCGGGGGCTGGGTCACAAACTGTTTTTCACCTACATGTACTAGCGTGGAGGCGGGGTGGGGGGAGGGGGTAAGGGGATCGAAAAAAAAATGGTGAGACTGGGAGGGCCATAAAAAAATTTAGTGACTCATATGAAATGTACCTGTCCCCGCTCCCCAGCCACAAACCTGATAATAACTGAACGTCTAAAATAATCTGACTCATAGAATTGCCACACTGTCTAAATTAGCTAACAGTTACAAGATCGTAACAATGTCAAAAGTAGCAAAATTGACTGCCATAATCGCCACACTGTCTAAAATAACTAATATGAATCACATAAGTGCCATACTACCTAAATATTTAATCAGATTCACAGGATCACTTCACCGGTGAAAATAACATATCTTTTTCACACGATTGTCTTACCGGTTTCACAGGATCGCTAAACTATCTAAAACAACAAAACTGACACACAGGATCGCTACACTGTTTAAACTAGAAATGTGCCCATAGGACACGGATGCCCCCGCCTAGTGCCCTAAGTAAGATGGCGCCTTGTTTAAGGTACTGGCACTTGTAGCATAACTATATTAAGAAAGGCAGACTTTTGTGGTACATGTTTTATTGTTTTCCTTGAGTAGATGTATTGTGCTTCTTAGATCAAGAGAAGTGTGTGTGTGTGTGTGTGGGTGGGGGGGGGGGTGTCATGACTGTGATATGTGATAACATTCTGTATCTTATCATAGAAATGGATGCCATGCAATTTTCAAAAAGAAATAGCCCGGAAACAGTAACTTTTCAAAAACGGAAACCATTATTGTATGAAATGAAGTCGAAAAAGGGCCATAACTCCCACAATAATCGACGGATTTTGCCTAACATCGAACTTGGCCTGTATTTTATGATTATATACCTGTGTATAAAATATGAATTCAATACACCAATGCTTTCAAAAGATAATGAACGGAAACCAGTCTTTCATACAAAATGAAGTCAAAGAAGGGCCATAACTCCCACAATAATCGACGGATTTTGCCCAACATCGAACTTGACCTGTATTTTATGATTATATATCAGTGTATAAAATATGAATTCCATACACCAATGCTTTCAAAAGATATCGAACGGAAACCATATTTTCATACAAAAATGAAGTCGAAAGAGGGCCATAACTTCCACAATAATCGACGGATTTTGCCCAACATCGAACTTGACCTGTATTTTATGATTATATACCTGTGTATAAAATATGAATTCAATACACCAACGCTTTCAAAAGATATCAAACGGAAACCATTATTCATACAAAATGAAGTCGAAAATGGACCATAACTCTCACAATAATAGACGGATTTCACTCAACATCGAACTTGACCTGTATCTTATGATTATATAGCTGTGTATAAAATATGAATTCAATACACCAATGATTTCAAAAGATATTGAACGGAAACCATTACGTACGGGACGTACGTACGTACGCTACGTACGTACGGACAGCGGAGATACTATATGCCCCCCCCCTACATTTTTTTATGGCGGGGGCATAAAAAAGCAAATCGTACTAACGAGGGACAATCAAAAAGTTCTCCGCCGCACCATGTTCTGAAACCTTTATAGTAGCTTTGAGTTATACTCAGCGTCAATGAAAACGCACCAGTCTTATGATGCCATATATATTCTTCAAATTCATGACAATCGTATATCTACATCATATATTGATTATTTTGAGCTATGTTATTACGCCAATGATATAATTTAGCCATTACCTATTGCAACCGAAAATATTGAAATGGGTTGTAGAAAACGATTTACTGACATTTCTCGAGACAAACATCAACCGTTAATCCAGCCTGGGTATGGCGTAACATGTATAACGTCACCTTTATTTGCCTAATTACGTCATAATTAGATAGATAAAACTGGTTGTATGTCAACAGACTTTTTCAAAGAACGATATACTGGCAATCAAGTTTCTGGCAGATCGCGGAATATGGATTTACATGAATTACGCTTTATGTATGTGGTTTGACGGGGACAGTTTGTAAAAGCGTCACTGTTGACGTTACGTTTGAAAGCGCCAGCTGGTGAAAAAAAAGTTTAATTTGTATACATCTCATCTCAATGCCAAAATATAAAGTTTTATTGAAATTTTTGTTGCATGCATCAAATATTAAATGAACAGAATATGCCATAAGTTCTAAACTGGTGCGTTTTCCTTGACGCTGAGTATATTTATTTTAAACAGCTCACTATCACCAAGTTTGGAGAATTTACCTTCAAAATCAATCGAATGACATTGCACTGTTTACAGCTACCCATATGAGTGCATTGTATATTTTGCAATCGTTTTGCTAATATATGTCCTACGGCATCCCTGTAAGTTATAATGCTAGCAAACATAAATTGTTTGGAAGTGTCTATTTTGAGAGTGTCTGTAGCTAGTGCATAGCTGCGCATACACGGGAGAGAATATATTTTGACTTTAAGTGCGTGAATTATGTAAGATGCCAATGTGTTGTGCGTAAACACTTTTTTGGTTTTGCTCACATCGTTCCAACAAACACGAAAATTATACATGGGCCTCTGAATTTCAGGGCTACAAAATTTAAGGATTTACAGATGAGCTGCCAGATGTCAGAACATGTTTCATGTCCATCAAATATAAATGTATTCATACCAAATTTAGTGCGACAGACGCGCGTTTCAGTATTTAACTTCTCCAGTGTAGCTTAGCACCAAAACTTTGAAAGAAAAGAGATGATGGGCAGGTCTCGGCAGGCAACGAGCATCCCTCTCCGAGCCACACTTACTGTCACTTTCCGCGGGTCACATTTGGTGCAGACATCAGGTAAGAGACGCCTACGTATTAGCTCGCGAGTGCAGGCGTCCCCAATCAAGCCACCTCAACTCCTGCGTCTCGAGAATGGCGACAGACAAAGGCATCAGGAAAGAGATGTCTGATGGAGCAAGAACCCACAAAAAGCCGAATCAACTAAAAAAACACGAAGCCCAACTCTGCTAAGATTCATGTCACTATGACAAGTCAGTCTTAGTTTTAGAATAATTTAGACATTTTACCAGACAGACTTCATATTGAATAAGTTTACTTTAAATAAATATTCAAATAGCGACGCCAATGCCAGAGAACAAGAATCAACAATGAAACACTGACTAACTGGGTTGATGATATCCTCGGGAACAAATTGTCCACCAAGAGTGATATCGGCCCAGTGGTTCTAATATAACCGTATTCATACCAAATTTAGTGAGACAGACGCGCGTTTCTGTATTTAACTTCTCTAGTGGCGCTTAATCCCAAAAGTTTGAAAGAAAAAAGATGATGGGAAGGTCTCGGCAGGCAAAGAACATCCCTCTCAGAGCCACACTTACTGTCACAATCCGCGGGACACATTAGCTGCAGACATCAGGTAAGAGACGCCTACGTATTAACTCGTGAGCGCAGGCGTCCCCATCGAGCCACCTCAACCCCTGCGCCTCGAGAAAGGCGACAGACAAGGGCATCAGGCAGGAGATGTCCGATGCAGCAATATCCCGTAAAAAGACAAAACAACTCAAAAGAATGGAAGCAAGCCAAACTCCGCAAGGTTCATATCAGTATTACAAGTCAGTCTTAGTTTTAGAATAATTCAGAAATTTACCAGATTGGCAGATCATTATATTTACATGTACTACAATAAGAACCAATTAGTTTTTGTAGAATGGGAGGAATGATTTTAAAAAGAATTGCAAGACAAATAAATATAAAATGTAAAGGACCTCTGACAGTTGTAATGTAGATTTGCCTATAAAAATGGGGGAAAATGAACTTTCTGTATACTTCAAAATTTTTATTGAAATGTGTTGCTCTAAACTCCCTATAATTGGCACAAAAATAATTTTCCAATTATCTCATACGTAGACTTAGATTTTTGGTGTAAAAGCAAGTGTTTACCATTGAATGTATGGAAAATAGGAGAAGTTTTATAAAGATGCTTTTCCCCCCGTGCCTTAGCAAGCCACTTTGCATGCATATGTGTACTGTCAATATACACATTATATATGAGTGGCGAGCTGAGGCACAGGGGGAAAAGATAGTCTACAGCTAAAAAACTGAAAAGTGGGTGGGGTAATTAGACCCTCTGTGTCTAAAAATAAGGCTAACATACTTTTTATTTACATATTATTGCATACCATGAGCATCTATAGAGTTTTTCTTCGTTTTAAGCATATTTAAAAAGTGAAACTCATTGAATAAGAAAAACGGAAAAATATATTTATTTAGGATGACTGAAAATTTCACTTACCCCTCTTGCGAGAATCAGTGAGAGTTAGTATGCAGATGTAATACTTGTTCAAAAGCAATATCAATATCTCTTTAAAATGGATGTCTACCCTTTAATGCTAAAATTTTTATTTTGGGCTTCCCTAGAAAGCTGCAGTAATTTGTTGAAAAATAGGCAAATTTGCATGGAGACTGTCAGCGGTCCTTTCAAAATAAGCAATTCCTCTTGTTTTTGAGGCGTGTAAAAGAAACCGTTCGCTAGAATTGTATGAAACTTCCACAGAACGCCAGTGAATGAATACTGAATATATTCATGGTATGCACGCAGGCGAAGATTTAAGGAAAGTAACTTTGGCCAAAAACTTTTCAATTGTCACTCGTACCAGATCAGTATTTGTCTTCTATAGCTACTCTGATTAATGGTGATCAAGGGTGGATACAGTCGCCAACTTAAATTTCATGAAAATATCTTTAATTAAAGCAAAATATACCATTTTCAATTTTCAAAAGGGGTAACTCCAAAAATCCAGAATAACTGTCTTGTTTCCTTCACATCTGTGTAACGTTTCATGAAAATATCTCTAAAGATTTTTGAGATACAGAGCATATGAATCTTGTGCTCTGCAAATTGTCTGATAATGCTTTATATTTGTATAAAGTTTGATGAAAATAGCTTTTACAGTTTTAAAGTTATAGAACAAACTTGAATTCCTTACTAAAATTTACAAAGGGGCATAATTCCATAAAAAGTGTAGATGGAGTTACAGTTCTTGTCCACTGCGCATTTTCTGATGTTTTATATTTGTACCAAGTTTCACGAAAATATCTCATACTAAAATTTTCAAAGGGACGTAATTCTGTAGAAAATGTAAGCAGAATCTCGGTTCCTTCTCTCTGCCCATCAACTCATGATACTTTATATTTGCGAAAATATCTCATATAGTTTCAGTGTTATATAGCGGACACAATTTCCATACTAAAATTTACACAGGGGCATAATTCCGTAAAAAATGTAGATGGAGTGAAGATTCTTGTTCTCTGCACATCCTCTGATAATGCTCTATATTTGTACTAAGTTTCATGAAAATATCTCATATAGTTTTAGAGTTTTGGAGCAAACACGATTTCCATACTAAAATTTACAAAGGGGCATAATTTTTATAAAAAAATATAGGTTGAGTTACGGGTGTAGCTCTCTGCACGTCGTCTGATGATGCTTTATATTTGTACAAAGTTTTGTGAAATTATCTCAATCGGTTACAGAGTTATAAAGCAGACACGATTTCCATACTAAAATTTTCAAAGGGGCATAATTCCATAACAAATGTAGGTTGAGTTACGCGTCTTGCGATCTGCACGTCGTCTGATGATGCTTTATATTTGTACCAAGTTTTGTGAAATTATCTCAATCGGTTACAGAGTTATTGAGCGGACACGATTTCCATACTTACTTTTCAAAGGGGCATAATTCCGTAAAAAGAAGGTGAAGTTACGGGTCTTGCTCTGTGCACGTCGTCTGATAATGCTATATATTTTTACCAAGTTTCGTGAAATTATCTCAATCGGTTACAGAGTTATTGAGCGGACACGATTTCGATACTAAAAGTTTTAAAGGGGCATAATTCCGTTAAACAGTGGGTGGAGTTATGGGTCTTGCTCTCTGCACGTCGTCTGATGATGCTTTATATTTGTACCAAGTTTCGTAATATTATCTCGATCGGTTACAGAGTTATTGTGCGGACAAGATTTGTGACGGACAGACGGACGGACAGACGTACAGACAGACGGACAGACGACCAGGGCAGAAACAATATGTCTCCGACCCCTTCGGGGTAGAGACATTATTTTTAGTCGATATTCAGAGTTACAACATGAGCTTACATGATCCATTAGGTTACATTGAACCACAGCTTTACATGTATAAAAGTACCATAATAACAGTAAGAGGCTAGTTTACAGACTTAATACATTCATACAAATCTGAAATACTACATAAATGAATTAATACGTATATTTAGGATCTTAATTAGGCAAGACTTGGCTGATAAGGCAAGATTTAGAATCAAAGGCAATATTATGCAAGATTCAGGATCTAAATAAGGCAGGCTTAAACTGCATGTATCATGCTTGATTGCCATATAAACCCTCAAAACTTAGAAATTAAAGATCTATATAGCAACCCGGCCTAGAACAGCAAGACTGGAAATATGAAAGGAGCAAGGTACCCCAGTCTCAAAGCTGGAGACCGTACTCGAAATGAACGTTGATCTAATAAAAATCTTAAAGAGTTCCTTCAAGAGCAGAGCAGGCATTCAAAAGAAGGAACATGGGCAATGCGAAGTCAAACGTTAGTGTACAAAGTGGGCCATGATGCCCTAAACGGTTCACCTGAGTAAAACGGTCAAAGGTCATACTAGTGTCACCATTTGAACAAACCTTATACCGTATGAATCCCAAATGCTGCATATAAATTACATTGGCATGAGCCAGTTTGGAGAAAAATGTTTTTAACTGTTATTAACACAAAGGAATGACGTACATCTTGGTCATGTGACCAGAACCATTTAAGCAAGCTATCGTTTCCCTCACTCATGGAAATTCCATATTATAGTTTGCTTCAATCACCTCAATTGCTTCGTTTGGCGGAGACGTATGAAGCTGATAAAATATGAGTTACCATGGTCAAAAGCCAAAGAATGACCTTCACCTCTGGTATTCTGAAATCTTCACATACTTATTTAGGTATTTGGATATACCAAATTAAAACTAAAAGAATTTCTCTAAGAGCAGCGATTGCATTAAAAAAAAGGAATATGGGCCATACATCGAAGTTTTGGCTACTCAAGTTTAACCAGTGATCCTTGCAATATCTGGTGTCAAACTACAGAGAAGAGCATACTATTATTTCTCAATTTCTAAAAAAAGCAGTCGATTTAAAGATTGATTAGTATCAACAAGAGTCCAAATGATTAGAAAGCGGTGATCTAGAATAGGATTCTAAACTAAATATTACTGATTTCTCAGAAAATATCCTCTTATCTCAAAGGACAAAAATAAAAAATAAACTGTTATGAATATGGTGTTGAGATGGTGTAAATATTTTCTTTAACCATGATTTGGAAGTTTTTGAAGTTTCTGGATGTTTCATATGTTTGAAATAAACAAGTTGTTTACATTGTACTTTAGAATATTCTAGAAAGTTGGGATAAACTTTAGAATGTTCCTGCAATAGAAAGAATTGTCTGGAAACTTCTGGAATTTGCTCCTTATTGTCAAAAGAAGATATTTCGAGAATTTTTCAGAATAACTTATTATTTTACCGAAGAAAATGGTAGAACTCTCAAATGTAAATATTTAGAATTTTCTAGTTTAAAATTATGTCAGAACTGAGAACTTTCTCGTAAAATCTATCTCTGGTTAATTCCTGAATGGTCTTATATAAGGAGCACAAATTTTAATATGGGTATCTTTGTAAACTTTCACCGGTCTATAATTGAATAAGTTAAAACAGGAATTTAAATATACTGGATTACTTTGTGACTTTCTTCTTGGATTTATTTTGGATTGGCACTTTGTGCGTTTAAAACTGACTTAAATTTCTTGGATCAGAACTGACATAAAGCTACTTGATTTAGTTGGTTGGGGCCAGAGTATGCCTTTTCTGTTGCTTGGTTATTCGAGGTTCAACTGATAGTTTTCTTTTGCTCCGGTATTTCAGTGGTGTTGTCTGACTTCCCAGGAGTCTCCTGGTGTTGCAATACATTCTTTCCGTTTAGTTCTCATCTCTGATTCATCATACGCCTTATCCGTGATTTGTTTGTTTCCGGTGATGATCCATTGATGAGTTAGGAAACCTTCATGCGGACCAAACCGCTAACTTAATGTTTCAAACTGCTGCAGAAGCAGGGGGCGAGGTTTGGGCCCAGTAAAACCAGTTTAAGCCCCCCCCCAAGTAATCCATTGCTGACCATTCCAATGCGGTACTTCTGTTGCGGTTCTTTGATGTTACATTGTGCTGTGTCCGCTTGTTTATGGTCTCTGGCGATTTGGTCACCTGTATTGTTGCCTAATCTGCCTTCTGTGTAAGTAAGATAAAAAGTAAGTAAAAAAAGATGTTGATGCTGTTTTTGGGGTAGCTGAATGACATACTGTTAGGGAAAGAGCTGCTCATTCGGTTTACTGTGCGTGTCTTTCGTAAAGATGTGTCAATTTCTGTGTGTATGTGCTTCTGTCTCTATTGGTTTTGAGAGCGGAATGTGGGATTTGATTGTATTAAGCATCGATCATTTCCTCTCGTTTTACTTTACTCTTAAAAGACTTGCGTTTGGAACATTCTGAGGAACATTCAGAATAAAACAAGGTACTGTAAGTTATATTTTTTTTCGATTTTCGATTGATTAATGATTGTTTTATTCTGATGTACATGTAAATAAATTTTGTTAAGTTTTAAAACAGTTTTCCTACTGGTTTTCTTCTATCTTTCTTGTTACCACTGCCAAGTCCTAACAACTGCACTATGAATGATGTACGGGGATGCGTGTTTTGGCCGCCACACTGCACAACACCTGCTGCAGTGAATTCAAATTAAAATCTTAAAGAGTCCCTTCAAGAGAAGAGATCACATTCAAATGAAATAAAGTCTTCAAAAATATAGCATTTTCTCATATAACACTCAAGTCAAACCAAGATTATCATTTGAATATATTTGATACAACTCTTGTGCCCAATGCAATATACAAGGTTTCATGGCCATCAATCTTTTGAATCAAGCGCAGAAGATCTTATAGTTTAACTTTCGTGAAGCCTTATGGTCTAACATTCTCCATATAAAACAATAGAAAACAAAACTGACCTTGTCATAAAAAGGTCAAGGCAAATCCAAGGTCATCATTTGAATACTCTGGTTAGAACTTGAACACCAAATGGTGAACATCAAGTTTCAGGGACATCAGCTGACATGTTTTTGGAGAAAAAGATTTTTAAGATACTAATATTTTTTTTTCATATAGCTCTATGGGTATAGCAGATTTGTTGGTAATGTGACCGCGACTATTTGATCATAGTTTTGAAGCGCCCTAAAACCGTCGAATATGACAGCATTGGTCAAAGTTAAAAAACGACCCTGACATCTTGTACAGAAAATCTTCAGGTACTTATTGCGTTGACTGGAAACTCATTTTTACAAAAAAACTTCAACAGATTCCATAAATTCTTATGTTCTACAATGTTGCCATATTAAAACACAAGAAAGCAAATTTGACCTTGCAGTAAAAAGATAAAGATCAAACCAAAATCATTTTTGAACGATCTTGGTAGTCATTGACTACCCGCTGATACATACCAATTTTCAAAGCCATCCGTCAATGGTCCTAAACAAGAGATTTTTAGGGGTTTTCAACATATATGGATGTGGCTGACATGTTGGTCAAAGTTTCATTTCCCGCTTTATATATGAAATTAGTTTTACGTATTTGAAATTGTTGAAATATGCGGGACTTGAAGAACTTTGAGATGTTGGTCAAAAGTCAAAGAATGACCTTCACATTTTGTAGTCTCCCAAATCTTCATGTACTCATTAAGATCGTTTTTGATAAATCTTTTATAATTCCTCTGACATTTTCTCATATAAAAGTACCAGAAAGCAATTTTGACGTTGCCGCCAAAAGAGTCAAGGTCAACCCAAAGTCATCATTTGAACAATCTTAGTAGAACTCTAGTACCCAGTGATAAATACCAATTTTCAAAGCCATCGATTAATTGGTTCTAAAGAAGATTATTGAAGGTTTCAAATATAAGGGTGTGACGGCCATGTTGGTCATGCCAACTGATCCATTCTAACAAATTTTGTTCTCTAAACTCTGGAGCCTCTGTATGAAATGTGGTATCAATCCGCTCAGTGGAGAAGATGTTTGAAATTGTCGAAATATGAGACCTGGGTCAATGGTCAAAGAATGACCTTAACCTCTCGTGCACTAAAAATCTTCATAACTGAATTCACCATTTTTATGCCCAAATCTTCAATAATTTCCATGTAGATCAACCTGAATCTAAATTTGATGTTGTTCTAAAAAGGTCACGATCGACACAAGATCATCATTTGAACATTTTTGGCTGCGCTTGAGTACCCATTTCTACATACTAAGTTAAACGGCCATTGGTCTGTTGGTTCTGGAATAGAAGATATTTGAAAGATTTCTACCAAATATTGCCATGACGGCTATGTTGGTCTTGTGACGCGGACCATTTGATAAAAAAAAAATCCCGCAAGTCCTCGGTCTGTATATGAAATTTGTTACAATTGGCCCAGTGGTTTCAGAGGAGAAGAGTCATTTGAAATTGTGAACGGACGGACGAAAGGACCCGTCCTGAGCCTTCAGCACAGGTGAGCTAACCAGAACAACAGCTTATCCGGTTCGACGAATGCCTCCATCTGGTTCGACGAATGCAGTGTGTGAAAATTAGCAAACCGGATACACCTAATCTGCTTTACTATACTAGATAACTAATCTGATCAAGTAATTTGTAAATCTGTTTCAGGTGACCTCTGTCTTTTGAATGACTTCCGTCTCTTGTCGTGATCATCCTGCTCAGACTGTAGAAGAAAGACATCACTTTCCGTTGATTCCTGTCGAAGTGACATGTTACCCAGTGATAGATTCATATCTTCTGAGGTTGGCAAACTTTCGGCCATCCCGCTATCACGCCTGCAGCTGTCCGTATCGTCCAACGAGTCAGATGAACAGGAAGACGAATTAGTACTTGAAACTTCCTCTGAAGAATCGGATTCAAAAAGAAGGCCCTCCCGAACTTGCTGAAACAATAATGAAAATTACTGTAAAACACTTATATTTGGCGGCAGCAAAATTTGGCGGTTTTTATAGATGGACCATTTGGTGGATTTTTATTTTGGCGGATTTGTGATCTCTGAAAATAGAAAAAATAAAGATGCTGAATCTGCTGACGTTATACGACATGGGCCACTTGAGTCCAAGCTTTACATTGTCTTAGTAAATACAGCTCAATTCCTTATATTATGTTGCTTCTGATGTAATCATCTTGGCATCATTATGTGTATATAGAATTAGAATACGGCCTAGTTTCTAAAGAAGACGAACGTCGAAGCGTTAAAAATCTTGTGTTTTTGTCTTATTTCTGGACGTTATAGAATTTGAACAAATATCATTTACACCAGCTTTGCTTTCTGGTACTAATCAGGGTGGCATGTCAAACATTTTCACACTCTGTGTCCTCCCGCTTGCTGTTAGCTTCGGGTCTTCTTGTGGTCTATTATATGTGATGTGCACTGACCTTGACTTTATGGAAGAGGGAATGAATTATATGTCAAGGTAGTGTTTTGCTTTCAAGATCATCCAATTTAAATTGGCGGCATTTTAATTTGGCGATGTTCTTCTTTTCCGCCAATAGCGCCAAAATATAGTGACCACCAAATATAAGTGTTTTACAGTAAGTTAGAGAGTATATAAAAAGAAAATGTGTACTAAGGCATTCGTGAACTGGCATTATAAGCCATTTTCATGCGGCATAAGTAGTTCACCTGACCCTATAATCTGTTATCTCTACCTAAGAAACCAAAAATTCCACAAATCCTTACCGATTTTGGCGATATTGTCACTAAGTTACGACAAGGTGTAAGCGGCCATGTTTCGGAAGGCCGAAGGTCACGTAACGTCCCAATATGGAGGTAACGTGGTTAACCGGAAACCATAAAAACACTTAAAAACACATTTACAACAAGAGGGTCATGAGGCCTGAATCGCTCACCTGAGTATGGTGGCCTTGTAGGTCATGTGACCTAGACTGCTTGATAAATTTTTGTTCCATCAGCCCCTGGAGGCTGTGTATGATATTTGGTTACAATTAGCCCTGTGGCTTTTGAGGAGGTGTCTTAAACTGTCAAAATATGAGAGACCTGGGTCAGAGGTCAAAGGATGACCTTTACCTCTTGTACCCGCAAATCTTCCATGTACTACCTAAGACGACTGTATATACCAATTTTTAGGCCAAAATCTTCTAAAGTTGCCATAAAGTCTTATGTTCTACCATTTTCCCATACTTGACCTTGCCTTAAAAAAGCTCAAGGTCAGCCAAAGGTCATCATTTGAACAATCTTGATAGTACTCAAGTACCTGATGCTATATACCAAGTTTCAAGGCCATCGATCACTTGGTTCTTGAGAGGAGATTTGAAAGGTTTTTGCCATATATGGGCATGGCGGCCATGTTGGTCATGTGACAAAGACTGTTTGAACAAATTTTCGTTCCCTCAGCCCTCAGAGGCTCTGTATAAAATTGGGTTACAATTGGTCCAGTGGCTTTTGAGGAGATGTGTGAAATTGTCAAAATATGAGAGACCAGGGTCTAAGGTCAAAGAATGACCTTGATCTCTTGTACATACAAATTTTCATGTACTCATTAAGAAGACTGTATATGCTAATTTTCAGGTCTAATCTTCGACAGTTTCCAAGAAATCTTATGTTCTAGCATTTCCCATATAAAAGCTACAAAAAGCAAATTTGACTTTACCGTAAAAAAGGTCAACGTCAACCCAAGGTCATAATTTGAATAATCTTGGTAGTACTTGCGTACCTGATGCTACATACCAAGTTTCAAGGCCATCGGCCTCTTTGTTCTGGAGAAGAAGATTTTTCTAGGTTTTTACCATATATGGGCATGGCGGCCATGTTGATCATGTGACTAGGTCCCTTTGAACAAATATACATTCCCTCAGCCCCTTGAGGCTCCATATGACATTTGGTTACAATTGGCCCAGAGGCTTTTGAGGAGATGTGTGAAATTGTCAAAATATGAGAGACCAGGGTCAAAGGTCAAACAATGACCTTGACCTCTTGTACGCATTAATTTTCATGTATTCATTAAGGTGACTGTATATACCAATTTTCAGGTCAAAATCTTCAACAGTTTTCAAGAAATCTTGTGTTCTGGCATTTTCCGATATAAAGGCTAGAAGAAAGCGAATTTGACCTTACCGCAAAAAAGGTAAAGGTCAACCTAAGGTCATAATTTGAACAATCTTTGTAGCACTCGTGTACCTGATGCTACATACCAAGTTTCAAGGCCATTGGCCTATTGGTTCTGAGAAGAAGATTTTTAAAGAATTTTGCCATATATGGACATGGCGACCATGTTGGTCATGTGACCCAGTCCGTTTGAACAAATTTTTGTTCCCCTGCCCCCTAGAGACTCTGTATGAAATTTGGTTACAATTGGCCCAGTGGCTTTTGAGGAGATGTGTGAAATTGTCTAAATATTTGAGACCAGGGTCTAAGGTCAAACAATGACCTTGACCTCTTGTATGCATAAATTTTCATATACTCATTCAGATGACTGTATATACCAATTTTGCGGTTTCAGAGGAGAAGTCGTTCGAAATTGTGGACGGACGGACGGACGGACAACGGACGCCGGACGCCGGAGCCTTACCATCCTATAAGCTCCCCCGGAGCCGCTGGCTCAGGTGAGCTAAAAATATCAAGACATTAGACGTTAATGTATGCTTTGTAGGAAAAAATGCAATTGCCTGGCTTAGGCCCGGTGTTATTGCTGAACGTTTATCAAAAGAAGCAGTATACATGGATCAAGTCTATTTGCCAGAAATTCAGGTTCAACCCTGTAAAGGTGCCCCCCTGCAATTGCTGACACTGAATAAAAACATTATTTTTTACGTAATTTCGGTGTTTAAATATCTACAATACCAGTGAAGTTGGTAAAACCTCGCTCTATTAGAGTGCAGATCCCCTCTTTTGTAGTGCACCCTTCACTGTTGGGATGTACTCGGTGTCTAACGTGTCTGACAGGCTCCCAAAAAGACCTACCCTCTTAAACCGACACTTGGCAGGTCAAGGGTTAATCAAGCAGCATTCATGCGAAATATAATCAACACATTTTAGATTCCACAATATCTGAGTAGTCACTGTATCACTGCGCTGGACACATGCACCAGGAGATCTGAGCATATCAAGATGGTATCCAGTCAACACAATTTTCCCATCACGCGGTTATACGAAATTTCAAAGACACAGTCCTCATTACAAAAATTATTCATGCAGTACATATATTCATATATTCAGTTGTACATCATAGATATGGATTGGTTCGATGACAGATGTGAATTAGTCGAAATCACGTTAAATACCTTCATTGAATGGATATTCGTATACTAATAGATGAAATCAGCTGCGGACTCTCTGGGGCCTAATGCCAATGCCAATGCCAATTATAAAATAGACTGAAAAGTTTTGTCATTACTTTGAAAAGTAAACATTCTGACCACAAACGAAGAATAAAAACGAATTTTCTCAGTTTCTTAGAAGACTGGTTAACAAACAGGAAACACTTGACATTGTACAGCACCTGATTATATACCATCGATGTTCGTTGTTTTCTTAAATCTTCTACCTATTTTGTCCGCTCAGGCGGGGTTAACATTTTGAATCTTCATACTTTAGCTTTTTTTATTTATAATAAGGGGCTCTTTCCCTTTGAAATAAGACTTTTAGATATAAATACCAGTTCGGTTTATAGCCGCATTTTCGTGAATGCTAGATTCACTGAAAAAAGAAATGTCATTTTACGGATGATCACGGAAGTATGAATGCAATGGATTACGTGCAAAGTAAGTGACGTAAAACAACCAAAACAGAATTGCCGCCTTGGGACGGCCAGTAATGATACTACAGGGGGCTGGGGGGCTCAGTTTGTGGTCGACCAACCCTCACCCTTGGTTCTGCCTTGGTTCATCAGACTCTTAGTTGTTTAACTCAACAAAAACAATTACCACTCACACAACATACGAACGAAAGCAACACGTTTGATAATAAGAACAATTTATTCGAAAAACAATAAACAACTTTTTTACCTATCCTCTACTTTTTATTTTGGAACTAGCCTTAACATCACACAAACTATATCAATAACAGGCAATGCACGAACAAATAACACACACACACACACACACACACACACACACACACACACAAACGAATACCGGGAAAACCCCCAAAAAGTACCGTCTTGGGAAGGCAACAATGAAATTACTGGAGGGGAGGGCGGGGAGGGAGGATACCTATTTGTGGTCTAGACCTTGGTTATGCTGTGGTTCACGACAGTCGTTCAGTTAGCGCGTATGATTCCTACCTCATGAGTGTCATATCTCAGGAACATAGAAATAAAGATTAAAACTAAGATAAAACAAATATGAGGAGACATAGAAATGGTGATACTGAAACGCCGGAATGCAGAAACCTCCCAGTTAAACCACGGTGGGCCGGACCAAAGACGTCCAGGAACGGATGTGACCGTCTGTGATTCTATTAAGTTAAATTTATGTTTGCGCCTTCATATAGTCTGAGGCCCGACCCACCGTCGTGCAATCGAAGAGGTAAGCAAAGCTGTTCACCTTGATTTGCTTAACCATCAAGCATGCAGTTTGCTAAACATCTATATTAAACCCAAACTTTCTAAATCGATTTTTTATCTTCTTAAAATGTTAAAGAAAGCCAATTTTACCAATATATTTTCTGAATTTACACACCAAGTCGCCATAAAATTCAGGTTCCGAAAGGCCTTGCGGAAGAAATGTTTTCAATCCGACATTATATTTAGACAATAAGTCAAAATGCCGTCGATGAAATTTTAAAAGCGCTTTACGAAATTTATGATATCTATAACCTTGTTTGAGAAGTTTGCTGTTAAAACTATTTTACGAATATTAAAGTCCTCAACATGACAGGGCATTCAAACAAAACGAATAAGTTGAGAAATATAAACACAATAGGATTTAGAACGTGGAACATCGCCATCTGAAAATTGGAAAATTAACAATATCAAAATAAAAAATTTCTCGTTTATCGCAAATTTTAGTTGAAACAAAACCATCCAATTTAGATAAATCCAAAATTGAGGCTTCGGTATCTGAGACGCTGGCCTTATCTAACCGAAGTTCAGAAGGGTAAATTTGACTGACCGTGCTTTCAAAGAAGTTACTGTCAATATTCAATAGAATATCTGCATGCCGAGAAGTAGAATTGAAAACTTCAATAGCTTCTGACTGGGTATCCTCTGAAAGAGACAGCCTGAAGTCTCTCTCATAAAAGAAAAAATATCATCTACAAGAGGGGCACAATAAGTGCCCATAGGAATACCTACAATTTGTGTATACACTATATAGTTAGAGCAAAATCTAATATAAATATTGTCCAAAAGAAAGGTGAGAGCTTCACACACTTTCTGACAAGACCATAAATTATAACTCCTGACCGCTTCAGAGGTGAAGAAAGCACAACTATCATTACATGCAATATCAAAAGGGCCTTCCCAATCAAAAAACATTTTCAGATATATCTACTAGTTTATCCGTAATAAGATTGTGGTGCAAGGTAGTATATAACGTCGACAATCATATGTACTCAAACTGGACGCACGAAAACCTCGCGATTTCAGCTTATTTAATACCTCACGTGAATTTTAATTGACCCAAAAAGGGTTTAATTTGACCTTTCATATACTTTGCACAATATTTAATAACATGAGTTTTGATGGCAGTAAGATAAAAAGTTAGCGATTTTAAAAAGTTCGGTTGTCTGCATGAGCTAGAGTTCGCAATGAATCGTGCCTTATACGACCGGTTATGAAGTTTCGGTTCCCAGTTGAACGTAGGAAATCTCTCTTGGTCTTCATCAAGACTTATATTGCAGCAAATTCAGAGGCTGAAAGACAAATATGGTCATTTCGTTTGAGCCCAAATAAATAAATTGAATTGAATTGAAATGATGACAGACTTATCTTTTGCGGAAGTCTGTTCATTAGCCTCAATGCCACTCAGTTCCTACTTCAAAGTATTAATATAGTGCAACCGTCAAACAACAACTGGAACCAAGTCATACCTCTTATATAATTTCTGGATACCTAATTTCAGATAACGAAAACTAATTTCAGATTTACGCAGTAATATGTTAGTATTTTGAAAATAAGGAAATACGTCGTTTTTTGATTTTGAAAATATAAAATTTCCAACCTTTTCAGCATTCCACTTAATATGCTCTCGTTTACACCAAAGATTACATAATTAATTAGGAGAAGTTGCAATTTCTTCGTGATACTTTTGAAGTCAGCTAATGACTTATAGCCATTCCAAGGCATTTTTGTTGCAGTGCTTCTTCAAATATAAGAGTGTGTCTGTTATTACAAGCTACATCATGTAACTTGTAACAATGTGTCAGTCTTGTCATATACGCCGGGCAGGCGCCCAGCGTATCTATTTAACGTTGAATTTGTGAAGTGTAGATGCATCGGAAAAATTTGGTTTGGCCCAAAGTTTTGGGGTTACCGGTGGGGTTAACTAATATAATTATTATGATTCATATATGATAGATGAAAACAATAAAAATGTATCTGAGCAGCCATGCTGAGGAACAGGAAACACTTGGTTGATTTGGAAAATAGGTTTGTGATTATCTGAGTTTCTCTGGATTAAAGTAATAATAATCGAAAATTGGATATTTCCCCTGACGGACCTCAATTTGCCACCAGAGTTCGGGCTTTGATGTAATTCGGACATTGACTATTCGCGCACGGTTCACCTTTGGTGCACATGAAAAGTACAATATGCAATTTCAGGGAAGATGAAGATAAAGGTCATATCCAGCCATAATTGTATTTACTAGAAAGTATCTCAGAGTTTTCAAGACTGCAAATTTTGGCAAGTAAAGTCACATACATAACATCATAGCTCAAGAAAGTGAACTAGCAATCCAGATTAAATCCTTGCCAGTGTGAACGCAAATGAGTTTGCTTTAGAATGTCTTAGTGTGAACTTTAGGGGAATATCAATTCAACTAATCTAGACAGATTTGCTTCGCTACAGTCAGTGGTCCTCAGTATGTCCACAGCTTTAGGTGGGAAAATTCAGTATCCCGGCGTGCTGATGTTTTGAATCAATGTTTTCTTGTGTGATATTTACATCATCCTTATCGTTTACACCGGGCCTATAGAGGCCTCATAGTTGGCTGTATGGCTTGGACCAAATCCATAGAAGACTAAGGTAACTAGTGAAGGCTCTGATCAGACTGCTCTTAAGTGCCGATGCCACATTGTTTGAAGTCACATGATGTAGGTCAAATGTATTGTTCTACTTTTTGGTGGTATTTTACATATTTCTTAATCTTTGGGGTTTTTGTACTTAAGCATTTTGGTCTTTCCTGAATAACTACATGATTAGATGTAAAATGTTACGCATGGTTTATATGTATAGACGTGTTAAAGTGACGAAACACAAACAGGAAAAACAAATTGGTTATTACCGTACAAAAGTCTCTAACTTGAGCTTTAATATTTTGTCTCTTTAGCTTGGTAACAATGTCGGTGTACAGCACCAAGATGTCTTCACTGTCTTTATTCTGTTTACTCCCTTCTCGAATTTGGTTTTCAATTTCTATGCAAACAGCGTATGCCTGTTTCACCATCTCTCTTCGTGATGCTGAAAATAAGAAGAATAAATGTTGCAGCAAGAAAAAATGTTCCAGTAGTACAGCGACAGAGCTGTATTTTGAAAACAGTTTCAATTAAAACTTGCGTATAGCTTCAAACATTTCTATCGAGAATCTGGACAAAGAACCACAAAGTACAATGAAAATGTTTAAGCTATGTTAACTGGTATGGAGACCGTGAACCTCGGGAACCTCGTGCTTCGGAACATTGACCCTCGATCAGCAATTCACAGCATTGAAAGAGGCTTCTTTTCTGCTGCAGCCAGTGCTCAAGGGTGTGGGAAGTGTTGAACGTCGCATTAACACTCACGAGCTCAAGAAACCGGCTAGGTTGCTTACGTTTCTTTGATGTTAAACTCACTTCAGAAGGATTCGTCTTTCCAGAATGTATAGTTTACTATAACTGACATTTATCCAAAATCAAACTAGAACTGTCGGAGAATCCGACTATACCCCCGCTTAACTGCTTTAATCAAATGCTATTATTTTCGTCACATAAAGTATAGAGAGAGAGAGAACTAATTCTCAACATGTAAATCAAATATCAATAAATCCCTTTCTATGTAATACAAAATGGAATGATTTCACACAGACAGATAGAAAAAATGATAAATGCATGTAAGACATATGTCTTATCAATATGTATACCAAATATGAAGATTCAAATTTGCAGGGATGCTGTGAAATTTGTGAGAAAAATTGCACAATTCAAAGTAAGGACAGAAAGAAAAATTGGAAAAATATAGGGATGAATAAGCTGGAGAAGGCTGGTACTTGATCCAACAAGACATCAGTTGTCATCAACCTGCAAACAAAAAATCCCTACTCTAACTTGCAATGGCTGCTTAGATATCTTTGATAAAATATCTTTGTTTATTATTCAAAGTATGGAGAGAAAGAAAATCAGACAAATACAGGGAAAAATATGCCAAACACACCTGGTTTGCAATCCCACCAACAATAAGTCGTTATCAATCTGTATACCAAATATGAACATTCTATCTTGAAGGGTTGTTGTGAAATATGTTACGAAAACTTGCATTATTCAGTGTAAAGACAAGCACAGGGAAGAAATTGCCAGATACACCTGGTTTGCAATCCCACGATATAGTAAGTTGTTAACAATCTGTATGTATACCAAAAGTAAAAAGTATGCAAAGACCAGGAACTGAAACAATCAAAACCCAAATCCAGCCCTCAAACCATAGTTGGAAACAACTAAGATTACAAATAATCAAGATACAGAGAACATATGGCCAACCGAGTGAGCAGCTTGTTCCCGAAAGGTGGCCACTCAAAAACTGCATTATTCAATGTAAAGAGAGAAAAAAAATCAGACAAATACAGGGATGAATAAGCAGGAGACCGTGTGTTCTCAATCCCACAATACAATAAGTTGTCATTAACCTGCATACCAAATATGACTTCTCTATCTTGCACAGTTGTGGAGAAACCTTTGACGAAAAATTTGTTTATTCAAAGAATGGAAAGTAAAAAAATGGACAAATACAGGGAAGAATAAGCAGGAGAAGTCTGGTTTGAAATCACACGATACAACACACCGTCATCAACCTGTATGCCAAATAAGACCATTTTAGCTTGAATGATTGTGGAGAAATCTTTGACGAATAATTTCATTATTCAAAGTATGGAAATAAAGAAAATTGGATTAATAAAGGGAAAAATAAGCATGAGAAGGCTGGTTTTGGATCCCACGATACAACACACCGTCATCAACCTGTATGCCAAATATGACTATTCTAGCTTGTATGTTTGTTGAGAAATCATTGACAAAAAATTCATTATTCAAAGTATAGAAAGTAAGAAAATTGGACAAATACAAGGCAAAATCAGCAGGAGAAGGCTGGTTTAAAATCCCACGATACAACACACCATCATCAACCTTCATTCCAAATATGATTATTCTACCTTGAATGGTTGTGGAGAAATCTTTGACAAAAAATTCATTATTCGAAGTATAGAAAGTAAGAAAATTGGACAAATAAAGGGAAAAATAAGCTTGAGAAGACTGGTTTGCAATCCCACGATACAACCTGTATGCCGAATATGACCATTCTAGCTTATATGGTTGTGGAGAAATCTTTGACGAAAAATTTGATTTAAAGGGGACGGACGGAAGGACGGACGGAGGGAGGGAGGGAAGGACGGACGGAGGGAGGGACAGACGGACGGACGGAGGGACGGAAGGACAGATGTAAACCAGTATACCCCCCCCCCCACACACACACTTTTCAAAGCGGGGGTATAAATATAAACCTTCCACCTTGAACAGTTGCTGAGAAATCTTTTACGAAAAATCACAATTCTGAATGGAATGCATGGAGAGAAAGAAAAGTAAACAAATACAGGAAAGAACAAATAGGAGAAGGCTGGTTCTCTATCCCATGATACAACTTGTCCTTGTTAACTTACATACCAATTTTAAACTTTCTATCATATACGTTGTAGAGATATCTTGACAAAAAGTGTGGAGAGAAAGAAAAGTGAACAAATGCAGGGAAGATCAAGCAGAAGATTTGCCCGTTTTCAATCCCACAATACAACAAGTCATTGTCAACTCATATAACAAATATAAACCTTCCACCTTGAACAGTTGCTGAGAAATCTCTTGCGAAAAATTACAGTTCTGAATGCATGGAGAGAAGGAAAAGTGAACAAATACAGGAAAGAACAAATAGGAGAAGGCCAGTTCTCTATCCCACGATACAACTTGTCGTTGTTAACCTGTATACCAAATATAAAATTTCTATCTTATACGGTTGCGGAGATATCTTTGACGAAAAAGTGTGGAGAGAAAGAAAAGTGAACAAATACAAGGAAGAACAAGCAGGAGACAGCCGGTTCTTTATCCAACGATACAACTTGTCGTTGTCACCCTGTATACCAAATATGAAGTTTCTATCTTTTACGGTTCTTGAGATATCTTTGACGAAAAAGTGTTACGGAATTACGGAAGGACGGACGGAACTACGGACAGATGTAAACCTGTATACCCCCCCAACTTTTTCAAAGCGGGGATATAATTATATTCACATGTATCTCAAGTGTCTACCATTATATTTAGAGAAGCTAAATTGGATCAATTATAGTTTCATAATATATATTTGGACACATAACTAACTAACTTTTATTCAGACAAAACAGATGTTTCCGTCCAGGACATTCCACACAGCATCGTCTATTGATAAAACAATAACATTATAAGCCCCCCTGTGACCTTTGAAAATAAGGTCTAGGTCACCAAAAAATAACCAGCTCTTAGAATTCACCAACGATATATGCATGCTTGGCGAAAATTTAACAACTGGCTGGGGAGTATCGTGCGTAGATGTCCAAAACCTTAATCATGAGGCAAAGCTCACCAAAAATCTGGTGTCCCAACAATTCATCCTTGCATGCTCAGCAAATTAGGACGTATTGGTTTTGGAGATATCATACATACGAGTCACTGACCTTAACACCGAAATCACGGTCACCTAAACACTGTGATCTCTCTGCCGGGACTAAATACTATAAATATGTTAGTCAGATGAAGATTCACCTAGTGCGGTGGAAGAAACATTTTAGGAAATACTGGACCTTGACTTTGAAATGTCCAACAAGTTTTCTTGTGATCTTGAAAAAAAGATCAATGCCATCAAATTTAAATCAGGTTTTAAGCTTCTCCCAATGATATATCCATACAGCTTTGGTGAAATATGCATCTATTGCTCAACAGATGTCGAGCATACAGGAAGAAGCTCTCACGCAGACCGCGACGGTGACTGAAAACGCACCGAAAACAAAATGTTCTCAGCCCCTCATCTTTGGTGACGGGTGGTACGGTTGTAGGGAGAAAATAATTACGGTAGGTATCCATAAATTTGAATGTCAAAATTCAGTGTTTTAGGATGTATAAAATTGCTTTTGGAACAAATAGCACTGTAGACCACTATCAAACTGTTCCTTCGACTTTTAATATTCAATATTTTTGTCCTAATACTAAAGCCACTAAGGTTTAAGAGTACGCATTTAGGAGGGGCAGCTCTCATTTTTCCATTTCGGCACCCTTTTAAATCGACATCAACACGTAAAGGAACGAATTTGCTCCACTAGGTATAAAAACTGTCCTTCAAGAGTAGATTTAAGTTTGGAATAGCTCGTCCTTAAACAAAGCAAACAGGAAGTCACAAAAACGGTCCGGTCTGGCGAAAATAGCTAAAAGACACGAAAATGTACTCGTACATATTAAAATCTTTAAATGCAGGCTGGTAAGTTTTCCCTTGACGCTAAAACTTTTAGTACTGCCCTGTGCCTCAGTTCCTGACTATTGACCGACTTCTTATTTGGATGGGGAAATATTGTGTGTACAAGTCTTACGCACCTTCACCACCTCCAAGTAGTCAAATTCTTGACAGACCTAATGACAAAATATGGGGGTGGGGATGGGGTGGGGTTGTTATTCACCTACACAAATTAATTCTAATGTCAAATAGAGTACTATCCCTTGCACAGTCTTAGATCTAATTCAACTTATTTAAAACGCTAACATATTTTAGAGTTGACATTATTACTCGGAACTCTGAGTCTCTACACTCGTGAGTCGAACAGATATCCTAATCCAGCTATTATGGTACAAACTTATACAGGGTCTGTGATGTCCAAAGAAACCGCATTTTAAGATGCATATCTTGCAATCAATTTATTTGGTTCCACATTAAACACATTTTAGGAAAATAAGCAACAGACGAAAAGGTACAGAAGTGCAGATAAATACACCTTGTAGTTCCTGGAAGTTGAAACACATTCGTTTTTATGGGGCGCACTAAGGGTGTGATTATCTTCACTTATGACAATTGTAGACCACTACTGCATCCATAAAAAAAGATACAAACAATGTTTGAGCATACAGTCTGTTACTGAATGTATTTGCCGGTGAAACAGTGAGCAACACGTCTCAAAAACTGTACGCCCTTGTTGGACATCAAGGCGAATCTGTGCTCGTCCAAATGGCATAGGTTAGGTTTGTAGTAATTAAATGTGTAAACATCTGAATTTTAATTATTTTGACTAAAAAAATTCTTTTCGAGCACCAAGCAGCCACAGATTGAGTCAACAAAGATTAAATTTCGATGACTGAAAATCCTATTTCCATATAATACGAGCAATTAACAAAATTTATGAATATCCAAATTCTGAAATTCAAAAAGAGCTCGAGAGAGGCCAACTAGTCGTATAATAACTTTGGACTTCTGTATGCTTAAGCTATGCTTATGGTAACATCTGGTCTGGAAAGGTGATGATCAAACAAGATGAAATATTATTAATGACAATTTGTTCGACTTAAGGACAATTTCCACTTAAAAGCAAGTTACTCTACGTGTAAATTTACCGTGTGTCCCTTTCTTTTTATTCAAAGATCTTTTGTACAGCACATTTGCAACACAGTAATACGCATCGGTAACCAGTGAGTGATTCTTCCCATAAATGTCTTCTCTCAATTTGACAGCCTCTTTCGCATCAGCTATTGCTTCGTCATATTTACCCATTCGGCGATGAAGACTTGACCTGGTTTAAACAATTTTACGTTCGTAAAAGTATGTTTCAAAATACAGGAAAAAACAGAATTACCTCATTAGGTGTAGCTTCTGCATACGGCCACTTAGTGAACTTAAGCTGAACATAAAAACAATCTTGTTATCACCTACTGACCTAAAACAAGTCCTTGAAAGAAAATGAGGAATAGAAGAATAATTTAATAATTTATGCGAATACTGTTTTCTGTTATTCAAGTCAAAGCAGTACGAGATACGAGTAGTAAAAATGGCTAGTTACTCTTAAACCCTAAGCAAACAATACGTACAGAGAGAGAGAGAGGCAGACATAGACAGAGAGAGACGACAGAGAGAGAGAGAGAGAGAGAGAGAGAGAGAACTTACCTCCGGAGAAGCTTCACAGGATAGCTTGGAATACGTTGAAGATTCAGTCGGATATCTATTTCCATGCTTGTATTAAAATCATCGAGAGCCCCTTGATATAACTGATTAGCTAACTCTCTATTGCAGTCTCGTTCGTATTCAGCTTGCTCGGCCTTCACTGTTCCCAGATTGAAAACATAAATAGACAAGTCTTGATTGGTACGATCAATAAGATGTCGCTGCGTCAGGTCGCTAGCTTCTTGGTGATACTTCAAAGACTGTCTATAGTTCTTCAGGTTGAAGTAGGTATTTCCTAGTGCGTTGAACGTCCTTGCAGCTTCGGGAAATCGACTGTCACTGCCTTCAGACTGCCGAAAACAACATTGTGCTTTGAGTAAAGCCTCTTCTGCATCTGTATAATTCTTCTTGCTGTTGTAAATTCTGCCTTTAGTGAGGTAATATTCACCCTGTACATACAGCAGTTTAGGATCTGACGTTCGGATGGTTTCAATTTCCTCTTTTATTTTTTCTAAGTATTGCTCCGCCTGGTCGCATCTGTTATCATCAATACAAGAAGTGGCCGTTACCACTATCCAGTACAGGGCGGAGGTTTTCTTACCCTTGGAGTCATGTTCTTTCGCTAGACGTTCCAAAACGTCTTCCCTACTAGAAGGGGATCCTAAGAAAACTGATAACTTGTACAAATACGAACATCGCATTATTGCAAACGTCATGGGTTTTTGCTGCAGTAACAGAAATAATGTTTTGATGCTTGTCGTTCGGTTCCTGAACACAGAGAAAGCCTCTACAAAACGTTCGTTATGTGTATTTGCAACATTCTCTATCTTCTTCATCATCAGTTCAAGATACAGATGTTTAATATTAGTTGGCTTCTTTAGTTGATTAAGAAATGTGAGAACCAAAGGATGTAAGCAATACAGGAAGCGTATCCCACCCTTCTGTAGTATGTCTTGCTCGATTTCTACAAGATTTTTATATTTAAGAAACAGTAGCGACATAATTGTATCTTTAAATGATAGTTGTATCATGAATGCGACTTCATCAGTTTCAAAAACTGAATTTTCAAACACTGACAGTGTAAGAAGATAAGTTTTGTGCTTTTCATCTAGCGAATCGTAGGAATACTTTATCACGTCCAAAACAGCTGCCATGGCCCCACTTTTTTGTGCAATATTCAGTATTTGTTCGATGGTCAGATTGGTATGTTGTTGACAGTATCCCTGTATTGTCTTTGATATAACACGAATCGCAAGCGGACTGTTTCCACTAAAGCTTAGAACAAATGTACATTCATTCTCCGACAGCTGAACCTGGAAAAAAGAATGTTTTGCTTTATCTCCGCAAAGGTTAGGACCATGAAATAAAGAATTTTAAAGTATATATTTTATGTACATTCATCTTCAGGGGACGACAAAGAAACTAACACGGGGGCACTAGAAAAAAATACTTCAGCCAAGACACGGTGGGTATTGCAAATTAAAATCTAAAAAAAATCTCCTTCAAGAGCAGAGAACACATTCGAAAGAAGAAACTTTGGCCATACTTCGAAGTTAAATAAAGTCTTTATTTCAAGAGGATGACATAATTAGCAAAACATACTAATCTCACATATGGTCCTCATAAAACATAAACACAAATTTAACAGTCATTTTACATATATACACCATTAAGATGTCTTGGAGACCTAAGCGACTGTATATGCAAAGAATGAGTCTGTAAAAAAAGTGGGTGAAATATGTCCATTCCGGGGTTCAGTATAAAATGGTCCAAAACAAAAGGAAGCATAGCTAAACAAATATGAGGAAAATTCAAGACACCTGGCATAATAATAATAATAATAATAATAATAATCATGATATTTACACAGTTATAAAGGCCAGTCAGAGATAATTAAACGAAAGTAAAAAAAATTATAACAAATCAAGTTTTATAAAAAAACAACAACTGATTTTCAGACTATCTCTATAATTGGCTTTAATTTCTTTTTATTTTTTTCTCTTTTTTTTTTTAAACGAAATGTTTCCGCCAACAAGATTACAGTTTGTAACTAGAGTATTTACTTACAGGCCTCACGGTCTTGCGCAATAATTCGACAGCATCTTCGTACGGGAAAGGCTGTAAGTCCAGCTTATCAAGACGCATTACTTCTAGAATGGGAAACTTCTGAATCTCCGTTCTTGACGTCACCAGCAGCTTTACCTTAAATAAGACATAGAAATAATAATTATTTTGACGCACCTCAACGAGCATTAAAAAAAAACGGTGACTGCTAGGGTCTATGACTTGCAGCTTTACGTAGTTTCCAACAGTCTAGTCTAGCCTGTCCCGTAACATTGAAAGGTCGTTGGGGCACCACAGATGGCTTTACAATAATCCTCTTCCACATAGTCCTGTCTTCAGCTGCCCTAGTTGTGCTAGCAAAGTCCATCCCTGTCCATTCCTTCATATTGTCTTCACACATCCTCTTCAGTCTACCTCTTCTTCTCTTTCCCGTTTCACTGTGCCCTTTAGAATTATTGCCGGTCCGGGTAGCGCAATCGGTAGGGCACCTGACTCGTAAGTCAGAGGTCCTGGGTTCGAATCCCGGTCTGGCCACATACTTTCGTTTCTCCTTCCGCTGATTCAAGAAGGGCAGTTGTCAGTTACTGGCGAAAGTATGTGCACTTAGTACTGGTTAACCGCTTAGGAGGTCTAAGCCTGCCCAGGAATAGTGTGGTTAGGTTAACTGACCGTCCCGACATGACCTTAGTTGTTTACCGTGGACGTTAAGCATCAAATCAACCAATTTAGAATTATTGTCTTTGCTAAGCCAAAAACCCTTAAGATGTGACCAAACCGGTCATTCAGCTACCTTAATTTAATAAAAAATACGCCGCTCACTTAATAGATTGTCGAAAGTGTTAATATGGAAAAAACGAACCACATCAGAAGTATAAAAATACGCTTTGGAACGTTTAGCATGGTTTTCAGTTCTTTGGTGTGATCCTTGCTTCCAAAGGATAACCCTTTTATAGAACATATTGAACTTCACTACAGCTGGTGATTGGGACTGTGTGGTCACCGTAAAAAGTCTCCCTGCCCTTCATCATAGTGTAGATTTTATTTTCTAGTCCTTTGGGATCATTGATTCCATTGTAGAACTTTAAAAATATTTGAGGGTCACTGATGAGGCCTAATTGGCCGAAACTAGCTAGTCTGGCCCAGAAAACTTGTACACTCGACAGTTTTCAGTTCTTTGGTGTGATCCTTGCTTCCAAAGGATAACCCTTTTATAGAACATATTTAACTTGTTTTACGGGAATAATTTTGATGACCTAATGATGTTTCACGACGGAAGTAGGGTCAAGTCGGGTAACTTCGCACAGCGGGTAAATTCGGGCATACCATTGCAAACAGTGAAAATCAAGATGAGACGGCTTATAATCAGCCGTCTCATCAGGATTTTCAGTCTTTGCACAGTTAATTTTGTTTGAATTCTAAACAACTGATATATAAATTAAAACATGTTACTGTCCGGATTTACCCGCTGTCCGAATTTACCCGACTTTACCATAGTACTCACAGTTGGCGGTAGTCCTTGCAGCAGTTTCACCAATAAGTCGCATGTACGTTCTTTGTCATTTTGTAAGGTGTCTTCAATGCTATCTAGAAGAATAATTGTTTCTGTGCCTACAATAAAAATACGTCTATTAATTTCAGTGACATGATTTCCACTGCAATAAAACTGTCAGATTTCGCATGTGTGTGGAGGACATGGAATAAAACCAAATGTCTAAATTAAGATGTTTGGCTCTACCGTCACGCTTGAGCGCCATTTGTACATAGGGGCAAAGTAAGAATGAAAGTATACCATTCCTTGGTAAAATAAAAATATTTTCAAATAAAGTAACCTTTAACTGCAGAAAATACTTCGCTCTTAAGAAGATAGATGTTGGCAACATAGAACTGATTAAAAAAAGAGAAATTGTTGACACCGAAAAGGCCAAATACTCGAAACTGAAAAATTATTGCCTTCCATTATCCGTGCTTTTTCGCCATTTTCTATCAAAGAGAAACATCTTTTTTTGTGTGATTTACTGTTGGTACCCTGGACAACATACACCTTCTGAAAGGGAGCAATTTTTGGAACAAATTCGTTCCTTTAAGAGTAGACCCTAATGAGACGGGAGGCAAGGATGAAAACGGAAGAGTTGTCTATCCTGAAAGTGTTCTCGAACACTTTTACTCTACTACAAGGAAGGCATCAAGTTCCGAGTGATGTTCTTTGGAAGCATACTTTGCATGTATATGTTTTCTTATTTCCTGGTAGGAGTTGCATTGGTAATAAAACAGAATTTGAATTTATAAGAAAATCGAGTCAGTGATATGTAATTTCAATCAATTTCGTGTTCTCTAAACCTGAAAATACTTGTAGTCAGATTAGTGTCTCGTGAAAATGTACCTTACTGCATAAACGAAAAGGCAAGGCTAATATCTGCATGAGATTTACTCAGTTTGAGCAAGTTTTCCCTTTCCACATATACAATCTGGGGAGTCTCATTATGTGTCCATAGGACACGGATGCCCCCGCCTAGTGCCCTACGTAAGATGACGCCTTGTGTAAGGTACTGGCACTTGTAGGATAACTAGGCTCACAAAGGCAGACTTGTGTGGTACATGTTTTATTAATTTCCTTAGGCAGATGTATTGTGTTTCTCGGATTAAGAGAAGTGTGCGTGTGTGTGTGGGGGGGGGGGGGGGGGGGGGGAGGGGGGATGAGGTTATGAGCACGTGACATGGCTTGTAGTGCATTCACACCGGTGTAACGTTTTAAAAGAATTTTATAGTAAAACGAACAAATTTCTTATCAAGACGGTGTCTATAACCTGGAATAACTATCTTAGAATCATTTTATAAATTGTTTTCGTGGAGATTACCGTGCTTTTGTGGTTTTCTGACGATTTGATTTATAACTCTTGGCCTTTGTTCCTTTGTGCTAGTGTGCGTGACAAAATGGCGTCCAGTTCAAAAAATTCTGATAAGATGGAATGTGGGTCTAATTTGGATACTATCGAGATTTCAGATGACGTGAGTAACATTACTTTGTCCTCATTAATGACGGCGATAAAGGACATCAATAGAAATATAGAAAGAAAATTCGTAGAAATGGAGAATAGCCTTGAGAAAAAATTGAGTGACAGTATGCTGAAGGTGTGCGAGGCCAAAATAGGTCAAGTAAAGGAGGAGTTTCGTTCAGAAATCACCAAACTCACAGACCGTTTAGTGACAGTTGAGAGCCGAGACAATAATCTATGTAACGGTCACTCTAGTCCGTGTAAAAAGAACTTTATTGTGAGAAATATGGTAGAGAGAAGCGGCGAAAATGTGAGAAACCGGGTCAATGGTATGATAAAGGATGGTCTCCGAATCAGTGACGTCAGCGTTGATTCTGCGGAACGAAAACCCAGTAGAAATAATAAGCCCGGTGTTATCGTCGCTACATGCAAGTCGGAGCAGGATGTTGCGAAAGTGTTGAAAAATAAGCGGGACTTGAGAAAGAGCAAACAATATGAGCAGGCTTATGTCGAGCCAGACGTTCCTCTTCAGCAGAGAATACAGACTTCTAATTTGAGAAACATTGTGTCGGTTATTGGAGAGGATAAACTCGAGTTTCGGGGCTCTCGGGTTTTCCCCAGATCAGCTGATTATCACCGTGAGGACCGTGACGAGAGCGATAGTGGGCTGGGACAAAATAACAATGGCTGGGAGGTGCAGTCTTCCAGATAGCGTCGTCGATTGGATAGGAGTGGTTCACGTGACAATAGCCGATCACGTGAAAGGGAGAGTTCCCCGGGTAACGACAGACGCGCAGCGAGGAACAGGTCATATGACCACGCCAGAGATAACAGTGCACGTGACAGGGGTACTCGCGCAAGTGAAAATGCAAGGCAAAATAGAGACAATGCTCGTTCTAACTATGATAATAGAAACAGAAATAACCCAAGAAGTTCTTATGGTAGATCTCCCCGTTAGTTAAAAGCAGGGTTTTGGAACATTAGGGGGTGGAGGGTTGATAAAAATTCAGACAATTATATTTTACGTTCGTCATGTCTTAATTTTGCAGATCTTCAAATAATTGGTTAAGCCGAAACTCATTTAGTAGGAAATAGTAAAATAGACTTGGATGGTTACCACTGGTTCGGAAATAACCGCAAATCGTTACATGTGAATGCAAGGGTCGGCTCAGGAGGCGTCGGCTTTTTAATTAGAGACGATGTAATGAACCTTTTTAACGTAACTGTTTTAGATGACGAGTACGAAGGAATTTTGTGGTTACAATTTCAACGCATTGAAGATAAAAATGACTGTTTTTGTATTTGTGTTTGCTATTGAACACCAGAGAACTCTACTAGAGCCTTAAATGCAAATGAGTTTTTTGATACATTGATAACCCAAATTTATACATACCAGAATAATGCAATACAGTTTATTTGTGGTGATTTTAACAGTAGATGCTCAGATATGGAGGATTATATTGCGGGAGTAGATATTTTATCAGATAGAAATGTAATTGATTGTAGATGTAATAGGTATGGCGAGTTATTTATTGATTTCTTGATCAATGTGAATTTTTTGTATGTTAAATGGCCGTAATTATGACAAAAATGATTTTACCTGTTTCACGTCTCAGGGGCAGTCGGTTGTAGATTACTGTTTAGTAGGATATGAAAATATAAAAAATTGTCATTCGTTTAATGTGATACGTCCTCGGGAGCTAGTTAATATGGCAGGATGTCTTCAGACGATTGACCCCCGTACGTCTGTACCTGATCATGCTTTGTTGACATGGAGTATAGACATTCCATTCATGGATTATGTAGACAATTCACAACAGCATAATAACTGTGCTGAATTTATTCGCTATGACTTGAAGTCCATACCGTTAGATTTCATGCGGTCGATTGACTGCCAGTCAAGACTAAATGAAACTATATTACGTTTGGAGTCGAGTAGTAAATCACAAACTGACATAAATAATATGTATTCGAACTTCGTATCTGTGGTTAAGATGGAGATGAATGGAAAATTGAACCCCAAACGAGTTCGTCTACAAGATAGTGCGACGTCAAATAAAAGGCGTCGTTCTCGGAAACCTAGGTGGACAGAGGAACTATCTAACCTGTGGAATAATATGTGCTCGGCAGAGAAAAAATGGCGAAATGAAACTGGAGGGAGAAAAACTGAACTAAAAACAGTGTACCTTTCTCTGCGTAAGAATTTCGATCAGGCTGAACAACGGACTAAAAGACATTATTGGTTTCAAATGCAAACTAATATTGATAGTTTGGACAAAACTAACTCGCAGGAATTCTGGAAAACCATTGGAAAACTCGGAGTAGGGAATGAAAGGCGTAAAACTATTCCGATGGAGGTCGAGATTAATGGGCAAATAACTCGGAATAGTAGAACTGTTCTTGAAAAATGGAAAAACAGTTTCAGAGATTTGCTTAATCCCGTTAATGTGACGTCAAACATAGCACAAAATGACGATGATCCACATTTGAATTTGATTTTAATTCAGAAATCACTCGGAACGACGTTAGAAAGGTAATTTCTCGCGCAAGGACGGGAAAATGTGCCGGATTGGACGAAATTCCGACGGAGGTGTTAAAAAATGATGTTGCTATTGATATTCTCTACAGGCTTTTTTCTATATGTTTTAGTACAGGTATTATACCCGAAGACTGGAATTTTTCAATTATATCCCCAATACCGAAGTCATCAACGGGCGATACACGAAATCCGCTAAGTTATAGAGGAATAAGTTTGGCGCCTGCATGCTATAAGCTTTATTGTGGAGTTTTAAACTCAAGGCTAGAGGATTGGGTTGACGAAAACAATTTGTTACGTGACGAACAAAATGGATTTCGAAAATCAAGAAGTACGCTGGATCATTTATCTACAGTGACATCCATAATAGAGACCCGTAAGTCTATGAAAAAAGACCTTTACGTCGCTTTTATCAACTTTTCCAAAGCATACGATTCGATACCACGGCATATGCTATGGACTAAACTGAAACATATGGGCTTATGCGGCCGTTTATACAACGCCATATGTTCGTTATACAAGACTGTAAAAAGTTGTGTACGTGTAAATGGCATATCAACGTACTTTTTCGACGTCAAATGCGGTTTGAAACAGGGGTGTTTACTTTCCCCGTTATTGTTTAATTTATACATTGACGATCTGATTGGCGAAATGAAATTGCTAAATACTGGAATAGAAATAGAAAATTAGAAAATTTGTATACTTTTGTACGCAGATGATGTGATTCTTTTCGCGGACACTGCGGAAGAGTTGCAGTCCCTTCTGAACTGCCTTCATCGTTGGAGCGAAAGAAACTGTTTGAAAATAAATAAAGATAAGTCGAAAATTGTTCATTTCAGAAGGCCATCATCCTCGCGTTCAGTCTTCCATTTTTCATGCGGTGACCTACACTTGGATTTAGCACAACAGTATAAATATCTGGAACTAATACTACACGAACGTTTAGACTACAGTATCATAGCTAAGGCGGTAGCTCAGGCTGCAAGTCGAGCGTTGGGTTTACTTATTGCGAAGGCTAAATCTTATGGAGGTTTTCCATTTGGGACTTTTACCAGATTGTATGATTCTACAGAGAACTCGGTGATCAGCTACGGTGCTGCAATTTGGGGCACTCGTGAATTTTCATGCGTCAACGCAGTGCAACATCGAGCATGCAGATTATTTCCTTGGCGTAGGCAAATTTACCCACAATGCAGCAGTGGAAGGAGATATGGGCTGGATCCCCTCAGAAGTCCGTCAGTGGAACTGTGTTATAAGGCTATGGGGGCGATTGAAAGCTATGGATGTAAATAGACTGAATTACAAGTATATCGTTGGGCAGAATCCAAAAAAACAAGAACGAAAAATTGGTATTTTCGTCTTCAAAAGCATTTAGAGACAAAAATTGTTCCCATTTCGTAGACAATAATTATAGTACTAGACATGTTATAAAACTCTTTGAGAAACAGTATATGAACGTTTATACAGATAAATGGAAAAATGAACTCAACAGAGAACATGCAAGACGAGGAAACGGCCAAAATAAGTTACGTACTTATAGGACATATAAAACAGACTTTGAAACGGAATCGTACGTTAAAGTGTTGATGCCAGTTTCCTGGCGCAGTTCGTTAGCAAAATTTAGAACTGGAGTTGCTCCCCTTAGACTTGAAACAGGTAGACATGAAAATTTAGCGGTAAATCAGCGAACTTGTTTTAATTGCCATTCAACAGTGGGATCAGAGCAGCATGTTCTCTTAAAATGTCCTCTTTACGAAGATCTGCAACTCGAAATGTTTAGTCAAGCATGTAATATAAACCCCGGCTTTTATTTTTTAACTGATGAAGAAAAACTTATTTTTCTGTTTTCCTTGACAGAAATGATAAAGACTGTTGCCAAAACCTGTAAAGACATCTTAGACAGGCGGAGACGCTTTTTATACAAATAATGTGCGTTTCATATTTTTATATGTAAGCCATCGTGTCTCATAACTCTTTTTTAGAGTAGCTTATGTACTTTTTATCATGTAATGTATATATGTTTAACGTTTGCTTGTACATAAGGTGACACGTAAATAAATCATTGAATTGAATTGAATTGAATATGCAATCTGGGGAGTCTCATTATGTGTCCATAGGACACGGATGCCCCCGCCTAGTGCCCTAAGTAAGATGGCGCCTTGTGTAAGGTACTGGCATAACTAGGCTCACAAAGGCAGACTTGTGTGGTACATGTTTTATTAATTTCCTTAGGCAGATGTATTGTGTTTCTCGGATTAAGAGAAGTGTGTGCGTGTGTGTGTGGGGGGGGGGGGGGGGGGGGAGGGGGGGGAATGGATGCCATGCATATTTCCAAAAGAAATAGCCCGGAAACAAGTAACTTTTCAAAAACTAACAAACGGAAGCCATTTTTTGTATGAAATGAAGTTGAAAAAGGGCGATAACTAAAAACGTAATTGACAGATTATACCCTAAATTGAACCTGACTTGTATTTTATAATTATATATCTGTGTATAAAATATGAATCCAATGTATAAATGTTTACAAAAGATACGAACGGAAACCATTTTTATACAAAATAAAGTCGAAAAAGGGCCACAACTCCCATAATAATTGACGGAAATACCCTGAATCGAACTTGACCTGTATTTTGTGATTATATACCTGTGTAAAAAATATGAATCCAATTTCAAAAGATAATGAACGGAAACCATTTTTTTATACAAAATGAAGTAGAAAAAGGGCCATAACTCCCACAATTATAGACGGATTTTACCTTAAATCGAATTTTACCTGTATTTAATGATTATATACCTGTATATGAAATATGAATTCTATACACCAATGTTTCCAAAAGATAATGAACGAAAAGCATTTTACCATTTTTTCATACAAAATGAGGTAAAAAACGGGCCATAACTCCCGCAATAATAGACATATTTTACCCTTAATCGAAATAGACCTGTATTTTATAATTATATACCTGTGTATAAAATATGAATTCAATAATACACCAATGGTTTCAAAAGATATCGAACGGAAAGCATTTTCGTTTCAGCGGTGATACTATATGCCCCCCCCCCCCCAATTAAAAATGGCGGGGGCATTAAAACAAAAAAATCTGATATATGAGCTGATGCGCAGGCTGATTAGAATTTTACTTTTCACACGTTGCCTAAGGTGGGTTTTCATTTATACCTGATCCTGCCAATTGTTGGGCAGAGGTCACCGCCTGTGAAAACAACATTTCTGGATCTGACGTCGTGGAGTATTCTTGCATAGCCATCAACATTTCTCGGGCAACGTCTGCAGCCACATCTTTCCCCCTATAGAAACATATTTGAGCCGCGACACGAGAAAACCAACAATGTGGTTGTGCGCCCTGTGCAGACTCAGATCAGCATGGGCATCCGCCTAGTCTGAGTAGAGTATTCACTAAGTGCTTAAACGGTAGCTAAAGGTCTAAGCTACCTCCATGCGGACAGCGAAGACTCTGATCAGACTGGGCGGATGCCCAGGCTGATCTGAGTCTACGCTGGGCGCACAACCACATTGTTGGTTTTCTCGTGTCGTGGCTCATTTGTGAAAAAATAATGAGCAACCTTTGTTTTCTCACAGTCTATAGCTCTCGGGCCAAGATTTACTTAAAACTCATGGAAGTAATTATGTGTATTAGAGTCGCGACACGACAAAACCTACCAAGTGGCATGTGCGCCAATTGAAGACTCAGATAAGCGTGGGCATCCGCCCAGTCTAATCAGAGTCTTATCTGTCCACATGGAGCTAGCTTAGACCCTTATCCACCCTGCAAGTGCACAGCTGGGCGGATGCCAAGGCTGATATGAGTCTTCGCTGGGTGCACATGCCACTTTGTTGGTTTAGTCGTGCAGCGGATCATTTGATATGTGTTCTTTTTAGGTTTAACAGCTATTTGCTGGAGAGAGTAAAGTAAATATCAGTCGGAATCAAAGGTTATGTGGTAAAAGCGGTCCGAACTCCCTAAAAATGTGTTCTCTATATCAAAATTAATTTCTTCTTTAAGCTAAAAAGCCCTTAATAGCTTTGTTAAGAATAGCAAAACATTTGCATAGCATTGATTTTTTAACTTGCGCATTTGTTTTAAAACAATAAGAAATCCCAGCAGGCACATGACGTTGAAATGACGTCGTACTGACGTCGATGCGACGTAATGACGTCGCATCGACGTCAATGTGACGTCATTTTGACGTCATGTGCCCGCTGGGATTCCGCTAAAAGTATCAAGTGTCTCATATAATTCTATATATATACATGTATTGTTGTGGGATAATAATCGTCAAGTAAATACGGGCTTAAGGCTTTAAAATACGTTTATTCTCTTATATATAGAACACATCATGCGTTCCCGGCGGTTTTATGGCCCTTTTATGTCATTAATGAAATATCATTTCATGAGCTGTTGAATAATAGGATTATGGCAGCAAGTAAAGGAAAATATTTGTCTTTAAAGGGATATGTAAAGTAAGCCAAAAAGTGATATAATGTTTTTAATGGCCCTGTAATGTCATCATCTGTGTGAGATGGGGTATTTCCTTTGATAAACTAGCAGTGCCACTGGACTGTTGCATAATAGGATTATGACACCCAATAAACAAGAATTATGTCTTTAGCGCTTGTTCCGAGGTTGATGTTAAAGGCACAATTTGGATTACATAACACCCTAATGACCGATTATGTGTAATGTGCATGTTTGAGATGAGGAATCAGCACGGTGGTCCCAAAGAGAAACCTTTGGATAATAGTACGGCAAAGGGCAACGTCCTGCTGTGCTTGCAGTAGGTGCGGGTGGGAGTTGTTTGGACATTTTTTCTCTCCCCTATCACATCTCTTTTCTGTATCCCTCTCTCTGGGACACGGCTCGATACAGAGTGGAAAAGTGTATCAAAAAGCCATCAGACCCAAACCAACAAACTAAAGAGAAACTTCTTCCGCCGTATTGGTGGATGTAAGGAGCTGAAAAAGGGTATATTAATTGGAGGTGATAATGAGGGGCCACGCGTCTCATATAGGCTGAAAAGTGTGTCTCTAATGACCAACGCGAGGCGGAGATCGTTAACATCAACCTAGGGCTGCAACAAACGTTAAACACTGAAAATAAGCATCTATGTTATTGTCAATCCACTACTTCAACTGATGTATTTATTTTCTTAGAAATTATTTGTTTTTCGTTCCATCTTTGTCGTTCCTATATATTATGATGTATATTCACAGATGTTAATGTTAAATGTTCCATAATGAAAGAGCCGGCATGTTTTTTTTTCTTTTATCAAATTTGACAAATAGGACAGTTCTTTGCTGTACTACTCGATAAAAAGAACAATTTGCAGAAGCAAAGCGACATACACTTCTGCATGAGCAATTCTCTGGTAAACGAAGTTTATTGTGTAAGAATACCAAAATCTGTAAAGGCCATGGTTTTATTTGACATCCTTCTTTTAAGAAGCTATTACAGCACGTACGTTTAGATGACGTTATCCTGAACCATCTATAGCAGCGCTCCAGGTTAGTTGGGTTTTTTAGGATCGTTCTAAGATAATTGAGCCACGACACGACAAAACCAACAATGTGGTCGTGCGCCCCGCGCAGACTCAGATCAGCCTGGGCATTTGCCCAGTCTGATCAGACTCTTCGCTAAGCGCTTAAAGGGTAGCTAATGGTCTAAGCTTCCTCCATGCGGACAGCGAAGACTCTGATCAGACTGGGCGGATGCCCAGGCTGATCTGAGTCTGCGCGGGGCGCACAACCACATTGTTGGTTTTGTCGTGTCGCGGCTAATATTTTTTCTTATTTCGCAATAATAATACATGTATATGCTGTAACCGCTTAGTAGAACCGTCTCGGCGAGACGGTGGTTCTAATGAGAGGTAGCAGCATATGTTTTAGACATCTGTTTCCCCTTCTTATCTGGAGCACTGTTAAATCTGTTGTGGCCAGTCTTACTTGAGATTGACGTTCACGGTCTTGACATTTCTGTTGATAAAATATCTGTAACATACTTCATTGGCTAGTGTTGTTTTACCCATACCACCTTGACCACAAATCCATATCCCTAAAATTTAATAAGATTAAATACAGTTAAGCATGTCTTGAAAAAACAACGGAGGGAAACGCAGGACCCGCTTGCTCAAGACAGGTGCTTGCTTGATACGGGTTAATACTGAAAATGCTGCTTCGGAATACGAGATGTTTGCTTTTAAAGAGGATTCGCTAACAGATGGTGCCTATAAGACAGGCTAAAGTGTAAAGATAACTTATTGTCTCGAAACTTTAAAGACATAAAAGGCTTTCCACCGATTGGTTTACGTATATCCATTAGACAAGCAAAAAACGATACAGTGTACACTGAACAATTGTAAAAAATGTAGCACGCAGAGGCGTCGTCGGCTTTTTCAAACTGTCCCGGCAACTGGGACACAAAAAACGTTCCCAGAGGGTCCAGAGTACGAAGGGGAGAGCACGAGAGGGATATAAACCCTTCTTCAGGGGATCTCCCCCGAGAAAATTTTCCATGGCTTTTTGCATAATGTAGGTTCCCTGTATGATGTTGCATGGTTTATCTGATAAAACAAAAAGTAACCAAATTTTGCAACATAAATGTAAATATCGTGTGTTGATATTATCATTATTATCATTTTAATCAACCGAAACTCGGATAATTACAAAACTATTTACCGACACGGTAAACGGTTTCATTTTCCTCATCATAGCAGCCAGCAAAGAAGTTTCACCCAGAAATCATTACGAATCATAATCATCATATAAACTAACCCCACTTGTAACGCCAACACCCTAGAAAAAAAACAAGGCCGTCCGAATGATCAACATTTTACAAGATCAACATCAAATGAAACGCAGGGATTCTATCTTAAAATCCCAAGAAAACGATCACCCCAGGATGTGACCCGGAAATCTGGGCACAGCCACGAAATATCATTGGGTCAAAACAATGCACAGATAATACAAGCTTATACTACATATGAGCCACGACACGAGAAAACCAACAATGTGGTTGTGCGACCAGCCCTGACTCAGATCAGCCTGGGCATCCGCCCAGTCTGATCAGAGTCTTCACTGTCCGCATTGAGGTAACTGAGACCCTTAGCTACCCTTTGAGCGCTTAGCAAAGAGTTTGATCAGACTGGGCAGATGCCCAGGCTGATCTGAGTCTGAGCTGGTCGCAAAACCACTTTGTTGGTTTTCTCGTGTCGCGGCTCATATACCTTTCATATCTGAACTAAGACTTTTCTGGATGTCGACCATTTCCTTTCGTCTCCCGATAAAATTAGCATCTCTGTAGATTTTAAAACTTTCCTCCACTTCTCTGGTTTTCCGCTCGTAGACCTCTATCATATCTTCAAAGCTGTGATTACTGAACTGTGGATGGTAGCCAAATGCCGCCAGCACGTGCTTCAGAATCACCATGGCATCAGGTTCTGTGAAGTTGTTCTCCAAGACTGCGAACAGATCCATGGGGTCATCGCTGGATCTCAACATTTCATAATGAGATCCTAGTTTTTCAGTCATTAAAAACAGAACCTGCAATGTTCAACAATGACAATAATGAAAAAAATGCATCGATGTGCAAAGATAAACTTTGAGATAGGAGGCGTAAAAAAAAGAAAAGAACAGAAAAAAATGTATCTGAAAACTCATTTTAGGGCGACACTGACTACATTAAGATGGTGTTCAGCTATATTTTAAATGATTAAATAGGATATGATACGCTCTTTTACGTCGAAAACATAATAAGATTACTTCTCCATGTGTCCATAAACAACTCTTGTTTTACAACTACACAGGGTATAATCGATTCCGCCAATTTTCGCTTCCTGCAGAGACTGTACATCATATTTGGCTTCCGCCGAGACTGTCCGCGGACTCTTGCTTCCTGCAGAGACTACTGTCCGCGTGATTCTGCTTCCTGCCGAGATTGTCCGCGTGACTCTGCTTCCTGCCGAGAGCCTCGGCAGGAAGCAGAATCACGCGGACAGTCTCTGCAGGAAGCCATTTATCATGTACAGAAGTCTCGGCAGGAAGCAAGAGTTCACGGACAGTCTCGGCGGAAGCCAAATATGACGGACAGTCTCTGCAGGAAGCGAAAATTGGCGGAATCGATTATACCCTGTGAACTAGAGTTATTACTAAACTGCTGTTAAAACAACTCATGGCTTGTTTTCACGACAAGAAGAAATACAACTGCAGCCAAAATAACAGCACCGTGCATTTGGTGCAGGCGCTGGTCAACTCATTTAGAACTGATTTACCGTCGTCACTAGGGGAGAGTCGGGTAACTTCGGACAGCGGGTAAATTCGGACACTGACATTGTTTCCTTTATATGTCAGTTGTTTGGCACTAAAACAAAAATCAACTGGCCAAACAGAGAAAATCCTGATGAGACGGCTCATTATGAGCCGTCTCATCTGGATTTTCACTGTTTGCAATTGTATGTCCGAATTTACCCGCCTGTCCGAAGTTACCCGACTCTCCCCTACAGCTGGTGCTAACTGCAGTAGGGGAGAGTTGGGTAACTTCGGACAGCGGGTAAATTCGGACAATGACATTTTTTCCTTTATATCTCAGTTGTTTGAATTAAAACAAAAATTAACAGGCCAGACAGAGAAAATCCTGATGAGACGGCTCATTGTATGTCCGAATTCACCCGCCTGTCCGAAGTTACCCGACTCTCCCCTATATATCCGACATATGAGGCATACTGTCACGTTACCTACCCTTCATCGAATTTCTCAAGGTGTTCTTTTGAGAATTTTTCAAAACACTGTATTGAAATGATAAAAATGCTTTTTCCTACCATACATTTAATTAGGTAGATCATTACAAACTTGTGCGATCCAAGGTAACAGGCACTTGACCATCGCAAACAAAACCCTTGCGAGGCTCGCGCGAAGTCCGAGTAAATGTTCAGGGAATGGTCCCTTGCATGTAACCAACGGTATAACAAGCTTATATGTAATCAAAATCTACCCTTAAAACGCCAAAAAACAGGCAGAGTGACGACAAAATGTACGTCTGCAAATTTAAAATCTGTGTTGTCAAAACTTTAACATACTGAGAATTAAAATACTAGAAGGAAACAGTGTAAATCCAAATCAGGTGGCTCATTATTAACCCCCTGATCGGAGTCTACGTGTTTGTAAATTCAAGTATTTCATTATTGGCGTTGTATGGGTTAATACATATCGCGTCAACTTACAATTTTCAGTTCATCGGGGGTCAGTTCCTCAAACAGCCTACACTTAAGCTCCTCCCACGGGCTTCCAAAGCATTCCATTTCCATGGTAAAAGCAGTCTTCTTTTAAATTATTATTGGTTTACATTTGACTATCTATAAAACAACATGGATACGTTATGACATATGTCTTGTTGCTTTTGTAGTATGCACTACCATGAAATGGATGAAAGTACAAACTACGTCATGTAAATACAGATAGTGGATGTCTTTATGCATTGCAATTGTAAACTGACTGAATTTTTGACAGATTGTCCCGGAAAATGCAGAGTATGCGCTTCTAGGCGGTAGCGGCCTTAAACGCAAAATGTGTTTTAAATTTTGAATCCATCAGCATGATCTCTATACTTTTGATTTGCATGAAAGAGTTTGTATTGTCCATAATATTTGTGTTCACTAGTGAGTTCTATGGTCTTCGCCTCAAAATCGAAAGTAGAGTTCTTTTTGCTGCGCCTAAGTTACTTTCAATGTTCTCTATTTATTTTTCAAAGTCTCTTTGGTAAAACAATACTAGATACATTTGCTTCCAGTCAGTATTTCATTTGGTAAATGTTAAAAATAGTGAGAATGCAGCTCAGTTGTGCAAGCTAAGCCGCGACACGACAAAACAAACAAAAAGGCACGTGTGCACAGCGAAGACTCAGATCAAACTGGGCATCCTCCCAGTCTGATCAGAGTCTTCGCTGTCCGCATGGAGCTAGCTTAGACCTTAAGCTACCCCCTAAGCGCAATCGAAGAGTTTGGTCAGATTGAACGGATGCCCGGCCTGATGTGAGTGCACATGTAACTATATGAGCCGCGACACGACAAAACCAACAATGTGGTTGTGCGCCCAGCGCAGACTCAGATCAGCCTGGGCATCCGCCCAGTCTGATCAGAGTCTTCGCTGTCCGCATGGGGGTAGCTTAGACTCTTAGCTACCATTTAAGGGCTTAGCGAGGAGTCTGAGCGGACTAGGCGGATGCCCAGGTTGATCTGAGTCTGCGCTGGGCGCACGACCACATTGTTGGTTTTCTCGTGTCGCGGCTAAATTATTTGTTTTGTCTTGTCGCGGCTCAAGTAGATACTGACTGAACATGGAAGATGTAATGTCCAACAGAACTGGCCGAAGCCTTCTGTACTGTGTAATTAACACCTAACTCTTGTCTGTATGTAAGTCTGAATTCTTCAGTGGCAAGACATAAACTGTTACTAAGTAAGGAAACGTAACGTAATAGACGCTACGTTACATTGAATAGGAGGATACTGTTAAAGTGTAGCTTTTTACCCCTAGTAGTTTTTCCCCCGGAAAAATGACTATGATTTTTCCATAGTAGAATTACCCACCGGAAAAATGGCTATATAGTAGAATTTCCCCCCGGAAATATGACTATATAGACAATTTTCCCCGGGGAAAATCTACTATACCAAGTAGCACATCACACATAGGCTCTTGCTTATACGTGTTTTTGCATAGCCGTTTTCCCCTCTATAGTGAATCCCCCCCCCGGTAATATTATTGCAGGAAAATACGCTACATAATGGAATTTGCTCCTTCTCCAATTATAATAGTGAGGTTCATACTGAAACAGAAATACGAGTATCTGTCCGTAAAATATCGATGAGTAACAGATGCTAGAATCGCATGCATGTGTCCATCAGTCTTATTTTTGTTTTTGGGAAAACAGGTAGACATTTAGCCAAACAACGCATATGAGTGTACGTGGTTGTGTGCATAAATGTATATTTTTGTGTTTGTACAAGCGTTCATCTGTGCGTGCGCGCAGCGGAGTGCCTGGACTAGCGTTCGCCTTTCATGCAAGAGTCGTGGGCTCGACTCCCATTGGGACACACGTCCGATCATGATTGTCAACGTAATAAACTCCCTAATAAATCAAACATGACCGAACAAAGCACCCGTTGGTACATCTTCCTGTAAACTTGCACGCGTATGTGTACGTATATAAATATCTGCAATGATAAGAAATCACACACTCCTCGTTCCTTTAATTAGTGATTTTGATTATTATAAAAAATATGGTTGCTAAATTTGCATATTGATTTTTTTGGAATTAATCACGTTTAATACCTCCCTTGAAGTACTGATACATTTCTTATGGATTAATTCCGTAAAATGTCTGTGTTCCATTCCGTTTCGTTCCGTTCCGCAAAATACCAATAGACATACCAAATTCACTAATAGCCAATTTCCCCATGGGGCAGAAAGTTCTATGGGGGTGGGGGGGGAGTGGCTCTATGAGGTCTGGACAATCCACTATATAGCCGTCCTTCCTATAGCCATTTTTCCGGGGGGAAAGGGGGAAAAAACACTCTCTGACAGATACTACAGAAGATCGGACGGGAAGGACTTTATGAGTCCAGCAAGATAAGCTAAAAACAGAATTAGGTGAAGATAGATCGTGACGATCTCGCAAGAGTATGGGATGAACTAGACCAGGATAGTAAAATGGAAGAAACGTATTATCACGCTATGTTTCTGTTTTACACAAAAGTTTGCATTATAGGCTAAATCATAAAAAAATATTATTTTCCTTTGGTGGTTAGTGAAGGCAGAGTTATGGTTCTTGTTCTCTGCATATTGACTGATGATGCTTTACATTTGTACGAAGTCTCGTGAAAATATCTTTAAAGGTTACAGAGTTATGAAGCGGACACGATTTCTGCACTCACAATTTCAAAGGGGCATAATTCAGTAAATACTGAAAGCAGAGGAATGGTTTTTGTTCTCTGCACATCATCTGATCATGCTCTACATTTGTACCAAGTCTCGTGAAAATATCTTTCATGACTTCAGAGTTATGGAGCAGACACGATTTCTGTACTCAAAAATACAAAGGGGCATAATTCAGTAAATAGTGAAGGCAGAGTTATGGTTCTTGTTCTCTGCATATAGACTGATGATGCTTTACATTTGTACGAAGTCTCGTGAAAATATCTTTAAAGGTTACAGAGTTATGAAGCGGACACGATTTCTGCACTCACAATTTCAAAGGGGCATAATTCAGTAAATACTGTAGGCAGAGGTATGGTTTTTGTTCTCTGCACATCATCTGATCATGCTCTACATTTGTACCAAGTCTCGTGAAAATATCTTTAACTGTTTCAGAGTAATGGAGCGGACGCGATTTCTGTACTCAAAATTTCAAAGGGGCATAATTCAGTAAAAATAGTGGGCAGAGTTAAGGTTCTTGTTCTCTGCACATTGTCTGATAATGCTTTACATTTGTACCAAGTCTCGTGAAAATATCTTTAACGGTTTCAGGGTTATGGAGCGGACACGATTTCTGTACTCAAAATTTCAAAGGGGCATAATTCAGTAAAATTGTAGGCAGTTATGGTTCTTGTTCTCTGCACATCGTCTGGTGATGCTTTATATTTGTATCAAGTCTCGTGAAAATATCTCTAACGGTCTTAGAGTTATTGAGCGGACACGAAATGATGACGGATGGACGGACAGACGGACGGACTCACGGACAAGGTGATTACTATAGGGCCTCCGCAGACTTCGTCTGGCGGGGCTCTAATTAGTTTTGCATGTATGGTAACTGACTGACACTCGATTGACAGCAAAGGCAGAAATTAGTATTGCTCCCGTGATACTATTAACGTTAGAAATTTATAATAAGGACTAAATGCCAAAAGTACTGAAAGCAGAGTTTAAATAAAATTATACTCACTAGATCATTGCAAGACACTCATTCAATACACATTCACTCAACACATGCTGAAATGCTATCAGTAAAAATGAACATAATTTGATTTGCGTGACTCGACTCGTCATTATTGACTGACCTAGTTTAACAAACTTTTCATTGCGGAAGTATATAATTAGTAGCAAGTAATATTTGACATGCTTTGTACAAAGCGAGGGCTCAGAGCAGCCTGAGCATCAAAGCATAGAAATAAGTCTTCGCTTTCCTTAACATATTCCGCAAGCTAAATAGATCCTTCATGTGATCTACACTTCACTGAACGAAAATAGGCATACGGTTCGTTTTAATGCGAAATAACTGGTTTTAAAAACAAAAGATATATTATAAATGCATAATACATAAAATTTTGAGCCGCGACAAAGTGGTTACGCGCTCAGCGCACACTCAGAACAGCCTGGGCATCCGCCCAGAGTGATCAGAGTCTTCGCTAAAGGGTAGCTAAGGGTCTAAGCTACCTCCATGCAGACAGCAAGACAGCGAAAACTCTAATCAGACTGGGCGGATGCCCAGGCTGATCCGAGTCTTCGCTGGGCGCTCATGCCACTTTGTTGGTTTTCTCGCGTCGTGGCTCAAATATTCTGACACTACTCATTACAAGAGAAAGAATAGAAAGTAATCGAAAGTAACAGATGGCTAGACTCTATATTTGCCGAAAATATAGAGTCTAGCCATCTGTACACTTTCGATTACTTTCAGGTGGAACAACTCTGTCGTTATCATATTTGTCTCTCTTTTTTATGATCCGCCTCATCAAGATCTATGTTGGTTGCAAATTCAATTATATTCGTTTCCGGGGCTTACATTGTTAACTAAGTCCTTTCACCGTGTATGTGTTTTAGCATATCTCTGAACTATTTCTTGTAACCCTAAATTTTAATGGGCAGTAATGTTTATCTAAAAGATAATTTTAGTGATGAGCATCCATTACAGTGTCGTATACACACGCTGTAGACGCGCAATTCAATTCCCATCTTCAAAAATAAGTTTTTGCAAAGAGATTATCAAAATATAACAGTGCTATTCGACTCATATAAGTATATAAAATTATTATGGCTTGATAATAGATAAACTGGTGAAGTTCTGACAAAACTCTAGTCAGCTCTAGGGTAGAGTCTGGTTACTTTCGGACAGCGGGTAAATTCGGACATACCATTGCAAACAGTGAAATCCAGATGAGACGGCTCATGATGAGCCGTCTCATCAGGAGTTTGACTGTTTGCCCAATTATTTTTGTTTTAATTCCAAACAAATGACGTATAAATGAAACAATGTCACTGTCCGCATTTACCTGCTGTCCGAAGTTACCCTATATTCTACCCTTCTCTTCAAATTGAACAGGGTACTGACATACTAGGTACCAGTAGGCGTGAGTCATGGGCTCGTTTCCTTGAGCCTCCTGGGGAACATCGTTATGAGAAATTTCAGGGGCGTAGCTAGAGGCAATTACATGATACGCACAGCCAGGTTATATATTCCTTGACAGGAAAATTTAGCGGTTTTAGCCCCAAGTATATTTGAGCCGCAACACGAGAAAACCAACAATGTGGTTGTGCGCCAAGTGCAGACTCAGATCAGCCTGGGCATCAGCCTGGTTCGTTCAGACTTTTTGCTAAGGGCTTACATGGAAGATAAGGGTCTCAGCTACCTCCATGCGGACAGCGAAGACTCTGATCAGGCTGATCTGAGTCTGCGCTTGGCGCACAACCACTTTGTTTGGTTTCTCATGACGCGGCTCATTTCATATTGCCTTGCCAGTCGGCCTCTGGTACATGTATTGAAATCATGCCCGATTTACAACATTTAAGAATGCATTATACGCTGGTTCGTGTTGAAATTTTGTCAACTTGACAAAATTTCAATACGCACCTGCGTATTTGCGCGGTACAGGCAGTTAAATATTTTCAGACAATCTACAACAATGTACTGTACATGTATGTTAAATTATAACGTCAATAGACACAGACGAATCAATAAACGTGTAGTATGAAATCAATAGGAGTTGGGTAATCTTTTATAGGTATGTATGCTTTTGGTGTGTAATTTTCATGGCATGTAAGTTACTGTTTAAATATGTACGAAAATTTATTTTTTCTGCCAAGCTAGCTTAATTCTTTTTTACACGCATGACCATGGACTGATTCTATGCATCATGAACTATATTCAAAGTTCAGGGGCTTGCTTGCTGGTCAACTTTGTACCTTTGCTTAAACAAAAAAAAAAAAAAAAAAAAAAGAGGAGAAAGCGTACTTATTTTTAACCGGTATTTCAATGGGAAAATGGCATGTTTTCTCAAGCAAGGGTATGTTTCTACAAATCTGATATAACGTAATATTACAAACTTGATTCATTTCTCAATGAACATTTCAATTCAAATTTTCTTTTTATTTCTTTTTTTTATACCTTAGTAGGCCTAACTTGATTCATCAAGTGTATACAGAAACACACATTATATAAAATGTCACGAGTCCTTTTCTTGGAGGAGCGGCTGTAATGTAGTGGATAAAACTCCGGACTACCAACGCAGGGGTCGCAAGGACCATCCCCTGCTTCTCCGGTCTTTCGGATAAGACTTTGAACCGAGGTCCCGTCTCCATATGACCTCGTTGATGGTGGGACGTTAAACCCGAGTTCACTCACTCACTCCTTTTCTTGGACAACAGTGGAAGGGGTACATTTTTCAAGAGAGCACAATAACATGTCTTCATCCGACTCTAATGATGAGGAGCAGGAAACCTGTTCAGTAACTGCAGGTGTCTTCTTCTGGGGACCAGGCCTCGAGGTTATAAAATTTTTTTCATGCTCAACTCAGCTGAGCATGAAATTTTTTCTGCTCATAAATTTTAAAATGCCAACAATTGTTGGCATTTTAATATTTCTGAGCAGAAAAAATAGCCTTCTTGGCTTAATGCTGAATTTCTTGGTATTTTCATATAAATGGGCATTTTAAATTTCATGCTCAGCTGAGTTGAGCACGAAAAAAGTTTTATAACCTCGAGGCCAGGGTTCGCATCAATGAGTCATTTCCAGCTCCACATTCTAGGATCGAGTCTGGTAACTTCGGACAGCGGGTAAATTCGGACACACAATTGCAATCAGTGAAAACCCAGATGAGACGGCTCATGATGATTTCACTGTTTGCCAAGCTAAATTTGTTTTAATTCCAAACAACTGACATGTAAAGGAAACAATGTCACCTGCTGTCAGAATTTACTGACTTGACCCTAATGCTATTTTATTGTAATTTGACTAGAGTGGACTTTGAAAGTCGAGTAACGTTACCACTTAGCCGGCACTAGGGGGCGTCTGCAGCATTCAAACGACTTTGTTGTCATACGAAATTCGCAATGAAACCTAGACTCATATTTTTCGTTCTTGCTTGCGTCTTTGTTTCCAATTTTTATTTTTACTTCATCGGCGCTTGTGTTAAAAGTCTTCTTGGTCCTACCAGTGATATGAACGTCTAGAGACAAATCATTAAAGAAAGCGATTCAGCCTTCACGACTGGTGATAAAATGTGGGTTGATGTGCATAAATTGAGTCATAAAACTGGCAAAAAAAAAAAAAAAAGTTGGAAGGGGTTGGGGGGGGGGGGGGGGGGGGGCGGGCATGCTTTTGAAAAAAAAATACTTATCTCTCTCCCATTTCTGTTTTCCCGTCGAGTGATGCACCAAAAAAAAGAGGGGCATTTAATGCAGTCCCGTACCTCTATCTTTATTTTACCATTTTAGTCATTTTCCACTCTTTTGTACAGTGTCTTTTCCACTTCTTCTTCAGCTTGCATATTATGATTTTTTTCTTTCACTGCGCCCTGTAGGATTGTCTTGGCTAAGCAAGACGACCTTGACATGCGGCCAGACCATCTTACCATGGTCAGGGTTTCGTCGTGTTTTGCATTGGCTGCTTGGATCTTTCTGCGAACATCCTCGTTAGTTACGTGGTTCTGCTATGAGATGTTCAATAACCTTCGGCAGCATCTCATCTCAAATTCGCGCGAGCATTTCTCTAGCTCCACTGCCATGATCCACGTATCGCATGCATACAGAAAGATGGATATGACAAGCGGGCGCACCAGTTTCAAATATGATCCAAAAGATATATAATCTCCTCAAACTAGCTCCATCTTTGTAAGGGCTACGGTACTCTTTTCTAAGAAAAATACTTCAGCATATTAAAACATGTCATTGTTCTTAACTTCTGTCTCCGTTTGGATGCCATTGGCACTGTTTGTTATCAGTTTGGTCTTTCTAGCACTTGCCTCCACTTTATACCTAGTGTAGGCTTTGCTGAGATTTTCCACTGGGATTTCTATTTTCAGCTCCTCCTCGGCGAGAGCATCCGTGTCATTGGAAATAGAAGATTGGTAATAGGTCTGCCGCCTGTGCCGACCTTTCCATCATGTTTTATTTCCAGAGCATTAGACATGATCCTTGGAAGGAAAATGTTAAAGAGGGCGGGTGGGAAAATGTACCCTTGCCTTACTCCAACTGTTGTTCTGAACCATTCTCCCGTGCTGCAATTCATCTTAAGACTCGACATGACTAGTGTTGCACATATTGCACATTTCCATACTGGACATGGTTTCTTTGGTGTTTTCTTTGTTTCTAAAGGCTCTAACTTTTCAGACTTTATTGACAAAATTAAATCATTTTAGTTGGACTGTGTGTCAAATAACATTTGTGGAACATTCTCAAGCACATTTTCATACTCAAACAAACAAATTAGTCAACGATAGTTACCATTATAAGGATAGCCACTTTCAGACTCATTGGTCACACTTCCGACTTTTACTCCGTATTATTCCGCGTCAGTAAGTAGTTCCGTGATATGGTATGTTATTATTATCTGCAAGAAAAATGCCTAGTATGAGATATTCGGAGTTTTCGCGCGCGCGCGCGCGCGTGTGTGTGTGTGTGTGTGTGTTTGATACATTTAATTATATTTAAAAAATATAGAATTGCGACACTAATTTAAATAGATGAAAAACTTACACCCATTTTAAAATAGAAGTCCATTCCTCTTAAGGCTTCAATTATAGAAAGAAAGAAAAAAAAGTACTTATAACAGAAAACGTGCTCTGTAAATGTCAGTCTGTAAATTTCAGATCGTGCATAGTTATGGCCAACTATTACAAGGCTTGGGGAAGATTCGTTGATGTTTCAATTGATGCTCTTCGAGATACGGCTAGAGAAGAATGGAACGAGAAATTTCCAAACACCAAATGGGATGCTTACGATATATATATGATACCTTGGTTAAGGTATATTCAGTGCTCCATATAACAAGGAGATACAGGGAAATTTTGTTTTATTTCTTTTCTTATTTGTCAATGAAAACATATATAGTGACCCCTCATTGGAACCGTCTCGATGAGACGGTTCCAATGAGGGGTCACAATATATGTTTTATGTCTAAATGTTGAAAATTATACCTGAATTATTTCTGTTTCCCTTGCCATCTTGAGCACTGATTTATATGATACCTAGGTTAAGGGGCAGGGGCCGTATTTATGAAACGACTTAAGTCGTTGCTATGCTGTTGCTAAGGCTAATTTTTTATGAAGGAGATTCTGTACAACTACGAAATTTGCTTTGGAGGAACAGTCTAAAAAGTCTGTTCCTCCAGAGCAAATTTGGTAGTTCTAGGGAACCTCCTTCATAGAAATTCAGCCTTAGCAACAGCATAGCAACCACTTAAGATGTTTTATAAATATGGCCCCAGGGGTACACCTCCAGTTTTGATATGCCATTTTTACAAAGCTAGCCACTCTTTTTGACCTACTCTTTTCTCTCAACGACGTAGATCTTGTAAAATGGGATCTACTTTTAAGCAACAAAATGCTCCTAGGGGAGCAAAATGACAAATTACAAATTTCTAGGAGCAAATTCATTCTTTCGAGAGCTGACTTCAATTGAGAGGGGTAGCAAAAAGAGTTAATTCGCCTAAAAGTGTACCCAACCACCTTTAGATCCATTGAATCTGACGCTTTTAATGGAAACATGCCACAACGCTATGAGCCGTTGCTTTCTGATATGCAAATGAAAGGTGCATACATTGAAAGATGGGATATGAGACTTTTAATATTCCTCATTTGTGAAAGCAGATGCCTTGATCTTAAGACAAGAAAACCAGCTCTGGTAGAATGCGTCCAGAGCATTAAACATTTACGAGACTGTTGGAAAGACTACCCGAATCGTAACGGAATGACGTTCGATGAGTTAAAAGATCTTCACAACCAGTACACCGTTTATCTAACGGCCTTGACCGTGTCAACCAAAGACTCGCATCTGAAACGTCTAAATCGGATTTTCTACTGGCAAAAGCTCTGCAACTCGAATGTTCTACATGTTGGAATCATTCTTGGATTGTCAGCAGTTGGTTTATTCATGGTTCTCTCAGAATCGGAGATGAAATGAGTGCTATGTAAGCCGGGTAGAAACGTTTGAGGTAAAAATATGATTATCAAACTTACTGCTGGTGGCTGCATTGTTAAAGAAAGACAAAGACTGAAACATCCCTGTTTAGTTCTTTGGACAAAGTAGTCCTTCCAAACTCTTGGATCTACTCTTAAAGAAGAATTTTATCCGAGATTAAAGTAGAACTGAAAAAAAAAAATGATTGTCGCTGAAGACATAACAGCATTTTAACCCATTCCATTCGGGATACCTCTTTAGGGGTATCTGGGCAAACAGTTTGGATCCAGATCAGGCCCCACAAATTTGGGGCCTGATCTGAAATCCAAACTGTTTGCTGCCTAGATATCATTTCTACAAGAGTTGGTTAGACCAATATTGTCAATATATTCTTGATTTTTGATGCAGACGACAATTTCAGCAGACGTCAAAAAATACCCAGAATGCAGTGGGTTAACGTTCCTACAGCTGAGACTGGCAGTGATTTTTGTCAACACCTATATAATTCGTCAACGTTCGACTTACAAATATGAAGAAAAAGAAGACTAGTTTATTTGACTAAAACTATACACTCAGTTTCTCAGCATGACAAAAATAAATATGTAAATATGCAAACATACAGGAAAGTAATTATTTCAAATGGAGTTTGTGGATTTGTGATGAGGAAATCCATAAAAGAAGCATTATAAAAAATTATATTATTATATACCTATCAATGATACACCATTTGAACTGGATGTTTTCTGGCCATCTGATACAGGAGGCCGTATCAAACTGACGTTTTCTGAATCCGTATCACTATCCTTTAAAACGAGGCTACGTCTGAGTTCCAGCTTCAGGCGCGTCATTTTATAACGTGCATCGTAGAAACGAGAACCAGAAATCGGGACTAGTGACGTGACGTCAAAAAACACGTCAAAAGGCGCGCTTTGATAGCTCAGTTGATAGCGTTTGCCTCATGACTAGCTAAATACTTCAGCCGCACAGGCTCGAATCCGGGTCGATGCATTATAGCGGGAATGCTTGGCTGTTCCCTAAGGTATATAATAAACAAATTATTATAATCGTGGATGAGCCCATACCATCGGATCACCCTCGACGCAAGCGTCTCGGGTGATCCGATGGTATGAGCCCATCCACTCGACGTGATACAGTACGCCAGATCAAGTTACTATTATAATAATGTGTATGTATGACCGGTTATTATTGAGAATTGCATTTTTCATAATAAGTTAGTCGTAGTTGTTGTTGTAAATCCTTTACATATTGAAATATTAAGAAAGGAAAGAAATAAATCAATTCTAGCAATAATATTTCGTTTTAATAGTATTATCATTGATTTTTGTCCATTTGTTGGACCGAGGGTCTAGAATCGCAAAATAAGATGGATTTTTGAGAGTTTTTCAGAAGTATATGTCTTGTACGAGACAACACTGCTTCAAGCTAATATACTCTGGGATGTGTTAAATATTATTAAACAATAATATATTGATCAGAGATGCTAGTGCTATAAACTAGTTAAGTCTTAATGTTGATAACTAAGATTTTTAAGCCACTGAAAATTAGATTTGGCGCATTAAAGGTGAAATCTCACAAATTTTGGGCTCTGCAATATTCAAGACATGGTTAAATGAATATTTAACAAGAGTAGTCTTATTTTCTGATAAAATATTGCATACACTACTCAAAACATTTGAAGGAATGCCAAATATTTTTCCGTAGACGACAGTGCAACGCATCCCCACTTTGAGGGCCATTTACTTTTGCTCGACAAAGACAATTTTTTCCAATTTATTGCCAGTTTTCTTAAAGAGGGTCGCGGTTACTGACAGCTCAAGTTTTGATCCAATATTTGCCCTGCTCATGCCCATGGACTGTTTTTTGTACAAATGACATTTTGGTAAAAAATTGCATTATTTCAGAACAGGGGAAGAGCATGAAAATTACAACCGAATTCAATACAATTAGTTTGCCTATGAAGCTGAATGTCTTTACAAAGTGACCTTTTTAAAGGATCACTTTGAACTCAAGTTTATGAGATTTTATAGACTTCCAGAAAAATGCCTCATTTTCAGAAAAATCGAAAAATGCAAAATCTGTTCCATGGAAATGATCTGGGTATGAGTTGTATTGAAATTCTTGTTGTCTAAAACTGTGATTGTTCTTGCAACCCCTGCAAAGGAATGGTGAATTCTTGGCCTTTAGCGATCGAATTTATGGGCCGTGGAACTGGGTATATGTTTTAGTAATGTCTATGGGAAAATATCAGCTGTTTCTTTAAATATTTTGAGCAGTGTATAAATTATTAGTGTTTGCAACTGTATAGTTTTGCTTGTCTGTCACAATCATTTTTATTCAGTGGCTATGTCTGGTAGCCCGATCTGCAGAAACTACCAGATAAATAGATTCGGTGTGTCCAGATATACGGATTCTTAGGCGTTGATATTACATTAACGAGCCAGAAAGACCGAAAATAGTCTATTTCTGTTGAATTTTTTGCTGAATTCCTAGTCACTGCAAAAGCCACATCGTTCAAACCAATGAAAATTTCTGGAGGATATGCCGCATGATAAAACTTTATATCGATAAGGGTCGAATAGCACTCTTCGATTTTAAATAAACTCTATAGTTATCATACACTGAATAAGTACCTTGTATTGGCAGTCACAGGCTTCTCCGCCGATGTTAAGTAGGATAAACAGGTAAATTCGGACAGCTGGTAAATTCGGACTTTGACATTGTTTCACTTATATGTCAGTTGTTTGGAATTAAAACAAAACAAAATTAACTGGGCAAACAGTGAAAATCCTGATGAGCCGTCTCATCTGGATTCTCACTGTTTGCAATGGTATGTCCGAATTTACCAGTTGTCCGAAGTTACCCTACTTGACCTACCTCCCTCGGAGGCTAAACTGTAAAAGTTTAACAGCTGTGCATCTGAGTTCTGACAAAACTCCTGAAGGCATCAGCATGCTGTCTTCTCTAAACTGGAGAGGACCCAGACAGACTCCGTGCCAGATGGTGCATGCTTAGTCTCCCGGGGAACATCGTTATGAGAATGGGCCGAAATATAAATTATTGAAGTAACCACACCTATATTTGGGTTAGCCACTTTCAGGAGTTTTGTGTTAACCCCTACAGTACATTTACTTCCAACCAAAAAGTTTGCAAAAATGTACTTTAGATACATATATGTCTAATAGCGTTGTATATTTTGAAAAATTATTTGCGGATTAATTATTTGCGGATTAAGCTTGATTTGTTAATTTTGCAGGTGGTAACGCATTGCGTGTTTATCAGGCAGGATTAATCCTTTCTCCTGCGAATGCTTATTGGTGTCGCACACCATCTACCTAAAAGCCACACTGTCGACTTAAATTAGAAATTTGCGCCACATTATGTTATTTCCAACAATGTGGAAATGGTGACAAGCAACGGCCTGGCCAGACTGCACATAAGTGCAGTCTGATCAGAGCCTTCGCTTGTCACATCAGCTGTCTACGGAAGTGGCCCAAGCCACAGAGCCAACAGTGAGGTCTCTGATTCCCCTCTAGTATAAGCAATGCGACGGATGATCTGAATATCACACGACAAAATTGACACATTATTGGAAATCACATGACGTGACTCAAATTTTTTCGATGCATTTTCGTATCATTCGAAGTCGCCATTCGAAAAAAAAATCAATTAAATATATTCAGACGCAATTTATGCATTGATGTACTTTCAGTTTCAGTTCTTAGGTATTCAAGCGACGGGAATAAACACACCGTAAGAAATGTTGATACTGTAGACACTATGTCATGAGAAAATAATGTCGCCTTTGTTTATTTTGATAAATTTCCAGGATTTTGGACAATGTTGCTTTAAACAATATTTATTGCTTTCAAACATGTACATGTGGATATATATATATATATATACAATTAACAATAGGGCCCGAATGGGTGCTCGAGGCCTATAGAGTCCATTTCCTAGCAAACAATTCAACTTGACACAATTTAGACATCTGCTGCTGTAAACAACACAGATCTGCTCGTTTTAGTTCACTTGAGCACGAAGTGTTCAGAGTGAACTATGGTTATGGCCAGCTCTTCGGTAAGTGGCTTCATCCATCATCGTCCGTTAGTTGACATTCGACATCACTGGTAAACCAATGTGTCAGTTTTAACAAAATTTCACAGGGGTAGTCTTAGGGTTGTGTTGACTGAGAATTGTTCAAAGATCTGTAATTCAATCAGGCCCAGAGGTTATAAAACTTGAGTATAATCTCAAACTCAAAATAAAGCACACTGACTGGCTGCTTCCGAGCCCTGGGCTCTGGGTTGCGGTGGCAACCAAATAGTAAATAATAGCCAGACTTTTAAAAAAATTCCAAACAACCGGCCTGAGATTAAAATAATTTGGCAGAAATATTACTAGCATTATCCTCTATAAAGTTGTTGTATGCATTTGAAGTCGTCAAAGAACAGGGTTGCCATGTGGCAGGGCCCATTTTCTATTAACTTTTATGTATAAAATTTAAAAAATCTTCTTGTTAGAAACTAGCAGTTGGAGCTCCGATTAACTTTGTAAAAGTGTTCCTCGGGTGCGCCTCTACAAAAGTTGTTCAGTGGCCGCCATTGGTGGGGCTGTAAAACAAATTTCAAAACTGACTCAATACGGTGTGTGCCAAAAATGTTAGATTTGGTGGTTCTTCCTAGTATTAGTCTCCATAGTTCTTCCATACAGGCTTTTACTCAGTTTGAACCACAAGTTCCTTCCCAGCAAGCACATGCCATTTCACTGACGTCGATGCGACGTCATGGCGTCTCATCGACGTTAGTATGATATCCTTTTGACGTCATTTTTGGATAGAATACGCCCAGCAGACAGTCGTGACATTGCATTGACTATTGCAAAAACTTTTTAATCCATGTTATTTGTGATAAATCACGTTGCTATCGTCGCAGTGACTGTGCAAATTTCGCCCCTTGATACATCGAATGTAAAAAATTACTTCTGCCGTTCGACGTCCACCTCAAATTAGTTCTTATAAATAAAACGTCGCAATATTCTTTTATTTCCATTCTACATGTATTAACAATCTTATAATCCAAAAAGTAACTTATCGCTGATTAACACAGGTGTTGTCGGGCAGGTTTGAATATTAATTCGCTATAGCATCGCCGTCGTGAATTAATATTTCGCGATCTGCAATCCAACGACATGTGTTAATCAGCAATACTTCACGGGTAGGTAATATCATTTCTTAATTAAAACACTGTTTTGTCTCGTTTTAACTTTCTTGGATTCATTTTCTCTCACAGGTTACTTTGGCATTTCAGGGAACTCAACAGATATGCCCATTACTCTGTTGTTGAGCTACTCCAGGAAAGTACAAAGCTAGACAATACAATCAAATCCCACATCCCGCTTTCAAAACCAATAGGAAAAGAAGCACACACACACCGAAAAACTGACACAAGTTCATGAAAGACATGCACGGTAAGCCGAGTGAGCAGCTCTTTCCCAAACAGGTGGTCGTCAGCTACTCTAAGCAATAACAGCATCAACATCCATTTTTATCTATTTTATTTTCAACTTACAAAATAAAACAAAACAAAAGGCAGATTGCAGATTGGGTAGCAAAACAGTTGACCAAGCCGCCAAAGAACATAGACAAGCAGACAAAGTACAATGTAACATCAATGAACCACAACAGAAGTACCTCCTTGGAATGGTCAGCAAAAGATTACTGAGGGTGTGTGTGTGTGTGTGTGTGTGTGGGGGGGGGGGGTCTTTAACTAGTTTTACTTGATCCAAACCTCAGCCTCTGCTTCTGCAGTGGCTCGGTACGTTTAGTTAGCTCAGTAGAAGAACAAGAACTAGAACTGGCAATAAATCGTGCTTTAAACGTTTTTTTATGAAGCTTAGGTATCCAATACAACGTTTTTTTTTATGAAGCTTAGGTATCCAATACAACGATTTTTATGAAGCTTAGGTAACCAATACATCGGAGGAAGCTTGTCTTGGCATTCCTTAACATTATCAGAAAACTTAAGGGGTAAATGGCTACAAAGTTGCTTAACTACAAAACTCTTTTCTGTAGGTGTCTTTTTGAGGCCCTAGTACAACCAAGCTGCTGGTTTAAAGTGTTAATGTAATATAGTCGTCAAACAACAGCAACGTTGACTGCGACCTTGTCAGCTGGAACTAAAAATACTTTCTATGAAATTCTTGGATACCTCGCTGTAGATGTCGAAAAGTAGATTAAGGTTTAGGGGGTCTAAACCAATCAAAAATTTCTGATTTCTCAGAATATATCCTCTGAGCTCAAAGGACAAAAAAAACACAATCTGCACTATGGATGATGTACGGGGAGACATTTTACGGCCGCCACACGGCACAACACCAGCTGCAGTGAAGTCAAATTAAAATCTTAAAGAGTTCCTTCAAGAGCAGAAATTCAAAAGAAGGAACATGGGCCCATTCTTGAAAATTGTCATGTTATATAAAATTAACATGAAATCAGTTCAGAAGTATAGTATCTACTCTGATATTTTATAGCAGTTATTTTAATAAGAAATATCCTGTGGGAAAAATAAAAGATGCATGATTGTAAGTGACACTGCAAGCAACCCTTTGCTGAAATGATCACATGTCAAACTAAGATCATGTGATTATTTATGTCATCATTTCATTTGTGATGTCATGACAGATGGACCTCGGCTTAATAAGAATTAAAATGTACCTCATCAAATGCTGGAAACCAGAAGGAATATTTTTATTATTGGAAAACTCTCCTCCAAACAATAAATGATATAGACAAGAGAGGTCATGTTATATGCTGCAAGTCAGTTTTTTTATACGAGAAATGGTTTCGGGTATGTAAAACATAACTTTTTATCATTAAGCATCTTTTAAGAAAAAAAGTTCCACTAAAAACCAGTTGCTGGAGTGGGTCAAGAACAGAGCAGTTTATCGTCAATCTTTCTGTAACATTTCACATTTTATAATCATTAATATGATCATCAATTTCTTGTTGCAAAAACTTTAACAAATGAAAGGTGTTATCTTTGACATAATACTACAAACATTTCTTATGAATTCTTTCAAGCATACAGCGAGTGATAATGAAAGGAACTACGGCAAAACATAAAATCTACGGCAAAACATAAATTGAAAACTAAATGAAAAGTCGCCTAAAATTCTATGAAATGAATAATAATATGGATACAAGTAAACAAACAATGAATAAAGCAATATGTACATTATACCTTCATTTAGTACAGTAAAATCTCACTATTAAGCTCACTCAAAATTAAAACCACTTCACTATTAAGACCGGTTTTTGTCAGTTCCAAATGGCACCTGGAGATAATGCTAAAAAATGAAGACATTCTCTGCATCGGGGGACATTGCCATATACTTTAATGTATATTGGCTATTTTTGCACGGTCTTAAAATTCTGTCTCCCGATCGGGAGACAGAGAATGGCCTCAATATTCAAGTTGGTATCTTCTGCTTGCAAATTTATCGTCCAACAAGCAATGCTTAAGAATAAAATCACCAAGAAACTAGACGATTCTTACAAGACTAGCCTAGGGTATGTCACGCATTTCTGTACTAATCGCAACGGTGCACTATTTAGAAGCAACGGATAAAAATTAGATTTTGTTGGACTGGTGTCTCCCAATCTGGTTTTGATATGCGCCTTTTGAAAGTAAACTGCGCAATCTATAAATATGCCATTTATCACATTGTCTCCCGACGAAGAGAATGTCCTCCAAATCGAAGACATTTTTGTCTCCAAAACGAGAGATATTCATCTGATCGAGGGACATTTGATTGTTTCAGGATGTGCATATTTTATAATAGAACTTGTCTCCTTAAACAGAGACAGTCGCCCAAAATGGAGATTGCCTCCATATTTGAGAATTATCCCAAGTTGTATGATTTTATGTTCGATATTAAGACTACCTCATTGATAAGGCCACTTTTAGGCTGAAAGAAAGGTGGTCTTACTAGCAAAGTAGTTGTTTGACTAATTAAAGAACCCTATATGTCTGTACGCTTACTTCTTTACACAGAATTGAGCCGCTACACGAGAAAACCAACAATGTGGTATGTGCGCCCAGCCAAGACTCAGATCAGCCTGGGCATCCGCCCAGTCTGATCAGAGTCTTCGCTGTCCGTATGGAGGTAGCTTAAACCCTTAGCTACCCTTTAAAGATATACGCCCTGATATGTTTCTATTAAATTTCAAATTTCTCACGATGAATCGTGTCAAAGACATAAAAATGATTTATAGTAAAAGTACTTTTTTCTACCAAATTTATAATTTGTGCCGGTCACTAGAAGTAGGAGAATTTAAGAAAATATATAAAAACGCGGGAATAGCGGGTCGTCATTGCCGCCAAAAACTAAAACCGGATACGCCCAGTAATCACGGTTAATCAGGGAAAAGTCATATCATGAATAATTTTAAGCCCTTTCTTTAATCAACATCGGACAGTTATTGGCTGAAAAGATCTCACGTGCACGGATTAGAGATTAATGCTATTGTAAGGTTATTTACTCCACTATTCATAAAATGCAAAGCGTGCTTGCAGAAACGCCTTTTTATTCCCATGTGGGAGTCAATCAATTTATGACGAAAAAATGTTCATGAATATTCAAAAAGGGTTCGCAATGATATATCGTCTCTGCCTCCGTACCAAAGACTTTTTGGATGAAGATTTTTTGCACAGTTCTTAATTGTGTTGCATACAACTAATCTGTTTAATTCTTTTGTGGTTATTTCATAATGAAATACGAGGGAGTATACCTTTAAGCGCCTAGCGAAGTCTGATCGGACTGGACACTTGTCCAGGCTGATCTGAATCTGCACTGGGCGCACGACCACTTTGTTGGTTTTCTCGTGTCGCGGTTCAGATATATTTAATTAAGCAAATGAGAAGGCAATGATCAGGACCCTTAACACTAAATCGGAAAAGAAACAGTAAAGGTGGCAAACAAAGCAAAACAAGACAAATGACACGCCAAGAGGAGAACTCTTTCCCAGCAGACCGGGGTGAGGCTACTTTATAATGTACAAGAGGCCAAAATAAATAGTATTCCTCAAATTTATTAAGAATTTGTTTGCAAAGTGAATATTAATCACTGGTAGTTGACAGATCATGTACATATTTAATATCTTTGTTTACTTAGTTAACAACATCCCTCTGTGAACTTCTTAGCATACCAGTAATACTCATATGTTCGAGTCACAAATGTTATCTCAGCTTGAATTGTGCCGCCCAAAGATTTTTGTCCGACTGGAAAATTATGTAATCTTACCAAATAGAATCGATATTTGTTGAATCACTTATTTACTGCATGGTATTCTCATCTAGTGATAAGGTGTTGGCGAACTGAAAACAGCAGTTTATGTGAGCTTGTCAGCTGTAGATGCTGCTGGCTTTCAAACACGTAACTTCATTTCGAAAAGTGCCCAAAATTGGGTAAAATTGCAATTTTGAAAGAGGGTATGTCGCTCTGATTCATTCTTATTCTATACATCTCAACAGAAACTGCACAAAACCATTTTTTGTAAGGCTTAGTAAACGTGCTTTTAGTGATATGAGTTTTGACATGACTATCTATACCTTGCCAAAAATATTCCGTTCATTTTACTAACAGATCAGATTTTTTGCTGTTTCTTATGCCTTCAATATATTTCCTATATCATAATAGCCAGTTCCTGACTCAGAAACAGGATTCGGTAACATTAAAGCTGCAAAGTCTGTAACTTTTGATCTTTTATTTTTAGAATTAACGTTTCTAATTTTCAAGAACACAGTAATATAACTAAAATTCGGGTATACATTTCACAAGATTTGTAAACCGTAACAAATTATCACTAGCAAAGCAACAGCATTTATGTTAATACTGTCGCCCAAAGATAATTTGTTTCCTGCGCAAATAGTCTAGCATGCCCATTTAAGGATAACAGGTAAAACAGGTAGTGAGTAGCCTCGGGCAATTATCCGAAGCTTTTGCGATACTTTCATGAGTACATTTCTTAATATTTCATCATTCAAACAGTTGGTACGTGGTCGAGAGGGTTAACGGCAGCAGTAGTGAATTCTTTTGACAATAAAGCAGTTTAGTGCGAGTTCGAAACTCAGGCAGTGACATTTTGTTTTTTTTTCAAAGAATTTTTCTCAAGAGTTCTTACTTCCTTCGTATTTAATATTGTTACGCTGTTATTTTTATTCTTGTTCATTTTTTTTTCTTTTTATTTTGTATTATCATTCTTTTTTCTTTGTCAGTTTTATTTTCTATCGTTACTAACTTGAATAGATATAACACGGTGGTATAATGATCGGTAAATATTCTATTCTGTGGGTGTCACTGGTTCGATCTCAAGATTAAATCAGACATGCCGTCACGGCATTAAGAGACATTAAAATTATTTTTCCAACAAGACAGCGTAAGCCTACTGGTATTTCGTAAGCGTCGGATTGAAATCTCAGTATCAATTGCAAAATAATAAGATTACCCAGCAGCCACATCACGTTGAATTAACATTGAACTAACTTTGAATCAACGTTGCGTCGACGTTGAATCAACGTTGTTTAAACGTCGTGTGCCTAATGGGTAGGTGTTTAGCACTTAGAACAAGAGGCCCACGGGCCACAAAGCTCACCAGATCTCTAGCTCAAAATTGCTATCACAATTACTGTCACATTTGTACAGGCTAATACAAAATATACAACTACAAAGTCTCAGTCTGACAGTCTGCTGAGTTGATAACAAAATATATAACTATTTTCCATATTTTGACTGCAGTAAATGCCATTTTTCAATTTTCCCCATTATAAGTCAATGCAACTCTAAGTTGCCATAGCAACCAAACAAAAGAGCTGATTTTCATCAAAAACACAAACTGTCAACTCCCCAGCCTAAGGATACTAAAGATGAAATCTGGGCCTAATTGGCCCAGTGGCTTCTGAGGAAATAATTTTGCAAGTGTTTTTTTTTTTCCTTTATTTTTGCATTTTGATTTCCATGACAACCAGTAAAAGGAGCAGTGGGTCCAAAAACAATAAAACTAATAGAAGACTTCTTATGGAACATTTCTATAAAAGTTTTGTCAACATATCTGCAATGGCTAGGCAGTAAATGCCATTATTCAATTTTCCCCATTATAAGTCTATGGGAACTCTAAGTTGCCGTAACAACCAAACTAAAAGGCAGATTTTCATAAAAAACACAAACTTTCAATCCCCCAGCCTAAGGATACTACAGATGAAATCTGGGCCTTATCGGCCCAGTGGTTACAGAGGAGATAATTTTTAAGTATTTTTTCCATTTTTTTTTTCATTTTGGTTTCCATGGCAACCAATAAAAGGGGCACTGGGCCAAAAAACATACAGCCGATAGAAGACTTCTAAAGGAATATTTCTATACAAGTTTTGTCTACATATCTGCAATGGCCTGGCAGAAAATGTCATTTTTCAATTTTTCCCATTATAAGTCTATGGGAACTCTAAGTTGCCATAGCAACCAAAGCAACAGGCAGATTTTCATAAAAAACACAAACTTTCAATCCCCCAGCCCAAGAATGCTACAGTTTTTGAAAACCGGAGAAGAATAAAAAGATTAAACAAAAAATCAGTGGTTGTAAGGAGAAAAAAGGTATAAATCTGATGTATTAAAAATCTTTTAGCTATTGGCTATTGATTTTCATATGTGACTGGAGCTGTCAACCTATTTAAACGGCACAAATTCGCTTATGCAGTGAGTTTCTAAGGAAGTCAAGGGACATAAACAACTTGAAATTCGAAAGGGAAAACCGTTAAATTATTAAATATGACCCATGTTAAAGTATATGTGGATGGCGCATGCCGAAATAATGGACATAACAATCCGCAGGGTGGTTGTGGAGTATATTGGGACCCAACACATCCGTTAAATTCAAGTGAACAGCTCAGAGGGGATGTCCAGACCAACAACAGAGCAGAGCTGTCAGCGGCTATAATTGCTGTGGCGCAAGGGATCACCGTCGGATACACAGAACTGGAAATCATTACTGACAGTAAGTACGTAAAACTTGGAATTACAAAATGGATTCACGAATGGAAGATTAATGGCTGGAAAACGTCGCGGACCGGAAAAAGGAAAGGGGATGTTTTAAACAAAGATTTATGGGTTATGTTAGATTCTTTAACAGACCGTTTGAATGTGATATGGACATGGGTGGAAGGTCACCAGGAGGTAGAGGGGAACCTACAGGCAGATACATTCGCAAAGAAAGGTATACTAGCAGAAAGATATGTTTGGCAGGATATCGGAAGGGAGTTGTTTGAAAATATGAATGTTATCTTCGATCTAGATGATAATCCTTCTACGCCGGTAATTCAGATGGGGAAGAAGCAGGAAAGTCTAAGATTTACATGTAAGAAATGCTTAACAGATTGTGTCGAAGGGGGGAACTGCATACAATGCCAGAATTGTAAAAGCTGGATCCATTACACCTGTTCCAAGCTTCCACCATATCACCTTTTTCTGTATGAGAGTACCCAAAGGAAGTATACATGTGAATGTTGTGTAGAGGTCGATGAAGAGTTTATAATAGAATACAGGCCACGGATAGAAAATGAAATAGAATTTAAAACCGATACAGAAGGTAGGTCTACGGATTTACTACACAACAAGTCATTCAACAAATTGACAGTTTCAACCCAAACAGAAGCAACTATCATTATCACCACAGATGCAAATCATGAATCAGTATCATGCCAAACAGAGGAACCAAGTCACACTGGTGAAACACTGAAGACGACAATTATTCGTGAATCAAAATTATGCCAGACCGAGGAACAAATGAAGACGGCAAATATGCTACATGTATCGAAATCACTACAAACTGAGGAACCATCGACGACGACGAATATATATCACGAATCCATGTCAAGCCAAACTGAGGAACCATTTTATGACTTTGAGTTATTTAAAACATCCTCAATCACAATTTTACAAGAATCATTTGTCAGAGCGTTTGATAAGATAAATGACTCAATCAGGACATTGAAAATAAACCAGTCAGAAGAAAATGATATGAAACAACGCGTAACATTACTGACAAAAGAAAATGAAAGGTTGAAAGAAGCCAATAAAACCGAGACAAAAGATATGCCAAAACCCAAGGTAGCATGTCAGTCCTGTAGTGAAGGTACAGCAAGAATAGAAAAGTTGAACAAGATGCTTGCTACAGAAAAAGAAAAATCTCAGCAAAGTTTGGACAATGTGACAGTTGTGAAAGAGACCCAAATTTCAAAATCACAAGCAGATATGGAACTTCTGAGGCACCAATTAGAATTGTCTGAAAAAAAGAACAAAACATTTGAGCAAGAAATTTCATTACTAGAAATGCGGCTAGAGACAAAGAATGATTGCCTTACCAAACTAGAGGCACAAAAATGTAATTTGTTCAATAAAATTGCCAAACTGGAAGATGAGGTGATGTCATGGAAACTTCATGAATGTAGAGCCGAGGGTGAAGCATTATTTGAACAAGCCAAAGGGAAACTTTCTAAACTGACAGAGGAAGCATTTAACAATACCAGAGAAGACATCCGGGAAGGCTCCGAGGAACGCTGTAACCACCAAACAGGTACAAGAGAACTCGAGGCAGAAGAGCTCAACGCTCCTCAAAGCCTACTCACCACAATAGATGATTCATTGAAACACAGTAAAAATATAAATGAGAGTAGAAATAGTGACATAGATGCACAAGTAAATGCCTCAGCAGATTCAAAGAAATTGAAAGTCCAGATAGTGGGCACATCCAATATTAAATTTTTAAGCCCGGAGTACATAGGAGAAGAAGAATTCGAGGTTTCAAAAATCAACAAGTATACTTTAGATGAAACATATAACTTCATGGAAGGACTAACGCCCATAGATAGACATGACGCCTTTATATTGCATTCTCTCTGTAATGATATTGGAACTAAATCTCCTGAGGAATGTTCAAATCACATGAAGCGCATCATAAACAGTATCACCAAGAAGTACGCAGACACAAAAGTAATCGTTTCTTTGGGATTACCACGCTTGGACAAAGTCTTGAACAGGCGGATAGAAAAAACTAATATACTTATTAAAGAAATGGCTTCAGAGATAGGAAATGTCTATATATGTGATAACAGCAACCTTTTCTACAGAGGTGAGGCACAGAAAGGAATCCTTAATGAAGATGGCCTCCATTTAGCAAGAAGTGGAACCAGAAAATTGGGCAGAAATATGAAGGAAGCTTTATGGGGCACATTCGATATCCCGATCATCGTACGATATGAAACAAGTAAAGAGAACCAGAATAATAGTGAAACACCATTCAGCGTCAGGAAATCACCGGCTAAGAATCAACCACAAAATGCTGTTGGGGAAAGGAAAACACATGTTACATGGAATATGGAACACCGGCCGAACAATACCTCAAATGTTACATGGAATGGAGACAGACGGCTTTATAACAACCTTACACATGATGGAGAATCGCAGGGGCACAGTTACCACGGTGCACATGAGGGGGAAAGTTGGTCAAACGATAACTCTGGAATTGAAAGGCGGCCACAAAATAACAAGTTTCTACAGAATGGCGACAAGTGGAGCAGTACACGGAACTGGGAAAGGCGTACACACGACAATTATAGTGCACAGGACAGGGGAAGACAACCACACGATAATTACAGTTCAAGGAAGGAAGAAAAGTGGTCACACAGGAACCACGGCGCACGGGACAGGGAAACACGGTCGCAGGATAACTGCAGTACACGCAACATTGGAAGGCGGTCGCTTAATAATTACGATACACAGGACAACAATTGGGGGTCACATGATAACATCGGTGCACGAGAAGGAATTTGGCGGTCGCATGATAACATAAATTGGGAATCGGAAAAGGACTCTAACTATAACAGCAGGAAAAGGGAAAGGCTATGGTACTCTAACCATGGCACAATGGAAGATGAAATGGGATCGTACAGTAAAAATGGTACACGGGACAGAGAATGGGGGTCACACCACACTAAGAGTTCACGGGTTAGAGAAAAGAGGTCGCATTATTACCGAGATGACGAGTTGCGATCTCGCAGCAGCTATGGCAAACGAGATGGGGACAGATGGTCACAAAACAGACTTTTGAGTAATGATCAAAATAGATGGTACTCCTGTGATAATTCTTACGGGACTTATAGATATTAACAGTTTACTTTAAACTGAACATTTGGACGGGAAAACTGTGTGTTTTAGGTGTTATATATATACATATATATATATATATGTATATTTGGGTTTATATATACATGTATGTATATGTATGTGTATATATATATATATATATATATATATATATATATATATATATATATATATATATATATATATATATAGGGAGAAATGAGACAAACATCAAACAAAAATCTTCCCGGTAGCACTGGATCCAACAAATGGATTCAAAATGATTGAAATAAGTATATGCAGGGGTAACAACCTACGTCATAGCATGGATCTCGCAAACATATGGATCGCCGCCATCTTTGAATTGCAGGGTAAGTTTTTCCTTTCGTTAAATCAATAAAATCAGTGTCTGTCAAAACTAAACAGTTTTGGCGGTGCCTGACATTACACTTGGACAGAATGTATAATGATCGAGCCTAGAAATGCCGCTGCCTTTGTAATTGCCTCCCCACAGTTAAACAGGTGGAAGACAAAAGGACGATTTTAGCAGAGATATAGTGTACACATTTATGAAAAATAACGTATTTTACCGCTAATACTACCAATCTTACCAATATTTATGTGATCGTAGTTAGTATTTGCCCTAAACTATTATTCTTAAACATATTTTTGTGATGGAAAACGGAAAGAGCATTCAAACGGCCAATTTTGATCTCGTAGACACTTATGACGGCAGAGGTGTCGTGCACACAGGTATGGCAAACGTCGAGAACGATTCAGAACATTTCGTTTCAGACAGCATTTTTTAAACGCTTAAAATTTGACTACTCATATTCAGAGACTGTTTCTATGACTTAAACCGTAGGGTGTCCACGCAAGGGGTTACAATAGGTAAAAAATAAGACATTTTAGCGCGCCTTTGCGAAGCAAAGGAGAGCTTATGCTATACCCCCGGCGTCGTAGTCCGAGTATGCGTCAGCGTTCGCGTCCGCGTCCATGTTCGCGTCCGCGTCCGTGTCTGTGAGCAGTTTAACCTATGTTAACCATTTGCGTTTATGTCTTTTTTCTCACAAACTATAAGGGCTAGAGTAATGAAACTTGGTACAGACTTACATCAGAACATGATCACCTCAATGTATGCACCATGTATGACCCTGACCTATTTCAGTCTATATCGGGCCGTCTCCCAGAGAGAGGGAGAAAGAAAAGAGAAATGCTAGACCAGAGAAAAAAATGTCCAAATAACCCCCACCCGCACCCACTGCAAGCACAGTAGGCCCTTGCCCTACAATGTTCCAAATCAGTAGGACGCCCCGGTACTGGAAGTTATACACAGCACCATCGCACCACCCGACCACCCGACCACCCCCTACTGACTTTGAAAAAAAATCAGGTTAATGTATGTTAAACATGTGTGTTCCAAGTCAGTTTCAAAGTAGTTAAAAGGGTTAGAGTCATGATATTTGGTCATGACTTGCATCTGGATGAGGGTATGTGAGTGTAACCAAACATGTAGGATAGTGACATACATTTTTACGCTTCACTGACTTTATATTTCTCAGTCCCTATATGGGTTACAGTTACAGTTATGATACTTTGCACACACTTACACATGGACCAGATCATTTCAGCAGCATCCTGTTTGTATGGATTTGAGTATGTTTTATGCTTCATTTGACTTTATGATACGCTTCACTGACTTCGTGATATTTCTCAGTTCCTGTATGGGTTAGGGCCATGATACTTGGCACACGCCTAGATATGGACAGGACCATTTGAACACCATCATCCATGTATGGATTCGACCTATAGTTTTGCTTCACTGACTTTGTGATATTTCTCAGTTCCTATAGGGAATAGAGCCACTGTACTTGGCACACACTTATATATGGACAAGAACATTTTAGCATCGCCATCCATGTATAGATTTGACATGTGTTTTATGCTTCACTGACTCATTCATATTTCTCAGTCCCTATATGGAAGGCAATCATTATACTTGACACTCACATACATTTGGACAAGAGCCTTTCAATACCACCAGCGCTGTGAGAGTCAAGCACCTGTAAGGCACGCTTTGTTGTCTTCTGACAACCCTTGTTAGAATTCGTGTGCTATTCTTGCCAGACTTTTCCTGAACAAGCCGTCTGGAGGCAGATTACTAGTACTTAGCATACAGTCTTTCCCCCCATTAACTGGCAACTGCTCTTCACGAATTAGTGGATGAGAAAGAATGGAAATAGCAATCATTCCATGATCAAATCTTCACGAAACAATATACCGGACGTGGAGTCAACCTCGTGTGGCTAACACCCTAATTAGCAGCCTCGCTACCGACCGAGCTAACATTCTACTTTATATGTGCGTACGAGATCTATGCCTTTGTATGTGTTTACGACATCATCCAACGTTTTTCTTCCATTTTAAATCATATCCAACATCTACACTGGTGCGAAAGCATTGCATTTCTACCATAATTGTAATATTTGTAAACAATTCTGTGGGAAAACGATTTAAAGATCTACAATATGCAATTTTACTCAAAAGTGTGTTCGATATCTATGCAAAATGTGTGCTGACAGTACCGATTAGAATCACTGTGTTGAGGCAATTAAAGCTGTAACATTATAATTAGGCAAAAGTCACCCATCAGTGGGTCGAAAATATTCACTAGTACCACCAAAATTACGAGTTTTGTAAAATTTCTAATATAAACACCTTGTTTGAAGCAATTTATTTACCTTTTCGCACAAAGATGGCGGCGTCCTATATGTTTACGAGATCTATGCTATGACGTAGGTTGTCACCCTTGTATATGGTAGGATTAAATCATCAACAGTGCAAAACAATATTTACTGAGCGCTTTCGGCTTTCGCCTTCTTCAGAGTTTACAGGTACAAGAAAAAAATCAAAATTTCAACATTTCTACAGGTAAATCAAGAAAAAACAAAATAATCATGAAAACGTTTCTCAATTTACTATTCAAATTCACATTAAACGACCAAAGAAATTGAAAAAAGGTCGTTTAACAAAGCAAAATTGCTACAAGGCGGCCGTTTCACGGCCCCAGTTCGAATTTGAAATTGCAAATGGCTGCCAAAATGAGAAAAATCGTATTATGCGATTTGTAGCGGTGTATTTATAGCGATATACATACATTCTGTATACTGGCCATTCAGCTATGATGCAAAACTCACCATAATGAAGGAAAAAGAGAATTTTACATGTAATTACATCGCTACAAAAGCAAGAGTGGAACACTGTATGTCTGGAATAATGCAAGATGCCCCTGCAGAAATAGACTGAAGGTGGGACCGAGGCTAATCTCCTTTGTTAATGCCGCTTGGATTCAAAGTGTTAAGACGACGTATCCAGTAGCTCTCACGACTTTTTCTGGCATTGTCTTTCCACTCTGAATTGCTTTCTAAGCAGCAAACAGAGGCATGACTGAGAAAGTCATGTCCTTGCAAGCAAAAGTGCTCAGCGGTAGGAGATCTTTCAAATCTCTTGTGTCTCCAGTCATCTCTGTGACCATTCATTCTGATATTCAGAGGGCCCTTGGTTTCCACAGGTGTGCACAGGTGTGTATGAAACCAAGGGCCCTCTGAATATCAGAATGAATGGTCACAGAGATGACTGGAGACACAAGAGATTTGAAAGATCTCCTACCGCTGAGCACTTTTGCTTGCAAGGACATGACTTTCTCAGTCATGCCTCTGTTTGCTGCTTAGAAAGCAATTCAGAGTGGAAAGACAATGCCAGAAAAAGTCGTGAGAGCTACTGGATACGTCGTCTTAACACTTTGAATCCAAGCGGCATTAACAAAGGAGATTAGCCTCGGTCCCACCTTCAGTCTATTTCTGCAGGGGCATCTTGCATTATTCCAGACATACAGTGTTCCACTCTTGCTTTTGTAGCGATGTAATTACATGTAAAATTCTCTTTTTCCTTCATTATGGTGAGTTTTGCATCATAGCTGAATGGCCAGTATACAGAATGTATGTATATCGCTATAAATACACCGCTACAAATCGCATAATACGATTTTTCTCATTTTGGCAGCCATTTGCAATTTCAAATTCGAACTGGGGCCGTGAAACGGCCGCCTTGTAGCAATTTTGCTTTGTTAAACGACCTTTTTTCAATTTCTTTGGTCGTTTAATGTGAATTTGAATAGTAAATTGAGAAACGTTTTCATGATTATTTTGTTTTTTCTTGATTTACCTGTAGAAATGTTGAAATTTTGATTTTTTTCTTGTACCTGTAAACTCTGAAGAAGGCGAAAGCCGAAAGCGCTCAGTAAATATTGTTTTGCACTGTTGATGATTTAATCCTACCATATATATATATATATATATATATATATATATATATATATATATATATATATATATATATGCATGTATATGTATGTATGTGTATGTATGTGTGGTGTATATATATACATATGTTTTGTATATGTATGTGTGATGTATATGTATTTGTAAGGGTAATATATATATATATATATATATATATATATATATATATATATATGTATATATATATATATTTATGTATATATATATATATATATATATATATATATATATATATATATATATATATATATATATATATATATATATATATAATATGTATATGTGTGTGTATATGTCTATATATATATATGTATGTGTATGTGAATGTATGTATATGTGTATATGTATGTATATGTGTATATGTGTATATATGTGTACGTTTGTATATATATATATGTTTATTGTATGTTTGTATATGTATATATATTTGTATGTGTGGGTATATGTATGTATGTATAATATGTTTATGTGCGTATGTGTATGTTAGTTAACGTATATATTGCCTAAGGTTCAGAAGAAGAAGAAAAATGTATTTAAGGTTATATATGTATATGTGTGTGTATGTGTATGTATATATTTATATATACAGATTCATTCATATATATATGTATATGTGTATATATATATCTATAAGGTGTGTGTATGCACAGGTGTGTATGAACATTTATATATATATATAAATTGCCTAGTGTTCAGTAACAAAAATTGTGTGTGGTAAAAATTAATATTAACATATACTAAGTCAATATGTAAACATACACGCTATCGTTCAATTGGATACAAATATGTTACTATACTAAACATTACTTGAATTCCGTATAAGCTAATATTCAGCGTTTTTTCAATAATTTTTTCTCTCTTTCAGAACTATTTCGGTAAATCTACTTTCATGGAACGACCTAATTATTACCTTTTTTCTCCTGCAACGAATCTTGATTTTTTGTTTATCTACATGTTATCCATGCTAAAGAGTAATTTATCAACCGTATCATCTTTTGTATCAATATGCTCTTGGAATGTTGGTGGTTTGTTTTCGAAAACTATTAACAAGCTTAACGATTCTAACTTTCTTACAGAATTATTGCCTTATGACATTGTTTTTCTTTCCGAAACTCACACTGGCTATGAAACCAGGATTTTACTTGACGGGTTTCAACACTATTCCATATGTAGACCGATCTCATCAAATAACAGATATTATGGTGGATTGGCTTTATTGGTAAGAAACACAATACGATCTGGTATAAAAATACTGAAAAATACAAGTTCTGAATACCAGTGGGTAAAACTATGTAAGAACTTTTTTCAGTTGGAAAAAGACATTTTCATCTGTTTTTCATACATTTCACCCTGTTACTTTCAAACCAAGTCAGATACAGATACAATTGAGGCTATTTTCAGAGATATCAATCTCTTCAAAAACACTGGGCATGTAGTAATATGTGGAGACCTAAATGCTAGAACAGGGTCAGAATTAGACTTTATCATAGACGATACAGATAAGCATATCCCTTTAGACCCTCAGTATATTATTGATGAAGATATTCAGCAACGTCAAAGTCAGGATTTAAAGATAGATGACAGAGGGAAGCAAATTATTGACATGTGTATTACGTCAAGATTGAGAATATTGAATGGTAGAACCACAGGTGATCTTCTAGGAAAATGTACTTGTCATAAACCAAATGGTTCAAGTATTGTTGATTACGTTCTTTCGTCTGAGGAACTGTTGAAAGATATCATTTATTTTCATGTACATGAATTCAAGCCTTTATATTCAGACTGCCATAGTAAAATTTCGTTTAGTGTAAAAGGCGTCATTTCAACCACAAACTGCTTTAAAAAAGGATGAGAGAATGCCATCCCAATTCAAATGGTCTAAATATTCAGCAGAGAAATTTAAAAGAGCACTGAATAATCTAGAAATTGTGTCTAAGATAAATTCCTTCCTTTCCGATCAATTTGATATAAATGATAATGGAATAGATTCTGCTTGTGGCAAATTTGAAGACATTGTTATTAGTGTTGCTGAAAAGAGTTTAAGTAGGAAGACATCGAGTAGTTCTAGACAACATAAAAGTAAAAAATGGTATGATGAACAGTTATATATAAAACGCAGAGATTTAAACCGGAAGGCTAGCAATATGTCTAAGAATCCTTTCAGTAGATATCTCAGAGACTCGTACTTCAAATGTTATAGACAGTATCGTAAACTTGTTAAATATAAAAAGAAAAGTTTCACAAAAACAGTAATCTCGCAGTTAGACGCTTTAGAAACAAAAGATCCAAAAACATATTGGAAATAAGTAAACTCTTTGAAAGAAGATTCACATTCAGACAGCCCTGAAAAGTCGATTGAGTCTGATACATGGTATGATTATTTTGAAAATCTGAACTCGGTTGACGAAAAATATATCAAAAGAACCAAGTTATTAGAGGAGAATCTTAAAAAATCAAATAACGTAACTTTTAATTTACTTGACAGTACAATCAAAGAAAAAGAAATCCAAGATTCTGTCAGCAAGCTTCACAACAATAAAGCTACTGGGTTTGATACAATCAAAAATGAAATGCTTAAACAGGGCTTGACAGGTTTCCTGCCTTGTCTAAGAAAGTTATTTAATCTCATTCTGTCTTCTGGAATATATCCCTCTTCTTGGGCAACCGGATACATCACTCCAATATTCAAGACTGGGGATTCATCTCACCCAGAAAACTACAGGGGTATAACAATTACATCTAATGTAGGAAAATTATTCAATTTAATTCTGAATTCAAGGCTAGATAAATTTCTTGAAGAAAACCAGCTAATTTACAAGTCACAAATTGGGTTTACAAAAAATGCAAGAACTCAAGATCACATGTTTGTACTAAAAACTCTTATTGATAAATACACAAATAAAGCGGGGGATAAATTATTTGCCTGTTTTGTTGACTTTAAAAAGGCGTTCGACTCTGTTATTCACCCAGGTATGAAAATAAAATTAAAGGAGCTGAACATAGGTGGCAAATTTTATGACGTTATAAGCAGCATGTATTCGAAAACTCAAATGTGTGTTAGATTAGGTGATACTCGTACAAAGTTTTTTAAATCAGATAAAGGTGTTCGTCAGGGTGATGTTTTAAGTCCGAATTTATTTAAAATCTTTATTAATGATCTCCCATCTTATATATCAGAATGTCTTGATCCTGTTAACGTTAATGGCAACATTCTGCAATGTTTAATGTATGCTGACGATATTGTTTTACTTTCAAAGTCTTCAGAAGGTTTGCAGCAAAGACTCGATGGATTAAACCGTTTTTGCAAAGATTGGTGTCTAGATCTAAATGTCTCAAAAACAAAAGTTTTAATCTTCAATAAGGCAGGGAGAATACTTAAAGACAATTTATATTTTGGTAGTGACCGTCTAGATTGTGTCCAGCATTACCGATATCTTGGAGTTTATTTTTCAGCAAGTGGTTTATTTAACTATGGCCAACAAGATATTTTTAATAGAGCCAAGAAGGCATCATTCAAATTAACAAAGACTATTACTTCGGCAGAGCCAAGTATTAATACAAGTTTACACCTGTATGACCATTTGATTAAACCTATTTTGTTATATGGATCTGAAATTTGGGGTGTTTTTAAAACTAACTCAAAAGCTTGTAAAAGGGACGAATCTTTCTTGTTTCCATCTATATACAAAAATAGTATGACTGACAAATCGCAAGTGAGTTTCTTAAAATATATCTTAGGAGTGAATAAGTATTCTTCAAATTTAGCTGTATTGTCAGAAACTGGTCGACTGCCAATGTACTTCTCAGTTATTATTTCTATTGTGAAATATTTACACAGATTAGAAAATGCTCCTGATGGATTACTTAAGGACTCTTATATTTCGTCAAAGCATATGCATAAGGAAGGTTTGCAGTCGTGGTACACTTCCGCAACGTACATTCTTCAGTTGTTAGGGTTGAAAATTTCGTCTTGCACAAATCTTACTATAAACCACTTGAAAAATATTGTAAAAAGCAAATTAATAAAACGATACACATCTTACTGGAATCAAGAGCGGGATAAACATATGCTTTCGGGTAAACTTGACACATATTTTAATATAAAACAATCTTTTTGCATGGAGCCTTATTTATCTTTATCAAATTTTCACCACAGGCGAGCAATTTGTAAGATTCGCATTAGTGCTCATAATCTTATGATTGAATTTGGAAGGTATCATAAACCAAAACCCTTACCAAGAGAAGAACGATTATGCAGAAATTGCAGTTTAAATGAAGTTGAAAATGAGATACATTTTTTAACACAGTGCTCCAAATATGAAACAGAAAGAACAGAATTCTATAAAACTATATGTTTAAATAACCCAAACTTTCATTTGCTAAATGATATGAATAAAGCTCAGTGGTTATTATCACAGGAAAACGAAGATGTTTTAAGTGAGTTAGCTTATTATATTGTAAATTGTCTAGATAAAAGGAATATCAACCATATATTGAAATAGAATGAGTAAATAATTCCGAAACATGAATATGAATTAAATGATTAATTTTTTTAACGAACCATCTACATTCCTTGAGCATTGATGCACGCAAAGTCGTATAGATATGATCAACTAATTGTTTTGTAATGTTTGTTATATGTAGTCAATATATGTGTGTTTGTGTGTGCGTATTTTTGTGTTGGTGTATATTTTTGCAAATCATATGTGTACTTTTTTTAACTACCCAAAAGGGTCCTTGATTTGGAAATAAAATATATTCTATTCTATTCTATTCTATTCTATGCTTCAGAGAAGATGTTGTTTAAAAGTGTTGACGGACAGACGACAGACGACGACGACAACGACGACGACGGACAACTGCCTATCCTATAAGCTCCCCCGGAGCCTTCGGCTCTGGTGAGCTAAAAACTAATAACCTCAAAAGCAAGAATATCAAACAAACACACACACAAAAAAAAACACAAAAAATAGCAAAAAACATACACGTTTATTCGAACCTACGACCGTAGACATACCAAGATAGATGTTGGTTATCTAGTCCACTGAGCTACTTTGATACGTGATTTATTCTGTGGCATTCTAACCATTATAATATGGTCAGGCATCCTAACTTACTACAGGTAAGTACCTGTCACCCCTTTCAGTGGTGCGTGCCATGTTTACACCAATGTTTGTCAATAACACATTATCGATGGGCCACTGTAATCAACTGTCTAGAATTTCTGGAGGGATGTAAATAATTACCAACAAGAGAAAAACACCTGTTTTTATAAAGATAATTCCTTTTTCCATGCAGTTTTCAGCTGTAGTGAACAGATTAATTGTGGAAGCATAACTTAATTCTACTTTTACAAATGATTTAAAAAGAAAATACAATTTTTCGGAAAATGGTCATAATTGCAGACTTAGTCACCTTAAACCGTGCAAAATATTAAAGGCACCATTAATAATGTAGATGATGGTGAACAATGGAGAAAATAAACTATTTCACATGAGATAGTCTATTTCTAGCAAAGGTAGTATAGCAAAACATAGTCGAAACCAAGGGGCATATTTTACAGGGGTGTACCCTAGCCCATTCTTACCTACCACTGACAAAAGAAAATACATCATGCTGTCATTTTTTTATCAAACTTGAAAAAGAGGTTCTTTATTGTATATATTGTTAAACATATATGGCTAGCAACTGTATGCCAAAATGCAATTCTCAATAATTTTAAGGAATACTGTAATAGAAAGTCGACAAGCAATGTCAATGATAGTGATCCACATGAGACGCACTGCTCAGGAATAGTCGGTAATAAATAGAGGATCTTACATGAGTGCTCATGTATTATTGAAAGTATTAAAGGAGTTGGGGAAAAAGACAAGATGCGAGGCTATGCCGAGTATCTTATCGGTTTTCCCCAACGAGTTATAGCCTCGCATCTTATCTTTTTCCCCAACTCGTTTAATAAATTCAATAGTACAAGAGCACGACTGCAAGATTCTATTTCTCATATGACACTAATATCGCATTTTATTAGCTAATTTTGCACTAAAACGTCACGATTTCACATTAGAAAACGTCACGTTTTATGGACATCAACGCAATGCGTTACGACGTAATTTGCATATTTAATCCACTAGCTGATTTTTGTTTAAATGCATAGCTTTATTGTACTCTCAGATGCGACGTCATATGATAAATCACCGTATAGGCAGGGGAGTACGGGTCGGGGCACCGGTGGAGGGCTTAAACCTGTTTTACATGCCTTGTTCATAAACTTACGAGTTATTAATTCCGTGCAAATGAGTTCTAACTGATCAACGGATTAGAATCAGGAAACATTAATCAAGAATAATTACTAATATGCAACATTCTCGAACTCAACAGCAAGAACAACACTGAACTACTGGAGCTGATGAACCCCCAATGAACCCGAAAAGCTGACCTTAAGGAAACAGGATAAGTCTGACAGTTTTCTGAGTGCAAATTTGTTTCTATGCAAATCAGTCACTTCAAAAATATAAATAAAGCGGCCGCTACCGCTCCAAAAATTATGCCAACATGTAGAGGACCGAAATTCCATGCACCATCATTTGCATTAGCAGCATTTTGCGGTAGTTGCTGGTTGAATATTTGGTTCAAGTTACCCAAAAGTAAGTCCTTGGTTGGGACGGTGAGTGTCGTTAGGTGAGCGGTGTACTGTCTATGTAGCTCTTTTAACTCATCGTAAGTCATTTTGTCACGATTCGGGTAGCCTTTATACGAATCTCGAAGACGTTTGATGCTTTCCACGCATTGAACTAGAGTTGTTTTTCTGTTCCTAAGATCAAGACACCTGCTTTCACAGATAAAGAATAAAAGAAATCTTGTGTCCCATATCTGAATATTTGCACCCCTTGTTTGCATATCGGATATTACCCTGCGGAATCGTTGTGGAATATTTCCGTTGCAGGCTTCAGATTCTAGACTTCTGAAACGTGTTATCTGATCTGGATCATTGTCGTTCCACTTTTGGTCTGGATACCTTTGGTTCCACTCGTGTCTAGCTGTATCTCGCAGAGCAGCGAGTGACACATCAACGAAACTTTCCCAAGTCTTGTAATAATAGGCCATAGTTGTGCAGGATCTGAAAGAAAAATACTCACTCATTAAGCAAAACATCCATTAAATGGTGATTTAGCGCCATTTTGTCGTGAAACTGACATTCCTAAAGGTATTCATGAATATATTCAGTTTTTTTTCAACACAGATTCTTTTACTATCTGAATCAATTTATCGTCTCTGCCGAAGGCGGTGAGTGACAGTTAGACGTTGTTCATCCGTCCGTCGGTCTGTCGCTCATCTACCGTTGATATCCTCTCTGTACGGCATGGGTTTTTGCCCTAAGATGATTTAGAATTCGCAAATTGAAGCATGACTAAGAAACCAATGAAAATATTCCATATCACTTAGATATATAGCATCATATGGTGCTGGTGCTCATGCAGGTTTTGTCAGAATGAACACGGTAATAATGCATGAGTTGTTGCCCTTCAATTATTCAGCATTTTCAGCATACCCCACACTCGACCGAATATAAACAGCTTCTATATATCAACGCCACTTATGACAAGCCACCTAAGCCTGTCTCAAGAAGCCTCTGCCATTAGATTCATGTCAATCCGAAAGGAACAGAAAAAGACCCGCCCATACTCAATTTAAAAAATTCAAGAGCTCTGACACGGCAATGCACTTTTAACTTCATATGTCGAATAATCGCCGGTATGACAATTATTGTGCCGTTTTTGTGTCCGATCAACAACAAAACGATGTCGTGACAAGAACTGAAACTAGAAACTTGAAAAGGACAAGAAAGAACCGAGATTAAAGCAAAGAACCAGCCGAAATTTGAACATCTTATCCCTCATACGAAATCAGAACTGATCAACGCACCACCTTAGCCTGCTCAAGTGCTATCCCCTACACGTGCAATGGCAGCCAGAGCATCGGTGAGGCACGGAGCGCAAACATATTATTCCCGATCCCTTACATTAAAATCTTAAAGACTTCCTTCAAGACCTGAGTACAAATTTAAAAGAAGGAACATGGACCATACTTCGAAGTTTTGGCTTTTCAAGCCTCATCAGTGACTCTGACAATACCTGGTTATGAAAGCCAGAGAAAAGCGTATATTGTAATTTCTTAATTTAAATCGGAGGCCGTCAACTCAAAGATTGACAGAGAACCCACAAAAGAGCATTCCCAAACCTGTCCGGTACCGATCGCCCAACGACAGGCGAGGAGCAAATCAATCCATATGCAAAAACCTCAATATTTGGATTAAATATAAAAACTAAGTACATTAATAAGTGAATTCGAGTCCAAGACATAATGCATGCAATAGCCATGGTTTACAACTGCACTGGATGAAATCAAGTTACACTGTAGTTGGATAACTCGGTTGTTCATATTCCTGGCGCCAAATCAATCCACGTTTCGCCACTTTTTCCTGTCGAAGAAAATGTGCGAGAAAAAGCAGTTTTAAACGTCCAATGTAAAGAAGTTCCTAGTTATTGCAGCCAGAATGTGCCACAAAGCAGCCTATCAAACCTTCTGGAGTTGTAAACCTAGTTTAATATTTGTCTTGAACTCGAATACACTTGATTCTAAGGTACTTCTCAATGTCAATATGACTTTGTGGCTAAAATATATTTGGTGGTTTGTATTTTCAGGTGTAACAAGAACACTGTGCACTCCTGTTCTTAATTACAGAAATAATCAGAAGATATTCACAAAGAGTCATTAACAACTAATTTTCATGGTTTAAAGAACCCCATCCAAACTGGTTTATACAACACACAGTACGTGACTGTCTAGTGTACATGTAATCTACCTAATATATATAGGTATAACAAGGCACCTGTAACTGTGTACTGTAAAAGCAAGTTGGGTGGGATTTTTTAAATCATGAAAATTAGTTTTGAGTAACTCTTTGTTAAAAAAAATGCATTTCGGCTGCATTAGTTTATGGTTTATGCTATATATTGGTGCAAAAAAGTTATATTTCTGATTAAGTAAAATAAAGTCGTACGTTTCCAAAATTTTGCCAAGTTCAAAATTTAATTAATGTTTATTTTTCATTTCACAACAAAAATATAAACTATGATATGCATATCTTTTGATTATTTCTGTAATTCAGAACAAGAGTACACATTGTTCTTGTTACACCTGAAAATACAAAACACCCGTATTTTTAAATCCCCAAGTCTTATTGACACTTAGAAGTAACTTAAGTTTTACCTCAATAACGGTATGCTATACAAAATCACCTAAATGTGCCAAGTGCCTGTGCGACACCACATTGCATAGTCCTCCGTATTAAACAAATACACTTATAAATAGACACCGATTACTCAATTAACGTAATAACTGAAGCTTTGATGAATTTGAATAATTACAAAATTCTTTGAACGGAAGTATTTCACTATTTGAGCCGCGACGCGAGAAAACCAACAATGTGGTTGAGCGCCCAGCGCAGGCTCAGATCAGCCTGGGCATCCGCCCAGTCTGATCAGAGTCTTCGCTGTCCACATGAAGCTAGCTTAAGCCCTTAGCTACTCTTTAAGCGCTTAGCTAAGAATCTGATAGGAATGGGCAAATGCTCAGCCTAATCAGAGTCTGTGCTGGGCGCACAACCACATTGTTGGTTTTGTCGTGTCGCGGCTCATTTCTTAAAACGAAAGCATACCTATTCGTAAAGAAGGCTAACCCTGCGTATCAAGGAAGTTTGACCTTGGTCAATGCTAAATAAGTAACTCTTCAACGATTTATAACTATCAATATAATTCTGTTTGGGTCGAGTTAATTTTCGTGGGATGTGTTGCAAAATTGCATTACTACACATGAACAGACTCAAGTATACAAGTCTGTTTTTTTTCTTTTCTTGATGCATTCTTTGCTTCCAGAGCATTTGCCTTCAGGAATCGAGGTTATAAAACTTGAGTACAATCTCAAACCTAAAAATAAAGCACACTTATTGGCTGCTTCCATGCTTTATTTTGAGTTTGAGAATTTTCAAGTTTTATAACCTCCGGGCCAGAATTCATTGTAAATAGACACCGATTACTCAATGAACGAGATTACTGAAGCTTCAATGATTTTGAATGAATACAAAATTCTTTGAACGGAAGTGTCTCAATATTTCTTAAAACGAAAGCATACCTTTTCTCAGAGAAGGCTATCCCAGGGGCCGTATTCATAAAACGACTTAAGTGGTTGCTATGCTGTTGCTAAGGCTAAATTTCTTTGAAGGAGATTCCCTACAACTATGAAATTTGCTCTGGAGGAACAGTCTTTGTAAGACTGTTCCTCCAGAGCAAATTTCATAGTTGTAGGGAATCTCCTTTATAGATATTTGGCCTTAGCAACAGCATAGCAACGACTTAAGTGGTTTTATGAATACGGCCCCAGCATATAAAGGGAGTTTGACTTTTTATGACCCATGTTCCTTCTTGTGAATGTGTTCTCTGCTCTTGAAGGAACTCTTTAAGATTTTTATCCATTGTCTCTTCATCGCAGCTGGTGTTAAGTCGTAAAATGGTCCCCTCTACTAAATCTTAATGCAGATTATATATTTTTTCAATCCTTTGTGATCATTTGGCTCATTCAGTCATTCTGAAAGATGAGTTTGGCTGCAGCTGGTGCTTGGGGGCGTAGACGGTGTTGCAACAATTCATCGGTGCACATGAAGTGGCTCAAATAAATCGAGTCAGTTATTTTCAACTCTCTGGTGTCTTCTTTAATTCCAGAGAATCTGCCTTCAGAATTTATTATTACCTTGTAAAGATATAGGTCTATGCATACATAGCTTACTCCATGATGCATACACATATAACTGCATTGATAAATTCATGACGCCAAAATAACGTCGATTAGGAGTTGGTTCCCGATCAAGTTGAGATCGTACAAGCTGCTGACGAGTGTAAACCATGGCACGCTGTTGTTATTGTGCTGCTGCTTTACGTCCATGGTAAACAACTATGGTCATGTCGGGACGGTCAGCTAATCTAAGCACACTATACCTAGGCAGGCTTAGACCTTCTAAGCCGTTAACCAGTACTAAGTGCTCATACATTCGCCAGTAACTGACAACTGCCCTTCTTGAACCAGAGGAAGGGAAAGAATCAATCTCAACGAAAGTAAGTGGCCGGACAGGGTATCGAACTGGGGACTCTGGCTTTTGAGTCAGACGCGCTACCGACTGCGCTACGCGGCTCGGAACTATGCCAGATTTAATTGACAATTTTGAAAATATTTTTATTAAGTACGAATATGAACCACTAAAACTTTCGTATGTAGAGAAATCATATTTCAATAAAACGACTTCTCAAACTAATTTAAAGCTCTTTGGAACCAAGGAATACACCAAAGCAGCAACAAAAGCAGACTCGGATTGATTTAGTCTGTTTGGGTCCGCACTTATTAATGGAATAAAGCACTAGTCACGCCCTCTGGCACCGGCATCAGCAGAACTTTATTATCAAAACGCCTAAAACTGAGTCCTGTGATCCAAACTGCCCAGAAAATAAAATTTTGAGCCACGACACGAGCAAACCAACAAAGTGGTTGCACCCAGCGCAGACTAAGATCAGCCTGGGCATCCGCCCAGTCTGATCAGAGTCTTCGCTGTCCGCATTTAGCTAGCTTAGACCCTTAGCTACCCTTTAAGCGCTTAGGAAAGAGTTTGATCAGAATGGATGGATGCCCAGGCTGATTCAAGTCTGCGCTTTGCGCACAACCACTTTGCTGGTTTTCTCGTGTCGCGGCTCATTAATAATCTGCACCACGACGAAGTAGGCCACTACATTGCACTTAAACCATCTGCAGTGAATCTAAATTAATTCTGAAAGGATACAGCCTTTGGAAACAAGGAATTCGAACAACGTTTAAAATAATGATTTAAATACGTGGTGTGTTACACGTTTCATTGAAAATATGGATTTCGCATTAAAATAATTTACAAATTTTACCTGTCCTAAGCAAAAGTTGTCAAAGTACCGAAATTATAAGTCCGGAATCTTGAACCGTTGAAACAAAATTTTATAGTTATATCCACAGATAAACCCGCAATACGCTGCTCCAAATATTTGAAGGAGCACCATATATATATTTTTATAAGTCTATTTATATATATATATATATATATATATATATATATATATATATATATTCCCGAGGCCTTCCGTCTAAGTCGAAATTTAAATTAAAAAAAGTGTGTTAAGGTCCAAACGTGTTTAAGTGGAAGCTGAGCGTTTCGACTTGGAAAGTAACACGTCGGTTTCAACATTTACTGTCATGCTACATCATTCAGGTAAACGTATGTTATAAACGGGCTGGTTTTCTCAAAAATAACGTTGGTTTGCACTAACTGGACATACAAAAATAGAGTTTTTTACTAGTTTTCTGACAGCCACTATATATCTACCGGCTTCAACAGGTGTGTTTAAGTCAAAACGCCTTTTAAAACACCATAATTAATTTATTTGTACATGAATGTACTCAAAATTTTATAGAATAGTAGACCTTTTCTTTACCTATTTTTCTATATACAAATATGCTGGATATCTATTCATGATCAGCATTAATTTTTCATTGCTGTGTTTTTAAGTATATATATAGTGCCATTTTTCACACTGCGCCTTTAGATATATTCTTGGTTCCCGATCAAAGTCGCTTAATACGTTTCGGTATATGAGAATGGTTTCCTGCTGCTTCGCTTGGACAAATTATGTGATCTACGATTAACTGACACACCGAATCTATTTGTACTATTCGCCGGGATGGCTGGAATGGCGTTATCTGAGAAAACATTATTCTCTGTTTGTTTGAGTTGAGGCTTAACGTTACAGTCAACGATTTTTTAGTCATGGTGGAATTGAGTCACCGCTTCCTTGGTATTTAACCAGTACTATGGAGAGTAAAGTGCCGTGCTCGAGGATACACACAGCGGCGGTTTCAGGTTTCAGACCCCGACCCTTCCCTCCGGAGTCCGACTCTCAACTACGTCCCATATCTTAATAAGATTGACCATTTTGCATTTTCTGAGTGTTATCTTCTAAGGGCGCGAAACGACGCAATACACATAATGAAGTCCAATATTTTGTACAAGATGCGCATGCGCACTGAAGCCAAAATGACATTTGATCATTTGTTGAGTCGCCCGACAGTCGGCCGATCGTAGCCCGACTAATTTTATGCTGCCCGACAGGGAAATGCAATTTGACCTAAAAAAAAAAAAGCCTGGAAAATGATATTGTGACAAAGATGCATGAATAAACTATAAAATTCCTGATAGAAGACGACATAACACGGCGTTAACTAGTTTCCGCACTGGCAACTTCTTTTATGAAGATTTTGCCATGAAAACATACGGACATTCTTCATCTTCCGCTGATTCAAGAAATGTTGCAAGTTAATGGCGAAATAATGCACTCTTGAATGCTTGTCTAAAAATTGTGGTGTCAAGATAATTGACCGCGCATGACCTGAATGTGTCAAGAGGTATAAAACCCCATTTCAATAACAACAACAAAAACCCAGGAAGTTCATGTCACGGTCAGAATCGAGCATATCTACCAAAAGACATTAGAAACGCAGCCAGATATGGCAGATGTATTAGTTCTCAAAGGATTCAATATTTTGACCAATTTCATTTTTTTGCAATAGAGTAATTATCTAACATACAGGAACACATTTCATGTCAATTAAAGTGATTTTTTTAAAATTCCAAATTCAATTTTGTCACTTTTTAGGGGCACTATATCCATGCCACTCGAAAAATGGCACCTCGTCATTGTTTCACATAAAATTAAGCAGTTCATCAAGTATTTTGCATCTTTGTAACGCCAACGGTCAACAACGTGTATCTTTACCACCGCTCAGCATCTTCGCACAAGAACATAGTCAATTTCCGCAATTCGCGTCGAATAGCGTCTCTGAGTCAGGTCCACACGCAGTCTGCTCGGTGTACCGATTAAACAGTAATAGAGGTTGCACTTGTTTAAAGTCTGCAGCCATATAAGCAAGCTATACGCAGAAAATTCGGATTTCGTAACTAGAGAGACTTTACTATCTATGAAACGAACAACAATGCGATGTACAGCCTGTGTGGTAGCGCAGCTGATCTGCGTCTTTGTTGTTGCGCATATGCAATATTTAAGCTAGTTATCTCGAGGCGTGGCTAAAACAAATCTATCTATCTATCTATCTATCTAGACAGACAGATAGAAAATACTGTTTTCGCTTTCGACTTAATATACATATTTTCCATAAGGGAATACTTTTTTGTCTTTCGACTGAATACACGTATTTTTAGTAACAGAAGATATGCGATAAGTAATAAGACGAACAGAATGTGCAATAGATAGATAGATAGATAGGCAGGCAGGCAGGCAGACAGACAGACAGATCGATCGGTCGATCGATCGATCGGTCGAGCGATCAATAGATAGATAGATAGATAGATAGATAGATAGATAGATAGATAGATAGATACGCACGTATGTAGCGGTTGGAAGATAGAAGGTATGAAAGCAAAGGTTGATAGATAGATAGATATGTAGATAGATAGATAGATAGATAGATAGATAGATAGATAGGCAAAAGTTGGTTGATAGATAGATAGATAGATACACTTTTGGATTTCGACTTAATACAAATGGTTTTCATTATGACAAAATACGAGATCGGTTAGATAGATAGATAGATAGATAGATAGATAAAAAAGTTGAAAAAGTCCAGATAGATAGATAGATAGATAGATGGATAGATTGTACTTTATATTGCTTTTCACTTAATATATATATTTTCCATCACGGAAAATTTAAGACAAATAGAAAGACAAACAGAATGTGCGATAGATAGGAAGATAGATAGTCAGACAGAAAGATAAATAGATAGACAGAAATTATTGTTTTTGCTTTCGACTTAACATACATATTTTCTATGATGGAAAATATTAATTTAGTATAAAGACAAACAGAATGTGCGATAGATATTTAGATAGATAGATAGATAGATAGATAGATAGATAGATAGATAGATAGATAAGAAGTACTGTTTTGCTTTCGACTTAATATACATATTTTCCATGATGGAAAATATAAAATTAGCAGATAGACAAACAGAGTGTGTGATAGATAGATCGATATATAGATCGATAGGTAGATAGATAGGGATGAAAATAGATAGATAGATAGATAGATAGATAGATAGATAGATAGATCATGCTTAACTGCCGATTATATATATTTTTTCTTTACGAAAGATATTTTGGATCTGTTCTTGATAGGTAGGTGGGTAGGTAGGTATGGAAAAAGTTAAAAGATAGATAGATAGATAGATAGATAGATAGATAGATAGATAGATAGATAGATAGATAGATCAGGCTTGCGTATTGAATGCATGTATATTTTTCATTAGTTTAATATTGTATATGTTGATGTATCTAATGAAATACCACACATAATAGATAGATAGATAGATCAGGCTTGACTTTCGACTTAATGTATATTTTTTCTGATGGAATATATATAGGATCTGTTGATAGACAACGCAATAATCGATCGATTTGCAGATAGATAGATAGATAGATAGATGAGCTACATGGCAGACGGACAGACATATATATATGGATAGACTTTCGACTTAATGTCTATTTTATCTTCTTAAAGCTGGACTGTCATCCTAAAATTACTAGTACTGGACTGAAGTGAGAAAGATTTTCACTGCCAGTCCATTCGAATCTATATTTTAAACCTTAATTTTCCACACAGCTGGAGTGGGGCTGGTGAATTTGAGTGTGCCAAGTAAGTTCGCAGGGAATGTTCATAATTTATCTGCTGGGGGAGGAGTGGAATAATTATTGGTGGGGATGGGGTGCGGGGATGGTGCGTTATTGAGGGTGTTTGTCTATCTTTTTGACTGATGTTGACGGGGTTGGAATGTGGTTGGGAGTCATAAAACGATACACTTTCCTTTACATTTGACTTGCACACATAGCACAGAGAAAGAGAGAATCACAAGCTGATAATAAAGGGTATTGCTCCCCCTCCTTGCTTATGCTAACATAAGATTTGATTCAGTGGGGACTACTACTGTAATATATATTTATATGCACTATCGACGTTGGAGAGGCGGTAGGGTTGAAAATAGATAAAAATAGTTGTTAAATGTTTGTTGTATAATTTGCTTAGTCTGTTGTAACCCTTCTGTTGGTCTAAATTATTTAGTTCAGTAAAGATAGCTGAGTTGCTACCTATTTGGGAAAGAGCTTATTGGCTTATCACTTGCAATTTATTGTTTGTTGGGATGTCTTTGTCAATCTTTCCCTTTGATGTTGGGGATAGGGTTTGGGATCTGATCCAGTCAGTTCCTGAAGTAGTTACTCTTTAAATTTGAAGGTATTTTCTGGAAATCCACGAATATTTATCTGACCCACCCATGGACTTCGGTTTATTTTCTTAAAACCCTTCTCCCAACCATTATGAAAAATAAACTTCTAACTCCTCCCCACGAGCTTAGTTTCCATATATGTTGACCCGGAGGAACTCTGGAACTAGTTCTAGCCAGGCAGGGTAAACAAGCTATCGGAATTCTAGCCATTAAAGTAGCACAGGAACGAGTTCTAGCCAGGCAGGGTAAACAAGTCATCGGAATTCGAGCCATTAAAGTACTTCTATACATTCAATGTATTTAAGTGTTGGCTATAGCAAAATATATAAAACTGTCGGCAGGCAGTGCAGATCCTAATGTGATTGATCACTATAATCAGTCTGATCTATGTTTGCACTGATCTGGGTCTGCACTCTTTGCTAATCAGCATAGTGTATTCCTCCTCTGATGTAAGACCGTTTTAATTCTATCTATACTTGCCGAACAATGTACCCAGTAAATACCTCTTAATTAACTCAGCATTATTTATGGTGTCTTTGTGTTCTTCAAGCGGTAGAATAAATAAATACACACTGTCTTGATGTATGTAGTGTATATGGCTTCTTAACGCACAGGTTGCTGACGATAATTGGTAGAGGGCAACCCGCATATACTGTAGGTACAATGTATGCCGGGAATTGTTGAGCCATTAACCTTATTTCAAAGTTTATTAAACGTTTAATATCTGCATATAATCAATGTTGGTATCTAAATATGTTGTGAAAAGTAAGATTCTTTGGAAGCAAAGAATAGAAAATAGCAGACTCGGTTTAATTGATGATGATATACAGGGAGACGTTTTAAAGTCTGCTTAAACTATGAAGTTCTCATCATAATAGTCTTTTAACAGATATTAAACGTAGATTAAAGGATGAATACTAACGTTAAATAAACATAAGCAAATCAGATATATTCCACTTTAATAAATAGACCAACCTATTTTAAACCCAGAGTCAACTTTTGATATACGTTGTATGCCTACTTGGTTATATTTAGACAAGCTAAAATGTTTATGTTTTAATGGGCTTTCCTAAGTATTCCATATTATTTAGCTTTCATTAAATAACTTTATAATTTATTGTTGGTTATCTGGTACAGACATGTTCTGGAATAAAAGTCGACTGTAACAAAACAAAAACAAAGACGCTGACTATTACAAAGACACCAAGGGGCACTGATTTTCAGGTAGTGTCTTGCAACATTAGTGGCGAAAATTCATGAGTGTTAATGCAATGCAACCACGAGGTGAAGTACAGACATGTACTGGAAAAATAGCCGGCTGGTAAATATCAAGTATAAATCACCTGGGAAATATGCCTGGCAATTCAATATCGTACGTTCGTGTCCTGGGCAATGTTCCAGGATTATTTGGGAATAAAGACAGAGATAGACCCAAGTCCAAAGATTGTGGGTGACTTAAGACCAACGCCGCGTCAGGTTCCAGGACAACGGATGACTGTAGTTCAAAGCAGAGTCAGGTGATTGGACTGTGGATGACTGACGATTAATACAGAGTCAGGTCTAAGGTCTAAGGATGACTGTAGAAAACGCACTGTCAGGTTTTAGAACTGTGGTTGACCAAAGACTCAGGTTCAAGGTCGGTGTATGACTGAAAAGTAACTAAGAGCCAGGACCGTGGATGATTGTAGACCAACGCAGAAACAGGTCCCATGCATATGGACGATTGTAGACCAATACAGAGTCAAGGAACAAGACACGATGACTGTGGATCAATAAACAGGTTCCAAGACAGTGGATGACTGTAGACCAAGGTCAAGTAATGTCCCAGGAATGTGGATGATTGTAGACCAACGAAGAGTAAGGTTACAGGGATGACTTTAAGCCAACACAGACTTAGATTATGGATGACCATAGACCAACGGAGCATCATGTTCCAGGACTGTGGATGACTGAAGATTGACGAACAGTCAAGTTCCATGACTGTGACTAACTGTAGACCTAGGCTGAATAAGGTCCCAGGATTGTGGATGAATGTAGACCAACGAAGTGTCAGGTTCAAGGACTGTATGACTGTGAATGACTGTAAATTAATGTAGAATTAGTTCCCAAAATTATTGATGATCAACGCCGAACCAGGTCCCAGACTGTGGAAGACTGGAGTCCAATGCAATGTCGTGTCCCAGGACCTTTGATGACCGCAGACCAATACAGAGTCATGACCTAGAACAGTGAGTAAACTGTATGCTCACGAAAAGTCTGGTACAAGTACTGCAAATTACTATGGACCATGGCATGGTCCCACCAGCACAGTCAGGTCCCAGGACTGTGGGTGGCTGTAGATTAAAGCAGAGTCAGATTGCAGGAGAGAATGACTTTAGGCCAACGCAAAGCAGTTTAAATTACTGTAGAAAAATGCAGAGTCAGATACAAGGTTTGGGAAGGACGGATAACTGACGAACACGCGGAGTCAGACCTCAGGACTTTGGAGGTCTGTAGATACGCACAAAATCGGGTCCAAGGACAATGCATGACTGGAGGCCAAGGCGAGTCAGGCCCCAGGACAGTAGATGAGTATATACCAACGCAGAGACAGGTTCCGGGGTTTTGGATGACTGGACACTAACTCAAAATCATGTTCCAGTATTATGGATGACTGTAGAGCAACAAAGAATTAGGTCTCATGACCATTGATGGCAATTGACCAGCGCAGAGTCAGATCCTATCATTTTGGATGAGTACGACCAACACAGAGTCAGGTCCCACGAGCCTACTGTCAAGAGTGGAAAGGTAGAGGTACTTTGTGACACTGGAGAAGGTAGATTTGCCTGGTGGCATCCCATTGTTAAGTATGACAGGCAGGGGTGACTATTGGTATTTTAATCTCACTAGGTTTAAGGAAGACGTACTTAGTGGCACCATATTATCAATTTAATAATAACGGAGTACATTGTGGCACGCCTCTGGCACTGGGAAACTGGGTTGCCCGCGCCTGATACAATGCTATTCTATTCTATACCATAACCTTACTAGGTCGTTGGGGCACCACAGATGACTTCGAAACAATCCCTTTTCAGCTTGTCCTGTTTTCAGCTGCCCTAGTTGAGTAGTAAAATCTATCCCTCTTCACTTTTTAGTGTTGTCGTTCCACCTCTTCTTCTGTCTACCTCTTCTTCTTTTTCCTTCCACTGTGCCCTTTAGAATTGTCTTTGCTAAAGCAGAATACATTTAGACGTGGCCAAACCACCTTAGTCTCCCTTTCTTGACCAGCGTAAGGAGATCATCATATTCTCCAATGGCTGCTTGGATCTCTCTGCGAACCTCCTCATTGGTTATATGGTCCCTGTGCGTAATGTTCAGTAAACTTCGGTAGCATCTCATCTCAAACGCATGCGTTCTTTTCTCTAACTCTGCTGTTAAGGTCCACGATTCACAGGCATACAGAAATATGGAAATGACAAGGGAGCGCATAAGTTTCACCTTTGATCCAATATATATGTTGTTATCTCTCCGGATTGGTTTAATCTTGGTAAGAGCTGAAGTGGCTTGAAAGAACCTCCTGTATTAGCCATCATCTGAAACAAGTGCTCCAAGGTATTTAAGCTTGTTACATTACCCATCTTCTGCCCTCTTACCTTGATCTCTCTCTCTCTCTCTCTGGATGCCATCTGCGCTGTTTGTCATCAGTTTGGTCTTCTCAGCACTGATATACATCTTAAAACTTGTGCGGGTTTTGTCGACACTTTCAACTAGGGCTTCTAGTTTCTGCTCTTCCTCAGCTACAGCATCTATGTCATCGGCAAACCGCAGATTGGTAATGTTTCTGCCGCCTATGCTGACCTTTCCGTCATGTTCGTCCAGATCATCAGACATGATCCGTTCGAGAAAAATGTTAAAGAGGGTGTGTGACAGAAAGTATTCTTGCCTTACTCCAACTGTTGTTCTGAACCATTCTCCTGTGCTACCATTCATCAGGATTGCACTCGCAACCTTGTAGTATAGCTGCTCAATGGTGCGAAATAGATTTGCACTGATATTGTACTTCCGCATAGTTGCCCATAAGCCTGCATGCCGTACCCTTTCAAAGGCTTTCTTGAAATCAATGAAGACATGGTACAGATTCTGCTGATGTTGGAGATATTTTTCACACAGGATTCTAAGGTTGAAGATCTGTTCTGTGGTGCTCCTTCCGGCTCGGAACCCAGTCTGTTCTTCCGCGATTATCTCTTCGGCTTGTGGTTTAAGCCTGTTCAAGATGACTTTCAGCATGCCCTTGCTTGAATAATAATAATAATAATAATAATAATGTCTTTATTTAAAGAGGAATACACAGTTGGTAATACCAATCTTCCCTGAGGCCCTCTATGACAACATGCAACTACAACTAAATTCTACAACAATATACAAATACAAACACAAAAAGACATTCTCAAGATAACAGTGAGATTAGGAACACACAAACATGTACCACATTAACTGGCATTAGGATTGTCATCTAGGACAGGATTAACCAGATATATTAACTATTTGTTTGTATTGTCAGAGTTTTAATTTCCCATCCAATAGTGAGTTAATTGTATAATCCATCCGTGATAAGATATATACCAGTTGTGTGGCACTTCATGTTTCTGCCTTCATGCCTTACATTAAAATTGCCTGGTTGTCCAAAAATAAGACATAGGCAAACAGTGCAGACCCAGATCAGATGCCACAAAGTGCGGTCTCTGGCCAGGGTCTACACTATTTGCATAAGACAATGGGTAATTCTACTGAAAATAATATTAATACACACAGAACTCGAAAAATAAATTAGAATGACTGATGGTTCTGTAGTTCTGGCAGAGCTGTAGGTTGCCCTTTTTAGGGAGTGTAATAATCAGCGACTGAGTCCATGGGTTTGGCCATTTATCCCGTTCTCTAGATCCTGTTACAGATATCTGTTAAAAAATCAATCATGGTCTCCCCTCCAGCTTGAACAAGTTCTGCTGGTATATTATCAACTCCGGCAGACTTCCCCTTCTTTAGTGCTGCTACTGCAATCTCAACGTCCTCACGACAAATAGGTTGTTAATCTTCTTCTGGGGCTGATTGTAGTCCGGAACCGCATTGTCAACGTGAGTCTCATGGTTGTATAGTTCTGAGGTTCTGAGCAATATTCTGTCCCTCTGCTGAGAATCTCTTGTTCCTCTGTAAGGCGTTTCCCAGACCTGTCCTGGATTGCTCTACCCTGATTCGCTGAAGTTAGATCCCTCACTCTAGAAATCTGAGACCTCTGTCATTTTCCTCGACTTGCAATAGGGTCCACAAACGTTTCCCTAGTCTGCCTGTGCTTTTTCCAGCTTTATACAATACCCAAGGAGTCATACAATACAGAGACAGATAATGGGAAGCGCATTTGCTGATGCATTGTACCTGTTTATAATTCACCGCGCTGGGAAACACACTTGAGAATGCTGACGTCTTGAGTAGTTGCTGCTCTAAATATTTATGTAATTTGCTTCAGCGTGTATTTGAATAATTATTTAAAGATACAAGTGATTTATATTATTACTGGTACATTTTCCGTGAATAAAATAAGCACTGTTCTTTTCTCATCGTTGCAATCAAAAATAGACAGGGTTGCCCGCCCCTGACAAAATACAGGGACAGGTAGCGGGTAGCACCATTATTGACGTATTGTACCTATTTATAGTTCACACCACTGGGACTCCTTGAGTAGTGCTGCCCCAAATATTTATGTAATATGCACCCACGTGTATTTGAATAGTCATTTGAAGATACATGCGATTTATATTATTACTTATAAATTTTCTGTAAATAAAATCAGCACTCTTCATTTCTCATCGTTGCAATTTTAAAGTAGACAGGGTTGCCCGCCCCTGACACAATACAGGGACAGGTAACGGGTAGCACCATTAAGGACCTATTGTACCGATTTGTAGTTCACAGCGCTGGGAAATATACTTGAGCTGGTTGACTCCTTGAGTAGTTGCTGTCCCCACCAGATATTTATGTACTTTGCATCAACGTGTATTTGAATAATTATTTAGATACATGTGATTTATATTATTACTGAAAAAATTTCCGTGAATAAAATAAGCACTGTTTATTTCTCATCGTTGCAATTTATAACGTTTCACGCATACACAGAGCTAAGAGTATGAATCTCTCCTCAGGCTGGCGGTACCCATTACTTGTCTTTGAACTTGTAGCCTCAAGCGCGAAAAGTGTGTAATGGAAGAAACAAGGATGACTTAAAAATATTCAAGCATGCGCAGAGCTAAGAGTAGGCATCTCTACTCAAGATGGTTGTACCCATTACATGTCTTTGACTTTGTGAAATGAGCCGCGACACGACAAAACCAACAATGTGGTTGTGTGCCCAGTGAAGACTCAGATCAGCCTGGGCAGCGGTCCAGTTTGATCAGACTCTTTATTTGGTGCTCAAGGGGTAGCTAAGTGTCTAAGCTACCTCCATGTGGACAGATTAAGCGACTTATTTACAATGTCCCCGATTTGTGAAAACCTCTCTCTCATTCAGTCCGTGTCTACGAAAAGGCACCCTAAATAACATACAGGTATATTATTTATGAAGACTGCAAAAAAATTATTCTGTGCCGACTCAAGACCATCATGACCATCATGACTCTCACCTCAATGGGATGTAGAGGGAAGGAACTAGTCTGGGTATAAAGCAGAGCACCCGTTAGCATCCCATTGTCAAGAGGGTAAAGGGTACCAAGTGGCACTCAACTGACTCCCCTGGAGCTACATATGAAATTTGGTTACAATTGGCAATTGGCCCAGTGGTTTTAGAAGATAAGTCGTTTTTTGTTGTTTTTTTTTGGTTTTGATATGTTATGGGCTCAAATGAGTGCGGCTTTTACTATAATTCTATAATATAATTGACGAAAAAAGCGGGAGTAGGGGTTGGGGTTTGAGCGTGGGGAGTGTGTATGTGTGTTTGGGGGTGGGGGTGGGGGTCGCCGTTGTTATGGAATAAAAGGAAAGTTTATAAAGACATGCAGATAAGAAATAACATAATTAAAATAGCATACCTTGTCGCCTTCATCTCTCTCTTCAGCATAGAACACTTGAACTATAGAAAGGCAAAATAACAGAAGAAAAAGATTCGAAAACTTCGCCATCTTGTTACTTCGAAATGAGCAAAGAAACAAAAGCGGAAATTAAAAGGGAGAGAGTAGTGATATATGCGACATTATAACTGATAAGCGTTTCTACTTTTCATTTTGTTTATGTTATAATATCAGTTCGATCGCACTGGGAATAGTCTAATTTGAGACACTGCTAACCTTCCAGAGCTACAGAGCAGAAAACCTGTCTTCAGCGCTTCCAACGATGTGAGATTCAAACCAGCTTGCACGGCTACGCTGGCTAGTGTTTTGAAAATTCGCATATAGCAACAGCATGCATTAGGCTAAAAATGGACAGAAATAATTAGATGCTGATTAGACGGCGTAGATGCGAAATCTGATATGCATCTTTGTTTCTCTGATATGGCATAAAACAGATTTCTAAACGACACGCATCATTGTATTTCATTGTGTATGTCATAAAAAAAGAAAAGATTTGATTTTCCTATAGCACATGCTATTTAACATATTATTAATATAAGTGCAGCTTATATTATGACACATTTCGAACATTTGCAGTTTTGCTGTTACAAATTAACAATAAATAAATATAAATAGAGCCGTTGTATATAAAAAAAAATGACGCGCGCCGATGACACAGATTAGCGCATCGATTTGGGACATCTTGTCACTTAACTATTCGCCATGTGATGGCCATGTGATGCGCGGTGCGGTCGGAAGAACTCAATGTCTCTTCTTTCGGACATGTACTGCGAAGACGGATCAGACAGGCTGATCTCTTTCTATGCTAAATACATGCACCTGCACCTTCTATAATATTTCTCGGCCACCCAGTCATGTGGGGTGGTCGGGTGGTGCGATGGTGCTGTGTGTAACTTCCAGTGCCGGGACGTCCTACTGATTTGGAACATTGTAGGGCAAGGGCCTACTGCGCTTGCAGTTGGTGCGGGTGGGAGTTGTTTTGGACATTTTTTCTCCCGTCTATCATTTCTTCTCTTTCTCCCTCTCTGGGAGACGGCCCGATATAGACTGAAATACTGTCTCAAAGGGCCGTTAAACCCAAAACAATCAATCAATCAATCACCCAGTCATGTAGCGCTATATGTTTTGTAGCGAAACGAAAAATTCTGTAATTTCACTTTAATTCTGTTACCAACGTGTTCCGCTTGATCTAATTAAGAAAATGAGTGATCACACTTTATGTCTACGATGGCTAGTTCGAGAGATATGGCGTTTAAAAGGATGGAAAATTTTCTGTTTTGGCACATCGCGCTCGCCATTTTAACGTCAAAGTATCTCACGCGACGTCGTTGACGTTAGTTATAGTCTGCCGGGCTGATAAATCCTTTATCAGACCGGGGAATCATTTATCGGACCGGCGGGCGGCATAAAGACTCTGAAGGTTTGGCTTTATCAAACATGCAGGTTGCCGCTTATACGGTCTGAAAGTCTGTATCTATATGATAAAATAATTTAGGGGAAAATGCTGTATACATGTAATAAAAAGGTTACGACATCTCTAGCCTAAAGGCCCTCGGGCCAATATGGAGCTAACCGGGCCGATATGCCTGGCAACGCGACACTAGACATGTAATAACCTCTAAATATGTAATATAAGTTCTAGCATATATAAATCATGTATATATCTGGTTACTCTTAAAGTCATAAACCTTTACTGAAGAAGTTATAGAAGATGTGATTTGCCGTAATCAATGTAAGTAGGTAATGGTGATTTCCTAGTGCTGTGCTGGCGGGGACTTCTTGGGCCATGGCACCCCCAATGGGAGCCAGACTGGGCAGGGACTTATGGCCTGAACACGCATCAGGCCAATATTTCCACATTTTTCAGGCGTTCTATCAAGTCTTCATTTTATTTCTGCCCGTCTTGTAATTTTCCATTTTCCTTTAGATTGCAATTCCCTTGCTATAATATTCATGTATGATGGACGGCGCGTACAATATAGATGTAGATGTAGAGATACAGCAAAAGACCCTGCACCCTGTGCACAACACCCAATAGAGGGCGAAACAGTAAATTAGACATACAACCCTTCCATATGATATCCAGATACTGCAATTCTATGACATTCCGTCAAATTCAAACAGACAAGGAGCGGCTGTAGTGTAGTGGATAACACTCCGGACTACCAATCCAGGGGTCGCAAGATCGATCCCTCGCTTCTCCGATCTTTCGGATGAGACTTTAACCCCTTGAGTGCCAGCGGGCCACTTTTGGGCCACTACATGGTATCCTTTGAGTGCCAACGGGCCACTTTTGGGCCACTGTAGGGTAACTCGCCCTTAAGTCGAACTTGCCCTTAAGTCGAACAAATTAAACTGATAACATTAATATTTTAACTTGAAGGGACATTACCTGTTAAGATACCAGACGTTACCTTAATCTATGAACAATATGCATAAAAGACTCCCAAACATGAAACATGCATTGTTATACGACTAGCTGTCGTCGCAACGCATCCCTCTCGAGCTGTTTCTAAATTTCGTAATTTTGATTTTTTATAAATTTTGTAAAATACTTAAAATTATATAGCAAAAAAGGTCTTAGTTTACGAAATTTAACATTATATTAAACTAATCCATGGCTTCTCATTTCTCGAAAAGATAACTATCTATTGGTCGAAATAAGTGAAATCAACAAAAATTTTCACAATTAACACATACCTATGCTTCGTCTTTGAGTCGAACACCGATTCGCCCTGAAGTCGAACACGGGCATACAGTTTCAGAGACGATTTACTCACCGTATCACTAGCAAATACATTCAGTCACAGACTAAATGCACAAACTCATCTTCTTCTTTTCTTTTATGCAGGCAATAAGGATCTACGCTTACCATAAATGAAATAGCACACATGGTAACTGAGCCCCTTAAACGAATGTTTTTCTACATGCATCAGGAGTCACAGTGTGGATTTATCTGCATTTACGTACATTGCTGTGTGTCTCATTATTTCCTAAAGAGTGTTTTAATTTGACATCAAACAAAAATGATCTAAAAATATGTAATTTAAAAAACGTGGATTTGCTGGATATCACAGACCCTACATGATGTTGTCCTATATTGGCTGGATCAGTATATCCGTTTGAGTCAAGGGCAAGTCTGTTCGACTTAAGGGCTAATTTGGGTAGGTGGCTAAAATCCCTTATCATTCCCTTATTTCACGAAGTATGGCTAAACGATTTCAGCTTTCTGGTGCTTGGAAAGCTGCGTTAGCTGTTGCATGACCCAAACACGATGTAGGTCAATAGCCGGGGTCGGTAAGCGCAAGACAATTCAAAAGGTGTTCGACTCAAGGGCGAACTACCCTATACAAGTAATAAAGAAAATGCGTTTTCGGCAAAATTTATGCTCTTAGAAAATATACATGTTGTAAAATAAGATTTATTCTAGCGATAAAAGGCAAGAAAAAGAAAAAGATTGTCTGGTTATGACGTAATTTGTCTACATACACGACGTCATTTACGCACGTACAATAACGTCATAAGGTAGGAAGACGTCATTACGTAGGAGAGACTATGGCAGGCATCTGGTTCAGGGTTTTACCTCCTGAACCAGTGCTTCCAGTTAATTTTCATCAACAACCAGGGCCCAAAGACATGCCTGCAAGGAATTCCCGACCGATTAACTACTTCAACCTTTTTTTGACAATGACCCTCATACGGGAGATGTGCCGCCAGACAAACACGTAACGTCCCGGTAGGCCTACAGTTTACAGAGCCTGATGGATAGATGACTTGCTATTAATTACGTCCTCTACAATGGTATTCCTGCCATATCAGGGCAATGCTGGGAGGGTGATTATGAAAAGCTGTATGCAGTGAAGCCCTGTTTATGGTTGAAAAGATTTCCGCCTCCAGCGGTAATCCAACCCAGAACCATTAGCTGACCAGGTCAGCGCTTAATTAATTGAGCTACCGAGGCACATACCTCCTGAATTCACTGAGTTTCAATTCCTAATAGACTTAATGTACAGCATAAACCTGAATATGGTTGAAAAAATAAATCTTGTTTGAATAATTTCTTTTCCTTAAATTGCACTTGCTTTTGGAACATGTAATGCAGCCATTATCCTGGTTGCACACGGTAAAAATATCCGTAGATTTTACGGTACATAACTGATATTTGGCTGGCATTTGCCATATTTTTTACAGCAGTCTGTCGGTAGAACATTTGCAGAAATTATGGTAGGGCTATGTGATCAAAACAAAACTGGTCCGATTCTACCCACTCTGCAAGATGATTCCCTGCAAATATTTACGGGCGGCCGTAAAAGCTACGGCTTTTTTACAGTGCAAAAATATATAAAGGGAAGAGCTGCCAGAGAGTAGCTTCCCCCTTACCCTCCGGAAAAATGACTATAAAAAGCCGATTATATAGAGGATCGCCCGCATCTCTAAGAGCCAAAACAAGTGTAGTAGATTTTGCCCGTGGAGAATTGTACTATAAAGCCATTTTTTCAGGTGAGAAATTCTACTATTAGAAAGAATCATAGCCAGTTTTCCGGGAGAGTATGTGTGTGTGTGGGGGGGGGGGGGGGGTTAGGGACGAGGGAACTACCAGGAGGAAAAGCCTGATCAAGATTTTGCAAAGGATTATCGGTTCTGGTAGTACTACGCTCAAGGCTTCATACCCCAGAGGCATAGCCAGATTTAAAACTTTGCTGAAGCAAACAATTTCCATTTGGGATATACCTGAATGCATCCACCACCTTCGTGAAACATCACCACAATATGCAAACAGCTGACTACTCGTATCGAGGACTAGGAGCCAATGGAACGAATTTTCTTATTTTCATTTTCCCAGTTGAAAAAAAAGATGTTTTTTGTTTTCTTCTTCTTTTTTCTCCCCGCCACTCCCACGCCCAATGAATGAATTTACCTACAAGGGACGAGGGAGTGGAGGCACAAATGACATTCTGCTAAAGTTGTCATCCTTATAAGATAGCCGACAAAGAATGGTATACAGCCAGTCAAGTTAAGGTATGAAGGTACGGCTCCATGTTCACCCGCTATTTTTACAAAGGGGAGAAACTTTTGTGACTTTTTTTGCTTCCCTGGATAAAAAAGCTTTTCTTAAAATACGGTCTTCTATGAAAAAAGAATTTGTTTCCTATAATATAATAGTTGGCCCTCAGTGAGAAGTGGAAAAGTGGAACAGTGGAAAAATTTCCGCAGGTTTTACGGTAGAATAACTGCCAGTCCTTTACCCGTTAGTTTTACGGGCGCCCGAAAAAAGTTTAGAAATCATCACACAGAGTAAGATAAAATAGGGCAGGTATTGTTTGGGTCATATAGCCCTTCAGCACTTTAAAGGTATTTCTAAGTGCGGCCAGTTAACATGGTTCCTTATTATGTTGTTATTTCCAAAAAAGATCTACAGACAGACGCACGTAAAAATAACAGTGAATTAACTGGTAGCCAGATGCCAGTTATATTACAGTAAAATCTACGGATTTTTTACAGTGTACACTGTAAAAAATACGTAAATTTTACGGTCGAATGCCTGGAATCCAGCTGCCAGTCAATTCCCCATTATTTTTACGGGCGTCTGCCTGTTAACCATTTTTAGAAATCTCGATATGGTAGACTTATGCTAGCTGACCGCACTCGAAAATACTTGTAGGCTATAGTGTTTAAGGGCTATATGACCAAAATGATACCAGGTCCTGTCTTATTCTACCATACTCTGCGTGACGATTCCGCCAATGTTTACGGGCGCCGGTAAAAATAACTGGAAACGGACTGGCAGCTGGTTGCCAGGTATTCTACCGTAAAATCTACGGAAAATTTTACAGTGTAGCTTTACACACACACACACACACACACACACACACACACACACACACACACGTTAAGTGCTAAAGAGTCAAATAAATTCGTATTTAAACAAAATAATTACAACAAAATTTATTACATGTATGGGCACACCTACATGATTTTTCGCCATTTTCTCAGTGGAAGACACCTTTGGTGACTTATTACTCAAGGAGAAAGTTTGTTTCTTTAATGAGATGACCCATAATGCTGAGAAGGGAGGAGGCACGGGGGGGAGGGGGGGCAACCGGGGGGGGGCAAAAAATGAATTGACACAATTTCCCCATTCAGGTGTGCCCATTTACTGTAAATATGTGACCGTTTATTTGATATTTATATTTTGAATTTCAAGTTAATACTTGTATGTAGTGGTCAAGTTTTTTTTTTTTTTTTTTTTTTTTTCTTTTCACAATTAAAAGGGTTTATTTTGAGATGGGGAAACATTAATCACTTTTTCTCTATTATACAGTCAACTTTCGATATCTCGAATACTGATATCTCAAAGTGCGCTCTTAATCAAAGATAATAGTTTGAATTAGTTTTCTATTTTTATTTACATTACAAATCATGCTACCGCAAACTACTGATATCTCAAAGTAAATTTTCTGGGAGCAGAAAATTTATTTTGAGATATCGGTAGTTTGAAATGAACTTCAACTTTGAGATATCCAGAGTTGACTGTTGATCTATCTATCTATCTATCCTATCTATCCTATCTATCTATTTATCTATCTATCTATTTATCTATCTATCTATCTATCTATCTATCTATCTATCTATCTATCTATCTATCGCGCTTAGCTATAAAACACAAGTGGTTACATGTTTAGGTGTAAACATGTTTAGGGATATGTCATATAGCTAAACATGTACGCCTTTTCTATTATTTTCCCGGACAAAGTCTGCTAAACACGTTTTATTCTGTTACGCGTTTCGGATGAATCCATTCTCTCTTTTCCCCGTTGAAGAACGAAAAAAAAAAAAAAAAAAAAAAAGAGACGAAAATGTTGACATAAGAAATTTTCAAAATAAAAGGTAGATATAACCGAAACTGCGTAGTCTGGCCCATGTTCCTATTTCTGTATGTATTCTCTGCTCTTGAAGGAACTTTTTAAGATTTTAATTTTACCTCACTGCAGCTGGTGTTGTGCCGTGCGGAGGCCGTAAAAAGTCTCCCCGTACATCATCCATAGTGCAGATTATATTTCATTTACATCCTTTGAGATCAGAGGATGGATTCTGAGAAATCTAAAATTTGAGATCGATTTAGACTATTATTCTAGATCATCGTCTTTTATATTATTTGGATCCTTTTGAAACTAATCAGTCTTTGAATCGACTGCCCAATTAAAATTAAGAAATTACAGTTTGCTTTTTTTCTGGTTTCGTACCAGATATTGTCAGGGTCACTGACGAGGCTTTATTAGCCGAAACTGCGTAGTCTGGCCCATGTTCCTATTTCTGTATGTATTCTCTGCTCTTGAAGGAACTTTTTAAGATTTTAATTATACATGTTTAATTTCTAAACATAAACCTGAACATGTTGCAAATTGAACATGTTACGATTTAAACACATAAAAAATCGGACTGCATTTTTTGCATTGATTCTAAACACATATCTATCTATCTATTCTATCCTATCCCATCCTATCCTATCCTATCCTATCTATCTATCTATCTATCTAAGTTTTGTTGTCGTCATAATAATGCACCGTTGTATTTACTCTGAAAATTATGATAAAATAATATCATATTATCATTATTACTTATGTTTTTTTTTTTCTCCTGTCAGCAGTCCCACTTGTAGGTACGGTTAACGAGATTTTTTTTTCTTTTTCTTAGTTTTTAAGTATGGTACTTTCGCTCATATCATTCTTGGCACAACAAAACAATAGCAAAAATAATATTTCTTTCAAACGGCAAAACTGCGATATAGATGAAACATTTTTCTCTTTTTATTTGAATAATTTTTTTTATTATTATTTGGCTTACCTCGCAATTTCGTTCGTCGTTATCTTTTTTTTTTTTCTTTTTTTTTTTGCATTTCACTTAGATCCATCTCGCCATTTCGCCGTGTGGAAGAAATAGCAAGGTATGCTTAAATTGTAAGATGTTTTCTTTCCTATTCTTTTTTTTTTATTTATTTATTTTTTTTTTCGGGCTAATGGTATGAGCAACAAATAGTTTAATTGCATAAGCGGGAAACATCAAGGTTTGCGGAAGGCTTGTCTCGTCGCAAGTCGGATAAGAGTCTGCCGTTTTGTACAAACCATGGTTTTTGGAAAGTTTTATAGCGACATAGGAAAGGTCTGAATAGGATACGCAAACTGACCCGACAGAAAACGGCTGACGAACACGCTTTTAAGATAACGCTAGACTGACAGAAAAGTTAATATAAAATGAGATGTAGACGACTAAAGAGTCGAATGGCGGAGGCTTTACAGTCAACCGATCGCCTCAAAAGCTTACGTCAAGACATCAAGTGCGCCAATTTTATAAGCGTGTTAACGCCAATACGTAACGCTGGAAAGTTGTTTGGCCGTTAACGTCATGACGTTGCAAATTTGGCACTATACGTTTTTTGCTTTTTGTTTTTATCCATATGACCTCGTTGTTGGTGGGACGTTAAACCTGAGTTCACTCACTCACTCAAACAGACAAGAATTTCTATAAATATTCCTTCTTTCTTGTGGCAATTGCCCAGTGGAACGCCCTTCCAGAAACTGTTGTAACTTCTCCAAGTCTTGACTTGTTCAAGGCCGCGATCGGAGAGTTGCAGCATCCCAAAGCCTAAGCATAAAATGCTTGTTTTACCTAGGTTTTTATCTGTTTTTAGACCCTATCCTTGGTTTTTTATGTTTGATTAGTCCATGATGTGTGTTTTATGGATTTCATCCTTTTCGCACTATATTTTAACCTGTCATCTTTAGACTATCTCACTGTCCTGCTTTTAATCAATCCTTTTTCTCAAAATGACGCGCAGACCCTGCTAAGAATGCTCGCAAGGGTGTGTCTGAGTTGACCACTGATCACTATTAACATGCTGCCAATACAGCCGAACGTTTGCCATGTAAAGCGAAGCAGAGACGTCTGGAGGCCGATTCTATATCCGATATAGAAATACTGTCCCAAATATTTTGAAAGAATCGAATGAATTTTCTCTACAACTATTGTTTTCGAACGTCTGCTAATGCCTTACAAGTAAGTATGAAATGTTCTAAGTCTTCAGAATCTTCAACGCAAAGAGCACATGTTGGATCAACCTGATGTTGATTGTTACCGCGCACGATTTGCCACCAGCATATAAGTACCAGTCATAAGCTTTACCTTTAGGTCTGCCCTTTTTATTGCTACTAAGTTGAAGCTCAAATTCTTTCTTTTCTATTATAATTTTCCATTCATATTTATTATCACTTCAATTCAGTGCAGTTGTCTTGAATAATTTACTTACAGTTACCCATTTTATGAGCCTTTGCGATGGCTAATTATTGTAGTTACTATCCGTAAAACATGTTGCACTTTCCAGTATTCATTTCAATAACTTAGTAATTAGAGCTACCAAAGAGGGGAAGAAGAACAAGGCAATTTTGGCTGAGAGGTTGTGAATTATATTGTACCTGTAAATCTCACTTGAAATAAGGAAACATGAGATTTGTCGGGGGATACATTGACTGTCTTATAATAGCCCAAGGGTACTCCTATGCTTTTTCTTTTGTAATTTGGTGTAATTTGAAGGTAGAGCTCACCCTTACTAGCTTTTGTTTATAGTGGATCTGTCTTAACTCTTAAAAAAGGTTTCGAATTAAGTCCAACAATACCACAGCTTCAGCGGAACCTGCAACAGTGCCCTAGAAGGACAAAGGAGCTCTGCTTTAAGACCCTAGTTCGACCTATCGCAGAGTATGCTAGTGTCATATGGTATCCTTTTACAGAGGAAGACAACATGCGGAAGCTGGAGATGGTACAGCGCAGAGTCGCACGCATAGTCAATGCTGACTTTAGGCTAGCCGCTCCAGTGGCTCACTCTTCAGGAACGTAGAGCTCAGGCAAATCCAACCATGATGTACCGGATTGTTTATAACCTCGTGGCCATACCTATCACTTATTTGACACCAACCATATCAGCGAGAGGACATAACATGAGGTTCCTGATTCCCTTTGCAAGAGTTCTCTGTTATCAAAGATTCTTCTTTCCAGACACCATCAGGATACGGAATAGCCCTTTCCAGACAGTTGTGAGCTGCCCCTCTATTGACAGCTACAGGAGGGAGGTGCAGACCGTCAGACTTCGCTAGATTCGTACTGGATGATTTGAACCACACTGTATAGTTCTTTGAGTGTGTGTGTAGGGGGAGTCTGTCTCCCTCTCCCTCCCCCTCCCCTTTTCTCCCATTCCCCTTCTCCCTTGTCCCACCCTATTTCTCCCTACTCCCTCCCAGTCTTTTCTTTCTAAGGCCCTCTTTCTGCTTCCCCACCCTTAACTCACATTGTTTCCTAATACAACTTGATCCTGCAATTCATTTTGTACACTGCCATTTTGTTGACATCACTTGTACCCATTATTCTTGAATGCACCCTGCTAAACTTTGCTGTTTTAAAACGTTTCGAAGGTTTCTATAACCAGTAATAACAAACTTTTCATCCCACCGTTATTTTCTTTGCTTCTTAAAAGGATATGCCCATCCATACATCGCTCCCTCCCTCTCGTCGTCGTCTCCCTCTTCCTCCCCCTTTTCTCCCTCTCCCTCCACCTTCTCCCGGCTCCCGCTCCCTTTTCTCCCGGCTCCTATCCCCTTTCTCCCCCTCTGCCGCCACCCCTGCACCCATCCCCCACCTCTTTTAGACCTTTCACTTTGTTGTTCCCGCGCCACCAACGCGCCAGTACGATAATAGGCCTCTCTGAGGTGTCTGTACTTCAATGATAGAAGAAGAAGAAGAAAGTGGAATGTACCTAATGGGCTCTCCCATGGATTTTTTTCTGTACAGATGTATATTTTGCGTTACACCCGAATATGAAGAAAAGAAGCTACCAAACCGAGCTCATTTATTTGCGTTCAAAGATTAGGAAAAATGGACGCAAAATGCACTGACGTCAACGTAAATTAGACTTTTTTCGCTAATATTTCGGCACTAAAAATCTTAAGGCACATTTATGGGCCCATAGATTTTTTTTCTTTTTAAACTAATATAACAATTTATTATTTCGGCCATCGATTAAAGAGAAAAAAGTCCTTGGTTACCGAGTTCGTTTTGTCAGTATAAACGTCCAAACGAACTTAGGTCTAGTCAGTTTGTGTGTTTTCGCGCCAAAATCGCTAGCTCTAGACGTTACGTGATCGGAGACTTTTGAAATAAGTTTGGCTATTTAAAAGCTTTTTATGCTGAAAAGTAGCCAGGCTCCAGTCGAATCTGTATGTTAGTTTGGTGGGCAGATTCGTCTGGTAACTTACATGCAGGCTCCGCAATATGATACTCCTCTCACAAATTCTTGAGTTAATCAAAGCAACATTACAAGTGCCATAAAGTGTCATTTGACTAACATAGATGTTATCTCATCAATTTTTATTGGATTCTCCAAATGACATTACCTGTCTGTGAATCTGAGGGCAAAGTTTAAAACCATGAAAAGGAAAGGGGTGGAATGGATTTGAATTGATGACATTATCTATATCTATTTTGGTACAATTTTCTCCCAGAGTGGGAGATGATGGTTCTCTTACAGGAAAGAAATCGCTCCCGACGGGGTAGTAAATTCTTTTCTGTAAGAGTAGCATTCCAAATCAATGGAAAGAAGTGAATGAGATTGTTACATTGCACTCCATTCCATGCCAGAATTTAAACCATGCCAAAAGTGAAGTTCTGGTGGTACGTATGTTGTTTCACAGTCTGTGCATAAGATTTTAATTTTATACTGTCTTAAATAAGTAATAGGCATTAAACAATGAGCTGTATCACACTTTTCATTCCTTTCCAATTCTCCATCAGTCATGATCAGATTTAAGGCAGTGTATTTCTAGCAATCCTTTTTTAGAAGGTCTGGTAAGTGCAAGTCCAGTTATTGCACTGGCTTTAAGTGTATTGTTTTTTAAAGAGAACTGGTGTGTCTTGGATTTTTACTAGTGCTGATCAGATCAGACTGAAATGTATAGGGCGTATGTTAAAAGGTCAGTGTGTCTTTTCTTAAAGACGGTTTGAATCTTTTTGAGATGATTTACTTTATTATAAATTCTTTGACCATCAGTTGTGTAAGTGTAGGGGAACTTTCCTCCATACTCTAATTTTGACAAATGCATGTCATATTAGGAGATCACGTATGCATCTGAAATGTACCTCACTCTGAAATTTGACAAACATGTTGCTGCAAACACTGTAGACCTAGATAAGACTGCTCTAGAGAAGTTTGATCACTTTGGCATTTATTTATAGTTTTTATAAAATACCCCCTTGACTATAAAACGGATTAGTCGAAAACAAAGGTAGAATAATCAATTACAGAAAATCTGTAGGTTCAGGGTCAGTTGTATTCATATAGTTTCATGATCTTTGAATCCAGAGTTATAAAAACAATTTACCACGGCACTTTAGTTTTATCAGGCTGACCATCTGTGTTTATATTTTTAAACTGCTGCTTTGACTGCAACAACATAAAGGGCTGGACATAAGGTCAGTAAAATTAAAATCTTAAAACATTCCTTCAAGAGCAGAGAATACATACAGAAGTAGGAACATGGGCCAGAATACGTAGTTTCGGCTCATAAAGCCTCGTCAGTGACCCTAACAATATCTGGTGACGAAACCAGAAAATTCTTGTAAGTTCACTGCTGGGAAAGTTTTAGGCTTTGCCTCACATGTAAGTACCCAGACCCTATGTTCCTTTGCAAACGATATATTGAACATAGGGTCTGAAAAGGGGTGAACACTGAAATCAATAATGCACGCACATTCACTAAATTATCATTTCACTAAGTAGATGGATGATGGTGTGGTTTTACGGTCTTTTCAACAGCATTTGTATTATATCAAGCGGTCTGAAAAGTGATAATGAAAGGCTATTTGCAGTGGCAACCTGTTCACGGTGAACAAAAATTCCGCTTCCTGTGGAATTTGAACCCATGGCGATAGCTTAGCATGCTAGCCCTTAACTCGTGGCCTAATGGATAATAATAGCTTTTTACGGTCTTTTACCGCTGTATGTTCTAGGCTCAGCGGTGCATTCGTGAAACAGCAAAGTTCTACTTACGGAAGGTAAAAATGGTCAATTTTTTTCCCCTGGGAGATGCACTTTTCGCCCACCTCTGCTTAACGATAGGCACGACAAAAGTGAAATGTTCTTAAAAGACCGCAAAACTCAAATAAATAAATACATAAATAAATAAAATCATGTATACATGTAGGGGTGTTTGTGCGTTTATTGCAAGGCTTTCATCATTGTGTAAATAAATATTATTTCAGTCTTCAGTCAGGGAAATTTGATATTAGCATTTTGTGAATCACTCGCTCTCTCTTTCTCTTTCTCTCTCTCTCTCTCTAAAATGTACAGACGAAGAAAAACATATAAACAGAGTTCGTTTCAATCTGCCTTCCGTAATTTCTTGCTAGTATGGGAATGTGTGAGACGAGCACGAATGCAGGGGCTTGGTATATCAAAAAGGTAGTTACTGTTTTCACTGCCACAAAATCCATAATTCAGTCCTTGGCAGTGTAGGTGACGAAGAATTGATGAGATGGTGAATAGAACAAGAGTTGTCAGAAGACAACAAAGCGCGCCTTACAGGAGCTTGACTCTCGCAGCGCTGGTGGTATACACAGTTCCGAGCCACACCCAGAATATCACTCAAAATCACATGATAGCGTATACCTGGCCAATGCAACGACAACTTAACACGTGACATAGTCTCACAAACAAATCGCACGTGGTCAGTATCCAACATAAGTCCGTGATTTTATCTAACAGTCAATGGAGGGATGTATACCTGTTTAAAGAAAACAAACTAACACAACTTTTAATAAACTTACCATGTTTTGCAAATACAGAACGCATCGGAAATGCATGATGCGCCAACTGCCATGTGTAGATCATGAGGAGGCTGATTCTTTGCCATAGATCGCCAACATTTAGCAGACACTTGCTTTTGTCATTTATTTTTCCGCCATCTTTGTGTAGGCTTGTGAGACGTAGTAACAGTAACTAAGCAGGCGGAGCTTAGCGGCTATTCTCGGAACTGTGTATCGAAAGGCTCTTGTCCAAATGTATGTGAGTGTCAAGTATAATGATTGCCATCCATATAGGGACTGAGAAATATAATTGAGTAAGTGAAGCATGAAACACATGTCAAATCCATACATGGATGGCGATGCTAAAATGTTCTTGTCCATATATAAGTGTGTGCCAAGTATAATGGTTCTAAACCATATAGGGACTGAGAAATATCACAAAGTCAGTGAAGCGTATCATAAGTCAGTGGAGCAAAAATATAGGTTGAATCCATACATGGATGATGGTGTTCACATGACCCTGTCCATATGTAGGTGTGTGCCAAGAATCATGGCCCTTACCCAGACAGGTACTGAGAAATATCACAAAGTCAGTGAAGGGTACCATAAAGTCAAATGAAGCATAAAATATACCCAAATCCATACAAAGAGGATGCTGCTGAAACTATCTTATTCACGTGTAAGTGTGTGCAAAGTATCATAACTGTAACCCATATAGGGAGTGAGAAATATCATAAAGTCAGTGAAGCGTAAAAATGTAGGTCACTGTCCTACACGGTTGGTTACACGCACATGCCCTCGTCCAGATGCAAGTAATGACCAAATATCATGACACTAACCCTTATAACTACTTTGAAACTGACTTGAACACAAATGCTTAACATACATTCACGTATTTTTTTTCTAAGTCAGCAGACCATGACCAGTAGGACAAGGTCATACATGGTGCATATATTCAGGTGATCATGTGCTGATGTAAAGGTGTACCAAGATCATTTACTCTAGCCCTTATACTTTGTGAGAAAAAGCCCTAAACGCAAATGGTTAACATAGGTTAAACTACATTAACCTATTTTTTTTCAAAGTCAGTTGACCATAACCAGTAGGTCGGGGTCATACATGGTGCATACATTCAGGTGATCATGTTCTGATGTAAGTGTGTACCAAGTTTCATTACTCTAGCCCTTATACTTTGTGAGAAAAAGACCTAAACGCAAATGGTTAACATAGGTTAAACTGCTCACAGACAAGGACGCGGACGCGAACGCGAACACGAACGCGAACGCTGACGCATACTCGGACTACGACGCCGGGGGTATAACATTACAAAGGCGCGCTAATAAAATGGCCGCACAGGCGACCTCGACAGCTAGAAAAAGTACACAAGGACCCATATTACCAACATACATTTGAAGCACGACATGACAAAACTAACAAAGTGGGAAGTGCGCCACGCGAACACTTAGATCAGTCTGGGCACCCGCTCAGTCTGATCAGATTCTTCGCTGTACGCCTAAAGAGTAGCTTAGGGTCGAAGCTAGCTCCATGTGGACAGCGAAGACACTAATCTAGACTGTTAGTTTTGTCGTGTCGCGGCTCATTCCTATTCGCAATATCAAAATGCAAAAACTTGGAAATGATATAGCGGCTATTTCAGACAGCTTAAATCTGAAACTTTGACCAGACTGTGTAGTTGATATGCGTCTCTGTTTATAGCATGTTCTCTGTGACGCAGCTCAGTCAAGAAAATATTGGCGGTGGTCGCTCTGCTTTGTTCTCTATATCTGAAAAAAGAATACCGTATGAACAGACAACGCAGACCTTGATCGGTGACGGCTTAAATGAGATATTGACAGGATACTGTATTTCAATACTCGCAAAACCCAGAGGCAAGAACAGAATCACGGCATGTCTGGTATTGAACCCCCTTTTTCGCCGCCAACACGAACGGACTACATTGTGGGATGACAGTCTGAACAAAATGTACACGTGTTCAAAATAGCTCTTAATTCTTCACCATCATCTTCTGTAAGTGCTTTCTCCAATGCTTGTAGGGCATCTGACTCATAGGTAAAAGGTTCTGGGTTCGAAACCCGGTCTGGCCACATACTTTCGTTTCTCCTTCCGCTGATTCAAGAAGAGCAGTTGTCAGTTACTGGCGAAAGTATGTGCACTTAGTACTGGTTAACTGCTTAGGGGGTCTAAGCCTGCCCAGGAATAGTGCGGTTGGGTTAACTGACCGTCCCGACATAGCTGTTTACCGTGGACGTTTTAAACAACAAATCAATCAATTTCCCCAATGCTTGAGTATTCTCGCAATGACTGCTTTCCTATAACTAGAAGCTCAATTTAGAATTTTCTCAGAATTTGGTTACGTGAGCTCTGCCAGCCTCTTCCCCGACTGTATGGAACCTCATTTTGTAAATTCAATACCGACTTTCAGATGGATTTTCAGCATAAAGACTGTTATCACCATACGTAAGTGCAATGCACTGAACGTCAGAGTAGGCCGCTATATTATAAATTACGCCAACTTGAGTGAATTAAGGTGACGTTACGTCCTTCGCAACGCACGTAATTTATAGCGCCGTCCTTTACGTACATCCCACCTTAATAGGGGTATGATGAGGCGCATTGACTGGATGTTGGAGCGGAGCTTGCTGTTTAGTAATTGAGCTGCCACTTGCGAAACATCTTTATCTTGCCCTTAATGAATGAGTTATATTATATTGTTGCCATTTCCGAACGTTGCTTGTTTTATATTTAGCTTGTATATTTAGTCACTGGGGCAAGATAAGGCATATTGACTTGACGGTGGAGTGGGGCTTACTGATTAGCGATTGAGCTGCCACCTGCGAAACACCACTGTCCAGTAAAATGTCCTGGGTCTCTGATTTTTTATGATCTTGCCCTTGCTAAGCTTTAGTTGGTTGGCTGGTTGGTTGTTTTGGGTTTAACAACCCCCCGAGACAGTATTTCAGTCTATATCTGGCCGTTCCCCAAAGAGAGGGGAAAAGAAGAGAGAAATGATAGACGAGAGAAAAATGTCCAAACAACCCCCACCCGCACCTACTGCAAGCACAGTAAGCCCTTGCCCTACTACTATTCAAATAAGTAGGACGCCCCGGCACTGGAAGTTACACGCAGCCAAGCAGATTAGTATATAAGCTACTAAACTGTCCTATGTGTTTATTCACGTTCGGTGTGCTAATATTTCACTTCTTCTACATGTTCTAGGGCTAGTGATTATGATGCATAATTAATTAATTAATTATATCGTATTATATCTCCAATTAGTTAGATCTGACATGGTTGTTCGCATGGTGTGCAGGCACTTGGGTCTATGAGGACATCCTCGCTAGAGGTAATATGAACATCTTACTAACTGATTATTCATTCTTACATTTTTTACATTTTTATATATACTCCCCTTATGAAAAAAACTGGCCTCCTGCGAACACAGCTGCAAAGCTACCGTAAGGTTGCTGCAAGTTTACTGCAAACTTCGCTGCAAGGTTGCAGCAATGTTTTACCATGCAAATGAGGTTTGCTGCAAGGTTGCAGCCATGTTTTACTATGCAAATGAAGTTTGCTGCAAGGTTGCAGCGATGTTTTACTATGCAAATGAAGTTTGCTGCAAGGTTGCTGCAAAGTAATTTATTCATTATTATTCTGTAATGATGCTTTGGCAACGCCCCTTTCCCAAATATGGGTTACTGCAATGTTGTGGCAAACTTCGCTGTTACTTCGCCAGAACTTCCCAAACCATAATGAATATTCATACATTCTGGCGATGATATGGCGAACTTTGCCAGAACATCGCGGCTCCTTATATGGCATCTGGTTATCTTCTAAACTTGGAACTCTTAATAATGAATATTCATGAAGACTGCTGCAAAGCTACTGTAAGCTTCGCCGGAACATCCCTGCATTTTTAATTACCAGGTGATCTATCTGTGAATTGAGTAGCATTATGAATATTCATGAGCAGCTCCATATATGAGGCCCTCCCAAAAGGCTTCCATGTGGGAAACAGACGGACGAACAATGCCCCGTACTGCGGCCATGGATACGTTACGTGTGTGTGTGTGTGTGTGTGCGTGTGTGTGTATGTGTGTGTGCAGTGGGGGAGGGGGACATGATTATGAAACATGAAATACAAACACACAATTAATTTTATATGGTACCATAAAAATTCTGAAAATTAGGACACCTAAAATTATAAAGTAACATCTAGTTACTTAGTTACTGCTAAACAAATTACCAGTAACTTTTTGTTATTTCAGTGCAGTAATGCATCTAAAAGATGCAGATAGAATTGCTAATACTGCAGGGTCTGATCAGACAGCTCCTTCAGGAGCACTGCACTGTTTGATCAGACCTATTTGATCCAAAGTTTAGAATTTTTATGGTAAAAAGATTTGCCCTTCAAAGAAAATGACAATATAACTATAAATTAATGCATAGTCTCTAGAAATAAATACATCAAAGAAACAAGATATATAAAAAAAGTTCCCAGTACTGCATTAAAACCACTGTTCTATATATTCTGCAGTTTTACATGATAGACATGTAACATAATATAACAAATGGCTTTAAGTCTGTTTTAAAGAAGATTTGTCAGCTTAACATTAGGAACTGTTATATACAATATAGACTTTTGTACCAGGTTTCTTAAAACTAATAATGATTAAGTCATTTTTGTTCCAGTTATTTGTAAACCTTATAAATGAATAATTACTACCTTGAAATCTTTTCTTTTTTCAGTAGATACCTGCTTAATTAGGGCATTTTTCCTAGAACTGTTCCAAAATAATACAATGTACACAAATATATCAGCAGCCCCAATTACAGATCTATACAAAATCTGCTCTTTTCCATGCATTGTGTCTTAAAATGATATGAAAATAAGTCTTACCTTTAGCCTTCTTTTAACATTTATGACCAAACATTTGAATTTATCAACCATTTTGAGACAAAAAGTTACACTATCCTTTCATATAACATCCATGTTGACCTCTATTAGTGAGTGTCTACAGACAAAATGGACAAAATATGCACAGACTGTAATTGTGTTAATGTTCCAGGTTGTCTTTCCCTACAGGGAGTCTTTGAAGTATGGTATCTTTACAGGTCACACTTATTAATATCTGATAAACTGTAGACTTCCTGGTGATTTATTCCTCTGTTCTTATCAGTTACTAATTATGCATTGATAATTGAATAACATCCGACCTTTATCTCTATAAAAAAATATTCATATTGTTTTTTTAAGTCTGGTAACAAGGTTGTGTTTTCAAATTTCTGGGGTACATTCATATTTTTTTAACTGTGGTAATAAGATTTTGTGTTTAAATTTCCGGGTTACAGAAACTGAATGAAAAGTTTAAAGTTTAATGAAGCAATTTTTTACCATCCTGTTTCTGTCATTTTAGGACAATAATTATTTAGTAAGATTCCACAACTTTAGACTTATATTCAGTGGGATTCTAAGTCAGTTGCCTAATTCAATATACAAAATATTCCACATTTATCTTTGTTTTAATATTTGCTTCAGTAAATGGAGATTAAGCTGAGAGCAAAAGAAAATATTGTCCTCTTCCCTGCCACAAAATTACGTTGAGGTTTCCTGCAATGTTAAGGCTAAGCATGGAATTCGTTTATAATTTCCCCAATGTTGTGGCCATGAGATAAATTTGACAAAGTTTCTTGCAATGTTTTGGCGATGAGATGAATTTAACAAAGTTTCCTGTGATGCTTTGGCAATGCAATGCAATAAGTCTAAGTTTGCTGCGAAGTTGCAGCAAACAAGTGTTAAAAATTACAAGTTTCTTGTAACCTTGCAGCAAAGTGTATGTAATATGATAGTCTCTGGTGAACCTGTTGCGACTTTGCAGCTAGCAGCGATGTTATTCGCAAGAAGTTCGCTGCTAGCCGCAATGTCCTGCGAAGTCGTAAATCTTTTTGCTGCGATCTTTTTCTTTGCAGTAAGCTTGCAGCAAACTTACGGTAACCTTGCTGCAAAAAATCTTTTTCGTAAGGGTCTTGCTTTAGCAGTCGGTTCAAAAGCTCATCAATAGCTTAGGTTGTATTGCTATGTATCAAACTTGTCGACTTTATATAACTCTTATCTTGTCTTATTAGCTTCCAGTTGAATTTTGTTACTCCAAGTACTGTCAATTTTGTCTTTCAACCATGTTTTTCCACGGGTTCTTAGAAAAACTAGTTCCTAAAAGGTCTACTGTATCTGGTAATTCATAAAGTTCCAGGATCTTTTTCACATAGGTGACGAGTCATTTATTATATTTTCATTTTTCATATGGTTCACTAAATTTTTTCCGACCCCCCCCCCCCCGTCTCGCCAGAATTATTTTCCCGACACCCCCCGCCACACAGACACAGATATAGCTGACAAAAATGACAGAAATTTTATGCCCTCCGTCCCACATCCCAGCTACCATTCACACAGACAGGCACATACCATATTTAATACCTATTTTATTTCAGACTGACCTCGATCGAAAGTAAAAAGTATGCAAAGACCAGGAACTGAAACAATCAAAATCCAAATCCAGCCCTCAAACCATAGTTGGAAACAACTAAGATTACAAATAATCAAGATACAGAGAACATATGGCCAACCGAGTGAGCAGCTTGTTCCCAAAAGGTGGCCACTCAGCAACCCAAACCGAACCAAAAATAATAATAACATACATAAGGTAAAACATCACAGAAACTCTGACACCAAAAACAGGCAACAAAGAACCACAACAGAACTACCGCCTTGGAACGGTCAGTAATGAATTACTGGGGGGCTTAAATCGATTTTACAGGCCCAACCTCACCCTCAGTTACTGAAGTGGTACAAAACATTTAGTTGTATGAAACACAAAGAACATTTTCTTATTCTAACAGGTTAATCTGCATTTCTTGCACTTTTCTTCTGCTTATGGGCATCTAGAAATCTTTTTTTGTCGAATGCTTAATAATTCTAACTGTTAATGATATTAATCGGGCTTCTTGGGTGGGGGTCTCGGGCGCAGCCACCAGAAGCCACAGTAGTTTTGCTGATGAAAAGGCACCTGGAGAGCTGATATCACAAACACTGCTCCCCAAGAAGCCACAGTAGTTTTGCTGATGAAAAGGCACCTGGAGAGCTGATATCATAAATGCAGGCATTTTAACTGAGAACAAAATCATCAACTCGACATGATTTTATAGACACTTTCCTACTGTTGTTCTAACAAATCAATGAAAAGCTGTCCAAAATTTTCTGTGTCATTTCCATAAATATGTTTAGGTTCTAGTTCTAGTTCTATCAATTATGTGCTGGGCTCCTCTGGAGCATCTTTGCACAGTTACTATTTACAGGCACGTGACAAGGGGTGTGAAGTCCTGTACAGCTAAAACTGGTTAAAAACATCCGTGTTTACGGGTGCCCACCAAGGTTCAAAGTTTTGAATGATTTTAGGGACTGAGCACTGACTGTCTCAGTAGGCAGGCTGTTCCACAATCTTATCCCTGATCGGAAGAAAGCAAATTTGTAGACGTCTACACTGCAGTATGGCACGAGATATCTGTGGTTATGTCCTTTTGTTCGGGATGTATCAACAGGCTGAAACAATATGAGATGTCGGTACCTCAATGAGATGATTAATGATTCTGTACATCAAGACCATCTTACCATGCTATCTGCGAGTGTGGAGGTCTTCCCTGTCAAGATGTTCAAGCATGCTTGTAACACTGCTTGTTCGTCTGTAATCACCTGTTACAAATTTTGCCGCTCGACGCTGCACAGCTTCTATCTTGTTGATATTGGACATGTGTTAGAGTCCCAGATGCTTGATACATACTCTAGCTGGGGGCGCACAAGTACTTTGTAGCAGGTAGGTTTAACATCAGGCGAACAGGATCAGAGATTCCGTCTGAGGAATGCTGTTGTAGTTGTTTGAAGGTGCAATACCGTCAAGGAAAACTCGCTGGGTTCTGCCATCTAAGAAGCTCTTTATCCATTCCAAGATGTTGCCGCGGACGCCGTAACGATGGAGCTCGATAGCTAATCGTTGGTGGGGCACCTTGCCAATGTTTTACTGAAATCCAACAGGATATATAGCACCTGTCTGGCTCCGACTGTTCAGTCCCATGACTAAATCTTTAATTGTATGGACAAGCTGGCTCTCACAGGATCTTCTTTTTCTGAAGCCATGCTGAGCATCACAAAGGCTCTTGTTATCTTCAAAGAACCTCATTAGATGGCTGTGAATGATGTGTTCTAACCCTTTGCAGCTCACGGAAGTAAGAGACACTGGTCATTAGTCGGATGCTTTGCTTCTGTCCCCTTTCTTGAAAATTGGCGAGATATTTGCGGTTTTCCATTCAGACTCGGAATCAGAATCAGAATTGTTTACTGGTGATACGTCCAAGGACAATCATTCACCAGGACCTGTGAATCAGGGAAGCTAGTCCCTAGCCCTTGTAAGAGAAGTAAACTTAGTAACTGAATCCTCTGCACCCTCAGCAGCAGAAATAAGTGAATCTTCCAGGGAATTCCAATCTCTAATAGTTTGGGGGAAGAAACTGGACTTGTAAATGTCAGTCCCAGCCAATGGGGTTTGAAATGTCAGGGAATAATGATTCCTGGTACGCCTATTTGGGGGAACAAGGTCATTTATGGGTATACTGGCTGCACCCCTCAGACCTTTGTAAAGCATTATAAGTCTACTATCTTTCCTTCTATCATTCCCTTGGGATCTGACCTTGTTCCACTATTAAAGTAAGCAGGGGAAGATTTCAGTGGGCATTGCATTTCCTGGTAGACTGGATATATTTTATTGTGTGGACATTTATTTCAATATACGGTGGTGGTGGACTATCAAAAGTCTACTCATTCAAATGCGAGGTGTTCCTATAAGGGCAGGAATTATACAATGTAAGCCAAAAAAAAAAAAAAAATCATTCATGAGCACTTGGCGGCATTTGACCGTTGATAATATCGTGCCTTCTTGGATTTTGTAAACTTTAAGGTGCCGTTTTGGGAGTGGATGGAATCGAACGTGTAAGTTCTTATTCTTGTTGATATTATTCTCCCTCTTTCTGTTCAGAGCTGCCACAAGTCTTGTGTTAAGTTTAATTAGACAGACCTGACCAGTACGCGGACACAACCAGTACGCGGACACTTGTAGATCAGCTCTAGCAGTGAATTGTTGAGTAATAATTCACTGTTTGGAGGTCAGTTGTAAAGTAGATCATATCACGAGCGCGGAGCTCAAATACCTACTTACAACTGACCGACAAACAGTGAATTAATACTCAACAATTCAATGCTAAAGTAGTCTCAGGGGGGCGCTGCGACAAGGTAGGTAACTCCAAACCGAAAGTAGGCATAAAACAGGTTGTTAATCTGAAGATCGGTATCCTAGTGTAAGCAATAATCACGCAGATAACGCTTTGTGGTATATTTACGTCATTCAGTAAGATCAAACAATATATTCATGTATATTCTTACCTTCATCTATGTAAATCCTTACCCCATAACCAATGACAAAGATGAAAAGTTTCCTTTTCACATGCTCCAACTGTCTCCGAAAATCCCAAACCAAAAATGGCGGCTTACTGTCTACGTCATCAATAATCGCGCACTTCACTAACAACAGTATTTATGGGAAGCCAAACATGCAACAGCTCTAAAAGTACTATTCAATGAAAGAAGCATATCTGGGTCCAGTTTAAACGTAATGAACAGTTAATAATACTGCAGAACTTCTAATAAATTGGATTTGAAACATAATCAAAGGTTTTAAATGTAAATATCCCAAATCATTAACTCAACATATTTACAGGTGTGCCATCAAATCTTCAATGGGTGCACAAGGCACACCATGGCAAGGGCAATAAAATGTATATTTTGCCATAAGCCTCTAAACACTACAACAGAACTGCAGATGAGTCCAGTGCAAGCAGTTCTCAAACATGCATTGACCCCATTTGGTGAAATAGTATTAAGTAAATATTGTGTTATTCACTTATTTTGATATAACAACTAAGGCAGGTATGGCTGCCCATACATTTTAAGTACGGCCAACTGACCACGTGACAGTCATGTGACTTCCAACCCAGATGACAGCTACCGCAGCAGACAAACTGTCAACAAAATTAGTTGAATGAAAAATAATGTCTTAGCCTACCTTTGGTATCAAACTTTTGGATATATAAGAAAAATATGACAAATAAGACACTGTTTACATAATTTGATCAAGAACTTAAACCGGAAGATTCTTTATTTTCCACATGATGCAGAAGAGCGAAAGAAGAGCCTAGGGAGTCCCAAAAACTCCTGTGTGACGTCACGAATTTATGTGTAAACAGCGTGAGGGGTCGACCAACACTGGTGCGTGATTATTGTGTAGCGTGAAAAAGGATACTCGGAGGATAATTATTTTCACTAAAAATCTTGTTAGGTTTTATAAATGCCTGTTTATGTGTTGGGTATAGTCCGTTTGCTCCTAAATGCAAATGGCATCCCCAATATTTTCTCAAAATTGGAGTAAAGTAGAATATTATCGAATAGAGTAACGGAAGGTAATATGAAAATAGGCACTGCCTTTTGGCGAGCATCGCTGTAGCCCTTATGAAGGGCCGTATATTCTATTCTGTTCTATGTCGATGGAGGATTTTTTTACGGTAACCCGTCAACGTCGCAGCAATCGGACATCCTCGCCTATGAATTGACCGAAGTGTTCCGATTGCATCACGGCTTATTTTTCAACTTCCGGTCGAACGTTAAGATTATTTACCTACACATATCAGGTTTTGTGAATAAGAATGTGTTTATCTTTGTGTCTACGGAGAATAGCAACAAACTTCCTGTTTATTCATAATGGCAGCCCCCATATGGAGGTAAATTCTGGTCGAGAAATCGAACGGTGGTTTTCTGAAGCAACATAGCTCTATGCAACATCATCTACATTTTCTTTTGACTAATGTCCTACCATAAGAGCTCGCCCTTCGGGCTAGCGGGCCCTTGGGCCCACTCGCGATGCTCGCTATTAATGACACCTTAAGCTACTATTTGGTTTTAAACAGATACTTTTGTAAGATTCATATTGGAGTGACCTGTTTTCATTAACACAATTATCTACCAAGGTGATGAGAAGGAACTCTTTGAATTATTGTTTATATTTCAAAAATAACTTTTGCCTCATGCCATGTACCGGAGGGTAGCAGTTATCAACACCCGGAAGCAGTTATCAACACCCCATGTACCCCTAAATGATAATGATAAAAATAATGATGATTTAATAGAACGGCTTGGCCAAGATAAAGTGGACACTTGTGTTGCAAAAGGTCAATTTTTAGAATCGTTTTAATCTTTAAACTTCCATAAAAATTTGTAAGCTGTGACCTTCCTGTGTAATATTCCAAAGCGATTTCTATGGCACAGGCCGCATAAAAGAGTTACAGGCCGATATATACCAGTACCTGTGTGGGCCTACGGACTATACATATTCAAGCATAACATGCTGTTTTAAGATAATAGACATTGCTTTCAGACAGTCTTTACTGCTCATTATGAAATGACAATCTGTCAACATCAAAATATTGAGCCAAAGAACTAACTGCTTTATGGAAAAAAATATTTTTATTAAGTTAGATTGCAAGTGCCATTGAAAGCAGAAAAGAAGTAAACTTTGCATTTAGCAGTTCTGTTTAGATAACAGCTGAATATGTTTAAAAGTCCTCTCACGTGACATATAGAGCTGTCTATGGTTGACACAGAAAATAACTACTTTCGTGTCTTTATGGCTCAAGTAGCAAAATTTGGTGACAGCAGGGCTATGGACTATACAAAAACAAAGCATGTCTAAAACTGCACCTGGAAGAAATATTTTCAGAGTAAACTGTAAAAATACCTGCTAAATTTACCATTTAGCATTACTGTACCATGACATTTGCATTAGAATAAACAAATTCATGTTTTCTGAATAACTTCATTTCAAAACTAATAAGCACATAGCAAATTGTTATTCACTTCCATACACAGCTTCTTCAAAAAGCCTTTCAGACCTTAACTTCTAACTAATTTTTTTTTTCAATTTAATTGCAAATATTTCAGAGACAAAATTAAATAGTTGTATAATAGGAGTCAACAACATATCACCTTCTTATTGATATAGTCCAGGGGCTACGGACTATACAGACTAGAAGCAATTTGTGCCATGAAGTATTTGTTACCTCAAGCATATTCAACCAGTATCTGTTTAGCAAAGTCTGTAGAAATGTACTGAAGTATAATTTATAATCTGTTTGGAGTATATCATGAAAGGAAATCATCAAGATGGTCTAGAGACTATATCATCAAGTTAACAATAGTTCCGCTGAGTTGGGCAATTATAAGCCCATCGCAGTTTATAGTAAGAAAGGAAACAATAAGTTGATCAGAACTTTGCTAGTAAATCTTAAGTAGTGAGGCAGATATGAAATCACTATAAAAGTTATACAAAAAGTTTATGAAATTCAGTCAAAGCTACAAGCTGAGTCTCTGCACATTGTCTAATAGTGCCTTATTTTTGTATAAAGTTCAAAGCAAAGTCTAATACAGTTTTAAAGTTAGGGGGCAGACATAAAATCACTAAAAAATACAAAATTAGGAATAATTCTGTCAAAATCAGAAAAAGGCTAATGGTTCTTTTACTCTGCATATTGCCTGACGGCACTTTATACTTGTGTCACAGGGCTCCCTCTGTTGCATGGGGGAACAAAATGGGGAGCAAATTCTTTTGGGGGGTCACTGTGTGAGCGCACTCCGCTTGACCAGGTTGTGGGGAATTTAGCTCAAGCTAAGATTGGTAGCACACAGGACCCTTGTTGTTGTGCTCCCCTATTAAAACAGTTCTGTGGAAGTTGTCCCCTTTGTTTGGGACACCGGTGTGACAGTTTAAAGGACTCAGATCAGAATGAGACTCTGAGCCTCAGAAAATTACAAATGTCAAAATAATAACCTCAAGACAGATTTTCAATTTCTGAATTTTGAATTTTATTAAATAAACTAAAAACGCGATGGATGCAGACTAATTTGTTTCGAGTCCTAAAATGTTCCTTAATCACCTTCACTATACATGTAAGTCCTAAATGTCACTTGATCACTTTTCACTGTAAGTCCTAAATGTCACTTAAACACAAATTTTGGTTGATCCTCCTAAAGTCATTAACACTGAGTTTTGAAATTGTCTTTGTATTCACGCAAAAGTCCTAAAATACCGTTTACCCCAATTGTCCTAAATATTATGTCACCAGCATATAGTTTTCCAAAATAAATGTTCATCACCCTGTACTAATTACTATCTACAATCAATGTCCTAATTTTTCCTTTCCATGCACTTAATTATTTCTACATATCAGCTTCAGTTAAATACAGTTTCTAAAATATAAGTCCTTAAGTTTTACATCACATTCCAAACACTAAGATCTTTACAAAGATTTGTAAGTCTCTACACAGAACCAAATGAAAGTCAAACGGTCTATGCAGGGTCTACATTGTAAAATCTTAAGTTCCCAGTTTCGCTTCCAGATTCAGACTTTCCTGTTTCACTACCAAAATCCGACTGTTAATTCAAACTAAAATTGAGTGAGTCCCAAAATTTTCCCTTTTTCCAAATTAACCAATAAATTATTTCCTTACATTCAGCCAATCATTTGAAGTCTACAATATCCAATGAAATTTTCTGTTAGAAGGTTCTGCTCAGGGTGCCACATGGTCCCATGAGTAATTCAAGCCAAACTGCTAAAACAACAAGTTACCTACAATATCAAAAGGGTTTCACTTTCCTGAGTGACTGCAATTTCCTAAATTAACAATTTAATTGTCTGCCAAACTAAGCTAGAAGCCAGAGTTGACAATAGTTAACCAAGTCGATGCCTATTGGCTTTGTTTGTTAATAAGTGTTAAAAGTTTCAAAGACCAAAACCAAGCTTAACTACTCTTGCAAATGAAACAGGTGATAACCTTTCAGTCATCAAAGCCAAACAATTTCCCTGTCCAAACAATCTCAAAACTTGTCAAAAATATAGTCTTTGATGAACAAATATCCTGGGAAATATTGAAATCTAAATTGCTGAAATCTTAATATTGCAAAATTAAACTGTTAACTATTTTCTTATTTTGCTTATAAATTAACTCTTTCTTTCCCATCCATCAAACTCCCTCACTGTAAGACATAAAAAAATAAAAACACATTTTCTCATCTTTCTATTTGACATAAAAAAAACAAAAAATCCATTCTCTCTTATCTTTCTCACTCTGACCTATTTATTACATTTATCACATTTATTGTCCTTGTTATTACATTTATTTATTGTATTTATTACATTTATTTTTAAACAAAGTGTACCCTAATTTTGACTGGTGACATGTTCCCCCGCGGCCAATTTAGTTTGTCCTCAAACTAAACTGCTGTTTACTTCCTGGACATATTTTTTTTTTTTTCATTTTTTTTTTTTTCTATTTTCTGTATATATTTACATGACTATTTACACTTGAATATATATCACTGAGAAACAAAATTAAATTTACGGCATGCATTGAATATATGCGTCTGCATCATTGTTTATGATTGTTTTCTTTCATAGATCAGTTTTTAGCACTGCACATGCACAAATTGTCATGGATGTATGTGGTCCCTGGGATGTGCTGATGAAATCTAGGCGTGTCTCCTGTTGGTTGCTGATAGGACTGTCATCCTGCCTTGCCCTAGCACAACTCCAGCATATCTCAGGCTCTGAAACTTGAACAAAAATATTAGTTTGTGATCAAAAAGCAGCCATACAGACTGCATTACTTATGATTGAAATACTGAAATGTTTTTCACTTGTTTTGATACCAAAGTTATCCAATCACATTATGTTGCTAAAAGGTTTTGACTTTCAAATTTTAGCTCATGTTAGAATATGTTAAGGCAGGGTCGGCATAATATGTTGATCACCATATTATGCTCTAGCACTATTCAACATCTGAATACATGACAATGTAGACAGATAAATGGTATGCTTTAACAAACTCCAAGATGCAATTTATCTAAACTTCCCTATTTAGCATAAAAGATTATTTTGAATTTTACTGATAAGCCCACTGAAAATTCATTTGGATCTAATAGTTAATACTGAACTGAAATTCACTGTTTGCCTTGTTTTGAAATCTTTAATATCTCATTGGCTTGCCGAGTGCTCTGTAATAATCATCTTTCAAGGTATTAATAAGACTGTTTATGCTGCCTGGTGGAACTCCATCAAAGGATGACCACTCAGGTGGTAATTCCAAACTTCTATATGGTAATAGAAATTGCCAGGAGCCATCAGCTGCCTTTCTGACTTCATGAACTGAATCTGACATTACACCTCGGAGTGGGTCAAAGGGTAGTGCAGGTGGGTTATGTTTATTCCTAATTGCCTGTATATTGAGCTCCTGACTTCTTTTCCTTTGCTGTTCCATTAAATGAGTAATAAAATCTCTGGCATCCCAGTGTGCCATACTGACAGGCTGAAATTCAGGTTCCTTGTTTCCCTGTTGTATCATATAATATGACCTGCCTTTAATCAATTTTATTCCTACCATACTTGTGTGACTGTTCTCCATGTTTTGTTCATTTTCATGCACTAGTGTTGCTGATGCAGACGATACCTGACCTGCTTGCTCTGTTTCCTTACAATTTTCATTTTTGTTCTCTGTTGGCATCCTTTGGTGCGACCTACTATTCTGCATTACATTTTGGGTTTCACCCTTACTACCTACACTACTGTTTTGATCTACCTTTTCAAAGAACCTATGTTTGCCTTTTAAGGGACGCCTTCTCTTTTTGCCCGACATGGTACGAGAAGCATGGAATTCCCTTATCAGTACCTGAGGAATGGAATCAGCATATTCCCAGGTGGATCCAGAACCTGGCTGCTTCCATTTTACTCGGTAATAAAGAATTCCGTTACTTCTTTGAGATGAGAGGAGCTTGTCAATGTCTTCGACGGAATACATTTTAGATTTGCTACTCTCCTTCTGGACCTGACCCTCCAGTTTCTCACGTTTGGACACAGACTCATCTGATTCATGAGAACCACCTGGTAGTGGTGCAGGAGTATTTGTCGGCTGAGAATTAGACTGCCTTACCTTCCTTGGACCAGTCTGTAACTGCAATGACTGCCTGTCTTGCAGCTCATTGCTATTCCCTTGTATTGGCTTACCTTTGCCTTTGCCTGTTATCTGAGACTTCATCTGGGTCTCGTTAGCTACTGTATGCTTACGTACCCTTGAATTCTGCCTATTTGATTGCACAATATTTCTCTTTTGTTGGATCTGACGAGATCCAGCATTTGCTTTATCTCTACTGAACCTATGTGGAATACTGTTCCTACCACTTTCCTGTGTATTATTTTGTTTCGCATTTGGCTTCGTCTGAGCCTGATTTTCTACTGCTTTTGTTCTACTACTATTTTGCTCCTTCTGAGCCCTACTTTGATCAACTATATTTCTACCTGTACTTCTATTTTTCATATTTGGCCTCATCTGAGCCTGACTATTTTCTACTCTTTGTGTACCTTTATTTTGCTCCTTCTGAGCTCTACTTTGATCTGCAATTGTTCTACCTGTATTTGCCCTTTCCTGGGTCTGATTCTCATTTCTATTGTTTCTACATGTATTGGTCTCTTCCCGGACCTGATTTTGTTCTAACCGTACTTCCTTTTCATTGGCATTTAAGGTCTGATCTGTAATTTCATCAGCATCAAACTCCTCTTCCATATTTTCCAGACCCTCAAGAGGATTTGTAGGCCTATCCTCTGGGTCATAATAGGGTTTCAGTCTTACCCCATTTATGAGTGACTTAACCTCTTTGTTAGTTGCACAGTTTCTGATTCTGTAAGTGTGATTCGGACCTAGCAGTGTTATGTAATATGGACCAGCCCATTTTCTATGGAGCTTTGGAGCTTTTCCTACAGCTACCTTTGTACAGTACAGCCAAACTCTATCTGCTGGCTGAAACTTTGGTTCCTTTGAACGTTTGTCAAACTGATGTTTATACCGTGCTTGAGCGGCCTTAATGTTCTCAGTGGCAATTTTACGAGTGGTCTCAAGTTGCCTTAGTACATTGTTGAGGTGGATTTTATGATCCTGAGCCAATGTATCTTTGGGAAGTAGTGCAGTATCAATAGGTACATGCATTTCTCTACCAAAGAGAAGGAAAAATGGCGACTCTTGAGACAACTGAGTACATGGCGTCATACGATGTGCCATCATGACGGACGGCAAGATTTCGGGCCAATCATCTTGCTTATCTTTACAGTAGATTCTGAAGGCCTGCAATATGATAGAATTAGCCCTTTCTACGGTGCTATTACACTGGGGATGATAGCTTGAACTGAAATGCCTTGTAATTTGAAAAAGCTCACACATTGCCGCAATCAGTTTTGACATAAAAGTCTGTCCTCTGTCAGATACCAAAGTGCGGGGAGCGCCATACCTACTTATGACCTCCCGGTACAGAACAGCTGCTACTTCGGTTGCTTCTTGGGTCCTAAGAGGATGTGCTTCCATCCATTTAGAGTAAGAGTCTACAACTACAAGTATATGCTTGTACTTATCCTTTGTAGTGGGTAAGCCACTAAGTATATCTATATGCCAACGACTGAAAAGGTCTGACACTGGAAGTGGCTGAAGTGGTGGTGGTTTTGCATGCACTGGTCGTTTGACTCGCTGACAAAGCTCACATGACTGAACATACTTGCCTATTTGTTCATACATTTTCGGCCAATAGTATTTCAGTCTAATTGCAGCAAAAGTCCGCTCATGACCCTGGTGCCCGCCACCAGCCAAAGAATCATGGTATGACCTCAGTATGTCATCACGCATGATCTTTGGTACAGCTAACTGCTTTACTAGCCTTTCTTCCCTGGGAAGACCTCTAGACCTAGGGGTATAGAAGTGAAAAAGAAGACCATTTTGCAACTCAAACTGTGAAGCCTCAGCTACCAAAGTTTTCGCCTGCTTGTCATCATCAGGCACCTCACCAGTAGTTTTGTATGTATAAATGGCCTTAAAGTCTGGACAGTTCTGTTGCAGATGCTGCAGATTTGGAAAAGTGTTTTCCCTATCTGAGCTCTCTTTAGCAGGCTCAGCATGAACAGATAGCACTTTTACATCACTCGGGTCATTTGCATAACAAAATGTTACCTCATAGCCTACCGTACAAACCTCAGGTTCTTTCCTGTCCTCCTCTGGTAAAGGGGGATAACTGCGTCTGGAAAGTCCGTCGGCGTTCGAGTTATTTCGGCTAGTTTTCTGGATAATCTCCATGTTATACCCTTGCAATAAAAGTGCCCATCTTCCAAGCCTACCTTGACAATTTTTGATCTGCTGCAGCCATTTCACAGAGACATTGTCAGTGTATACTGTGAACGGCATATTAGCAAGATATGGTCTGAACTGTCTTACAGCTTCTACTAAAGCTAGTCCTTCTTTATCTGAGATGTGCCATCTTAATTCTTCATTACGTAATGCCCTACCTCCATAGGCTATTGGATGTTCCCTACCATTTGAATCTAATTGACTAAGTACGTATCCTATCGATTCATCACTAGAGTCTACTGCTAAAATAAAAGGCTTATCAAACTGAGCAAAAGCAAGCACTGGAGCCATTATTAGAGCCTTTTTCAAAGTCTTAAAAGCTTGATCACATTCTGAGTTCCACTTAAATTTTGCATCTTTCCTTAATAGTTTATTCAGTGGCAAAGCTATTTGTGCAAATGACTTTATGTAACGTCTATAAAACTGGGCTAAGCCAAGAAACGCCCTAACATTTTTAACATTTTTAGGCACTGGATAGGTCTCAATAGCACTAAATTTACTAGGGTCAACTTTTATGCCCTCTTTACTAACAATATGTCCCAAATATTTAACCTCTTTTGCAGCAAATTTACACTTTCCAGGATGTATTTTCAAATTAGCAGCTCTCAAGTTTTGAAAGACTTGGCCTAAATGTTCAAGGTGCTGATCGAAATTTTTACTGAAAATCAAAATATCGTCAATATAAACCAAAGCGATCTTCCAATTAAGATCTTTTAGACACTTAGACATCAAATTCTGGAAGCACATAGGTGAATTCATCAAGCCAAATGGCAGTCTAGTAGGGGTGAACACACCTTGATGAGTAATAAAGCTAGCTTTCTCTGCCGTTGACGGACAAAGGGGTATTTGGTGAAATCCTGATCTCAAATCACAAAGACTGAAAATTTGAGCTTTAGAGTCTGCTAATGTATCAAAAACCTCATTTAAAGTTGGAATTGGAAATGAAATAGGCTCAGTTACTTTGTTTAGCTCCCTATAATCTATGGCAAATCTGTACTCGCCATTGGGTTTCTTAACTAGCACTACCGGGGAATGCCATGGGCTGTTTGACTCCCTAATGATGCCATTTTGCAACATTTCGTTTGTCAAACGCTCAGTCTCTGCCCTCATTTGTGGGGTCTGCCTATAGGGTGGTTTACTGACAGGTTTATTTGTTTTTGTATGAATCATATGACTGTGAAATTTTGCTTCTTTTAATTCTGAGGAGTCTTTAGCAAAAATGTCCCTATTCCTACCCAAAAATGTGTAAAGTTTGCGTTTTTGCTCATCAGACAATTCAGAATGGTCTAAATTTAAGCCCAAATCCTTTGCAATATTTTCATATTGAATTTCAGATGCATTTTCCTCATTAGTACCTATCAAATTTACAGAAGGTTGGTCCTCATAGTCTGTGACCTGTGTAATAGTTAGTTCATCAATCAAATGTGACGTAGCTATCACAAAATTTTCTTTCAAAAAGACAGGATAATTTGTTGGATTTAGCACCCTATATGCCCCAGATCCATGATCTACACTACTCAAGCACTTGCCACCTACTAAACCTTCCTGGTTAAGACTAGCCGAAGGTTCTAAAAGAACAGCACTATCAACTAAACTAGAAGAATTTGAAGACAAAGCAATTTTTACAGGCAGGGTGCATTCAGCCTGTGGTTCAATGACCACTGAAGATACAGTTCGCACTAGACCTATGCATGTTTTCGGTTCTTGACCGAGTGAAATATTACAAATGGATGGCTCTCCAGTTTCATATGTTGCATTTTCTGAATTCTGACTACTTTTGAAACTCACTGTACATTGCTCTAAGTCAATTTTGGCCTTATGCTGCCTTAAAAAGTCCATCCCCAAAATAACTGGCTGATGTAACTTTTCAAACAGCTGAAAGGTATGCTCTAAAGCAATGCCATCAAGCCTAAATGGTACAGTTACCTGTCCTAGAACCCTGTGGACTTCTCCACATACACCTACAATATGAGCCAGTGAGCTAGGCATAATTTCTATATTTTTCAATGACTGTTTATAAACATGCTCACTTATGCAGGATATTGATGCTCCTGTGTCGAGAAGTGCCTTGCTAGTATGCTTCCCTAGGTTTATTTGCACATAATTTCCCTCCAGGGGTGCTGTTAAAGTTATATTGCACATGCTCCGGTCAATGCCAGCTGAATTCACACTGCAAGATTTCTTTGAGCAGTGCCAGTTTAATTTATTTTTATACTGAACCATTTTGCTGTTCTACTTTCTAGGATTTGCACCAACAAATAAATAAAATGAAAAATATTATGAAAAGTACTTATCTGATTTCCTGTGTTCTGAATTAGCTGGTCATCATCTACACTGGCTGGTTGACATCTGTAGAATCTAGCTGGTTAGTTGATCATCTGTGTTGAGGACTTGAGAGGTTATCGTACCCGGATTTTCCACCACATCTGTCACAGGGCTCCCTCTGTTGCATGGGGGAACAAAATGGGGAGCAAATTCTTTTGGGGGGTCACTGTGTGAGCGCACTCCGCTTGACCAGGTTGTGGGGAATTTAGCTCAAGCTAAGATTGGTAGCACACAGGACCCTTGTTGTTGTGCTCCCCTATTAAAACAGTTCTGTGGAAGTTGTCCCCTTTGTTTGGGACACCGGTGTGACAGTTTAAAGGACTCAGATCAGAATGAGACTCTGAGCCTCAGAAAATTACAAATGTCAAAATAATAACCTCAAGACAGATTTTCAATTTCTGAATTTTGAATTTTATTAAATAAACTAAAAACGCGATGGATGCAGACTAATTTGTTTCGAGTCCTAAAATGTTCCTTAATCACCTTCACTATACATGTAAGTCCTAAATGTCACTTGATCACTTTTCACTGTAAGTCCTAAATGTCACTTAAACACAAATTTTGGTTGATCCTCCTAAAGTCATTAACACTGAGTTTTGAAATTGTCTTTGTATTCACGCAAAAGTCCTAAAATACCGTTTACCCCAATTGTCCTAAATATTATGTCACCAGCATATAGTTTTCCAAAATAAATGTTCATCACCCTGTACTAATTACTATCTACAATCAATGTCCTAATTTTTCCTTTCCATGCACTTAATTATTTCTACATATCAGCTTCAGTTAAATACAGTTTCTAAAATATAAGTCCTTAAGTTTTACATCACATTCCAAACACTAAGATCTTTACAAAGATTTGTAAGTCTCTACACAGAACCAAATAAAAGTCAAACGGTCTATGCAGGGTCTACATTGTAAAATCTTAAGTTCCCAGTTTCGCTTCCAGATTCAGACTTTCCTGTTTCACTACCAAAATCCGACTGTTAATTCAAACTAAAATTGAGTGAGTCCCAAAATTTTCCCTTTTTCCAAATTAACCAATAAATTATTTCCTTACATTCAGCCAATCATTTGAAGTCTACAATATCCAATGAAATTTTCTGTTAGAAGGTTCTGCTCAGGGTGCCACATGGTCCCATGAGTAATTCAAGCCAAACTGCTAAAACAACAAGTTACCTACAATATCAAAAGGGTTTCACTTTCCTGAGTGACTGCAATTTCCTAAATTAACAATTTAATTGTCTGCCAAACTAAGCTAGAAGCCAGAGTTGACAATAGTTAACCAAGTCGATGCCTATTGGCTTTGTTTGTTAATAAGTGTTAAAAGTTTCAAAGACCAAAACCAAGCTTAACTACTCTTGCAAATGAAACAGGTGATAACCTTTCAGTCATCAAAGCCAAACAATTTCCCTGTCCAAACAATCTCAAAACTTGTCAAAAATATAGTCTTTGATGAACAAATATCCTGGGAAATATTGAAATCTAAATTGCTGAAATCTTAATATTGCAAAATTAAACTGTTAACTATTTTCTTATTTTGCTTATAAATTAACTCTTTCTTTCCCATCCATCAAACTCCCTCACTGTAAGACATAAAAAAATAAAAACACATTTTCTCATCTTTCTATTTGACATAAAAAAAACAAAAAATCCATTCTCTCTTATCTTTCTCACTCTGACCTATTTATTACATTTATCACATTTATTGTCCTTGTTATTACATTTATTTATTGAATTTATTACATTTATTTTTAAACAAAGTGTACCCTAATTTTGACTGGTGACACTTGTACAAACTTTAATGTAGAAATCCAAAACAGTTTTAAAGATATGGGGCAGACATAATATGTATTCTTTAAAACTTTGACCTCTGTGTAAGACCTTGACCTTTGTCAGACATTGTTAAAATGTGAGTTCTGCACATCATCTAAATAAAACAAAACATTTTGGTCCAAGTTTAAGCAAATCTACACATCATCATAGTAAGATAAACATTTGGTCCAACTTTAAGCAAATCTTTTAAAGGGTTTAGGAGATACGGTATCAAGTGGGAAAATTTAATGGACAGAAGACAGACAGATGGACAGACAAATGAACACCACAGTATAATTTGTCCGGCTACTGACGTAAAGTTTCAAATCAAAATCTTATATAGTGTAGGGAACAGACATGAAATCACTGCAAAAAATATACAAAGGGCCACAATTCTGTCAAAACTGAAAGTAGGGTTAGTTCTTTTTCTCTGTACATTGTCTGCTAAAGCTTCATATTTGTAAAAACTATCATGAAGAAATCTAAAACGCTTCCAAAAATATGGAGTGGGTGTGACGGAAAAAATAAAATTATCATTATTAAAAATACAAAGTGGCATAATTCAGTCAAAATTGAAAGTATGGTTATGGTTCTTTGTCCTTGCAAATCGTCTGTTGGTGCTTTATGTCAGTACAATTTTCTATGATGAAATCTTGAACGTTTTACAGATATGCAGTGGACACAAAATGTTACTGTTTGAACTTCAACCTCTAAGTTACATGTAGACCTTGAACTTTGTACGACGTTGTTAAAATATGAGTCCTGCACATTGTTTCGAAAAGGCATACATTTTACTTAAGTTTCAAAAAAAACAACAAGAGAGACAGATGGGCACACAGACAGACAGATGGACAATACAACATAACGACAATGACATAATGCAACTCATCTCGTGATGGGCATATGAAAATGGTATAAACTTTTAAACAAATTCCACTTGAAACAAGGAAAACCTTAGTTACTCTCAGAACTACGGTATGCAACTGTACCACTTCACTTGGAAACACACACAACTGTAAATTGGGTTTAAAGTTTATTAAATTGCCTGGCCATTTTCAATCACTGTAAATTGCACAACAGTGTAATAGAACCAGGCATTTAAAGAAGTACTACATTTTGTATTTGTACTACTGTGATTTGTTTGGTCTGTTGTTTCGAGTTTTAATGTGTCTTCCAGAAAGTATTTCTGTCTATATCAAGCCATCTCCCAGAGTTGCACTACTGTGACTTAGGGTGTATCAAATGTTTATTTGACTTTATCTTCTTTTTCTAGGGACAGGTTTCATTCTTAACTACTAATTTCTTAACTTATCTTAAATGTGTAGTTGCATATCTTAATATAGAAAGACATACATAGAAACTAGTATAGTCCGTAGCCCCTTTGTCAGCGTTTTTGTCTTGAAACAGGTCCTCAAGAAAGCATTATAAAACACTCCAAAAGTTGTATTACATTAGTCTGAGAGTATGAAACTTCATTTTAAAATGCAACTTAACACTATATCGTTGCATTATGTGCATGTTGTTCATAAATATGTAGTCTAACACCTACACTTATTAGTACATCCACATTTTATTTTCTTGGAATAAAGCAGATACTTCATCATTTAAATGTCACAAAAGCTTTATCTGCTTGCCCTGCACATTCCTGAAAAAAATTACTAAAACCACAGCTCTAGTTTGCATATGACATCATCATAAGGTATGAATTTTGAGGGGGGCTACGGACTATACAGGGCTACGGACAAAAAGTTATTGGCTGTAGAATTTTTTTGTCAGCCACAAGCTGCTGATCACTTTTTGTGTTGCTGTTATGTCATTGTCTGAAACTACAAAACAGCTTATCATTTAGATAAACATTGATTTTCCTTTTATAGCACATGCTGAAATATGGGGCTACGGACTATACAAAAAATGCATGATTTCGGCTAGGCCAGTAAAAGTAGGCTGAGATCATTTCATAAAAATGAGTATGGTTTTCATGTGTGATTGCATCTATTTTGTAAATTTTTGATGTATTCTTAATTTATTTAGCAGTGGAAGTATACTTTTTAAATTTGGAATAACCATAGGTGAAAAATTGGAAATGTATAACAAGTGTATACATTTACATTTTTCCTCATATCTTCAGCAGTTTTTATACGATTTTCATTCCGTAAAAAGTAATGTTATTAAGAATTGGGTCTTCTTTAGAAGAACGTAAATTTTTCAATATCTGGCCCAGTCCCTGCATCTGTCATGCATTTAAAAAATGTCTTCTTTTTCTTGCAACAGCATAACATGCAAAAAATGGTCATTTTTCGGCCTTTCAGACCATATATTTGGTAAACTACTCAATGCAGATATGTAAAACCATATATCACAGAAAAGCTTGTTTGAAGTACTATTCAATTACACAAATTTTTAGGAGATGAGATGTATGTGATGCTCAGAATCATCGCATAACATGGGAAAACTTAAATTGTCCACATTATCTTGGCTAAGCCGAGAACTTCTCTTAAAATAATGCTATGATCATTTAGTGTAGATATTGATTGAAAGATCTGCTTTAAATTCAAACATAAAATCCCAAGTTTCTGATTTTTACACTGTCAGCCAGAAAATATGCAAAAATATGAAAAAGTGGCTGTAAAAATTGTGGATCTTTGCAATTTTTACCCTTAAAATAAAAAAAAATTCTTACAAAGATAAAATTAAACATTGTACATTTTATGATGTTTTGTTTGCTTTTTGAGATAATTTTACTTGAAAATAAACTATTTTTCTGATCTATTTTTTTAGAAACTGTGCATTTTTGAGACATTTAATTTAGGGGTGTTGATAATTACTGCCATGCTGCATTTAGGGAAGTAGTTATCGACACCCTGGAGGTCACAGTGCCCTATATGGTTTTCAAGAGAGTAACCATGTCTGCTCTTAATACTCTCCTTGGTGATCAAGTTTATGGAATAAAACCACATAAAAGTGTTATATGTGAGTGAAAATAACCATGTGTCTGAGTGACCTCCCCTTATAGCCATGCATAAGAGGCACAGTTTTTCATTAGTACATCAACAAATATGTCATTTTTTTCTCCAAACACCTAACTATCTAGCATTTTTTGGACTAATACTTAAAGTTAAATGAAATTGCAACACTATAATGCCTTCCTTATTTACAAAAAGATGTCAAGAAATGGAAAAGTTTACAAGGGGGTGTCGATAACTACTACCTGTCGATAATACCTTCCGTTGCTCTATCTCATTCTTAATTTTCATCCTATAGCCAGGAATTCCATGGTACCATGGTACTTAATGTTTAAAGTGAGACAACACATGCTGTGTGCAACACTGCATTGATTGATGCACAAGAGTATTTTCAACAAACCATGTTCTAAGTTATAATAAAGTTTAATGTTTATATAAATCCAGTTATTGTTTACGAGCAGGTCTTGAACAAAGTCATGCTTTCTATTTACCTGTCAGAATACATTCTCATGATACCATGGCAAACAGAAAACTATCAAATTTGTAAAGCTTACATGATAAAAAAATATTAATATTTCACACTGTTTCAGGCAAGATATTAATGGTTATTATCAGTCTTATTGAATTTCATGAAAACTTTTAATAAAAGTGTTTTTGACCTTTTGAAATCTGGAAATGGCATATTTAGAATTTCCTCCATTTTGACATAAGGTGTATGATATTTACTTGGACTGTGTGGATATCTTACAATGTAGTTTCACCAAGCAAGAATTATTTGTAAGAGTAACTTTAAAGGTATTTTGAAGAGAAAGGAATGTTGGAACAGTTGCAGCCAGTTTGCTTATTTCCTATCAAAATTGTTTGTGTAAATTTGTGCTATTTTCAGTTTTAAGGATTAATGGCAGCCAATATATCGATCACTCCAAAAATAAATAAGCATACATTCAAGTTGTAATTTCTATTTGCTTTTTTTAAGGGAAGGGTATGTTGAACCATTCAATAGTAAAAGTTGAATTAAGAATTATTGCTGACATTAAATATCAACAATTGTATAGTACTGGTGGTGGCTGGAAAAGTTGAGAAACCACAATTTCCAATTTTTTACTTTATTTGATATTTATTCAGATATTTATCCTAATTATCTTATAAATTATTTTGTAGTACAAAGTAGCATCCCCCTACTTTCTCAATATACATAACAAAATCATAATTTTGCAGAAATGTGAGGTTTTGCAAAAAAAGTTTCTATACAAAAACAGAACCTAAAAATATGTCATACAAGGGAGTAAAAGTTGGCTGTTGGAATTCCCATTTAGTTTTACGTGTTAGAGCATGTGACCAATGTATGCTACATGTATCCCTAGAGCAAAATTCATACATGTCATGAACTCCCGATGACCATGTGGGAGATTTGGATTTCATTTCAGGGAGATTGAGTTCTCCATCAGGGAGACTTTTTGACGACAACTTTGATGCGTCGTTTCACATACTTTTCTTATGCACCAGTCATTTGCAACCATGGCCCCCATGGGGCCGGGGATAGCGGGGGCATAGCGAGGCTTAAGTACTGTGTTTTTACCTAAGAGGTGTCCCGGCAGTGCCGTGGATATGCCGGGCTTTTGATTCCTGTCAAAGCAGCGAAACAAATAGTGGAGTGAGTTTAATGAAATTTACCGCGACACATTGTTTACCGTGAAATCAGAGATATTGAAGACGCGGTGAAACTTCAGGAGGATATAGATTGTGTAGGCTGTTGGGCAAGGAGTTGGGGCATGAGATTTCAACCTGTTAAATGCAATATAATGCAAATTACACGGAAACGGATCAAGAAGATTAATGCTTCCTATACCTTAGAGGGAACGGTCCTCAGTAATGTAGAAACTATCAAGTATCTCTGCATAACCATTGCCAATGATTTGAAATGGAACACACATGTCAGTAATATTTGCACAAAGGCTAATAGGACCCTTGGCCCAGGTGAAGATATGACCTTTACCATGAATACTCACTAAAGCTTCATGTACCTAATTAGTTGTCTGCATCTACAAACTTTCAGGTAGCAGACTGCATTGTTTCTAAAAAAAATCAACTTTTTTCACTTTTTCCTATAGAAAAACCTAAGTGACTCAAAAGTTGACCTTGCCGTAAAACAGATCAAGGTCATCCCAGGGTCATCATTTATATAAATTTTGTTGAGCTTTTGAGTCCTTGATGCGACATGCTAAGTTTCAAGATCATAGGATTTGTGGTTCTGGGGGAGAATTGGTTGATTTGATGCTTAACGTCCAGGGTAAACAGCTAAGGTCATGTCGGGACGGTCAGTTAACCTAACCACACTATTCCTGGGCAGGCTTAGACCTCCTAAGCGGTTAACCAGTACTAAGTGCACATACTTTCACCAGTAACTGACAACTGCCCTTGTTGAATCAGCGGAAGGAGAAACAAAAGTATGTGGCCAGACCGGGTTTCGAACCCAGGATCTCTGACTTATGAGTCAGGTGCCCTACCGATTGCGCTACGCGGCCCCGCGTGGTTCTGGGGGAGAAGATTTTTGAAATTTTTTACCATAATACTGTAATCGCCCCATTTACCGCACGGTGCGCTTAACTTTTTCAAAATTGCAACAAAAAGGTGTGGTTAAAAAAGTTTCTAATAACCGCACGCTCAGAACGAAAAAAAAACAACAACAACATACGGTCATTGTCTACTGTAAAGATGTTAAGGAAAATCGATACGGTAAATTCATATTTAGTTCGAACAGTTAATCGGGGTGTTCGAACTGTCATGACAATATTTACTGTTCGAACTATTTGAATTGCCAATTTCCGGGAGAAAAACAATCTCATGTCAAGTCGCAAATTATATCTCATACCTCTCAGTATTAAATATGTCCTCATTATGCATGTATTTCATTCTCTTCATCCTCCTCAATATTCCGAAAGAAAGGAAAGTATTTCAACACATTTACGATGACCTAATATGTGTTTGTCAGTGCTCTGGCTATTCATTCACCGCAAGGGGTCTGCTTTAAATTCACGGGCTTCTATTAATAACACAGACATTCTAATTCTGGAAGATGCGGTCCTTTTGATCTTTCTTATTTCTGTCTGTCCTATATTACGTCCAAGGGTGCAAAAAATATTGGCAACGTGTCATGAGAAAGGTACCGTTTTACATGTGCAAACAGCAAAGCCTTAGACCAGTCTGCGCATCTTTAAACAATTAGTTTGCAAACTATCGGCGAATCCTGGAGATTTGTAAGAATGGTCAATGTTCGCAAATGCACTGTATGATGCGGGTGTTTGCTGACCGGATGTGTCCTGAGGCCCACGGGCCGGCTATGCCAATGATAAACCTATCCTATGGCTACCGCGAATTTTGTTTAAATTCACAGACCATGCATATGAGCAGGCTGGTCGCTTCGTTCAGTTTGCGCATGTATTCAGACTGATTTTTTCAAGAAACAAGAGTTTGTCGTAATGACAATTTATTTCCTTTGCAACCCGGGTTTCTCATCTGTCGTTCATGTTGCTTTCCCAAACGCACTTTGGCGCACGTGTACATTATCGCTATATGACAAGAATTGCTCTGATAAATGGCGCCTTTTCGCATGTACGAAAGGCAAAGACTCAGTTCAGCCTGCACACCCCCGCAACGTCATAACTTCATAAGCTCGATCCTTCTCGGATCAACATTTGCATTCCCATTGTTGATGCAGACAGAGAAGACGCTAATCAGACGGCGCAGATGTGTAAGCTGATCCGAGTCCGCTACATCATAACACTTCGGCCAATTCCGTAAATATCAGCGAGGATGCCCGATTGACATTTAGACCGATAGAGTTGCTCTCTTCGCACATTGCGTCGGGAAAACAAAACTGAAAACACTGTCGCTGTTGAAACAGTAATGGTAAGTTGAACTTGATGCGTTTTGTGAGTTTCAAAAGGAAAAAACAGTGTGCGCTTGTGAATTTTTTCTGGAAATGACCTTGGTGTGCGGTTATAGGGGCATGTGCGGTAAATGGGGCGATTACGGTAAATGTTTGCCATCTTGGTTATGTGACCTGTCCTGGATATTTTTTTTCTGGAAAAATTGGGTCCTGGAACGTTTTTGGGGAAAATATTCAAGCCCTCTGAAGACTAAAGGCTTATTTAGCTTCGTTGAATCATTGAAATTGATTTGTCTGCTTCGCTGGAAAAAATGCCCTTTCTTACCTGGCGCATGTGTGTTAACCTTAGACATTTTTAATTTTTGTCTTTTCAAAAGTTCAGTTCAGTTTGAATTCTCCTAACGACGTTTGTTCCCCAAGTGGCTCAGCGGTAGGCAACCATAGCCGCACACACTTGGCGCCATGTGTCCGTCCAACTTTTCGAAAGACCATGTGCGTTGAGCTTTATTCTTCAATGGGCGAGTTCGATTGGCTACTGGTATTGACTATCGTTCTGGAAGAAAATGGGTTGTTTCGAGCCAGGGCCGTCGGGACTATGACCATTTAGTTCTTCATCCGTTTAGACATATGAGCAAAAATACAAAAATAAATCGTTATTTATGGAGAATGACGTACGTTCATGGGTCGAATTTTTATGCCCCCAATTTCGGAGAAATTGTGGGGGGCATATTGGTTTGGGCCTGTCCGTCTGTCCGTCTGTCCGTCTGTCTGTCTGTCCGTCTGTCATATCAAGAACCGTAAGAGCTAGGAGCTTGAAACTTTATACACATGATCAGTATGAAAAATAAGCGAACACGTGTTTTTTCTTTTTTCCGCGGGTCACATATTTCAAGAGTTATGCCCCTTTTTCGACTTAGCCTGCGGAACCTTGTGAACAAAATATCTCAAGAACCCCTGATGCTAGGATCATGAGGTTTTGCAGGATGAGAATGCCCAAGGTGTCTATGACCTGATTAACTTTTGAAACAAATTCGTGAATTTTTGACTGAGTTATGCCCCTTTTTCGACTTAGTGCATTGTAAGCCTATGGAACCTTGTGAACAAAATATCTCAAGAACCCCTGAAGCTAGGAGCATGATTTTTTGCAGGAAGATACTGCCTGTGGTGTAGATGACCTGATTAACTTTTGAAAAAAATTCGTGAATTTTTGATCGAGTTATTCCCCTTTTTCGACTTAGTGCATTGAGGCCTATGGTACAAAGGTACCCTTACATATAGTCAAGAACAATAAGAGCTAGGAACTTGAAAACTTTATACACATGATCAGTATGGAAAATAAGCAGACCCGTATTTTTTTATTTTTCCGCCGGCAATGTTTTTCCAGAGTTATGCCCCTTTTTCGACTTAGCCTGTGGAACCTTGTGAACAGAATATCTCAAGAACCCCTGATGCTAGGATCATGAGGTTTTGCAAGATGAGAATGCCCAAGGTGTAGATGACCTGATTAACTTTTGAAACAAATTCGTGAATTTTTGACCGAGTTATGCCCCTTTTTCGACTTAGTGCATTGTAAGCCTATGGAACCTTGTGAACAAAATATCTCAAGAACCCCTGAAGCTAGGAGCATGATTATTTGCAGGAAGATACTGCCTGTGGTGTTTTTGACCGAGTTATGCCCCTTTTTCGACTTAGTGCATTGTAAGCCTATGGAACCTTGTGAACAAAATATCTCAAGAACCCCTGAAGCTAGGAGCATGATTATTTGCAGGAAGATACTGCCTGTGGTGTAGATGACCTGATTAACTTTTGAAAAAAATTCGTGAATTTTCGATTGAGTTATTCCCCTTTTTCGACTTAGTGCATTGAGGCCTATGGTACAAAGGTACCTTTACATATAGTCAAGAACAATAAGAGCTAGGAACTTTAAACTTTATACACATGATCAGTATGGAAAATAAGCAGACCCGTATTTTTTTATTTTTCCGCCGGCAATGTATTTCCAGAGTAATGCCCCTTTTTCGACTTAGCCTGTGGAACCTTGTGAACAAAATATCTCAAGAACCCCTGATGCTAGGATCATGAGGCTTTGCAAGATGAGAATGCCCAAGGTGAAGATGACCTGATTAACTTTTGAAACAAATTCTTGAATTTTTGACCGAGTTATGCCCCTTTTTCGACTTAGTGCATTGTAAGCCTATGGAACCTTGTGAACAAAATATCTCAAGAACCCCTGAAGCTAGGAGCATGATTTTTTGCAGGAAGATACTGCCTGTGGTGTAGATGACCTGATTACCTTTTGAAAAAAAATTGTGAATTTTTGATCGAGTTATTCCCTTTTTTGACTTAGTGCATTGAGGCCTATCGTACAAAGGTACCCTTACATAATAGTCAAGAACAATAAGAGCTAAGAACTTGAAACTTTATACACATGATCAGTATGGAAAATAAGCAGACCCGTATTTTTTTATTTTTCTGCCGGCAATGTATTTCCAGAGTTATGCCCCTTTTTCGACTTAGCCTGTGGAACCTTGTGAACAAAATATCTCAAGAACCCCTGATGCTAGGATCATGAGGCTTTGCAAGATGAGAATGCCCAAGGTGTAGATGACCTGATTAACTTTTGAAACAAATTCTTGAATTTTTGACCGAGTTATGCCCCTTTTTCGACTTAGTGCATTGTAAGCCGATGGAACCTTGTGAACAAAATATCTCAAGAACCCCTGAAGCTAGGAGCATGATTTTTTGCAGGAAGATACTGCCTCTGGTGTAGATGACCTGATTAACTTTTGAAAAAAATTCGTGAATTTTTGATCGAGTTATTCCCCTTTTTCGAACAAAATATCTCAAGAACCCCTGATGCTAGGATCATGAGGTTTTGCAGGATGAGAATGCCCAAGGTGTAGATGACCTGATTAACTTTTGAAACAAATTCTTGAATTTTTGACAAAGTTATGCCCCTTTTTCGACTTAGTGCATTGTAAGCCTATGGAACCTTGTGAACAAAATATCTCAAGAACCCCTGATGTTAGGAGCATGATCTTTTGCAGGAAGATACTGCCTGTGGTGTAGATGACCTGATTAACTTTTGAAAAGAAATCATGAATTTTTGATTGAGTTATGCCCCTTTTTTGACTTAGTGCATTGTAAGCCTATGGAACCTTGTGAACAATATATCTCAAGAACACCTGATGCTAGGAGCATGATTTTATGCAGGAAGATACTGCCTGTGGTGTAGATGACCTGATTAACTTTTGAAAATAATTTGTAAATTTTGGATTGAGTTATGCCCCTTTTTCAACTTAGTGCATTATTTGCCTATGGAAGCTTGTGAACAAAATATCTGGAGAACCCCTGATGCTAGGATCATGATTTTTGCAGGTTGATATTACCCAAGGTGTAGATGACCTGATTAACTTTCAAAAACAATTCGTAAATTTTTGAATGAGTTAAGCCCCTTTTTCGACTTAGTGCATTGTAAGCCTATGGTACAAAGGTACAAGCATTATTGGATGAACCTTCTCTAGAGACAAGCATATGGTTGGGGGCATAGACTTTCCCGTCTCTAGATTTGCCATGGCATTTTATCTTTTTCTACGGAATCTGGACAATTTTCCGCGAAAATCATCAAATTTGCCATAGTTTCCATAGAAAACTGCCATGAATTCTACGGAATAAGGAAATTTTCGTAGAAAATGTTTTCCATGGATTTTTTTTCCACGGAAATAATGGCACTTTTTCCGTAGTTTTTTTTTTTTCCATGGATTATTGCTTTTACGCCACGGATTTCAGATTTTATGCCATGGAAAATGGACTTAGAATATTTTCAGAGCCAAAATTTAACGGAAAAAATAACTTAGCCAATTTTGAGAATGGAAAATAACTTAAACACCAGATTTAATGTTTTTGGAACTAATTTTTCGGAATAACTTCTAAAATATTGATCGAATGATTTTATGTCTATGATAAAAGTTATAGAGGACGAACTCCCCCAACTTTTCATAAAGGAATAAATTTTCAAAGTTCTATGTATTTTGCCCTAATTAGATGGAGGATTCAAACTTATAACAAAAACTAAGTCCGAACATGTCAGTCACACCACTGAAATGTAAATATTTACAAGGGTCTACAAGTGGTTTACCATATATGGAATTGTCTCGTGCAGATACCGAAGCGTTCAGCGTGAAGAATGACCAATAAGTGTTCTGTGTGGCGCAATAATATACCTTTGCATGTGGTTTAGTTGTCCGTTATGCAGTTCAGCAGGCGACATATCAACAAATTATTCAATTAAGGCGGGACTTGTTGAGATAGAAAAATGGTGCAAAGTTAGAAAGACGCCAGCTGCATCTAATTGCAGCATTGTTCAGAAAGAGTCACGAAATGAAACACATGTCAGAAATTGGCGGAGATCGTCCTCAATATCTTTTATCATAGACATATTTTCATTCGATCAATATTTTAGAAGTTATCGCGAAAAATTAGTTCCAAAAAACATAAAATCTGGAGTTAAGTCTTTTTTGCACTTGTAAAGAAAAAAAGAAATGGCTTTGAATTTCCTTAACAGTAAAAACAGTGTGAGCAAATGTAGGTCTTTTTAAGATTAAATATCATCAGAAAATACATAAATCTTCTTCATCATGCTAACATGTCTGTGTAATTTACACCTCCTTACAGCCCAATTTTATATATAGTAAAACTGGGGTTTACTGGGGTATAAAATTTTCTTATTTTTGCTCAAACATAGATCGTTATTACTCGTTAGAACCGCCTAATTGAGGCGGTTCTAACGTGTATCCACAATCTATGTTTTGAGCAAAAATAAAAAAAAATATCACAATTTTTCATCTGAATTTTTTCATTTTTACAGCCGTGAAAAATAGCAGTATATTGCATGGGCGTTTCATCGTAATGATAATTGAGCCGTGTCATGAGAAAACCAACATTTTGCATATGACAAAAACAAAGACGCAGATCAGCCTTGCAGTAACCGCGAAGCTGATCAGTGCCTTTGTTTTCGTTACATAGATAGTACAATCCCTCTTCTTTCTCAATCCGAAATTTCAAGCCTCTAGCCATCTTCTGTAGCTGTACAGCCTGGTTTGTGTCGGACCAGGTCGAACACCAGAATGTTGGTTTTCTCATGACGCGGCTCAATATTATATCAATTGGGGATTTTCATATTTGAGCCATTTCATGAGAAAACCTGCTTTTTGTATATGCAAAAACCAATGGTGCAGATCGGCTCTGCGGTAACTGCACAGCTGATCAGCCTTTGTTTTTGCTATATGGATAGTACATTTCCTCTGCTTCCTAATTCCAAAATTTCAAGCTGCTAACCCAGTTTGTATCAGACATGGTTAAAAATCCCAAAGACAGTGTTTTTCATGACAAGGCTCAATTCTTGCCATGATACTTTTGGTGTTGTCAATGCCATTCAAATGTTAACAGACAATTCTGAAACTTAACCAAGCCATCCACAAAATGAGCTGCATCGTGGGCTTCAGGGTTTCTGATCAGATCCAACACTAACCAAGCTGCATCTCAGGAAATAGCTAGAGGCTTGAAATTTTAGATTTAGGAAGTAGAGGGATTATACTATCTACCGCTGTATGTAGCTTTTTGCATATATGGAAACAAAGACCCTTTTTTTGCATACATGTATATGCGAAAATAAGGCGCATATCAGCTTACTATGCAGCTGATCAACGCCTTTATTTTCACATAGTGTATGCTAAAAGCCGTTTTTCTCATGACGATGTGCTCTTATTTGAAACTAGCATATTCAGAGCATCAACTGAATAAAGGACTATGTGCATTAAGCAGGGTTTCTGGCCTCCTCTGAGGTCCAAAAATTGCGTTATTTTACAATTTCTCAACAGATTGTTTTATTAGATGACTGGCTCATATTAATTTGACTTTAACAGTTGCTATGGTTACAGAAAATGGCCACCAATATACGCTAAAATAGATAACATTTACTTTTGGACCACAAATTGGAGACTTTAAAGACAGTGATTTTAAAAATTAGCTTTCTGCACAGCTAAATACTGAAAAGATATTTTGTTTTATGTATCTTGTTATCATTCATCATTCATTTAAATATCTTATTGGTATTTGCTTTTGCTCTATGTTAGCTGCCTGTTGTTAAACCTCCAGATTTTGGCTCAAAATGATATTTTTTCTATTATTTACTTATGTGGCGGCCATTTTCTGTAACCAAAGTAACCATTTAAGTCCAATCAATATGAAATAAAAAACACTTGGACCATTCATCCAAAAATGACCAAACATATGTTAAGTAACTTGATTTTTGGCTTCCAATGAAGCCACAGGTCAGTGCCTGCAGCCCTTTTTGAACAGTGCTTTGTTATTTTCAAAGTACCTAATACCTGTAAGTTTTAAATGATACCTAGTTTCTAAAGCTGAGCAGCAAGCTTTAAGTCTTATTTGGCTGTGCATTCACTGAGAGACATTTGAGTGACACCGAGAAAACCTGCTTTCTTAGATATGTGAAAACAAAGCTGCAGATCTGTCTGCAGTATCCACACAGGGCCTTTGTTTTTACTACATAGATTATACAATCCCTCTTTTTCCAACATCCGAAATTTCAAGCCTCCTGCCGTTTATATTTGTAATTGTACAGCCCAGTTTGTGTATGACCTGGTTTGAAACTCCAAAGACCGGTTTTGTAATGCAACAGCTAATCTTTGATTTACAAGGTTCTATTGAAGTACTGATTTCCTTTATTTTAACAAGTTTAAGAAGTTTTTCAGTGCAGAATTTGTGTCTCTTCATGAATGTATAGATCTGAGAGCCGATCACATGGCCTTTCCTATCAAACTTATTTAGTTAATCTCTTTCTGTATTGTTCGGCATTCTGGTGATGATTCTATTTGTCTCCACCTCAAAGCTTACTAACACCTCATGCAGAGTCACGGCTCTTTCAGCAGTCAGGCTATCACTGAAACATAAATATCATGTATTCAATTATTATAATCAGGGTTTAGTTTGCATCTGTTTTTCTTTGTATGTGACACCTAATTATTGGGCCTTGGTTTATCTATAAGCATGTAATCTCCTTAAAACTCTTATACACGGGGTGCAACGTAGGATGATTTCAGTGGACAATTTTTTCGTATTTTTGAGATTATTATTTTTTGCTTTGTTGTTGGTATATATGACCTAGTGCACGCTGTGGAGGCTACGTATGGCCTTCCTTAAGTGTTAACAGCATCTGGAAATCTTTTCTGAAATATGATTGATGCCCGTGAAACTGCAATTTGATAATAATTGCAGTTTCACGGGCATCACTCATATTTCAGAAAAGATTTCCAGATGCTGTTAGCACATAAGAAATGTGAAATATAGTTTCCACATCGTGCACTAGGTCACATATAGCAACAACAAAGCAAAAAATAGTAATCTCAAAAATACGAAAAAATTGTCCACTGAAATCATCCTACATTGCACCCCGTGTTATAAGTAGATGTTATATTAGGCCAAGGAAAAAAATGTCTTCTGCTGTTTCAAGCTTTTAAAAAACTATAAACAAATACGTAAATGTATGTGAATTGCTTTAAACATGTCCGTATAATGTAGGCCCCTTTACACTCCACTTTTATATAGAAAATTGGGGCTTACAGGGGTATACATTATTTTCTCTTTTTTGCTCTAAAACATAGATTTAGGGCACTCGTTTGCGCCGCCTCAGTGAGGCAATTCTAACGTGTACAGACAATCTATGTTTAGCCAAAATAAGAATAACATCATTGTTTATCTAAAAATTATCATTTTCAGCCCTTATAATAACTGCGTAGGCATGTTTGTGTACTGTGATCGACTCAATAGATAGATTGTAGCACAGCCGTACAAGCATAAGCATCTTTTTTCAAAGCACCTAATTATGGTACACGCTAGAACTGCCTAAAGGAGGTGGTTGAAAGATATATCCCCAATGGGGGGGGGGGGTGGGGGGGGGGGGGGAGTCAGCTAATCAGTAGTCAGTAATATTTTAGGCCAAAAATCAGTATCAATACCATTACAAAGGCCAAATATCAGTAATCGATAATTTTGATGGCTTAAATCGTTTAATTCTACATCCAAAAGATCAGTAGTCAGTAAAATTTTAGGCCAAAAATCAGTATCAATAACAAAAAAGCCCCCAAAACAGTAATCAGTTAACCCCCATCCAGACCCTCATCGGTGTTTTGAGCAAAATTAAGCAATTGTTGTTTTATAGCCGTAAAAATCTGGGTTATTTTCTTCATATTGTTCATAGGTATGCTAGCGATATGTGAGGGGATGCTTGTGATTGTACAGCGAAATGCTATTTTGTTCTGAAGATTAACATCTTCAAAATCTAACAGCAACGTACCTGTGATTCTATGGCTTTCGTGCGATGAAACGTCCATAACTCTATAAATTCTATGTGTTGTTGGTTTTCTCACGGACAACAAAATTACACATTAGAGACGACGTTTTCCATCCTTTATTCTATATAGTCTGCCGACAAAAGTTAGATGAACAAACGGGTCTTCTCTTCTAAAAATATCCCACTCAGCATTTCGCTGCTTAACTGTTATAGGATTACTTTTTGCCGTCCCGGTTAGAGCAGTTGGTAGCCCGTCCAGCGAAACGTTCGACAGTTGGTGGGTTCGACTCAATGGACATTTGTGATTTTTTTTCTACGGCTACTCTTTCTCTATCGCTGTTATGGTGTGCACTAAGTGCTGTTTGACCGATTAAGGCTGCCCTGGAAAATTGTGGTTAGGATGAATGACTGTCCCGACGTAACATCAGATGCTTGCCAATCAACCAATTAATCAATCAACCCATTTCTTTTTCACTACTAAGTTAGTATTCTTTCGGTTTGGCAAAAATGCATATTTACTACGAAGTTCACATGAAGTCACATTCAAAGTAACGAAATACACCGGTCAAGTGTAACCACTGCCTACACCAAAACCGGTGCTAACAACTTTTGATTTTCCAGTGCTCTGGTATAAGCGCCGCACTTTGGAGACACACTAATGGCTATATAGTCGAGCTGCTAAGCCTCCCGATAGAAACCCCCTGAAAGCAAACTGTGTAAAAGTGGGATTCGATGGTGTCTTTTTTCCCTTTTATTTTCTCTTTTTTGGTTGGTCCGCTCGATGGTGTCTTTTTTCCCTTTTATTTTCTCTTTTTTGGTTGGTCCGCCCCCCCCCCCCCCCCCCCCCCCCATACAGACTCCATTTCGATGGTGTCTTAATTGCATAGGTATGTTAGCTTAATATTTAGTCCTATGTGCGATATACACAATGATGATCATGCTCTTGCCCATTTCCATGTTCATATTAAGCACTTTTGATTACCATTTAAACTTTTTTTTATGTTGTTACAGTAGTAGGAGGAGATATAGACCTGTAAATAAAAACTTCCAATCAAGTGCTCTGGCCGTGATGCGAACCCACGTCGCTCGAGTCCAAATGAGGTGTCATAACCACGAGGCTAAAAGGTCCGGACCAGTATACTTATATGCACCCTATATATTTATATACATTTGTACCCACAAAGTATATATTTACATAGTTTATTTTAGTATAAAATAAATTTCTGATTGCTTAAGTACTATTGTCTGCGTCATATCGTCAGAATCAGAATAGTTTACTGGTGAAACGCAAAAATGACAATAACTCACCAGGGCTTGGCCGAGGAAGATTAATCCCTAGCTCTCACAAGAGTATCATTGGATACGATAATTCAGACTACCCTTTTTTATCCCTTTGTTGACTCTTAGAGGTGTAAATTGTTTAAGGTATGGGCTGATCAATTATAAAGTTTGACGGTATGGGTATAAAGTACGAGCTGACTAAGAAAAAAAAAGAAATTAGAAAATTATGTACGGGTTAGGGAAAGTGCGAGTTTACCAGTATCCACACTGATCCCAGTATATTAAAGTCAAACCATTTTGATTTTCAGAGGCATATTGTTGTAAACAAACAAACAGACAAAGTTAACAAACAAAACCTTTATCCATATAAGTGCAACAGGCTACACGCAGGTAGCATAAGTGCATATCAATAAATGAGAACAAACTATATAAGAGGATGTATGAGCGGAGTTACTATGAAATTTAATCTGCTCATAAATACTGAAATACTGTAGCCAAAATGAATGGAAATTTTAAGTTTAAATCACCAAAGCCAGTCATTTATTCTGCTAATAATTGTTAAAATTTATGCAGAACGAATTTCATGTTCCGCTGAGTTGAGCATGAAAAAAAAAGAGTTTTATAACCCTATGGTCAGGTCTATACATCAACACACAAAAACAAACACACGATATCCCTGTCCAAGCCATATGGATTAGCCTTTTGTCAAATCTGTATTCGGTACTTCAAAAACTGAGGGTGAGGTTGGGCCCGTAAAACTAGTTTAAGCCCCCCCCCCCCCCCCCCCAGTAATTCATTACTGACCGTTCCAAGGCGGTTGTCTTGTTTTGGTTCTCTGTTGCCTGTTTTTGGTGTCAGTTTCGGTGACGTTTCACCTTACGTGTGTTCATATTATTTTTAGTTCTGTATCGGTTGTTGAGTGGCCCCCTGTTAGGAAATAGCTGCTCACTTTCTCTTTGTATTTTGAATATTTGTAATATTAATTATTTCCCGTTTTGGTTTTGAGGGCTGGAGTTGGGTTCTGATTACTTCAGTTCCTGATCTTTGCATACCTTTTTGCTTTTTACCGCGGGTGTGCGCACTTATTGGCTAGTTACATAAGCTGTTAACTGTCTCTAAGCGTATGCAGATGTCTTAAAAGCAGTTCCAATCACTGTTGGTTTTCACAAAGAAAGAGATTTGAACAACGCTTAAATGAACTGGATAGATAGATAGATAGATAGATAGATAGATAGATAGGCAGGTAGGTATGTATGGGTAGGTAGGTATGTAGGTCGGTAGGGGGATAGAGGGAGGTAGGTAGATCTCACTATACAGATATACCCTTCTGATATATATCCAAGTAACAGCTGAGCCAATTAATTAATCTGAATCTGCCAGATACTCCATACACCTCAGGGAGAGTATTACATTGAGTGCGTGTGGAAATGGCCAAAAGAAAAAAAGAAAAAAAAAAAGAAAAAAGTGAGAAGGAGAGAGGCGATTGTAATTTTCCGTATAAAATCAGTATAATTTTGAATTTTGGTCCGGTTGTGTGGTTTTGGAAAGTTGTGGAACTAGTATTCATGGGTAGCTTACTATAGGTAGATGTGATGAGAATGATGAACAATGGAGATGGATGATGTGATGAAGATGGTAATGAGGGTGATGGATGTTGTGGATTTTAATGGAAGTGTAGAGCCAACCAACTGGCCCGGAATGATTCCAGGTCTGGGCTGGCGATCAGGTAAGGAGGAGGTCATTCCAGAGTCTTGCTGTTCTAGGGAAAAAAGAATACATGTGAGCATTTATTCTGGAGAAAGGAATTGAGAATTTGTTACAATATATCACCACACTCTTATCTCCAACCACATAGTAGGAGGTATTTTTGCTGACCTTTAAATGCATAAATGCTAACTACTTTGTGTGGCTACTGTAGGTGATTATACACGTGTACCTTTGACCCAAACGTTTTGGGTCTGAGTGTTATATGATGCACTCAGTTCCACAGATTAACATCTTTTCCAGTAATTTGGTCCATTCCGGAAAACGAACGCTTCCTTAAATATCTTATATAGAGTCGATTCGTCTAATGTCGTACGGTTTTGGACGCCATCACACACTGCGTTGCCGTTTTTAGCGCCTACAGTGGTCGTTCCCATTACAAATCACGAGGAATATCTCTGCTTTGTTCATACTGCAGATATACATACGTCAGGGGCAACTAAGATAGCTCAGAAAGCAATAAATCGTTCTGGGGTCACATAGGCTAATGTCGTCCAGTGGGCGGGAAATGTCGTACACCAAAGAGAGTAATTCCGTACGTCGATCAGCAACAAAAGGAGACAGTCCCTAACTGTCCCTTAAGTGCCCTGATATGGCAGACTATTTGCTTTTCAATTCCATTATGCTGTGACACTCTTCACATGACAAAAACAATAATAATAAACTATATTGTAGGGTTCTGAACGCGCAGAATGTGAAGACAAAAATAATAATAATAAACTATATTGTAGGGTTCTGAACGCGCAGAATTATAATTGGGGATTGATGAGATGAAATAATGATATTTTATGTTGGGGTAGAGTACTAACATAACAGAGCACCAAAAGCTGAATACGTAAGTCCCGTAGTGTAGTGTAGGAAGTGAAAAAACAAAAACCTGAATATAGTGGGGCTGAATTACATGTATTTTGCATGGGCAAAAGTACTGGGGTGGATAGGGTTTTGGTAAAACAGGACAGATGAGAGCATGTGGCTATCAGACTTATATTACTACTCGAGCGTTATCTGCATTACCAGCTACACAAACCATTGTGGAAATATCAAATATCATCTCATCTGATCCAAGTACCAAACATTTTAATCCATTCCCAATCTTACTCCTCATATTTTGTGCACTGCCAATTTACCATTCCCGTTTTATCCTAACATGAACTATCATTCTTAATGTATGTACTTCCCTACCTCACTTAAGATTTCCATTTATCCAGTCTGTCTTTCCTTTCATTACTTCGTCAGTCTAAATGACATTAACCTACCCGCACTAGTATGAACTAACGTGCCTCTCACATTTGCCCAATCTTAGTCAAATGCATTCGAACTTCAACAAACCTACGTATACCAACCTAGGAGACCCACCATGTCTACACCCTACCCTACGCTTCCTTTTCTACAAATCATCTCCCTATCATATTATGTCTCTACTTTCCTAAAACAATGACCCTATGATAGCCTCTGTTATGTCAGGTGTGTGGCCCTCTCCACCTTACCCTGTAACAAGTCTGATATAGCAACCTTCAACACCAGCTTAATTCTAGTAGCCAGTAACCAGTTACCTGATGAACCCCCATCTCATCATATCCCTTACTTTATTCTACCTACTAAGTATCGTAAGGAGATGGGTTAGGAGGTCATTTGTAAGTATTTCATGAGTACTCACAACATGCACACTGTATACAGGAGGTTCTAGTACACGATGACACCACTGTACGAATTTACCCTCCAACGAAAAATAACGCTATTTTGAAGGAGTCTAATTTCGTACAGGTTTTATATGGCGAATTATGTAACTTAGGAGACTGACCAAGACATTTTATTTGCATTAAAATCGTATTATTGTTTCCTAAGGACAAGTTTAGAGGGAGACGTCACGCTAAAGTTCACTGGAAAAGCAAGTAGTAAGGGTTGTCAGACGACACCATCCTTGTCGAAGGGCCCATTAAAATTGTCTCGGAACCAATGGATTCAGTTCTATTCACTGTACCATACGTACTGACCAATCGAAACGTAGTTGACAAACGGGCATATAATGGTGAAACCGGACACTGTAGTCGTTGAAAATAACGACACTACAACGGGTTGTTCCATGCAGGAGGAAAATGCATGAGAGACGGACGTTATTGCGGAAAATTTGATGGTGTACGAAATTACCCGAGTGTACGAAATTAGGCGGATCGACTCTATAGTATGTGTAATTCGTTTTATGGAGACTCAATGAAGGGAAACAAATTATTCTATTCTATTCTCTATTTTATTAACGAAACTCATTGGCTGATAAATCACGTGCCGACATTTGACCAATCAAATCGGTACTTTTGAACTTTGCGCGCGCCTACAACTACATCCGCCATTTTTTTGGATTTTTTCCCACCGCTCAGAGATAAGTTATAAATCTGAAGTAATCTTACTACAACATGTCTCAAAACATGTATGCGTTAATGCTTTGGACCAACGATGAAATGCGAACGTCAGTTCACCATCTGAAACATATCATCAGTCCCAAAAAGCCTTGGAATGAGTACAAGACCGGTGATATTGGAACGGCCAAGTACCCCGGAGTGGATTTTTTTCAGAGCCAAAGGTTACAAGAGGGACTGGGAGTTTAAAATCCTAGCCCTTGGAGGTAAGTTATTGATCATTTTTCTGGTGGTTTCTGGTTTACCGGGCGCAGAGGTACGCCGTATGACAAAACACTAGTCTGATCAATCACAGATGCTACCATTTCTTACAAATATGATGGCTGCACCAGTTTTCGGGGGGTTAACATTTCCTTGCAACAAAAAAACTGTGATAAACAAAGATCACAAACTAATAGTCTATGCGTACATAAAAATATGTGTTCAGTAATATGCAACTTACATTTCTTGTCCGCATGTCTCCAGGTGGAGAAGCGTGGTAGCTCAGTGGTTAGCGCACTTGCCTCTGATGCTAAAGGTCCCGAGTTCGAACCCGGGTAACGGCGTTTGAATTTCGGTGTCCGAACACGCTTCCTTAATGTCATTTGCAGGGATGACATTAAAAAAAGTGTGCCGTCCTTCGGATCGGGACGTTAACTGGAGGCCCCCTGTGCAGGGAGAGACATCCCCTGTGCAGGTTAAAGATCCCTTCTGTAGTTACATTGCTACAAGGAGGTTCATCCTGCAAAACCGGAGTGTACACCGTACACCTGCTTATAATCCTCGAGAGAGGGTGTAGCAGTATATGAAGAAAGAAAGAAAGAAAGGTTTACATATTTGAGCGAATCCAAACAGATGCTCCGCTGAATCTGCTCTCCGAAACTGCCCCAGTTTTCAGGGTACGTTTTAGAACTCGCCTGCAAAGTGCATCATCTGCAGATCCTAATGGTAACAACTGTCGTCGTGAGATCTGCAATTCTTTAGGATGTAGAAACGATCTTTGAATTGTCAGAAAAAAAAAGATTATTGAACAAATCGCCGGGCCATCTTTGTCGGTACTTTCAGTTAACTTCTCAGTTTTTCCAATATGGCCGCTTCCACGGTCACCAACGACGACGTCATGTATGACGTCTAAACTAACGTGCTCTCGCGCGTCAATTAGTGAATGATGAAACATGCTGATTCAACTTTCTGTTTGCAAAAAGTAATCATTTTAATACGTCCCTGACTAGAGGAGCGGTACAATATATTAGAATACCCCGAATTCTGGAGCACCCCGAAAACAGGTACATCGACCATATAAATTAGACCATCCAAAATACATGTTCATCTACGTAAATCGCTGATTAGGGGTGTGGGGGCTTGCCCCCAATAAGTAAGTTTAAAAGTAATCTATTGCGCCCGGTAAACCATATTTCCCCCTAACTGGCCAAAAACCTGATATGTTTTTTTTTTAAAATGAGGGACCGTGGCATGTGAATTCACCATATTTACATTAATGGTGGTGGTGGTGGTGATTCTTTTGCCAATATAACACTCACTGGCTATATACTCTAGGTGCTTCAATTAATTTGCTGGTTCTCTGGTACACAAAAACCAATATTGAAAATCCAGGTAATCCCCCCCCCCCCCCCCAAATAATTTACCTTGTTACCTGGATTTCCAATATTGATTTTTTGCACATTGGGAACAACATTTGGGATGGGCCATTCTATCTTATGGTACTGAGTCGATCATTTACTGATCATCACCTCAGGTGTGGTGGGTGGCTAAATTTTGAATTTAAGCCATTAAGCCATTACAACTATTTACAAAAAAGAACAGTACTCGACTACTCGTCCATTCACAAAATAAAACGAAGACGAAGTTTCATGAACATTGATATGATCATATCAACTCACTGTTTAATTAAGGCTAGGCTTACTGCTTGATCTATTCATTTACAAAAAGCAAACATGAAGCTAAATAAACTTCCCCAGGCTTGCACTTTTGACCATTCATGCCTTTAACCGGGCCATAAAAATGGAAAACAGATTTTTCACAGCACATTCTGTGGGGATGGGTTCTAGGTTAACTGCTGAAAAAAGGTGACGAGGCTTCACAGAGCATCATTTTGGCCGGTCGAGCTCTTTTGGTGAAAATGCTCATGACTCTTGAACCTCATGGTATATTTGGTTCAAATTTTGTATACTTGTGTTTCTTAACATTGTCCAGCTGGCAGCCACTGGTATGAAAAAAGGTGACGAGGCTTCGCCGAGCATCATTTTGGCCGGTCGAGCTCTTTTGAAAATTTGAACCAAATATACCATGCGGTTCAAGAGTTATGAGCATTTTCACCAAAAGAGCTTGACCGGCCAAAATGATGCTCAGTGAAGCCTCGTCACCTTTTTTCATACCGATGGCTGGACAATGTTAAAATACATAAGTATACAAAATTTGAACCAAATATACCATGCGGTTCAAGAGTTATGAGCATTTTCACCAAAAGAGCTCGACCGGCCAAAATGATGCTCGGTGAAGCCTCGTCACCTTTTTTCATACCGGTGGCTGGAAAATGTTAAAATACACAAGTATACAAAATTTAAACCAAATATACCATGCGGTTCACAGTGTTCACACTCAATTTCTAAATTGCGGGTTTTCATACCCCCAATTAATGAAATCTGCGGGTATGAAGCTGAAATTTGAGGGTACAACGTAGGGAAGCAAAATAAAACAAAGACAACATGCTGGAATAGCTGTAAATTAGCTGTTTTTAAAAGGAAATTGTAAAAGTGACTTAGTGTATGCATATACATTAATTCAAGTATAAAAGGCAGTTAATTTCAGCTGTGCCATAACCGTATGTAGCAGACGCTAAGTCACTTCAACAAGGTCGTAGTGAAAAGGGCTAATTACCGACACAAATATCACGGAAATTTCCGTAAGAATTTACTCATTACGAAATACAATACACTACTATTAGCGAGGTGCTGGATATTACCAGTTTACTGGCTTCCGTTATTGTAACAATCTTCAGTGTGAACCGGATACCAGGCACTTAGCAACGCATAAATAAACTGCGGTACTATTTTTAGAACGCACATCAAACGCTTTTTCCGGGGAAAAAGTAAAAACGAGCAATAAAAACAAGTAAACAAATAAAAAGCTAATCAAAATAGCAAACCCAGCAATGAAATCCGATGAGATTTTATTTTTATTTTTCCTAAAAAAACGTGCGTGAATGGCATGCACGTGTTCGGTAAAAAATTTATGCGCGATTTTTTAAATCTTTGCGTGAATCACGCACAATTCTACGTGAATGGGAACACTGGAAACCACTGGACCATTTTCAACCAAATTTTTGTATGTAATTTTTGAGGTACAAGAAAATGAAAATTTATTAACATGATGCTGGTCACATGACCAAGATGGCTGCCATGCCCATATATGGTATAAATTCTTTAAAAAAATATTGTTTACAGGAACCAGTGGGTCGATTTCGATGAAACTTGGTATGAAGCATCAGAGATTCAAGTTCATTATATTTTGTTCAAATGATAACCCTGTGTTGATCTTGACATATTTTACAGCAAGGTCAAACTTTGCAACTTCGGCTTTTATATGGGAAAATGTGACAATGATGGATACTTTAGAAATTATTGCATCCTGTGACCAGGAATTTGGTTTATCATGTAAACTACAGTGATTTTATTTGGCATTTTGGGAAGCTACCTTTTCCCTTACATTTGGGAAATTTTTTCAAAGAATTTGGGGAAAAAATCTCAAAAATACACAAAATTGGGAAAATAAAGACCATTTTTGGATTGGGAATGACTCCCTTGTAAGGAGGTAAAAATGGCCAAATAAAATCACTGAACTAAATGATTAAATGATGAAGGATTATGAGTAATTAAGTTCAGTGTTTGCTCTAGTCATTTTAATCAGGTTTTGTATGATTTATGCTTATACTAGGCTCAGATATCAGGTGAGCGTTTACAGGACCATTGGTCCTCTGGTACTCTTGCATGATGCATGTTTTATGCATTTAAAGTTTATTTCTTTATTTTGTAAATCTTTAGAAACCAGAAAGGAGCTGGACCCTGAAGTAGTTACATGTATTGATAAGGACAAGGCAAAATCTGGTAAGAACTTTTTTTCTAGTTTATAAATTATTTGAGCCGCGTCATAAAACCTGTCTTCTGGGTGTCCGACCAGATCTGACACTCAAACCAGGTTGTACAACCACTAGATGCTTGAAATTTAGGATTAAGGAAATAGAGGGATTGTACTTTCTATGTAGCCAAAGCAAAGGCACTGATCAGATGTGTGGTATTTCTTTCAAATCAAGGCCTCCATTTTTAGCTCACCTGGCCCGAAGGGCCATAGTGAGCTATTGTCATACCAATGCTTCCGGCGTGCGTCGTGCGTCGTGCATCGTCACACAATGTGTCCGTCAACACCTAAAAACAAATATTCAAACATCTTCTTCTGTAAAACTACTGGTCCCATGGTTCTCAAATTTCACATGGAGCATGACCTGACTCCAGGGTCTCAGAATTGTAAAATTGGGTCAGGTTGAAAATCCAAGATGGCCGCCGTTACTAAAAATAGCAAAAACAACAAAATAAACTTCTTCTCCAGAACCACTGGGTATATTTGTCTGAATTTTGGCATGGAACATCAGTAAAACCTTGGTATTCAAAATTGTAAAAATGAAAAAAATCTGTAGCGGAGTTTTGTCACAGTGACCTACTTTCTGTTTATGAGTGTAATTTTGCTCAAATGCCAATGTCAAAAAAGGACCTATTTAAACAACTTCGAACAACTTCTTCTCTAAAACCACTGAACCCATGGATCTCAAATTTCACATGGAGCATGACCAGACTGCAGGGTTTCAAAATTGTAAAATTGGGTCAGGTCAAGAATCCAAGATGGCCGCCATTACTAAAAATAGCAAAAACAACAAAATCAACTTCTTCTCCAGAACCGTTTGGTATATTTGGTTGAAAGTTTGCATGGAACATAAATGGGGCCTTGGTATTAAAAATTGTAAAAATAATAAAAAATCTATAGCGGAATTAGGTCACAGTGACCTACTTAGCGTTTACAAGACTGATTTTGCTCAAATGTCAATATCTCAAGAAAATGCAACCAATTCTGACCAGATTTGGTCAAAAATGGTTCTTGAATGGAATTATTTCAATTTTGTGCCAGTTGACTATCCAAGATGGCCACCATGGGGGCTGTTACTAAAAATAGCACAAAGATAAAAATGACAATTACTCAAGAACCCTTGAATGGAATTGGACCAATTTTGTGTCAGAATGTTCCTTGCATGAAGCCGTTTCCATTAATTGCAATTCGGCATTCCAAGATGGCCGCCATCTGGTGTTACTAAAAATAGCACAAACATAAAAATGACAATTACTCAAGAACCCTTGAATGGAATTGGACCAATTTTGTGTCAGAATGTTCCTTGCATTAAGCCATTTTGAGTAATTGCAATTTGGCATTCCAAGATGGCTGCCATCTGGTGTTACTAAAAATAGCACAAACATAAAAATTACAGTTACTCAAGGACCCTTGAATGGAATTGGACCAATTATGTGTCAGAATGTTCCTCGCATGAAGTCGTTTCGATTAATTGCAATTTGGCATTCCAAGATGGCCACCATCTGCTGTTACTAAAAATAGCACAAAACATGAAAATGACAATATCTCAGTAACCGCTGAATGGATTTTGATGAAATTTGTGTCAAAATGATTCTTGCATTGAGATGTTTCAAAAATATCTAACTGTAGACCAGTCATATTGGCCTCTGTTACTAAAAATAGAAAAATGTGAAAATTAGAAAATGTCAATGGAATTGGGCTCATTTTGTTTCAGAATGTTCCTTTCATTAAGCTTTTTCGATTTTTTCCATTTTGGCATTCCAAGATGGCCGCCATCTGCCGTTACTAAAAATAGCACAAAACATGAAAATGAATATATCTCAGTAAACGCTGAATGGATTTAGATGAAATTTGTGGCAAAATGATTCTTGCTTTGAGGTGTTTCAAAAATTAACAAATATAGATACGTCAAGTTGGCCTGTGTTACTTAAAATAGCAAAATGTGAAAATTGGAAAATTACTATGGAATGGACCAAATTTGTGTCAAAATGGTCCTTGCATGAAGGCTTTTCGATTTTTTGCATTTTGGCAATCCAAGATGGCCGCCATCTGCCGTTACTAAAAATAGCACAAAACATGAAACTGGCAATATCTCAGTAGCCCCTGGATGGATTTTGATGAAATTTGTGGCAAAATGATTCTCGCATTGAGGTGTTTCAAAAGTAAATAAATAAAGACCAGGCAAGCTGGCCTCTGTTACTAAAAGTAGCAAAATGTGAAAATAAGAAAGTCTCAGTGGAATTGGACCAATTTTGTATCAGAATGGTCCCGTTGCATAATAGCCAGGTGAGCGATATCAGGCCCATTTGGGCCTCTTGTTCAGATATAATTAAGGATGTTGCTTTTCTAAAGAATAAAGTCACAACTTTTTGTTTTGATTTCGTTGTGTAAACTCTAGGTAATACCAAGTCTGTCTCAGTCCTCATCCTGTGTAAGCAACATGTAGCAATGAACAAAAAATACCAGTTATGATGAAAAAAGTTTTAAGATAGGTACATATGTGGGGTGATCAAAAAGTATGTGGTCTTTTTCTGGTAACTTTTGATTCGATCATTCAAATGCTTTCAAACTTTCATAACAGTTGCCACCCGTAATATGCATATACCTACCTAGTTTTGTTACAATACATATCTTAATCCGTTACAAAGTTGTAGTTATTAAACCAAAGACATACTTCTTCCAAGTCCTTTGCCATCATGTAGCAGTCCGCTGAATCTCATGACGTCAGACTCAGAGTGAAAACGCTGATTTGAACTTCAAAGTCTCTATTTTTCAGCTGTTCATTTAATTTTTCTTTTTGCTCATATAGTAGGTTAAAAATATGTCTCAATCAAACATGATATAATGATTTCTCTTATGAATCACTATAAAACATTTTGTGGAATACCCTTATAGTTATACTCAAACACAAAGGAGCTGGTAGTATCAGTCTTTATTTTTGAAATCATCGTTAAGACTTCGGTAGGGTCAGATTTGTAAATGGGCTCAGTCTTATACTATTTAAAACCAATATTATTTGAATGGAACAATTGTTCCGAATATATCCATATTAAAATTAGATAATAAAATTAATTTCAGTTTTAAGCAAAATGAGTCACCTGACCTGTGCCTTTGAGTTGAACTCAATCCCAAAGTAATCTCAATGTTCAAAGTAGAACAACAACTGTTTCTCTTCTGCCAACAGACATGACAGAGACCACAACAGAGGCCACTACAGAAACCACTAAAGATACAATAACAACAACTACAGAAGCAACAACAGCAGTTGAGGACACAACAACTATTGTTACAGAAGAAGCAACCACTACTGAGGAGACAACAGTGACGGTATGAATATTTTAAATTGCTAATATACTCAGTTTAGTGCCAGTGTTTCCTACTATTTCATATTCAAAACTTAGTTGAAAGTTTTCTGTCCTAGTAACATTAGCAATAAGCAATTAATTTGATGGACAGAGAAACTTTGAATTAATATTTGATTTTGTCATAGAAAAAATATGTCTTTTAATTGAAGAATGGTAAAGGTAAGACTGGAATGGAACCAGGAAACTTCTTATCCTATATTAATTCTACACTTGACCTATGTCAACCCCCTGGGAGACTTTTAATCCTACCTTTAAATGCTATACTTGACCTTTTTCAACCTTCCTTGAGTTAACTTAATCTGTCTCTATATCCTTTAACAAAGTCAAATCTATACTAATTCTATTTTGTCTATAAAACAAAGTCAAATGCTATACTAGTTCTATACTTGAACAAAAGTATGTATTTAGTATAGCATTAAATGAGATAACACATGTACTCTATTAAATTCTATACTAAACAATATAGAATTAGTACAGTTACACAGTATAAGTATACGGATAGAAATGATTTTTGTTTGGGAAAATTCAACTCTCTAGTTTCTATATATTTGATAATTATACATGTTCATTTTGCATGATATTTGAAATCCCATTGGCCCAACAGGGATGTGGTGCTGTGTCCTTGGGTAATACACTTCATCCACATTGCTTACTAGGAAACCATTCCAATTGTTGACTGGGATGCTAAAGCCGAAACTAAACCAAACAAAAGCATGACAATTGTAAATTTGGGTGAGCATTGTGGCTCCAGTCCTTCTGTAATAGAAAATAATCTTGCCATTTCAGAAAAAAGTTAAAAAACCTAGAGCTATCAAAAGAAGGTTGGACACTAGTTCTGAGAGTGAAGCTGCAACATTCGAACGTGCAAGTTCAGTAAGTTTTTTATTAGTTTATGAGCATGTGTGGGAAGGGGGAACAAGAGTTGATAAGCAACAGTCCAGGCTACAGTCACATACAAAAATGGTAAATAATTTTTCAGTCATGTTGGGACGGAGCCACCTCTTCCTGGGTATTACCAGTACTTTTGGGGAGTAAATGTCTCTCGCTCAAGGAAACAACACAGCGACCTGAGTAAGGATTGAACCCCAAACCTCTCACTCTTGAGTCAGAGGCCCTTACCATTAGGCCACTGTGCTCCCCTGAGGAGTAGAGCTGCAACGATTCACCCAACGACCGATTCGATTCGATTTCGATTTCAGACACCTCGATTCGATTAATTCGATTCGATTCATGATTGATTTTATGCTACCTTAATTCATCATGTTTATCACTTTATTTTGTTATATTTACACTTCTATTTATCTTTGCAGGGTTTGAAATTAACTTTTTTTCTCACTTGCTAAATTTAGTGGTTCTCATTCATTATACTCCCTTTTTCCCTATCTGACAGACAATATAAAGTATCTTACCAATGAGGCTTTACCTCACAAGGGCCATGCCTACACTCCCTACCATGTTCTCTTCACAGCTACTAGTTTCATATTCCAGAGCAACTCTGAGCTCTTTTTCCCACTTCTGTGCAGTTTTTATATGGACAGTTTGGGGTTTTTGGCCCATAGAGTCAGTCTTGATGGGTTTATTTTCAGAAGGTTTTTCTTCCTGATCCCCCGTTTTGCTCCTTTTCCAGTTCACAATTAATATCTGTCCATGTGTATTGATTTGATTTGAGAACATGTGCTTTTTGATCAAACTGAAAACAGACGCTTGCAGATGTGGGTTGTCAGACGCTTGACGAGGGGCACCGTATTGGGGAATCAATATAAGGCAAGCACCTGGGTGATCAAGACGAGTTTGCGACTGCGCATCTTGTTCTGCACATAAACAAAAACTTTACACTTCCGGATTAGTTCTTTGCACCGGGAAAACTACACTCGCAAAGAAAAGCAAGTGGTGGTTTCTTGGACTCGCAGTCTGTAAATTTTGGTCGCATTTTGCGAGTATGCGAGTCTAAATTCGAACCCTGCTTTGGGGTGCATCTTTCGTTGAATCGTTGAATCGATGTCTTAACGACAGTATTGGCCTCTCAGGTACACTAATGGTTTCTACACTGGTATTAATCTTCTTAGTAATTTACTCATGGTACTTTCGCGATTGGGAGGTGCACGTTTAAAGTCGAGACGTCCGAGTAATAAAATCACTCAGAGCGTAGCAAATGTCCATTCCATGGGATTTTCTGAAGTCTGAATTTGAACAGCCCAACAGTAGTTCACTTGAAAGCTCGATGACTCCAATTGTGTTGAAAAGGTGTGTTCTCATTGCTTCACGTTCATTGAAATACTTTTCACAATGAAGAAGGTAATGATCTACTGTTTCAACTTGGCCACATTCACATAGATTGTTGTCTGTTAATCCTAACTTATACTGATATGTTTTTATGCATCTTTGGACACAGGTTTCTGCGAGTGATCGTTAGACGCCATTTTGATAACCCTACCGATAAGGAAACGAAACACCCGTATTGATTGGATGACCTAATTATTACTGACCAATCGTACGTTACGTTATAAACAGCGTTATAATATTCAGAGCGGGTCTAAAACACGGACTTCCGTTTTAAATGAGGGCCCATTCGGGGGATTGTGAATCGAATCGAAATTAGTGGAGTTGTTATCGGAATCGAATCGGCCCTTGTGAACCGGATTTTCGATGCATCGAAGTGAATCGTTGCACCTCTACTGAGGAGTAGAGTGTCTTCCTCAGGGACACAAGGCAGAGGTATGTTACTTGAATCAAACTTAGTTAAATCTGAACAACAAGAAGAAAAAGATATGTGTGTATCTTTTACGGCTTTCATACACCAAGTGATTGAAAAAGTTACCAATTATCGAAAATACTGTTTCACTCCTGACGTTATTAAGCAATATCAAAATGGATAGTGTTTCATTAAAAAAGTTCTCTAACAAACTTTTTTATATTGACAATATGCTTATTTTACACACAAAAACCATTGAAAAATTAAGATTTTTTCCTAAAACTTAGAAAATTACAGTTTTAAATCCATTGTTGTTACAATTAAGGAGTTTATTAAAGGATTTTTTAGGTAAATGCATCCTTATTTTTCCAATATTCCAGAATATTACTGCTGACTGATGACGGATAATGAATTTCTATGTATACAACAATATATTAAAAAAACTGATGTCGAAACTTGGCATGCAGCTTAAGTGACTCAAGCTCTACAAAGTATATATAAATGATGACCCTGAATTGACCTTGACCTATTTTACAGCAAGGTCAAATTAGGTCACCTATACATTTGAATGGGGAAAACTGTTACAAAGTAATTTATTCATGGCTGACAATCAGTTGAATGCATAAACGGTGGGTAAGCAAAGACATCTGCACGCTGCACTTCTGGTCTCGCAAAGAGGGTCCAAAAAAAGTAAACAAACCAGGAACGCTTGCGTTTGAAAGTCGTTAATTTGAACCAAAATGAATGTTTCTTTAAAACATAAGAAAGCTATTTTGTCTGTTTTATATCGGTTTCCTTGCACACCAAAGGATATGGAAAGGCATTTCCTCGTTGTTGTGATTTTTGTTCCCTCCCACGAAACACCTGTTGAGATAGGATTGCACATGAGGAAAATAAGGGGTAAACACCACAATATTTTGCTAGTTCGGACAGTTATTGCCTTGTGGGCTGCAAACAAGACACAGACCTCCCGTATTTTATACATAATCAGCGTGGTACCCTGATGGACCCTGATGTCTGATGTCATGGAATGAAAGCTAACCCTACTGTGTCCAAGTATGAATGCTTTCTGATAAGTAGTTGCAAAGATAAAGACTTCTAAAAACCTTTAACATAGAAATACTACTTTTTGGAGATGTACTAGATTTTGACCTCTAGCCCCATCTTCCAGTATAGACCCAGGGGTCCGATGTCATGGAATGGAAGCTAACCCTACTGGGTACCTATGGTCCAAGTATGAATGCTTTCTGATAAGTGGTTACCAAGAAAACTTTAACTCAAAAATCCTAGTTTTTGGAGATGTACTAGATTTTGACCTCTAGCCCCACCCCCCAGCATGGACCCTGGGATCTGATGTCGTGGAATGAAAGCCAACTCTATAGGGTACCTATGGTCCATGTTTGAATGCTTTCTGACAAGTGGTTGTCAAGATATACTTCTAGAAAACTTTAACAAAGTGTGATGGGAGCGGCAATGCGTACCACTGTGGTGACTACAACAGCTCCTCTGCACTTTGTGCAGTCAAACTAAAAATATAGGCGTGGTGGCCATCTTGGTCATGTGACCAGCATCATGTCATCAGATTTTCATTTCCTTGTACCTGAAAGCTTTCATACAAAATTTGGTTCAGATCAACACAGTAGTTTCTGAGAAAATCCAGTTTGAATTTTTGTATGTACACGACCTTGGGCCAAGGTCAAGAAATGACCTTGACCTTCAATACTCACATAGCTTCATATATTCAATAAGAAGTCTGCTCCTACTAACTTTCATGTCACTGGCTGCAATAGTTTCTGAAAAATCCACTGTTTTCACTTTTCCTATAGAAAAGCCTAAGTTACCAAATTTGACCTTGCCGTAAAATAGGTCAAGGTCACTCCAGGGTCACAATTTGAACAAACTATGATGGGCTGGAGTCCCCAATGCTACATACCAAGTTTCGTGGAAATCGGCCTGCCTGTTCCGGAGAAGATTCTTGACGGGTTTTTACCATATATGGGCATGGTGGCCATCTTGGTCATGTGACCAGCATTATGTCATCAGATTTGGCTCAGATCAACACAGTAGTTTCTGAGAAAATCCAGTTTGAATTTTTGTATGTACATGACCTTGGGCCAAGGTCAAGAAATGACCTTGACCTTCAATACTCACATATATCTTCATATATTCAATTAGATGTCTGCTCCTACTAACTTTCAGGTCACTGGCAGCAGTAGTTTCTGAAAAATCCACTGTTTTCACTTTTCCTATAGAAAAGCCTAAGTTACCAAATTTGACCTTGCCGTAAAATAGGTCAAGGTCACTCCAGGGTCATCATTTGAACAAACTATGATGGGCTGGAGTCCCCGATGCTACATACCAAGTTTCGTGAAAATCGGCCTGCCGGTTCTGGAGAAGATTTTTGAAGGGTTTTTACCATATATGGGCGTGGCGGCCATCTTGGTCATGTGACCCAGATGCCGCAAACAAACTTTCGTTCCCCCTACCCAAGGAGACTCCACATAAAATTTGGCTTTGATTGGCCAAGCGGTTTTGGAGAAGAAATTCTTTGAGCATTGTGGACGACGCCGGCCGGCCGGACGCAGGACCATGAGTATCCTATAAGCTCACCTATGAGCCTTCGGCTCAGGTGAGCTAATAATTTGTCCAAGTCACATCACCAAGATGGCCACCAGACCCATATATGGTAAAACCTTAATCTTTTCCTACAGATCTAATAGTCCTATGATCATGACAGTTGGCATGGAGCATTATGAACTCAAGCTTTACCCCGTTTATATAAATGATGTCCTTGAGTTGACCTTGAAATATTTTACTTCAATGTCAAATTTGGCAAAACTTATTTTAGTACTTATAGTAGGCCCTGAGATCAGGTGAGCTTTAACAGGACCATTGGTCCTCTGTTTTTTTTTGTTTTTTTTTTGGGGGGGGGGGGGGGGGGGGTGCACTGATAGATAACTGACTCAGTGTCATGACATGAACTCAGCTGTTTACATATGAGTAAAGCAGAAGTTTATTGATATATGCCAATGCATGAGAAAACCTACTTTGTGCATGTAGGAAAACAAAGGATAAGTTAGGCATTTGTTTTCCTGCATGCAAAAAGCAGGTTTTCTCATGCAGTGGCATATATATATATATAAGTGAGTTGGGTGGCTCAGTGGTAGAGCATCAGACTCTGGTTGGGGGTTGGATACCCATCTCTGCTGTGTTGTGTCCTTGAGCTAAACACTTTACTCTCCGAAAGTACTGGTAATACCCAGGAAGCAGTGGCTCGGTCCTGTCATGACTGTAAAATTGTTGATTGGGATGTTACACCTCAACGCAAACTAACAGATAAGCTAGGAAGTAACTGGGTGCAGTTGATACATCTTTGTTTTCTCTACAAAGAATATGATAGTTCGAATTCCTAAATCTGAAATTTCAAGCTGTAACTTGAACAGCCTGGTTTGAATTGAACCTTGTTGGAAACCCTTAAGACTTATTCTTTTACAACACGGCTCATATGAGCTGGTACCAGATTTTGTTTACGTAAAATTTTACTGTTTACTTTACAGAGCCAAGTATTAGAAATACTGACCACTAACGCTAAATACAAGAAGGGACTCGTGGCAGCATTCAAGCTGCTATTTCGTCAAGACGAATATGAAGGCCACAGCCTATCGGGGAGGAAAAATAAAAATGGGGGTCAGAGGCCAGCGCTAGCTGACCAAAGAAAATGGTCTTTTCTAGAAGGTAAAGTAGTTAGTTTAAAGATAATTATTGCTGTCTAAAGTTTTAAATAGAATCTGTTCAGTAACATATATGTGCCTGCCATATGGGGTCCTGGCAAATAAAGGCTATGCCGGGCACTGCACAAGTTTTAAAGTAACCAAAGTAGTCACACATCTCAATTTTGAAAGAAGAGCCATCCAGCTTGGCCAGATACCTGCTTTTTCATCTGAATAATTATATGAAAGCCAAAGGAGTGCTTGAATAAAATAACGCAGCCCATCCCAAGCACCAAGAGGAAGAAAATCCTCCGAACAGAAACCACATGATAATTGCAAGTAAACAATAGCAAAAACAAATAGCTCTTTCTCTTGCCCAACTGAAGTAATTGATCCCTACAGCTTACATATATAAAAAAAACAAACAAACAATAGAATATGAAATTCCTGTGAAACACCTACTCCAAACAACATAAAGTAGGAATCACATCAAAATCACCTATAGAAAGGGAGCAGCAGAATTTGCTAAGCTCCATGGATCAGTAGATAACCTGGAATATTAAAGTACATTTTATTATCTTCATTTTCAAGATTTTTTTTTATTTTGCTTTAGGCCCTAGGGTCACAGTAAACTGGGCTGAGGTCATCTTCGGGATGGTCAGTTACTTAAGTGGGCAAACCTCGCGGAGGTAGTGTCCATTCTTTTGAAACTTCCTCTTTTTGAATCAGCAGAAAAGGGAACAAATCATCTACAAAAGAATGTGTCATATTTTCATGAGCTACATGTAACTCATTCTACTACATTGTTTTATACAGAGAAATTATTCTGTCCTTATTTCAGATTGTGTTGCAGTGCACTACAGCGTGCCAAGAGATTCCATACGCATGACGATCAGGGACTTTTTAAAGCCATCTAGAGCATTGTGTTATAAAAAGACATCTTTATAAAATCTTTATAAAAAGACAGATAAAATTTAAAGACATCTTAAATTTAAAACCTCTGACGATCTTCTCTGGCTATAGCCTTGTTTGTGTCGGAAATTTGGAAGACAAGTTTTGTGGGTAATAGGCTCATGTTGAGATCTGAAATTATTGTGAAGTTTTCTGATCAGATAGTAATTACAAATCCTCTTCTTTTTTTAAACCAAAGTGATACCTCTGGTGTCTTTACAGTCTGACCTGGTCGGAAAACCTGCCTTTTTCAGCTGGCCTTTTTGCATATGCAAAAACAAAGGTGCAGATCAGCAGTACAGGAACAGCTGATCAGCACCTTTGTTTTAGCTACAGAGATATAGTACAGTACTTCTGCCTTCTAAATCCATAGTTTCAAGACTCTCGTCATTGTCTGTCACCGTCCAAGGTTTAATTAGCTCAGTTGGTAGAGTGTCAGTCTCTTGATCTCAAAGTTATGGGATCAAATCTTATGAGGGGTGCGGTGTTGTGTCCTTGAGCAAGACACTTCATCCCCATTGCTAAGTACTGGTTGAACCCAGGAAACCATCCCAACATGACTGGAAAATCGTTGACAGGGAAGTTAAGCCTCAAGCCAAACACAGATTTTCTTTGACTATATGCATGGAATACTCCTTATTGCTAATCTTTCATGAGGTGCTCAGACTAATATTCAAGATAATTACTTTGAAGCCATCTTCAGGAATGGTTTTGTTGTTGGATTTCTTGCTAAACATCCACTAAACAGCTGGGGTCATGTCGAGATGGTAAGTTATCTTAACTACACATTCTTATGCAGGCTTAATCTAATGGCGTACCAATATACTGCTTTTTCTTTCAACGTGCAAACTACGAACCTGCTAGCAAGTTACCAACTGCAATGATTTTCCATGGTTCAGTATTGAGAAAGCCAATTGGGTAAGATAAGGAAGTCATTGATGATCCCTATCAACTCATCATGATAAACCTATATTAGGCTGCTGTCAAATTAGCCGTATCAGAAAAAAAAAACTTTCTTCAGGGTTTCCGACCAGGTCTGCCACAAACTGGTCTGCTCAGCCTCACATTATATTATCACCCTTGTCTTCTCTAGGAAGAAAAGTAATTTATGATTCAGCCATCTCGATTTAACCTGCCGTTAAATCCATGGAAATCTGCCGTAGATGCCACGGAAAATTGTCATTAAATCCATGGAAACCTGCCATAAAATCCATGGAAACCTGCCGTAGATTTTACGGAAGCCTGCCGTAGAAACCACGGCAACATGCTGTTGATTCCACGGATACTGCACACCATGGAAATTATCTATAGAGAACTTCCGTAGAAACTTTCTACGGCTCTTTCCCATGGATAAATGCCTTGGATTCTACGGCTAACATCCATTGATTTCGCGAAAAAATTCCACGGCATATCAACAACTTCCATAGAACTTTTTATTTCTTGATTTTCCGTTACCGGCCATGGATACCTTAAAAATGCCGTCCGAATACTCCGTGGATTTTAATCGTGGATTTCAGCCATTTTCCATGGCAAATTTACAGAAGGGGACTGTTTCATAAACACATTTTCTAGTTGCATTAGAACCTGCTATTTGGACTTGCTAAGCAGCGCGCCGGTATAACGACACAGAGCCGAAACGACCGGATTAATTTAAAAAGTGTATTCGAGTACTGGATAATTTCACTCAAACGCACCCATTGTTGACATCAAAGTTTCTAGAAAAATACTTGGGAGAATTTAAAATGAAAGACGAATTTAATTCCCAAATTCTTTAAATCTACGTGAAACTAAAACGCACGCTAACCGAAATTATCAATGATAGCAATATGCGAAAGAACCAGTATAGAAATTACACTTGAAAATGCAACCAATTTTGCAGTTTATGCGTTACTTCGTTTATTTAGTATTATAGATGCTGTTTAAACTCTCTGAAACATGGCCTGATTTTAGTATTAATGGTGTTTTAACTCTCTGAAACACAGGCTGATTTTAGTATTAGTAGTGTTTTAACTCTCTGAAACACAGGCTGATTTGAGTATTACATAACAGTGTTTTAACTTTCTGAAACACAGGCTGATTTTAGTATTAAGGGTGTTTTAAGTCTTTGAAACACAGGCTCATTTTAGTATTAATGGTTTTTGTCGCACCTGCTTTAGCAAGGTGGGATATAGGAGTTCACTTTTCCGTCCGTCCGTACGTCAGTCATTCCGTACGTCCGTCCGTATGTCCGTCCGTCAACAATTACGTCGACCCTAGGCTCTCTAGCATTTAAGTCCATTTCTCGCAAAGTATGATACCTACAATCATCAAACCTGGCATAAAACTTCTTCTTAGGATGTTCATGAGGGCTGTTGCTCTTATTTTTACCCTTACCCTGTATTTTATGCTCTGCTGACTTTGTAAAACAGGCCACCAACAATAACGTCGACCCTAGCGTCGACCCTAGCATTTAAGTAGATATCTCGCAAATTATGATACCTACAATCATCAAACCTGGCATAAAGCTTCTTCTAAGAATGTTTTCGAGGGCTATTGCTCTTGTTTATACCTTGACCTATATTTCATGCTCTGCGGACTTAGTAAAATTTTATATTCAAAATTATGTCCACCCTAGTGTTTAAGTCCATTTCTCACGTTTTATGATACCTAGAATCATCAAACATGGCATCCAGTTTCTTCTTAGAATGTTCTTGAGAGCTGATGCAATTAATTTACCCTTTACATATATTTCATGCTCTGCTGACTTTGCAAAATTTTAAACCCCAAAATATATATCGTCCCTGGCGCTTTAGTCCTTTCGTATGGAAGTATGATACCTGTAGCCATCACACCTGGCATAAAGTTTCTTCTTAGAATGTTCACGAGGGATGTTGCAGTTATTCCTACCCTTTGCCTATATTTCATGCTCTTCTGACTTAGTAAAATTTTACATCCAAAATTGTGTTGACCCTAGCATTTTTGTCCATTTTTCATAAAGTTCTTTTAACTATATAGTCTTTACTACTGTGGAAACGCAATGCAGGTGCGACATAGCATTCCGTGGAATTCTTGTTTAAACTCTCTGACACACAGGCTGATTTTAGTATTTATGGTGTTTTAATTCTCTGAAACACTGGCTTATTCAGGGCTCGAATTTTTTTTGTGAACATACTTGTCCTGCAGGGCAAGTGCTTTCATTTTTTTACTCGTCCTTTCAAAAATCTACTCGTCCTTAAAAACTGTCTGATATCACTCATTTTTCCCTCGAATGTATTCTACTTTCAGTTTCATTTTCACTCGGTTATTTCCGGTACTTTCCGTAGGTATATGGTTTCGTCCCAATTCAGGTTTTGCCAAAGAGATTTCGTTAATAAAGATTTCTGCACCAAAGTAGATTTTTTCTGCTTTATTCAAGAGAGGACGTGAAAATAATGTCCTATACAACTATTTGAGTTGGATTATGCATTTGTAATCGTGCAGTTATAGAGCGCAAACAACTTAGGCGAAACCGCGTTGGTGCGAATCCTCATCGGGTCGATGTTCGATATGCGCAGGCGCACCGTTTATTTACAGTTTGCCATTTCCGTTTTCATTTTGCGGGATTTCATGCTTTTTGCGTTACAGTCAATATTTGTTTGCTGTAATTTGATCGATTTGTAAAGTGCTTTTCCTGAACGGCATGATTAGACAATTTTCATGGAGGAAAAACCTACTCGTCCGGCAGGGCAAGTCAGTGACAATTTCCACTCGTCCTTACCAATCAGCTACTCGTAAATACGAGCGGACGAGTGTAAATTTCGAGCCCTGTTATTTGAGTATTAATGCCCATATGTCTTGTGGAGAAATTGTAAAGGAGAAAAAAACTTGGATTATCATATGCCCAGGTTCAGCTTATTTATAGCTGTACCCAGAAGCTTATTTCTGTGTTCTTCTTTTTTCAGCTACAAACATTTGCTTGTGTCTAGGAATGAATTAAATGAGGTCAAAAGAATAAATGGTAAGTACACAGCGCTTCAGATAGAGGGTGACAGGGATAATTTAGGGATAATTTATCATACTTTTGTATGAAAACTTCAGTTGTGACCTCTCAGTACCCTGTAGAATCATCTTGGTCAGACTGTGCTAATGAGGGATAACATCTGTTTTTATTGGCAGATATGAAGAATGATCTCAGAAATATCCTCAAAACCCCTACTTATCTGGAGATCTGGATAAGTATAATATACAGTCTCAGAATTTTGGGATGGCTTTGTATGTAATAAGATGTGTCAGGTTGAATGGAATGCTATTTCTTCATTATTTTTTCACCTGACGTAGGCGGAGGGGGACTATAGAAATGACCCTTGACCGTCCGTGTATCAGTCCGTCCGTCCTTTCGTCGGTCTGAAATCTTGTCCCCGCAACTCCTCCTACGTCTTTCGTCAGATTGATTTGAAATTTTACAGATTGTATTCTTATGATATGAAGATGTGCATGTGGTTTTTTAGCTCGCCTGAACGAAAGTTCAGGAAGAGCTATTGTTGTCACGTCGGCGTTAGCGTCAGCGTCCGCGTCGGCGTCCGGATTGGATGTTTTGGTTAAAGTTTTTTAAAGACCTATATCTCCTTAACCCATGGATGGATTCTTTTGATACTTGCACTGTAGGTAGATATTGGTCCAAAGTTTAACAGGGTACCACCCCCACCCCACTCCATGACCTTGATGTCAAGGTCATGGACTTAGAAAATTGGGAGTATTTTTGGACTGAATGTTTTGGTTAAAGTTTTATAAAGCCCAATATCTCCTTAACCCATGGATGGATTCCTTTGATACTTGCACTGTAGTTAGATATTGGTCCAAAGTTTTGCAAGGTACTACCCCCACCCCCCTCAGTGACCTTGATGTCAAGGTCATGGACTTAGAAAATTGTCAATTTATTGAATGGATGTTTTGGTTAAAGTCTTTTAAAGACACATATCTCCTGAACCCAGTGATGAATTCTTTTTAGCTCGCCTGAACGAAAGTTCAGGAAGAGCTATTGTTGTCACCTTGGCGTCGGCGTCCGCGTCCGCGTCGGCGTCCGGATTGGATGTTTTGGTTAAAGTTTTTTAAAGACCTATATCTCCCTAACCCATGGATGGATTCTTTTGATACTTGTACTGTAGTTAGATATTGGTCCAAAGTTTAACAGGGTGCCACCCCCACCCCACTTCGTGACCTTGATGTCAAGGTCATGGACTTAGAAAATTGGGAGTTTTTTGGACTGGATGTTTTGGTTAAAGTTTTATAAAGCCCAATATCTCCTTAACCCATGGATGGATTCCTTTGATACTTGCACTATAGTTAGATATTGGTTCAAAGTTTTCCAAGGTACTATCCCCACCCCCCTCAGTGACCTTGATGTCAAGGTCATTGACTTAGAAAATTGTCCTTTTATTGATTGGATGTTTTGGTTAAAGTTTTTTAAAGACACATATCTCCTGAACCCATAGATGAATTCTTTTTATATTTGCACTGTAGTTATATATTAGTATAAACTTTTACATAGTACTACCCCAACCCCGCTCAGTGACCTTGATGTCAAGGTCAGGGACTTAGGAAATTTGGTCTTTATTAAGGTGTTCTAATTGCATACTGATCCATAATGCTTGACAGAGATTTAGTTTACACTTGAACTGATGTTAGTAGGGGTGGGTATCGCCACTGAAAACCGTATCAGGATATATCACGATACACTGGTCTGTATCGGGATATGTATCACGATATATCGCGACTTCCTTTTCAGTTCGTACTTCTATGTTACTTGCTTTTACTGTGTTGTTTGCTTCTGTCTTTTATTAAATGATTGTAATAAAAAATGAACATCCCATTCTTTACATGTTTATTTTTACACCAAAAAAAACACCAGCTCCTGTACTTTATTAAAATGCAACTGTTACAAGTGTGCGATCTCATTTTATTTTACTAATTGACTTACTTACTGACATGACCCTAGTCTCCATGCTTCTAGTGCATGAATTCTTTGTTATTCTGCTCTGACCCAGTTTTGCCCCAAGGCGAGAATGAAAAAAGCATGCAGATTTTCAACACTGGTTGTCATCAAAGATCAAAGGAATTGACATAAAAACACTCCGACTAGTTACTCTTCTCGCGATAAGGTATGTTTTTAGTTGGCATCATCTTCCGACTTTCGAAGATGTGAAGTCGACGTCTCTGCTAGGCGATGAAATTGCATGCACGAAGTCTAGGCGAATTATTTTATCGGTGACATGAAAAGGAGATATGCTAAATAATCGGACAGTAATTGCTGAGTAAATGTTGTAGACCCAGATCAGACAACTCCTTGGAGCAGTGTGATCAGGATCTGCAGTGTATGCCAACAAAATAATGAAATTTCCCGTAAGTGAAAATGTACTAAGATATACACACACAAAAAAAATGTTCAAAAGATGCTCGAATATTTAAGTTATGAATGGGATTATGTGTCAAAATGATCATACCGTTGGAGTGATAGGATCAATTGGATACTAACAAAAGGATTTAACTGGACATTAAGGTACAATCACGGTAATTTTTGTTTACATCTGTCTTTGTGCGTGAAGATTACGGAGATAAAAGACATAAGAGGAAGAGAGTCTCCGGCAAAAGTAAACAAACAAAACCTGTTTTTAAAGACTATATTGGCTTTAATTGACTCCACTACCTAGATCCAGTGACCTATAAATACAGTGACTCGCGTCTTCACCTTTCGGTCCAAAGAGGCGTGTCGCGCATGCGACTGTAGCGCCTCCTTCCGGAGCGCCATTTTTAATACAAGGTGAAAAAGCTTGAATTTCTTTCAAAAGTTAACGGTCACTGCTAGATCCGTTTCATGAAAAAAGAATATTTTGAAATAAAAAAAAAATTACTAACGAAATGAAAAGGAAACTGTTAATTAAAAGCATATAAAACGTTTTCACGAGAATGTCCGAAAACTTCCGTAATTTACCGAGCGTACCGGTATGGCCAAAACGTATCGTGATTCGTATCATGGCAATTTTGAATCACGATTTACCGGTATACCGGTAATATCGCGCACCCCTAGATGTTAGACACTTTTGAGTTTTTACAAAACACTATATACTTACCCCACCGGATGACCTTGAAGCCAAGGTTATCAATTTTGAATTTTGTCTACAAGATTTTGGTTAGTGTTATATATTTATAAGACATAATTTCACAGGGCCACAATGGACTCAGTTGATACTAATACTTGGACTGATATTGGATAATGGTTCAAGGTTTTGATACATCCTAGCCCCCCCCCCCCCCACACACCCACCCACCCACCCACCCACACCCAACCCCTTACCCCTCTACCCCTTAGTTCTTTGTCCTCAAGCTCATGGACTTTGAAATTTCATGTGGATTTTTTTATGCCCCCGCCATTTAAAATGGGGGGCATATAGTATCACCCCTGTCCGTACGTACGTACGTACATACGTACGTAGCGTACGTACGTACGTACGTACATACGTACGTAGCGTACGTACGTACGTACGAAATGGTTTCCGTTCAATATCTTTTGAAAGCATTGGTGTATTGAATTCATATTTCATACACAGCTATATAATCATAAAATACAGGTCAAGTTCGATGTTGGGTAAAATCCGTCAATTATTGTGGGAGTTATGGCCCTTTTTTGACTTCTGTTTCTATGAAGAAATGGTTTCCGTTCGATATCTTTTGAAAGCATTGGTGTATTGAATTCATATTTTATACACAGGTATATAATCATAAAATACAGGTCAAGTTCGATGTTGGGCAAAATCCGTCGATTATTCAGGCCTCATACTTTTCAGGCTTCTGCAGGATTTCAGGCTTTCATTTCTTGAATTTTACTTTATTTCAGGCTTTGATTTTTAAGTTTTGTACGTACGTAGCGTACGTACGTACGTACGTGCGAAATGGTTTCCGTTCAATATCTTTTGAAAGCATTAGTGTATTGAATTATATTTTATACACAGCTATATAATCATAAAATACAGGTCAAGTTCGATGTTGGGTAAAATCCGTCAATTATTGTGGGAGTTATGGCCCTTTTTCGACTTCTGTTTCTATGAATAAATGGTTTCCGTTCGATATCTTTTGAAAGCATTGGTGTATTGAATTCATATTTTATACACAGGTATATAATCATAAAATACAGGTCAAGTTCGATGTTGGGCAAAATCCGTCGATTATTCAGGCCTCATACTTTTCAGGCTTCTGCAGGATTTCAGGCTTTCATTTCTTGAATTTTACTTGATTTCAGGCTTTGTTTTTTAAGTTTTCAGTGTTTTTCTGCTTAAAAAGGGCTATTTTAGGTTGCGAAAGCAGGCATTTCAGGCTTGGAAAAACTTTGTCAGTATGAGGCCTGTTATTGTGGGAGTTATGGCCCTTTTTCTACTTTACTTTGTATGAAAAAATGGTTTCCGTTCGATATCTTTTGATTGCATTGGTGTATTGAATTCATATTTTATACACAGGTATATAATCATAAAATACAGGTCAAGTTCGATGTTGGGCAAAATCCGTCAATTATTGTGGGAGTTATGGCCCTTTTTCGACTTTATTTTGTATGAAAAAATGGTTTCCGTTCGATATCTTTTGAAAGCATTGGTGTATTGAAATGATATTTTATACACACGTATATAATCATAAAATACAGGTCAAGTTTGATGTTGGGCAAAATCCGTCGATTATTGTGGGAGTTATGGCCCGTTTTTGACTTCATTTTGTATGAAAAACTGGTTTCCGTTCATTATCTTTTGAAAGCATCGGTATATTGAATCCATATTTTATACACAGGTATATAATCATAAAATACAGGTCAAGTTCAATGTTTAGTAAAATCCGTCTATTATTGTGGGAGTTATGGCCCTTTTTCGACTTCATTTCATACAATAATGGTGTCCGTTTGTTAGTTTTTGAAAAGTTACTTGTTTCCGGGCTATTTCTTTTGGAAAGTTGCATGGCATCCATTTCTGCGATAAGATACAGAATATCATCACATATCAGTCATGACACCCCCACATCCAAGCCCCCCCCCCCCCCCCCCCGCCATGTACTTCTCAAGAAGCACAATACATCTGCCCAAGGAAAACAATAAAACATGTACCACAGAAGTGTGCCTTTGTGAACCTAGTTATGCTACAAGTGCCTTTACCTTAAACAAGGCGCCATCTTACTTAGGGCACTAGGCGGGGGCATCCGTGTCGTATGGACACATTTCTAGTTTTATTTTTATTTTATTTTAAGACTTATTTCTGAGATAGCGTTTGTTTATAAATGTGTTGTCATTATGGACATGCTTGTTTGAAGTTTTATGCCTAGCAGTCCACACCACCATAGCAACTGTGTCATGGGCAAGCACTTATTCAGGTGAGCTATGCTGTCAGGCAACAGCTCTTGTTATATTTGCACTTTAGTTAGATATTAGTCCAAAGTTTTGCCGAGTACCACCCCAACCCGGCACACTGACTTGATGTCAAGGTCACGGACTTTGGAAATTTGTTCTTTATTGAAGTTTTCTAATTGCATACTGATTCATAATGCTTGGCAGAGATTTAGTTTACACTTGAACTGATGTTAGACACTTTTTTGAGTTTTTACAAAACACTATATACTTACCCAACTGGATGACCTTGAAGTCAAGGTCATCGACTTATAATATTGTCTTAAAGATTTTGGTTAAAGTTTTATATTTATGAAGACATAATTTCACAGTGCCACGATGGACTCAGTTGATACTAATACTTGGACTGATGTTAGATAATGGCTCAATGTGGATTTTTTTATTTTAAGACTTATTTCTTAGATAGCTTTTGCTTATAAATGTGTTGTCATTATGGACATGCTTGCCTGAAAGTTTTATGCATAGAAGTCCAAACCTGCAAAGCGACTGTATGATGGGCAAGCACCTATTCAGGCGAGCTATGCTGTCAGGTGACAGCTCTTGTTATTTTTGTTACAGCCATTTTTAATGGAGTTATGGCCCTTGCTGACTTAGACCTTGTCCCCGCAACTCCTGCCACATCTTATATCAGATTGACTTGAAATTGTGCAGAATGTTTCATCATGATCTTAAAATGTGCATGTGATTTTGCAATTTCAATTGTCCTATATTTTACAAAGTTATGGCCCTTTTTTCGTTTTTGTCATTTTTCCAACTTTTGAACCGTTTGGCCGAGAGAGCTGAAATTTTGTACGCTATTAGCATTTGGTAAATTGATTATTCTGATTATTGTTAGGATATGCTAAATTTATTAGTGACAGAGTTATTCCCCTTTCATAGATAGTAGACTTTTACTTAAGGCGAGGTCTCCTACCAGCCGGCTATTGAAATGCTAATAAAATAAATAAAGGGACATCACATTTCACAGTATTCTTGAGTATATCTAAATATATCTTTTAAAGTTGATGTGACATCAATAGTATAATTACATTAACATAATATATGCAAACAAATAAACAAATAAGCAAAAAGTATAAATAAGCCGACATTCTAAAAATAGAATTTACAAGGGAAGTAACTCAAATTATACTTTGCAAGGGAACTAACTCAAACTACTACTTAACAATTTTCACTGAAATTTTATATGCTTATTCTGCTTGCATAATTGCCTTTATGATAATGGAAGTTTCATATTGAAACTGTTACATATTTTGCCTGGTAGAAAGAATTAGTTGATAAATTTGCCTGACTGAACTGCAAAAATGCAACTATAGGGAACAGCTTGTGAGAAAGCTAGTAAATTTGTGTAAAACTTAGTGCATATTGAAACTTTAAGATCAAAGGGGGCTTTTCAAACCTATCTGTATACAAGACCAAATTCATAGAAAAGAAAATTAAGCAGTTTAATGTTAAACAAATGATAATGTATGAGGGTCTCCTGCTAATTTCAAGATTGTTTAATGTCAAAACAAAAATGGATTAATGTTCTAATTTTACATACTGAAAGCCAGACCAACCAAAATGAAAATTTAAGTTAATAAAATGTTCAATAAGTTAACTAAATGTTAAATACAATAAAATATAGCTATTCATCATAATGCCATGAAAAAAGGAATTTTCTCATCAGTATTCCAGTAGCCGGCTGGCAGGAGACTTTTAGGTCTAGTGCCACCCAGCTGGCAGGAGACCAAAAAGTCTCCTGCCAGCTGGCTGGCAGGAGACACTTCCTTTACTTAAAGGTAAAGGGATAAACTCAACAACTATTCATATTATTGGGCTGAATTTTCATAAATGCATTGTTCATTTTTCATCAGATTTATATTAGGAGGATTATGGCCCTTGTATTTTGGGTATACAGTCTTGATGTTTTGGGCATTCTGTAAGGGCCTAAAGTTTCAGTTACCTGATTTTACACATATATGCCCAGTTCTGAACTTAAGTATTCAATAACCTCATAGAGGTCCAGTAATTGCACCCGACATAGGCAGAGGGGGACTATAGAAATGACCCTCGTCCATCTGTGTGTGCATCCGTCCATCCGTCCGTCCATCCGAAATCTTGTCCCCGCAACTCCTCCTAGATCTTTCATCGGATTGATTTTAAATTTTACAGATTGTATTCTTATGATATGAAGATGTGCATGTGGCATTCGATTTTTGTTTCGGTTATTTTTGATGGAGTTACAGCCCTTGCTGACTCAGACCTTCCGAAATCATGTCCCCGCAGCTCCTCCTACATCTTTCATGAGATTGATTTGAAATTTTACAGATTGTATTCTTACGATATGAAGATGTGCATGTGGTTTTTTATTTTTGTTTCGGCCATTTTTAATGGAGTTACGGCCCTTGCTGACTTAGACCTTGTCCCCGCAACTCCTGCAACATCTTGTATCAGATTTACTTGAAATTGTGCAGATTGTTTCATCATGATCTGAAGATGTGCATGTGATTTTGGAATTTCAGTTGTCCTATTTTTTACAAAGTTATGGCCCTTTGTCGTTTTTGGCATTTTTCCAACTTTTGAATCGTTTGACCGAGAGAGCTGAAATTTGGTATGCTATTAGCATTTGGTAAATTGATTATTCTGATTACATGTATTGTTAGGATGTGCTAAATTATAAGTGACAGAGTTATTCCCCCTTTCATAGATAGTAGACATTCACTTAAAGGTAAAGGGCTAACTCCAGAACTATTCATATTAATGGGCTGAATTTTCATAAATGCATTGTTCATTTTTCATCAGATTCATTAGCAGGATTATGGCTCTTGTTATTTTGTTACTGGGCAGAGATGGGGTAATGGTAATGAGTAATGGTAATGCATTACAATGCATTACTTTTTTCAAAGTAATGCTAAGTAATGAGTAATGAAGGATTTTTTCATTACATGTAATGGTAATTTAATTAATTACACGTAGAAAAATGCTGTAATGATGTAATGCTTTTTAGCATTACATTTTCATTACTTTGTAGTAGTTTATGATCATCAGCATCACTGTCAGCTGCTTTTTAAGACCAAAACAACTAAAGTTATTAGTATACAGTAATAGTGAAAAAGGAATATTAATTTAATCAACAATAAAATTGTAATAATAAATAATAATATTATTAACAGTAATACAACAACAACAATGGAAAATAATAGCAATGCATTTTACTGCTCAAAGATATCTGCTGTTAATAAATTTTCTACAGGTGCATGATACACTGGTTATTATCTACATTTTTTGTTGCTTCTGGATATCAAATGTGATAATGATCCTGTCCCACTAGTCAACAGGTATTTTTGATAATAAAAACATAAAAATAGACTAATCATTGATTTCTGCAGTAAACAAAATTTTCTTTTGGCACAAAAATTAGTTTGATCACTTAATATCAGGTAATTCAAAAGAAATACTAACAACAGAATAAGCATCCCCCCTTCCCTCTGAACACTGAGTGAATAAAGCTATATATCAGAAAGCTTGAAAGTGGCATCAAACTTCACAACACAATCATGTGAAGGAAAAACCTCATTCTTTTTTCATGTACATGTTACAACAATATTCTTTCTCTATCTGATATTCAAAGACCATCTTATGACTTTTATTAACAGAACAGAACATATTTTATTCAAACTTCCAATAGGCTATGAAGCCCGTGAGGATATATACAATGACAGTATAAGATGACATCCGACAGTCTGTAATCTTATTCTACTTTTAGACAATAGTGTGAAAAACACATAATTCCTCCAAAGTCAAACTGTTACCTAAATTTTTTTACCAGGCGGGTATCAAAGAAAAATTCAGTGTTTTGTCATTCATATCAGAGTCCAGTCTGTTGTTTTACTTAGATATCAAGAGAAAAACATGCAACCAGCCATGACCTTATCTTTGTGGACCAGTCAGGTGTTTTCAACTTTTGTTAATTAGTGTCAGTGGATTACCACACCTTTTTGTCCCTCAGTCAATGAACCATAAGATGACAGAAAAAGTGTGTATTGACTATATCCGTACCGTAAGGTAAAATTCAAAACTTTCACTTTTTTTTCCAAGAGAAACATACAGATGAATATCAATCTTTAAAAACAAGTTCAAGCACATCCACCCGTCTCAAAGAATAAAAACAACAAACGCTTAGGAATCCACTGTAACCTGATGAAAAAAAAACTACATGTAATATGCAAATTCCTTCTATGGGGTAAATGTGAAGAGGAAACACAACTCTTCATCTCTGCATGATCTATTGTAATGGGGCAAATAAAAGTTTAATATATTTTTCCCTCCACTTATTTTATAAGTGAAAAGTTGTGATGGAAAAATGTAATGAGTAATGGTAATGCATTACATTTGCCAAGTAATGGTAATTTAATTAATTACTTGTCCCAGAACTGTGTAATGGTAATGGTAATGGTAATGCTAATACTGCAATGTAATGGTAATGGTAATTAATTACTTTCCAATGTAATTGACCCCATCTCTGTTACTGGGTATACAGTCTTGAGGTTTTGGTCATTTTGTAAGGGCCTATAGTTTCAGTAACCTGATTTTACACATATATGCCCCGTTCTGAACTTAAGTATTTTATAAAGAGGCCCAGTAATTGGGTATATGTCTTTGCTTATGTTCAGTTATCATTTGCTTGTAAACCAGGTTCTGTAATATATATATTTTCTGTTTTTGGCCATATATTTACTCTGAAACAGAATAAAGGGCTGAAGTTTGTAACGCATTTCAAACGTCGGGTGACACTTGGCCGATGGCCTTTTATTGGGTATATGTCTTTGCTTATGCTTCAATTATTATTTGCTTACCAGGTTCTGTAATACACCTATTTCCTGTTTTTGGCCATACAATTACTCTAAAACAGAATAAAGGGCTGCAGTTTGTGACACATTTCAAATGTCAGGTGACACTTGGCCGATGGCCTTTTATTGTGAAATCAAGTAGAAGAGATTTTAGTTTTGACAGCATTGTAGTTCTGTTTATGAGCTAGCATATTGACAAAGTTAACTCCCTACTGCGCAGCTCACATAGTTGGCAGTTTTATTGCCTTGCCACAACAGTTTTAATGGACTGTTGTAAAATAAGATTCAAGCAGCAAATGAACATTTGAGCAATAAATACAGAAGTTCCTGAAAAAAAGTAGGAAACTGATAACAAGATATCATTCAAATTAAGGTGGTGATAATCACTGATTTGGGACAAAGACAAAAATCTGCATAAAATACTCAAAATAACACTGATCTTTCCAAAACTTGGCAGATGCCTTCTTTATGTTAAATCACTGATTTGGGACAAAGACAAAAATCTGCATAAAATACTCAAAATAACACTGATCTTTCCAAAACTTAGCAGATGCCTTCTTTATGTTGTTTCTCATAATTTAGAATCCCAAAATGCAGCATTTGTTTATGTTAAAAAGTGTTTTTATAAGAGAAGATCAAAGGGTAATTTTCTGCGAATAAATCTGAAAAAATAATATCATTATTGAAAATATACTTAGTGCTTAGAGTACCTTGTTGCATAATGGAGAGCGTCCTAGCAAATATTTTTTCAAACTTTTTCACACATTATCAGGCTGAACAGATGAAAAAAGATGCAGTCTGTGTCCAAATTTTTTTGTCAAAACACACAGGTGAGACAGGTGATACTATTTTAACAAGGTTGAACAATTTCATCTACATACCACTGATCATGTCTGTAATGTATTATTTATATTGTAGGTGTTAACATAGGTATGCTTGCCTACCCTATATTTAATAAATGCGTCCAGTGTACAGTTACTTTGTACTTGGTTGAAATTTGAGAAACAGCCACCGTTTTCATCTGGTCTACGTTACAATTTGAGAAAGAGTTGGAATAAATAATTGCTAGGACGCTCTTTTTTATGCAATAATGCACCTTCAGCACTACGTAAATTTTCAATAACGATATTATTTTTTCAGATTTATTCGCAGAAAATTACCCTTTGATCTTAAAATCACTTTTTTAAGCAGCATGTACAATATACATCTATTTTGTATTCTAAACTGTAAAGAACAACAAAAATAAGAAGTCTGATAACTTTCAGGGAGATACATTACTTTTTTATGGTTTCATGCAGATTTTTACATATACCATAAATCACCACCTTAAATAAGAAACACTTTCAGAAACACCCCTTACTTATTGGAAAATGTACCTAATACATGTATAGTTAAGTATATTTTATTTCAATTTCATACAAGTTACAAACAGAAGACAAATAGTACAAATTTAATAGCAAAAAGATCTGACAGGAAGCCAGAGGCTTATTATCCTGCAATAATTGAGATACAAGAGTCTACTGGGTGTCAGTGAGCTTGGGTTTAAGATCTCACCAAGAGTTAGGTTAGATGAGGGACCACATCATAAGCTTTTGACATTATTATCCAGTACCTTTAGGTTAATGGATACATTTACAAAGGAAGCAGCTCAGTCATTTTTATTAGCTCACCTGTACGAAAGTATGGATGGATTTCAAAATAATTTGGCACAATTGTTCTCATTGATGAGTAAAAGTGCCATTTGAAACATTTGGTCAGGTAGGTCCAAGGTCAAGGTCACACTTGAAGGTCAAATGATAAAATTGTCATAAATTGAGCTTGTCCGGGCCACAACTTCTACACTTATGTTTGGATTTCAAAATAATTGGGCACAATTGTTCTCCTTGATTCGTAGAAGTGCAATTTGAAATATTTGTTCAGGTAGGTCCAAGGTCAAGGTCACACTTGAAGGTCAAATGATATAATGCATAAATCATAAATTGAGCTTGTCCAGGGTATTTCTGCTATATTTATGCATGGATTTCAAAATAACTGGGCACAGTCGTTCCCCTTCTTAATGAGTAACATGCTATTTGAAACATTTGTTCAGGTAGGTTGAAGGTCAAGGTCATTTTTGGAATGATACAATGGTCATAAATAGAGCTTGTCGAGACCATTTCTTCTATATTTACGGATGGATTTCAAAATAATTTGGCAGTTTTCCCCCTTGATTATAAGTGTCATGTGAAGCATTTATTCTGGTAGGTCCAAGGTCAAGGTCACACTAGAAGGTTAAATGATAAAACTGTTAAGCATGTCCACGATATTACTTCTAATTTATGCATGGATTTCAAAATAAATTGGCGCAATTGTTCTCCTTGATGAATAAAAATGTCCTGTGAAATATTTATTCTTGTAGGTCCAATGCTGTATTATTTTTTATGCCCCCGCCATTTAAAATGGTGGGGGGGAGGGGGGCATATAGTATCACCCCTGTCCGTACGTACGTAGCGTACCTAGTGTAGCGTGCGTACGTTGGAAATGGTTTCCGTTCAATATCTTTTGAAAGCATTGGTGTATTGAATTCATATTTCATACACAGCTATATAATCATAAAATACAGGTCAAGTTTGATGTTGGGTAAAATCTGTCTATTATTGTGGGAGTTATGGCACTTTTTCGACTTCTGTTTCTATGAAAAAATGGTTTCCGTTCAATATCTTTTGAAAGCATTGGTGTATTGAATTCATATTTTATACACAGCTATATAATCATAAAATACAGGTCAAGTTCGATGTTGGGTAAAATCCGTCAATTATTGTTGGAGTTATGGCCCTTTTTCAACTTCTGTTTCTATAAAGAAATGGTTTCCGTTCGATATCTTTTGAAAGCATTGGTGTATTGAATTCATATTTTATACACAGGTATATAATCATAAAATACAGGTCAAGTTTGATGTTGGGCAAATTCCGTCGATTATTGTAGGAGTTATGGCCCTTTTTCGACTTTATAAATTTTGTATGTAAAAATGGTTTCCGTTCGATATCTTTTGAAAGCATTTGTGTATTGAATTCATATTTTATACACAGGTATATAATCATAAAATACAGGTCAAGTTTGATGTTGGGCAAAATCCGTCGATTATTGTGGGAGTTATGGCCCTTTTTCAACTTTATTTTTTATGAAGAAATGGTTTCCGTTCGATATCTTTTAAAAGCATTGGTGTATTGAATTCACATTTTATACACAGGTATATAATCATAAAATACAGGTCAAGTTCGATGTTGGGCAAAATCCGTCATAAAATACAGGTCAAGTTTAGGGAGATACATTACTTTTTTATGGTTTCATGCAGATTTTTACATATACCATAAATCACCACCTTAAATTAGAAACACTTTCAGAAACACCCCTTACATATTGGAAAATGTACCTAATACATGTATAGTTAAGTATATTTTATTTCAATTTCATAAAAGTTACAAACAGAAGACAAATAGTACAAATTTAATAGCAAAAAGATCTGACAGGAAGCCAGAGGCTTATTATCCTGCAATAATTGAGATACAAGAGTCTACTGGGTGTCAGTGAGCTTGGGTTTTAAGATCTCACCAACAGTTAGGTAAGATGCCTTAGGGACCACATCATAAGCTTTTGACATTATTATCCAGTACCTTTAGGTTAATGGATACATTTACAAAGGAAGCAGCTCAGTCATTTTTATTAGCTCACCTGTACGAAAGTATGGATGGATTTCAAAATAATTTGGCACAATTGTTCTCATTGATGAGTAAAAGTGCCATTTGAAACATTTGGTCAGGTAGGTCCAAGGTCAAGGTCACACTTGAAGGTCAAATGATAAAATTGTCATAAATTGAGCTTGTCCGGGCCATAACTTCTACACTTATGTTTGGATTTCAAAATAATTGGGCACAATTGTTCTCCTTGATTCGTAGAAGTGCAATTTGAAATATTTGTTCAGGTAGGTCCAAGGTCAAGGTCACACTTGAAGGTCAAATGATATAATGCATAAATCATAAATTGAGCTTGTCCAGGGTATTTCTGCTATATTTATGCATGGATTTCAAAATAACTGGGCACAGTCGTTCCCCTTCTTAATGAGTAACATGCTATTTGAAACATTTGTTCAGGTAGGTTGAAGGTCAAGGTCATTTTTGGAATGATACAATGGTCATAAATAGAGCTTGTCGAGACCATTTCTTCTATATTTACGGATGGATTTCAAAATAATTTGGCAGTTGTCCCCCTTGATTATAAGTGTCATGTGAAGCACTTATTCTGGTAGGTCCAAGGTCACACTAGAAGGTTAAATGATAAAACTGTTAAGCATGTCCACGATATTACTTCTAATTTATGCATGGATTTCAAAATAAATTGGCGCAATTGTTCTCCTTGATGAATAAAAATGTCCTGTGAAATATTTATTCTTGTAGGTCCAATGCTGTATTATTTTTTATGCCCCCGCCATTTAAAATGGTGGGGGGGAGGGGGGGCATATAGTATCACCCCTGTCCGTACGTACGTAGCGTACGTAGTGTAGCGTGCGTACGTTGGAAATGGTTTCCGTTCAATATCTTTTGAAAGCATTGGTGTATTGAATTCATATTTCATACACAGCTATATAATCATAAAATACAGGTCAAGTTTGATGTTGGGTAAAATCTGTCTATTATTGTAGGAGTTATGGCCCTTTTTCGACTTCTGTTTCTATGAAAAAATGGTTTCCGTTCGATATCTTTTGAAAGCATTGGTGTATTGAATTCATATTTTATACACAGCTATATAATCATAAAATACAGGTCAAGTTCGATGTTGGGTAAAATCCGTCAATTATTGTTGGAGTTATGGCCCTTTTTCAACTTCTGTTTCTATAAAGAAATGGTTTCCGTTCGATATCTTTTGAAAGCATTGGTGTATTGAATTCATATTTTATACACAGGTATATAATCATAAAATACAGGTCAAGTTCGATGTTGGGCAAATTCCGTCGATTATTGTAGGAGTTATGGCCCTTTTTCGACTTTATAAATTTTGTATGTAAAAATGGTTTCCGTTCGATATCTTTTGAAAGCATTGGTGTATTGAATTCATATTTTATACACAGGTATATAATCATAACATACAGGTCAAGTTTGATGTTGGGCAAAATCCGTCGATTATTGTGGGAGTTATGGCCCTTTTTCAACTTTATTTTTTATGAAGAAATGGTTTCCGTTCGATATCTTTTAAAAGCATTGGTGTATTGAATTCACATTTTATACACAGGTATATAATCATAAAATACAGGTCAAGTTCGATGTTGGGCAAAATCCGTCATAAAATACAGGTCAGGTTTAGGGAGATACATTACTTTTTTATGGTTTCATGCAGATTTTTACATATACCATAAATCACCACCTTAAATTAGAAACACTTTCAGAAACACCCCTTACATATTGGAAAATGCACCCTCATCCAAGCTTTAGTGCAGGATGAAGGTCATTATTGGAATAAAGCCGGAGGCTGAGCAAGTATGAGATAGCATATCATTGGCAGTGTAGCTCACTGTGCAACGCCCTTTCAAAGAGAGTAAATCTGGTAAGACCATGTGACCACACCTATATAAAGCAGGTATTCACCATAACAGGTCATATTTTAAAGATGTATGTTTTGTTGCATGCAAATAACTGGGAGGGTTCAATGAAATATAATTCTATCAATAATGTTATTACATAATATGTTCTTAATATTTAATAACCGTGTTATGGGTGGGTGCATACTTGCTCAGCCTCCGGCTTTATTCCAATAATGACCTTCATCCTGCACTAAAGCTTGGATGAGGGTGCATTATTTTCATAAAGCCTTCAGCTTTCACAAGTATGAGATAGCATTTTTAACGGCAACAAAACATTAGGCATATAAAACCATGAAGAAAGTTTTGATGTGCCAGTAAATGTATTAATCATCAAAAACAGATAATGATAGTCTTTCTGGAGAAATTAGTGTTAAAATGGAAATTTATTTGTGATATTTACTTGTAAACCAAATGACTCAAATCTGGTGAATCAAATATATAATAATTCATGTATATCTGTATCTGCATTATACAAAGCAGAACAACTGCTGGCATACACTTTTAAAAATTCTACACCCATAACATACAAATCTCAATTAACAAACATACTAAAAAAAAAACCTATAAAAATCTCAAAATCAGGATAATACTACAAGATAACAATATATCCAGGAACACTTCTGGACCTTCTTTTTTTCTTTTTTTTTTCTGCAAAAGACTGACAGTTGCAACTGTCTAAATGTTTTCATTTAAAAGAATAACATCATAATGGAAAATTAAAGAACATAGACCTATCTTAGGATTAGAAAAATTTTCAACACTATAAAACACGTTTGTGGAAAACCATTGACAGAACTTCCCAACACAGGCAATACTGGTAAATTCCCCATACAAATATAAAATAGGTAAACTGTTACGATTGCATTATGCAAATTTTTCACAAAACTTTAGATTCAGAGATTTCACTTCTTTTTTTTTTTTTTTTCTTTTTTTTGTGTGTATGTGTATGTGTGTAAAAATCTAAAGATACAACTGTTACCTCTTTCAGAAATTGACTGAATTTTCAGCAGCATCTAATACACAAAATCATTTTATTTATTTTACAATTCTTAACTAATTTCTCATAAATTGTTTTACATCAACTAGCTATTATTCATTAATAATTTGAATTCTGTAACTTTTAATAAACTTCCTAAGTAAATTATATATCTAATAAGTACAGCTGATAAATACATGTACATCTGTCTGTGCACCAGTAATGAATAGAAAACACAGAGAAGATCTACTTTTCAAACTGAGGACTAAATTCATACCCATTCAAGTCTCACATTATAGCCCCAAACGGAATCCTGAATAAGTAAAGTCTGTACAATAGGCACACAGCAAATAATGTCTTCACTGTTAGTACAACAGATTTAACTTTCATTCATTTTTTTTTTTTTTTTTTTTTTAATAATGATGATAATTTATAACAATAAAAGTAATAATTATGAGCAAGTATAATGAACTTCATTTTCAGAGAATAATACACTTGAATGAAAAGGACTGTGTGCAAAGACAACAGCAATTTACTGCCTGAAGTGATAAAATAAAAAACCAAGTTCTATGGAAGATTAGTTGTATTGCTAAATGTTGTCACCCTCGTAAAATAAAGACTTTACTTGCTTACTATACAGGCATAAACTCATATGCAGTTATGCTGACACAACTGATTAGAATTTTATTTATTTATTTATTTATTTATCTATTTACAACTAAAGCACATGGAGACTCCTAGAGACAGAAAAGATCTTGTAATGTTTCTAATTTACACAGATCTTACAGATTCAGCCACTAAGAATAATGTAAGTAGCTTCTGACAGCTTAAAAGCTGCTTTATTTATTTATTTATTTATTTTTGCTGAATACTTGTAAGTTCCTTAAATAACTACTTCAAGTTTAAAATATATCTTTACTGGTACATTGAACAGTACAGTATAAAATAATTATTACCAATCTTTTGGTTCATATTGTATGGTATATCAAATCCAATGAAGCATTTGACTACCAAAATTACTCTCAACATTCGGACAAAACATGCAAAAATTTTCTATAAAACCTAACTGTCATGAAACCAAAAATGAAACAATATATTTTTAACCATCATGTTATATGGTTTCTATAAATCAAACTCTTCTGTAATAGGAAGTATTAATTAAATCTTGCTTATCACTAATATGATACAAACATAAACAGTAAGGCTTGTTATAGCCGTATTTACCATAAAGAAATGAAAATTCTGAACAAAACCAGTAACAGGAGGAAATAGGTCTCTCTTTTCTCTGTAATACTCATTTTTTATACTGACATCATTTATCATGAATATTTAATCAATTCATAATTAACAATAAACCTGCAATATTCAGCCTTGATTAATAATAATTTTATATAAAGGTAAAGACACAAAATCTTCTGTTTTAATGCTTAATGGACTTGTGGCAGAAATGTGAATGTTGTGTCATTACGCTGACCATGATCTAGAGAAAAAATATACAGCCGTTGTTGTAATAATGAACAGACAAATATGGTATTTTAAATAAAGATTTTTGATCAATTATCACCAAACAGTAAAAACAACCATCAGGACTTACTGTCTTGTTTGTGGCAAGAAGGCCAATATTTCTCAAACACAAAAATACATAGAATGGAAATCACATTGAACAATATGAGTTCCATGTGATGGAAATGACCACCTTCAGTATTCTTTTTTAACTCTACACGTCAGCTGACAACATAAAGTGTCAGTCTCTGTGTATAATAACAGTTAAACATCTCTGATTGTTTTGGAAGTATTATTCCAAATACTTGGATATCACTATTCTTGTGATCATTTTTATCATTGTTATTTTTTTTTTTTTTTTTTTTCATCTTCAATGATGTAGCAGTATAAATCAACTATTAAAATCTCTGTTTCCAGTCCAGACTGAGAAAATGCCTCAAAGACTGAGCTCATTTTCAAATTTAATAAGAACAGAAAGCATCATCACAACTTTCTGATAATATAAATTATTTTTTACTGGTATTATTGTGATCTGTTACACACCAACCAACGACTATCTATGAGGAAGAAATCTACATTTGCTGCTGTATGTACATGTATGTAGACATGTACTATGTAAAACAAATCTCTGGCATAATATTATAGGATTCATGCCTTCTTTTTATTTATTTATTTTTTTATTTTTTTTTATTTATTTTTTTTTTTCTTCTATTATTTATTCATATATTATTATTATATTATGTGTCAATTTATTAATTATAGACCATCTTTATTTTATTTATTTTGTTTGAGTCTGAGAATTTCTCAGTACAAACATTTATCTTCATGAACCAAGAAAAGTGATATGATATAGGCTTCTGTAGCCCGGTACAACTCTTACATAAGTTGTACTATAACAATTTTGAAGTGAATACAGCAGTTTTTCTCACCTGCTATACAAGCAGAAATAAGACATAGGAAATAATTTTCCCCTGTCGACATATAATCTTTGTTGAGTTGTTTTGTGTCACTGCACAAACAGGCAAAATACTGCATTCTGCAGAATTCTTGCCAATTATACAGGTTAACCTGTCAGTGTATAACAGGAAACCTAATTATTATTGTAGGAAAACTCATACAAAACTGCTGAACACAATATAAGGTAAAGATTCCCAAGACCTAAAGGCCTTAGGGGCAGTGGGGGTGAAAGGTCCACTGTATATTTGGCACAGATTATGAAAGGCGGAATTCATTCCTCTCCTTACATTTCTCGATTTAATGCCATTCTGACACTAAAACTGACTTCTAGTGTACAAGATAGATACAGGTTATAAGGGTAAACATAAAACAGTATCTTGCCTCTGCAAGGTCTAAAACTACCCAGTATATCATATCTGGGTCAAGATAACTGTACCCACATGTAACCAGTATGTACTTCTTTACAGACCAACAACTGTCTAACATGAGTTGTTTACTAGTTATGAGCTTACATGCTTTCAGCATGCTCAGGGAATAATTATAAAATAATCTGAACTGACATGCATTGGCATGGTCAGGATATAAATTTTCATTTGCACTATAATCTGAGGTTACAATTGTCAGGGCGCCTGAATATCATTTGTAAAATAATCTCCAGTGAAAAATTCCTTTCTTTTCCTTTTTTTTTTTTTTTGAAGATAACATCTCTCATTATGGCTAACCTGATAGTAGACACTATTATTCAGTATAGAGCTAAATAATATTGGGAGTCAGACCAAGACCACCCAGACTACAACCTGTCACACTGTACCAGTGTAAGATTGCATGAACAAAAACAAATTATCTGGGACCAAAGAGAAACTTCTTTGGGTCTAAGTAGGAAGACTACGTCTTTCACAATATGGCAGAAAAATAGCTATTGCTTGTCAACAGGCTAGTCATGGAAAACAATGATTTTTCAACAGAAAATATTTGGACAGTGTGAGCTAAATTCACACAATAAATGGAAGATAAATTTATTTAAAGTATCCTATTGAAGGACAGCGTCCTTTCAGGAACTTTGTAGTGATAAAATCTGCACAACGTGCAACAGTCACATCATAAACTGGAGATTAATTTATAACAAAATTTCACAAAATTCACAAACTTACCACAGTGAGATGTGTAATAGCTACACGCCAAAGAAAATATGACCTGTTATGGTGAATACCTGCTTTATATAGGTGTGGTCACATGGTCTTACCAGATTTACTCTCTTTGAAAGGGCGTTGCACAGTGAGCTACACTGCCAAGGATATGCTATCTCATACTTGTGAAAGCTGAAGGCTTTATGAAAATAATGTACCTAATACATGTATAGTTAAGTATATTTTATTTCAATTTCATAAAAGTTACAAACAGAAGACAAATAGTACAAATTTAATAGCAAAAAGATCTGACAGGAAGCCAGAGGCTTATTATCCTGCAATAATTGAGATACAAGAGTCTACTGGGTGTCAGTGAGCTTGGGTTTTAAGATCTCACCAACAGTTAGGTAAGATGCCCTAGGGACCACATCATAAGCTTTTGACATTATTATCCAGTACCTTTAGGTTAATGGATACATTTACAAAGGAAGCAGCTCAGTCATTTTTATTAGCTCACCTGTACGAAAGTATGGATGGATTTCAAAATAATTTGGCACAATTGTTCTCATTGATGAGTAAAAGTGCCATTTGAAACATTTGGTCAGGTAGGTCCAAGGTCAAGGTCACACTTGAAGGTCAAATGATAAAATTGTCATAAATTGAGCTTGTCCGGGCCATAACTTCTACACTTATGTTTGGATTTCAAAATAAATGGGCACAATTGTTCTCCTTGATTCGTAGAAGTGCAATTTGAAATATTTGTTCAGGTAGGTCCAAGGTCAAGGTCACACTTGAAGGTCAAATGATATAATGCATAAATCATAAATTGAGCTTGTCCAGGGTATTTCTGCTATATTTATGCATGGATTTCAAAATAACTGGGCACAGTCGTTCCCCTTCTTAATGAGTAACATGCTATTTGAAACATTTGTTCAGGTAGGTTGAAGGTCAAGGTCATTTTTGGAATGATACAATGGTCATAAATAGAGCTTGTCGAGACCATTTCTTCTATATTTACGGATGGATTTCAAAATAATTTGGCAGTTGTCCCCCTTGATTATAAGTGTCATGTGAAGCACTTATTCTGGTAGGTCCAAGGTCACACTAGAAGGTTAAATGATAAAACTGTTAAGCATGTCCACGATATTACTTCTAATTTATGCATGGATTTCAAAATAAATTGGCGCAATTGTTCTCCTTGATGAATAAAAATGTCCTGTGAAATATTTATTCTTGTAGGTCCAATGCTGTATTATTTTTTATGCCCCCGCCATTTAAAATGGTGGGGGGGAGGGGGGCATATAGTATCACCCCTGTCCGTACGTACGTAGCGTACCTAGTGTAGCGTGCGTACGTTGGAAATGGTTTCCGTTCAATATCTTTTGAAAGCATTGGTGTATTGAATTCATATTTCATACACAGCTATATAATCATAAAATACAGGTCAAGTTTGATGTTGGGTAAAATCTGTCTATTATTGTAGGAGTTATGGCCCTTTTTCGACTTCTGTTTCTATGAAAAAATGGTTTCCATTCAATATCTTTTGAAAGCATTGGTGTATTGAATTCATATTTTATACACAGCTATATAATCATAAAATACAGGTCAAGTTCGATGTTGGGTAAAATCCGTCAATTATTGTTGGAGTTATGGCCCTTTTTCAACTTCTGTTTCTATAAAGAAATGGTTTCCGTTCGATATCTTTTGAAAGCATTTGTGTATTGAATTCATATTTTATACACAGGTATATAATCATAAAATACAGGTCAAGTTCGATGTTGGGCAAAATCCGTCGATTATTGTAGGAGTTATGGCCCTTTTTCGACTTTATAAATTTTGTTTGTAAAAATGGTTTCCGTTCGATATCTATTGAAAGCATTGGTGTATTGAATTCATATTTTATACACAGGTATATAATCATAAAATACAGGTCAAGTTTGATGTTCGGCAAAATCCGTCGATTATTGTGGGAGTTATGGCCCTTTTTCAACTTTATTTTTTATGAAGAAATGGTTTCCGTTCGATATCTTTTAAAAGCATTGGTGTATTGAATTCACATTTTATACACAGGTATATAATCATAAAATACAGGTCAAGTTCGATGTTGGGCAAAATCCGTCATAAAATACAGGTCAAGTTTAGGGAGATACATTACTTTTTTATGGTTTCATGCAGATTTTTACATATACCATAAATCACAACCTTAAATTAGAAACACTTTCAGAAACACCCCTTACATATTGGAAAATGTACCTAATACATGTATAGTTAAGTATATTTTATTTCAGTTTCATACAAGTTACAAACAGAAGACAAATAGTACAAATTTAATAGCAAAAAGATCTGACAGGAAGCCAGAGGCTTATTATCCTGCAATAATTGAGATACAAGAGTCTACTGGGTGTCAGTGAGCTTGGGTTTTAAGATCTCACCAACAGTTAGGTAAGATGCCCTAGGGACCACATCATAAGCTTTTGACATTATTATCCAGTACCTTTAGGTTAATGGATACATTTACAAAGGAAGCAGCTCAGTCATTTTTATTAGCTCACCTGTACGAAAGTATGGATGGATTTCAAAATAATTTGGCACAATTGTTCTCATTGATGAGTAAAAGTGCCATTTGAAACATTTGGTCAGGTAGGTCCAAGGTCAAGGTCACACTTGAAGGTCAAATGATAAAATTGTCATAAATTGAGCTTGTCCGGGCCATAACTTCTACACTTATGTTTGGATTTCAAAATAATTGGGCACAATTGTTCTCCTTGATTCGTAGAAGTGCAATTTGAAATATTTGTTCAGGTAGGTCCAAGGTCAAGGTCACACTTGAAGGTCAAATGATATAATGCATAAATCATAAATTGAGCTTGTCCAGGGTATTTCTGCTATATTTATGCATGGATTTCAAAATAACTGGGCACAGTCGTTCCCCTTCTTAATGAGTAACATGCTATTTGAAACATTTGTTCAGGTAGGTTGAAGGTCAAGGTCATTTTTGGAATGATACAATGGTCATAAATAGAGCTTGTCGAGACCATTTCTTATATATTTACGGATGGATTTCAAAATAATTTGGCAGTTGTCCCCCTTGATTATAAGTGTCATGTGAAGCACTTATTCTGGTAGGTCCAAGGTCACACTAGAAGGTTAAATGATAAAACTGTTAAGCATGTCCACGATATTACTTCTAATTTATGCATGGATTTCAAAATAAATTGGCGCAATTGTTCTCCTTGATGAATAAAAATGTCCTGTGAAATATTTATTCTTGTAGGTCCAATGCTGTATTATTTTTTATGCCCCCGCCATTTAAAATGGTGGGGGGAGGGGGGGCATATAGTATCACCCCTGTCCGTACGTACGTAGCGTACGTAGTGTAGCGTGCGTACGTTGGAAATGGTTTCCGTTCAATATCTTTTGAAAGCATTGGTGTATTGAATTCATATTTCATACACAGCTATATAATCATAAAATACAGGTCAAGTTTGATGTTGGGTAAAATCTGTCTATTATTGTGGGAGTTATGGCACTTTTACGACTTCTGTTTCTATGAAAAAATGGTTTCCGTTCAATATCTTTTGAAAGCATTGGTGTATTGAATTCATATTTTATACACAGCTATATAATCATAAAATACAGGTCAAGTTCGATGTTGGGTAAAATCCGTCAATTATTGTTGGAGTTATGGCCCTTTTTCAACTTCTGTTTCTATAAAGAAATGGTTTCCGTTCGATATCTATTGAAAGCATTGGTGTATTGAATTCATATTGTATACACAGGTATATAATCATAAAATACAGGTCAATTTCGATGTTGGGCAAAATCCGTCGATTATTGTAGGAGTTATGGCCCTTTTTCGACTTTATAAATTTTGTATGTAAAAATGGTTTCCGTTCGATATCTTTTGAAAGCATTGGTGTATTGAATTCATATTTTATACACAGGTATATAATCATAAAATACAGGTCAAGTTTGATGTTGGGCAAAATCTGTCGATTATTGTGGGAGTTATGGCACTTTTTCGACTTTATTTTTTATGAAGAAATGGTTTCCGTTCGATATCTTTTAAAAGCATTGGTGTATTGAATTCATATTTTATACACAGGTATATAATCATAAAATACAGGTCAAGTTCGATGTTGGGCAAAATCCGTCGATTATTGTGGGAGTTATGGCCCTTTTTCAACTTTATTTTGTATGAAAAAATGGTTTCTGTTCATTATCTTTTGAAAGCATTGGTGTATTGAATTCTTATTTTATACATCATAAAATACAGGTCAAGTTCAATGTTTGGTAAAATCCGTCAATTATTGTGGGAGTTATGGCCTTTTTACGACTTCATTTCATACAATAATGGTGTCCGTTTGTTAGTTTTTTAAAAGTTACTTGTTTCCGGGCCATTTCTTTTGGAAAGTTGCATGGCATCCATTTCTGCGATAAGATACAGAATATCATCACATATGTCATGACACCCCCACCTAGTTATGCTACAAGTGCCAGTACCTTAAACAAGGTGCCATCTTACTTTGGGCACTAGGCGGGGGCATCCGTGTTCTATGGACACATTCTAGGTTAATCTGAAGATTTGAAAAATTCAAACTTAGCATATAAAGCTTGAGTACAAGAAATTGGACATTTAAGTGTTTTTCAAGATTCCTGCTTAATGGACTTTTCTTCGCGATATAAAATTTAATTTCTAGTCTTTATACACTGTCGAGTGGTCGGAGTTAATTTAGTTTTCCATTTATTCCTCAGACAAAGTAGGTCAATATATCTGCATATGGAGCTTTTTATTATGATTGTAGTTTAGGTTACTATTAATATTACTAGAAAATGAAGTGTTTCTATGAACATATTAACACTTAAATGTGACATGCATTTTTGTCTAACAAACCACCTTCATCTATATCATGCATTATATGACAATGTTACCGGTTTCCAAATTTCATGAAATTCCTCTGGTATAAAGAGGAAACATATGGCCTATTTTTTCAGGAAATTTCATAGGTTGACACTGACTGGAACATACATAAATTTTGGGATGCTTTTCGTTTTTAGCTCACCTGAGCACGAAGTGCTCAGCTATTGTGATCGATATTTGTCCGTTGTCCGTCGTCCGTCTGTCCGTCCGTCTGTTCGTCCGTCGTCAACAATTTCTTCAAACGACATCTCCTCCTAGTTGGTTGGTTGGTTGATTTGATGCTTAACGTCCACGGTAAACAACTAAGGTCATGTCGGGACGGTCAGTTAACCTAACCACACTATTCCTGGGCAGGCTTAGACCTCCTAAGCGGTTAACCAGTACTAAGTGCACATACTTTCGCCAGTAACTGACAACTGCCCTTCTTGAATCAGCGGAAGGAGAAACGAAAGTATGTGGCCAGACCGGGATCATCTCCTCCTAGACCAGTAGGCCAATTTCAAAGTAATTTCACACAAATGTTTCTGTCATAGCCCTGAACCAAACCAAAATTGCTAAAATGGTTCTGCTCCGCTGAACAAAATGGCCACCAGAGCTAAAAATAGAAAAACCTTTAAACGACATCTCCTCTGAAGTCGATGGCTCGATTTCAAAAAAATTTCACATAAATATATGACTCATTGCCCTGAACCAAAATTGCTAAAACTGTTCCACTCTGCTGAACAAAATGCCCCCCAGAGCTTAAAATAGAAATCTAAAAATAGAAAAACCTTTAAAAGACATCTCCTCCAAAGCCAATAGCTCGATTTCAAAATAATTTCACAGAAATGTTTGACTCATGGCCCTTAACCAAAATTGCTAAAACGATTCTACTCCACTGAACAAAATGGCCGCTAGATCTAAAAATAGAAATAAATCTTAGAATGACACAGAGGGCACAGTTTTGATCCAATTGTCATGAAACTTTGTCAGAATGTTGATCTTAATGAAATCTAGACCAAATGTGAAACTTGGTCATGTGGGGTCAAAAACTAGGTCAGTAGGTCAAATCTTAGAAAAACCTTGTAGACACTCAAAAGGGCACAGTTATGATCCAATCTTCATGAAACTTTGTCAGAATGTTTATCCTGATACAATCTAGGCCAAGATTGAAACTGAGTCATGTGGGGTCAAAAACTAAGTCACTAGGTCAAATCTTAGAAAAACCTTGTGAACACTCTAGAGGGCACAGTTATAATCCAATCTTCATGAAACTTTGTCAGAATGTTTATCCTTATACAATCTAGGCCAAGATCGAAACTGAGTCATGTGGGGTTAAAACTATGTCACTAGGTCAGATCTTAGAAAAACCTTGTGTACACTCAGAGTCTCTAGAGGGCACAGTTATGATCCAATCTTCATGAAACTTTGTCAGAATGCTTATCTTTTTGAAATATAGACAGAATTTGAAAGTAGGTCATGTCAGATCAAAAACTAGGTCACTAGGTCAGATCTTAGAAAAACCATGTGAATGCTCTAGAGGGCACAGTTTTGTTCCAATCATCATGAAACTTTGTCAAAATGTTTATCTCCAACAAATCTAGACCAAGGATCCTGGATGCAACTGGGTCATTTAGGTTACTAGGTCAAACCTTAGAAAAACATTGTGGATACTCCAGAGGGCACAGTTTTGGTTCAATCTTCATGAAACTTTGTCAGAATGATTATCTTAATAAAATCTAGGCCAAGTTTGAAACTTGGTCTTGTTAGGTCAAATGATAGAAAAGCTTTGTGTACACAATTGTGGCTTTATTTTGTATTGAATCTTCATGACACTTTGTCAGAATGTTTATCTTCATGAAATGTAGGCCAAGTTTGAAACTGAATAATGTCTGATCAAAAAATAGATCGCCAGGTCAGATCTTAGAAAAACATTGTGTACACTCTAGAGGGCAAAGTTTTGATCCAGTCTTCATGAAACTATGTGAGAATATAGATTAGAAAGTGCAAAACTGCTACAATTGAACCATCATCAAATAGATGATCTTCCATGTTATTTCATCATAACTCAGGTGAGCAATATAGGTCCATCATTGACCTCTTGTTTAATAGTTTTAGTGTCGCTTTTAGCCGTATTTTCTGACTTAATGTTTAAAAAAAGTTTTGTTTGCATGTTTGCATAAACATAAATGGAATCAAAGATATCCATATGGAGCCCTTTTACTATTGTAGTTCACATTTTATGAAATTGAATAAAGCTGAGGATTTATGATTGGTAAATTATAAGGCTGGTATCACAAAAAATGGGAGTACTTCAGGGTGCTCTCCTGAGACCTTAAAGTCTTTACTCACTGCCCAGGCGAAATAGTGACCATGGTTGACCATGGTCATCATGGTTTTTGATGGTTTTTGAAGGTTTACCATGTTTCTTCATGGTCAGGCATCAAATACCATGAATATTCAATATCTGTGGTATGGTTGACCATGGTCAACCATGTTGTCCATGGTAGAAAAGAGGATCAAAATTACCAGTACAATTGACCATGGTTGACCATGGTCAGCTGTCATAAAATTTCCGACTAACCATGGTTCACCATGGTTGACCATGGTAGAAAAAGAGAGTCAAAATTACTACTAGGGTTGACCATGGTTCACCATGAATTATCATGGTCACTTGTCATAAAATTTCCAGTTAACCATGGTCGAACATGGTCAGTGGTGACCATGGTTGACCATGGTTAACCATGGTCAGATTACTTGGTAATCACATGACATCACTTCCTGTTACATCACATCCTGTTTATTCCATAGGATGATAAATGTCCACCAATTGAAAATCTTGTTATGCCAGAGCCCACCAATAGGTAATCTTGTTACTTTTATTTTCCTTTTACTGTAGAAGTATGACTGAAAACAAGTGAGAAATTTGACATAAAGTTAATATACCAGTTATGCAGAGAAGCTGCAAAATAATAAGATTGGATAGGGCAGGAAAAAAGCAATGCATTTTAAAATTAAGCTAGAGAATTTTGAAAGCATCTGAGAACCCACCTTAATTAGGCTCATGGTTTTGATGACTCCTGGATACAGCTGGTCATGGTGATTCTAAACAGTGTAACCCACAATATAGTTGCTTTTAAGCCATTAGAAACTCAGCTGGTATATGTGTTGTTTATCTCATTCTTGCAATGTTGCAAGCATTGTCTGTGTTTTAAAGATTGTCAGGTGACCATGCACTACCATGCTATTTTATGGTATTACAACCATGGATTACCATGGTTTTTCGTGGTCATACAACCATGGTTGATCATGTTTTGTTAAATGACCACCCATGGTTTTGGATGGTCTCATCAACACCTTGGTCAACCATGGTCTTTGACCATGGACATAGACCATGGTTGACCATGGTGTTGATAAGACTGGTCAGCAAAAACCATGTCAGCCATTTTACAAAACATTGTCTACCATGGTTGACCATGGTTGTTTGACCATGAAATATCATGGTAGTCCATGGTAGTTCATGGTCACCATGGTCATCATTTCGCCTGGGTGGGATAGAGAAACGCATATGTGTAGTTGATAGGTTGAAGATAGTAAACATGCAAAGTAACAAGAAAATCCATGCGAGGGCAGATTTGGAACCCCCCCTTTGTATGGAACAGTTTCGCTGGAAGAGTTTCTGGACTATATTATCGGCAAGTGTTAACTGAAAATATATAAGTGTTCCAGAATAACAAGCATTGAAAATGGATTGTATGTCATGTAAATTTAGTGGAATTGGGCATGCATCCAATACTGTAAGGCTTAATTTTGAAGACAAATACACAATTGAACTTGGCTTTATGATTGTGAAAGAAAAGTAAAGCTGGTCAAGTTTAGAGCAGTTCTGGATGGCAAGAAAATCTTCATCAATCAAACTCTTACACACAGACACATTTAGTATTTGTATATTTGGAAGGCATTTAAGGAAACATAACGTTGAAGTTTGACAGTCAGTCAAATCCAACCAATAAAGCTCTTTAGAAAGAAACCATTCACAAAAAGCCAGTCTATATCTGGAACTTCTAATTTCAAATCTGCGAAAGGGATTAGAAAAGTCCAGAAACCACTGGAATGTTGTAAAATTCCCTCAAGATTTTCTTTTGTAATAATTACTTCATTTGCGAAAACTGATATGTGCCTCCAAAGCACAGAATTGCAGCTGATGATTGTATGTAGTAGCTTGCAGATTCTTCTGACACATGTGAGAAGTTCACATTAGTTAGTTTACTGGAGGATCTTCACAAGAGCCAGAACTGGGAGATCAAGGAGGCAAGGACTATTTATCCTGCAACAAGAGGAATGATGTTTGCTTGAGAAAAAAAACGTGAAAGATTATCATGTGTCACTCGAAAGTCTGGTGGAAGACTTTATGTCCAACCAAAACCAGATCTGCTAATGTCCATATCGAATAACTCTTGGAAGGAAATAGGTACCCATTATCATATTCAAATAGTTCATAGGTATCTTTCAGATCTTTGAAGAAATTTATTAAGATGTTGGCATGTCTTTTTTTCAAGACAAAAATATAAAGGTACATGTTGCCCTCTATCACAAGTTTTGTTAGATATTCAGATCTTCAGACATCAGAGCAGTCAGGATTTACACACTGATGGATTTTATAAATAATTGTTGCAGGAGTCTTGACTCCGGTCTGAACATCATTATAGTCTGCACCTAAAACACAAATGGTCTACATATAATGTATTTGAGCAAATCAAAATTTAAAGGGTACACTAACTCTTTGAGCATGAAACAACAGACTGCAAACTTTATGTCTGCATAATTAGAAAAGTAAAAGGGTTTAAACCTAAGCAGTAAGACACTGCTCAGATAGAACAGCTCAAATTAGCTGTGTCATCTGCTGCTACACTGGTGCAAAAATACCATATAAATCTTATTAAAGGTCCTGCGGTGACTGTTACATTTTACGGAAGGGGGCATTATTTAGAGCCTGAAGTGTAGTAAATCCCCACTGCCAATATCTCTACTAAACAATACTAAGGTTTGTATACTAGCAGAGGAAAAACAATACTACTGTTGTTAGCCTCCCTTCTTAGCAGGGATCAAATCTTAAAGGAAAGAATTTGCTCCTGTAGGAGCAAATTCTTCCCTTTAAGAGTAGACCTCATTTCAAAGAGCTGCTTCATCTGGAGAAGCACACAGGAATTCATGCCAGTTACTATAACATTATATTTTTCGAAACAGAGGTAGGGGACGTTTATAAGTGCAGGAGCATTTATTAGGATTTACACAGTAAGTATTTTTGCTTTTGGCTCTCAAAGAGTTAAGGTGCCTAAGATGTGGCTGTATCAAAGTAAAGGTATGGATATATATATAGAGAAGACAACTTGATCATCTCAAATGCAAAATTTTGTTGACAAGGCATTTGGATAAACTGTACAAAAGACATAATCCAAATTATAAAGTTTGCAAATTGAAATGAAAAGTATTCTTGAGATGTAAAACAATTATTTTAGACCATACTAGCCAACCTTAATGATATTAGGATAATATGCCAATGCAGGTTGTTGCCGTCTTTCGTGGGAATAGGAATAGCGTTTATCAGGTAATACTTTTTTTCTATATTTAGCTTGCCTGAAAGAAAGTTCTGGAAGAACTATTGTTGTCACCCTGGCGTTGGCGTCAGTGTCTGCGTCCGTGTTTGGTGTTCGGATTGGATGTTTTGGTTAAAGTTTTTTAAAAACCTATATCTCCTAAACCCATGAATGGATTCATTTGATACTTGCATTGTACAGTCGAACCTGTCTTAAGGGGTCACTGTATTAAGGGGTCACCTGTCTTTAGCAGCCACTTTTTGGGGGTCCCTTAGACCAAAATACAGTGCAAATGAACCTGTATTAAGGGGTCACCTGTCTTAAGCAGCCAAATTTTGTGGGTCCCTTGGGGTGACCCCTTAAGACAGGTTTTACTGTAATTAGATATTGGTCCAAAGTTTAAGGGGTACCACCCCCACCCCACTCAGTACCTTGATGTCAAGGTCATGGACTTAGAAAATTGGGAGTTTTTTGGACTGGATGTTTTGGTTAAAGTTTTTGTAAAGCCCAGTATCTCCTTAACCCATGAATGCATTCCTTTGATACTTGCACTGTAGTTAGATATCGGTCCAAAGTTTTCCAAGGTACTTCCCCGACCCCCTCAGTGACCTTGATGTCAAGGTCATGGACTTAGAAAATTGTCATTCATTTTATTGATTGGATGTTTTGGTTAAAGTTTTTAAAGACACATATCTCCTGAGCCCATGAATGAATTCTTTTGATATTTGCACTTTAGTTAGATATTAGCCCAAAGTTATACAGAGTACTACCCCAGCCCCACTCAGTGACCATGATGTCAAGGTTAGGGACTTAGGAAATTTTGGTCTGTCTTAAGGTTTTCTAATTGCATACTATTCATTATGCTTGGCAGAGATTTAGTTTACACTTCAACTGATGTTAGACACTTTTTCGAGTTTTTACAAAGCATTATATACTTACCTCACTGAATGACCTTGAAGTCAGGGTCATCAACTTAGAAGTTTGTCTTTTGGTTAAAGTTTTATATTAATGAGGACATAATTTCACAGTGCCACGGTGGACACAGCTGATATTAATACTTGGACTGATGTTATAGTTAATGGTTCAGGGTTTTGATACATCCTGTCCCACCCCACCCCCTGCTCACCCACCCAACCACCCCACCCCACCCACCCCTACTCCTTAGTTCTTTGACCTCAAGCTCATTGACTTTGAAATCTCATGTGACTTATTTAAATTTTATTTTAACTCTTATTTCTGAGATAGCTTTTGTTTATAAATGTGTTATCATTATGGACATGCTTGCCTGAGGTTTTATGCTTAGCAATCCACACTACTGTAGTGATTGTATGATGGGCGAGCACTAATTCAGGCGAGCTGTTCTGTCAGGCGACAACTCTTGTACTTATTTATGCTCAAACTATAGACTGTTGGTATCCATTAGAACAGTTTATTCATGTGGTTTCAATGGTACCTTCAGTCTGTATCAATATATTATATAAAGCCATGCAGACCCTCTTTCCTCTATATAAATGGAATTTGTCACAATGGTCATAACATGGACTTATATGGTTATATGGTTTAATTATGTCAAATTATATATATGGTCTGAACAAAAGGAGATAGAACATCGTAAACAGAATATTTTATCAGGTAAAGTGTTCTATGTCCAGAGGATCTTTAACCAGGTTTTGATGAAGGTTAAAAGACATTTACTGTACTAGCCGTCTGCATAAAATTGAAAACTGACATTCACAAATTTGTCCAGCTTTAAGGAAAAATCTGTTTATAAGATAAAAAGGGGAAAAATGCAAGGTAATGTGACATACCCTTCCCTTCGTCCATGCTCCTTGAAGGTAACTGGAAGATGATTGTGTTATGACATGTCACTATGCAAGCCATTTGATTGGCTTTTGGACATGGGACATTATAACATTCAAAAAAATGATCTTTTTGGACATAGAACAAAACAGCACTGCTTATAAATTGCTGTAAAGGTAAGATAGACGATTTTTGAAGGGTTCTTTACCATATATATATATGGGTGTGGCGGTCTTCTTGGTCATGTGACCAAGACCATCTGGACAACTTTTAATTCCTTCAGCCCATTGAAGCTCCATATGAAATATGGCTTCAATCGACCTAGTGGCTTCAGAGGAGATGATTGAAAATGTTGGCAGGAGACAGAATCTCAGTGTCCTTGAACAAAGATCAAAGAATGACCTTGACCCTAAGCCACATAATTTCTTCATCTGGTCATTTAGTTAACCATATAGACCAAATATTAAACCTTAAACTTAAATAGTTTCTGAGAAATCCACTGTTTAAGCATTTTCCCATACAAAAGCATTACATACTACAGTTTGTCATAAATTAGATCAAGGTCAAGCTATGATCATCATTTGTACAAACTACGATGGGCTCAAATGCCTGATGCTATATACCAGATTTCAAGGCCTTTTGGTTCCGGAGAAGAAGATTTTTGAAGAAATTTTACCATATATTATCTTGGGGGCCATCTTGGTCCGTGACCCAGATACCCCGAACAAACTTTCATTCCCCCATCCCACTGAGGCTCCATATGAATTTTGGCTTTGATTAGCTCAGCAGTTTCAGGGAAGAAGATCTTTGAAAATGGCAGACGATGGACAGACGGATGGAAGGACGATGGACCATGGCTATACTAAAAGCTTAACAGTCCTGTGAGCCTTCCGCTCAAGTGAGCTAAAAACAAGGGTCCCATGGACTCCTCAGATTTTGTCCTGAGCAAAAAATGTTTGAGGTAATTGAGTCAATGGCATCGAAGAAACAATTTCTGTAAGTTTTATGCATATAAATATAGGAGTGTGCTTAACTCTTGAATTGCATATTATTACCAATCCGGTCATATGGGTTTAAAAGTCTCATCCATTTAATCGCAAATAGCTCTTAATGAAAGTAATTTTCAATGCCTTTATCTATAGTTTCAAAAATACAAAAACAGTCTGATTAAAGACTTGACTGCAGTTCTGATCTGTTTTCATTGTCGGCATAAAGGAGTGACCAGGGAACTCAAGTTTGGCCTTTAAAAATCAGCATAAAGTGGACTGTAGCTGTATTACCATTGTTCAAGCCTGAATATTTTGTAGAAAGCTCTATTATGTAAAGAGACCTTTTCTAAACATTCCGCTGAATGAATCAGATTGAAGTGTTGGCAGTGAAATGAGCCAAGACACAACAAACTCAACAAAGTGGCATGTAGGCCATTCGAAGACTCAGATCAGCCTGTGTATCTGCCCAGTCTGATCAGAGTCTTCACTCTGCACTAAAAGGGTAGCTGAGGGTTTCAGTTTCCTCCATGCGAACAGCAAAGACTTTGATCAGACTGGGCAAATGCCCAGGCTGATCCGAGTCTTCACTGGGAGCACATGCCACTTTGTTGTTTTTTCTTGATGCTGCTTATTAATGATAAACAACATTTGACACATTGCATTTTGAGGTCTGCCATAGTTTTAATATTTAATTTACACTTTTATAAGCACTACATGTATTATTGAAATTTGATAGTAACTGATAAAATTAGTATGTTTAACAAAAACTATCAGGCTGAGAGGAAGCAGGTTATGCCTTCCATTTTGCTTCCCTTATAGGGGGTCAGCTCTTAATGAAAAGAATTTGCTTCAATAGGAGCAAATTCCTAGTGGATCAAATTCTTTCATTAGAGTAGACCCCTTTTCAGAAAGCTAATGTCATCAACAGGAAGACACAAAAAGCTTTTTCTCCAGGGAAAGAGACTAACAGGGGCCCACTCACCCATGGCCCCATAAGTTTCAATTTTTGGGCTGGGCCCCTGAATTTTTGGAGAAAATGTCCATACCCTAATGCTAAATATTGAATTTTGGCAGTCTGGGCCCCTAAATAAAAGTTGTTCTGTATGTATGTTTCTCTCTGTAAAAATTGCGGAAAACATCGAAGTGTACAAATATACCATTAAGTAAGCAAAGAAGGTCTTTCTTGTAACTCAATTGGCGAACCAATTTTCTTTCATACAACATATACAAAGTGCATTTAGAAACCAAAAATGACAATGCATCTTACAGATACTACGTAAAACAATGATAAAAAAAAAAAACTCTCAGAGACATGTACAAGTTACTCAGAGACATGTACAAGTTATAGTGTGTTAATCACGAGGTAAGTTATTCCTGAACAAGGGGCAGAGCCTCGAGTTTGAATTAACTTACAGAGTGTTTGACATTCTATAACTATGCCATGACATGCCCAGTCTTAGGAATGAAAAACAAAAACGTGACATGGTAATCATTTTTGATAGCCATGACAGGCGAAGGAAACACACCCAACCCAAATCAGCACCAGTTGAATTGATCATTGTATTTTTGCCTGTCACAAGAACCTTTACACATTTTTAAAGCTGGACATCATTATAAAATTAGGAAATGAATAGGAAGTATAATATTAAATGCTTGGCCCTTCAGTCATTATAGAACTAGGAAATAAATAGAAAGGATTATTAAATGCAAGGTAAGAAAAATATCACATTAATAACTAAGAGAAAAAATGTATTTAAAGTGAATGGATACACTTCCATTTCATTTTCAATTAAAGGAAAGAATTTGCTCTCTAAGGAGAGCATTCTAGAAGCAGTTTCTTTCTGTTGAGAGTTACTAAGGCTGCATTTTGGAAGGGCTCCATTATCCAAGGAAGCAACCAATACGTCACAAAAATTGTTCCTCTTTGTAAGAAATGGTGGAAAAATACAGCAGTGAAGCTATAGGCCATAAGCTTGCGAAGCAGTATGGTTTGCGTTGATTCCTTTTTATCCCCCGACCGAAAGGTTCGGGGGATATAGCGATGAGCCTGGCGTCCGTCCGTCCGTCCGTCCGTCCGTAAACACTTTCTTGTCCGCTCTATATCTTGAATACCCTTTGGAATATTTTCATGATACTTCACAGTTATTTAGAACAGGTCATGGCGATGTGTCGCGAACAAGAATGGTAACTCTTGCTATTGTACTTTTTGAATTATCTCCCCTTTGGTGATTTTTTGGCAGATTCGTGTCCGCTCTGTAACTTGAATACCCTTTGGAATATTTTCATGATACTTCACAGAAATGTAGAACAGGTCATGACGATGTGTCGCGAACAAGAATGACAACTCTTGCTTTCTTACTTTTTGAGTTATTTCCCCTTGATAGTTTTAGGTGTGATTTTTTGACACATTCGTGTCCGCTCTATAACTTGAATACCCTTTGGAATATTCTCATGATACTTCACAGATATGTAGAACAGGTCATGAGGGTGTGTCGCGAACAAGAATTATAACTCTTGCTTTCTTACTTTTTGGGTTATTTCCCCTTGATCATTTTAGGTATGATTTCGTGTCCGCTCTATAACTTGAATACCTTTTGGAATATTTTCATGATACTTCACAGATATGTAGAACAGGTCATGATGATGTGTCGCGAACAAGTATGACAACTCCTGCTTTCTTACTTTTTGAGTTATTTCCCCTTGATGGTTTTAGGTGTGATTTCGTGTCCGCTCTATAACTTGAATACCTTTTGGAATATTTTCATGATACTTCACAGATATGTAGAACAGGTCATGACGATGTGTCGCGAACAAGAATGACAACTCTTGCTTTCTTACTTTTGGAGTTATTTCCCTTTGATGATTTTAGGTGTCCGCTCCATAACTCGAATACCTTTTGAAATAATTTCATGATACTTCACAGATATGTAGAACAGGTCATGACAATTTGTCTCATACATGAATGATAACTCTTGCTTTTATACTTTGTGAGTTATTTCCCTTTGGTAGTTTGAGCTGCTGTTTGTATAACCCTGGCCAGCTCCAGAATTTGAATAACCTTGTACCTTTTAGAACATTGATGATCATGCAGTGATATCTTATCAGTGTTGCTAACTCTCTCTGACCCCTCCACATTCCCATGCCCCGTTCCGCACCCCCCCCCCCCCCCCCCCCCCAAAAAAAAAAAAAAAATTTTTTTTTCCAGATTTGGATTCTTTGTCCAAATTCACTTACTAGAGAGCTCAAAATTAGGTTTGTAGGACTTGTACTTTAGAAGTTATTCACACATTTTGAAAGTTGAATGTATCGTATGCTATACATTTGCGTATATGATGGCTGTTTGAGATATTACCTCTTTTTAGCAGTCAAGCATACTGTTTTAGTCTGAGTGTTATATAAGCATGCATCTGTTAACAGTTAATGTCAAACAGAAGCATAAAAAAAGACAATATATTACTAACATGTGTTTTGAAGTGCACCCTTTTTACCAAGGCCCATGGGGGTCTTCGGTCGGGGGATTTGCCATCTCCTCTGATGGCTATTTTTATGCCCCCACCATTGGCATGGCCGGGGGCATATAGTGTTCGGGTTGTGGGTACGTGTGTACGTTATTACGTACATATGTCCGTCTGTCCGTACATACATGATCCTGTTAGACTCAGGTTAACATTTTTGCAACAGGTAGATTTTAGGGTTCGTATTATTGTAGCAGCTTGAAATTTTGTATGAGGATTTCTATTTTTGAGTACTACAGGAATATACAAGAATCAGGGTATGACGATCCGTATGTTACAGTCCACTGGCTTCGGACTTAGGCCAATTTTGCAAAGTTTAGATTTTTGTAAGGTAGTTTTCAGGGTTCTTATTATTGTAGCAACTTGAAATTTTGTATGAGGATTTATATCAATAAGTACAACAGAAATACACAAGAATCAGGGCACAATAATCCATATGTCATGGTCCACTGACTTTGGATATTGGCTAATTTTGCAAGGTTAAGAGTTTCATAAGAGGTAGATTTCAGAGTTCCTATTATTGTAGCAACTTGAAATTTTGTAGCGAGATTAATAACTATATGTACAACAGGAATTTACAAGAATCAGATCATGATGATCCATATGTCACGGTTCACTGACTTCGGACTTAGTCTAATTTTGCAAGGTTAAGATTTTTGTAAGAGGTAGATTTTAGGGGTGCTACTCTTCTAGCCAACAGGAAATTTTATATGAGGATTTATATAAGTACAACAGGAATTTACAAGAATTAGATCATGATGATCCATCTAAGTTCACTGACATAGGACTTAGGCTAATTTCGCACAGTTAAAATTTTTGTGAGGTAGATTTTAGGGTTCCTATTATTGTGGCAATTTGAAATTTTGTATAAGGATATAATGTCTATGAAAATAACAGGAATATATAAGATTAATGTCATCATGACCCACATGTAATGGTTCACTGATGTTTACTGTAATTCTGTGCACAGTTTTATGGAGGTGCCCACAGTGGGGGGGGGGAGGGGCATCTGTGTACATTGGACACATTTCTGGTTATTTCTATATCTTACTTTCATTAGGGCCCCGCCAGACGAAGTCTGCGGAGGCCCTATAGTAGTCACCTTGTCCGTCCATCTGTCCGTCCGTCATCATTTCGTGTCCGCTCAATAACTCTAAAACCTTTAGATATATTTTCACGAGACTTGATACAAATGTAAAGCATCACCAGACGATGTGCAGAGAACAAGAACCATAACTCTGCCTACAATTTTTACTGAATTATGCCCCTTTGAAATTTTGAGTACAGAAATTGTGTCCGCTCCATAACTCTGAAATCGTTAAAGATATTTTCACAAGACTTGATACAAATGTAAAGCTTCATCAGACGATGTGCAGAGAACAAGAACCATAACTCTTCCTACAATATTTACTGAATTTCGCCCCTTTGAAATTTTGAGTACAGAAATTGTGTCCGCTTCATAACTCTGAAACCGTTAAAGATATTTTCACGAGACTTGGTACAAATGTAAAGCATCATCAGACGAAGTCTGTGGAGGCCCTATAGTAATCATCTTGTCCGTCCGTCTGTCTGTCTGTCCGTCCATCTGTCCGTCCGTCCGTCATCATTTCATGTCCGCTCAATAACTCTAAAACCTTTAGATATATTTTCACGAGACTTGATACAAATGTAAAGCATCACCAGACAACGTGCAGAGAACAAGAACCACATAACTCTGCCTACAATTTTTACTGAATTATGCCCCTTTGAAATTTTGAGTACAGAAATTGTGTCCGCTCCATAACTCTGAAACCGTTAAAGATATTTTCACGAGACTTGGTACAAATTTAAAGCATCATCAAGAGAACAAGAACCATAACTCTGCCTACAATTTTTACTGAATTACGCCCCTTTGAAATTTTGAGTTCAGAAATCGTGTCCGCTCCATAACTCTGAAACCATTAAAGATATTTTCACGAGACTTAGTACAAATGTAAAGCATCATCAGACGATGTGCAGAGAACAAGAACCATAACTCTTCCTACAATTTTTACTGAGTTATGCCCCTTTGAAATTTTGAGTACAGAAATCATGTCAGCTCCATAACTCTGATACCATTAAATATATTTTCATGAGACTTGGTACAAATGTAAAGCATCATCAGACAATGTGCAGAGAACAAGAACCGTAACTCTGCCTACAATTTTTACTGAATTATGCCCCTTTGAAATTTTGAGTACAGAAATTGTGTCCGCTCCATATCTCTGAAACCAATAAAGATATTTTCACGAGACGTGGTACAAATGTAAAGCAACAGCATACCATGTGCAGAGAACAAGAACCATAACTCTGCATACATTATTTACTGAATTATGCCCCTTTGAAATTTTGAGTGCAGACATTGTGTCCGCTCTATAACTCTGAAACCTTTAGAGATATTTTCACAAGACTTGGTACAAATGTAAAGCATCATCAGTCAATATGCAGAGAACAAGAACCATAACTCTGCCTACACCATTTACTGAATTATGCCCCTTTGTAATTTGAGTACAGAAATCGTGTCTTGTTCATAACTGAATCAGAGATATTTTCTCAAGACTTGGTACAAATGTAAAGCATCATCAAGGAATGAGCAGAGAGCAAGCATCCTTACTGTGTCTACATTTTTTACTGAATTATGCCCCTTTGTAATTTTAAATATTGAAATCAGGTCCGCTTCATAGCTTTAAAACCACCAATGATATTTTCATAAAACTTGTACATAATATAAAGCATCATCAGACAATGTGCAAAGAATAAGAACTGTAACTCCATCTACATTTTTTACAGAATTTTTCCCCTTGCTAGTTTACAGTCTAGAAAATGTGTTTGCTCTCTAACTTTAAAACTGTTTAAGATACTTTCACAAAACTTGGTACAAATATAAACATCATCAGACAATGTGTAGAGAAAAAGAACCATAACTACACCTTCCCTTTGTTATTTTAGGTATGGAAATCTTGCCTGCTGTATAACTTTAAAGCCTTTGAAGATATTTTTATAAAACTTGCTACAAATATAAAGCATCATTAGATGATCTGAAGGTGTGCAGAATGCAAGAATGGTAACATCAGTTTCCTGCCTTACAGAGTTGTTGCCCATGCTTTAATCAATCATAATTGTGTATTTTGCCCATATCTTAATGACACTGCTAGAGGCTTAATTTCAAACAACATATTTAATATGAAGGAACAACATGATAATAGAAGGCTGGTATTGTTATTTCTGGTCGGGCTTATACGACTTGAATGTCATCAATAGTTTCATAAAGGCGGGGCCCTGATAGTTACCATGTTTCTAGTCTTATGCAGAAAAAGACTAACAATTTTGAATTAGGGACCCACACTGCCAAAATTCAAAATTTAACATTAGAGGTATGGGCATTTTCTCCAATTTCCAGCCCAAAATTTAGGAGCTGTGGGCGATTGGGCCCCTGTTAGTCTTTATCTCTGCTATGCAATAACATGTCCTATCAACACCAGCCATGAAAAAATCCCTGCCAGTCTCTTTAATTATATACTTCATACCATTAGGATGATTAGGCTGGCATTGAGCATTTAGGACTGCTCCAAAACAGACTGTCATGGATGGTATCATGCCTGCTGAGGAACGGATCTGTTACAGTAGGCATTTGATGTTTCATGCTCAAAGAAAAATAAAGCTGTTCCATCCCCAAATTATTTTGACTGGCATGGATGGTGTCATGACTGCTGTGAAATGGATCTGTAATACATTCTTAAGCATTGGATGTTTTATACTAGAAGAAAACTGGAACTGTTCAATTTCCATTTGATTTTGACAAGTATTATTATGCATGCAGTTAGCAATGATTTATATCTAAAAGTGTATAGTGTATTGTAAAGATGAATGGATGACTTGAGATTTTACATCCCTTTTTAACAGTATTTTAGTCATATCAGGATGTTGGGTTAGTGATAATCAAAAGCTGTGTGCAAACCCCGTTTACAATTGAAGTGACAATGACCTGGTGATGATGGCCTTCCGATTTTGTCTGAAAAAGGCTAGAAAGCCCAGACAAGACTGCATGAAGTTTGATCTTGAAAAGTTGAAGGACTCAGACGTAGCATGCACTTTTCAAGCAACAGTGGGTGGGAAATTTGCACCACTCATTGGTCTGAGGGATGATATGACATGGACATAGATACCATGATTACCACCTACAATACAGTAGTGACTGATGCAGCCAGTGAGATACTTGGGAAGGAACATCACCGAAAAAAGCCTGGGTCACCAGTCAACTTTTCAACCTCTGTGATGAGAGGAGAAATTTGAAGAAGAAGCGGTATGAAGCAGAAGGAGCAAAAGAAAACAGGGAAGCAAACAAGAGGATTCCAAAGATAGTGAAGAAAGCTAAGGAGGACTGGATAGCTAGCCAGTGTGAGGAGATCGAAACTTGCTTGAACAAAAATAACAGCCAGAAAGCATACCAGCTGGTGAAGGATCTAACTTCAGAGAAACAGGGTAGATCCACAACTATCCAGGACAGGTCTGGGAAATGCCTTACTGAGGAACAAGAGATTCTCAGCAGATGGACAGAATATTGCTCATGAGACTGATGGTGACAATGCAGTCCTGGATCGTAATCAACCATCAGAAGAAGATCAACAACCGATCCTTCGTGAGGAAGTTGAGATTGCAGTAGCAGCACTAAAGAAGGGGAAGTCTTCCGGAGTTGATAATATACCAGCAGAAATTGTTCAAGCTGGCGGGGAGACCATGATCGATGTTTTAACAGATATCTATAACAGGATCTGGAGAACTGGTGAATGGCCTACCCCAATGGACTCAGTCGCTGATTAATACATGTATTTACATTCTTGGTGTATTTACTGAAAAGCCCTATAGTAAACCATGGGAATCTAATGTAGTTTACATTCCAATAATTACATTGAGCCACGCGACGTCAATGAAGTCAAAATAAACAATGACTCTACAGTCTGATTGGACATCGGCTGCTAGCAGAAAAACTGTATGTACATGTTTTACTCTTTCAGTTTTAGTGCTTATATATGATTTTCATCGCGGTTTTGATTGATAAGCAATGAACTTAATTTTTCTGAGATTTATCCAAGTGTAAACTACATTGGGTCACTAGCAAAGTTTACATGAACCCCTATGGTGTTCATTCACTTTGCACGTGACCCAATGTAGTTTATATTCTATTCTATTCTATCCCATAACCTTACTAGGTCGTTGGGGCACCACAGCTGACTTCAAAACAATCCCTTTCCACCTTGTCCTGTCTTCAGCTGCCCTAGTTGAGCTGGCAAAATCCATTCCAGTCCACTCCTTGATATTGTCTTCCCACCTCTTCTTCTGTCTACCTCTTCTTCTTTTTCCTTTCACTGTGCCCTGAAGAATTGTCTTTGCTAAACCAGAAGACCTTGAGATGTGGCCAAACCACCTTAGTTTCCGTTTCTTGACCAGTGTCAGGAGTTCATCATATTCTCCAATGGCTGCTTGGATCTTTCTGCGAACCTCCTCATTGGTTATATGGTCCTTGTACGAAATGTTCAGTAACCTTCGGTAGCATCTCATCTCAAAGGCTCGAATGTAGTTTACACATCGATAAACCTCAGAAAAATTCATCCCTTAATTACACTTCTCAAAAAAGGCAACCTATACAGCTCTGCCAGAACTACAGAACCATCAGCCTCAACAGTCATTCAAGCAAAGTCATGCTGAAAGTCATCTTGAACAGGCTTAAACCACAAGCCAAAGAGATAATTGCTGAAGAACAGGCTGGCTTCTGAGCTGGAAGGAGCACCACAGAACAGATCTTCAACCTTAGAATCCTGTGTGAAAAGTATCTCCAACATCAGCAGAATTTGTACCATGTCTTCATTGATTTCAAGACAGCCTTTGACAGGATATGGCATGCAGCCTTAATTATGGGCCACCATGTGGAAGTACAATACCATTGCAAATCTAGCAGCTATAGGACAAGGCTACAAGTGCAGTCCTGATGAATGGCAACACAGGAGAATGGTTCAGAACAACAGTTGGAGTAAGACAAGGATGTCTTCTGTCACCCACCCTCTTCAATATTTTTCTCGAACGAATCATGTCTGATGCTCTGGAAGAACATGACAGAAAGGTTAGCATAGGCGGCAAAAACATTACCAATCTGCGGTTTGCCGATGACACAGACGCTGTTACTAAGCTGAGGAAGAGCAGGAACTAGAAGCAGTAGTTAAAAGCCTCGACAAACCCTGCACAAGGTATAAGATGGAGATCAGTGTTTAGAAGAACAAACTGATGACAAACAGCACAGATGGCATCCAGAGGGAGATCAGGGTAAAAGGGCAGAAGCAGGGTACGGTAACAAGCTTCAATTACGTTGGAGCAAGTTGTCTCAGATGATGGCTTAAAACAGGAGGTTCTCTCAAGCATTGCATAAGCCACTTCAACTCTTACCAAGCTGAAACCAGTTTGGAGAGATAACAATATATCTCTTGGATCAAAGGTGGAACTTATGCGCTCCCTTGTCATTTCCATATTTCTGTACTTACCTGTGAATCGTGGACCTTGACAGCAGAGTTATAGAAAAGAATGCAGGTCTTTAAGTTGAGATGCTACCGAGGGTTACTGAACATTTCATACAAGGACCATATAACCAACGAGGAGGTTCGCAGAAAGATCCAAGCAGCCATTTGAGAATATGATGAACTCCTGATGCTGGTCAAGAAACCGAAACTAAGGTGGTTTGGACATGTCTCAAGGTCTTCTGGTTTAGCAAAGACTATTCTACAGGGCACAGTGAAAGGAAAAAGAAGAAGAGGTGGGAAGACAATATTAGAGAGTGGACAGGGATGGATTTTGCCAGCTCAACTAGGGCAGCTGAAAACAGGACAAGATGGAAAGGGATTGTTTCGAAGTCATCTGTGGTGCCCATGGGATAGAATAGCATAGAATATAATAGTGGAGGTATAAATTGATCCTGTGTCCACATTATTTGCATAAATTGAATTTTATCTCCAGGAACAGTAGAAGTTATTACCGAGATAACACAATTAGGTAAGTTTAAATAACCCAGGATCACAAAAAGGGTGCATTATGGACAACACATCGATTCACCACAGTATAGAACAAAATACAGTTGCAATTAATTATCACAATCACTGGATATTTTGACAAGACAAATGCCTGAGCAACTAGGTAAAGAGTGTAGACCCAGAGCAGACACATCTGTAGGAACCAAGGCTCATTAGCTTTTACGAGGGTCATCCAATAAGTCTTGCAAACGCCATCATTACTGCTTTATCAATTGAGGTAGGGTTATCAAATTACACCATTAACAGCTTACGTATATAATACACATATGTGCTAAAAATCATACATGTGCTATTCCTTTCTCGGATATGGGAGGGTTTTGAACGCAAAGGTGTAAGCCATACCAGCGGTGAAATTGCACAAACATGACGTTTTCTACAAGAGGTTAGGGGAAGAAAATTCCTGCATACATGTTTATTATTCTTTCAAATTACAATAATTCATGTTCTAAAGTTATCGCCTTATATTTAAGAATTCAAATAAGAGACAATTGTCACTTCACATTACCAGACAAATGTGCTTGCTAGGCAACAAGATTATAATACAGAATTTTAGCAACATTTTAGTTTTTGACAGTTTTTGACATTTACCTCTGGTTTCTTAAGGCTGCAAATGACATTGAATAAGACTTGAAGATTATATTTTCTCTTATATCTACATTTCAGCATCTCGGGACTATTCTTTGATAACAAATTAATGGCAGTTTAGGAAACACTTCATCTGCTGTGAAAGCCTCTTCTTCATATACTCATTCTATATGATACTTTAGCTGCCCGAAAAAGATGGTGATCTTCCTTTGAACAATAATTATATCTTGACTGATGGCAATATCTTAACCTTGGTACCGTGTACTAACTTCAGTATTATTTTCCGTATCTCCCAGCAATTTTCAGATATTTACAAGGATTCTGAACTAAGCTAGGGGATCTTAAATAGACAACTAGAAGCCACTGCAACACCCATAATGGTAGTATTCTTCAGTTGCCTAGCAACGCCATTTGCAAGATCATGACGTTTCTGGAAATTGTTGACTGGAAAGAAGGAAAGATGCAATGTAGGAATGTGGATTGCTTGATTTGTTTTTAATTATCATTTGCCTGAAACTCAGCCGTTTGCAGGACTTATTGGATGACCCTCGTATAGACTTATAATTGGAAAAACTTAAAAATCTTCTTCTCTGAAACCATGAGGCCCAGAGCTTATATATGTAGTATGTAACAATGTCTAGTGGTTTCCTACATAAATCCTGCCAACCATGCCCCTGGGTCCAAATTGGCCACACCCTGGGGCTCCTTTAAGCTCCCTAAGTCTTATAATGGGAAAAACTTAAAAAATCTTCTTTTGGTCCCCTACATAGTTACATCGTGTCTATCATGCCCCTGGGGTCCAAATTTGGCTATGCCCCGGGGGTCATTAGTTACGTATAATGGGAAAAACTGAAAGAATCTTTTCTGAAACCATAAGGCCCAGAGCTTATATATGTAACAATGTCTAGTGGTCTCCTACATCCTGCCAATCAAGGCCCTGGGGTCCAAACTGGCCACACCTTAGGGGGGTCATTTGTTTGTTTGTGTAAAGCTATATATGGCTAAATAATCTTCAAAAATCTTCTTCTCTGGAACCATGAGGCCCAGAGCTTATATATTTAGCATGTAGCAATGTCTAGTGGTCCCCTAAATAAATCCAGCCAGGCATGCCCCTGGGATCCAAATTGGCATCACCCCAGGGGGTCATTTGTTTATAAAGAGCTTAATGGTTAAAAACCTTTAAAACTCTTCTTCTCAGAAATTAGGAAACTCAGAGCATAGATATTTAGTGTGTAGCAATGTTTAGTGGTATTCTACATAAATCCTGCCAATCATGCCCCTGGGTTTCAAACTGGCCACACCCTGGGGTCATTTATTAATATTGAGATTTAGAGCTTTACACATAAAACTTCTTCCTATCTGGCTCTGAGCATAAATGTTTAGTATGTAGCAATGTTAAGAGGTCCCCGACATAAATCCTGCCAACCAACCATGCCCCTGGGGTCCAAACATTCTGCCTACATGGGGTAGGGGGTGTTGGGTCTCACATTGGTACTGGCAGGTGAGCGATTGTTGCCCTCTTGGGCTACTTGTCATACTTTACAGATATGTAGAACAAGTCATGACAATGTGTCGCAAATAAGAATGGCAACTCTTGCTGTCTTACTTTTTGAGTTATTTCCCCTTGATGGTTTCAGCTTTGATTAGCTCACCTGAGCCAAAGGCTCAGGGTGAGCTATTGTGATCACCCAGTGTCTGTCGTCTGTTGTGCGTCATGTGTTGTCCGTCAATAACAATTTGCTTTAAATGACATCGTCTCTGAAACCGCTAGGCCTAGGGCTTTAATATTTGGTCTGAAGCATTGTCTAGTGGACCTCTACCAAGTTTGTTCAAATGGTGGCCCCATGAGCCAAAATGGTCCTGGGGCGGGGGGTCGTGGGTTCGAAACTAAGATATACTTCAAGGTTTGGGATCTGATTCAGTCAGTTCCTGAAGTGTAGTTACTCTTTAAATTCAAAATCTTCTTCTCCAGAACTGCTTGGCTCAGATGCTTGAAATTCGGTATGTAGCATTGCCTAATGGTCCTCTACCAAGTTTATTCAAATGGTGCCCCCAGGGTCCAAAATGGCCCTGGGGCAGGGGGTCTTGGGTTTGAAACTAAATACACTTAAAAATCTCCTCCTCCAGAACTGCTTGGCTCAGATGCTTGAAATTTGTTATGTAGCATTGCCTAATGGTCCTCTACCAAGTTTGTTCAAATGGTGGCCCCAAGGTCCAAAATGACCCCAGGGCAGGGAGTCCCAGGTTTGAGCCATAGAAATACATAGAAAAATACTAAAAAATCTTTTTCTTCAGAACTGCATGGCTCAGATGCTTGAAATTTGGTATGAAGCATTGCCTAGTGGTCCTTTACCAAGTTTGTTCAAATGATGGCCCCGCCGGGAGGTCCTGGGTTTGAATAATAGAAATACATAGAAAAATATTCAAAAATCTCTTTCTTCAGAACGACAAGGCTCACATGCTTGAAATTTGGTATGCAGCATTGCCTAGTGGTCTTCTACCAAGGTTATACAAATGGGGGCCCCAGGGTCCAAAATGGCCCCTTGGCATGGAGTCCAAGGTTTGAACCATAGAAATGCAGAGAAAAATATTCAAAAATATGGCCCCTTGGCATGGAGTCCAAGGTTTGAACCATAGAAATGCAGAGAAAAATTTTCAAAAATCTTCTTCTTCTGAACCTCAAGGCTTAGATGCTTGAAATTTGGTATGTAGCATTGCCTAGTAGTCCTTTACCAAGTTTGTTCAAATGATGGCCTCAAGATCCAAAATGGCCCCGCCGCAGGGAGTCCTAGATTTGAACTATAGAAGTACATAGAAATACGTGTATATTAAAAAATCTTCTCCTTCAAAATCATGTGGCTCAGATGCTTAAAATTTGGTATGTAGCATTGCTTAGTGGTCTTTTACCAAGTATAGTCCGTTTGCTCCCAAGTGCAAACGGGGTTTTGTTTATTTTCTCGAAAACGATGAAAGTTCCATCAAATGTTCTAATGTCCTAATGATTCCTATGATTATACCTAACAGAATACGGAAAGTCCAAATTTTTGGATGCTTTTGTAAAATATTTTCCATTGATAGTAATGCAAAAACTGAGCAATTTCACTAAAGAGCGTCGTGTGCTTGTTAGAACAGCCAAAATATTGTTGATAGGCAATAGCGTAAACTCATTGTTTACTACAGGTGTGGGCGTATATGAATGAAATAGTAAAATGTGTTCGCCTGTCCGCACACGTAACGCATGGTATCACTAGTCAGGTGATACTATGTTGTAAATAAACATTGAGCTATTATTTTATTTTGCGAGTAAAAATGTATGTTTTAAAATTTGATAATATATGAGTGAGACAAAAAGTAGAAAACAATGGATTCAGAATAAAATTTCAATTAATTATGCAAATTTTGTTCTAGGGATAGCATACATTGGTCACGTGCTCTAACGCGTAAAACTAAACGGGAATTCCAACAGCCAACTTTTACTCCCTTGTAATTAAGAGGTGAAAGTGACATATTTTAGGTCCTGTTTTTGTATAGAAACTTTTTTATGCAAAACCTCACATTTCTGCAAAATTATGATTTTGTTATGTATAGGATGAAAATTAAGAATGAGCAATTCGAAAATCTTGTACTTCTCACCAATTTTGAGAAAATATTGGGGATGCCGTTTGCATTTGGGAGCAAACGGACTATATGTTCAAATAACTACCCCAGGGTCTAAAATGTCCCTGCCCCAGGGGGTCCTGGGTTAGAACCATAGAAATACATTGAAAGATATTCAAAAATCTTCTTCTTTAGAACCAGTTGGTTCAGATGCTTAAAATTTGGTATGTAGCATTGCCTAGTGGTCTTCTACCAAGTTTGTTAAAATGGTGGGGATATGGGTTCGAAACTAAAATATACTTTAAATCTTCTCCTGAACTGCTTGGCTCAGACGCTTGGGTATGTAGCATTGCCTTTGTCTTTTACCAAGTTTGTTCAAATGGTGGCTCCAGGGTCCAAAAAATATTCAAAAATCTTCTTCTTCAGAACTGTAAGGCTCAGATGCTTGAAATTTAGAATGTAGCATTGCCTAGTGGTCCTTTACCAAGATTATTCAAATGATGGCCCCAGGATCCAAAATGGCTCCGCCCCAGGGGGTTCAGGGTTTGAACCATAGAAATACATAGAAAAATATTCAAATATCCTTTTTTTCAGTACCATTTGGAAATGGATGTAAACAAATGATGAGCATAGTTTGACCTTTAACCTTTTTAGCTCACCTGTATAGCCTTGGTCCGTCATTCGTCGTCGTCGGCGTTGGTGTCGTCGGCATCGTCGGCGTCCACACTTTTAAACACCAATATCTCCTAAACCAGCAGGCCAATCTTGATCAAATTTTATGTCTAGCATTGTTGAGGTGGGGGATTGACTAGATTAGGTTTAAAGGCAGATTGGTTTTGAACTCTGGTTGCCATGGTAACATATAACTCCCATAGACTTATAATGGGAAAAACTTCAAAAATCTTCTTCTCTGAAACCATGAGGCCCAGAGCTTACATATTTAGTATGAACCAATGTCTAGCGGTCCCCTACAAAAATCCTGCCAACCATGTCCCTGGGGCCCAAATTGGCCACGCCCCGGGGGTCATAAGCTCCCATAGCCTTACAATGAGAAAATCTTTAAAAATCTTCTTCTCTGAAACCATGAGGCCCATAGCTTGTATATTTGGTATGTATCAATGTCTAGTGCTCCCCTACTAAAATCCTGCCAGCCATGCCCCTGCCACGCCCAAAGGGGGTCATTTGTTTATAAATAGTTATATAGCCTAAAAACCTTCAAAAATCTTCTTCTCTGGAACCATGTGGTCCAGAGCTTATACATATAGTATGTAGCAATGTTGTAATGGTCCCCTACATAAATCCTGCCAACCAAGTCCTGGGGGTCCAAATTGGCCACGCCCCAGGGGCCATAAGCCCCCATAGACTCATAATGGGAAAAACTTAAAAAATAATCTTCTCTGAGGCCAAGAGCTTATATATTTGGTATTTAGCAATGTCTAGTGGTTCCCTACATGAATCCTGCCAACCATGCCCCTGAGACCCACATTGGCCACGCCCTGAGGGTCATTAGCTCCCATAGACTTACAATGGGAAAATCTTCAAAAATCTTCTTCTCTGAAACCATGAGGCCCAGAACTTATATATATAGCATGTAGTAATGTCTAGTGGTCCCCTACATAAATCCTGCCAACCATGCCCCTGGGGTCCAAATTGGCCACGCCCCAGGGGCCATAAACTCCCATAGACTTACAATGAGAAAATCTTCTAAAATCTTCTTCTCTGAAACCATGAGACCCAGAGCTTATATATTTGGTATGTAGCAATGTCTAGTGGTTCCCTACATGAATCCTGCCAACCATGCCCATGGGGTCCAAATTGGCCACGCCCCAGCAGTCATTAGCTCCAGTAGACTTACAATGGGAAAACCTTAAAAATTTTCTTCTCTGAAACCATGAAGCCCAGAGCTTATATATGTAGCATGTAGCAATGTCTAGTGGTCCCCTACATAAATCCTGCCAACCATGCCCATGGGGTCCAAATTGGCCATGCCCCAGCAGTCATTAGCTCCAATAGACTTACAATGGGAAAACCTTATAAATTTTCTTCTCTGAAACCATGAAGCCCAGAGCTTATATATGGAGCTTATATATGTAGCATGAATCAATGTCTAGTGGTCCCCTACATAAATCCTGCCAACCATGCCCCTGGGGTTCAAATTGGCCATGCCCCAGCAGTCATTAGCTCCAATAGACTTACAATGGGAAAACCTTATAAATTTTCTTCTCTGAAACCATGAAGCCCAGAGCTTATATATGGAGCTTATATATGTAGCATGAATCAATGTCTAGTGGTCCCCTACATAAATCCTGCCAACCATGCCCCTGGGGTTCAAATTGGCCATGCCCCAGCAGTCATTAGCTCCAATAGACTTACAATGGGAAAACCCTATAAATTTTCTTCTCTGAAACCATGAAGCCCAGAGCTTATATATGGAGCTTATATATGTAGCATAAATCAATGTCTAGTGGTCCCCTACATAAATCCTGCCAACCATGCCCCTGGGGTCCAACTTGGCCACACCACAGGAGTCATAAGCTCCCATAGACTTACAATGAGAAAATCTTCAAAAATCTTCTTCTCTGAAACCATGAGGCCCAGAGCTTATATATGTAGCATGTGGCAATGTCTAGTGATCCCCTACATAGATCCTACCAACCATGCCCCTGGGGTGCAAATTGGCCAAGCCACAGGGTCATAAGCTACCATGGACTTACAATGTGAAAATTTTAAAAAATCTTAGTCTCTGTAAGCATGAGGCCCAGAGCTTATATATGCAGCAAGTAGCAATGTCTAGTGGTCCCCTACATAAATCCTGCCAACCATGCCCCTGAGGTCCAAATTGGCCACACGCCAGGGGTCATTAGCTCCCATAGACTTACATTGGGAAAATCTTCTAAAAACTTCTTTGAAACCATGAGGCCCAGAGCTTATATAATGTACTATGTAGCAATGTCTAGTGGTTCCCTACACAAATCCTGCCAACCATGCCCCTGGGGTCCAAATTAGCCATACCGTTGGGGTCATTAGCTCACATTGACTTACAGTGGGAAAACCTTCTTCTCTTAAACCCAGAGGCCCAGGGCCAACTTCTTTAGTATGTTGCAACGTTTAGTGGTCTCCAACTTAAATCCTGCCAACCATGCCCCCTGGGATCCAAATTGGCCATGCTGCTCCCATAGACTTATTATGGGAAAGACTTCAAAAATCTTGTTTTCTGAAACCATGAGGCTTAGAGCTTACATATTTAGTATGCAGCAATGTCCAGTGATCCCCTGCATAAATTCTGCCAATCAAGCACCTGAGGTCCAAACTGGCCACACCCCAGGGGGTCCTTTTGTTTATATAGAGCTATATAGCTAAAGAACCTTCAAAAATCTTCTTCTATGAAACCATTATAAAGGCCAAGAGCTTTTGTATTTAGTATGTAGCAATGTATAGTGGTCCTCTATATAAAGCATGCCAATCAAGTCCCTGGGGGTCCAAACTTGCCACACCCCATGAGGTCATAGAATCCTATAGAATTGCAGCCTGTTTATTAGCTTACCTGAGCTGGAAGCTTACATTTTAGAACTCAGGTGAGTGGTTGTTGCCCTTGGGCTACTTGTTGTTCAGGTGAGTGGGCCCTCTTGTTTTGTGTTGATTTTGTGTCTGCTGTATAACTTGAATACCTTCTGAAATATTTTCATGACATTTCACAGGTATGTAGAACAGGTCATGACGATATTTCACGAACAAGAATGGCAACTCTTGCCTTCTTACATTTTGAGTTATTTCCCCTTGATAGTTTTGGGTGTGATTTCCTGTCCGCATTGTTACTTGAATACCCTTTGAAATATTTTCATGATACTTTACAGGTATGTAGAGCAGGTCATGATGATATGTAGCAAACAAGAATCACAACTCTTGCTTTTTGAGTTATTTCCCCTTGGTGGTTTTAGGTGTGATTTCATGTCCGCTCTATAACTTGAATATCTTTTGAAATAGTTTCATGATACTTCACAGATATGTAGAACAGGTCATGACGATGTGTCACAAACAAGAGTGACAACTCTTGCTTTCTTACTTTTTGAGTTATTTCCCCTTGATGGTTTTGGGTGTGATTTTGTGTCTGCCCTATAACTTGAATACCTTTTGAAATATTTTCATGATACTTCACAGATATGTAGAACAGGTCAGGATGATATGTTGCAAACAAGAATGACAACTCTTGCTTTCTTACTTTTTGAGTTATATCCCCTTGATGGTTTTAGGTGTTATTTCGTGCCCACTCTATAACTTGAATGAATACCTTTTGAAATATTTATATGATACTTCACAGATATGTAGAACAGGTCATGACAATGTGTCACGAAAAAGAATGACAACTTTTGCTTTCTTATGCCCCCGCCATGAAATGGCAGAAGGGCATATAGATTCTACCCTGTATGTATGTATGTATGTATGTATGTATGTATGTATGTATGTATGTATGTATCGGGGCTCGAAATTTTTTTTTGAACATACTTGTCCTGCATGGCAAGTGCTTTCAAATTTTTACTCGTCCTTTCAAAAATCTACTCGTCCTTAAAAACTGTCTGATATCACTCATTTTTCCCTCGAACGTATTCTACTTTTACTTTCATTTTCACTCGGTTATTTCTGGTACTTTCCTTAGGTATATGGTTTCGTCCCAATTCAGATTTTGCCAAAGAGGTTTCGTTAATAAAGATTTCTGCATCAAAGTAGATTTTTTCTACTTTATTCAGGAGAGGACGTGAAAATAATGTCCTATACAACTATTTGAGTTGGATTATGAATTTGTAATCGTGCAGTTATAGAGCGCAAACAACTTAGGCGAAACTGCGTTGGTGCGAATCCTCATCGGGTCGATGTTCGATATGCGCAGGCGCACCGTTTATTTACAGTTTGCCATTGCTGTTTTCATTTTTAGATTACACGATGCGGGATTTCATGCTTTTTGCGTTACAGTCAATATTTGTTTGCTGTAATTTGATCGATTTGTAAAGTGCTTTTCCTGAACGGCATGATTAGACAATTTTCATGGAGGAAAAACCTACTCGTCCGGCAGGGCAAGTCAGTGACAATTTTCACTCGTCCTTACCGATCATCTACTCGTAAATACGAGCGGACGAGTGTAAATTTCGAGCCCTGTGTATGTGTGTCACCGAAATAGAGTCCAATTCATTACTTTGGTTTGCATGGTGGGATTAAAAAATTATTTGGCAAAAATGATCATTATGACAAGGCGGTGTGTCACATGCAAAAACCATATCGCTATCTCAAAGGTCAAGGTCACAGTCTGCACTTTGTACATAGGCTATAATGAAATATGTTCATGTCCAACCTATAACTTTAGACTGCATAGTCGGATTTACAAATTATTTGGCTCAAATGATCATCATGACAAGATGGTGTGTCACATGCAAGAACCATGTTGATATCTCAGAGGTCAAGGTCACAGTCTGCACTTAAACTATGTACATAGGCAAAAATGAAATATGTTTGTGTCTGACCTGTAACTTTGGACTGCATGGCGGGATTTAAAAAATATTTGACACAAATGATCATCATGACAAGATGATGTGTCCCGTGAAAAACCATGTCACTATTTTAAAGGTCAAGGTCACAGTCCGCACTTTAACTTTGTGCATAGGCTATAATAAAATATGTTCATGTCTGGTCCATTACTTTGTCCTGCATGGTGGGATGACAAAATTATTTGGCATAAATAATTGTCATGGCAAGATGGTGTGTCATGTGCAAAAACCATGCTGCTAGCTTTAAGGTCAAGGTCACATTCAGCACTTAAGCTTAGTGAAATGTTGTCCTGCATGATGGGATTTCAAAATTATCTGACATAAATAATTATTATGACAAGTTGATGTGTCACATGCAAGAATCATATCATTAGCTCAAAGGTCAAGGTCACAATTTGCTCTTAAACTTTATGCATAGGCTTCAGTGAAACATGTTTATGTCCTGTCCATAACTTTATCCTGGATGGTGGGATTCAAAACTATATTGCATAAATGATCCTCATGACAAACCCCTAGCTTGACGGTCAAGGTCACACTGCGCATGTAAACTTTATGTATAGGCTATAGTGAAAATTTTTTGTGTCTGGCCTATAACTTAGTCCTGCATAGGTCGTTTTGATATTTCATTTCTCTTGATTTGCCTTTTATATTGTACAAGTCTGCCGCCATGAACCTAGTTATCCTACAAGTGCCAGTAACTTAATCAAGGTGCCATCTTACTCAAGGCACTAGGTGGGGCATCCGTGTCCGATGGACACATTTCTATTTATTACTTTTTTAGTTATCTCCCCTTTGATGGTTTTAGATGTCAGCTCCATAACTTTAATACCTTTTGAAATATTTATATGATACTTCAGAGATATGCAGAACAGGTCTAGATGATTTGCCTTATACATGAATGACAACTCTTGCATTCATACTTTGTGTGTTATTTCCCTTTGGTAGTTTGAGCTGCAGTTTGAGTCTCTGCTCCATATCTGTATACCCCCAGCCCCCACCCCCACCAAAAAAAAATCCAGATTTGGATTCTTTGTCCAAATTCACTTACTAGAGAGCTCAGAATTAGGTTTATAGGGCTTGTACTTTAGAAGTTATTCACACATTTTGAAAGTTGAGTGAATCATAATGCTATACATTTGTGTACATGGTGGCTGTTTTTAGCAGCCAAACATACTTTTTAGCTCACCTGAGCCGAAGGCTCACAGGTGAGCTTATAGTATAGGCAGGCATCCGTCGTCCGTTGTCCGCCGTCCGTAGGTCAACATTTTCAAACGACATCTTCTCTGAAACTATAAGGCCCATTGTAACTAAATTTCATATATAGCATCTATAGGCAGGGGGAACCAATAATACTGTTTTTAGCTCACCTGAGCACAAAGTGCTCAGGGTGAGCTTTTGGGATACCCCAATGTCCGTTGTACGTCCGTCCGGACGTCCGTCCGTCCGTCCGGACGTCCGTCAACTTTTGCTTGTGTACACTCTAGCAGGCACAGTTTCGATCCAATCTTTATGAAACTTTGTCAGAATGTTAGACTTTATAAAATCTAGGCCAAGTTTGAAACTGGGTCATGTCAGATCAAAAACTAGGTCACTAGGTCAAATCTTAGAAAAACCTTGTGTACGCTCTAGAGGGCACAGTTTTCATCCAAAGTTCATGAAACTTTGTCAGAATGTTTATCCTCATAATATCTAGGACAAGTTCGAAACTGGGTGACGTCGGGTGTAAAACTAGGTCACTAGGTCAGATCATAGAAAAACCTTGTGTACGCACTAGAGGACACAGTTTTGATCCAATCTTTATGAAACTTTGTCAGAATGTTCATCTCCATAAACTCTAGGCCAAGTTCGAAACTGGGTCATGTCCGGTCAAAAACTAGGTCACTAGGTCAAATCTTAGAAAAACCTTGTGTACGCTCTAGAAGGCACAGTTTTGATCCAAAGTTCATGAAACTTTATCAGAAAGTTTATCCTTATAATATCTAGGATAAGTTTGAAATTGGGTCATGTCAGGTCAAAAACTAGGTCACCAGGTCAAATCATAGAATAAAACCTTGTGTATGCTCTAGAGGACATAGTTTTTATCCAATCTTTATGAAACATTGTCAGAATGTTTATCTTCATAAACTCTCGACCAAGTTTGAAAGTTCAAAACTGGGTCATGTTGGGTCAAAAACTAGGTCACTAGGTCAAATCTTAGAGAAACCTTGTGTACGCTCTAGAAGGCACAGTTTTGATCTAAAGTTCATGAAACTTTGTCAGAATGTTTATCCTCATAATATGTAGGACAAGTTTGAAACTGGGTCATGTCGGGTTGAAAACTAGGTCACTAGGTCAAATCATAGAAAAACCTTGTGTACGCTCTAGAGGACACAGTTTTGATCTAATCTTTATGAAACTTTGTCAGAATGTTTACTTCCATAAACTCTAGGCGAAGTAGGAAAGTAGGTCATGTCGGGTCAAAAACTAGGTCACTAGGTCAAATCTTAGAAAAACCTTGTGTAAGCTCTAGAAGGCACAGTTGTGATCCAAAGTTCATGAAACTTTGTCAGAATGTTTATCCTCATAATATGTAGGATAAGTTTAGAACTGGGTCATGTGGGGTCAAAAACTTGGTCACTAGGTCAAATCTTAGAAAAACCTTGTTTACGCTCTAGAAGGCACAGTTTTCATCCAAAATTCATGAAACTATGTCAGAATGTTTATCCTTATAATATCTAAGACAAGTTCGAAACTGGGTCACGTCGGGTCAAAAACTAGGTCACTAGGTCAAATCATAGAAAAACCTTGTGTACATTCTAGAGGACACAGTTTTGATCCAATCTTTATGAAACATTGTCAGAATGTTTATCTCCATAAACTCTAGGCCGAGTTTGAAACTGGGTCATGTCCGGTCAAAAACTAGGTCACTAGGTCAAATCTTAGAAAAACCTTGTGTACGCTCTAGAAGGCACAGTTTTGATTCAAAGTTCATGAAACTTTGTCACAATGTTTATCCTCATAATATGTAGGACAGGTTTGAAACTGGGTCATGTCGGGTCAAAAACTTGGTCACTAGGTCAAATCATTGAAAAACCTTGTGTACACTCTAGAGGACACAGTTTTGATCTAATCTTTATGAAACTTTGTCAGAATGTTTATCTTCATAAACTCTCGACCAAGTTTGAAAGTAGGTCATGTCGGGTAAAAAACTAGGTCACTAGGTCAAATCTTAGAAAAACGTTGTGTAAGCACTAGAAGGCATAGTTTTGATCCAATCTTCATGAAACTATGTCAAAATGTTTATTGTCCATATATCTAAGCCCCCTATGAAACTGAGTCACGTCGGCTCAAAGTCAAATCTTAGAAAAACTTTGTGTACACCATAGAGGGCACAGTTTTCATCCAATCTTCATGAAACTCTGTCAGAATGTTTATCTTAATGAAATCTAGGTAAAGTTTGAAACTGGGTTGTGTCGGGTCAAAAACTTGGTCACTAGGTCAAATATAAGAGCGACCTTGTATACGCTCCAGAGGGCACAGTTTTGATCCAATCTCAATGAAACTGTGTCAGAATGTTTATTCTTACAATATCCAGGCCAAGTTTGAAACTGGGTTGTGTCGGGTCAAAAACTAGGTCAAATGTTAGTATGGTAAAAACTCTTATAAATCTTCACCAGAGCCAGTGAACTGATTAATGCTCAGGTGAGCAATTCAGGGCCACCATGGCCCTCTTGTTTATCCAAATTGCTTCAGAACTTTGCTTCAAGTCAACGTTCAGTCATCGATTTGTTAACGTTTTGTGCTTGCTGGAAACCGTCTTAAAGTGTAATATTAATGTTCGTTATTGCTCCCAATGTTATTTCATGTATATGTTAGTTAGGTGTAATAGAGATTGTATTGTATTGCATGATGAATAGACGGTTTCACTTTTTCCTCTATCTTTTGGTCATGTATATATGTTATGTATGTATATATGTTATGCATGTTTTATGAGGGCCTCAGGGAAGATTGGCTTTGCCAACTGAGCCACCCTCACTAAATAAAGTCTACTTACTTACTACTTACTTAATCTGCATGAAACTTTACCAACTTAAAGATGAATGATATATCTAGATTTCTTGCGCGCAGAATTTTTAGCTCACCAGAGCCGAAGGCTCCGGGGGAGCTTATAGGATAGGCAGTTGTCCGTCGTCGTCGGCGTATGTCGTACGTCGTATGTCGTATGTCGTCGTCGTCCGTCAACACTTACAAACGACATCTCCTCTGAAGCCACTGGGCCGATTGGGCCCAAATTTCATCTATAGCATCCTTCGGCTGGGGGATTGAAAGTTTGTGTTTTTTATGAAAATCTGCCTGTTAGTTTGGTTGCTATGGCAACTTAGAGTTCCCATAGACTTATAATGGGGAAAATTGAAAAATGGCTTTTACTGCCAAGCCATTGCAGATATGTTGACAAAACTTTTATAGAAATGTTCTTCTATCAGCTTTATGTTTTTGGCCCACTGCTGCTTTTATTGGTTGCCATGGAAACCAAAATGCAAAAGAATGGGGAAAAATTCTTAAAATTTTATCTCCTCTGAAGCCACCGGGGCTGATAAGGCTCAGATTTCATCTGTAGTATCCTTAGGCTAGGGGATTGAAAGTTTATGTTTTTTATGAAAATAGACTCTTTAGTTTGGTTGCTATGGCAACTTATAGTTGCATTGACTTAAAATGGAGAAAATAGTATAATGGCATTTACTGCCAAGCCATTGCAGATATGTTGACAAAACTTTTATAGAAATGTCCCTTGAGAAGTCTTCTATCAGCTATATGTTTTTTTGGCCAACTGCGCCTTTTATTCGTTGCCATGGAAACCAAAATGCAAAAAAATGGGAACAAAATACTTAAAAAATTATCTCTGCTGAAGCCACTGGGCTTATAAGGCCCAGATTTCATTTGTAGTATCCTTAGGCTAGGGGATTGATAGTTTGTGTTTTTTATGAAAATCTGCTCTTTAGTATGGTTGCTGTGGCAACTTATAGTTGCATTGACTTATAATGGGGAAAATTGAAAAATGGCATTTACTGCCAAGCCATTGCAGATATGTTGACAAAACTTTTATAGAAATGTTCCTTGAGAAATCTGCTATCAGCTGTATGTTTTTTTGTGTACTGCTTTTTTTATTGGTTGCCATGGAAACCAAAATGCAAAAAAAAAAAGAGGAAAAAAATACTTAAAAAAATTATCTCCTCTGAAAACACTGGGCCGATACTGGGCCAGTGGCATTTAAAGCCAAGCCATTGAAGATATGTTGACAAAACTGTATTAGAAATGTTCCTTGAGAAGTCTGCTTCCAGCTATATGTTTATTTCAAAATATGTGTTTACTGTTTACTTTGTATATGCATTTACTGCAATCAAAAAATGGAAAATAGTTACATATTTTGTTATCAACTCAACAGACTGTCAGACTGAGACTTTGTAGTTGTATACTTTGTATTAGCCTGTACAAATGTGACAGCAATTTTGAGCCTCTACAAATTTGATAGCAATTTTGAGCTAGAGATCTGGTGAGCTTTGTGGCCCGTGGGCCTCTTGTTTTAAAGTTCTTAATTTGAAAGTTATTGAATTATGAAAATATGAAAATTTTAAAAGTAATTCTGATTCCTGATCGGGGACTGAAAATGTTTATGATGCCTGATCGGGAATCAACTTGGTCATTATCAAAGGCTAGCTGGCAGTCAGATAAAGGAAATGATATGGGTTGTGTACTTTGTGAAGCCAACCAACTTGACACTGTTGGGTAACTTCCACAAGGTCCTACCATTCCATTCATGTCAATGCAAACTCGACTTTGAGAAGCCTGATATTGCAGCACATTTTAGTAAAAGATACTGGTGCTACCGAAGAAGGAGAACTCATACTGTATTCTTGTTCGATTGCAACACTTTGCCAGTAACTGGTCTGGTCCCATATTGTCTTTTATTCCATTCAAGAAAGACGGTAGAAAATTGTTTCGTTTCTTCAGAAAGACATCTATATTTAGGGATTTATGCAAGTCAATACTTTTATAGATAGAGCCTACTTCTGCACAGTTCACAATATTTTCCCTTCCTCCACTACCGAGGGCATAGGCAAGTCTTTGTTTTTCTTCATATGTACAAACTACAAAGGATAAATTATGGTTTAGAGAGGTTTCATAAAATGTAAAAAGCACAGACAGCTATTCTGCAAGATATAAACGCAAGTTTAGCCCATGTAATTCACAATTATTTCTATGCTGATTACTTAATTCCGACCTTAGACAGCTATGAAATTGTTTGTGACCACATAAATGCTTCAGCTGCAATCAAAGTAGTCAATAGCATCCTAACTGTCTTCAAAGTGATACACGCAGTACCAGTCCAGCTGTCATATACATATTGTTACTAAATAATCTATTGATTAAGGAGGTGATAATCACTGATTTGGGACAAAGACAAAAATCTGCATAAAACACTCAAAATACCACTGATCTTTCCAAAACTTAGCATATGCCTTCTTTATGTTGTTTCTGACAATTCAGACTCCCAAAATGCAGCATTTGTTAATGTTAAAAAGTGTTTTTATAAGAAAAGATCAAAGGGTAATTTTGTGCGCAATAATCTGAAAAAATAATATTGTTATTGAAAATATACTTAGTGCTGAGAGTTCCTTGTTGCATAATGGAGAGCGAGCTAGCAATTATTTTTTCAAACTCTTTCACACATTATGAGGCTGAGCAGATGAAAAAAGATGTGGTCTGTGTCTTTATTTTTTTGTCAAAACACACAGGTGAAACAGGTGAGACTATTTTAACAAGGTTGAACAATTCATCTACACACCAGTGATCATGTAAGTAATGTATTATTTATACTGTAGGTGTTACATAGGTGTGCTTGCCTACCATATATTTAATAAATTCTTCCAGCGTACATTACCTTGTACATGGTTGAACATTTGAGAAAAAGCTATTGTTTTCATCTGGTCTACATTACAATTTGAGAAAGAGTTGGAATAAATAATTGCTAGGTCGCTCTGCATCATGCAATAACGCACCTTTAGTACTACGTAAATTTTCAATAACGATGTTAATTTTTTTTATTATTGCGCAGAAAAATACCCTTTGATCTTTCCTTATAAAAACACTTTTTTAAGCAGCATGTACGTCTATTTTGTATTCTAAACTGTAAAGAACAACAAAAATAAGAAGTCTGCTAACTTTCAGGGAGATACCTTACTTTTTAATGGTTTTATGCAGATTTTTACATTTACCATAAATCACCACCTTAAATGAAAAAGGAAGAGTAAGCCACTGAGCATGGATTATCTTAGCCAAGTGTATAGATTGATTAATTCCAATGTCATTTTTTTGTCTATTGATGGGCATGTACAACATGGTGCTATTTGGGGAACACAGACAGCTGTTATCACCGCAAAACTCATTAATGTGGTGGAAAGAGATTGACTGATTGTTACATCAGTGAACTTCTTATGGGACTTGAAAATTGAAAATTTAAAGAGTAACTACACTTCAGGAACTGACTGAATCAGATCCCAAAAGTCTGCTAGAGCAACTGACCGTCCCAAGCCGGTCCCTTCGTTGTGGTTACACATGTTTTGTGTTCGGCACTGATTGGCTTATAATGATTTCATCTTAACTATTCTGTAGGTCTAAATCATTTAGTTCAGTAAAGGTAACTGAGTTGCCACCTGTTTGGGAAGGAGTTGCTAACTCGGCTTATCACCTGTGATTTTGTTGTCTGTTTGCATGAATATGTCAATCTTTCCCTTTTTAGCTCACCTGTGAAGGTGAGCTTATAGTATAGACTTGGTCCGTCGTCCGTCGTCGTCGTCGGCGTCGGCGTCGTCGGCGTCGTCCACACTTTTAAACATCTTCTTCTCAGAAACCACTGGGTGGATTGAAGCCAAATTTCATGTGGAGCCTTATAGGATGGGGGAACGAAAGTTTATATATTTGGTCCAGGTCACATGACCAAGATGGCCGCCACGCCCATATATGGTAAAAACCCTTCAAAAATCTTCTTCTCCAGAACCAAAAGGCCTATGACCTTGAAACTTGGTATGTAGCATCGGGCATGCAGGCCCATCATAATTTATATAAATCATGACCTTGTGATTACCTTGACCTAATTTATGACATGGTCAACTTTGGTACGTTAGGCTTTTATATGGGAAAACACTTAAACAGTGGATTTCTCAGAAACTATTTAAGTCTAAGGTACAATACTTGGTATACATGGTTGACTAAATGACCAGATGAAGATATTATGTCACTAAAGGTCAAGGTCATTCCGTCGGACCATCCGTCGTGAAGATTTTCAAACATCTTCTCCTCTGAAACCACTGGGCCGATTGAAGCCAAATTTCATATGGAGTCTCAGTGGGACGTGGGAACGAAAGTTTATATATTTGGTCCAGGTCACATGACCAAGATGGCCGCCATGCCCATATTTGGTAAAAACCCTTCAAAAATCTTCTTCTCCAGAACCAAAAGGCCTATGACCTTGAAACTTGGTATGTAGCATCGGGCATGCGGGCCCATCATAATTTATACAAATCATGACCTTGCATTGACCTTGACCTAATTTACGGCATGGTCAACTTTGGTATGTTAGGCTTTTATATTGGAAAACGCTTAAACAGTGGATTTCTCAGAAACTATTTAAGTCTGAGGTACAATACTTGGTGTATATGGTCGACTAAATGACCAGATGAAGATATTATGTCACTAAAGGTCAAGGTCATTCTGTCGGACCATCCGTCGTCAAGATTTTCAAACATCATCACCTCTGAAACCACTAGGCCAATTGAAGCCAAATTTCATATGGAGTCTCAGTGGGATTGGGGAACGAAAGTTTATATATTTGGTCCAGGTCACATGACCAAGATGGCCGCCATGCCCATATATGGTAAAAACCCTTCAAAAATCTTCTTCTCCAGAACCAAAAGGCCTATGACCTTGAAACTTGGTATGTAGCATTGGGTATGCGGGCTTATCATATTTTATACAAATCATGATCTTGCGTTGACCTTGACCTAATTTACGGGATGGTCAACTTTGGTACGTTAGGCTGTTATATGGGAAAACGCTTAAACAGTGGATTTCTCAGAAACTATTTAAGTATTAGGTACAATACTTGGTATACATGGTCGACTAAATGACCAGATGAAGATATTATGTCACTAAAGGTCAAGGTCATTCTGTGGGACCATCCGTCGTCAAGATTTTCAAACATCTTCTCCTCTGAAACCACTGGGCCAATTGAAGCCAAATTTCATATGGAGTCTCAGTGGGATGGGGGAACGAAAGTTTATACCCGGGGTCTGGGTCACATGACCAAGATGGCCACCATGCCCATATATGGATCTAGTTATCTTGGCTAAAGGTCATTTGTCTGTAATGTGTCAACATTTTTAAAGGACTTCTCCTCTGAAACTACTGGGCAGATTTCAATTTAATTTCAAATGCAGCCTTCAGGCAAAGCGGGAAACAAAGTTTATATATTCGGTCCACTCACATGACCAAGATGGCCACCATGCCCATATAATGGCAAAAACCTTGAAAAATCTTCTTCTCCAGAACCACTGGGCCAAGTGCCTTGAAACTTGGTATCTAGCAACTGGGACTGTAGTACTACCAATTTTATATAAATTGAGCATATACTGACAGGTGAGCGATCGTTGCCCTTGGGCGACTTGTTGATGTTTGCGATAAGGTTTGGGCTCTGATTCAGTCAGTTCCTGAAGTTTATCACTCGATTGACATGTACACTGTAGCAAAACTCAGTTGTAACTTGTTATCAAGAAATATTTTCACTCTGTTTAATTACATGCCTAGAATTACAAAATGAAAAATCACTATGGAGATTAAAAAGAGAATTAAGACTCTTGCAGTATACCTTCTAAAACCCCACTATGGAAGCGTTAGTCTGTGACTCGGCAGTTTGCAAAGGCACAAAAACTTCCGTTTGTATTACTTTGTCTTAACCTTTACCACACCTTGTACAACTGGCAGTTACATACCGGTAGTCAACACAGCCTTTACAGTAAGACACTTTTGTAGAATGCTTGTCATTTTTAACAATCTTGTCTAGTGTTCCTGGAATAGATTTCCCAATTAAACTTCGATTTTCTGATCATCAATATCCCATTCCTGATGAAAACAAGCAGTTCCACGCGTGTTTTCCAAAACGACCAGCCACGTTGTTCATTATACCCTCGGCATACGAAGTATGTCGAGGGGTATATAGTTTTTGTCTTTCCCTCCGTTCATCTGTTTATCCGTCTTTCTGTCCGTCTGTTAGTCCGTCCGTATGTAAGTTAACATTTGCGTTAAAGTTTTGCATTAAGCTTTTTATTTTGCTTCTGTTAACTGGAACTTGTTCATAGATGCTTATTATTTTAGTAGAGGATGGAAACTGATTAATTTGCAATATCTGGATGCTGCTGCTGGCCTGAGGTCAAGGTCACAGACTTTGAATTTTGTACAATAGCTGCGTTAAAGTCTTGGGTTAAGTTTCTACTTTTGCTCTGTTTTTCTGAAAGACTTAACTGTTATTTGTTCACATGTGCTTAATGAAAGTACAAGATAGATATGTACATATAAGTTTACATCATCTGGATGCTGCTGCTGAAACAAGGTCAAAGTCACAGACTTAGGAATTTGTGTACTAGTACCATTTGCATTCAAGTTTTGTATTTAGTTGTATTTTATGCTTATATTTTAAATATACTTGAGTATAACCTTTTGCAATGCTACTAGGTTTACTTCTAGGTTGAAACAGATTAGTTGGCATCATCTGGATGCTGCGGCTGACTTAATGTCAAGGTCACAGATTTCAAAATTTGTAAGGAGCGGCTGTAGTGTAGTGGATAACACTCCAGACTACCAATCCAGGGGTCGCAGGATCGACCCCCCGCTTCTCCGGTCTTTCGGATGAGACTTTAAACCAAGGTACCGTCTCCATATGACCTCGTTGTTGGTGGGACGTTAAACCCGAGTTCACTCACTCACTCAAAATTTGTATACTCTTTGCGTTAAAGTTATATGTTAATTCGTATTTTTGCTTATAGTTTGAATGTACTTCAATTCAACCTTTACTACTAGGTTTACTTCTAGGATGAAACATTAGTTGACGTCATCTGGATGCTGCTGCTGACTTTAGGTCAAAGTCACAGACATAGAAATAATATGTAAATTTGTGTTGAAATTTTTTGTGTTAAATTTGTTTGTTTTTTGCTGATGCAAGTTTTAAATGGCACCTTTTGTCTATTAGTGTTTCCCCTAGCCTGAAAAAGGGCAGGGTGTTAGCCTGAAAATGGGCACTTTAAGCACGTGATACACTCCCTAAAGGGCACTTTTCTGAAGCTATTTTTTTCAAAGACAATTTAACTAAGGGTATTAAGACTTTCTAACAGGATAAACACCTTGTTTTTGCAGGGAGATGTAAACATTTGCATAATAAAAAGCCTCTTTTGCATACAGAAAGCTGCATATTGCAAAAATATTACATTATTATGAATGGAATTACCTTCCACAAAGGGAGGGCAGAAGGGTAAGGCCAAAAGGCAGAAGGGTAAGGCCAAAAGGCAGAAGGGTGCAGCACCCTTCTAAACCTCTATAGGGGAATTACTATCTATAGGCCTTTTACTGGGTTTGTTATACAATGTAGATTGTCCGCCTGTCTGTTTGTAAATATTTGCTTTAAAGCTTTGTTTTTATTAGACAGTGGCGCTTGCCGGGGAGGGTTAAGTTAGCCCCTGCTCATTTGCTCTAGTTAGCAATGTTTTACACATTGAGTAGCCGACCACTTAAAAAGAATCTGTTCTCAAACAGGAATTGCTGGTTCCTAAACAGAAATTGGTGGTTTCATAACGGGAAGCTCTGATAGTCAAAACTCATTATATTAGGAGCCTCTGTAACGTTTGTTTTACTTTTTATGACAAATCAGAAGCACCAACAAGACGAAGAAATATTTGTGCCTTGATAGTACTTAAGATGGGTTGACATTATCAAAATGCTCATTGCATTTTCATCACATTTTGTTGGTACTGAATGCCTATATTTCTGCGAAATGCACATGATTAGGAGTTAAATGTTTCCCGATCAGGCATCTTAAACATTTTCAGTCCCCGATTGGGAATCAGAATTATTTTTAAAATTTTCATATTTTCATAATTCAATAACTTTCAATTTAAGAACTTTAAAAAATTCTGCGCGGTAGAAATCTAGATATATTATTCATCTTTAAGTTGGTAAAGTTTCATGCAGATTAAGTGAAAACTGAGACACATTTTTTGAGTTTTGTGAGGGCACTATAAAAATGACTGAAATGTTCCCGATCGAGTGACAATTTACTGATTTTAGTAACATATACCTGTCAAATTCTCAAAGTTCACTAAAGGTCATTGATTCCCGATTGGGGGAGTTTCTTCTACTGGCTATGCCACTGCAGATATTTTGACAAAACTTTTATAGAAATGTACCTGGAGTAGTCTTTAATCAATCAGCCTTGTTAGATTTATACAAATTGGGCAATTTTTCTGGTTGCCATTGCAACCGAATAGTTAAAAATGGAAAAATATTAAAAAAATCATCTCTGCATAAACTGTGTGGCCAATAAAGCTCAAACTTTACAGAAAGAATCTTAGTACTAGCCTCTATAGAATTACTATTTTTCATGGCAATTACTCCAACAGTTTGGTTGCTATGGCAACTAAGAGTTTCCATTGACTTATAATGGGGAAAATGGAAATTGGCAATTTTTGCTGTCTCAAGGCTTTTATTAGCTCACCTGAGCCATAGGCTCAGAGTGAGCTATTGTGATCACCCAGTGTCCGTCGTGCGTCGTCCGTCGTGCGTCGTGCGTCGTCAACAATTTGCTTTAAATGACATCTTCTCTGAAACCACTAGGCCTAGGGCTTTGATATTTGGTATGAAGCATTGCCTAGTGGTCCTCTACCAAGTTTGTTCAAATGGTGGCCCCAGGGTCCAAAATGGCCCTGGGGCAGGGGGTCTTGGGTTCGAAACTAAAAAATACTTAAAAATCTTCTTCTCCAGAACCGCTTGGCTCAGATGCTTGAAATTTGGTATGTAACATTGCCTAGTGGTCCTCTACCAAGTTTGTTCAAATGGTGGCCCCAGAGTCCAAAATGGCCCTGGGGCAGGGGGTCTTGGGTTTGACACTAAAAGATACTTAAAAATCTTCTTCTCCAGAACTGCTTGGCTCAGAGGCTTGAAATTTGGTATGAAGCATTGTCTAGTGGTCCTCTACCAAGTTTGTTCAAATGGTGGCCCCAGGGTCCAAAATGGCCCTGGGGCAGGGGGTCTTGGGTTTCGAAACTAAAAAATACTTAAAAATCTTCTTCTCCAGAACTGCTTGGCTCAGATGCTTGAAACTTGGTATGTAACATTGCCTAGTGGTCCTCTACCAAGTTTGTTCAAATGGTGGCCCTAGGGTCCGAAATGGCCCTGGGGCAGGGGTCTTGGGTTCGAAACTTAAAAATACTTAAAAATCTTCTTCTCCAGAACTGCTTGGCTCAGAGGCTTGAAATTTGGTATGAAGCATTGTCTAAAGGTCCTCTACCAAGTTTGTTCAAATGGTGGCCCCAGGGTCCAAAATGGCCCTGGGGCAGGGGGTCTTGGGTTCGAAACTTAAAAATCTTCTTCTCCAGAACTGCTTGGCTCAGATGCTTGAAATTTGGTATGAAGCATTGTCTAGTGGTTCTCTACCAAGTTTATTCAAATGGTGGCCCCTGGGTCCAAATTGGCCCTGGGGCAGGGGGTCTTGGGTTTCGGAACTAAAAAATACTTTAAAATCATCTACTTGAGAACCGTAAGGCTCAGCTGCTTGAAATTTGGTATGAAGCATTGTCTAAAGGTCCTCTACCAAGTTTGTTCAAATGGTGGCCCCTGGGTCCAAAATGGCCCTGGGGCAGGGGTACTTTGGTTCGAAACTAAAACATGCGTAAAAATCTTCTTTACCAGAACTGCTTGCCTCAGATGCTTGAAATTTGGTATGCTTGAAATTTGGTATGGAACATTGTCTAGTGGCCCTCTACCAAGTTTGTTCAAATGGTGGCCCCAGGGTCCAAAATGGCCCCGGGGCAGGGAGTCCCAGGTTTGAACCATAGAAATACATAGAAAAATTTTAAAAAATATCTTCTTCAGAACCGCAAGGCTCAGATGCTCGAAATTTGGTATGTAGCTTTGCCTAGTAGTCTTTTACCAAGTTTGTTCAAATGATGACCCCAGGGTCTAAAATGGCCTCACCCTAGGAGGTTCTGGATTTGAACCATAGAAAAATATTCAAAAATCTTCTTCTTCAGAACCATGTGGCTCAGATGCTTGAAATTTAGTATCACGTAGCATTGCCTAGTGGTCCTTTATCAAAATTATTCAAATGATGGCCACAGGGTCCAAAATGGCCCGGCCCCAGGGGGTCTAAGGTTTGAACCATAGTAATACATAGAAAAATATTCAAAAATCTTCTTCACAACCATTTGAAGTGGTTGCAAACTATCAGGTTTGTTAAATGATGACCCTTGTTTGACCTTTAACCTTTTTGGTCAGGTGAGCGATTCAGGGCCTCTTGGCCCTCTTGTTTAGATTTTCTTTCTACAGAAATGTTTCTTGAATAGTCCTCTATATTTCATATGAATTTTCTCCAAATCGCTGAATTTGATTGGTTGCCATGGCAAAATATAGGGTAAATTTTCGAAAAAAAAAGAAGAAAAAATGAAAAAATCTTCTGCTCAGAATCCATATTGGGGATGAAGCTGATATTGTGCAAACATGTTGATGACAGAAGCCTCTACATGAATTTTGTTTTTTCTTCCAACCCAATAAAAACTTTGGTTGCTATGTCAACTTATAGTTTCCATTGACTTATAATGGGGAAAGTGAAGCCATGAGGAGGATGAAGCTGATACTTTGCATACATATTAATAACATTAGCCTCTACCTAAAGTGTATTTCATATTATCATTGCCCATGCGAACTGGTTGCTATGGCAACTTAAAGTTTCCATAGACTTACAATGGGGAAAGTGGACATTTGGTATTTATTTCTGTGTTACGGCAGATATTTTGACAAAAGCTTTACAGAAATGTTCCTAGAGTAGTCCTCTATCAGCTATAAGAATTTTGCCCAAAGACCTGATTTTGATTGGTTGCCGTTGCAATAGAAGGGCCAAATTTTCAATTTTTTCATTTTTTTTTAGCTCACCTGTCAAGGTGAGCTTATAGTATAGACTTGGTCTGTCGTCCGTCGGCGTCGTCGTCGGCGTTCACACTTTTAAACATCTTCTTCTCAGAAACCACTGGGTGAATTGAAGCCAAATTTCATATGGAGCCTTAACAGGATGGGGGAACAAAAGTTTATATATTTTGTCCAGGTCACATGACCAAGATGGCCGCCACGCCCATATATGGTAAAAGCCCTTCAAAAATCTTCTTTTCCAGAACCAAAAGGCCTATAACCTTGAAACTTGGTATGTAGCATCGGGCATGCGGGCCCATCTTAATTTTTATAAATCATGACCTTGTGATGACCTTGACCTAATTTATGACATGGTCAACTTTGGTACGTTAGGCTTTTGTATTGGCAAACGCTTAAACGGTGGATTTCTCAGAAACTATTTAAGTCTAAGGTACAATTCTTGGTATACATGGTCGACTAAATGACCAGATGAAGATATTATGTCACTAAAGGTCAAGGTCATTCCGTCAGACCATCCGTCATCAAGATTTTCAAACATCTTCTCCTCTGAAACCACTGGGCCGATTGAAGCCAAATTTCATATGGAGTCTCAGTGGGATGGGGGAACGAAAGTATATACCCGGGGTCTGGGTCACATGACCAAGATGGCCGCCATACCCATATATGGTAAAAACCCTTCAAAAATCTTCTTCTCCAGAACCAAAAGGCCTATGACCTTTTGAAACTTGGTATGTAGCATTGGGCATGCGGGCCCATTTCAATTTATACAAATCAGGACCTTGCGTTGACCTTGACCTAATTTACGACATGGTCAACTTTGGTACGTTAGGCTTTTATATGGGAAAACGCTTAAACAGAGGATTTCTCAGAAACTATTTAAGTCTAAGGTACAATACTTGGTATACATGGTCGACTAAATGACCAGATGAAGATATTATGTCACTAAAGGTCAAGGTCATTCCGTCGGACCATCCGTCGTCAAGATTTTCAAACATCTTCTCCTCTGAAACCACTGGGCCGATTTAAGCCAAATTTCATTTGGAGTCTCAGTGGGATAGGGGAACGAAATTTTATACCCGGGGTCTGGGTCACATGACCAAGATGGCCGCCATGCCCACATATGGTAAAAACCCTTCAAAAATCTTCTTCTCCAGAACCAAAAGGCCTATGACCTTGAAACTTGGTATGTAGCATCGGGCATGCGGGCCCATCATATTTTATACAAATCATGACCTTGCATTGACCTTGACCTAATTTATGACATGGTCAACTTTGGTACGTTAGGCTTTTATATGGGAAAATGCTTAAACAGTGGATTTCTCAGAAACTATTTAAGTATTAGGTACAATACTTGGTATACATGGTCGACTAAATGACCAGATGAAGATATTATGTCACTAAATTTCAAGGTCATTCCGTCGGACCATCCGTCGTCAAGATTTTCAAACATCTTCTCCTCTTAAACCACTGGGCCGATTGAAGCCAAATTTTATATGGAGTCTCAGTGGGATGGGGTAACGAAAGTTTATACCCGGGGTCTGGGTCACATGACCAAGATGGCCGCCATGCCCATATTTGGTAAAAACCCTTTGAAAATCTTCTTCTCTAGAACCAAAAGGCCTATGACCTTGAAATTTGGTATGTAGCATCGGGCATGCTGGCCCATCATAGTTTATACAAATGATGACCATGTGTTGACCTTGAATTAATTGACGACATGGTCAACTTTGGTATGTTAGGCTTTTATATGGGAAAACGCTTATACAGTGGATTTCTCAACTAAATGACCAGATGAAGATATTATGTCACTGAAAGGTCAAGGTCATTTTGTCGGTCTGTCCGTCATCAAGATTTTCAAAACATCTACTCCTCTGAAACCACTGGTCTGATTGAAGCGAAATTTCATTTGGAATCTAAGTGTGATCAGGGAATAAAAGTTTGTTCTTAGGGTCTTGACCAAGATGGCCGCCATGCCCGTATATGGTAAAAACCCTTCAGAATCTTCTTCTCCAGAACCAAAAGGTGTATGACCTTGAAACTTGGTATGTAGCTTTGGGCACTCAAGCCCATCATAGTTTATACAAATGATCGGGCGTTGACCTTGACCTAATTTATGACACTGTCAACTTTGGTACATTATGTAGGCTTTTATATGGGAAAATGCTTAAACAGTGGATTTTTCAGAAACTATTTAAGTCTAAGGTGCAATATTTGGTATATATGGTTGACTAAATGACCAGATGAAGATATTTTGTCGTTAAAGGTCAAGGTCGTTTTTTGACTTTTGTACAAGGTCATTGAGATTCTGTCACCCGTCAACATTTTCAAACATCTTCTCAGAGGCCACTAGGGTCAATTGAAGCCATATTTCATATGGAGCTTCACCGGCTTAAAGGAACCATAGTTTGTTCAGATGGTCTTGGTCACTTGACCAAGATGGCCACCATGCCCATATATGGTAAAAACTCTTCAAACGTCTTTTTCTCGAGAACCGAAAGGCCTATAACCTTGAAACTTGGTACCGGTATGTAGCATTGGGCACTCAGGCCCATCATAGTTTATACAAATGATCACTGTGTTTCATATATTATGGAGCTTTAATACTGGGTCAAAGGAATCAAAGTTTGTTCAGATGGTCATGGTTGTATGAACATGGTGGCCGCCACACCCATTTATGATATAAATCCTTCAGAAATCTTTGTCCAGAAACAAAGGCCTAGTGACCTTGTGGCTTGGTATATAAAATTGGGACTCAACATTAATCCCCAAGGGAGGGGGGTTATCTGCCCCTGCCCTGGTGCTATATACATGTATAAAAGCATTAAAATATATACCTGGACCAAGTGTCAGGTGAGCTACAGGACCATTGGTCCTCTTGTTAGTCTGAGTGTTAGATAATCATGCATCTGTTAAACAGATAATGTCAATCAGAAGCATAAAAGAATGACAATACGTTACATATCTGTGTTTTAAAGTGCACCCTTTTTTCCAAGGCCCATGGGGGTCTTCGGTTGGGGGATTAGCCATCTCCTCTTATGGCTATTTTTTCAGTAGGCTTAATTTCCAGAGAAGCAAACAGGGAGTCCTTAAAGATGTTTCCCTTTGAAAAAATGATATACCCAGTCCCCTTAAAAATATTTCCTTACAATGTTGAGCTTCATGATCAGTGGGTTAAGTGTTGGGCTGCAGATCTAGCAGTTCCTGGGAACATATTTATAAAACGACTTAAGTGGTTGCTATGCTGTTGCTAAGGCTGAATTGTATGAAGGAGATTCCCAACAACTATGAAATTTGCTCTGGAGGAACAGCCCGAAAAAGATTGTTCCTCCAGAGCAAATTAAGCCTTAGCAACAGCATAGCAACAACTTAAGTTGTTTTATAAATACAGCCCCTGGTTCTAATCGGGCTGGAGGTGGAATTGTTACTAACTATAAATGGGACTCCATTGCTCACAGCCTTTCATTATCACTCTCCCATCATCCTGGTATGACTGAAATACTGTTAAAAAGGACATACAATTGCAAGTCATTGATTGATCCATCCCTTCAATGTGTGCAGTCAGCTATGACCCTTATCAGGCTGACACTGCATCCACTCATTTGCATTGCCTTCATATCACTTTTATTTTGTGTTTGTAGGGTTGATATAGCAGCAGACCAAGTCTCCAAGATGACAGTTGGACGGCTGCACTTCAGTGAAACCACATCAAACAACATGCCTAAGAAAGGGCGTCCAAACCCTGGCCAGAGATACTTCATGCTAGTAGTCTCCCTTGAAGTTCACTTTGGGGAGAATAGTTATATGATTGCTGGAAGTATGTCAGAGTACATTATTGTCAGGGTAAGTTGTTAATAATTGAGCATGACTCAACAAAACCAACAAAGTGGCATGTGTGCTTAGTGAAACTAAGATCAGCCTGAGCATCCACTCAGTCTGATCAAAGTCTTTGTTGTCAGCATGGAGGTAGCTTAGACCTTTAGCTACCCTTTAAGTGCTCAGCTAAGACTCTGATCAGACTGGGCTGAAGCCAAGGCTGATCTGAGTCTTTGTTGGGCCCACATGCCACTTTGTTGGTTTTGCCATGTCACAGCCATATACAGTCAAACCTGTATATTAAGCAAAAACCTGTCTTAAAAGGCCAAAAGCCCATATCCCAAGTTTCAGTGTAAATGGACCTATATTAAGAAAGCACTGTCCTTCAGCAAGCAATATGGACAGACTCTGTGCCTTGAGGTGTAGCAATGGATCCGCTCTGCTGAGCCTCTTAGAGACCCATCGTTATGAGAATTAGAACAACAGCAATCAATTACCAAGCAGTGTTTAACCCCCCCCCCCCCCCCCCCCCCCCGCTCCTCCCTCTGCCCTTGGGTGCCTGCTGAAGACTGTGTGTTAAACTGTATATTACCCCCCCCCACCCCCCCACCCCCCGCTCCTCCCTCTGCCCTTGGGTGCTTGCTGAAGACTGTGTGTTTAACTATATTTTAATTTTCAGTTTTAATTGCCCTTGATTTCGCTATTTACATGAACAAAATTTTTTTGCATCAGATGAAATAAAAATACTGTTTGATGGCCACCAGAATTTTTTCTGAAGTAATAATTTTGGGTCTACATATTTTGTACAATTTTCAAAAACAACGTGAAAATTTCAAAAGAGATGTGAATAAAAGAAGGAAAGAAAGGGACATATACAGACAGTTATTTTCACATACATGTATATTGTTTTATCAGTGTTTTGTTTTATAGGTTTAATGTTATGATAACAGTATTTCATGTTCATAGTTTTTGTGTGTGTAAGAATCATAATGGTACTTGCTTTTGGTACCATTTTGGTCTGTTGTTTTGACCCAGTTATTCTAAACTAACATGACATTAAGATTTCTAATTAATTGTATGTAAAAACAATGGTATTTTTTGCAGAAAAAGTATTAGCACACTTGCTTTTATGTGTACAGGAAGATTGACCGAATCCTTCACTAACTACCTCAGAGTCTTCGCTGTCTGCATGGAGGTTGTTTAGACCCTTAGCTACCCTTTAAGTGCTTAGCCAAGAGTCTGATCAGATTGGGTGGATGCCCAGGCTAATCTGAGTCTGTGCTGGGCACACAACCACTTTGTTGTTTTTCTCGTGTCGCGGCTCATTAATGATATTTTTTTCAGGCATCAAACCCAGGTCAGTTTGATAGTGATATTGATGTACAACACTGGCAGAGAGGCCACACCCAGGACTCTGTGTATCACATGTGTGGGCGTGAATATTGATCACCCTGACGAGGCTGTCACAATACACGGCAATGTCAAATTGATTGGTCACGTGCTGCAGACTTCAGATATGAGAAGAAAAGAGGACTTCAAAGAGGTATGGTATAAAAGTTTCTTCTGCAACAAAAAAAAAAATCATTCTGGTGCAGTTATCTCCCCATTACTTGGTAAAATGTGCAATTATACAAAACTGTGTGACTTGATATGGTAAACATATTCAAAGACATCACAAAGAAAGGAACCTCAGTAGTAAAACACAGCTTCAGAAACAGAGGGAGGCACTAAGGGATGGGCTGATGATACATTTTAGATAATTTGAGCTGTGACGCGACAAAACCAATAAAGTGACATGTGCCCCAAGTGAAGACTCAGATCAGCCTGGGCATCTGCCCAGTCTAATCAGAGTCTTTGTTACGCCCTTAAAGGATAGCTAAGGGTCTAAGCTTGCCATGCAGGTAGCAAAGTCTTCACTGGGCTGACATGCCACTTTGTTAGGGCCCCGCCAGACGAAGTCTGCTGAGGCCCTATAGTAATCACCTTGTCCATCTGTCTGTCTGTCCATCCTTACGTCTGTCTGTCCGTCATCATTTTGTGTCCGCTCAATAACTCTAAAATCTTTAGAGGTATTTTCATGAGACTTGATACAATTGTAAAGCATCATCAGACAATGTGCAGAGAACAAGAACTATAACTCTGACTACAATATTTACTGTATTATGCCCCTTTGAAATTTTGAGTACAGATATCGTGTCCGCTCCATAACTCTGAAACCGTTAAAGCAGTGTTAGAAACAAGCAATTGCCCACTTGCCCGACATGGGTTAAATTTGCTGGGGGCAAGCTGATAGTCTTGGAAGGTTGCCCCCTGGACAACCTATAATTCTGGTAAATTCTGGAAAATAATTTTGTTTCAGGTCTTTTTAGCTCACCTGAGCCAGAGGCTCCGGGGGAGCTTATAGGATGGTAAGGCTCCGTCGTCCGTCGTCGTCCATCCGTCGTCCGTCGTCCGTCCACAATTTCAAACGACTTCTCCTCTGAAACCGCTGGGCCAATGGTAACCAAATTTCATATGTGGCCTCCAGAGGAAGGGGGAACGTAAAATTGTTCAAATGGTCTTGGTCACATGACCAACATGGCCGCCATGCCCATATATGGTAAAAACCTTTAAAAATCTTCTTTTCCAGAACCAATGGGCCAATGGCCTTGAAACTTAGTATGTAGCATCGAGTACGGGAGTACTACCAAGATTGTTCAAATTATGACCTTGGGTTGACCTTGACATTTTTTACGGTAAGGTCAAATTTGCTTCCTTGTGCTTTTATATGGCAAAATGCTAGAACTTAAGATATCTTGGAAACTGTTGAATATTTTAGGCTAAAAATTGGTATACACAGTCATCTTTATGAGTACATGAAGATTTATGAGTATAAGAGGTCAAGGTCATTCTTTGACCTTTGACCCAGGACTCTGATATTTTGACAATTTCAAACAATCTCCTCAAAAGCCACTGGACCATTTGTAACCAAATTTCATATGTGGCCTCCAGAGGAAGGGGGAATGAAAAATTGTTCAAATGGTCATGGTCACATGACCAACATGGCCGCCGCACCCATATATGGTAAAAACCTTTAAAAATCTTCTTCTCCAGAACCAATGGACCGATGGCCTTGAAACTTGGCATGTAGCATTGGTCACTTGAGTACTACCAAGATTGTTCAAATTATGACCTTGGGTTGACCTTGACCTTTTTTATGGCAAGGTCAAATAAAGGAAAATGCTAGAAAATAAGATTTCTTGGAAAGCTTTGAAGATTATGGCCTAAAAATTGGTATACACAGTCATCTTATTGAGTACATGAAGATTTGTGAGTACAAGAGGTCAAGGTCATTCTTTGACCTTTGACCCAGAACTCTCATATTTTTACCATTTCAAACAATCTCCTCAAAAACCTCTGGACCAGTTGTAACCAAATTTCATATAGAGGTTTCAGGTGTTGAAGGAATAAAATTTTGTTCAAACGGCCCAGGTCACATGACCAACATGGCCGCCACACCCATATATGGTAAAAACCTTTAAAAATCTTCTTCTCCAGAACCAATTGACCGATGGCCTTGAAACTGAGTATGTAGCATTGGGTACTCCAGTACTATCAAGATTGTTCAAAATGATGACCTTGGGTTGACCTTGAATATTTTACGGCAAGGTCAAATATGGGAAAATGCTAGAACATAAGATTTCATGGAAAGTTTTGAAGATTTAGGCCTAAAAATTGGTAAATACAGTTATCTTTATGAGTACAAGGGGTCATGGTTATTCTTTGACTTTTGACCCAAGACTCATAGTTTGACAATTTCAGACATAAGAAAAAGCCACTTTGCCAATTGCTCGGGTGAGCGATTCAGGGCCATGAATTCAGGGCCTCATGGCCCTCTTGTTTGAAGTTTTGCATGAGAAGTTTGAAACCCACCAATATACATGTACATGTAGTGTTTTGAAGGAGAAAAATAAAAAGAATCCCAGTCAGAGTAGCACTGTGAAAATGATTAGGCAGCTGTGATCAAAACTGTTGGTCAGTTGTCTCTGAAATTCATGAATTCATGCTTAGTGTCTAAGAAAGAGAGAATTTTTGGACTATGTTTACTTACGAGACTTAGGAAGAAAATGACATGTAAATGGTTTAATTGCAATGAAATACAGGGGGACAAGATGAAATCTTGGCGGACAAGTTGAAATTCATTTCAGGTTGCCCCCGGGCAAGTTGCTGCCTGGGCCTTATTTCTAACACTGTTAAAGATATTTTCACGAGACTTGGTACAAATGTAAAGCATCATCAGACGATGTGCAGAGAACAAGAACCATAACTCTGCTTACAATTGTTCACTGAATTGTGCCCCTTTGAAATTTTGAGTACATAAATAGTGTCCGCTCAATAACTCTAAAACCGTCAGAGGTATTTTCATGAGACTTGGTACAAATGTAAAGCATCATCAGACGATGTGCAGAGAACAAGAACCATAACGTCTGTCCGTCCATCATCATAACTCCGCTCAATAACTCTAACACCGTCAGAGGTATTTTCATGAGACTTGATACAAATGTAAAGCATCATCAGACAATGTGCAGTGAACAAGAACCATAACTCTGCCTACAAGTTTTACTGAATTATCCCCTTTGAAATTTTGAGTACAGAAATGGTGTCCGCTCCATATCTCTGAAATCATTAAAGATATTTTCACGAGACTTGGTACAAATGTAAAGCATCATCAGACAATGTGCAGAGAACAAGAACCATACCTCTGCCTACATCATTTACTGAAGTATGCCCCTTTGAAATTTTGAGTGCAGAAATCATGTCAGCTCGATAACTTTGAAACCTTTAAGGATATTTTCACAAGACTTGGTACAAATGTAAAGCATCATCTGTCGATGTGCAGAGAACAAGAACCATAACTCTGCCTACACTATTTAATGAATTATGCCCCTTTGTAATTTTAAGTACAGAAATCGTGTGCTGTTCATAACCATGAAACCGGTAGAGTTTTTTGCACGAGAGTTGTTACAAATGTAAATCATCAGATAATGTGCGGAGAAAAGAACCATAACTCTGCCTACATTATTTACTGAATTATGCCCATTTGTAATTTTGAGTACAGAAATCTTGTCTGCTCTTTAACTCAGAAACGGTTAGAGATATTTTCACAAGACTTGGTACAAATGTAAAGTATCATCAGGTAATGAGCAGAGAAAAAGAATCCTAACTCTGTCTACATTTTTAGCTCACCTGAGCACGAAGTGCTCAAGGTGAGGTATTGTGATCGGTCTTTGTCCGTCGTCCGGCGTCAACTTTTGCTTTAAACGACTTCTCCTCCAAAACTGCTGGACAGATTTTGAAATAATTTCACAGAAATGTTCTTTGGGGGACTCTGTACCAAAATTGCTCAAATGGTTCCCCTCCGCTGAACAATATGGCCGCCAGAGCTAAAAATAGAAAAACCTTTAAACGACTTCTCCTCCAAAACTGCTGGGCAGATTTTGAAATAATTTCACAGAAATGTTCCTTAGGAGACCCTCTACCAAAATTGCTCAAATGGTTCCGCTCCGCTAAACAATATGGCCGCCAGAGCTAAAAATAGAAAAACCTTTAAACGACTTCTCCTACAAAACTGCTGGGCAGATTTTGAAATAATTATACAGAAATGTTCCTTAGGGGACCCTCTACCAAAATTGCTCAAACGGTTCCGCTCGGCTGAACAATATGGCCACCAGAGCTAAAAATAGAAAAAAGCTTTTAACATCATCATCCTTGAAGCCAGTGGCTCGATTTCAAAAAAAAATTCACAGAAATGTTTTACTAAAGAAACGGTTAGAGATATTTTCACAAGACTTGGTACAAATGTAAAGTATCATCAGGTAATGAGCAGAGAAAAAGAATCCCAACTCTGTCTACATTTTTAGCTCACCTGAGCACGAAGTGCTCAAGGTGAGGTATTGTGATCGGTCTTTGTCCGTCGTCCGGCGTCAACTTTTGCTTTAAACGACTTCTCCTCCAAAACTGCTGGACAGATTTTGAAATAATTTCACAGAAATGTTCTTTGGGGGACTCTGTACCAAAATTGCTCAAATGGTTCCCCTCCGCTGAACAATATGGCCGCCAGAGCTAAAAATAGAAAAACCTTTAAACGACTTCTCCTCCAAAATTGCTGGGCCGATTTTGAAATAATTTCACAGAAATGTTCCTTAAGAGACCCTCTACCAAAATTGCTCAAATGGTTCCGCTCCGCTGAACAGTATGGCCGCCTGAGCTAAAAATAGAATAACCTTTAAACGACTTCTCCTCCAAAACTGCCGGGCCGGGTAGCGCAATCGGTAGGGCACCTAACTCGTAAGTCAGAGGTACTGGGTTCGAATCCCGGTCTGGCCACATACTTTCGTTTCTCCTTCCGCTGATTCAAGAAGGGCAGTTGTCAGTTACTGGCGAAAGTATGTGCACTTAGTACTGGTTAACTGCTTAGGAGGTCTAAGCCTGCCCAGGAATAGTGTGGTTAGGTTAACTGACCGTCCCGACATGACCTTAGTTGTTTACCATGGACGTTAAGCATCAAATCAACCAACCAACCAAATCCTCCAAAACTGCTGGGCCGATTTTGAAATAATTTCACAGAAATGTTCCTTAGGAGACCCTCTACCAAAATTGCTCAAACGGTTCTGCTCCGCTGAACAATATGGCCACCAGAGCTGAAAATAGAAAAAAGCTTTTAACATCATCATCCTTGAAGCCAGTGGCTCGATTTCAAAAAAAATTCACAGAAATGTTTTACTCATGGCCCTGAACGAAAATTGCTAAAAAGGTTCCACTCCGCTGAATAAAATGGCCGCCAGAGCTAAAAATAGAAATAAATCTTAGAATGACACAGAGGGCACAGTTATGATCCAATCATCATGAAACTTTGTCAGAATGTTTATCTAAATGTAATCTAGACCATCTTTGAAACTGGGTCATGTGGGGTCAAAAACTAGGTCACTGGGTCAAATCTTACAACAACCTTGTGCACACTCTAGAGGGCACAGTTATGAGCCAATCTTCTTGAAACTTTGTCAGAATGTTTAGTTATATAAAATCTAGGCCAAATTTGAATCTGAGTCTTGTGGGTCTAAAACTAGGTCACTAGGTCAAATCTTAGAAAAACCTTGTGTACATTCTAGAGGGCACAGTTATGATCTAATCTACGTGAAACATTGTCAGAATGTTTATTTCAATGAAATCTATACCAGATTTGAAACTGGGCCATGTCAGGTCAAAAACTAGGTCACTAGGTCAGTTCTTAGAAAAACAGTGACTGCTTTAGAGGACACAGTTTTATTCTAATCTTCATGAGACTTTGTCAGAATGTTTGTCTCCAACAAATCTGGACCAAAGGTGCAACTTGGTCATGTTGGGTCAAAAAGTAGGTCACTAGGTTAAACCTTAGAAAGACATTGTGTACACTCTAGAGGGCACAGTTTTGATAACTTTGTCAGAATGTTCATATCCAAGAAATATAGACCAGGTTTGAAACTGGGTCATGTGGGGTCAAAATCTAGGTCATTAGGTTAAATCTTATAAAAACCTTAGGTACACAATAAAGGGTTCATTTTCCATTTAATCTTTGTGAAACTCTGTCTGTCGATCATATGGATGTCTCTGAGGTTAAGTTCACAGGATACTCAGGTGAGCGATCCAGGGCCATCACGGCCCTCTTGTTTACTGAATTATGCCCGTTTGTAATTTTAAATATAGAAATCAGGTCAGCTCTATAGCTTTAAAACCACCAATGATATTTTCATAAAACTTGTACATAATATAAAGCATCATCAGACAATGAGCAGAGAATAAGAACTGTAACTCATCTACATTTTTTACAGAATTATTCCTCTTTGTAGTTTACAGTGTAGAAAACGTGTTTGCTCTCTAACTTTAAAACTGTTTAAGATATTTTCACAAAACTTGGTACAAATAAACTTCATCAGACAATGTGCACAGAAAAAGAACCATAACTACACCTTCCCTTTGTTATTTTAGGTATGGAAATCTTGTCTGCTGTATAACTTTAAAGCCTTTGAAGATATTTTTTATAAACCTTGGTACAAATATAAAGCATCATTAGATGATCTGAAGGTGTACAGATTGCAACAATGGTAACATCAGTTTTCTGCCTCACAGAGTTGTTGCCCATGCTTTAATCAATCATAATTGTGTATTTTGCCCATATCTTAATGACACTGCCAGAGGATTAATTTCAAAGAACATATTTAATATGAAGGAACAACATGATAATGGAAGGCTGGTATTGTTATTTCTAGTCGGGCACATACGACTTAAATGTCATCAATAGTTTCATAAAGGCGGGGCCCTTTTAGTTACCATGTTTCTAGTTCGTTTTATTGTGTTGCGGCTCATTTGTCTATTTCTCCATAGGCAGTCATAATGAGTTATCTCTGTATTCAGTAAATTTAGAATCAGTTATTATCAAGGAAGTAAATATTTTGCAAAGGGGGGGTATCAATAAGGTGGGTTTTCTGCATCCTACCAAAGTTTTATTTTTTTGACTGATGTTATACTCTAGTGTGTCTAGTTTATTGAACCATATGTGACTTTGGTCGGAAAGCCCTACTTACTGAGCTATGGGTCCAAAGAAGTGGGTGGGGTAATCCAACATGGTTTTAGCCTGTCTTGTAAAAACATTCTCATTTGGTAGAAGAGTACAGCAGACAGACAGGATTTGATAAAATAATTAACAGAACATCTAAACTATATTTCCAAATCATTTTATTTGGTCTAATTTGAACATATTTTGTCAAAAAAGACTTCGTTTGACATTTAGCATTTTTAGCTCACCTGAGCCGAAGGCTCACAGGTGAGCTTATAGTATAGGCAGGCATCCGTCGTCTGTCCGTCGTCCGTCCGTCCGTCGTCCGTCAATATTTTCAAACGACATCTCCTCTGAAACTACAAGGCCCATCGTTACCAAATTTCATGTATAGCATCTATAGGCAGGGGGAACCAATAATACTGTTTTTTATCCAAATCGCTTAAAAACTTTGGTTGCTATGGCAACTTAAAGTTTCCATTGACTTGTATGGGAAAAATAGAAAATTTGCATTTATTGCTATGTCACTGCAGATATTTTCACAAAACTTTTACAGAAATGTTCCTTGAGTATTCCTCTATCAACCACATGAACTTTATGTAAATTGCACAATTTGGCTGGTTGCCATGGCAACCGAATGGTTAAAAATAGAAAAAAATATTCAAAAATCATCTCCTCAGAAACTATGCAACCAATAAAGCTCAAACTTCACAGAAAGGATCTAAGTACTAGCTTCTATTAAAGAACTGTTTTTCTTGGCAATTGCTTTAGCAATTTGGTTGCTATGGGAACTTAAAGTTGCCATTGACTTATAATGGCAAAATGGAAAATTTGCATTTATTGCTATGCCACTGTGGATATTTTGACAAAACTTTCATAGAAATGTAGCTTGAGTAGTCTTTAATCAGCTATGTTAAAATTATGCAAATAGCGCAATAGGGCTGGTTGCCATTGCAACCGAATGGTTAAAAATAGAAAAATATTAAAAAATCATCTTCGCAGAAACTGTATGGCCAATAAAGCTCAAACTTTACAGAAAGAACCTTAGTACTAGCCTCTTTATACCCCCGGCATACGAAGTATGTCGAGGGGTATATAGTTTTCGTCTTTCCGTCCGTTAGTCTGTTCGTCCGTCTTTCCGTCCGTCCGTCCTTCCGTCCGTCCGTACGTTATTTAACATTTGCGTTAAAGTTTTGTGTTAAGTTTTTTATTTTGCTTCTGTTAACCGGAACTTGTTCAGAGATGCTTATTATTTTAGTAGAGGATAGAACCTTAATAATTTGCATCATCTAGATGCTGCTGCTGGCCTAAGGTCAAGGTCACAGACTTTGAAATTTGTACAATAGCTGTGTTAAAGTTTTGCGTTAAGTTTCTGCTTTTGCTCTGTTTTTCTGAAAGACTGAATTGTAACTCGTTCATATGTGCTTAGTGTTAGTACATGATAGACACATGTTAGTTTGCATCATCTGGATGCTGCTGCTAATGTAAGGTCAAGGTCACAGACTTAGAAATTTGTTTACCATTTGTGTTAAAGTTTTTTGTTAAGTTATATTTTATGCTAATAAACGAATATACTTGAATATAACCTTTTGCAATGCTACTAGGTGTACTTCTAGGTTGAAACAGATTAGTTGACATCATCTAGATGCTGCTGCTGACCTAATGTCAAGGTCACAGACTTTCAAATTTGTGTACTCTTTGCGTTAAAGTTTTATGTTAATTCATACTTTTTGCTTATAGTTTGAATATACTTCAATGGAACCTTTTATTATGCTACTAGGTTTACTTATAGGTTGAAACTGATTAGTTTACATCATCTGGATATTGCTGCTGACTTAAGGTTAAGGCCTTAGACATAGAAATTTTTGTAAATTTGTGTTGAAACTTTGTGTTAAATTTGTATTTTTTTGCTTATGCAAATTTAAATGGAACCTTTTGGCTTTTGTGTATAGGCCTTTCAGTGGGTTTGTTGTAAATTGTCCACCTGTCTGTCTGTCTGTTAACATTTGTTTTAAAGCTTTGTATTAAATGTGTTTTTATTAGGCGGTGGCCCTGGCCGGGGGTATACGTGAGCCCCTGCTCACTTGCTCTAGTTAGAATTACTGTTTTTCATGGCAATTGCTCAAGCAGTTTGGTTGCTATGGCAACTAAGAGTTTCCATTGACTTATAATGGGGAAAATGGAAATTGGCAATTTTTGCTGTCTAACTGCAGTTATTTAGATTTTTTTTCTACAGAAATGTTTCTTGTGTAGTCCTCTACGATTCATATGAATTTTCTCCAAATCGCTGAATTTGATTGGTTGCCATGGCAAAATATAGGGTAAATTTTCGAAAAAAAAAAAATCTTCTGCTCAGAAGCCATATAGGGGATGAAGCTGATATTGTGCAAAAGTGTTGATGACAGTAGCCTCTACATAAATTTTATTCTTTTTCTTCCAATCCCATAAGAACTTTGGTTGCTATGGCAACTTATAGTCTCAATTGACTTATAATGGGAAAAGTGAAGCCATGACGGGGATGAAGCTGATACTTTGCATACATATTAATTACATTAACCTCTACCTAACTTATGTTTTATATTATCATTGCCCATGTGAATTTGTTGCTATGGCAACTTAATGTTTCCATAGACTAATAATGGGGAAAGTGGACATTTGCTATTTATTTCTGTGTTGCTGCAGATATTTTGACAAAACTTTACAGAAATGTTCCTGGAGTAGTCCTCTACCAGCCATATGAATTTTTCCCAAATACCTGATTTTGATTGGTTGCCATTGCAGCTGAAAGGCCAAATTTTCATTATGTCCCCCCACCAAAGGTGAGGGGGGACATATTGTTTTCAGTGCGGATCCCGGGCGTCGGTGTCGGCGTCCCTGTGACAGATTTCTTGTATGCGCGATATCTCTTGAACCAATGGATGGAATTTCACCAAACTTGCATGGATACATTATTGAAACAAGTTTCAGAGCTGATTTGATTTTGGTGACCTTGACCTCATTTTCAAGGTCACTGGAGGACATAGATGACAATTTCTTGTATGCGCGATATCTCTTGAACCAATGGATGGAATTTCACCAAGCTTGCATGGATACATTATTGGGACAAGTTTAAGAGCTGATTAGATTTTGGTGACCTTGACCTCATTTTCAAGGTCACTAGAGGACAAAGATGACAATTTCTTGTATGCACGATATCTCTTGAACCAATGGATGGAATTTCACCAAATTTGCATGGATACATTATTTGGACAAGTTTAAGAGCTGATCAGCTTTTGGTGACCTTGACCTCATTTTCAAGGTCACTGGAGGACATAGATGACAAATTCTTGTACCCACTATATCTCCTGAACCAATGGATGGAATTTCACCAAACTGGCATGGATACATCATTGGGACAAATTTAAGAGGTGATTAGGTTTTGGTGACCTTGACCTCATTTTCAAGGTCACTGGAGGACATAGATGACAAATTCTTGTATGCGCGATATCTCTTGAACCAATGGATGGAATTTCACCAAGCTTGCATGGATACATTATTGGGACAAGTTTAAGAGCTGATTAGATTTTGGTGACCTTGACCTCATTTTCAAGGTCACTAGAGGACAAAGATGACAATTTCTTGTATGCACGATATCTCTTGAACCAATGGATGGAATTTCACCAAATTTGCATGGATACATTATTTGGACAAGTTTAAGAGCTGATCAGCTTTTGGTGACCTTGACCTCATTTTCAAGGTCACTGGAGGACATAGATGACAAATTCTTGTACCCACTATATCTCCTGAACCAATGGATGGAATTTCACCAAACTGGCATGGATACATCATTGGGACAAATTTAAGAGGTGATTAGGTTTTGGTGACCTTGACCTCATTTTCAAGGTCACTGGAGGACATAGATGACAAATTCTTGTACCCACTATATCTCCTGAACCAATGGATGGAATTTCACCAAACTGGCATGGATACATCATTGGGACAAATTTAAGAGGTGATTAGGTTTTGGTGACCTTGACCTCATTTTCAAGGTCACTGGAGGACTTACATGAAAATTTCTTGTACCAGTGATATCTCTTGAACCAATGGATGGAATTGCACCAAACTTGCATGGATATATTATTGGGACAAGTTTCAGAGCTGATTAGATTTTGGTGACCTTGACCTCATTTTCAAGGTCACTGGAGAACATAGATGACAATTTCTTGTACCCACTATATCTCCTGAACCAATGGATGGAATTCCACCAAACTGGCATGGATACATCATTTGGACAAGTTTAAGAGGTGATTAGGTTTTGGTGACCTTCATCTCATTCTCAAGGTCACTGGAGGACTTCGATGAAAATTTCTTGTACCAGTGATATCTCTTGAACCAATGGATGGAATTTCACCAAATTTGGATGGATACATCATTGGGACAAGTTGAAGAGCTTTTTAGATTTGGTGACCTTGACCTTATTTTCAAGGTCATTGGAGGACTTAGATGACAATTTCTTGTAACCACTATATCTCCTGAACCAATGAATCAAATTTCTCCAAAATTTCAGGGATATATCATTACAACAAATTTAAGAGCTGATCAGATTTTGGTGACCTTGACCTCATTTGCAAGGTCACTGGAGGACTTAGATGACACTTTCTTGTACCCACTAAATCTCCTGAACCAATGGATGGAATTCCACCAAACTTGCATGCATACATCATTGGGACAAGTTTAAGTGCTGATTAGATTTTGGTGACCTTGATCTCATATTCAAGGTCACTGGAGGACTTACATTACATTTTCTTGTAGCCACTATATCTCCTGAACCAATGGATGGAATTGCACCAGTCTTGCATGGATACATCATTTGGACAAGTTTAAGAGGTGATTTGATTTTGGTGACCTTGACCTCATTTTCAAGGTCATAGTCATCTATGTAGGATATCTTAAGAACCAGTGGATGGATTTTCTCCAAACTTGTCTAGATATTTTACTTGTTCAGGCTTTTTATTTCATTAGAGGGGATGGGAAATGGGCTGGTGGGGGGACATCAGTTTTTCTCTGAAAAACATTTCTAGTTTTTTTTCTTTTGCCAAAGATCTTCTTCTGAGAAGCCATTAAGGGAGGATAAAGTTTATTTTTTTGCATAAATGTTTGTGATATTATCCTCTACATATATTGCTGTTGTGCATGGTGTTTTGTTGCTGTAACCTCAGTGCTTCAGTGCTCAGGTGAGCGATATAGGGCCATTGGCCCTCTGGTTTGATATTTTTGACCTCAATTTTCAATATTTCTTGGCCTTATTGTTAAATGAACAGACATGTTATCATCAAACTCATGTCAAGGAAGTACCTTGAGAAGGACATTCAGATGATGTGACCAGAATATCACAATAGCATAGTTTTCATGGTCGACTGAACACATAAACTTGCTTGGAAGATGGTTTTCTTTCTATTTTGACCTAGAATTACGAACCTATGGTCAAATTACTATTTTAACTGCTATATTATGCCCCACGCCCCTGCCACTAAAGGTGAGGGAATACATATTGGCGTCAGTGCGGATCTCGTTGGCATCTGCAAGTGTGTATGTGTCACATATTAAGTCCTTCTGTGACCTTGGAAACAAGGTCAAGGTCATCAAAATCTGACCTTGACCTTGTTTCCAAGGTCAAAGTATGTGATCCAGACACAGATGCAGACGCCAAGGAGATCCGATCTGAAGCCAATATATATTCTTTCACCTTTAGTGACAGGGGTGTAGGGCATAATATAGCAGTTAAAATGGTAATTTGGCCAAAGGTACGTAATTCTAGGTCAAAATTAAATGAAAAAAAAACATCTTCTGAGCAAGTTTATGTGTTCAGTCGACCATGAAAACTAGGTGGTTGTGAAATTCTGGTCACATCATCCGAATGTCCTGGTCAGGGTGCTTCCTTGACATTAGTTTGATGACAACTGGTCTGTTTTTTTAACCATAAGGCCAAGAAATATTGAAAATTGAGGACAAAAATATAAAAAAATGTTGAATGTCAAAGGAAGTCTTTTTTGACAACATATGTTCAAATTAAACCAAATAAAATGATATGGAAATGTAGTTTAGATGTTCTGTTAATCATTTTATCAAATCCTGTCTGTCTGCTGTACTCTTCTACCAAATGAGAATGTTTTTACAAGACAGGCTAAAACCATGTTGGATTACCCCACCCACTTCTTTGAACCCATAGCTCAGTAAGTAGGGCTTTCCGACCAAAGTCACATATGGTCCAATAAACTAGACACATTGGAGTATACCAACAGTTAAAAAAAGAAAACATTGGTAGGATGCAGAAAACCCACCTTATTGATACCCCCCCCTTTTATGATAAAGGAAATAAACATTAACCTCCCTTACCTTCATGTATTTTTTTGCTAAGGGAGATAATCAAGTTATGCAAGGGGAAATAATTTTGCAATGATTACCATTCTCTTTTTTACAGGTTGACTCTAAAGAACAGCTCAAGAAAGTCCAGGAAATGAAGATTTATAATTACAAGTTCAGTGATGACTATGCTGATCATGTGGGCATGCCAGAGAGCCATCGGAAAGACACCAGAGTTATTGCTCAGGAAATACGAAAAGTGTTACCTGACGCTGTGTGGGAAATGGGAGATTTCAAACTTTCCAGTGGAAGTGAAGTGAAATATCTTTTAGTTGTTAATAAGGTGAACTGAATATGTTTACAAATACGGGGGGAGTTCAATAAGTTCGTAGACCTCGGGGTTTAACTCACTGATTGGAAGATGGTTTCAACATTATTTTTCAATATAATCCCCCTTTACTTCAATGCATTTGACCCACTTTTCTGTTAAGCAGTCTATGCCTTTGAAATAAAAGTCGTCTGTTTGGTCCTCAAACCAAGCCTCTGTAGAAGCCTTGAGCTCATCATTGTCCCGAAATCTCTTTCCACGCAAGTGGGACTTCAAATTTCGAAACAGATAATCACTTGCGGCCAGGTCTGGACTGTATGGCAGTGATTTAACTGCTCGAACTTGCACTCAAGAATAGTGCTTGTGCAACTCTGGACTTGTGCACAGGGGCAAGGTCATGTCGGGAAGTTCAGGAAGAGCTATTGTACTACCCCCAGAGTCGGCGTTGGAGTTGGTGTCAGCATCGGTGTTGGCGGCAGCGGCGTTGGCGTTAGCAAAATGTTAAAGTTTTACGTTAATGTTTTTTATGTGATGGGCAAGGCGCCGTCAAGCAAGCTACCCTTTCCCAATGACAGGTCTTGTTATCGAGCCCGCTTGCGGTCAGCGAGATATAGTCCCCCGTTTCGTGTTGTTGTGTCAGTCCATCCTTCTGTCTGTCCCTTTCTTAACAGCAATATCTTGAGTTTGATAGACCCTAGGACCTTGAAACTTCATCACACTATTCCCCACAAAAACACTAATTGGCTCCCACAAAACTAGGTCACTGAACTACTATCACGAAAAAGTACCACATATTTAGTTTTTGTCTGCAGCCCAATATCTCCCTTTTCATAGGCCCCAGAACATTCAAACTTCATCAGTGCATGCACCTTATCTCTCCAGGTCACCCCCAACAAAACTAGGTTGCTGTGACCTACTTTCACGAAAAAGTACCACATATATTTAATAGTTTTCGTCTGCAGCCCCATATATCCCTTTTCATAGGCCCCAGAACATTGAAACTCCATCAGTGTATGCACCTTACCCACCTCAGGTCACCTCCAACAGAACTAGGTCACTGTGACCTGCTTTCACGAAAAAGTGCCACATATTTAGTTTTTGAGGTCAGCCCCATATCTTCCTTTTCATTGGCCCCAGAACATTGAAACTTCATCAGTGCATGCACCTTAACAGTCCATGTCACCTCCAACAAAACTGGGTCACTGTGACCTACTTTCACGAAAACGTACCACATATATTTAATAGTTTTCGTCTGCAGCCCCATATATCCCTTTTCATAGGCCCCAGAACATTGAAACTCCATCAGTGTATGCACCTTACCCACCTCAGGTCACCTCCAACAGAACTAGGTCACTGCATCCCAAACCAAAATGGCAAGCTTATTTAGCAAGCTTGCTGCAAGCATGTACATGCTCCGTATGCATGCTTGCGCAAGGATGCATTTGGAACCTTTTGGCAAGCTTGCCACAAGCTTGCGCATGCTTGCTGCCTGCTTGTCTGTGCAAGCTTGCGCAAGCATGCATTTGGAACCTTTTGGCAAGCTTGCCACAAGCTTGTGCATGCTTGCTGCCTGCTTGTCTGTGCAAGCATGCGCAAGCATGCATTTGGAACCTTTTGGCAAGCTTGCGCATGCTTCTTATGCCTGATTGAGGCTTCTAAGAATGGCATGCTTGCACAAGCTTGCACACTCTGCAAGCTTGCACATGCTTGCTGCAAGCTTGCCCCACTGCAGAAATAAAACAGAAAACTAAAGAATTAAACATATAAAATCTTTATTCATTCATAAACACATTACATGATATTTAATGATGATAATATATAGAATAATGTCGTCTCAAGATTTTAAACCCAGTTAGAGCTGCTTCTGTGTTAAGGTATATCCATGATAACAAATCAGATTCCTTAGCTTCTTGTAATCAACCATAACATATCAACTTCTTCATATGCTCATCTTTAGTATATGATACTGTAAATCTTCTACACTGTATAGTAATGTCTGACTCCTTAGCCCAAAACACTCTGGTTTTCCATTATGTAAAGGAAAACAGCACACTTGATATCCAGATAAGACTGTTCCAACTCTGGGTGTACAAAGTTTGCAGCAGTGTGTCAGTTCACTGTAGTTATATTTTCACAGTCAGATCCAAAGTTGTTCTAAGCACAGAAAGAAATCAGATTTTGTATTAAAAATAAGTCCTTCCTTGCACTATTAAATACAGCTGACATCATCCACTGGATTCTGTTTGATTTTTCTCATAACTGTTAAAATATCTGTAAAATAAAAAATGGCAGTTTTAAATTAATGTACATGAAAATCAATGCTTTATAATGGCTGAGTTGCTTGTACATTATAAATTATGTTGTAGAGCTGGTTAATATGATTAGTTTTCATTTAAAAATTATACCTTACTTTTGGACACAGACCCTGCAATTTATGTCTTGTACTCATACATGCAAGATTTCCTGAGAGCTAATTGTGTCTTAAAGTCTTAACTTATTCCTATTCTTTTTTTTTTATTTTGGAAATGTACAACAACCACTGTTAAACCACTTTTAAACCTTTCACTAGGTCTTTAAGTACCTGTAAATATCATTTGCACCAACAATCTCTTATGTTATTTACAGTTTCAACAGCTGCAATTTATTATTGAAATACTGCATTTTTTTGTGTATTAAATGTTAAAATGAGATCAAAAACTGCAGACTTACCTTTAGTATCTTTGTCAGTGCTTTTCATCATTTACAACCAAACATAGCATTCAAAAATCCAAATTTTCCAAACCAAGGACAAGACAGAGCACACATAATCTCCTGTTTATCAGTCCATTTCTACTTGAAAACTGGAGCAAAATGTGTTGGACCAAATTTGTTAATGATCCACAATGCCTGTCCCAGTAGGGGATCTATGTTAGACTGGTACTTTAGACCATTATAGGGATATCATGTTTCCTCCTGCTGGAGATTTCAGTAGCAATTGCATGCATAATTGAACCAACCTGTTGACATGATGCTGTGTAAATTTGCAATATCCTTTATCTCTGCATTAAAATACATGCACACAAACCTGCAGGTATACCCAGACATGCCTGCGAGTTGTGGACTTTTTTCAACTGCAGGCTGCTTTAGGCAGGTTTGTCTCTAGTCTGTTAATCACGAGTTAAATAAGTCAGCTAGGAGCATATTCAAAGCTCTTAGAGAAAATAAGAGCTGTTTGTATTTCTCCACTAACATGAAACCTTAAAAGATGTAAAAATAAAGCTAGCAGTTGCTCATTCAAAAAAGGAAAAAAAAAATTTACTGTCCTGTGAAAACTGTATCATTTTGTATTAGTCTCAGATAGTTATAATCTGGTAGTCAATTATACCTTTAATGTGTAACAAAGTTTCATTTACATTCTCCTACCAGATTATATTTTAATTGTATATTAAAAATATTAAAATTAATCTAACAATATTTGTAAAAACATGTTTAAAATAACTGAAGTCCATTTGTTGCAGAAATATTTAAAGTCAGAAGTCTTCCAGATATATTCTAAGTCCAAACTCTTGAAGAAATAAACTAAGTCCAAACTCATGCTGAAAAAGTTTAAGTATAAGCTTGCACCAGTGCATGCTTGCACAAGCATGCGCATGCTTGTGCAAGCTTGCAATAATCTTAAGATTTTCAACTTTTGTCCCTGCATGCTTGCGCAAGCTTGCAGTTAGCCGGCCGCATGCTTAAACTGTATATTTTAGCATGCACAAGCTTGTGGCATGCTTGCCACAAGCATGTAGCAAGCTAGCGTTTTGGTTTGGGATGTGACCTGCTTTCACGAAAAAGTGCCACATATTTAGTTTTTGAGGTCAGCCCCATATCTTCCTTTTCATTGGCCCCAGAACATTGAAACTTCATCAGTGCATGCACCTTAACAGTCCATGTCACCTCCAACAAAACTGGGTCACTGTGACCTACTTTCACGAAAACGTACCACATGTTTAGTTTTTGCCTGCAGCCCCATATCTCCCTTTTCATAGGCCCCAGAACATTGAAACTTCAGAGCTAACAGTTGGTGCAGTAACAGATTCATACAGATCACTATTATTATTCTTATATGTATCATGGCTTTCTGGTGAGTTGAAATTCCATAATACCGTAATCGCCCCATTTACCGCACATGCCCCTATAACCGCACACCAAGGCCATTTCCGGAAAAAATGCACAAGCGCACACTGCTTCTTCCTTTTGAAACTCACAAAACGCATCAAGTTCAACTTTCCATTACTGTTTCAACAGCGACAGTGTTTTCAGTTTTGTTTTCCCGACGCAATGTGCGAAGAGAGCAACTCTATCGGTCTGTCAATCGGGCATCCTCGCCGATATTTACGAAGCTGGCTGAAGTGTTATGAGTGCGAACAGCGGACTCGGATCAGCTTACACATCTGCGCCATCTGATTAGCGTATTCTCTGTCTGCATCAACAATGGGAATGTACATGTTGATCCGAGAAGGATCGAGCTTACGAAGTTATGAGGTTGCGGGGGTGCGCAGGCTGAACTGAGTCTTTGCCTTTTGTACATGCGAAAAAGGGCCATTTCTCAAGAGCAATTCTTCTCATATATAGCGATAATGTGCACATGCGCCAAAGTGCGTTTGGGAAAGATACATGAACGGCAGATGAGAAACCCGGGTTGCAAAAGAAATAAATTGTCATAACGACAAACTCTTGCTTCCTGACAAAATCAGTCTGAATACATGGCAAACTGAACGAAGCGACCAGCCTGCGCATATGCATGGTCTGTGCATTTAAACAAAGTTCACGATAGCCATAGGATAGGTTTATCATTGACATAGCTGGTCCGTGGGCCTCAAAAGGGCCTCAGAATACATCCGATCAGCAAACACCCACACCATACAGTGCATTTGCGAACAGTGATCAGTCTAACAAATCTCCAGGATTCGCCGATAGTTTGCAAAATAATTGTTTAAAGATGCGCAGACTGGTCTAAGGCTTTGCTGTTTGCACATGTAATACGGTACCTTTCTCATGACACATTGCCAATATTTCTGCACCCTTGGACGTAATATAGGGCAGAAAGAAATAGGAAAGATCAAAAGGACCGCATCTTCCAGAATTAGAATGACTTGTGTGTGTTATTAATAGAAGCCCGTGAACTTGTGGTGAATGAATAGCCAGAGCACTAACAAACTTACCTAATGTGTTTAAACAATCACATATTAGGTCATCGTAAATGTGTTGAAATACTTTCCTTTCTTTCGAAATATTTATTTTGGTTTTTTGATTGATTTATTGCTTTACGTCCAAGGTAAACAGCTATGGACATGTCGGGACGGTCAGTTAACCTAACCACACTATTCCTGGGCAGGCTTAGACTTCCTAAGCGGTTAACCAGTACTAAGTGCACATACTTTCGCCAGTAATTGACAACTGTCCTTCTTGAATCAGCGGAAGGAGAAACGAAAGTATGTGGCCAGACCGGGTATCGAACCCAGGACCTCTGACTTATGAGTCAGGTGCCCTACCGGTTGCGCTATACGGCCCAGCTTATTTATTTGGAATATTGAAGAAGGATGAAGAGAATGAAAAACATACATAAGGAGGACATATTTAATACTGAGAGGTATGAGATATAATTTGCGACTTGACATGAGATCGTTTTTCTCCCAGAAATTGGCAATTCAAATAGTTCGAACACTAAATATTTTCATGACACTTCGAACACCCCAATCCGTATTGCCGACTATTTCGACTGTTCATTTGTTGTTTTTTTTTCGTTATGAGTGTGCAGTTAGTAGAAACGTTTTTAACCACACCTTTTTTGTTGCAATTTTGAAAGAGTTAAGTGCACCGTGCGGTAAATGGGGCGATTACGGTACTTGGGACTGACATAGACCTGCAGGTTTGTGTTCATTTTTGCTGGTGGTATTCTCATGTCTAATGATTACCGTAATGTGCCTGAATTTTGGGACACCTAAAAATAATTAATTTTCCATTTTTCCCAAATGGAAAATTTATTATTTTTGGGTGTCCCAATACTTAAGCACATTTCAGTATTTCACCTTCATCCATTCAGTAAGGCATTGTTTAATTGAAAATTGCACACATAGACATGTATGTTCCCAGCAGATTTTCTTGTTAAATCTCCACTGGTATTATTAAACACCCAGACTATTTTTCCCTTGCAAATTTTTCATTTTATCAAGTAAATACCAAAGAACCAGTCCATTTACATTGTAAATTTTTACAAAAGCATGCAGCATCTTCATGACAGGGAATTTGCATGAGTTTTGGATTTTTTCTCGCCACACCAAGGAGAGAGAGCTGAGTAGTCTTGTAGAAAATAAATCTTAAAATCAATTTAAATTCTGTAATCTTAATAACTTGAAAGCTGGTGAAAATGTTGAAATTTTAATATATTGGTCATGTTTACAAAACAAATGAGCCACAACACCAGAAAACCAACAAAGTGGCATGGGCACCCAGTGAGGGCATAGACCAGCATGGGCATCCACCAAGCCAGAGCAGAGTCTTTTGTGTTCCCATGGAGGTAGCTTAGACCTTTAGCTACTCTTTAAGTGTAAAGCAAAGACTCCTTTCAGACTGCATGGATGCACGGGCAGATCTAAGTCTTTGCTGAATGCACATGCCACTTCGTTGTTTTGTTAGGTGGCGGCTCAAATGATGATGATCAGTTATGAACCTGTGGCCAGTATTCAACACTACTTGACATGCACTTTCTATTTTCAGTCTCATTTCAATCACAGTTTTGTATATACTCGAGCAGTAGAATGATAAACATCATTCCACAACAATAAATAACCAGTATAAGGATACAGGGTAAGTGAAACAAAATCTGAAAGTGGGAAACATGTAAAATTTATTTCACTCTCCTAGCATTAATCCATGGTCGATTTAGATTAGGATGGATGGATGACTTGAGAGTTTACATCCTTTTCAATAGTATTTCAGTCATATCAGGATGATGGGACTGTAGGTGATATGGAAAGGCTGTCTGTAATGGTACCCCATTAATGGTTGAAATTTTTTAGCCTTGACATGACAGAACCAACAAAGTGGTATGGCGCCTGGCGAAGACTAACATCAGCCTGGGCATCCACCCAATCTGATCAGAGTCTTCACTACATGCATGGAGCTAGCTTAGACCTTTAGCTACGGTTTAAGTGCACAGTGAAGAGTCTGATCAGATTGGACAGATGCCCAGCCTGATATGAGTCTTCGCTTGGTGCACATGCCATTTGTTGGTTTTGATGTGTCCTGGCTCATTTCCACCTCTTGCGGGAATGGGATTATATTTTGAAGTCTGTGAAATCTTTGTACTGTACAGCTGCTGGAATACCAAACAAGGCCCAGTTGTTCAAACCAGGGTTAGGGTAACAAGCTCATTTAGAGGTCATCCTCTTAAGTGTTTTTATGCCCCCAACTTCGGAGAAGTTGAGGGGGCATATTGGTTTGGGCCTGTCCGTCCGTCCGTCTGTCCGTCTGTCTGTCCGTCCGTCTGTCCGTAACGCTTTTTGGCAGTTAGGAAACTCAGGAACGGCTTATGCTAGGATCTTGAAATTTTATATGTGGCATATACATGAAAAATAAGTGGACCCATATTTTTTCTTTTTCCCGTCGGTCGGGTATTTCCAGAGTTATGCCCCTTTTTGGACTTAGTCTATGGAACCTTGTGAACAAAATATCTCAAGAACCCCTGATGCTAGGATCATGATTTTTTGCAGGATAATATTGCCCAAGGTGTAGATGACCTGATTAACTTTTGAAGAAAATTCGTGAATTTTTGACCGAGTTATGCCCCTTTTTTGACTTAGTGCATTGGAAGCCTATGGAACCTTGTGAACAAAATATCTCAAGAACCCCTGATGGTAGGATCATGCTTTTTTGCAGGATAACACTGCTGAAGGTGTAGATGACCTCATTTACTTTTGAAAAACATTGGTGAATTTTTGACCGAGTTATGCCCCTTTTTCGACTTAGTGAATTGTAAGCCTATGGAACCTTGTGAACAAAATATCTCAAGAACCCCTGATGCTAGGATCGTGTTTTTTTGCAGGAAGATATTGCCTAAGATGTAGATGACCTGATTAACTTTTGAAAAACATTGGTGAATGTTTGACTGAGTTATGCCCCTTTTTTGACTTAGTGCATTGTAAGCCAATGGAACCTTGTGAACAAAATTTATTTCAAGAACCCCTGATGCTAGGGTCATGTTTTTTAGCAGGAAGACGTTGCCTGAGGTGTAGATGACCTGATTAACTTTTGAAAAACATTGCTGAATTTTTAGCTCACCTGAGCCGAAGGCTCCGGGGGAGCTTATAGGATAGGCAGGCTCCGGCGTCCGTCGTCGTCGTCCGTCGTCCGTCGTCCGTCGTCCGTCCACAATTTCAAACGACTTCTCCTCTGAAACCACTGGGCCAATTGTAACCAAATTTCATATGTAGCCTCCTGAGGACTTAGGAACGAAAAGTTGTTCAAACGATCCTGGTCACATGACCAACATGGCCGCCATGCCCATATATGGTAAAAACCTGAAAAAATCTTCTTCTCCAGAACCAATAGGCCGATGGCCTTGAAACTTGGTATGTAGCATTGGGTGTGCGAGTACTACCTAGATTGTTCAAATTATGACCTTGGGTTGACCTTGACCTTTTTTACAGCAAGGTCAAATTTGCTCCCTTGTGCTTTTATATGGCAAAACACAAGAACATAAGATATCTTGGAAACTGTTGAAGATTTTGGGCTAAAAATTGATATCTACAGTCATCTTAATGAGTACATGAAGAATTATGAGTACAAAAGGTCAAGGTCATTCTTTGACCTTTGACCCAGAACTCTCATATTTTGACAATTTCAAACAATCTCCTCAAAAGCCACTGGGCCAATTGGAACCAAATTTCATATAGAGCCTCCAGGGGTTGAGGGAACGAAAATTTATTCATACGGGTTGGGTCACATGACCAACATGGCCGCCATGCCCATATATGGTAAAAACCTGAAAAAATCTTCTTCTCCAGAACCAATAGGCCGATGGCCTTGAAACTTGGTATGTAGCATTGGGTGTGCGAGCACTACCTAGATTGTTCAAATTATGACCTTGGGTTGACCTTGACCTCTTTTACGGCAAGGTCAAATTTGCTCCCTTGTGCTTTTATATGGCAAAACACAAGAACATAAGATATCTTGGAAACTGTTGAAGATTTTGGGCTAAAAATTGATATCTACAGTCATCTTAATGAGTACATGAAGAATTATGAGTACAAAAGGTCAAGGTCATTCTTTGACCTTTGACCCAGAACTCTCATATTTTGACAATTTCAAACAATCTCCTCAAAAGCCACTGGGCCAATTGGAACCAAATTTCATATAGAGCCTCCAGGGGTTGAGGGAACGAAAATTTATTCATACGGGTTGGGTCACATGACCAACATGGCCGCCATGCCCATATATGGTAAAAACCTGAAAAAATCTTCTTCTCCAGAACCAATAGGCCGATGGCCTTGAAACTTGGTATGTAGCATTGGGTGTGCGAGTACTACCTAGATTGTTCAAATTATGACCTTGGGTTGACCTTGACCTTTTTTACAGCAAGGTCAAATTTGCTCCCTTGTGCTTTTATATGGCAAAACACAAGAACATAAGATATCTTGGAAACTGTTGAAGATTTTGGGCTAAAAATTGATATCTACAGTCATCTTAATGAGTACATGAAGAATTATGAGTACAAAAGGTCAAGGTCATTCTTTGAACTTTGACCCAGAACTCTCATATTTTGACAATTTCAAACAATCTCCTCAAAAGCCACTGGGCCAATTGGAACCAAATTTCATATAGAGCCTCCAGGGGTTGAGGGAACGAAAATTTATTCATACGGGTTGGATCACATGACCAACATGGCCGCCATGCCCATATATGGTAAAAACCTGAAAAAATCGTCTGCTCCAGAACCGATTGACCGATGGCCTTGAAACTTGGTATGTAGCATTGAGCACTCGAGTATTATCAAGATTGTTCAAATTATGACCTTGGGTTGACCTTGACCTTTTTTACGGCAAGGTCAAATATGGGAAAATCCTAGAACATAAGATTTCATGGAAAGTTTTGAAGATTAAGGCCTAAAAATTTGTATATACAGTCATCTTAAAGAGACATGAAGATTTGTGAGTACAAGAGGTCAAGGTCTTTCTTTGACCTTTGACCCAGAACTTTCATATTTTGACAATTTCAAACAATCTCCTCAAAAACCACTGGGCCAATTTTAACTTAATTTTTTCATATAGAGTCTGCAGGGGTTGAGGGAATGAAAATTTGTTCAAACGGTCCAGGTCACATGACCAACATGGTCACTATTCCCATATATGGTTAAAACCTATAAAAATATTCTTCTCCAGAATAACTGACCGATGGCCTTGAAACTTGGTATGTAACATTGGGTACTCCAGTATTATCAAGATTTTACAGAATGATGTCCTTGGGTTGACCTTGACCATTTTACGGCAAAGTCAAATATGGGAAAATGCTAGAACATAAGATTTCATAGGAAGTTTTGAAGATGTTGGCCTAAAAATTGGTATATACAGTAAAACCTGTCTTAGTGGCCACCTCAATTAAGCAAGCAACCTGTATTTAAGCAAGAATGTAGTAAGTTCCCGAAACATGCTCATACATTGAAATGTACCTGTATTAAGCAAGCACCTGTCTTAATAATCTTGATAATCCCTTAGGTGCTTGCTTAATACAAGTTGGATTGTACCATCGTTTTAATGAGGTCATAAAGAATTATGAGTACAAGAGGTCGGTCATTCTTTGACCTTTGATCCAGATCTCTCATATTTTGACATTTTCAGACATTTCCTTTAAAGCCAAAAGGCGAATTGTAAACACATTTCATATAGAGCCAGAGGGGTTGATTGAACAAAAAATTGTTCAAATGGTCCAGATCACATGACCAACATGGCCGCCATACCCATTTATGCTATAAACCTTTAATATTTTTCTTCTCCAGAACCAATACACCTATGACCTTGAAACTTGGTAAGTAGCATGTAGTACTAGAGTACTACCAAGACTGTTCAAATGATGACCTTGGGTTTACCTTGACCTTTTTATGGGAAAATGCCAGAACATAAGATTTCATGGAAAGTTTTGAAGATTTTGGCCTGAAAAATGGTTTATATGGTTGTCTTAATGAGTACATGAAGATTGATGAGTACAAGAGGTCATGGTCATTCTTTGACTTTTGACCCAAGACTTATATTTTGACAGTTGCAGAAAAACCCACTTTGTCAATTGTTCAGGTGAGCGATTCAGGGCCTCATGGCCCTCTTGTTAGCTCACCTGAGCCGAAGGCTCACAGGTGAGCTTATAGTATAGGCAGGCATCCGTCGTCCGTCGTCCGTCGTCCGTCCGTCCGTCCGTCCGTCGTCCGTCGTCCGTCCGTCAATATTTTCAAAAGACATCTCCTTTGAAACTACAAGGCCCATTGTTACCAAATTTCATATATAGCATCTATAGGCAGGGGGAACCAATAATACTGTTTTTTATCCAAATCGCTTCAGAACTTTGGTTGCTATGGCAACTTAAAGTTTCCATTGACTTGTATGGGAAAAATTGAAAATTTGCATTTATTGCTATGTCACTGCAGATATTTTGACAAAACTTTTTCAGTAATGTTCCTTGAGTAGTCCTCTATCAACCACATGAAATTTAGGTAAATTGCACAATAAGGCTGGTTGCCATGGCAACCGAAAGGTTAAAAATAGAAAAGATATTCAAAAATCATCTCCTCAGAAACTATACAACCAATAAAGCTCAAACTTCACAGAAAGGATCTAGGTACTACCATCTATAAAAATACTGTTTTTCTTGGCAATTGCTCCAGCAGTTTGGTTGCTATGGCAACTTAAAGTTGCCATTGACTTATAATGGGGTAATTGAAAATTTGCATTTATTGCTATGTGACTGCAGATATTTTGACAAAACTTTTACAGAAATGCTCCTTGAGTAGTCCTCTATCAACCACGTGAAATTTATGTAAATTGCACAATTAGGCTGGTTGCCATGGCAACCGAATGGTTAAAAATACAAAATATATTCAAAAATCATCTCCTCAGAAACTATACAACCAATAAAGCTCAAACTTCACAGAAAGGATCTAGGTACTACCGTCTATAAAAATACTGTTTTTCTTGGCAATTGCTCCAGCAGTTTGGTTTGCTATGGCAACTTAAAGTCGCCATTGACTTATAATGGGAAAATTGAAAATTTGCATTTATTGCTATGTGACTGCAGATATTTTGACAAAACTTTTACAGAAATGTTCCTTGAGTAGTCCTCTATCAACCACATGAAATTTATATAAATTGCACAATTTGACTGGTTGCCATTGCAACTGAATGGTTAAAAATAGAAAAAAAAAAAAAAATATCATTTTTGCAGAAACTATGTGGCCGATAAAGCTCAAACTTTACAGAACGGATCTTCGTACTTAAGCCTCTATAGAATTACATTTTTTTATGGCAATTGCTTCAGCGGATAGGTTGGTATGACAACTTATAGTTTCCATTGAAATATAATGGGAAAAATGGAAAGCTGCAGTTTTTGCTATCTCCCTGCAATTATTTTTGGATTTTTTAACTACAGAAATGTTGCTTGAGTAGTCCTCTATGATTCCTATTAATTTTGTCCAAATTGCCGAATTTGATTTGTTGCCATGGCAATATTAAGGAAATATTTTTGAAAAAAATATTTAAAAATCTTTTCCTCAAAAACCATATAGGGGGATGAAGCTGATTCTTTGCATGCATGTTCATGACATTAGCCACCACGTAAATATTGTTTTTATTATTGTTGCCCACATGGTTTCATTACTATGGCATTTTAAAGTTTCCATAGACTTGTGTTGGGAAAAGTGCAAATTGGCATTTATTTCTGTGTTATTGCAATATTTAGGCAAAAAGTTTTACAAGCATGTTTTTTTTTTATTGTAACTTCATCAAACTTGCTAATATTTACTAGGACAAGCATAACAACTCAGTCAAAGTTGAAATTAGGCCGAATTGTACAACTTACTTCAGTGTTTCTTACTCTTGAGTGCTAAGGATGTATGGACTCAGGTGAGCTACAGGACCAATGGTCCTCTGGTTTATTGAGTTATGCCCCTTTTTTGACTTAGTGCATTTTAAGCCTATGGTACAAAGGTACAGTTACAGTCAAGAACCATAATATATAGGAACATACAGTTACAGGCTAAGATGTAGATGAATGGATTAAAACCCCTTTCTGACCTAAATATTATGGGATGAACCTTCTTTAGAGGCAAGGATACAGTTGGGGGCATAGTGTTTCATAAACACATTTTCTAGTTCAACTTTATAACCAGATACACTGATATTTTTTGTTGAAAAAATGTTGCAGTGCAAAAGCTTTTCACATTTTTCCAACAAAAAATATTGATGTATTTATGATAGAAATGGTTTGAAGTTTAAATGAAACATTAAGTAATGAAGTCGTTAGTTTTGAACAAACAGGCCATGATATTTATACTTCATGAATCATATATATATCTTAAATTGAAATGGTTTCTTTATTATGATGTTGTTTATTTTCCACGCTTAGAGTGCAATGAACATTGTTCATTGTTCAGTTTATTTGGAAGTTACAATTTATGTTGATGTTTTCATCATTATAAAACAAACCAGTGGGCTATAGATAGTCATATACAGAATCACTTCCTCAAAACATGGTTATAAAGAACCATGTAGAAATTTTAATGGAGACAACTGCATAAGCAGTATGTGATTTTGCTTTTACCCTATTGCACTCAGAATGGCCAAAACTCTATAGAGTTTTGGCCATTCTGAGTGCAATAGGGTTAACAAAAGATTTAATAACAGAGGTCCGGAATATGCTGAGACTTCTGACGAGAATTCTGAATGATTTTTCTGAATTCTCCTTAAAACATAGATTTTTAACCCTCAACGGAACATAGTGACACAGCTAAATTTAGGGGTCACAAAATATTTATCTCTGAAAAATGAACAGATATCAGATACCATGTTAATGTTATTGCTTGAAGATCTGTAATATACTAAAGAATAACAACAACTTTTTGGTTTAGTTATTATTATAATCATATAAATTGTGGTGGTTTTAGTAAATTTTGTATTGTATATTTACAGTGGTACAAACATTCCCTTTGTTAGTCCTATACCGAGCAGTAAAACAACAGCTCCTGTCATTGTTCCCTCACATACAACACCTCGTCCTACAACTAAAAGTAAGTATTTCTGTAATGACTTACACTTAACAGGTGCTTAATTTTGAGGAACACCATAGTAAAAATAAAATGCAAATGTTCTGTTTCCATACATTTACACAGCTGTTCAGATACAGTTAGCCAAGAAATATTCGGTAAAGTCTCATTTTTGTGAATTGTGAATATAAAAATATGGTGAAATGCTGATTACGGTCAAAGAACCATTTCAAAGAACAAAAATTAATAAAAACCCCAAATCAAAACTTAACAAATATTATATTTAAGATAAAAGGATAACTTTCAGGAGAAGCAATTCTGCTATTTCTGTTTAGGCCTCCCTTCTAAATAGGGGTCAACTCTTGAAGGAAAGAGATTGCACTATTAGCAAAGTCTTTCTTCTCTAAGAGTAGACCCCATTTTGGATGAGCTTTGTCATCCAGAGAGGCAAACAGGAAGTCACAAAAGTTGTTCCCCTTTGTAAAAATGGTGGAAAACATGGAGGTGTGCTCATACACTTCAAAAATTGATCTGAAGAACCATTCACGATCAAAACTTCACAAATACTTCCTTTAATATAAGCATATCCAAAACTTGCCCTGTTGAAAGTTTCCATCATGACATTGTGAGATATTATATTTTTCAGATCCTATTTTAGGCCCTGTAAATATTAAAGAGAACTGTTCCGTCTCCCAATGTGAGAGAAAATGTTGTGATGAGACTCAGTCTGACGGTACCGGCTACGAGCTAAGTGGCTACAAAGCTTTCAGAACAGCGATTGAAGCACAGAAAAGAGCAGCCAGTACCCATGTCTGCATGCCTTCTGTTAACCCACCCATCGTAAGTTGTTTAGTTCTCAAGAATTATTCAAGCTGTAGCTGTGGCTGCCTTTTTTTCGCATGTTCAATATCCTTTCACCCTATATAATTCTGAAACTGCCTTTTTGTTTTGAGAACAGCTTTCAGTACCATCCATGGCAGTCCAGTCGTCAGACTGGTATGGATCCGGTAAATAATTAACTGTAAAACAGATGGGCTTTGTGTTCTGGCTGACATTGATCAATTGAGCTGATACATGAGAAAACCAACAAAGTGGCATGTATGCCAAGCGACGACTCAGATCAGTCTAGGGGGATGCCCAGCCTGATCAGAGTCTTTCCTGTGCACCTACAGGGTAGCTAAGGATCTAAGCTATCTCCATGCATACAGCAAAGACTCTGATTAAACTTGGCAGGTGCCGTCTTCCCTGGGCACACATGCCACTTTGTTGGTTTGCTCGTGTTGCAGCTCGTTAATTAATCTGTTTGAGTGAGGAAAGGCACCTGGTGGCGCATGCATGAAATCCATTCTGTATGCTGGTGAGAGGATGTGAGGATATTAATTTGAATAAATAGTACTGATTCAAGAATCGGAAGACCTAACATACTGGTCAGTATTGTCAAAACAATGAAACAGTTTGGTTTTACAATGCAATAATGTATTCAAAAGATGCAGATGAAATGGCAAATAGTGTAGACCCTGATCTGACTGCTTTTTAGCTCGCCTGAACAAAAGTTCAGGAAGAGCTATTGTTGTCACCCTGGCGTCGGCGTCAGCGTCCGCGTCGGCGTCCGGATTGGATGTTTTGGTTAAAGTTTTTTAAAGACCTATATCTCCTTAACCCTTGGATGGATTCTTTTGATACTTGCAGTGTAGTTAGATATTGGTCCAAGGTTTAATAGGGTACCACCCTCACCCCATTCCGTGACCTTGATGTCAAGGTCATGGACTTAGAAAATTGGGATTTTTTTTGGACTGGATGTTTTGGTTAAAGTTTTATAAAGCCCAATATCTCCTTAACCCATGGATGGATTCCCTTGATACTTGCACTGTAGTTAGATATTGTTCCGAAGTTTTCCAAGGCACTACCTCCACCCCCCTCAGTGACCTTGATGTCAAGGTCATGGACTTAGAAAATTGTCTTTTTATTAATTGGATGTTTTGGTTAGAGTTTTTTAAAGACACATATCTCCTGAACCCATTGATGAATTCTATTTATATTTGCACTGTAGTTAGATATTAGTCCAAAGTTTTGCAGATACTACCCCAACCCCGCTTAGTGACCTTAATGTCAAGGTCAGGGACTTAGGAAATTTGGTCTTTATTAAAGTTTTCTAATTTCATAATGATTCATAATGCTTGGCAGAGATTTGAGATTTTTGAGTTTTTACAAAACACTATATACCTACCCCACTGGATGACCTTGAAGTCAAGGTCATTGACTTTGAATTTTGTCTTAAAGATTTTGGTTAAAGTTTTATATTTATGAAGACATAATTTCACAGTGCCACGATGGACTCAGTTGATACTACTTGGACTAATGTTAGATAATGGTTCAAGGTTTATGTACATCCTAGCCCCCCCCCCTCCCGCTACCCCTTAGTTCTTTGACCTCAAGCCTCCTCCTCCACCCCCCACCCCACCCCACCCCACCCCTTAGTAGTTCTTTGACCTCAAGCTCATGGACTTTGAAATTTCATGTGGATTTTTTTTTATTTTAATTTTATTCAAAGACTTATCTCTGAGATAGCTTTTGTTTATAAATGTGTTGTCATTGTGGCTGGACATGCTTGCCTGAAGTTTTATGCATAGCAGTCCACACCACTATAGCGACTGTGTGATGGGCAAGCACCTATTCAGGCGAGCTATGCTGTCAGGCGACAGCTCTTGTTTCAGGAACAGTCTGATGTGGGTCTACCCTGCTTGCTCAGCCCTATCTGTCATAATACTTACAAATTTTACAGTAGATATTACTGTGATTATGATACACACTTTTACAGAATTGGGGCTTCAGATGTGGTTAAAAATCAGTATTACATATTTTTCTTTTCCACAAAATACGTTTTGGCATCTAAATGGGAAGAAGCCAGTTATGATTCGAATTGACAATGTTAGTTTTGTTTGATAAAAACATATACAAAACAGCTGAGTATCATGACTGATGGTTTCGATATTATTATTTCAGAGGTTGTCACTGGTAATGAATCAGGGGGTGATAATCAGCCGAACAGACCAGGTGTAAGTATATACTGTTAAATTTTAAGGATGGTTAAACCAACTTGTTGGAATTTTATAATAAAAACATTAAAGTACAGTGGTGCTTTTATTTTATTTTATTTTTTTAGCTCACCTGAGCCGAAGGCTCACAGGTGAGCTTATAGTATAGGCAGGCATCCGTCGTCCGTCGTCCGTCCGTCCGTCCGTCGTCCGTCAACATTTTCAAACGACATCTCCTCTGAAACTACAAGGCCCATTGTTACCAAATTTCATATATAGCATCTATAGGCAGGGGGAACCAATAGTACTGTTTTTTATCCAAATTGCTTCAGAACTTTGGTTGCTATGGCAACTTAAAGTTTCCATTGACTTGTATGGGAAAAATTGAAAATTTGCATTTATTGCTATGTCACTGCAGATATTCAAACAAAACTTTTTATAGAAATGTTCCTTGAGTAGTCCTCTATCAACCACGTGAAATTTATGTAAATTGCACAACTTGGCTGGTTGCCATGGCAACCGGAAGGTTAAAAATAGAAAAAATATTCAAAAATCATCTCCTCAGAAACTATGCAACCAATAAAGCTCAAACTTCATAGAAAGGATCTTGGTACTGCCCTCTATAAAAATACTGTTTTTCTTGGCAATTGCTCCAGCAGTTTGGTTGTTATGGCAACTTAAAGTTGCCATTGACTTATAATGGGAAAATTGAAAATTTGCATTTATTGCTATGTCACTGCAGATATTTTGACAAAACTTTTACAGAAATGTTCCTTGAATAGTCCTCTGTCAACCACATGACATTTATATAAATTGCACAATTTGGCTGGTTGCCATGGCAAGGTATGGTTAAAAATAGAAAAGATATTCAAAAATCATCTCCTCAGAAACTCTGTAACTAATAAAGCTCAAACTTCACAGAAAGGATCTTGGTACTACCCTATATAAAAATGCTATTTTTCTTGGCAATTGCTTCAGCAGTTTGGCTGCTATGGCAACTCAAAGTTGCCATTGACTTATAATGGGAAAATTTAAAATTTGCTTTTATTGCTATGTGACTGCAGATATTTGGACAAAACTTTTATAGAACTGTTCCTTGAGTAGGCCCCAACCAGCCATATTGAATTTATGCAAATTGCACTATTTGGCTGATTGCCATTGCAACCGAATGGTTGAAAATAGAAAAAATATTAAAATATCATTTTTGCAGAAACTATGTTGCCGATAAAGCTCAAACTTCACAGAACGGATCTTTGTACTAGTCTGTATAGAATTACTGTTTTTCGTGGCAATTGCTTCAGCAGTTAGGTTGGTATGGCAACTTATAGTTTCCATTGAAATATAATGGGAAAAATAGAAAGCTGCAATTTTGCTATCTCCCTGCAGTTATTTTGGATTTTTTATCTACAGAAATGTTGCTTGAGTAGTCCTCTATGATTCGTATTAATTTTGTCCAAATTGCCAAATTTGATTTGTTGCCATAGCAATATTAAGAAAATATTTTTGAAAAAATATTCAAAAATCTTTTCCTCAAAAACCATATAGGGGGATGAAGCTGTTTCTGTGCATACATGTTCATGGCATTAGCCACTACGTAAATATTGTTTCTTATTATTGTTGCCCACATGGTTTCATTGCTATGGCATTTTAAAGTTTCCATAGACTTGTATTGGGAAAAGTGCAAATTGGCATTTATTTCTGTGTTACTGCAATATTTAGGCAAAAGTTTTACAGACATGTTTTTTTATTGTCACTTCATCAAACTTGCTAATATTAACTAGGACAAGCATAACAACTCAGTCAAAGTTGAAATTAGGCCAAATTGTACAATTTACTGTAGTGTTTCTTACTCTTGAGTGCTAAAGATGAATGGACTCAGGTGAGCTACAGGACCAATGGTCCTCTGTTTTTTTTTTTGTCTTTTACAACAGTGTTGTTTATATTAAGGTGAATAGCTACACTTTCAGGGGAAGCAACTCTGCAGTTTTCAGTTTTGCCTTCCTTCTCTACGGTTATTAGTTCAAGAACCTTTTCAAAGAACAAAAATTAATAAAAACCCCAAATCAAAACTTAACAAATATTATATTTAAGATAAAAGGATAACTTTCAGTAGAAGCAATTCTGCTATTTCTGTTTAGGCCTCCCTTCTAAATAGAGGTCAACTCTTATAGAAAAGAATTTGTTCCTTTAGGATCTAATTTGTTGTTTGTGGAAGTGGTTTCTTCTCAAGGTAAACAAACATGAAGTCAGTAAAGTTGTTCCGCTTTGTAAAAATGGCTAAAAATTATGGGCATGTACCCAGACACCTCCAAATGAATTTGCAGTCATAGAGTCCAAAATAGCAATAGAAACATACATAAGTGATGATGAAATTGACATTATGAAGAATTTTGTAATGACCAACAACTTTGTACCGGAATGGCAGTATTTATTCTGCATCGCTTACATCATTTACAAACAGGAACTGGTTATGTTCATTTTTCAAGTCAGTTGAAAAAGTAGAATAAAGTGAAACAGTATATATTACCTAACATGCCAAATTTCATTGTTGTGATGAATGTCATTGTTATGCCCCCGCCATTAAAAATGGGGGGGGGGGGGGGGGGGGGGGGCATATAGTATCACCGCTGTCCGTACGTACGTAGTGTACGTACGAAATGGATTCCGTTCAATATCTTTTGAAAGCATTGGTATATTGAATTCATATTTCATAAGCAGCTATATAATCATAAAATACAGGTCAAGTTCGATGTTGGGTAAGATCCGTCGATTACTGTGGGAGTTATGGCCCTTTTTTTACTTCATTTTGTATGAAAAATTGGTTTCCGTTCGATATCTTTTGAAAGTATTGGTGTATTGAACTCATATTTTATACACAGGTATATAATCATAAAATACAGGTCAAGTTTGATGTTGGGCAAAATCTATCAATTATTGTGGGAGTTATGGCCCTTTTTCGACTTCATTTTGTATGAAAAACTGGTTTCCGTTCGATATCTTTTGAAAGCATTGGTGTATTGAATTCATATTTTATACACAGGTATATACTCATAAAATACAGGTCTAGTTCGATGTTGGGCAAAATCTGTGGATTATTGTGGGAGTTATGGCCCTTTTTCGACTTCATTTTGTATGAAAAATTGGTTTCTGTTCGATATCTTTTGAAAGCATCGGTGTATTGAATTCATATTTTATACACAGGTATATAATCATAAAACACAGGTCAGGTTCCATGTTGGGCAAAACCTGTCAATGATTGTGGGAGTTATGGCCCTTTTTTGACTTCATTTTGTATGAAAAACTGGTTTCCGTTTGATATCTTTTGAAAGTATTGGTGTATTGAACTCATATTTTATACACAGGTATATAATTATAAAATACAGGTCTAGTTCGATGTTGGGCAAAATCAGTTGATTATTGTGGGAGTTATGGCCCTTTTTCAACTTCTTTTTGTATGAAAAATTGGTTTCCGTTCGATATCTTTCGAAAGCACTGGTGTATTGAATTCATATTTTATACACAGGTATATACTCATAAAATACAGGTCAGGTTCAATGTTGGGCAAATTCTGTCGATTATTGTGGGAGTTATGGCCCTTTTTCGATTTCATTTTGTATGAAGAAATGGTTTCCGTTTGATATCTTTTGAAAGTATTGGTGTATTGAATTCATATTTTATAAACAGGTATATAATCATAAAATACAGGTCTAGTTCGATGTTGGGCAAAATCTATCAATTATTGTGGGAGTTATGGCCCTTTTTCGACTTCATTTTGTAGGAAAAACTGGTTTCCGTTCGATATCTTTTGAAAGCATTGGTGTATTGAATTCATATTTTATACACAGGTATATACTCATAAAATACAGGTCTAGTTCGATGTTGGGCAAAATCTGTGGATTATTGTGGGAGTTATGGCCCTTTTTCGACTTCATTTTGTATGAAAAATTGGTTTCTGTTCGATATCTTTTGAAAGCACTGGTGTATTGAATTCATATTTTATACACAGTTATATAATCATAAAACACAGGTCAGGTTCCATGTTGGGCAAAACCTGACAATGATTGTGGGAGTTATGGCCCTTTTTTGACTTCATTTTGTATTAAAAACTGGTTTCCGTTTGATATCTTTTGAAAGTATTGGTGTATTGAACTCATATTTTATACACAGGTATATAATTATAAAATACAGGTCAAGTTCGATGTTGGGCAAAATCAGTTGATTATTGTGGAAGTTATGGCCCTTTTTCAACTTCTTTTTATATGAAAAATTGGTTTCCGTTCGATATCTTTCGAAAGCACTGGTGTATTGAATTCATATTTTATACACAGGTATATACTCATAAAATACAGGTCAGGTTCCATGTTGGGCAAATTCTGTCGATTATTGTGGGAGTTATGGCCCTTTTTCGATTTCATTTTGTATGAAGAAATGGTTTCCGTTTGATATCTTTTGAAAGTATTGGTGTATTGAATTCATATTTTATACACAGGTATATACTCATAAAATACAGGTCTAGTTCGATGTTGGGCAAAATCTGTCGATTATTGTGGGAGTTATGGCCCTTTTTCAACTTCATTTCATACAATAATGGTTTCGTTCGTTAGTTTTGAAAAAGTTTCTTGTTTCTGGGCTATTTCTTTTGGAAAGTTGCATGGCACCCATTTCTGTGATAAGATACAGAATGTCATCACATATCAGTCATGCCACCTCCCCACCCCCCCCCCCCCCCCCCCCCACACACACACACACTTCTCTTGATCCAAGAAGCACAATACATCTGCCCAAGGAAAGCAATAAAACATGTACCACAGAAGTCTGCCTTTGTGAATCTAGTTATGCTACAAGTGCTAGTACCTTAAACAAGGCGCCATCATACTTAGGGCACTAGGCAGGGGCATCCGTGTCATATGGACACATTCTAGTTTTTTTTATCATATAACTTGAATGTTGTGTATATGAAAAAGTTGGATGACAAAAGCAAATTAGGTGCTAAATGCGGGGGGTATTTAGTAAGCCATGCTTACTACCACCTCTAGTTGAGGCAATACTTCATTGTAAAGGGCCTCTTTGGCACAGAGGCTAAGAGTTTGAGCCTCACATGGTGTACAACAGCTGATGTACAAAAGAGAAAGCCAAGGTCTGCTTGTGAAAAGTAGCTGGTTTTTTAGCTCACCTGGCCCGAAGGGCCATAGTGAGCTATTGTCATACCAATGCGTGCGTCGTGCGTCGTGCGTCGTCACGGAATGTGTCCGTCAACACCTAAAAACAAATATTCAAACATCTTCTTCTGTAAAACTACTGGTCCCATGGTTCTCAAATTTCACATGGAGCATGACCTGACTCCAGGGTCTCAGAATTGTAAAATTGGGTCAGGTTGAAAATCCAAGATGGCCGCCGTTACTAAAAATAGCAAAAACGACAAAATAAACTTCTTCTCCAGAACCACTGGGTATATTTGTCTGAATTTTGGCATGGAACATCAATGAAACCTTGGTATTCAAAATTGTAAAAATGAAAAAAATCTGTAGCGGAGTTTTGTCACAGTGACCTACTTTCTGTTTACGAGTGTAATTTTGCTCAAATGCCAATGTCAAAAAACGACATATTCAAACAACTTCAAACAACTTCTTCTCCAAAACCACTGCACCCATGGGTTTCAAATTTCACATGGAGCATGACCAGACTGCAGGGTTTCAAAATTGTAAAATTGGGTCAGGTCAAGAATCCAAGATGGCCGCCGCTACTAAAAATAGCAAAAACAACAAAATCAACTTCTTCTCCAGAACCATTTGGTATATTTGGCCGAAAGTTTGCGTGGAACATTAATGGGACCTTGGGATTAAAAATTGTAAAAATGAAAAAAATCTATAGCGGAATTAGGTCACAGTGACCTACTTAGCGTTTACAAGACCGATTTTGCTCAAATGTCAGTATCTCAAGAAAACGCAATCGATTGTGGTCAGATTTGGTCAGCAATGGTTCTTAAAAGGAATTATTTCAATTTTGTGCCAGTTGACTATCCAAGATGGCCACCATGGGGGGCCGTTACTAAAAATAGCACAAACATAAAAATGACAATTACTCAAGAACCCTTGAATGGAATTCGACCAATTTTGTGTCAGAATGTTCCTTGCATGAAGCCATTTCGATTAATTACAATTTGGCTTTCCAAGATGGCCGACATCTGCCGTTACTAAAAATAGCACAATCATAAAAATAACAATTACTCAAGAACCCTTGAATGGAATTCGACCAATTTTGTGTCAGAATGTTCCTTGCATGAAGCCGTTTCGATTAATTGCAATTTGGCTTCCAAGATGGCCGACATCTGCCGTTACTAAAAATAGCACAAACATAAAATGACAAGTACTCAAGAACCCTTGAATGGAATTGGACCAATTTTTATGTCAGAATGTTCCTTACATGAAGCCATTTCCATTAATTGCAATTTGGCATTCCAAGATGGCCACCACCTGCCGTTACTAAAAATAGCACAAAACATGAAAATGACAATATCTCAGTAACCGCTGAATAGATTTTGACGAAATTTGTGTCAAAATGATTTTTGCATTGAAATGTTTCAAAAGTAAACAAATATAGACAAGTCATAATGGCCTTTGTTACTAAAAATAGAAAAATGTGAAAATAAGAAAATCTCAGTGGATTTGGACTAATTTTCTGTCAGAATGATCATTTCAATAAGCTTTTTCGATTTTCTGCATTTTGGCATTCCAAGATGGCCACCATCTGCCGTTACTAAAAATAGCACAAAACATGAAAATGACAACATCTCATTAACCGCTGAAGCGATTGAGACGAAATTTGTGGCAAAATGATTCTTGCTTTGATGTTTTTCACAAATTAACAAATATTGACCCGTCAAGTTGGCCTCTGTAACTATAAATAGCAAAATTTGAAAATTAGGAAATTACAATGGAACTGGACCAATTTTGTGTCAAAATGGTCCTTGCATGAAAGCTTTTCAATTTTTTGCATTTTGGCATTCTAAGATGGCCGCCATCTGCCGTTACTAAAAATAGCACAAAACGTGAAACTGACTATATCTCAGTAACCCCTGAATGGATTTTGATGAAATTTGTGGCAAAATGATTCTTGCCTTGAGGTGTTTCAAAAGTAAATATATAAAGACCAGACAAGTTGGCCTCTGTTACTAAAAGTAGCAAAATGTGAAATTGAGAAAATCTCTGGAATTGGACCAATTTTGTATCAGAATGGGGACCATTCGGATACAAAAGCCAGGTGAGCGATATCAGGCCCATTTGGGCCTCTTGTCTTTGGGAACTCCAGGAATTTGCCACCTGTGCTTTATGATTGGCTCAGTAAAAGTGAAACTATGAAACACATATACCATAATGACCCTAAAATTTCGGACACCCTAAAGCCTGATAATTATTGTTCAAAAAATCTTTGAAAAAGGATTTTACACACATTAATGCATCCAAATGATGCACAGTGAATGGCAAACGTTGTAGACTGATGAAACTGCTCCTTCAGGAGCATTTGGATCTGGGTCTGCAATGTTTGCTCAGACCTGTCTGTCCGAATATTTAGGGTCATTATGGTAGGTATGAAAAATATATTGTAAAACAAACTGTTCCATTTTAGGACAATAAGGATGATGATTTTTACTTGACCCAGCTTTGAGAATTTTCACAAATAAACTGATTTCAGTTTATATGTAGAATGTAGCATAAACCAACTGGTTTTAGTGTATCAATAGTGTTTTTATATTTTCAGGCTAGAAAATGATGTCAAAAGACTCAAGGCTGATTTACAAATTAGTAGAAATTACGAGCAAGAGGCACAATCTCAAATGAACAGTTACCTTTTAGAAGATAAAAATTGTCGCTCAGAGTTATATATATCAGTTACAAAAGGATAATGAAAATCTACAGAACAAGTAAGCATTTATAGTCATTGTCAAATAGCATCAGGGTGTTGTTATGCCCTGCCATTTTTAATGGGGGAGGGGGGGGGGGGGGCATATAGTATCACTGCTGTCTGAACGTATGTCCTGTCCTGTCCTGTATGTCCGTCCTGTACTAAAATGGTTTCCGTTCGATATCCTTTGAAAACATGGGTGTATTGAATTCATATTTTATACACAGGTATATAATCATACAAATACAGGTCAAGTTTGATTTAGGGTAAAATTCGTCAATTATTGTGGGAGTTATGGCCCTTTTTTGACTTCATTTTGTATGAAAAAATGGTTTCCATTCATTATCTTTTGAAAAGATAAGTGTATTGGATTTATATTTTATACACAGGTATATAATGATAAAATACAGGTCAATTTTGATTTAGGGTAAATTCCCTCAATTATTATGGGGGTTATGGCCCTTTTTCAACTTTATTTTGTACAATTAAATGATTTCTGTTCTTTATCCTTTGAAAAGATAAATGTATTGGATTCATATTTTATACACAGATATATAATTATAAAATATAGGTCAGGTTCAATTTAGGGTAAAATCTGCCAATTACTTTTGGAGTTATGGCCCTTTTTCAACTTCATTTCATACAAAAATGGTTCCCGTTTGTTATTAGTCTTAGAAAAGTTACTTGTTTCCGGGCTATTTCTTTTGGAAAGTTGCATGGCATCCATTTCTGTGATAAGATACAGAATGGTATAACATATTACAGTCACAAGTCTGCCTTTGTGAACCTAGTTATCCTACAAGTGCCGGTACCTTAAACAAGGCGCCATCTTACTTAGGGCACTAGGCGGGGGCATCCGTGTCCTATGGACACATTCTAGTTAATAACTGTATTTGGTTAAAGATGTCCAAATAATTATAACTGCATTTTCACAGAATTACACCTTTATTATCCTCTCGCACCACGAAGTGGCGAGGGGATATAGGTTTTGTCCAGTACATAAGTAAGTACGTATGTACGTACTTTATGTACGTATGTTCACCTTCTGTCATCGCTCTAGCAAATTCATTTCTCAACGGATTTTAAAATAATTTCACACAAATGTAGGGTATGGCAATATCTCGAGCAAATTCAACTTTCAGGGTGCTGCGCCCAAGGTTAAGGTCACTGTAGCTACCTTTAGAAAAACTATGTCATTGCTCTAGCGCCTACATTTCTCTATGGATTTTAAAATAACTTCACACAATTGTAGGGTATGACAATATCTCGAGCAAGTCCGACTTTCAGGGTACTGGGCTCAAAGTCAAGGTCACTGTGGGTATTTTTAGAAAAACTTTGTCATCGCTCTAGGGCCTACATTTCTCCATGGATTTTCAAATGTAGGGTATGACAATATCTCGAGCAAGTTCGAATTTCAGGGTGCTGGGCTCAAAGTCAAGGTCACTGTGGCTATTTTTAGAAAAACTTTGTCATTGCTCTAGCGCCTACATTTATCAATCTCATATAACTTCACAATATATCATTATATTAAAGCTGAACATCATAGAGATAGATTCAGTAGGTGCAAAAGTGCTGGTACCTGTCAGCATTCTAATGCTCATCATGACTGAAATATTTTCTATCATGTGAGATCTAATCCCCCTAAATGCTTACAATACTGTACCTTAATGTCAGGGTCATATACAACCTTTACAATAAGGTCACAGGCTTTTTGTGGGGGCGGTTGGGTGGTGTGATGGTGCTGAGAGTAGCTTCCAGTGCTGGGGCGTCCTACTAATTTGGATAACAGTAGAGCAAGGGCCTACTGTGCTTGCAGTAGGTGCGGGTGGGGGTTGTTTGGACATTTTTTCTCTCGTCTATCATTTAATTCTCTCTTCTTTCTCCCTCTCTCTGGGAGGTGGCCCGATATAGACTGAAATACTGTCTCAAAGGGCCGTTAAACCCAAAATGGAGCCCCGGTAGCTCAGTTGGTTAAGCGCTGGCCTACTGATCTAGCGGACTGGGTTCGAATCCCGCTGGAGGCGAGAATCTTTCCTACCGTAAACGGGGTTCCATTGCACACAGCCTTTCATTATCAACTTCCCATCGTCCTGATATGACGGAAATACTGTTGAAAAGGACGTAAAATCGCAAGTCATCCATCCATCTATCAACCCAAAACAATCAATCAATTAATCACATGCTTTTTGTGGAGTGGGGTAAAGTGCAGTGGTTAGCGTGCTGGCCTTGCAATCCAAGTGTCGAGGGTTCTCCACTTCTCCAATCTTTCAGATGAGACTCACCTTAGCTGTTGGTGGGATATTCAAATCAGTCACTAAGCAATCACAGGCTTTTTGTTTTTTCATTCACATAACTATTATATGTCATGAAATTCCCCAGTTCAGTGTTTGCCCACACCAAGTAGTCTTGTGCGAGGGGATTTGTATCGCCTGCCATGCCTTGTTTACTGTAACTATTTTTCTGTTGCAGGAAATGACCACACCAAATCCTAAAATACAAGCAACAATCAACAATAATGGTCAGTATTCCGACACTGACATGGATAGACAGCAAGATAATAATAACCTTCCTGGTGGACAATATCATTACAGGAAAAAAAGGAATGCAGGTATAAATACCATAACAAGAGGCCTAAATGGGCCTGATATTGCTCACCTGGCATTTGTGCAACGGGACCATTCTGATACAAAATTGGTCCAGTTCCAAAGAGAGAGTCTCAATTTCACATTTTGCTACTTTTAGTTACAGAGGCCAACTTGTCTGGTCTTTATTTATTTACTTTTGAAACACCTAAATGCAAGAATCATTTTGCCACAAATTTCATCAAAACCCATTCAGGGGTTACTGAGATATTGTCAGTTTCATGTTTTGTGCTATTTTTAGTAACGGCAGATGGCAGCCATCTTGGAATGCCAAAATGCAAAAAATCGAAAAGCTTTCATGCAAGGACCATTTTGACACACAATTAGTCCAGTTACATTGTAATTTTCTAATTTTCATATTTTGCTATTTTAAGTAACAGAGGCCAACTTGACTGGTCTATATTTGTTAATTTTTTAAACGACTAAAGCAAGAATCATTTTGGCACAAAAATCATCTAAATCGATTCAGCGGGTCAAGAAATACTGTCATCTTCATTTTTTGTGCTATTTTTAGTAACGGCAGATGGTGGCCATCTTGGAATGCCAAAATGCAAAAAATCCAAAAAGCTTAATGAAAGGATCATTCTGATAGAAAATTAGTCCAATTCCATTGAGATTTTCTAATTTTCACATTTTTCTATTTTTAGTAACAGTGGTCAACAGTTAATTATTTTTGAAACATCTCAATGCAAGAATCATTTTGACACAAATTTCATCAAAATCCATTCAGCGGTTACTGAGATATTGTTATCTTCATGTTTTGTGCTATTTTTAGTAAATGCAGATGGCGGCCATCTTGGAATGCCAAATTGCAATTTCATCAAAATCCATTCAGCGGTAACTGAGATATTGTCATTTTCATTTTTTGTGCTATTTTTAGTAACGGCAGTTTGCGGCCATCTTGGAATGCCATATTGCAATTAATCAAAATGGCTTCATGCAAGGAACAATCTGACGCAAAATCGGTCCAGTTCCATTCAAGGGTTACTGAGTAATTGTCATTTTATGTTTGTGCTATTTTTAGTAACAGCAGATGGCGGCCATCTTGGAATGCCAAATTGCAATTAACCGAAACGGCTTCATGTGAGGAACATTCTGACACAAAATTGGTCCAATAGACCTTTTTCACATTGTTATCTCCCCTAGTCTAACCTGTAATTTGACGAGATTTCGCGTTACGTCACACGCGTGGGGCATAACCTTTGATATATCAACACATATCAATAGGCTTTTTGATAATCGAATAATATATAAATTAAATGATTAAAAACGAGATTTATTATTATATTTTGATTTCAAAACCTAACTTGAAAGGAAAAGAATATAATTACAGTAACAGTAACATGGAAAATATTTGAAATGCACAAAAAATTAATGTTCCAATCAGCGTGTCATGCACCGGTAATCATTTTACAAATCTGCGATCTATTGTTTCTAGCATTCTTTCTTTTCCTCAAAATTACTTACACGTTTTGATATTCATTCATAGTTTTATTTTCATATAATCTTCCGCGATTTTACACATTTAATTTCAGAAGTAATTTTATTACTAATATTTTACGTACAGAAAAATCATGCAGCTAGGCATTTTGTAATTATTACGACAGTTATGAATTTGTTATAAATATTAAATAGATGCTTTGTATGTATTTATTAATATATTTATTCATTTATTTATTTTTTCTATTTTGAAATCAAATTAGTTTTGAGGAAATAAGTTCTGCGGATTTCGATTTTCTGAAGATGAAGCAAATAGCCAGTTTCACTTTTTGGTTTCTCGAAATGCGAAATTAAATGTTTTATGACTTTGTATCCTTTGCATTTATAATAATAATCTTAATGATGATGATAATAATAATAGTGAAAATATATCATTTTTTTTTTATTTTTATTATTTTTTTTCCCTGCCATTATTACATTTACTGGCTAAAAACGTGAAAATTGGTAGCTTTTAAATGTGTCTATATTATCATTGATAATTGTAGTAAAAATATCATTGTTATCATTAGTATTATTAGTATTGCATTATCAGCTGACTTGCAAGTAAATTTGTTCTGGATAAATGAGTATGATTTGCCTACCGATATGCAATGAAATTAATGGTTGGTTGTTGTTAGGGGTTTAACGGCCCTTTGAGACAGTCTATGTCGGACCATCTCCCAGAGACAGGGGTGGGAGAGGGGGGGGGGGGGGGGAGAAGAAAAAAAAGATAGAAAATGATAACCTAACAACCCAGGCCACGGCTACTGCAAGCCAAGTAGGCCCTTGCCCTACTTTTATCCAAATAAGTAGCACGCCCCGGCACTGGAAGTTATAACCAGCACCAAGTGAAAGCCATTTGGTGTGTGATCTATGTATGTATTCGAAATGTATTTTGACAGACTTGAAACTGTATAGTTTACGTCTGAATACAATTTCTGTTCTGTAAAACAAAAGAAAAGAAAAAAAAACGTAGCCCGCCAGACCACCTCCCCCGCATTGAAAATAAAATTGTCAACATTAATAAGAGGTGTCAACGAATAACGTGGTCTATTGATTGAGTTAATTGTTAATAGACCCTCAGATAATTAAGTAATTGATAAACAGACTTCGGACGCCGGGAGGTGCGGCAATCGATACGTTGAGCCTCTTCAGATGCGCCACTATGACTATTGAAATAACAACAAACAATTAGAGTAATTTATGAGACAAGACAATTATTTAGGGATTATTTGATCCTTTAAGGTATCTATTTTCCTTTATTTATTTAGTAAAATAATCAAACCACACATATTATGAGCTCACCTGAGCCGAAGGCTCACAGGTGAGCTTATAGTATAGGCAGGCATCCGTCGTCCGTCCTTCCATCAACATTTTCAAATGACATCTCCTCTGAAACTACAAGGCCCATTGTAACCAAATTTCACATATGACATCTATAGGCAGGGGGGACCAATAACACTGTTTTTTATCCAAATCGCTTCAGAACTTTGGTTGCTATGACAACTTAAAGTTTCCATTGACTTGTATGGGAAAAATTGAAAATCTGCATTTATTGCTCTGTCACTGCAGATATTTTGACAAAACTTTTACAGAAATGTTCCTTGAGTAGTTCTCTATCAGCCACATGAAATTTATGTAAATTGCACAATTTGGCTGGTTACCATGGCAACCGAATGATTAAAAATAGAAAGAATATTCAAAAATCATCTCCTCAGAAACTATGCATCCAATTAAGCTCAAACTGCATGGAAAGGATGTTAGTACTGGCTTCTGTAAAAGTACTGTTTTTCTTGGCAATTGCTCTAGCAGTTTGGTTGCTATGGGAACTTAAATTTGCCATTGACTTATAATGGCATAATAGAAAATTTGCATTTATTGCTATGTCGGTGCAGATATGTATTCAAAACTTTTACAGAAATATTCCTTGAGTAGTCCTCTATCAACCACATGAAATTTATGCCAATTGCACAATTTGGCTGATTGCCATGGCAACCGAATGATTAAAAATAAAAAAAAATATTCAAAAATCATCTCCTCAGAAACTATGGAACCAATAAAGCCCAAACTTCACAGAAAGGATCTTAGTACTGGCTTCTATAAAAGTAATGTTTTTCTTGGCAAATGCTCTAGCAATTGGTTGCTATGGGAACTTAAAGATGCCATTGACTTAAAATGGCAAAATAGAAAGTTTGCATTTATTGCTCTGTCACTGCAGATATTTTGACAAAACTTTTACAGAAATGTTCCTTGAGTAGTCCTCTATCAACCACATGAAATTTATGTAAATTGCACAATTTGCCTGGTTGTCATGGCAACATAATGATTAAAAAAGAAAAAATATTAAAAAATCATCTCTATGCAACCAATAAGGCTAAACTTCACAGAAATGGTTTTAGTACTGGCTTCTATAAAAGTACTGTTTTTCTTGGCAATTGCTCTAGCAGTTTGGTTGCTATGGAAACTTAAAGTTGCCATTGACTTATAATGGCAAAAATAGAAAATTTGCATTTATTGCTATGTCGGTGCAGATATTATGACAAAACTTTCATAGAAATGTTCCTTGAGTAGTCCTCAAGCAGCCTTATTAAATTTATGCAAATTGCAGAATTTGGCCGGTTTCCATGGCAATGGAAAAATTGAAAAATTGTTAAAAAATCATCTCAAAAGTTATGAGACCAATACAGCTGAAACTTTACAGAAGGGATCTTAATACTAGCCTCTATAAAAATACTGTTTTTCATGGCAGTTGCTCCAGTAGTTTTGTTTCTGTTGCAACTTTAAGTTGCCATTGACTTATGATAGGAAAGTTGAAAATTTTCATTCATAGCTATATGGCTGCAGATATTTTGACAAAACTTTTACAGAATTGTTCCTGGAGTAGTCCTCTAGCAACCGCATGAAATTTATGCAAATGGCACAATTTGTCTGGTTGCCATGGTAACCAAATGGTTAAAAACAGAAAACATACTCAAAAATCATCTACTCAGAAACTAATTGGAGGATAAACCTGAAACTTTACTGAAAGGATCTTAGTAATAGCCTCTATTGAATTACAGTTTTTTATTATTGTTGCCCATGTGGTTTGTTGCGATGGCAACTTAAAGTTTCCATAGACTTATAATGGGAAAAATGTAAATTAGCATTTATTTCTGTGTTACAGTAGATATTTTGACAAAAGTTTTACAGAAATGTTCTCAAGATGCAGACTTCAAAATTCTGTCATATTGTACAATTTGCCTTAGAGTTACTTACCCCTGAGTGCTGAGGATGCATGGACTCAGGTGAGCTACAGGACCAATGGTCCTCTGGTTTTCTGATTGTTCAGACCTCGTTCAAAGAAATGGACGGTAGATGTCAGGTAGTCTGGCTACAGACCCTATGTTCAATATATGCCCTGCAAAGGAACATAGGGTCTGGTTACTTGCATCTGAGATTTTTCCCAAATCTTGGTTAGCGACTTTGCTGACCTTTTGTCCAGCCTTTCATGGTGCTGCAGCGGCAGATTTTTATGTAAGAAGCAATTTGAAGATGTAAACACAGATGGTCAATCTGATAAAGCTAATGTTCTGTGGCAACTTGTTTTTATAACTCAACAGGCGTTGAGAACAGGAAACTAAATACATTAAACCTGGGCCACCAATTTTCTGTAATGGATTATTGTATCTTTTGATTTTGGACTGGTTCATTTTATAGTTGAGGGGGTGTTTAACAGAAAAAATGAGTAAAAGCAAAAGAGTGTTTATACCTTTCCAGAGCAGTCTCATCATGGTCTACACTGTTTGCAGATTCAGGTTTGTCCAACTGATCAGATCAGTATTAGTCAAGACCTCCACCCCCCACCCCACCCCCATCCCCCACCCCACCCCCTCCGTGTTTAGAGAATATGAAGCTATCTAAAGACAATTAATTCCTGAGCCCATTGATTTTTATCCCCCGCCGAAGGGGGAGGGATATAGGTTTCTCCATGTCCGTCCGTCCGTCTGTTTGTCCGTCCGTCCTTCTGTCTGTCCGTCCGTCCTTCCGTCCGTCCGTCCGGAGCCATAACTAAGTAACCACTGGACGGAATTTCATGAAACTTAAAATAAATATATATCACTGTAACGCGATGCGGCACATGAAGTTTCATCAGACTGGCTTCAGTAATGCATGAGTTATTGCCCCTTTATTGGCTTAAAATCAATGAAATGAGTCATAACTAAGTAACCACTAAGCGGAATTTCTTGAAACTTAAAATAAGTATATATCACTATAACGCACTGCTGCACATGAAGTTTCATCAGACTGGCTTTAGTAATGCATGAGTTATTGCCCTTTAATTAACTTGAAATCAATGAAATGAGCTTTAACTAAGTAACCACTGGGCAGAATTTCATGAAACTTAAAATAAATATATATCACTATGATGTGCTGATGCACATGAAGTTTCCTTAGACTGGATTCAGTAATGCTTGAGTTATTGCCCTTTTTCGGCCCGCCCGTCCTTCTGTCTGTCCATCCAGAGCCATAACTAAGTAACCACTGGACGGAATTTCATGAAACTTAAAATAATTATATATCACTGTAATGCGATGTGGCACATGAAGTTTCATCAGACTGGCTGCAGTAATGCATGAGTTATTGCCCCTTCATTGGGTTAAAATCAATGAAATGAGCCATAAGTAAGTAACTACTGAGCGGAATTTCTTGAAACTTAAAATAAGTTTATATCACTATAACGCGCTGCTGCACATGAAGTTTCATCAGACTGGCTTCCGTAATGCATGAGTTATTGCCCTTTAATTAACTTGAAATCAATGAAATGAGCCTTAACTAAGTAACCACTCGGCAGAATTTCATGAAACTTAAAATAAATATATATCACTATGATGTGCTGATGCACATGAAGTTTCCTCAGACTGGATTCAGTAATGCATGAGTTATTGCCCTTTATTTGGCCCGCTTCTGTCTGTCCATCCAGAGCCATAACTAAGTAACCACTGGACGGAATTTCTTGAAACTTCAAATAAGTATATATCACTATAACGTGCTGTGGCACATAAAGTTTCATCAGACTAGTTCAGTAATGCAGGAGTTATTGCCCTTTAATTGACTTAAAATCAGTGAAATGAGGCATTAACAAGTAACCAATACTTCATGAAATTTAAACTGAATAATTATGTATCACCATAAAGTGGATATGCACATAAAGTTTCATCAGAATGGCATCAAAAGTGCATGAATTTTTGCCCTTGGATCAATGTGAGATTGCCATTTCCAGCCATAACTAACTTATCAATGAATAGAATTCTATGAAAATTATACAAAATATGTATCACCATAACACATTGGTGCATCTTGCAGTTTGTCAGAATTGCTTCAGTAAGCAATGAGTTATTGCCCTTGAATTGGCTTAAAATCAACAAATTGAGTCATAACTAAGTAACCAATAAATGGAATTTCATGACACTTATAATAATTATATATTGTCATGACAAGGCAGTGCACATTAAGTTTTGTCATAATCTCTTCAGTAGTGCATGATTTAATGCCCTTGAATTAATTTAAAATCCACAAATTAGCCATTAGTAGGGTGCTGACAAAGAAAATTTCTTGTAACCGAATTTAAAATGTATCATTATAGTGCAGTGATGCTGAGGCAAGTGTTTAAGATGAACAGCTCCAGCTTCTGCCTTACTTATCCCAGAGATATTGCCCTTGATTTTATGTACAATCCACAAGTTCAGCCTCCTAAGTAACCAGTGAAAACAATTTTATGAAACTTAAAATTTTATGAAACTCAAAACAACCATAAACAAATCAAGGCCACTTCGGCGGGGGATATAAATTCACCGAATTTGCTTGTTTAAGAAAAAAATCTACATTTAGGTTTTGGACTAATTCATTTTATGCTTGAGTGAGTGTTTTACAGAAAATTAAGTAAATGCCAAACACTGTTCATATTTCCCCTGAACAGTCTTATCTGGGTCTACTCTGTTGAAACTTGTTTGGCCCATTTAAGAGAAGATTGACTATGTGTTATCACAATGAAGCCTAGTCACCAAAGAATTATGACACATTGATTTGTTCAAATTAGAATAGGGAGAAAGACATATATGTAGCTCATGGTTGAAGAATTTAGAGTAAAATAAATTATCTACAAAAAATTCAAACACCTCTGGAGAAATTTTAAGAACAGACAATTAATACATCTACATTCAAATGTATGAAAAAAAAACATATTTTGATCTGATCAGCACCAATCAAGATCCAATGCATACACGCCTGATTTAAGAGAAGTCCTACTGTCATGAATCATATCATGACTAGTGAGGACAGAATCTGTTAACATTAGAATGAAAAATGTGATACAGCTGATCGCCTGTTATTGGTTTAAGACAGCTGGCCATAATGTAAATTTGCCACTGTTGAAATAATATACTATCAGATCTTCTAATATGGCGTTGTTTAAAATGTGGAATGGAACACAGTGGACTGGAATGGTCTTGTCCACCTTTTTCCATCGATTTGGAATTGCACTTTTAAAGGAAAGAATTTTCCCTCTGAAGAAGTCATTTCTTTCTGAAGAGAACCACTGTCCCATGCTCTTGGAGCAATTGTAACCAATTCACAGTAGATTATGTCATCCATTCCATTCCATTCCACTGTGTTCCATTCCAGGTTTTAAACTCTTCCCCTAAAATTCACAGACAGATTGAGAAACCAAAACTAATTGATTTCTGAGGGTGATGGAGATAAAGATCTCTGCTAGTCTAATGGGCACTTTATGGCACTTGTAACGTTGCTTTTATTAACTTAAGAATTTGTGAGAAGAGTATCATATTGCAGAACCTCTTCTGAAAGTTACCAGGCGAATCTGACCACCAGAGTAATATACAGATTCGACTGTAGCCAGGCTAGATGTCAGGTAATAGATGAAATAATTAGGAATAAATATTTCTCTTTGCGATATGCCTTTCACTTTACATGATCTTTGTGCCAAGCTTTTCTAAAACGAAAAGAAATCAGACAGAAATGATTAAAACAATTAATTTTAACTGATTACATTGAAAGTCTCAATGCCTTAAAATCCAATTGCCCAATTTATGTAAAGTCTCGCCGATCATCGTAAAATATCGCGTTACCTAAGAGGTACACGCATGCGCAGAAACAGTGTGAAAAAGGTCTATTCCATTCAAGGGTTCTTGAGTAATTGTCATTTTTATGTTTGTGCTATTTTTAGTAACAGCCCCCATGGTGGCCATCTTGGATAGTCAACTGGCACAAAATTGAAATAATTCCATTCAAGGACCATTTCTGACCAAATCTGACCAGAATCGATTTCGTTTTCTTGAGATAATGACATTTGAGCAAAATCGGTCTTGTAAGCGCTAAATATACTCAAAAAAAGGGTCAAAGTTTTACCCCGCGATTTCTGGAACATTTCAGACATTTGGTAAAATAGATCATTTCTACCTTCCATTTTATTCATTTTACAAGTTTTATACACGTGAAGCTTGAACCTATAGCCTTTGTCTTGACCAAGGTCAAGCTTTAAGTCAAACTACCCCTTGCTGACCTACTTGATGACTATTGAGCAATTTTTTAAAAAAATTTAGAATTGGCAAAATAAAAAATTTTGGTGAATTTGTTCCCTATGGACTTCAAAAAACTTTTTTTTTGAGGGTAGTGTGAATTGAAGTCTGGACTTGGTCAAGATATAGGCTATATTTTCAAACTTCATGTGTACAAAACTTGTAAAATGAATGAAATGGAAGGTGGAAATGATTTATTTTACCAAATGTTTGAAATGTTCAAGAAATCGCGGGGTAAAAGTTTGACCCTTTAATATTTTTTTCGAGTATAGGTCACTCTGATAGATTTTTTTCATTTTTACAATTTTAATCATCCCAAGGTCCCATTCATCTTTTATGCAAACTTTCAACCAAATTTACCAAACGGTTCTGGAGAAGAAGTTGATTTTGTTGTTTTTGTTATTTTTTGTAACGGCGGCCATCTTGGATTCTTGACCTGACCCAATTTTACAATTTTGAAACCCTGCAGTCTGGTCATGCTCCATGTGAAATTTGAGACCTATGGGTTCAGTGGTTTTACAGAAGAAGTTGTTTGAAGTTGTTTGAATAAGTCGTTTTCTGACAGTGGCATTGGAGCAAAATTACACTCGTAAACAGAAAGTAGGTCACTGTGACAAAACTCCGCTACAGATTTTTTCATTTTTAAAATTTTGAATACCAAGGTTTCACTGATGTACCATGCCAAAATTCAGACAAATATACCCAGTGGTTCTGGAGAGGAAGTTTATTTTGTTGTTTTTGCTATTTTTAGTAACAGCTGCCATCTTGGATTTTCAGCCTGACCCAATTTTACAATTCTGAGACCCTGGTGTCAGGTCATGCTCCATGTGAAATTTGAGAATCATGGGACCAGTTGTTTTACAGAAGAAGATGTTTGAAATTTTGTTTTTAGGTGTTGACGGACGATGCACGGGACGACGCACGCCGGACGCATTGGTATAACAATAGCTCACTATGGCCCTTCGGGCCAGGTGAGCTGAAAATCATAACAAATGCTCCTGCTCTAATAAACGCCCCCTGTGTCTTCTGAAAATAATGTTATATTAACTTTCATGAATTCCTGTTTGCTTCTCTGGATTGGATAGCTCTTTGAAATGGGGTTCTATTTGCTCCTCTAGGAGCAAATTCTTTCCTTTAAGTGGAGCAAATTCTTTGCTTTGAGAGTAGACCCCCACAGGCTTGGGAGGCAGAAATAGTAGAGTTACTGCCTCTGCAAGTATACCCACTCACCTTTGAATAGAACAATAAAGGCTAGAAATGCTAGAAATGTTAAAAGTAATAGTGTACAATTATTGACCTTCCTCGAGGTGATAATGCAGTTTTATCGACCTGCAAACTACATTTTGACTGAGAAGAAGCGGAGGTCAGTATGCATATTCATTGAAATACAGATCAGTAATCATTTTATTACCTGATTAGTGTAAATTCAGTTTCCCATGATAAGACATGGTATTGTCTTGCGAAGTAACATCTTGAAATGTCACATTGTGAAAATACAAATAGCATCAGCTTAAAATGTGATACAGACCTACTCACTGGTCAGTTATTGAAAAATACTGACTCACGTATGACTTTGAATGAGCAAATGAAACTGTGGTCATATAATAAAGATTCTGATAAAATGTTTTATTTGTTTCAGATGACAGTGAGCATCATGTGAAAATCACTATTCCTGAACTCAACTTTACCCTCGGCGACAGAAACAAAGACGCTACTCTGTCGTACCTCAATAACTACACATACAACCTACCATACAGTGCTCACATAGGACTTAATACTTACTCACTGAAGTTTGAGACATTTAATAGTCACGAAGTACATATATGTTCTAACGAGAAAGCTCAACAGTGTGAACAAGCACCCGATAACGAAGGCTGGGGACATTGGAATGAAGTCGATTTTGAGGTAATTTTAGATACTGACAGTAATTTTAGATATGAGCCGCGACTCGACAAAACCAACAATGTGGTTGTGCCCTCAGCGCAGTCTCAGATCAGCCTGGGCCTCTGCCCAGTCTGATCAGAGTTTTCACTGAGTGCTTAAAGAGAAGCTTAGGGTCAGTCTGATCAGAGTTTTCACTGTTCCTATGAAGCTAGCTTAGACCCTAAGCTACCCTTTAAGCTCTTAGTGAAGACTCTGATCAGACTGGGCAGATGCCCAGGCTTATCTGAGTCTGCGGTGGGCACACAACCACTTTGTTGGTTTTCTCGTGTTTGGCCCAATTATTGTTATTCAGTAAATGTCTGCAATTGAAGCCATATATTTATCGGAACATGATCAAAATTGCTTTTAACCAGAACAGGCCCTCAGATGAGATTGAAATTCAACTATTTTTTACATTTTGCATTGGAGTTACTCGCCTTCGAATGCTTAAATAGCCCATATTTGACCTTGTTCTCGGCATAGTAACTTAATTTTATATTGAAACTTCACTAAATCTTGCTGATAACTAGGACAGGCATACAATCCTGGATAATTTAGAAATTCAGCCATATTGCAGAATTTGCTACATACGCATGAGTGGTGAGGACACAGTGACTCAGGTGAGCTACAGGACCAGTGGTCCTCTGGTATAACCTAGATTTAAACTTAAAGGGGAGGGGAAGAAAAAATGACCAAAATTCTGATGTTACGTGTTAATAAAAGTGTATATAATGTGTTTTAGAAACTTTTTTAGCTCACCTGAGCCAGCGGCTCCGGGGGAGCTTATAGTATTGGCATGTTCCGTCATCTGTCCGTCGTCAGTCAACAATTTCAAACGACTTCTCCGTTCTCCCCTGAAACCACTGGGCCGATTGTAACCAAATTTCATGTGTAGCTTCCTGAGGTTTTAGGAACGGAAAATTGTTCAAACAGTCTTGGTCACATGACCAAGATGGCCGCCATGTCCATATATGGTCAAAACCTTAAAAAATCTTCTTCTCCAGAACCAATAGGCTGATAGTCTTGAAACTTGGTATGTAGCATTGGGTACACGAGTATTACCAAGATTGTTCAAATTATGACCTTGGGTTGACCTTGACCTGTTTTACAGTAAGTTCAAATTTGGTTGTTGGTGCTTTTATATGGGAAAATGCTAGAACTAAAGATTTCTTGGAAACTGTTGAAGATTTCAGTCTAAAAATAGGTAAATACAGTCATCTTAATGAGTACATGAAGATCTGTGAGTACAAGAGGTCAAGGTCATTCTTTGATCTTTGACCCAGGTATCTCATTTTTCGAGAATTTCAGACAGTCTTCTCAGTCTTCTCAAAAGGCACTGGGTCAATTTTAACCAAGTTTCATATAGACTTTTCAGGGGTTGAGGCAATGAAAATTTGTTAAAATGGTCTGGGTCACATGATCAATATGGCCACCACGCCAATATATGGTAAAAACCTTTAAAATCTTCTTCTCCAGAACCAATTGATCGATGGTCTTGAAACTTGGTATGTAGTATTGGATACTTGAGGACTATCAAGATTGTTCAAATGATGACCTTGGGTTGACCTTGACCTTTTTTACGGCAAGGTCAAATATGGGAAAATGCTAGAACATAAGATTTCTTGAAAAGTTTTGAAGATTTTGGCCTACAAATTGGTAAATACAGTCATTTTAATTAGTACACGAAGATTTATGAGTACAAGAGGTCAAGGTCTTTCTTTGACCTTTGACCCAGCACATTCATATTTTGACAATTTCAGACAATCTCCTCAAAGTCGACTGGGTCAATTGTAACCAAATTTCTTACAGAGCCTCCAGGGGTTGAGGGAATGAAAATTTGTTCAAACGGTCCAGGTCACTTGACCAGCATGGCGGCCATGCCCATATATGTTAAAAACCTTTAAAAATCTTCTTCTTTAGAACCAATTGACCGATGGCCTTGAAACTTGGTATGTAGCATTGGGTACTCCAGTACAATCAAGATGGTTCAAAATGATGACCTTGGGTTTACCTTGACCATTTTATGGCAAGGTCAAATATTGGAAAATGCTAGAGCATAAGATTTCATGGAAAGTTATGAAGATTTATGGCTAAAAATTGGTAAATACAGTCATCTTAATGAGTACATGAAGAATCATGAGTACAAGATTTCAAGGTCGTTCTTTGACCTTTGACTGAATTCTCATTTATTTTTTGACAATTTAAAACTTCTTCTTAAAAGCCACAGAGCAAATTGTAACCAAAAATCATATAGAGCCTTCAGGGGTTGAGGGAACAAAAATTTCTTCAAATGGTCTGGGTCACATGATCTACATGGCAGCCATGCCCATATATGGTAAAAACCTTAAAAAAATCTTCTTCTCCAGAACCAATTGACCGATGGCCTTGAAACTTGGTATGTAGCATTGGGTACTGGAGTTAAAAAATTGTTCAAATTATGACCTAGGGTTGACCTTGACCTTTTTTTATGCTAGACCATAAGATTTCATGGGAAGTTTTGAAGATTTTGGCCTTAAAATTGTATATTATACAGTCATCTAAATGAGGTCATCAAGAATATTGAGTACAAGAGGTCAAGGTCATTCTTTGACCCAGATCTCTCATTTTTTGACTGTTTCAAACATTTCCTCAAAAGCCACAGGGCCATTTGTAAACACATTTCATATAGAGCCTCCAGGGGTTGATTGAACAAAACTTTCTTTGAACGGTCCAGGTCACCTGACCAACATGACCACCATACCCATTTATGGTATAAACCTATAAAAATTTTCTATTCCAGAACCAATACACCAATAGCCTTGAAACTTGGTAAGTAGCATAGAGTACTAGAGTACTACCAAGACTGTTCAAATGATGACCTTGGGTTTACCTTGACCATTTTTCCGGCGTGGTCAAATATGGGAAAATTCTATAACATAAGATTTCATGGAAAGTTTTGAAGATTTTGGCCTAAAATGGTATATATGGTTGTTTTAATGAGAACATGAAGATTTATGAGTACAAGAGGTCATGATCATTCTTTGGCTTTTGACCCAAGACGCATATTTTGACAATTTCAGATATATAAGAAAAAGCCACTTTGCCAATTGCTCAGGTGAGCGATTCATGGCCTCATGGCCCTCTTGTTTAGCATAGTACTTTACTCTTAGTGTATATAAAGTTAATTAACTAAAGATTTTGTTCACTTCAGTGAATTTACTACTGTTTGAAGGGAAAATTCTCTTTATCAAAAGGAGTGCAAAATAATCTTTCAAATCATGTATATAAAGAATAAAAACATTTAGATACATTTTATTAGCTCACCTGAGCCTTTAGGCTCATGGGTGAGCTTATATTATAGCCAGGCATCCGTCGTCTGTCCGTCGTCAACATTTTCAAACATCTTCTTCTCTGAAACCACTGGGCCGATTGAAGCCATATTTTTAATATGGAGCCTACCTAGGTTGGGGAACGAAAGTTTGTTTGGGTATCTGGGTCACATGACCAAGATGGCCGCCACGCCCATATATGGTAAAAACCCTTCAAAATCTTTTTCTCCAGAACCAAAAGGCCTATGACCTTGAAACTTTGTTCAAGAACACTGAGATTCTGTCTCCTGTGAACAGTTTCAAACATCTTCTCCTCTGAAACCACTGAGCTGTTTGAAGCCATTTTTTAGCTCACCTGGCCCGAAGGGCTATAGTGAGCTATTGTCATACCAATGCGTGCGGCGTGCGGCGTCCCAAAATATGTCCGTCAACACCTAAAAACAAATATTCAAACATCTTCTTCTGTAAAACTACTGGTCCCATGGTTCTCAAATTTCACATGAAGCATGACCTGACTCCAGGGTCTCAGAATTGTAAAATTGGGTCAGGTTGAATATCCAAGATGGCCGCCATTACTAAAAATAGCAAAAAACAACAAAATAAACTTCTTCTCCAGAACCAATGGGTATATTTGTCTGAATTTTGGCATGGAACTTCAATGAAACCTTGGTATTCAAAATTGTAAAAATGAAAAAAATCTGTAGTGGAGTTTTGTCACAGTGACCTACTTTCTGTTTACGAGTGTAATTTTGCTCAAATGCGAATGTCAAAAAACGACGTATTCAAACGACTTCAAACAACTTCTTCTCTAAAACCACTGCACCCATGGGTCTCAAATTTCACATGGAGCATGACCAGACTGCAGGGTTTTAAAATTGTAAAATTGGGTCAGGTCAAGAATCCAAGATGGCCGACATTACTAAAAATAGCAAAAACAGCAAAATCAACTTCTTCTCCAGAACCATTTGGTATATTTGGCTGAAAGTTTGCGTGGAACATTAATGGGACCTTAGGATTAAAAGTTGTAAAAATGAAAAAAATCTATAGCGGAATTAGGTCACAGTGACCTACTTAGCGTTTACAAGAAAACGCAATGGATTGTGGTCAGATTTGGTCAGAAATGGTCCTTGAAAGGAATTTTTTCAATTTTGTGCCAGTTGACTATCCAAGATGGCCACCATGGGGGCCGTTACTAAAAATAGCACAAACATAAAAATGACAATTACTCAAGAACCCTTGAATGGAATTAGACCAATTTTGTGCCAGAATGCTCCTTGCATGAAGCCATTTCGATTAATTGCAATTTGGCTTTCCAAGATGGCCGACATCTGCCGTTACTAAAAATAGCACAAACATAAAAATGACAATTACTCAAGAACCCTTGAATGGAATTAGACCAATTTTGTGCCAGAATGTTCCTTGCATGAAGCCGTTTCGATTAATTGCAATTTGGCTTTCCAAGATGGCCGACATCTGCCATTACTTAAAATAGCACAAACATAAAATGACAATTACTCAAGAACCCTTGAATGGAATTGGACCAATTTTGTGTCAGAAGCCATTTGGATTAATTGCAATTTGGCATTGCAAGATGGCCACCATCTGCCATTACTAAAAATAGCACAAAACATGAAAATGACAATATCTCAGTTACCGCTGAATAGATTTTGACGAAATTTGTGTCAAAATGATTTTTGCATTGAGATGTTTCAAAAGTAACTAAAATAGACAAGTCATATTGGCCTTTGTTACTAAAAATAGAAAAATGTGAAAATAAGAAAATCTCAGTGGAATTGGACTAATTTTCTGTCAGAATGGTCCTTTCATTAAGCTTTTTCGATTTTCTGCATTTTGGCATTCAAAGATGGCCGCCATCTGCCATTACTAAAAATAGCACAAAACATGAAAATGACAACATCTCATTAACCGCTGAAGCGATTGAGACGAAATTTGTGGCAAAATGATTGTAGCTTTGACGTGTTTCACAAATTAACAAATATTGACCCGTCAAGTTGGCCTCTGTTACTTAAAATAGCAAAATTTGAAAATTAGAAAATTACAATGGAACTGGACCAATTTTGTGTCAAAATGGTCCTTGCATGAAAGCTTTTCAATTTTTCGCATTTTGGCATTCTAAGATGGCCGCCATCTGCTGTTAATAAAAATAGCACAAAACATGAAACTGACAATATCTCAGTAACCCCTGAATGGATTTTGATGAAATTTGTGGCAAAATGATTCTTGCCTTGAGGTGTTTCAAAAGTAAATATATAAAGACCAGACAAGTTGGCCTCTGTAACTAAAAGTAGCAAAATGTTAAATTGAGAAAATCTCTGGAATTGGACCAATTTTGTATCAGAATGGTCCCGTTGCACAAATGCCAGGTGAGCGATATCAGGCCCATTTGGGCCTCTTGTCATACAAAGCTTCAGTGGGACAAAGGAACCAAAGTTTGTTCAGATGGTCTTAGCCACACGACGAGAGATGGCCGCCAGGCCCATATATGGTAAAACCTTTTAAAACTCTTCTTCTCCAGAATCGAAAGGCCTATGACCCTGAAACCTGGTATGTAGCATTGGACAGTCGAGCCCATCATAGTTTGTACAAATGTTGACTGTAGGTTGACCTTGACGTTGAAAAAACGGACATATTATGTCGAGGCGCTGTCCGTCCGTCCGTCTGTAAACATTCTTGTACAAGCCATAACTCAGTAACCATTTGGGATATCTGCATGAAATTTTATAAGCATATGTATTAGTTGGTTGGTTGGTTGATTTGATGCTTAACGTCCACGTAAACAACTAAGGTCATGTCGGGACGGTCAGTTAACCTAACCACACTATTCCTGGGCAGGCTTAGACCTCCTAAGCGGTTAACCAGTACTAAGTGCACATACTTTCGCCAGTAACTGACAACTGCCCTTCTTGAATCAGCGGAAGGAGAAACGAAAGTATGTGGCCAGACCGGGATTCGAACCCAGGACCTCTGACTTACGAGTCAGGTGCCCTACCGATTGCGCTATGTGTCCAGCTCATATGTATTAGGTAGGGGGAATGTGTTGCGTGTAAAAATGGTTGTTCCCTCTTCCTTAGTTTTCAAGTTATGCCCCTTTGATTTTTTAGCTCACCTGGCCCTAAGGGCCATAGTGAGCTATTGTCATACCAAAGCGTCCGTCGTGCGTCGTGCCTCGTCCGTCAACACTTGAAAACAATTATTCAAACATCTTCTTCTGTAAAACTACTGTACCCATGGTTCTCAAATTTCACATGGAGCATGACCTGACTCCAGAGTCTCAGAATTGTAAAATTGGGTCAGGTTGAATATCCAAGATGGCCACCGTTACTAAAAATAGCAAAAATAACAAAATCATCTTCTTCTCCAGAACCACTGGGTATATTTGTCTGAATTTTTGCATGAAACATCAGTGGAACATTGGTATTCAGAATTGTAAAATTGAAAAAAATCTGTAGCGTAGTTTTGTCGCAGTGACCTACTTTCTGTTTACGAGTGTAATTTTGTTCAAATGCCAATGTCGAAAAACAACTTATTTAAACAACTTCAAACAACTTCTTCTCTAAAACCACTGAGCCCATGGGTCTCAAATTTCACATGGAGCATGACCAGACCGCAGGGTTTCAAATTTGTAAAAGTGGGTCAGGTTGAGAATCCAAGATGGCCGCCATTTCTAAAAATAGCAAAAAACAACAAAATCAACATCATACATGTGATGTCTCCCGGATCATCCGGGAGTCTCCCTGAAATGAAGTCCATCTCCCGCGCTCCCGGAAAGCCTTCAGAATCTCCCGGATGCTGAGTTTTCCTTCATAATTTTTTTTCTGATACACCATTTCCAATGCCATGCCCTTTTTCCCTGCCAGTAAGGAGATATCAACATGTGTATTGACCTGTATTCACAGCATCAAATATTGTTTTGATTGTGCAATAAACAAACCGTCATGTCTGTTGACATTAACCTTATTAATCAGGTCACTAATAAACTCACTGACCCGTGTAAGAATTACCCACGAAATGTGTTTAAGAAGATATGTCACGTGAAAAGAAGCCGATAGCCCTGTTTCACAACTACACAAAATAAACATGTGCAATACAGTCGGAGAGTTGTTTTCACGGCTTAGATTCCCTAAGACGCATAGGCAACAAATGCAAAACTCTGTTTAGGCTGCACAGAGGTGCAGGCTGATCGGTGTCTTCACTTGTCGCTCACTCCGTAAGGTTCTTTTTCTCCCGAATGGCAAATGACATTTGAATTTATTATATATGGCCGATAACTTTGATCGTTAATGGTGTAAAAGTTATGCATGAAAGTTTTGATATTTCTGTCTTGTGCATGGGTATAGTTTGTGTCAAAAACAGAATTTGAACATTGTTATATACATTTTTATCAGTGTTTACAGCTCTGAGTACCTTTAAACGAAACTTATTTGTTTATGAAAGAAGATAAGTAGTTAAAACTAAAATAGAAATTTCAAGGGAGGCAAATCTGTATGAAATCTCAAGTATACCCTTTTGCAAAAGCTAGATTCTGTGCCAGACAGATACCAAACTAATGATACAAATAACAGTAATATAATGATAAATGAATAAATGAATAATTATAATAATTAAAGAAAGGAGGTGTTTTTTTTGTGTGTGTGTGTGGGGGGGGGGGGGGGGGGGCTGGGGCTGGGGGAGTAACTCAAAAGTAAACTAAACAAACTGTACTATAGTTCATGTTCTGTTTTAAAATAAGAAAAAAATACAGTAAAGTATGTGAAACGACGCATCAAAGTTGCCGTCAAAAAGTCTCCCTGATGGAGAACTCAATCTCCCTGAAATGAAATCCAAATCTCCCACATGGTCATCGGGAGTTCATCACATGTATGCAACATCTCCACTAGAACCATTGGGTATATTTGGTTGAAAGTTTGCATGGAACATAAGTGGGACCTTGCAATTAAATTTTATAAAAACAAAAAAAATCTGTTGCGGAATTAGGTCACAGTGACCTACTTAGCGTTTACAAGACCGAATTCGCTCAAATGTCAATATCTCAAGAAAACACAAATATATTCTGATAAGGTTTGGTCAGAAATGGTTCTTGAATGAAATTATTTCAAATTTGTGCCAACTGACTATCCAATATGGCCACCAGGGGGGCCGTTACTAAAAATAGCACAAACATAAAAAATGACAATTTCTCAAGAACCCTTGAATGGAATTTGACTTATTTTGTTTCAGAATGTTCCTTGCATGAAGACGTTTTGATTAATTGCGATTTGGCAATCCAAGACGGCCGCCATCTGCCATTACTAAAAATAGCACAAAACATGAAAATGACAATATCTCAGTAACCACTGAATGGATTTTGACTTAATTTGTGGCAAAATGATTCTTGCATTGAGGTGTTTCAAAGGTAACTAAATATAGACCAGTTGAAAAATTACAATGGAACTGGACCAGTTTATGTCAGAATCGTCCTTGCATGAAGGCTTTTGATTTTTTGCATTTTGGCATTCCAAGATGGCCTCCATCTGCCATTTCTAAAAATAGCGCAAAACATGAAATGGCAATATCTCAGTGACCACTGAATAGATTTTGATGAAATTTATGGCAAAATGATTCTTGCAGATCTCAAAGTAATTGGACCAATTTTGTGTCAGAATGGTCCGTGGCAAAATAGCCAGGTGAGCGATATCAGGCCCTGCAGGTCTTGTACTGCCATAACTAGATAACTGTTTGGGATATCTTCATAAAACTTCATAGCAATGTGTATGAAGTCCGAACTATGTGTCCCACACAACAATGGTTGCTCTCCTTTTCTTCATTTCAGAGTAACATCCTTTTACTAGTTCTATTAGACTATATTTAGCTCACCTGAGCCGAAGGCTCACAAGGTGAGCTTATAGTATAGGCTTGGTCCATTGTCCGTCGTCCATTGTCCGTCGTCCGTCCACACATTTAAGCATTAATATCTGCTAAAGTAGCTGGCCAATCTTGATCAAATTTTATGTGTAGCATGGTTGGGGTGGGGGATTGATTGGATATAGTTTTGAGACAGATTGGTTTAACACTATGGTTACCATGGCAACAAAAAGGTCCCATTGACTTATAATGGGTAAAATGTTGTCCGGGCCCTAGCTTCTTCATTTTTGATCGCAACTTCTTCAAACTTGCAGGTCGCCAGGACAGTCAAAACATCTCACACCAGTTCGAATTTGGGCCACGTTGGATCATTGCTTTTAGAGTTACTTGCCCTTGAGCGATAAAATATTTTCCCATAGACTAACAATGGAGAAAAGGTTGTCCGGGCCCTAGCTTCTTCATTTTTGATCGCAACTTCTTCAAACTAGCAGGTATTCAGGACAGTCAAAACATCTCGGACCAGTTCCAATTTGGGCGAGGTTGGATCATTTTTTTTAGAGTTACTTGCCCTTGAGCGATAAAATATTTTCTCATAGACTTACAATGGGGAATTTAAGGTTGTCCGGGCCCTAGCTTCTTCATTTTTGATCGCAACTTCTTCAAACTAGCAGGTATTCAGGACAGTCAAAACATCTCTGACCAGTTCCAATTTGGGCGAGGTTGGTTCATTACGCCCCCGCCATTTAAAATGGGGGGGGGGGGCATATAGTATCACCCCTGTGTGTACGTACGTAGCATACGTAACGTACGTAGCGTACGTACGTACGAAATGGTTTCCGTTCAATATCTTTTGAAAGCATTGGTGTATTGAATTCTTATTTCATAAACAGCTATATTATCATAAAATACAGGTCAAGTTCGATGTTGGGTAAAATCTGTTCATTATTGTGGGAGTTATGGCCCTTTTTCGACTTCTGTTTCTATGAAAAAATGGTTTCCATTCAATATCTTTTGAAAGCATTGGTGTATTGAATTCATATTTCATACACAGCTATATTAATCATAAAATACAGGTCAAGTTCGATGTTGGGTAAAATCCGTCTATTATTGTGGGAGTGATGGCCCTTTTGCAACTTCTGTTTCAATGAAAAAATGGTTTCCGTTCGATATCTTTTGAAAGCATTGATGTATGAATTCATATTTTATATACAGGTATATAATCATAAAATACAAGTCAAGTTCGATGTTGGGCAAAATCCGTTGATTATTATGGGAGTTATGGCCCTTTTTCGACTTTATTTTGAATGAAAAAATGGTTTCCATTGGATATCTTTTGAAAGCATCGGTGTATTGAATTCATATTTTATACACAGGTATATAATCATAAAATACAGGTCAAGTTCGATGTTGGGCAAAATCTGTCGATTATTGTGGGAGTTATGGCCTATTTTCAACTTCTGTTTCAATGAAAAAATGGTTTCCGTTCGATATCTTTTGAAAGCATTGGTGTATGAATTCATATTTTATACACAGGTATATAATCATAAAATACAAGTCAAGTTCGATGTTGGGCAAAGTCAGTTGATTATTATGGGAGTTATGGCCCTTTTTCGACTTTATTTTGAATGAAAAAATGGTTTCTGTTCGATATCTTTTGAAAGCATTGGTGTATTGAATTCATATTTTATACACAGGTATATAATCATAAAACACAGGTCAAGTTTGATGTTGGGCAAAATCTGTCGATTATTCAGGGGTTTTCCTAGGGACCAAAATGCCATTGGCCTGCAGGGCCACCTGGCCGGAAAATCTACTGGCCATCCAAATTTTCAACTGGCCCGACTATTTTTCCAATGCGGAATATACAGGATTAATTATATTCAATAAAATATTAAAAGCACCATTGAAATGTATGATCCTTTATCACCAAATATCCAATCTTATCTGTAATTGTGTAGTATCCGAATGTTTAAGATAATTAACCCATTAAGCCAAGTCTGATACCTCATGATATAGCAGTGAGGTTTTCTTGTAACTGATGCATCCAGTAACATAAGAGCCAACTGTGTCCCTAGTTTTACAAATTGAACATTTCATTCCTAGGGCATCATCAAACTCGAGCCACTTCAGGCACTTGAATTCAGTCAGCCACCCAGGTTGAAAGTACCGATGGCGGCTAGACTGTTCGTATTTGTCTCGGGTGGCTTTTTTTCTTCATCGGACTTAAGCAGCTGTTTTTGTTTTTTGATGGCGGGGTTGAAATAAACGCAAGAGTCCTTTGGGGTCCATTTTTTTACATGTGACTTCTGCGATTCATCACCAAACTTCATCGGTCGGCCATATTGCCTATTTGCAATGCAAGGAGAAATTTCATTGGATTAAACATTTCTGATCGTCCAATGAAATCATCCGTAGCAAAAAGAAAGTAGACTGGTTTTCAGATGGTTTTCACTGTAAGTTTGAAACAAACTGAATGTCCGGAAATGACTCCCCGAAATTCAACTGGCCTGACGGACCTGCTACAGTGGGATTTAACTGGCCCGAGGCCAAAATCAACGGGCCCGGGCCAACGGACCCGCGCTTAAAAAAACCCCTGTTATTGTGGGAGTTATGGCCCTTTTTAGACTTTATTTTGTATGAAGAAATGGTTTCTGTTCGATATCTTTTGAAAGCATTGGTGTATTGAATTCATATTTTATACACAGCTATATAATCATAAAATACAGGTCAAGTTGGATGTCAGCCAAATTCTGTCGATTATTGTGAGAGTTCTCGCCCTTTTTCGACTTCATTTTGTATGAAAAACTGGTTTCCGTTCATTATCTTTTGAAAGCATTGGTATATTGAATTCATATTTTATACACAGGTATATAATCATAAAATACAGGTCAAGTTCGATGTTTGGTAAGATCCGTCAATTATTGTGGGAGTTATAGCCCTTTCTCGACTTCATTTCATACAATAATGGTTTCAGTTTGTTAGTTTTTGAAAAGTTACTTGTTTCCGGGCTATTTCATTTGGAAAGTTGCATGGCATCCATTTCTGCGATAAGATACAGAATGTCATCACATATTAGTCATGATTTCCCCCCCCCCCCCCCCCCCCCCCCCCCCCCCCTTCATACAATAATGGTTTCAGTTTGTTAGTTTTTGAAAAGTTACTTGTTTCCGGGCTATTTCATTTGGAAAGTTGCATGGCATCCATTTCTGCGATAAGATACAGAATGTCATCACATATTAGTCATGATTCCCCCCCCCCCCCCCCCCCCCCCCCCCTTCATACAATAATGGTTTCAGTTTGTTAGTTTTTGAAAAGTTACTTGTTTCCGGGCTATTTCATTTGGAAAGTTGCATGGCATCCATTTCTGCGATAAGATACAGAATGTCATCACATATTAGTCATGATTTTTCCCCCCCCCCCCCTCATACAATAATGGTTTCAGTTTGTTAGTTTTTGAAAAGTTACTTGTTTCCGGGCTATTTCATTTGGAAAGTTGCATGGCATCCATTTCTGCGATAAGATACAGAATGTCATCACATATTAGTCATGATTTCCCCCCCCCCCCCCCCCCCCCCCCCTTCATACAATAATGGTTTCAGTTTGTTAGTTTTTGAAAAGTTACTTGTTTCCGGGCTATTTCATTTGGAAAGTTGCATGGCATCCATTTCTGCGATAAGATACAGAATGTCATCACATATTAGTCATGATTTTCCCCCCCCCCCCCCCCTCATACAATAATGGTTTCAGTTTGTTAGTTTTTGAAAAGTTACTTGTTTCCGGGCTATTTCATTTGGAAAGTTGCATGGCATCCATTTCTGCGATAAGATACAGAATGTCATCACATATTAGTCATGATTTCCCCCCCCCCCCCCCCCTCATACAATAATGGTTTCAGTTTGTTAGTTTTTGAAAAGTTACTTGTTTCCGGGCTATTTCATTTGGAAAGTTGCATGGCATCCATTTCTGCGATAAGATACAGAATGTCATCACATATTAGTCATGATTCCCCCCCCCCCCCGATGCACTTCTCTTGATCCAAGAAGCACAATACAACTGCCCAAGGAAAACAATGAAACATGAACCACAGAAGTCTGCCTTTGTGAACCTAGTTATGCTACAAGTGCCTTTACCTTAAAGAAGGCGCCATCTTACGTAGGGCACTAGGCGGGGGCATCTGTGTCGTATGGACACATTTTTAGTGTTTTTCAGAGTTACTTGCCCTTGAGCGATAAGATATTTTCCCATAGACTTAAAATGGGGAAAAGGTTGTCCGGGCCCTAGCTTCTTCATTTTTGATCGCAACTTCTTCAAACTTGCAGGTATCCAGGACAGTCAAAACATCTTGTACCAATTCGAATTTGGGCGATGTTGGATCATTTTTTTTAGAGTTACTTGCCCTTGAGCGATAAAATACTTTCCCATAGACTTATAATGGGGAAAAAAGTGTCCGGGCCGTAGCTTCTTCATTTTTGATCGCAACTTCTTCAAACTTGCAGGTATCCAGGACAGCCAAAACATCTCGGACAAGTTCGAATTTGGGCCTGGTTATATCATTTTTTAGCTCACCTGAGCCAAAGACTCACAAGGTGAGCTTATTGTATAGGTTTGGTCGGCCGTCCTTCGTACGTTCACACTTTTAAGCATTAATATCTGCTAAAGTGGTTGGCCAATCTTGATCAAATTTCATGTGTACACTGGCACTCACGTATTTGTACACCAAAAACGCGTTCGTACCGCGTTGCATGCGCGTGCTGCGTGCGTATCACCTAGAACCGCGCATCAGACGCGTCTAGACGCGCCCTGACGCATCTCGACGCGGGAGACGCAAACGATGATAACATGAATATTCATGACTTGTGCAATACGCGTACAACCGCAGATTGTACGTTGGCCTAATTAAAATAGTTTTAAGATAGCTTAAAACAATATAAGTCACTAAGTTAATTAAATATTGTCTCGATCTCTCTACCGGGAATCTGACCGAATCGATGCGCAGAAGACGAGAACCATAAAGTAGTCCCACATTATCTGGGTCAATTTTTACATAACAACTCGTAACGTCTCGATTTCTGAATTCAATGGGACTCATTAACCACTATTTAGACTAACTCTATAATAGAACTTCTAGGCTTAGAAACTATACATAACTTCTATTTTTCTTAACTTCTAAGCCCAGAAAACAAACAAACCAAAAAAAAAAAAAAAAAAAAGTCACAACTTATCTGGGCCAGAACACACACGGTAACCCTCGCTAAGAATTAAACTGACCAGTGAAATTTGGACCCAGACTATTATATTGAGTTAAACAATACCACAGGGTATAATCAATTCCTCTAATTTTCGCTTCCTGCAGAGACTGTACATCATATTTGGCTTCTGCCGAGACTGTCCGCGAGTTCTTGCTTCCTGCCGAGACTTCTGTACATGATAAATGGCTTCCTGCAGAGTCATGCAGACAGTCTCAGCAGGAAGCCAATTATCATGTACAGAAGTCTTTGCAGGAAGCAAGAACTCGGGGACAGTCTCGGCGGACTTCACATCATATTTGGCTTCCGCCGAGACTGTCCGCGATCTCTTGCTTCTTGCAGAGACTTCTGTCCTCGAAAATTGGCTTCCTACCGAGACTGTCAACGTGACTCTGCTTCCTGCCGAGATCCTCGGCAGGAAGCAGAATCACTCAGACAGTCTCTGCAGGAAGGTTGGTGTTATTCTTCAGGTACTCCAGTTTTCTCCACAACCAAGGCCACAAATAAGCAATTATCCTTGCCTTTGAGACAATGTAAAAACATTCGCATGCCTGAATTTTCTAGAGGGCTGACTGGAGTTTTATGAGAGCATGTTTGGGAGAGGAGTGGTAGGTCCAGATAGCACTGTCATCTGCAAACTGAGAAAGAGAGAGGTTTGCCCCCTCCCCCCCCCCCCCCCCCCAGGGCATCATCAAGGGTATTTATTATTACAATGAATAGGATAGGGCTGAGGACACTGCCCTGGAGACAGCCGTTTCCAAGTCATGTTGATCAGAGCAGTGACCTACCACTCCTCTCCCAAACATGCTCTCGTAAAACTCCAATCAGCCCTCCAGGTCACAGCTATTTATAGGTCACTGATCAGAGGATTTTATCCCCCCCACCCTGACTTGAATTCTTTAAGATTCGCATTCAATACGCGATTTTGATTGGTTCCCGTACACGCGCATTGAGACGCAAAGGACTATGTCACTACCCGTATCATGTGCGCAATTTTGATTGGGTCCATAAAATTTGCATAAAATGCGGGTTGCACGCGTCGCTTTGCGGTATACGCAAAACTGAGAACGAATTTTCATTGGCTACTAAAATATTCGCGTCCATAATTACCGCGTATCCCGAGCGCATCAACTGCGTCCCCGACGCGTTTTGAATGTGTACAAATACGTGAGCGCCAGTGTAGCATGGTTGGGGTGGGGGATTGATTGCATATAGTTTTGGTACAGATTGGTTGAAAACTGTGGTTACCATGGCAACCAAAAGGTCCCATAGACTTATAATGGAGAAACTGTTGTCCGGGCCCTAGCTTCTTCATTTTTGACTGGAACTTCGTGTAACTTGCAGATATCCAGGACAGCCAAAACATCTGGGACCAGTTCGAATTTGGGCCAGGTTGGACGATTCTTTACAGAGTTACTTGCCCTTGAGCGATAAAATATTTTCCCATAGACTTATAATGGGGGAAATGTTGTCCGGGCCTTAGCTTCATCATTTTTGATCGCAACTTCTTGCAATTTGCAGGTATCCAGAACAGCGCAAACATCTCGGACCAGTTCGAATTTGAGCCAGGTTGAATCATTCTTTTCAGAGTTACTTGCCCTTGAGCCATAAAATATATAATGGGGAAAATGTTGTCCGGGCCGTAACTTCTTCATTTTTGATTGCAACTTCTTGTAACTTGCAGGTATCCAGGACAGCCAAATCATCATGGACCAGTTCGAATTTGGGCCAGGTTGGATCATTCTTTTCTGAGTTACTTGCCCTTGATCTATGAAATATTTTCCCATAGACTTATAATGGAGAAAATGTTGTCCGGGCCCTAGCTTCTTCATTTTTGATCGCAACTTCTTGTAACTTGCAGGTATCCAGGACTGCCAAATCATCACGAACCAGTTCGAATTTGGGCCAGGTTGGATCATTCTTTTCAGAGTTACATGCCCTTGAGTGTTGAAATATTTTCCCATAGACTTATAATGGAGAAATGTTGTCCGGGCCCTGGCTTCTTCATTTTTGATCACAACTTCTTGTAACTTGTAGGTAACCAGGACAGTCAAAACGTCTCAGACCAGTTTGAATTTGGGCCAGGTTGGATCATTCTTTTCAGAGTTACTTGTCCTTGAACGATAAAATATTTTCCCATAGACTTACGATGGGGAAAATGTTGTCCGGGCCCTAGCTTCTTCAATTTTGATTGCAGCTCCTTGAAACTCGCAGGTATCCAGGATGGCCAAAACATCTTGGACCTTTTCAAATGTTGGCCAGGTTGTACAAATGAAATTGTGGAGGGGATATAGGGCCTGTCCCGTACGTACGTATGTATGTACGTATGTTCACCTTTTGTCATCACTACCTAGCTACCTCATTTATTAACTGATTTTGATGTAAGTTCACACAAGTATTGGGTATGACATTACCTCGAATGAGTTTGCATTTCAGCATGATGGGATGAAGGTCAAGGTCACAGTGGCTATTTTTAGAAAAACTTTGTCATCACTCTGTCCCCTTGATTTGTGGATTTAATTTCACACAAGTGATTGGTATTGTCCGTTTGCTCCCAAGTGCAAACGGGGTTTTGCTTATTTTCTCGAAAACGATGAAAGTTCCATCAAATGTTCCAATGTCCTAATGATTCCTGTAACTATACATAACAGAATACGGAAAGTCCAATTTTTTGGATGCTTTTGTAAAATATTTTCCATTGACTTTAATGCAAAAACTGAGCAGTTTCACAAAAGGGCGTCGTATGCATGTTAGAATAGCCAAAATATTGTTGATAGGCAATAGCGTAAACTCGTTGTTTACTACAAGTGTGGGCGTATATGAATGAAATAGTAAAATGTATTCACCTGTCCGCACGCGTAATGCATGGTATCACTGGTCAGGTGATACTATGTTGTAAATAAATATTAAACTATTATATTATTTTGCGAGTAAAAATTGTATGTTTTAAAATTTTATAATATATGGATGAAACAAAAAGTAGAAAAAAATGGATTTAGAATAAAATTTCAATTAATTATGCAAATTTTGTTCTAGGGATAGCATACATTGGCCACATGCTCTAACAGGTAAACTAAACGGGAATTCCAACAGCTAACTTTTACTCCCTTGTAATTAAGAGGTGAAAATGACATATTTTAGGTCCTGTTTTTGTATAGAAACTTTTTTATGCAAAACCTCACATTTCTGCAAAATGTATTGGATGAAAATTAAGAGTGAGTGATTCGAAAATCTTCTACCTCTCATCAGTTTTGAGAAAATATTGGGGATGCCGTTTGCATTTGGGAGCAAACGGACTATATGACAATATCTTGGATAATTTCGCGTTTCAGCATTCTGAGGTCAAGGTCAAGGTCACAGTGGCTATTTTTAGAAAAACTTTGTCATCAATTTAACTCCTTCATTTATGGACCGATTTTGATTAAAGTAAAAATAAAAAAAAAAGTAAAAGTAAAACTTCACACAAATGTTTAGTATGACAATATCTTGAATAAGCTCACGTTTCAGCATCCTAAGTTCAATGTCAAGGTCACAGTGGCTTTTTTAGAAAAACTTTGTCATCGCTCTAGCGCCTTCAATTTCTCGACCCAATTCAATTTAATATCACACAAATGATAAGTATGACAATATCTTGGACAAGTTCGCGTTTCGGTGTTCTTGGGTCAAGGTCAAGGTTACATTGGCTATTTTTAGAAAAACTGTGTCATCGCTCTAGCGCCTTCATTTATGGACTGATTTTGAATAAAACTTCACAAAAATGTTTAGTAGGACAATATCTTGAACAAGCTCAGGTTTCAGCGTCCTGAGGTCAATGTCAAGGTCACAGTGATTATTTTTAGAAAAACTTTGTCATCGCTCTAGCGCCTTATTTATGGACCAATTTCGATTTAAATTCACACAAGTGATTAGTATGGCAATATCTTGGACAAGTTTGCATTTCAGTGTTCTTGGGTCAAGGTCAAAGTGGCAATTTTTTGAAAAACTTTGTCATCGCTCTAGCGCCTTCTTTCATGGACCGATTTTTATTTAACTTGACACAAATGTTTAGTATGACAAGATCTTGAACAAGTTTGCATTTCTAAGGTCAAGTTCACAGTTGCCGTTTTTAGAAAAACTTTGTCATCGCTCTGGCCACTTCATTTATGGACCGATTTTGATTTAACTTCACACAAATGTTTAGTAGGACACAATCTTGAACAAGTTCGCGTTGCAGCATTCTTAGGTCAAGGTCACAGTTGCTCTATTTAGAAAAACATTGTCATTGCTCTAGCAATTTCATTTATGGACCGATTTTGATTTAACTTCACACAAGTGTTTAGTATAACAATATCTTGAACCAGTTCGCTTTACAGAGAAATGCTAGTTACAGTTCCTGTGCATGGGCTTCTGCACTCCTATTATTGGTCGCCAACATTTGATGCACACCTAATACTTGGCACACTTTGTTATTTATGCGGAAGGACATCATTGTTTATAGGAATTTTCCCCTTAAAAGGCCTGGACATTTTGCGAATGTATGCAGATTGATGAGGTGGCCATATCCACTACTAGTATGGGTAGGGGAATATATAACAAGTCGCCCATGGGCAAAGATCCCTCACCTGCCAGTATCTCAGATGCATTTCACATTGGACCATATTGTACGATTTGCCTTAGAGTAATGTACCTTAGAATATTGAGGCTGAATGGACTCAGGTGAGCTACAGGACCAATGGTCCTCTTGTTGTGTATACTTATCTTGTGCATCCCTTAACTCGGTAACTGGAATATCATGATGAAACTTTAAAGCAAAGTGCATGATCACAAGATGATGTGTCACATATAAGAATTGTTGCTCCCCCTTTCTTAATTTTGGAGTAACCCACCTTTGAATAGTCCGTCCGTAAACATTCTAGTGCGCCCCATAACTCAGTGACCATTTGGAATATCTTCATGAAATTTTATAGGCATATGTATTAGGTAGGGGGAACATGTCATGTGTAAGAATGGTTGCCCCACCTTCCTTAGTTTTGAAGTTATGCCCCTTTGATTTTTTTTTACCCTGCAGGTCTTGTGCGCATCATAAGTAGATAACTGTTTGGGATATCTTCATAAAACTTCATAGCAATGTGTATGAAGTCCCAACGATGTGTCTCAAAACAATGATTGCTCTCCCTTTCTTTGTTTCAGAGTTACATCCCTTTTACTAGTTATTTTAGACTATTTTTGTGTATGATTATCTTGTGCATCCCTTAAATCGGTAACTGTTTGGAATATCATGATGAAACTTTAAAGCAAAGATGATGTGTCACATATAAGAATGGTTGCTCCCCCTTTCTTAATTTTGATGTAACCTCCCTTTGAATAGTATTTTTAGAATTTTCAGTTCACTCCATATCTCCTTAACCTTTTGAAATATTAGAATGAAACTTTGTAGGAATGTGTATAATAATGGGTAAACGTATCCTAAGCAAGAACCACAACTCTGACTTGCTTACTGAATTATCTGCCTTTGCATAAATTTCCGTAAATTAACCGTTTTGAATATTCTAACACAACTTGATGGTGATGTGTATATTGTCAAGGGAATGTATTATAACGAAGAATGGTATAGCTAGTATATTTAGCTCACCTGGCCCGAAGGGCCATAGTGAGCTATTGTCATACCAAAGCGTCCGGCGTTCGTCGTGCGGCGTTCGTCGTACATCAACAATTGAAAACAAATTATTCAAACATCTTCTTCTATAAAACCACTGGACCCATGGTTCTCAAATTTCACATGGAGCATGACCTGACTCCAAGGTCTCAGAATTATAAAATTGGGTCAGGTGGAATATCCAAGATGGCTGCTGTTACTAAGAATAGCAAAAATAACAAAATCATCTTCTTCTCCAGAACCACTGGATATATTTGTCTGAAATTTGGCATGAAACATCAGTGGAACATTGGTATTCAGAATTGTAAAAGTGAAAAAAATCTGTTGCGGAGTTTTGTCGCAGTGACCTTATTTTTGTTTACGACTGTATTTTTGCTCAATTGCGAATGTCCAAAAATAACAAATTTGAACAACTTCAAACAACTTCTGCTCTAAAATCCCTGTACCCATGGGTCTCAAATTTCACATGAAGTATGACCAGACTGCAAAGTTTCAAAATTGCAAAATTGGGTCAGGTTGAGAACCCAAGATGGCCGCCGTTACTAAAAATAGCAAAAACAACAAAATCAACTTCTTCTCCAGAACCATTGGGTATATTTGGTTGAAAGTGTGTGTGGAACATTAATGGGATCTTGGAATTAAAAATTGTAAAAATGAAAAAAGTCTATAGCGGAATTAGGTCACAGTGACCTACTTAGCGAATAAAAGACCGATTTTGCTCAAATGCCAATATTTCAAGGAATCTTAAATGGATTCTGGTCAGATTTGGTCAGAAATGGGTTGAATGGAATTGTTTCAAATTTGTGCCAATTGACTATCCAAGATGGCCACCAGGGGGACTGTTACTAAAAATAGCACAAACAGAAAAATGACAATTTCTCAAGAACCCTTGAATGGAATTGGACCAACTTTATGTCAGAATGTTCCTTGCATGAAGCCATTTTGATTAATTGCAATTTGTCAACCCAAGATGGCCACCATCAACCGTTACTAAAAATAGCACAAAACATGAAAATGACAATATCTCAGTAACCGCTGAATGGATTTTGACGAAATTTGTCGCAAATGATTCTTGCATTGAAGTGCTTCAAACGTAACCAAATATAGACCAGTCACATTGGTCCCTGTTTTCTAAAAATAGCAATGGAATTGGACTAATTTTTTGTCAGAATGGTCCTTTCATGGAGCCTTTTCGATTTTTTTGCATTTTGGCATTCCAAGATGGCTGCCATCTGCCATTACTAAAAATAGTCAAAAACATGAAAATGACAATATCTCTGTAACCGTTGAATGGATATTGACGAAATTTGTGGCAAAATGATTCTTGCATTGAAGTGTTTCAAACATTATTATGTCTCCCCCCTTTAGGGTCGGGAGACATATTGTTTTTCCCCGGGCGTCTGTCCGTCTGTCACAAATCGTGTCCGTTCTATAACTTAAAAACCGCTCAAGCTATATTCGCGAAACTTCATATAATTATCAATCAACATGAGACGACGTGCAGAAAGCAAGAATGCTAACTCTGGCATTTATACTTGTTGAGTTATTTCCCTTGGAACTTAGTCCATCACAAAATTGTGTTTCAATCGTGTCCGTTGTATAACTTGAAAACCGCTCAAGCTATATTAGCGAAACTTCATATAAATATCAATCAACATAAGACGACGTGCTGAGTGCAAGAATGGTAACTCTGGCATTTATACTTTTTGAGTTATTTCCCTTGGAACTTAGTCCATCACAAAATTGTGTTTCAATCGTGTCAGTTCTATAACTTGAAAACAGCTCAAGCTATATTCGCGAAACTTCATATAAATATCAATCAACATGAGACGACGTGCAGAGTGCAAGAATGGTAACTCTGGCATTTATACTTTTTGAGTTATTTCCCTTGGAACTTAGTCCATCACAAAATTGTGTTTCAATTGTGTCCGCATTATAACTTGAAAACTGCTTGAGCTTTATTCACGAAACTTCATACAAATATCAATCAACATAGGCGATGTGCAGAGTGCACAAATGGTAACTCTGGCATTTATACTTTTTGAGTTATTTCCCTTGGAACTTTGTCCATCTCAAAATTGCGTCTCAGTCGAGTCCGTCTATAACTTTAAAACCATTCAAGCTATATTCATGAAAGTTCATACAAATATCAATCAACATCAGACGACGTGCAGAATGCACTCTGGCGTTTATACTTTTTGAGTTATTTCCCTTGGAACTTTGTCCATCTCAAAATTGCGTCTCAGTCGAGTCTGTCTGTAACTTTAAAACCATTCAAGCTATATTCATGAAAGTTCATACAAATATCAATCAACATCAGACGACATGCAGAATGCAAGAACCATAACTTTAGCATTTATACTACCGTATTCGACCCTTTTAGCGCACTGTGCATTTAACATTTTCAAAATGGCATTAAATACTTGCAGCAAACTTTCTCCTAATAAGCGCACATTTCAAAGAATTATTATATATATATATATATATATATATATATATATATATATATATAGAAAGAAACAGAATTTAATGTTTCAAGCATCAGAGTATAGCTGCTTATAGTCATATAGGATGGAGAAGCTTTGTAAGCGAAAACTGGGAGATTTTTGTAGTGTTTTCAGCACTTTGCAAACAAGCAATCAAAAAGATAAATCAGCAAAAATATGTGCGCTTATAGTCATATGCCTCAGAAATTCCCATGATGTGCGCTTATAGGGGTATGTGCGCTAATTAGGTCGATTACGGTATTTGAGTTATTATACCCCCGGTATACGAAGTATATAGGGGGTTTATAGTTTTTGGACTTTCCGTTAATATGTTTGTGTGTGTGTGTGTGTGTGTGTGTGTGTTAACATTTTTTCTGTCACAGATTTCTCAGGAACCACTATAGCTAGGACTTTGAAATTTGGTACAAACGTTGGGTATGACTAGTTGTACCGTGTAAGAGAGAATCAGCCTTCTCCTGCTTATCAGTCCCTTTGTTTGTCCATTTTTTCTGTTTTGTACCACTGCAGAAACTGAGGGTGAGGTTGGGCCTGTAAAATCGATTTAAGCCCCCCAGTAATTCATTACTGACCGTTCCAAGGCGGTAGTTCTGTTGTGGTTCTCTGTTGCCTGTTTTTGGTGTCAGAGTTTCTGTGATGTTTTACCTTATGTATGTTCTTATTATTTTTGGTTCCGTTTGGGTTGCTGAGTGGCCACCTTTTGGGAACAAGCTGCTCACTCGGTTGGCCATATGTTCTCTGTATCTTGATTATTTGTAATCTTAGTTGTTTCCAACTATGGTTTGAGGGCTGGATTTGGATTTTGATTGTTTCAGTTCCTGGTCTTTGCATACTTTTTACTTTCTTTCTCTCCAATTAATTTTTTGTCAAAAATTTCTCAGGAACCCCTATAGCTAGGACTTTGAAATTTGGTACAAACGTTGGGTGTGACTAGTTGTACCGTGTATGAGAGAATCAGCCTTCTCCTGCTTATCAGTCCCTTTGTTTGTCCATTTTTTCTTTCTCTCCAATTAATTTTTTGTCAAAGATTGCTCAGGAACCGCTATAGCTAGGACTTTGAAATTTGGTACAAATGTTGGGTATGACTAGTTGTACCGTATAAGAGAGAATCAGCCTTCTCCTGCTTATCAGCCCCTTTGTTTGTCTATTTTTAGCTCGCCTGAGCACGAAGTGCTCAGGGTGAGCTTTTGGGATACCGTGATGTCCGTCGTACGTGTGGACGTCCGTCCGGACGTCCGTCAACTTTTGCTTGTGTACACTCTAGCGGGCACAGTTTTGATCCAATCTTTATGAAACTTTGTCAGAATGTTTATCTCCATAAAATCTAGGCCAAGTTCGAAACTGGGTCACGTCGGGTCTAAAACTAGGTCACTAGGTCAAATCATAGAAAAACCTTGTGTACGCTCTAGAGGACACATTTTTGATCCAATCTTTATGAAACTTTGTCAGAATGTTTATCTCCATAAAATCTAGCCCAAGTTCGAAACTGGGTCATGTCGGGTCAAAAACTAGGTCACTAGGTCAAATCTTAGAAAAACCTTGTGTACGCTCTAGAGGGCACAGTTTTCATCCAAAGTTCATGAAACTTTGTCAGAATGTTTATCCTCATAGTATATAGGACAAGTTTGAAACTGGGTCACGTCGGGTCTAAAACTAGGTCACTAGGTCAAATCATAGAAAAACCTTGTGTACGCTCTAGAGGACACAGTTTTGATCCAATCTTTATGAATCTTTGTCAGAATGTTTATCTACATAAACTCTAGGTCAAGTTCGAAACTGGGTCATGTCAGGTCAAAAACTAGGTCACTAGGTCAAATCTTAGAAAAACCTTGTGTACGCTCTAGAGGGCACAGTTTTCATCCAAAATTCATGAAACTTTGTCAGAACGTTTATCCTCATAGTATCTAGGACAAGTTCGAAACTGGGTCACGTCGGGTCTAAAACTAGGTCACTAGGTCAAATCATAGAAAAACCTTGTGTAAGCTCTAGATGACACAGTTTTGATCCAATCTTTATCAAACTTTGTCAGAATGTTTATCTACATAAACTCTAGGCCAAGTTCGAAACTGGGTCATGTCGGATCAAAAACTAGGTCACTAGGTGAAATCTAAGAAAAACCTTGTGTACGCTCTAGAAGGCACAGTTTTGATCCAAAGTTCATGAAACTTAATCAGAAAGTTTATCCTCATAGTATCTAGGACAAGTTCGAAACTGGGTCAAGTCGGGTCTAAAACTAGGTCACTAGTTTAATCATAGGAAAACCTTGTGTACGCTCTAGAGGACACAGTTTTGATCCAATCTTTATGAAACTTTGTCAGAATGTTTATCTTCATAAACTCTAGGCCAAGTTTGAAACTGGGTCATGTCGGGTCAAAAACTAGGTCACTAGGTCAAATCTTAGAAAAACCTTGTGTGCGCTCTAGAAGGCACAGTTTTGATCCAAAGTTCATGAAACTTAATCAGAAAGTTTATGCTTATTATATCTAGGATAAGTTTGAAACTGGGTCATGTCGGGTCAAAAACTAGGTCACTAGGTCAAATCATATAAAAAACCTTGTGTATGCTCTAGAGGACACAGTTTTGATCCAATGTTTATGAAACATTGTCAGAATGTTTATCTCTATAAACTCTAGGCCAAGTTCGAAACTGGGTCTTGTTGGGTCAAAAACTAGGTCACTAGGTCAAATCTTAGAAAAGCCTTGTGTACGCTCTAGAAGGCACAGTTTTGATCCAAAGTTCATGAAACTTTGTCAGAATGTTTATCCTCATAATATGTAGGACAAGTTTGAAACTGGGTCATGTCGGGTCAAAAACTAGGTCACAAGGTGAAATCATAGAAAAACCTTGTTTACGCTCTAGAGGACACAGTTTTGATCTAATCTTTATGAAACTTTGTTAGAATGTTTACTTCCTTAAACTCTTGGCCAAGTTTGAAAGTAGGTCATGTCGGGTCAAAAACAAGGTCACTAGGTTAAATCATAGGAAAACCTTGTGTACGCTCTAGAGGACACAGTTTTGATCCAAAGTTCATGAAACTTTGTCAGAATGTTTATCCTCATAATATGTAGGATAAGTTTAAAACTGGGTCATGTCGGGTCAAAAACTTGGTCACTAGGTCAAATCTTAGAAAAACATTGTTTACGCTCTAGAAGGCACAGTTTTCATCCAAAGTTCATGAAACTTTGTCAGAATGTTTATCCTCATAATATCTAGAACAACTTCGAAACTGGGTCACGTCGGGTCTAAAACTAGGTCTCTAGGTCAAATCATAGAAAAACCTTGTGTACGCTCTAGAGGACACAGTTTTGATCCAATTTTTATGAAACATTGTCAGAATGTTTATCTCCATTAACTCTAGGTCAAGTTCGAAACTGGGTCATGTCGAGTCATAAACTAGGTCACTAGGTCAAATCTTAGAAAAACCTTGTGTGCGCTGTAGAAGGCAGAGTTTTGATTCAAAGTTCATGAAACTTTGTCAGAATGTTTATCCTCATAAAATGTAGGACAAGTTTGAAACTGGGTCATGTCGGGTTGAAAACTAGGTCACTAGGTCAAATCTTAGAAAAACCTTGTTTACGCTCTAGAGGACACAGTTTTGATCCAATCTTTATGAAACTTTGTCAGAATGTTTATCTTCATAAACTCTCGGCCAAGTTTGAAAGTAGGTCATGTCGTGTAAAAACTAGGTCACTAGGTCAAATCTTAGAAAAACGTTGTGTAAGCACTAGAAGGCGAAGGTTTGATCCAATCTTCATGAAACTATGTCAAAATGTTTATTGTCCATATATCTAAGCCCCCTATGAAACTGAGTCACGTTGGCTCAAGGTCAAATCTTAGAAAAACTTTGTGTACACCCTAGAGGGCACAGTTTTGATCCAATCTTCATGAAACTCTGTCAGAATGTTTATCTTAATGAAATCTAGATAAAGTTTGAAACTGGGTCTTGTCAGGTCAAAAACTTGGTCACTAGGTCAAATATAAGAACGACCTTGTATACGCTCCAGAGGGCACAGTTTTGATCCAATCTCAATGAAACTGTGTCAGAATGTTTATTCTTACAATATCCAGGCCAAGTTTGAAACTGGGTCAAAAACTAGGTCAAATGTTAGTATGGTAAAAACTCTTATAAACCTTCACCAGGGCCAGTGAACTGATTAATGCTCAGGTGAGCGATTCAGGGCCACCATGGCCCTCTTGTTTCTTTCTCTCCAGTTAAATTTTTGTCACAGATTTCTCAGGAACCCCTATAGCTAGGACTTTGAAATTTGGTACAAATGTTGGGTATGACTAGTTGTACCGTGTAAGAGAGAATCAGCCTTCTCCTGCTTATCAGTCCCTTTGTTTGTCCATTTTTTTCTTTCTCTCCAATTAAATTTTTGTTACAGATTTCTCAGGAACCACTGCAGCCAGGACTTTGAAATTTGGTACAAACCTTGGGTATGACTAGTTGTACCGTGTAAGAGAGAATCAGCCTTCTCCTGCTTATTAGTCTCTTTGTTTGTCCATTATTTTCTTTCTCTCCAATTAAATTTTTGTCACAGACTTCTCAGGAACCACTATAGCTAGGACATCGAAATTTGGCACAAATGTTGGGCATGACTAGTTGTACCGTGTAGGAGAGAATCAGCCTTCTCCTGCATGTCATTCCCTTTGTTTGTCCATTTTTTCTTTCTCTCCAATTAAATTTTTGTCACAGATTTCTCAGGAACTTCTACAGCTAGGGCTTTGAAATTCGACACAAATGTTGGATATGACTAGTTGTACTGTGTAAGACAGAATCAGCCTTCTCCTGCTTATCCTTCCATTTGTTTGTCCATTTTTCTTTCACTCCAATTAAATTATTGTCACAGATTTCTCGAGAACTGCTTAGCTAGGATTTTGATATTTTGTACAAACATTGGATATAATTAGTTGTATCATGTAAAAGAGAATCAGCCTCTTCCTGCTTATCATTCTCTTTGTTTGTCCGTTTTTTCTTTCTCTCCAATAAAATTTCTTTCAAAGATAACTAAGGAACCACTTTAGCTAGGATTTTGAAATTTGGTTCAAACGTTGTGTATGACAAGTGAATCAGTCTCCTCCTGCTTTTCATTTCCTTTGTCCTTTTTTCTTTCTCTCTAATTTTTTGTCACAAATTTCTCTGTTCTCATGAGAGCCAAAGTCTTCAAATTTTGTATACATCTTAAGAATGGTAGGTTTAAACTGATTAGTTGACATCATTTGGATGCTGCTGCTGAGTTTAGGTCAAGGTTGCAAACATAGAAGTTAATGTAAACTTACATTGAAATTTTGTGTTAAATTTGTATATTTTTTGGATAACATAATTTGCATTTATTTTAATGGAACCTTTTGGTATTTGTCTATAGGCCTTTCACTGGATTTGTAATAGATTGTCCATCTGTCTGTCTGTTAGTTAACATTTGCTTGTATTAAATGTGTTTTTATTTGGCGGTGGCACTGGCCGGGGGTATATGTGAGCCCCTGCTCACATGCTCTAGTTTCCATTAGAACTTTGTCAGTCACAAAATCGTGTCTCAGTCGTGTCTGCTCTATAACTTGAAAACCATTCAAGCTATATTCACGAAACTTCATACAAATATCAATCAACATTAGAAGAATTGCATAGTGCAAGAACCATAACTCTTGCATTTATACTTCTTGAGTTATTTCCCTTGGACCTTTGTCAGTCACAAAATCGTGTCTCAATCGCTTTATTACTTGAAAACCGAACAAGCTACATGTATATTCACGAAACTTCATACAAATGTCAGTCAACACTAGACAACCTGCAGAGCACAGCATTTATACTATTTGAGTTATTTCCCTTGGAACTTTGTCATTCACAAAATCGTGTCTCAATCGTCTAAGCTCTATAACTTGAAAACCGTTTAAGCTATATTCATGAAACTTCATACAAATATCAGTCAAAATATAAATAGACGACGTGCAGAGCACTGTATCTCTTGCATTTATATTTTTTGACAAAAACTAAATATGAATATCAGTCAACATTACATGACATGCAGAGCATAACAACTATAACTCTTGCATTTATACTTTTTACTTATTATGGACCCCTGCTTCAGGGTAGGGAAACATATTGTTTTTCCCTTGGCCTCTTAATGACTGATCCTTTTGACATCAAAAAGGGGGGAGACATTCTGTTTTTCGTAGAAAAACAATTCTAGTTAAAGTTAGACCAGTAATGTTGGTCTCTGTTACTAAAAATAGCAAAATGTGAAAATCAGAAAATGTCAATGGAATTGGACCAATTTTGTGTCAGAATGGTCCTTTGATGGAGCTGTTTCGATTTTTTGCATTTTGGCATTCCAAGATGGCTGCCATCTGCCGTTACTAAAAATAGCCCAAAACATGAAAATGAAAATATCTCAGTAACCGTTGAATGGATATTGACGAAATTTGTGGCAAAATGATTCTTGCATTGAAGTGCTTCAAAGGTAACTAAATATAGACCAGTCATGTTTGTCTCTGTTACTAAAAATAGCAAAATGTGAAAATTAGAAAATCTCAGTGGAATTGGACTAATTTTGTGTCAGAATGCATGGTCCTTTCATGGAGCATTTTCGAATTTTTGCATTTTGGCATTCCAAGATTGCTGCCATCTGCTGTTACTAAAAATAGCACAAAACATGAAAATGACAATATCTCTGTAAACGTTGAATGGATTTTGACGAAATTTGTGGCAAAATGATTCTTGCATTGAGGTGTTTCAAAAATAGCTGAATATAGACCAGTCAAATTGGCCACTGTTACTAAAAAAAGCAAAATGTGAAAATGAGAAAACCTCAGTGGAATTGGACCAATTTTATATCAGAACGGTCTCGTGACAAAATAGCCAGGTGAGCGATATCAGGCTCATTTGGGCCTCTTGTTAGTTTATGAATTAACGCCTTTGTTTGACTTTGGCATTACTCAACTTAGGAGCCACTTCCCCTTGTAAGCTGATGTTTGGTATACTAATAGATTGATGTGTTAAATATTTAAATAATGTTGCTGTCATTAATTATAGAGTGGTTTCCCCTGTTTGTCTGCCGGTCTATCCTTTTGTAAACCGTCTTGGTCATTCTGTAACTCCTTTATGACATTAAAATGGGTGTATTATGCGCCGCTTGCGAAGCCCTTGTTTGTAGGTGTTATGGCCCTTTGAAAATTTCTGCAATTTGACTTTGTCAGCAAGATAGCTTGAAAAGTATAAGAGCTAGGGACTTTAAACATTGTCAGCTAATTGAAATGTTTAAGTTATTCTGGGTACAAAAAAGGTATTATGAAAAATGGCTAAGTTCAACAGAGGCACTCAAAAGTTACATGGAATTTAAAATAAGACTGCAAAGGTACAAGAAAGGTACATCAAAAAATGACTAAGTTCGATAGAGGCACACAAAAATTACATGGAAAATTGTCTAAGTTATCACTGGGGTACATAAAATGTATACATTTTTTGTACCTTCATTCAATAGGCACATAAAAGGAACAGAAAAGATACAAAATTTTGTACCTGTTTGTCCCTTATTTCGGTATGGGATTTCTGAAACAGTGAGATCGAAAGTGATAATTTCACTGTTTGAAATAGTGAGATTATCAGTTTCGATTTCATCGAGAAATCTCTATAATTCATTGAAAATTAAAAAAGAAAATTATATCACTTATTCTAACTTAAAACAAAAATTACCAAATTGAAATTTTCAAGAATCATAGCAAATTTATAAAAATAGCTCAAACCGCAAAGTAGTTTTCTTAGCCCACGGTTAAATTATCTGTTTCCTTCATAAATAAACTTACATGTAAATGAATAAAATAAATAATTAAATTGAAAAATAAAAGGAAGAAACTAGATTTGTGGTTTAATTTCACACACATAAATCTTGGTTGGAAAAATGCAAAATCTCTTTTTTCTTAACTAAAATAATATTTTTACTATTTTACAATAACATCAGCTTTTCTATGGTTTTTCTGTAACTTCATTATCTTTCAGGGTTAGTAATCAATATATGTAGTGAACTATAAGATAGTGCTTCTCAGACAGTCATTTATTATGCAGTGACAGATATAATTTACATATATATATACATGTTTTAGTGTTTATTCATTTGTCCAAAGTACCTGAAAAACTTGGTTCAACAGGTAACTGGTCAAAGGATTACACCAGTGCAGTCCAAGTTGGACTAGTCCAAGGTCTAATGGTCCAAGTGATTTGGTGCAAGGATTACTCTTATCCTCTGAAGGAATGTTAATTTCAGAGTGTCATCAAAGGTATTCCTAGTAAGAGCAGTTTTTATTTTTGGCATTGTGTTATCTTTATGTCCGGCATTATTACTTTTTGGTAGCTATAAAGACACTGCAGGTTCTCTTTGACAAGGTCACAATTCTTTAAGTTCTTGTATACTTTATTTCAGGTGAAGCCAGTACGAAAGAGAAGAGCATGAAGATGATGGGATTAGTGCCATTGAACCAGTGACAAAAATTTAATATGGGGCAATGCTCCAGATAAGGAGGGGTAACAGGGATAATTTCCTTATTTTCCCATAAAATTATATGTTCTGAGCCATCATTAGAACCGTCTCACTGAGACGGGTCTAATAAGGGGTCACAACATATGTTGTTGGTTTTTTTTAGAAATAAAAAAAAATATCTTGAATAACCCTCAGTACCCCTTCTTATCTGGAGCTCAAATGGGACAGTCCGTGCTCCAAGGGCCCTTAAAGGATGGGTATCCATAAATCTTTGTTGGGCTACAAATAGATTTTCACTACTCTCTAGATATGATGATTATGATATGTTATATTTAAAGTGATTTATAGTTTGATGTATTTAAAACAGTCTTTAGTGTGTCAAAAAAGGTGGAGGAGTACTTCCAGTCCTTTTCACAGAGACCCAGATAAAGTGGGATTTTGATGATAATTCTGAGATAATTTTTATTTCTCAATAGAAACATACGTTTTGATGCCACTATAAAACTATGTTGACGAGACAGTTCTAATGGGGGTTCATAGCATATGTTTTAATGAAAAAGTATTGGAAAAAAAAAAGAAAAAAAATACCCCTGTTACCCTTTCTTATCTTGAGTACCATTTTCCGACTTGAGCAAAAGTAGAATGACATTTTTCCTTTATCAAAAAGGATAACTATGCCTCTTGTTTTACTAACAGTACGTTGCAATAATATTATTTGTTATTAGATTTCAAAATATTTTGTATGTTGTCAGGTAAGGTTGGCCAATAAGTAAATGCTCAATCTAGTGATACAGAGGTTGTTGGTTTGGTTCCAGGTAAGGCCATGTTTCTGGTCTTGGAGCTGGATTATTTCGTCTTTATCATCTGGCCCATTACACATAAGTTCTTTTGTGACTGAAGTTCTGCCAAAAGAGCTCAAAAACCTCTGATTATACATCCAACCCTTGTAAATCAGTTTTATATGCCAGTTTGAAAAACTGGACCTATTTTAGCGCTGGGGTCCGTCTGTCCATCCATCCATCTGTCCAGCATTTTCATGTCCGAATAACTCGTACAGTTTACATCCGATGGAGCTGAAACTTGGTATATAGAAAGACTATGAAGTGGACCAGTGCATATTATTTCGAGGTTACTTTTAATCCGCTCCAATGATTTTAGGGGAGTTATCGCCATTTACTTAGACTTTTTATCATGTTCATTCCTGGGTAACTCCTGCTATGTTTTCAATACAATTAAGCTATCTATTCTATTCTGTTCTATCCCATAACCTTACAAGGTCACTGAGGCACCACAGATGACTTCAAACAATCTTTTTTCACCTTGTCCTGTTTTCAGCTGCCTTAGTTGAGCTGACAAAGTCCATTCCTGTCCACTCTTTAATATTTTCTTCCCACCTCTTCTTCTGTCTACCTCTTCCTTTTCCTTTCACTTTGATCTGTAGAATTGTCTGCTAAACCAGAAGACCTCGAGACTTGGCCAAACCACCTTAGTTTCAATTTCTTTACCAGGGTTAGGAGTTAATCATATTCTCATATGGCTGCTTGGATCTTTCTGTGAACCTCCTCATAGGTTATATGGGCCTTGTACGAAATGTTCAGTAACCTTTGGTTGCATCTCATCTCAAAGATCCGCATTCTTTTATCTAACTCTGCTGTAAATGTCTACGATTCACAGGCATTTTTACCAGAGTTACAGCCCTTTGAAAAAAATTGACTTGCAGTTTGTGTGGCAGTTCTTGTGCCTTCCATAACTAAGTTTCTCTTTGGAATATTTTGATGAAACTTGGAAGCAATATATATGAGATTAAGACAGCATGTCTCATACAAGAATGATTGCTCCCTTCCACTGAGTTCTGGAGAAACTTCACTATTTATATAACCTGACTAATAGAAAAAAACTGTTTGTGTTTTGAAATGTTTGGGCACACCTCTATATTATCTGTCATTGTGCTGGGGAGAACAGCTTTTGTGACTTCCTGTTTTGCTTGTTTGGGTGACATAGCTCTTCCAAAATGGGCTTTGTTCTTTTGAGGAAGGAATTTGCCCTTAGAGGAGCAAATTCTGTCCTTTAGAAGTTGGTTCTCTTTGGAAGGAAAAAAGAATAGTAAAGCTACTTCCCCTGAGGTGTTTCCATATTCCTTATTTTGCTGTTTCTGTATATTAAACCTTACACTGCTAGAAAACTAATTCACCTGGCCCTAAACTGGGGGTGGGTGTATATTAGAAGTCATAACTTCCACAAACTTTGATCGATTTGCTTGAAATTTTCACTCAATAACAACGATATGTACACCGCCATTTTCGGGAGTTACCAAAATCGTGTGACCTTCCATATTTGGATGTCACGTGATAGACGGGAACCGACATACACACTTAAAAAAATACAAGATATTAGCGTCAGTTATATGCTTTGTATGACAAAAGTGCTTGCTTGTCTGAGGCCCTGTGTTGTTGCTGAATATTTATCAAGAGTAGCCACCTGAAAAGCTGATGTTTCTCTGAGTTTTAAAGTCAACAAATCAGTTAGGTGGGTAAAACTTCGCTCTAGTAGAAAGCAGATTTCCTCCTGCATATGACATCTGCAAATAATGGGGTGTATACATGATGTGTAGTGTGCCTGACAGCTCTCAAAGTGACCTACTCCCTGAGGGCGACAACAGTTGCTGTAAGCAGTCTAAGGGTTAAGGCATTGCCTGTAAATAACTGTTTCAGTACACCTCCATGTTCTCTGCCATTTTATATGGGGGGGGGGGGGGCACAGCTTTTGTGACTGCCTATTTTGCTTGTTTGGATGACATAGCCCTACCAAAATGAGTTTGTTATGGGAAGAAGGAATTTGCTTCTGGAGGAGCAAGTTCTTTCCTTTAGAAATTGCCCCCCTCTGGAAGGGGAAAACAGTAGAGCAGCTTCCCCTGAGGTGTTTCCATATTCGTTAATTTGCTGTTTCTGTATATATTATTGTATTGCTTGTAAATGTTTTTTCTTAAATAATTTGGGTTGTAATACATGTCTGTATTCATGTGATTCAAAGAGGACCGCAGGGAAGATTGGATGTACATCCAACTGGACTTCCTCTTTTAATAAAGTAATTATTATTATTATTATTATTGTTAAATTGTAGTTCCGTTTACTGAAGAATGCCGCAGGCCAAATATTTAGGTAGAGTAGAACTTGTTTGTTTTGAAAATATAAGCTTTTCTTAAATTATTTTGAGTTGTAAACGTATTTAAAAGTGCATAAAATATGAATAGTTTTGTTTAATTAACTTTGTATCTGACCAAATACAGAGTTTCACATAAAGGGAGTATTGAAGGATATTTGTTGTTTTCTGTAACATATAGGCCTTCTTTAGAAATAACTTGGAGAGGCTGTTCAAGTGAGGTTCCACATTCTAATTCAGCAGCATGGGCATATATGTTTTAATGGAGGATTACTAAAAATCAAAGATAGCAGTTACATACTGGCTTCAATAGCTGTAAAGTGCTCATTGTGTACTCATGATGAGCTGCTGTGATCAGTCATCACCCATCCATTGTTTAGCTGCTGTCCACCACCTATCTGGTGAACACCCTGAAGATTACATTTTCAAGCAATCATAACCAGATTTATATGGAATGTCAGTGGCCACCAGATCTCAGCCAGGTTTGATATGGGATAAATGAGACTGTAAAAAACTTCGTTTATTGCACCTTTTGTAGCAAAAATGGACTAAGTCTTAAGGTAAAGAGACTTTTTAGGGGAAACATCTCTGCCATTTTCAACTTTCCCGCATTCTCAGTGAGAGCAACTCTTTAAGAAAAGAGTTTTCTCCCCATTGAGCATCAAGAGTACATACCATTTTGGAATGGCTTCATAGTTCAAGACACAAAAATTGTTTCACATTTTTATAAATGGCTGAAAAATGTGGCAGTGCATTCAGTCACCTTGAAACTTTTCAGCTTTATCGAACTTTTTTGTTTGAGTTGCAGATTTCCAGTGGGTGTCCATAGCTCAAATTTCGGACTTCCAAAGTTCGGCTGGACTTTTGGATTGAGGACTCAAGTTGAAGAGATACACGTTCAAGGAAAGCAATTAAGCCTATTTCAGATTTTCCACCATTTTCAGTGGGGATCAACCCTTAAGAGAAGAATTTGCTCTCTTTTGAGCAAAATCTTCTCTTCAAGAGAAGTTTACATTTTGGAAGGACTTAGAAATGCAGGGAAGAAACAGGAGGTCACAAAAAATTGTTCCCTTTTGTAAAAATGGCAGATGAACATGGAGGTCAATCCTTCAGCATGAAACGTTGTAAATAAGTCAAAACTTGTTTGAGGTGGCAAATGTTCATTGGATGCTTATATGTAAGCCCCTGAACATCCAAAATTCAGCCAGACATTTTAGCTGAAAACTCAGGTGAGAGAAACAATTCCACTTGAAGCAACTTTGCCATTTTCAATTTTTTCTTCTTCTCAGTGGGCTCTTAGTATAAAGGGGATCAACTTTTTAAGGGAAGAATTAGCTTTGCTTGGAGCAAAAGCTTTCCTTTAAAAGTAGTCTCCATTTTGGAAGGGCTTCATAGTCCAAGGAAGCAAACACGAACTCACAAAATTTAATCCCTTTTGTAGAAATATCATATAAACAGAGAGGTGCCCCGGATCATCATAAAACTATAATGTAACGTCAAGACTTTCCAATTGGTAAATTTCCAGTAGGTGTCCATAGGTTGAGTTCCTTGTATTCAAAATACAACATGACTTCTGGGCTGAAGACTTAAGGTGAAGATTTACACAACAATACGATTTTAAAGTTTTATCCATTTTAAACAGAAAAGAATTTGCTCCTCATGAGCAAAATCTTCCCACCAAAGGTGAACCCCATTTTGGAAGGGCTTTGTAATTCAGGGAAGCAAACAGGAAGTCACAAAACTTGTTTTCCTATGTAAAAACAACTGGTATCCTTGAAGTACATCCATTCAGCATGAAATTTTGTAACTGCGGTGACAAATTTTCAGTGAGTGTCCATAGGTCATCTCCTTTACAACCAAAAATCAGCTATTTTGCAACTTGGCCCAACTGGAGTCACTTTAAATGCAAAGAGCTGACACCGAAAACTGACACAGTTTTCAAACTATCAGTTTGAAACTTGGCATAGATGTTTCAAACAAACAGGAGACGTGCCTGTGTCTTTTGGAACAGGTTAATTTGTTTTTGGTGAAAGTTTTAAAACTTTGTAATTTTTAGGGTTACTGATGATACAATTATAATGCCAAGTTTGTAAGATCAGCTCTTTTCCCCATTTTCTAGCAGTCAATTTGAAACTTTGTTAGACTCACTTAAAGGCCCCATTGCTTTATCGGTGGTATAAATTAATGAAATATTTTATTGCAAGATATTGGTGCAAGATCCTCACTGCAGTTTCAAAAATTAAATGGCCGTCATTAGCCAACGTTGAGTTTCACATAAAAATGCTGTGAAAAACGATTTGGCTCATTTACGTTGGCACTTAAGGTAGAAAGATGCTGAAAAGAAATATTGGTGGGGCATTCAAACCATCATGACCGCTAAATAACCCAACGAGCTATAGAATATTTTGGTAAGAAAAAAAATTCACTGTTTTGTTTTCCAAAAAAATATACTGAACAAAAAAATAATGTTACATAATTTATTCATGAATATTAAGCTAAAGAACAATATTTTCAAAGAATGATACGTTATTTTCCCACGTGCCAGACGTCAGGCAACTTTATGAATTAATCGTTTTTCGATTTGCATTATTTGTTACAAAATTATTCCACTTTGACTTAAAACACTTCAGACAATGTGAAAGGCTTGATGGGCATGCGCAAGGGCTTACATTTTTGCACTTTTGGATTTGCCTTGTAACTGCCAATAAGGAAAGCTATGAACCTTATGATATTTAACCAGCAGCTCAAAGACATAAGATCTTAAAGATGCCGTGTCTTTGAAATTGTCTCCCTTGCAATTAAAAGTAAAGCAAATCATTTACTCCGATTATCCAGAATGTTTCAATAAAATTTTCAAGTTAAATTCATGTAAATTAATTGCAGCTTCTCCAGACAATGGTTCATGATGAAAAAGTTTGATCAAACTGGTAAATTGTCCATGGTATATCACCTTACATTGTTCATTGGACTTTCAGTGCATAGCATGAAAGTCAGAGTCAAGTGTCATGGAACACGATTTTCCAAGCCACGTGGTTCCCTGATCAACCCTTGGAAGCGACGAAACACACCGTTTTTGTGGCAACTAATGCCTGATCAACGTGTCGGAAGTGACTTGCACACATGGGCTGATAACTTGAGTGAAATATGGGTCTTCAAAAAGCACCTAAAATCTGACCCACCATTAAATGAAACTTATCTGAAGACAATAATCTCGCAGCTTATGTTGTGATAATTATTTTCTGAAATGCGGATACTTTTTGTCGAGCCCGCTTGCGATCAGCCAGACTCGACTTAATACACATATTTTCCATATTGAAATGAATATCAGGTCTCTGAATAGATAGATAGATAGCTAGATAGATTTCAACTTAATACATAAATTTTCCGTAATAGATAGATAGATAGATAGGTAGTAGGTAGGTAGGTAGGTAGATAGATAGACAAATAGACAGGTAGATAGATAGGTAGCTAGATAGAAAGACGGATAGGCAGGGTTTTGATTTCGACTTAAAACACATATTTTCCATATTGAAATGAATATCAGGTCGCTGAAAAGATAGATAGATAGATAGATATTTAGATAGATAGATAGATAGATAGATAGATAGATAGATATAATGATGGGGTTTAATTTCGACTTAAAAAACATATTCCCGTAATGAAATATTTATCAGGTCGCTGAATGGACATTAAGATTACATAGATAGATATGTAGGTAGATAGGTAGATAGAAAGACGAATAGGCAGGGTTTTGATTTCGACTTAATACTCATATTTTCCACATTGAAATGAATATCAGGTCGCTGAATAGATAGATAGATGGTTTTGCCTCGACTTAAACATATTTTCCGTAACGAAATATTTATCAGGTTGCAGAATAGATATTAAGATTGCTGGATGGTTGGATGGATAAATAGAAAGATAGATAGATAGATAGATAGATAGGCTATGATTTTGACTTAAACATATTTTCTGTAATGAAATGAATATCAGGTAGCTCAATAGATTTTAAGATTGCCGGATAGATAGATAGATAGTTAGGTTGGTTGTAGATAGATAGATAGATAGATAGATAGATAGATAGATAGATAGATAGGCAAACAGAAAGAAGGATAAGCAGGGTTTTGATTTCGACTTAATACAAATATTGTCCATATTGAAAAGAATATCAGGTCGCTGAATAGATAGATAGATTATCTATCTATCTATCTATTTATCTATCTATCTATACATTCACCGATTATGAAAAATATGTGTATTAAATCGAAATCTGTCTACTTTCTATCTATATATCTATCTACAGCAATCTTAATATCAATTCTGCAACTTAATAAATATTTCGTCACGGAAAATATGTTTCAGTCGAAAGCAAAACCATTCTATCTATCTATCTATCCATATATTTTCTTTCTTTCTATCTATCTATCTATCTATCTATCTATCTATCTATCCATTTATATATCTGCCTATCTATCCATCCAATCATCCAGTAATCTTAATATCTATTCAGCGACCCGATTAATATTTCATTTCGAATAATATGTTTATAATGTCGAAATAAAACCCCATCTTTATTTCTATCTATCTATCTATCTATCTATCTATCTATTTCTATCTAGCTATCTATTCACCGATTACGGAAAATATGTGCATTAGGTCGAAATCTGCATCTATCTAAGTACCTACCTTGTAACCTACCTACCAGCTAACCTTCCTACCTACCTGCCTGCCAGCCTCCCTGTCTGCCTGCATGCCTGCCTACCTACCTTCCTTTCACCTACCTACCTATCTACGTACTACCTAACTTCCTACTTACCTACCGCCTATCTATCTATCTATCTATCTATCTACATACCTACCTACCTGCCTGCCAGCCTTCCTATCTATCTATCTATCTATCTATCTATCTATCTATCTATCTATCTATCGCCTTATCTATCTACGGAAAATATGTTTATTATGTCGAAATAAAACCCCATATGTATTTCTTTCTATCTATCTAGCTGTCTGTTTGCCTGTCGATCTATCTATCTATCTATCTATCTATCTATCTATCTATCTATCTATCCTGCAAACGTCATATATATTCAGTTACCTGATATTCATTATGGAAAATATGTTTAAGGCCAAATCGAACACCATCTATCTATCTATCGACCTCCCTCCCTACCTACCTACAACCTTTCTATCTATCTATCTGTCCTGCAATCTTAATATCTATTCAGCTACCTGATATTCATTTCATTACGGAAAATATGTTTAAGTCAAAATCAAAACCCCATCTATCTATCTATCTATCTATTTAGTGACCTTCATTTCATTACGGAAAATATGTTCAAGTCAAAATCAAACCCTATCTATTTATCTATGTATCTATCTATCCACCTATCTATCTATCTATCTATCTATCTATTATTAAAAATATGTGTTTTAAGTCGAAATCTCTATCTATCTATCTATCTATCTATCTATCTTCCGCTCTATCTATCTATCTATCTATCTATCTATCTATCCAGAGACCTGATATTCATTTCAATAAGTCGAAATCAAATCCTGCCTTTCTTTCGATGTACCTATCTACCTATCTATCTATCTATCTTAATATCTATTCAGCTACCTGATATTCATTTCATTATTAGCTCACCTGGCCCGAAGGGCCATAGTGAGCTATTGTCATACCAATGCGTCCGTTGTGCGTCGTCACGCAAAATGTCCGTCAACACCTAAAAACAAATATTCAAACATCTTCTGTAGAACTACTGGTCCCATGGTTCTCAAATCTCACATGGAGCATGACCTGACTCCAGGGTCTCAGAACTGTAAAATTGGGTCAGGTTGAAAATCCAAGATGGCCGCCGTTACTAAAAATAGCCAAAACAACAAAATAAACTTCTTCTCCAGAACCACTAGGTATATTTGTCTGAATTTTGGCATGGAACATCATTGAAACCTTGTTATTCAAACTTGTAAAAATGAAAAAAATCTGTAGCGGAGTTTTGTCACAGTGACCTACTTTCTGTTTACGAGTGTAATTTTGCTCAAATGCGAATGTCAAAAAATGACTTCTCTAAAACAACTGCACCCATGGGTCTCAAATTTCACATGGAGCATGACCAGACTGCAGGGTTTCAAAATTGTAAAATTGGGTCAGGTCAAGAATCCAAGATGGCCACCATTACTAAAAATAGCAAAAACAACAAAATCATCTTCTTCTCCAGAATCATTTGGTATATTTGGCCGAAAGTTTGCATGGAACATAAATGGGACCTTGGGATTAAAAATTGTAAAAATGAAAAAAATCTATAGCGGAATTAGGTCACAGTGACCTACTTAGCGTTTACAAGACCGATTTTGCTCAAATGTCAGTATCTCAAGAAAAGGCTATCGATTGTGGTCAGATTTGGTCAGAAATGGTCCTTGAAAGGAATTGTTTCAATTTTGTGCCAGTTGACTATCCAAGATGGTCATCATGGGGGCCGTTACTAAAAATAGCACAAACATAAAAATGACAATTACTCAAGAACCCTTGAATGGAATTCGACCAAGTTTGTGTCAGATTGCTCCTTGCATGAAGCCGTTTCGATAAATTGCAATTTGGTTTTCCAAGATGGCCGACATCTGCTGTTACTAAAAATAGCACAAACATAAAAATGACAATTACTCAAGAACCCTTGAATGGAATTCGACCAATTTTGAGTCAGAATGTTCCTTGCATAAAGCCGTTTCGATTAATTGCAATTTGGCTGTCCAAGATGGCCGACATCTGCCGTTACTAAAAATAGCACAAACATAAAATGACAATTACTCAAGAACCCTTGAATGGAATTGGACCAATTTTGTGTCAGAATGTTCCTTACATGAAGCCATTTCGATTAATTGCAATTTGGCATTTCAAGATGGCCACCATCTGCCGTTACTAAAAATAGCACAAAACATGAAAATGACAATATCTCAGTTACCGTTGAGTAGATTTTGACGAAATTTGTGTCAAAATGATTTTTGCATTGAGATGTTTCAAAAGTAACTAAATATAGACAAATCATATTGGCCTTTGTTACTAAAAATAGAAATACGTGAAAATAAGAAAATCTCAGTGGAATTGGACTAATTTTCTGTCAGAATGGTCCTTTCATTAAGCTTTTTCGATTTTCTGCATTTTGGCATTCCAAGATGGCCGCCATCTGCCGTTACTAAAATAGCACAGAACATGAAAATGACAGCATCTCATTAACCGCTGAAGCGATTGAGACGAAATTTGTGGCAAAATGATTCTTGCTTTGACGTGTTTCACAAATTAACAAATATTGACCCGTCAAGTTGGCCTCTGTTACTAAAAATAGCAAAATTTGAAAATAAGAAAATTACAATGGAACTGGACCAATTTTGTGTCAAAATGGTCCTTGCATGAAAGCTTTTCAATTTTTTGCATTTTGGCATTCTAAGATGGCCGCCATCTGCGTTAGTAAAAATAGCACAAAACATGAAACTGACAATATCTCAGTAACCCTGAATGGATTTTGATGAAATTTGTGGCAAAATGATTCTTGCCTTGAGGTTTTTCAAAAGTAAATATATAAAGACCAGACAAGTTGGCCTCTGTAACTAAAAGTAGCAAAATGTTGAATTGAGAAAATCTCTGGAATTGGACCAATTTTGTATCAGAATGGTCCCGTTGCACAAAAGCCAGGTAAGCGATATCAGGCCCATTTGGGCCTCTTGTGGAAAATATGTTTAAGTCAAAATCAAAACCCCATCTATCTATCTATCTATCTATCTATCTATCTATCTATCTATCCAGTGAGCTAATATTCATTTCAATATGGAAAATATGTATATGAAGTCGAAATCAAAACCCTGCCTATCCTCTCTAACTACCTGTCTACCTACCTATCTATCTTTCTTTCTATCCATCTATCTATATATATATTTATCTATCGATCTATCCTGCAATCTTAATATCTATTCAGCTGCCTGATATTCATTTCTATACGGAAAATATATTTTAGTCAAAATCAAACCCCATCTATCTATCTATCTATCTATCTATCTATCTATCTATTACGGAAAATATGTGTATTAAGTCGAAATCTTTCTACTTTCTATTTACATTGTATTTATCTATCTATCTACTTATTTATCTGTCGATCTATTGATCGCCTTATCTACCTACGGAAAATATGTCTATAATGTCGAAATAAAACCCCATGTATATTTCTATCTATCTGCCTGCCAGCTTCCCTATCTATCTATCTATCTATCTATCTATCTATCTATGTATCTATATATCCTGCAATCTTAATATCTATTCAGCTGCCCGATATTCATTTCATTACGGAAAATACATTTAAGTCAAAATCTAACCCCATCTATCTATCTATCTATCTATCTATCAATCTATCTATCTATCTATCTATCTTTCCCCTGGTCCTCTTTATTATTTGCGAATAAAAATGTGTAGTCGAAGTTTATTATTTGTTAAAATGCATATTAAGTCGAAGTGCAACTACTACCTATTTACGTACCTGCCAGCCTCCCTGTCTGCCTGCCAGACTGCCTACCTACATGTCTATCTATCTATCTATCTATCTATCTATCTATCTATCTATCTATTATTGGCAAATAAAAATGGGTATTAAGTCGAAGTTAATAATTTCTTAAAATGCATATTAAGACGAAGTGCACCTACCTACCTAAGTACCTACCTACCTACCTTCCCGCCTTCCTACCTACCAACTGCCTGCCAGCATCACTGTCTGCCTGCCTGCCTACCTACCTTCCTACCTACCTACATACATACATACCTACCTACCTACCTACCTAACTATTATCTATCTATCTATCTATCTACCTACCTACCTACCTACCTGCCTGCCAGCATCCCTATCTATCTATCTATCTATCTATCTATCTATTCAGATACCTTCATTTCAATACGGAAAAATATGTGTATAAAGTCGAAATCAAACACTGCCTTCCCTTTTTCGATCTATCTATCTATCTATCTATCTAGTTATGTATCCTGCAATCTACCTGATATTCATTTCATGACGGAAAATATGTTTTAGTCAAAATCAAACCCCATCTATCTATATATCTATCTCTCTATCTATCAATCTATCTATTTATCTTGTTTCTATGATATGTTGTAGATGCGCTAAAATGTATTTGGCAATCTGAATAAAGAATTGAATTGAATTGAATTTATTCAGTAACCTGATATTCATTTCAATATGGAAAATATGTGTTTGAAGTCGAAATCAAAACCCTGCCTATCCTTCTGTCTATCTATCTATCTATCTATCTATCTATCTATCTGTCTGCCTGCCATCCTCCGTATCTATCTATCTATCTATCTATCTATCTATCTATCTATCCCCTGGTCCTCATTATTATTTGCGAATAAAAATGTGTATTAAGTCGAAGTTAATAATTTGTTAAAAATGCATATCGAATTGCCACTACCTACCTTTTTACCTACCTACCTACCTACCTACGTACATACCTGCTTGTCTACCTACCTGCTTACCTATCTACCTACCTAACAACCTACCTACTGGCCTCCCGGCCTGACTGCCTACCTACGTACCTTCCTACCTACGATCTATCTATATCTATCTATCTATCTGACTGCCTGCCTGACTGCCTATCTATCTATCTATCTATCTATCTATCTATTATTGGCAAATAAAAATGTGTATTTAGTCGAAATTAATAATTTGTTAAAATGCATATCATGACGAAGTGCACCTACCTACCTACCTACCTACCTACCTAAGTACCTACCTACCAGCCAACCTACCTACCTACCTGCCTGCCAGCCTCCCAGTCTGCCTGCCTACTTACCTTCCTATCTATCTATCTATCTACCTATCTATCTATCTACCTTCCTACCTGCCTGCCAGCCTCCCTGTCTATCTCCTTATCTATCTACTTATCTATTTATCTGACAAACGATCTGTCCGTCCGTCCGTCTATCTATGTCTCTATCTATCTATCTATCTATCTGTTTTAGCTATCTATCTATCTATCTATCTATCTATCTATCTATCTATCTATCTACAGGTCTGTTACAAAAATAATATACCCCTGCAATATGGCACAATAAATTGCATTTTTTCCTGCACTGTATGGGTTAGTGTCGAATGGTTATTGAGCTGGCTGACATGAGCCTTCTACAATTTGTTTATATGTATATATTTAATAAAATGTTAGTTGGTTTATTTAGATAATGAGGATCCTGGCCGAATCTGTGGCTGCCTTTGAAGTATACCGAATTTTAAGCAGGTTTCAACTCCATTTTTTAAGTAATTCCGATTAGTGCGCTGTATGTAATGTGAAAAATGCCAATATCTGGCATGACTGTTATGCAATGACAACTACTAAAGAGACATACAAAATTTCATTTGAATCACAAAAAATCTTAAGTATAGAAAGAATGATTAAATTAACCCATTGTCTAATGGATTTGAAAATGAATCTAGCTTATAATGGAGTAAAAGTTTAAGATTGCCCTCGAAATTCCAAGGACTTAAATCCAATTGAAGAAAGGAGGAGATTATTAAAGAAAACATGAAAAAAACCAAATTGTAAAAGAACTTTATGGACACGCATAGTCTCTGTTTGGTATTCTATTAACAGGAATATATTAATGCAACTGTACGATTTAATACAATACGCACAGTGTATAAGCGGACAGTCACCAAATCGGAAGCGACAATTGACTGTACACCCGAAAATCATTAGTGCGACATAAACAACTTGTGAGATGAAACGGTCAAAAGCAGGTAAGTTCTTTGTTATTTTAGATGCGGTTTTCGACATCGGGAGAGAATTAGATGTACTTCACCTGCAGCATTGTCAGTTTGACATATCACCACCCAATCTCTGTGTAAAAATCAAGTTTTCCTGCTTAATCACAAGTTTTGCTTTATCTTCTGTCGATCGACGCTGACATAATTTCTGTTAAAACTAACATAAAATCATTGCTACATCTTTATCCTGTGATATCCAATAGCTGAATCCATCGAAACATTACTGTAAACAAATATATTGCCTCCTGAATCGCACACATTCGTCTCATTCGGCTGTCCGACTAGTGACAACTGTACCTAATCATTAGCGACATATCAAGAAACAAAAACTGTCCGACTAGTTGTGATTATATTTTCACATTCAAGACGATCATTTTCAACAAATGCTTGAAAAAGGTAATAGAAATATCGTTTTGGATCGTTTCACTGGGAAAATTATTTGGGGAGAAGGCTATCAAGCATTTCTTGATAAAAAATGATCATATGGCTAAGTTTTTCTCTGTCAACATTTCAATCGAAATTGTGACCTAGCCGCGTACCGTTTTTATGATGCGCTACTGGTTTTCAGAAATTCGCATTTTCTGGCTTCCGGTACCGTTTAAGAAACCATCAATGCAATCAGAATCAGAATTGTTTACTGGTGATGCGTCCAAGGACAATCATTCACCAGGACCTGTGAATCAGGGAAGCTAGTCCCTAGCCCTTATAAGAAAAGTAAACTTAGTTACTGAATCCTCTGCACCCTCAGCAGCTGAAATAAGTGTATCGTCCAGGGAATTCCAATCTCTAATAGTCTGGGGGGAAGAAACTGGACTTGTAAATGTCAGTCTCAGCCAACGGGGTTTGAAATGTCAGGGAATGATGATTCCTGGTACGCCTACTTGGGGGAACAAGGTCATTTATGGGTATACTGGCTGCACCACTCAGACCTTTGTAAAGCATTATGAGTCTACTATTTTTCCTTCTCTTTTTCAGGGATTCCCACTTAAGTTTCTCAGAATGCCAGTCATACTCCCAGTTCCATATGTGTCATTTCCCGTTACAAATCTAGCTGCCCTTTTCTGCACCTTCTCAAGTTAATCTTGAAGAAGTATACTTTGAGGGTCCCAAACTGAACTGCCATACTCCAGGACTGGACGCACCAGTCCCTTGTATGCTGACTCTTTAACATCTTGTGGACATGCTGCCAAGTTACGTCTGAGGAAGCCGAGGTCCTATTAGTATTTGTGCAAATATTGCTGACATGTATGTTCCATTTCAAATTATTGGTAATGGTCAAGCCGAGATACTTGATAGTTTCTACATTACTGAGGACCGTTCCCTCTAAGGTATAGGAAGCGTTGATCTTCTTGATCCGTTTCCTTGTAATTTGCATTATATTGCATTTAACAGGTTGAAATCTCATGCCCCAACAACCTAAATGATCTATATCCTCCTGAAGTTTCACCGTGTCTTCAATATCTCTGATTTCACGATAGCAAACAGTCGTCAGCGAAAAGTCTTAATTCCGAGTCAATATTTTCTGTTATATCGTTAATGCACAACGAGAACAACAATGGTCCAAGCACGGTGCCCTGGGGGACACAATAAAAAGTAAAGAAAGCTACATGTAAACCCCAACCACCCCATACCTGTAAAAATATATTTTGACCTTAATTATTATTAGTCGATCATCTTTCTAAGCAAATTCTGTGTCTGTGAAGACAAACTCAGTGCTATGTCTCAGAAAATCGATGGTCATTGGTCAAAACTCACACATTACATTAATAACTGTGTCTAATGTTCGTCATGGTGCATACTTGCTTTTTGTTTCAGGATATTTCACCGCCCCGACATGACATCAGCTGTTTACTGTCAAACAAAAACAAAAAAGAATACACGTTATTTAATGATGCCTGCATTAGCATTTAAGCATTTTAAGAAATTCGGTAGTATTTAAGCAGCGTTATATTGAATGGCCAATTCTACAAAGTTCATGACGTTGTAGGTGTACACCAGGACTCTGTCCTCGGATCTATACCTTTCCTGTTTTTGTAAAGAAACTCGGATCTTTTCGGTCCTGGGTAGTTTCGGTCTGATTGGGTGATTTTGTTAGTGTAAAGCTAAATGGTAGGCTTAGGGTAGGGCAGGGCGAGGCTGTGGGGTAGAAATGGGGAGTTTGTTTCTTTGTTTGGGTCAGTGGTCCGGTGCACAGTTAAGGTCATGACGAGCCAGTTAACTGTTCATATACAAGCTTAGACTCTCTAAGCAAGTGAAACAAATAACAGGTAAGTTCTCCTCCGACAATAAATGACAAGTACCGTTGGTTATAACCTCACATATTCAGGTATATTTCTGTGGGCACGTTAAGCTGTTTCCCAAGAGATGGGTAATAAGGAAAGACAGATAGGGTAGACGTGAATTAAAAAAAACACACACACACACACAAAAAGCACACAAAAAAAAAAAACTACACCCACATTACGCACCTAATGCAAGCACACGTCCTCGTTCTACATTGTAATTTAGGTTAGGGAGAGCAAAGAGGATGTAGAAGGGTAGTATAGGGTATCAATGTACATCTAGGTAACAATATTGTGCCGTTTGTATACTGACACAAAAAAGAAACGTCCGTTTTATAAGGTTCTGTAAATTTTGAACCAGTAACGTTGTAGCCATACAAAATAAAACAAAATGTGTCCTGAGCCTCTGGCACACATAAAGTTGTATCCGTTTTAATTTTTCTCCATAGCCACAAGATTTATCAAACTTTATGTCAAAACACCATTTTTATTCCTCAGCAGCAATTTATTCACCAAAGCCTGAAATGTTTTGCGTTAAACGAGGGTCAGAAACGTCGAAAAACGAAAAATCGCCTTTTAAAAGCAATACCTCTTATTAAATGAACGAGAAAGCAGCCCAAAGGCTTCGATTTATGAAATTATCTCCCTTTTAATTAGATTAATAACGATTTTAGAACTTCCATATCTCCATAACCGTTCATTATTTTGACACCGTTTTTTGTTTTATTTGACTATACTTGTGTACGATAAAGACAACATGCATCAGAAAATAAAACTTCAACCTGAAATCAGAAATACCGGTTCACTAAAGTCCGGGTTTAATACCCCACCCCTTATTGAAAAATAATCAGGTAATTTTGTGACCAACTTTTTGCGATGCTGAATGATGCTGATTTCAATGCTATTGATGGCTAGAAATGAATTTTGAAGTAGTCCTATGCCACTGACTTCCAAACTGATGGCCCAACAAGGTAATGTCGGCGTGTATCTACGCACTGTCGTGATCGACGTTTTGTGACGTCACTTTAAGTGACTAATTTATGCCAGTGGTTATGTCAATTAGGAATGCATCTAGCCCTCATAAAATCTTAGCAGCGTGTCTACTCAGTGATGTTGGGATGTGCTGCGATGGTTAAAACACGAGATACTGATTTTGTGACTTTCGAAATTTGGGTACTGGCGCTTGCGGCATTGTCATTGGCGTCGATGTTCATTGAATCGATTTCCGTTCAGCACACACGACTGCTGAGTAATTGACGTTATTGAAACAATATATTAAAATGAAATGTATATGTTCATTTGAAATTCTCAGACACAATTGTAAAGCGGACGTTTTTTGTTTGTGTCAGTATATATGTTTTCATATCTTTTAAGCTGCTAGTCTGACCATTGTAATTAGTTTCGCCTGTTGGAAAACACATTCAAAGTAGATTTTCTTCACACAGAAAAATTCAGAAACACTCTCAGTATTTTCAATTTATTTCGAATCTTACGAATAAATCATTGAGCCTGCCATGCTAATCTGTGCAAATTTATGGTAGATATAAACAGCATACTGGACTTCTGAAATCAAACTCAATCTAGTAGAAGTTCTTACCCTCCTTTGTCGTTATATTTCGATAAAGAATACATAAGTCAAGATATTTACTAACACATTTTCTGCTCAATAAGACTTACAAGAAAATCGTCGCTAGTCGTTCAACACCATTTTTTTGTTTTTGTCACTATTCGGACAGTCGAATGAGACGAACGTGTGCGATTCAGGAGGCAATATATTTGTTTAAAGTAATGTTTCGATAGATTCAGCTATTGGATATTACAGGATAAAGATGTAGCAATGATTTTATGTTGGTTTTGACAGAAATGATGCCATAATTCTAGTCTTCTAACCCCGATTGTCGATCGACAGAAGATAAAGCAAAACTGATGATTAAGCAGGAAAACTTGATTTTTACACAGAGATTGGGTGGTGATATGTCAAACTGACAATGCTACAGGTGAAGTGCATCCAATTCTCTCCCCGATGTCAAAAACCGCATCTAAAAGAACAAATTCGATAAGGACTTGCCTGCTTTTGACCGTTTCACCTCACAAGTTGTTTATGTCGCACTAATGATTTTCGGGTGTACAGTCACTTGTCGCTTCCGATTTGGCAACTGTCCGCTTATACACTGTGATACAGGTGCAAGCAACATTTAACAGTTTAAGGCTAAAGGAAGACCTACCCAATACTAACACGTGATACACAAACATTCAAATGACACGAATGACACAATTCTGACAGACAAGGTGTACACAATTTAATATCCTCTCTCTCTCTCTCTCTCTCTCTCTCTGGGTGTCTGAAAGTTCAAATCGAATACATAAAAGTGAGTTCCTTTAAGAGCAGTGAAAACATTCAAAAGAAAGGGTGTGGGCCAGACTGTATAATTTCGAATGATAAATTCACCTCAGTGACCCTGAATAAACTGGCAATTGCAATGAATGCCAGAGAAAGCACACTGTAATTTCCACACTGGTCTGGCATTCAACACAGGCAACGAAGACAACGTACAAGGAACCTGCTGGTTCTCCTCATCAGGATAAGTTTGTTTCAGAAGTATAGTCTCACGGACCATCCGACCCCCTTCTCTTGAAATAGGACACAAAAGTTTTACTGAATTGATATGCATATTCAAGAAACGCTTGAAAACAATTTTTGGGCCAAAACGACCAGCCAACGAATTGGTGAAAAACCTTATTCAAGCACTGCATTTATACTAGACGGAATTTCTTCGAAAATCTGGTCTGACTAAGAGGTCTAACCAACTGCCGGGTCCGTAAGAATCATAGTTTGAAATTAAATGTAAGAAGTATACGAAATAATCGTGTTTTAAAGTACGTTGCCTCGTTGCCTGTGTTGAATGCCAGACCAGCGTGATTTCGGGGTACAAGGCAGTCAAGCTAAAGACTGTTTACTTTTACAAGTTTATTTTTCATTTTCATATCCATTAGACAGTCGGTGGAATTCATGCCTTTTCTATACTTCAGATATTTTGGAATAAATTGAATTTTTGTATGCCTCTTTAGTAGTTCTCAATGCGTGACAGTCATGCCAGACATTGCCACTTTTTACATTACATACACTGCACCCGTCGGAATAACTTGAAAAAATGGAGTTAAAATCTGCTTAAGGTTCGGTATACTTCAAAAGCAGCCTCCCATTCGGTCAGGAATTTTTATGATCTGAATTGACCAACTACAACTGTAATACACATATGCATGATAACAGATTGTAGACGTTTCATGTCTGCTAGTTTAATAAAAAATCGGCAATAACCGATGCAATGCAGGCAAAGGGTGCAATTTAATATCCAACATTGCAGGGGTAGATTATTTTTAAAACGGACCTGTATCTATCTATCTATCTATCTATCTATCTTCTAGTCCTCTTTATTATTGGCGAATAAAAATGTGTATTAAGTCGGAAGTTAATAATTTGTTAAAAATGCATATTACGTGGAAGTCCACCTACCTCCCTATTTACCTACCTACCTACCTACCTGCCTGCCAGACTACCTGTCTGCCTCCCTACCTACCTACCTACCTACCAACGAACCAACCTACCTAATTACCTAACTACCTACCAGCCTAGCTACCTGCCTGGCAGCCTCCCTGCCTGCCTGCCTACCTACCTTCCGACCCATCTATCTATCTATCTATCTATCTATCTATCTATCTATCTATCTATCTATCTATCCCCTGGTCCTGTTTATTATTGGCGAATAAAAATGTGTATTACGTCGAATGTAATAATTTGTTAAAAATGTATATTAAGCCGAAGTGCCACTTCCTACCTATTTACCCACCTACCTTCCCACCTACCTACCTACCTACCTACCTACTTACCTACCTTCCTATCTAACAGCCTACCTACCTGCCCTCCAGCGCTCCAGCCTTCATGTCTGCCTGCCTGACTACCAACCTACCTACCTACTTACCTACCTACCTACCTACCTAACAGCCTACCTACCTGCCCTCCAGCCTCCCTGTCTGCCTGCCTACCTACGTACCTATCTATCTATCTATCTATCTATCTATCTATCTATCTATCTATCTATCTATCTATCCCCTGGTCCTCTTTATTATTCGCGAATAGAATTGTGTATTAAGTCGAAAATAGTAATTTGTTAAAAATGCATATAAAGTCGAAGTGCCATTACCTACCTATTTTGCCTACCTACCTACCCACCTACCTACCTTCCTACCTAACTGCCTACCCACCTTTCTACCTACCTACCTACAAGCCTACCTACCTGCCTGTCACCCCCCTGTTTGCCTGTCTGACTGCCTATCTATCTTTCTATCTATCTATCTATCTATCTATCTATCTATCTATCTATCTATCTATCTGTCTGTCTGTCTATAAATCTATCTATTATTGGCGAAACAATATGTATTAAGTCAAAGTTAATAATTTGTTGAAAATGCATATTAAGACAAAGTGCACCTACCTACCTTCCTACCTAAGTACCAACCTACCCACCTACAAGCCTACCTACCTACCTACTATCTATCTATCTATCTATCTATCTATCTATCTATCTATCTATCTATCTGTCTGTAAACATGCCTACCTACCTACCTGCCTTCCAGCCTCCCTGTCTATCTATCTATCTATCCCCTGGTCCTCTTTATTATTTGCGAATACAAATGTGTATTAAGTCGAAGTTAAAAATTTGTTGAAAATGCATATTAAGTCGAAGTGCCGCTACTACCTTTTTACCTACTTACCTTCCTACCTACTTCCTACCTACTTACTTACCTGCCTGCCAGCCTCCCTGTCTGCCTACCTGACTGCCTGCCTGACTGCCTACCTACTTATCTATCTATTTATTATTGGCAAATAAAATTGTGTATTAAATCGAAGTTAATAATTTGTTAAAATGCATATTAAGACGAAGTGCACCTACCCACCTACATAAGTACCTACCAACATGCCTGCCAGCCTCCCGGTTTGCCTGCCTGCCTGCCTACCCACCTTACTACCTACCTACATACATACCTACCCACCTACCTACCTACCTACCTACCTATTTACCTACCTACCTACATACATACTATCTATCTATCTATCTATCTATCTGCCTGCCAGCATCCCAGTCTATCTATCTATCTATCTATCTATCTATCTATCTATCTATCTATCCACCCAACCGTCCGTCCGTCCGTCTAACAATCTATCTATCTATTTATCTGTCTATCTATCTAACTATCTATCTATCCGTCCGTCCGTCTATCTATGTATCTATCTATCTATCTATCTATCTATCTATCTATCATTCTATCTATGTATCCGTCCGTCCGTCCGTCCGTCCGTTTATCTATCTATCTATCTATCTATCTATCTATCTATCTATCTATCTATCTATCTATCTATCTATCTATCTATCTACATATCTATCTATCTATTTTAGCTGTCCGTCTGCTTATCTATCTATCTTTCCATCTATCTATCTATCTATCTATCTATCTATCTATCTATCTATCTATCAATCTATCTATCTCTAAATCGCCTTATCTATGTACGGAAATTATATCGAAATAAACCCCATCTATATTTCTATCCATCTATCTATCTA